>CM057454.1:997382500-998695000 GCA_016271365.2 Neoceratodus forsteri | reverse complement strand
ATGGTTATGCAATACCATCAGTTGGAATGTGTGTGAAGCCTTCAGGTGTCCTAACTCTACAGGCAAAGGTAGAGAACAGTATGCAAGCAACCTAGTACCATCTACTCCTGACATGTCGGTCCTCCATCCAGTGGACCAAGGAGATGTATCTGGGTGATCATCATGCGGTACAGACATAGCTGCACCTGTATCCAGTAACACTGTAAGTAGGCAGCCCCCAACCATGGCCTCAGTGCAGGGCCTTCCATTTGTATCCAAGACCAGCTTGTTTATAATCCTGACTGGGGCCTGTAATTGTCAGTCTGTGCTAGAGGAAGCATGGAGAGGTTGGGTCTGGCTCTTGTGAACCACTTCACCATGCTGCACTGATGCTATATTGGAAGGTCCTTCTGGGTTTAGGCCTGTTTGGGCCTGAAGGCCTATACTTCCAGTTTCACCATGGCCTGTTGGGGCCTGGGTTCCTGGTTGTATGGCTTCAAGGCCTGAGCAGGAACAGCATCCACTACGCAATGCACTTGTGCCAGGTGCTTTTTAAACTTCTGATTCTCTTCAGCCATCTCCTTGTTGTTTATCTTTATGATTTTTATGGTGCTACTTATTCTTATGATAATTCCAGTTCCTACCCCATTGTTGTTGTTGTTGTTGTTGTTGTTGTTGTTGTTGTTGCTGCTGTGGTTGTTGTTGGGCCTGTTGGGGGTGTTGGTTGTCCACGGGGAGGGGTTGTTTATGTTGGGTGTACCCTTACACAGTGTAGTGCATCGTGTCTTCTGGGGTAGGCTCCATGGCAGCTACTTTCTTGGAACCAGAGCCCAGATCATGGACTTAGAGTTGATAAACTCTTTTGGTTTTCTGAAGGATGTCAGCAAACCTCCGTGGTTGGATAAGTGATTGGCTCTACCTTCTCTCTCACTGCAGGGATCATGTTCCTATGGAAAAAGGTCTTATACTCAATAAGATCAACATCCGCAGCTTCTTGTGAGAGTTGTTTTCCTGCTCAGAAGGCCATCTAGAGTCTCTGGTGGTAAGTCACTGGACTTTCCTTTGCATTCTGTTTTACAGGGTATGCAAGCATCATTCCTACTACACCTGGGCTGTGTGCAGAAATGAGTTCAGCTGCAACTTCATCAAAGGTGGCGTTGCCGGCCTGGAGGATGGCATCGGGGAGTTTAGCCCACAGTCCAGGATTGATGGCCAGATGTAGGATCTTGACCTGGTAGTCAGCAGTGAGACTAAACATTTCACATTTGGTAAAGCACCTTTTCCAAGTGTCATCTGAGGTTGTCGGATGGGCTCATCCGACTGATACTGTCAGCTATTTGTTGAACAGAGTGGGCCATTTGTAGGGAATTGGTGGGATGATCAGGTGGAAGTAGGTTGCCTTGGGCACCATCTATGGCTGCCTGAGCTGCAGCCTCCACCACAGTACAAACCATTCCCTCCCAAGTAGCAGCCTCCTTCTGCATCTGACTGATCTGCATCCAGAGGGTCCGTTTGCTCTGATCAGGTAGGGTCACATTGCCTAAAGAGGCATCTATCATTTTCTCAATCTCCTCCCTATCATCCACAGAAATAACAGCTACCAGTGGTGCTGTTGGAACTAGGCCTGAGCCTGCTCTCCCCCATCATGTGGGTCGCCATGTTGGCATTGCCCATGATGTGTGTCATGACGTTGACGACGTATGACATGGTGTGGGTGTAACAGGAATCCGCCATGTTGTGGATGCTGGGGCGGGGACTCTGGGCCATAGTAGGGGTATGACTGGGCATTGTATTGAGAAATGTCATCATCTGAGACCTCCCCTTCAGATGACGTAGTTAAGGCAGGGGTTGAGCCTCCCATAGCCTTAACATGTTCAGCCAGAAACTCCCACTGATGGCGCAATTTCACCATCTTAGATTCACATTCTGCATGATTCACATTTGTAACATTCACATCAACCTCCTCTCGCATTTGTTTCTGCAACACTCTGTACCTGGTACTCAGTTTGCAATTGTCCCTAGTAGCCACTTCTAAGTCATTACGTACCTGGTTTTTCTCATCCTGTAGCTCTCCCAACTCCCCACTCGACTGTTCATTCATTCTACTCAACAAATTATTCATATTCAAAGCCTGTCCCTTATCCTGTCTCAAACTTTCACACTCCTGCTTCAACATACAAATTTCCTGTTCTCCTGCCAGTGCAGAATGATGCAAAAATGAATCCTTTTCATTTTGCAGAGTTTGAAGTTCAGAATCCAAATTCTACTGCAGTCTAACACATTCTGTTTTCTGCAAACCCCATCTCTAGCTTAAGAGATAAGATTTGCAGTTCAAGGGTTAGAAACCTCACTTCAGAGGCTTCCAAAGCAGCATAGAGAGAGTTGCTACCAACAGCCCTTTAGTTTGGAGCTTATTGGCTATTTGTCTTGTCTCAGTGTACTGGGTTGAGAGCACCAGTATAGTGTTTTTGGATTGACTTGCGTCCTGAGTGAAGTCAGCCCAGCCTCCATAGGAGGTAAGGAAGTTTGAAACATCGAGCCTCAGTTCTGCGCAGGTATTTGATACGGTGGGCATTAAGTGAGAGGGAACAAAAAAATCAAACTGTGAAAAAGGCGCCGTGCTGTGTATCAGTCCACAGCACGAGCACTCCATACATAGCCGGGCTACTGAGCACTTGTTAGCTTGCAATTCAAAACTGCCGTGGAGTGGGTTGAGTCAGCATCAGCCACACCCAGAAAGCAGCCAGACTTTGCAAGGGGTTACAAAGTGGTCTGAAAATGGGAGAGGTGATGCGGTAATGCACACCTACAGTTTCTGTTGGGAAGGGAAAAGTTGTAAAGCAACAAGAGAAACTTTGCAAACACCAGATATTGCCTGCATGTGGTCATTAATTGTCAGGAGGTCTAAACTTCACTGTCAGGTTCTTGGCAGTATTGCGAATGAAAGGAATCACAAACACATTGCTTAAAAGTAATACACTTAGTTATTACTGCCAAAAAGGATAATTACAGTTGTCTGAAGCAGTTCTTACCAATACGAACCAAGAGCCAGTGCTAAGCATTCCCTATACCTCGAGGATTCTCTGTGTCTCTTGGGGTCTCCAAGGTAGAAGACGTAGGGCCAGATATTCAAAACTTTGCCCCAGGACTAAATTAGCACTGCCCGGTGGGCAAACTGTGCCCAGAGCAAAAACATAGCTATATTCAAAATGAATAGCCCGGTGCAAAACCAGCTGAATATAGCAAGTGAAGGAAGCCGGGCAAACAGGCCCAGGAGTGCAGGGCAAACATTGCCCAGGATTAAGACAGCACTGAATATAGCAGAGAAGACAGCACTAAATATAGCAATCAGACAGAGGCAGTGCAAACACCCACAGAAACAAAGTGTCAGAGGTGTAAGCAGCTGTCCAGGAACACAGGAAAGCAAAACAGCCCAGCCAGACACAACTGCAGTACTAGTGAAAGGAATGGAATAACCTGGAACCACAAGTGAAATCAGAATACCAGACAACACTGTCAAATCCCAAGTCCACCCCAAAAAGACACAGGACACAGGAATGTCAAGCATAATAAAGTATAATGTAAAACGTGAACATTTAAGGCACAAAGGCAATATGAACATATATACAGAAAAAGTAACCAAAACAGAGCAGAACACCGTTCATAAAAATGGGTTGCAAGAAAAACATAATGAAAGGGAAAAGGGCAGGCATAACAAAGGGACTGAAAACAATGGGAAAAACGACAGTAACATTGCAAACAGGCAAAATTTAAATATAGCAACAGAACAATGGGGGTAAGGATGTGGGTGGGAGAGGGCTGTGGAAATAGGGAGCAATGGAGGGGAACAGGATGGCAGATACAGGGCTAGGGACAGTGGGCCAGGGACAGGAAGCAGGCTAGTGGAAAAAGTAAGCAGGGGTTAGGTGCAGGCAGGCGCTGGCAGACGTTCATACAGGATGGCCGCAACACACCGTGTCTCAGCAATCATGACAGCTTGCTGCTCAATTAGGATATGCTGTTGCCGCACCAGCCTCCGTAACAGCTCCTCTGTGCCTTCACCCTCTTCCGGACGGGTGGCCCACAGTGACGACCAACGTGGACCTACAGGAGAAAGAGGGACCATATCAGGGCATGATGATGACACAAAGGCACCATGTACCACCACACGGTGGACAGCATGCTCCAACAACCATGCCCATGTGCTAGTACGGAACAAACCACAACACACACTAACATGTGCCTGTAGGACAAGGCAGTGTGTAACAGGCAGCATGCAACACCCCAATGTACATGGATATGCATGGATGTATGCTGAGAAACCAAACAACGTGGAGGCCAGCCAGCACAGCGGCATGCAGACTGTAACAGTGCAAACAGACAGCCACCCCCAGAAATGTGAACAAGTGGACACTGAATGATATACACATGGGATGACACATGGTGGGACATGCTGCCCATGGTCACACAGCTATGATACACAATACAGATGACACCAACTGGAGAAGGTGCCACAGCCCCAACCACGTGTGTAACCACATATGCCTGTCTTGTACACCACCAACAGTGGCCCACCCTCACTGCTGCCCTCCACAAGAACTGTAGAGACCTAGCTAAACTGCCACCCATGATGCTATAACACAGCAGCTGTACAAATGATGACAGGAAGTCCTGAGCAGGTGGGTGACTGACATAAGTGTGCAACAGTGGCAAGTGACACAGATAGAGACTCGACATGGACCACAGAGACCCAATGACCACAGAGGACAATGACACTGGCAACAGAACAGTAGGGACTGCAGGACAGGTAACCAAGCAGTACACAACCAGGGGAAGTGCCAATGCCCACCCACACCACTTGCCACAACAGAAGGGTGAGGGGCCCACAGTGGTGAAGAGAATGGCAGAGTGCTGTGCCACCACCCATAGTGGCAGCACCGTGAAGGCGCACATGCAAGAAGACACACACATGTGAAACACAGACACCGGGCACGGTCCACCAGTGGCACTGCAGTGGCAGGCCAATGGCATGCACAGGACAGTGTCACCCTGGTGGTCAAGGCATGGCGAGGCACACACACACACCTGTGGGAGCAGCATCTGCCATAGGGGCTGACAACCAGCACACCATGCTACCACAGAACAACTCCTGCAGCACACCTGCATAACATGTGCACAAACAACATGCACTGCAGGGACAGAGGAACAGCACCCTCTGGGGGACAATGGCCTCCACATCAGAGCATGAGCCCACAGGCAGGGGTGTAGCCAGGGAGGCCACAACTGCACAGCATGTGGACACACTGACACCCCCTCCCCACTGTTAGGGTGGGCTACCCCACCCCGGAGTGTAGCCTGACAATATACCAATGTACACCATGACTGTGTCTGTTGCCACCAGTGGCATTCAAGATACAATGTATGAAACCCATGACAAAGGGCGCTGCCCTGCATGTGTGAATACTAAGCCATGCATTGCTCCCCAAGACACCCACATACCAGCCCACAACCTGTACAGTTGTAATGGCCATGGGATACACAGACAGTCACAGTGACCAGTCCTCTACCATACACCACAATAGATTAAACCACAGAAAGGTACAACATTGCCGTTGTTAAGGCGCCATACATTAAGTAAGCAGTTCATTGCCCATTGGCCAACTCCACCAGAAATCAAACTGCCCACCATTGAGTGCTTGGAGGATGCCTGCACACACATGCCATAACAGACACACATGCAATGTACAGCCACACAGACCCGTGTGGCACCATAGTCCCAAAGGACCCTTCCCCAACAGCCCCGTACATGTCCACCCCGAAGGTCGGACAAGGACACACAATAACATACCTGTGTACACACCACCATGACAGTACACTGCCAGGGAAATGCTTGCACCACATAACACAGTGTCCCCCCGGACGCCATGGTGTGCATGGCCCTGGAATGCGCTCACATGTCCTGCACAGATACTGACATGTTATACGTGGTACTGTAAATTAGACATGCCATGAGAGGTGGAGTACACTGTTGCCATGGCAGACAGGACAACAGCAGCAGCAGTAACAAGCGGCATGACAGGCCGACCCCAGTAATCCCCCACCCCCAGGCATGACGACTGGCCTACAGCCATGCAGAGACATGCATCATCCCTCCACAATGGTGGCCATGACAGCAACATGACGCACATGGCAGTACAAGGCAGATATCAGTACACATGGCGGCAATGGTAACAATACTTAAGACACACAGCAAGCCATGTCTCAGGCCTCGCAGCAGCAGGCAAGGCAATGGAGGCAAGGGGGACAACAGAAATGCACGCAGCCATCTCACATCTGGCCTGGATTACCTTGCCAACTGGGCCACAGCACCAGACACAGCACTGTAGTGCAGGGGTGTAGCCAGACATTCACATGTTGTGCACACAATCCCCCAACAGCCACACCCTTACAAAATGATGTACTCAGTAACTCCAAATGGTATACCCTTCCAAAAGGGTATGATGTCTGTCAGATGATTCCCTACTCTCTAATGAGGTTATACATGTATCTGTCTCCTACCCAACAGCATTTCAAACAGGGCCACACCCCAGTGGCCTACAGTGACCCAAATGTATGGTGTACTTAGTAACTGTTGACAGAGAGGCAAATAGATTGGGACATGCACTACACAAAACTGTACACAAATGTGTACAGTGCATATGCCTGGCTACACCCTTGCTCTACTGCCTTCCCTGTAAAGTCAGACACATAGTAGAAAAGCATAATATCACACAGTACTCATGCAACACACCCTTGTCACCGTCACTGCTCTCCACTGCACGCTGTGCCATCAGAGGCACCCTGTGCCTGTCGGTGGACAGCCCCTGTCCGGCCTGCATCTCATTCCTCCTGTCTCCGGTGTGTCCTCGGCACTCTGCGGTGGGAAGAGGGTACAGCAGCATTACTACAATATCAGCCACCACGGTACACTAAAGACCACCCTGTACCCCAACAGTGTAGCACAACACAACGCATCACTGGCACACGGGTGCAGTGCACCACCAAAGCCATGCCAAGCATGACATGGGTCAGTGCACACCGTCTACCCCTGTCCCACACAGTACACACCGAATGGATCAGTGAACCCCATGGCACATGAGCAACATGTCCAGTGCAGCAACACACATGCACACAAGCACACCACGGAACACACAGCCCCACCATCCATGCCAGCAGCGCCATGACAGTCATCACTTACCTGGCACAGGCACAGTCCCCTCCCGAACCATCGCCCTGCAGCATTCAAGCAGTGGGTGCTGCCTGCGCCTGATGTCAACGTAGCAATGGCGGCACTTCTCACCATCACGGGGTATACTCGTGATGGCAGTTAGGCGATGGGCAATGGAAGCCCAGACCTGTCTATGGGGAATGTCGCCCTCCCAGACAGGTCCAAATAGGCACCGATGGCGCCTCTCAGTCAACTGCACCAGGTTGGCCGTCTCCGCCTCATCCCACCGCCTGTCACGGCCCACCACTGCCCTTTGCCTACGTCTCATAGACACTGCTGCTGTGGAAGGGGGCAAAATTACCAAGTGAAACAGTGTAACACTGACTGTCCACACACCCTGACACCCCCTAGTACTGCAATCTAGCGCCACGCTGACGTATTCTGTAGCACCGTGCTAACAGGAAGTGTTCGTAATGTGCACGCGTGACACCTACCATGACCCTGGGCCCATGTACTGCGCATGCGTGTAGCACCGTGCTAATGCTGGTTAGTGCAGAACTACATCACGTTATGACAGGGTGATAGCGCGGACAAGGGGCCCCATGAGCATGCGTACTGCACATAGCACAGTGCTAGTTGGCTAGCGCGGCGCTGACCCTCCCAATAGCCCTGCGCTGGCCTTTGCCCAGTGCTGCGGTGCTAGTGTGGGGCTATTCAGAGCCATATTCAATGGGTGTATGCAAATGAGGGTACTTGTGTATGCATAGGGCAAACCGTGTGATTAGCATATCATTATGTGCTCATTTACATGACTAACAGGCCTGATTGCCTGGGTGGGCTATAAAAGGGCAAGCAGTGCACCACCAGTGTTGTGTTGTGGAGCTGCAGTGGGATTACAGCAGTGTGAATGTACAACATAGAAAGAGATATGCAACAGGGGGATGTGCAGTGAGAGGCAGGTGTGTATAACCACAGTGAGACCACTACCGTCCACTGCATTGTGCACATTCCCCTGCAGTTAACTGTGCCATGTGCCACTGCATGCACAATGTGTCTGCCAGCCAGGTGCACTGGTGCACTACCATAATAGTGCACTGACTTGTCACCCTGGCTGTGTGGTGTGATGGCCTGTGCACCCCCCTGCAGGATGTACACAGTGTACCAGCGATATGCCGTCCCATGCAGCATGGTGTCCTGACAT
This sequence comes from Neoceratodus forsteri, assembly GCA_016271365.2. NCBI lineage: Eukaryota > Metazoa > Chordata > Ceratodontiformes > Ceratodontidae > Neoceratodus > Neoceratodus forsteri. Next base: position 998,686,613 of record CM057454.1, on the reverse strand, counting down.
TGCTAGCGCACTTGTCCTCGCAAACTCTGTGATGCTCAAATGGGGCACAACACAGTCATGGGGGTTCATGACAGACACAGGCCACAGCAGTGCACATGTGTGTACACCACTCGCTGTCCAGACACAGGACAGACAGTGACAATGTGGGCGTGTGCACCATACAGGCACATGCAGTGATCTGATATGTCCATGTGGCCTGTGGCACTGTAGGGGATGATATTGTGATGTCCACTGTGTGATGCAGTGCAGCACTGACACAGCCACTGACACCTGTCCCCTCTTGATTATCCCATAGGTGTGCTGGCCCAACAGGAGTGCATCCATGCACACAAATTCTCTCAGGATGAGCTGAACACCCTTGCACATGAGGTGAAAGAAAGGGAGCACATGTTATACACACACACAGAGCCACCGATTCTGTTGTGCGGCAAGCTTGGGAGGAGGTAACTGCAGCTGGGAATGCAGTCTGGGGCAGTGGGAGATCAACAGAAGCAGTCCAGAAAAGATGAAATGACCTCCTGCAACGTGCAAAGGAGGAGGAGGCACACCGACAGAGGGACAGGACCAGGACTGGTGGTGGTCCGCCTGAACACCAGCAGTGTGTGGAGGAGCCACACATGGCGGTGGTGGCGTCGACACTGCAGATGGTGGCAGTGACAGGTGTGCTGGGTGGTGGTTGTGAGAAGACCCTCGCACTTCCAAGGCCAGGTCTATATTCGCATGTGTAACCCCTGTATGTGGTGCAGGCAAGGGTGTACAGTCATGCTGCTGGTGTCCTGCACAGGGTGCACTGTATCCTGCTGAACTGATGCCTGGCATGGCCATGGTCACTGTGGGGTGGGTGGGTGCATGTTGTCACAGGCTTGTGTGAAGGGGGTACCTGTCCTGAGGGCTGCATGGTGTGGTGGTGGTAGCGGTGGTGGTGTTTGGCCACAGTGTCCATGGATGGGTGACTGACCCTGTCCCTATTCTCTCCACAGCGCTCTCTGACATGCCTGCACCACTATGGGATGTGCCACGGATGTCCATCCAGGTTCCCGATGTCGCAGAGGAGGTGGATGATGAATGACCATCAACATCTGGACTGTGTCAAGCTCAGGGCCGCACAGACCCAATGCATGTCTGGCATTTCCATGGACAGGGCATGCAACTGCCTGGGGAGGGGGGTCACACCTCACTAAGGGTGTTAGGGTACAGTGGGCACCTGGATGTTGCACAAACTGAGGATGATGGGGTGGGAGAGGTACTGCTGGTCACTGTCACCAGTGCAGATGACACTGATGTCTTCGACTGTTCACAGCACCTGGCCATTCCTGTGCCAGGGGATGCAGGGGTGGGGCTTGCTGAAGGCCATGGAACAGGTCAGGGTGGTTCCGTAGGTGTCACCAGTGTGGCTGTAGTTGAACACACGGTGGTGCGTGGTGTGGATGATGTTGCAGAACAGCAGGGTGTGCAGTGTCAGACACATGCTGGGGTTACCGTCCATATGGTGCCACAGACCACTGCCAGTAGTAGTCAGCAGCCGAATGTACCACTTGCTCCATTGCCACAGGCACCACTGCCAGCTGCTGCTGGGGGTTCTGTGCCTCTGGTGCATGAAGGCCATGGTGCCCGTCCACTCCTGCAGGCTGCTGTCACCTCCCAGCAGGAGGCCCGTCTGGACCTGCATGCCATGCGACATGAGCTGCGACATGAGCTGGGTCAGATAAGGGAGGCAATTTCAGTGGGCTTTGCCCATGCTGAGCAGCAAGCAGAGGACAGGTTGGGCCACCTGGTGGGTGCCATAGACCATGGCTTCTCTGGTTTAACTGCTGCAGTGGTGGACATTGGTAATGTCATGTGTGGTGTGCCTGTTGGTCGCCAGCATGGGATGGTTGGCCATGGTGCAGATGGCAGAGGGGCACACAGGCAGGCACACTGTGGGTGCAGGGCTGCCACTGGTTCCAGCTCGGCTGCATCACGCACTCCGCCTGCAACCCAGCGGCACCGTGGCTGTCCATCCACCCTGTCGGTCTCCACCATCTCCCGGGGCACAGGAGGTCAACACTGCCTGCCTCCCCTTCCACTTCAGCTTTGTCCTCTGCACAGAGCACCCCAGGGTCCATATCCCATGGTACGGGTGCAAGGCACATGCGTGGGTGTCGTCGTCGGTGATGCCCACAAGCTGTCTGCAGTACTCTGCATGCATCTCCCTCATGCATGTGCAGACATGTGCACACACACACACACACTCCCACCGACACAGTTGCCCCCCTTACCCTCACAACACACATCACACTTCCCCACCGAGATTACACCATTTGTGTGTGTCCCCCCCCCACGTATGTGCTGCACAATCCTGGACTCACACCACATGCACACATTATTTGTCTATTACACTGGGTTTGTTTACTGATGTGATTGTTGGTGTCAGTGTTATGTTAGTCTGTGCACATTAAAATGCTAATCACTTGTACTCTTTCAGGTTGTTGTGCAGTCTGTACTTACCCTCTGGTCTGTTGCAGTGTCCTGATGATGTTGCCCCAGTGCTGTATGGCCCTGCGTGCCATGCAAGGGTCCCTCCTCTCGAGTTGCTCCACTATCCCCCTGACCGCTGGCTCTGGCTCACTGTCAGACTGTCCCTCAGGTTCAGGTGCCTGTATCCCATGGTTCATTGCCGTGTTGTGCAGCATACAACAGGCTAGGAAGATATGGCATACCTTCTGAGGTGTATACTGTAGGGCACTGCCTGATGTGTCTAGGCATCTGAATTGCATCTTCAGGATGCCAGACACCCTCTCTATGATGTTCTTTGTTCTGGCATGTGCCTCGTTGTACAGCTCCTCGGCCACTGTGGCCAGTCAGAGTACTGGTGTCAGCAGCCAGGGTCGCAGGGGATAGGCACTGTCCCCTGTCAAGAAATGTATACCTGTTAGTGCCGTACTGCGGAATGTCAGCTGCTGTCCTGCACCTCTCTGTGGCCCTCCCACACCCCTTCCCTGGCCTGCAATGCCTTCCCACATCCATGCTGTTGTGTGTTTGCCTTGTATGCTACAACTCACTGACTAGTTGCCCACTGGGTATCCTGCCCTCCTCAAAGGCCTGACACAGTTGGGACTGGTGCCAGATGAAGGCGTTGTGGGCACTGCCGGGGTACTGTGCATAGACATTGCTGATGTTCCCAGCCGCATCGCACACCACCTGGCAGTTGATGGAGTGGTACCCCTTCCTGTTGATGTACACATCACTGCCATCGCCAGGTGGTGCACAGATGGGGACATGGGTGCAGTCAATGGCACCCAGTACAGATGGTAGGTGCGCAACTCGATGGAACTGCTGCATTGCTTCTCTGCGCTCTGCTGCCGTGCTGGGAATACTATGAATTCCCAGCATGGTGGGGAGAGCCTCTGGGAACTGGGTCAGGAGGCGTGAGGTGGCAGACTGCGTTACCCCAATGGTGTCCCCCATTGGTCATTGGAACGTCCCTGTGGCAAGGAAGCACATCGCTGCTGTCACCTTCTCCTCCACTCTCATGGCATGACTGCGTCTAGTATTTGGGTGCAGCTGCTCATGCAGGAGTTCACAGAGCTGCCTCAACATTCTCCTGTTCATCCAGTACCGGCCAATGATGTGCTCATCAGGCAGGGTCTTGAAGGAGACTCTGGGCCCGGTACAGTCTGTTTGCAGCATACCGTCTCCTTGGCCTGCGTTGTGGCCCATGTTGTGCCTGCTCCCTCTCCTCCTCCTCCACTACAGCTGCCATCAATGGCAGCATCACTGCTACTGGCACTGCACACATTCCCACTTCCTGTGCTGGTCCCTCCTCCTCTGTGTTTTGCCCTGTGTTTAGACCAGCCTTTTATAGACAGTAACTAGCGCCGCGCTAAGTGCCATGCTATGTATCCTAGCATGGCGCTGGACCTTTGAATATCCCCTTGTGCATCTCTCTTGGCCCTCCCCTTCCTTTTGCCCCTTGCATACATTAGTGGTTTGCCCTGCGCTAATGCTGTTAGCGCGCGCTAACTGGTCCTTTGAATATGGCGGGTCTGTGCTAATCCGGCGCTATTGCCATGCTATTGGTTTGCGCGCCGCGCTATGGTTTGAATATCTGGCCCGTAATGTCTTACTTTATATACCTATGATAATTACTATGGTTACTGTAAGACAGAACCATTTCTAGTTACAGCGATGAGCCCTATTGGCTAATTTAGAGGTGGTTCCATGGTCCAACATAACATTATACAATTTTGTAGTAGTCATCACTCTGTGAAACAAAAGAGTACAGTTCTTACATAAATCAGTGTAGTAGCACAAATCACCAAAAGGTGGCAATGCCGACTTATATATCATAATCATTACAAGAACACAGGTGTCCTAACATCTTGTAAGCAAGAAAACATCTATGTATTAGAAAGCAAAGTGTATAACAATAATATGCATATGTAGCCTGACATCTACTCTTATACAGTAGATGTCCTTAGCCCTACATGTTAGTATGACATATGCCTAAATGCTAGCTGTTTACGGTGTACCTCTGGGGGTAACAATAAGGGTGCAGGGACCTCGTGTGTCAACAGTTTCAATGCAATGTACAGCTGATCTTGATTCTGCAATGTTGTATAACAAAAAAATGTAACCTTTAGCTGACATTCTATGTCTATATGTATTAAGTGTTTGTATTTGTTTTTTCTGACGCGGAGCCTTTGTAAATGAGTCTCTGACTCAAAGGTTGTAGTCCTAAAGTCTGTTAAATTAAATAAATAAGTAAATAAATAAATAAGTGGTGTTGAGGGGGGTATTTTAACAGTTACACTAGTGTCCAAAAGAGGAGGTAAGACAAGGAACCAGGGATCCTGGTTTAGGCAGGTGCAGGAATGAGTATGTGGTTTGAGGGAACATTTACAGAGATTCTCATTGGCCAAGTGGGCTCGTAGGCTTGATTTGAATTGACTAATCTTACTACACCTGATCAGATACTTATGGAGTTTGTTGAGCCATGGACCATGGAAGGAAAGGGGTCTCTGGGCTTGAGTTGTTCTCTTGAATGACACCACCAGCCCACCCTTAACTGCCCCCCACATATTGCCAAAAAGTTGAAAGATAAGAAAATACTCCAAGGATCTGTTCTCTCAGTCCTCATGTGGCATTCGTTCACAAGTATAATGAGGTAGTGGTAACAGATTTGCATTAAACGGCTCCTCAGCAGTGCTTCCCTCTATTTCAGAAAAAAAAATCTGCTTGTTTTTATGTTGCATAGTCAAAAAATCATAACATACAGTATGTAACACAAATTTTCTCCTCCAGAATTAGGAATTTATGCAAATGCTCACAAGCTCAAACAGAGATGTTGTCTAGCATGCACTCTTCAGTCATACTCCAGTAAGATCTGTACAGATGCTGCTTTTTCACTGGCTCAGTGGCAGTGCACTGCATTCCTGCATTGGAGAACCAGGTCCAGGAAGAAAAAAAAACTCAAGTCAACATTTTGGAGAGGCAACTTCACAAAATTATATCAGGGCCTCCACCATGACAAATTCAAAGTGTAGGTAGTACGTTGGGCTAGCAGATAACCAAACCATAACTAAAAGCTTTATGTTTAAGATGAGTTTTGCAGTTAAAAACACGTGTTAGGAGCATTCACCCTATAACCAAAATGGCAATTTTAAAGGTAGGGTGAGTGCTGCTGTCATGGGTTTTAAACAACAAAACTCATTTTAAACTTTACTACAAATGTGTGTGTGTGTGTGTGGTTACTGGTTAGCCCAAATTACTACGTGCACTTCAAAACTTCAGGCCACTCCCCCATGATGCCAACCTGGGTCAAGAGGGGGCCACTGTTGATGGTACTAGTGTCTGATATGGATTCGATCCTTATAAGTTTTGAGTGTTGTAATACTCTAGTATTTGGAGTCAGGGGATGGCTTGAGAGCGAGGTTAAGTGTAGAGATTTGGAATGAGATCTTGTGTTCACAGCATGGGGGGGTTGGGGAACTTCAGGCCATTAATATTAAGAGAAGGATCATTAAGAGAAGTGCCATTAACAAGCGCATATGTAGTCTGGCATGCTGCCATGAACAAAGGGAAGACTAGGAGATAAATGAGCACCTTGAGCTTTTCAGCAATTGAGCAACAAAGGGAGTTGATAAGCATAAATGTCCATTCTAAAAGGAGCCAGCAGTTCATTGAATCCCTCATTTCTAAACAGGGCCTCTATGGAATTGGATTTTGGCTTTCCAGTTCTGTCCCAGTTAACCAAATGTCTAACTTACGAGTGTACAGAGGTGGGCTACAATACACAGTATGTCAGTACTAACTCACAGTTGCCAGACAATGCCTTTATGACCTTTTTTGGCATCATTTCATTGCAAAATGTCACAGTCAACTCCCTCTTAAACCACCCACACCATCTCTAACCAGTATAACATTGAGAACTCAACTTTAGGTAGATTCAGCAGTAGAGAAACTATCTGTTTTTTTATGCAGACAAAACTGAAACCCCTTATCGATTCTGGACAGATTACAATAACAGCTGGCTATGGAGCAGCATACACCAGTGCGGCAGCCAACATCTCTAGTCTCTCAAAAGCCCCTTCCCCCCATTTTTTTAAATGAAGCATACTTTATTGTTTTCATTGAAAAAACACATTACAAAACAACAGACAAGAACAGATAACCAAAATAAATAGACATACAACATCTAAGAACAACCCAAACAACTATGTACAAATTAGCGAGTGCAGATACTAAATTAGAAATGAAAGAAATGAGTGGTGCCATCTCAAACAAAGCAGTAAAAGTGTGCAATGAAACAGATAATGTGTTTTCATTTTTTTTTAAACTAATATTCGCTATAAAAAATCAGGAGTAATTAGTAAAGGAAACTGAAAAAGAAAGTGGGAGCTGTAAAATATCATGACAAAGTATATAAAGAATGCAATTTCAACCATTTTCTATTATATCCATCAAGTGCACAACTTTCCAAATAAAGCAGATGCTGTGAGATGTGTGTGTACAAGCTGGGGTGATGGGAAGAGATTACAGTAAAGTTGTAGCTGAGTGAAGAAAACATTCAAATCCCAGGGTCACATAAAATTTGTAAAATGTGTATGTACTGTATCTGGTACACCTGGACATCACACGATTTCATATCAGGAATGGTTCTCAGACACAAAATGTTTCTGAGAACTGATTGAGATATCAGAAATCATGTCTGATATCTGGAACAGTTCTTGGAAACAGTTCTCTGCATATTACAGAGAACCATTTCCAAAAAAAATGAAATCATATCTGATATCTTATGATATTGTACCTGACATTGTTTTTGTCTGTCTGCCTGCCTGCTGACCACTTGTTAAGGTAATGGCTTTGCACTATCAAATACAGTTTTGTATTAGTGTTAATGTTTTGGTTATTTTATGATACTTTTTTCACAAGTAGCTGTCACACAAACTTTTGCAGTAATTTCACTGCATCTTTAGTCTAGCAATGGAATTATGAAGTGTTTGATGATCTTCTGTGTAAACATCAGATCACAGTGCAGCAGCTCTAAATAGTGACTCTTTCCATTATATCATGGTGGCAAAAGTTTTCTGTGATGGTTGGCTGCTGTATTGTAGGCCAATAATACAAGGTGCAGCAGGCGAATGTCTGTGTCAGTGGCTCAGCCGGTAGCACACTCACCTCTGAGGCCAGAAGAGCACAAGGCGGTGGGTTGTATCTCCACACCAGGCACTTGGGTTAATATCCCAATAATGACACTGCAGTGGAGCATGAGGGAGTGCTGCACTCCTGCGGTGCCATCCTTCAGATGAGATGTTAAACTAAGGTCCCAGCTGCCTGTTCAGGTGTATGTTAAAGATCCCATGGCAGCTCTCGAAAAGAGTAGGGGTATTTTTTATTGGCAAATACTTAACAAAAATACTGAAAACTAAATTTTCCACATAAATCAAAATACTAAATTACATCACAGGTAGCAGTCCTAGATGGTAGTTATAAACATTTGGGCTAGTTCACAAAGGAAAAAAGTCCCCCACCCCCACACCAATCCACATGCCTTAGGTTAAAGTTTCACCTTATTTCTCTACAGTTTCAATAATGCTTATTCACATATAGTCCTGGTACATCATATGCAATTTGACTAGAGTTACCAACTAAAAAAAAAGTAATCCTTAGTCCTAGTTACTTAGCAATGTTCTGCACCCAATTTCTCCCTTTTGTAAAAGTAATCAACCATGACATCTTCTACTTCCCTTTTGCATTTATTTCCAAAATTCCTTTCCCACTTAAGACCTTTTCCTTCTTCAACCAGATCTCCTTTTTAGATTTTTCTGTTCTTTTTTCCTCTCAATTTTTTAAAGACTCAGACCCTACTCCCCCCCTTTCAGAATTTCCCCAGTGCCCTGGCCAAATTTCCTCCCATTCACTAAAAATACCACCAACAGCTTAATCTGGTTCAAGGTCAGTTGGTATTCATCTGTATCCTCCTCCACCCAGGTTGTACCTGAAAATACACAAGAAATTGTCTAGTGCACTTACCAGGTCAACAAAAATGAAATAAATAAATAAAATGTATTTAAGTTTGTGACTGAGAAGTGGAAACAGCTATCAAGTGGTCAGAATCTATCTGAAGTCTCCAGCAGATTATCGATGTCTGCTCTGGTCGCTTTACATCTGACAGTTATCAGAGTATCTTCAAATTGTTTGAAAAAAATACCTTACAGTTAAAAGTTTAATATTTCAGCAAACTTCACAGTTATATTTTATTTAGCTTTGCTTTGCACTGTCATGTCTAATGCAGATTCATTTTCATTTTATAATTATTTTGTGTTTGTTTCTCCTTGTGTGTTATAGGAAGTAAGATTGTGAGAATTAATTTTGCAAATATGTCTAATATACCAGTAATTCAAGCAGTTTAATCTGACTTAGATTCTTCCTTTTTTCAAACATTTTTTATTCATTTTTTTAAAAAAAGGTCTTTCTAATTCAGAAGAGACTGTAGAACAGAAATATGTTATGTAAGTTTTCCCAGGAGCTTACATTTTCTCACATAAACAAAGACAAAAGGGCCACTCTACAAGATTTTTTCAGTTGAAAAGATTGAAGAGTTTTTTTGGGGGGCGGTCTTTTAAATGGAAAGTTGCCTGGTCCCTATGGTTTCATGTCAGAATTTCATAAGTGGTTTGCATATAACTTCATTTCCTGTTGATTGTTAATGTTTAAGGAGGACGAGTAGGACAATCAACTCCCATTTCCATCAGTTCTGGAAGTTACAATGTGATATACTAGAGATTTAAGAAAAAGGATACTGCTTCATTGACAGCAGTGTCCTAACTTAATCACAAACTGACTGAATACTGAGGCCAGAATATTCAAAAGGGTTGCGCATCCTGCAACGGAGTTGCGCCACGTGGAACCCACTGATGCGCCCCAGCATGATATTCAAAAGGGGATCATGCACTGCTCAAATCCTGATGCACCGGGGTGCACCAGTAATGTATGCAGCACAAGTAAGGGGGGATGGGCCTATGCATACTCAGCACATCCTGATATTCAGGCCAGGATGTGCTGAGCATATGCAGGTGCAACCCCTAACTGCACCGCACACAGTTGAGCTGAAAAAATAAAGAGCAACAGCTGGCCACTCACAGGTGAGCTGCCAAATTGCAGGGCTCAACATGGCAGCCGCCAGCTGTGGGTGGCCACCCGAGCTCTGGCATCACCACCATTTGGCATCGCACCCCCCATGCCCGATTGCAGCATTCAATAAAATATTAACCCTGGTGGTCCGGTGGACCCTCTTCCCAGCCCGATCACAGGCATTATGATAGAATAACATCCCTGGTGGCCCAGTGGCTGTATCCAGCCCTATTGTGGGCAATCCAATGTAAATGGTACAATGGTGGTCTAGCAGTACCACCTCCCAATCCACCCACTCAGTCCCGCCACCCTGCTTTCCCCCCTCCCAGTCAGTGGCGGGCGGCAGCACCCTGACCACAAACCGCCTGGCTGCCTGCCTACTGACAGCATACGGTATGGCTGTACGCCCATTGGTCCACAGCGTGGGTCAATGGGCATGCAGACTGTACTGTACTACACAGTCCCAATATGTGAATGAATCCATTCATTCACATTTTAGGACTGTGTAGTACAAGCATGAGTCTGCACGCCCATTGGCCCATGCTGTGGACCAATGGTACAGCCGTACGGTATGCTGTCAGTAGACGGGCAGCCGGATGACTTACGGGCGGGGTGCTGCTGCTCGCCGCCGACTGGGGGGAAGTGGGGTGGCAGGACTTAGTGGGCAGGTTGGGAGGTGGGTACCGCTAGACCACCAGGGTACTGTTTACATTGGATTGCCCCGGATCAGGCTGGATGTGGCCACTGGGCCACCAAGGATGTTAGTCTATCATAATGCCTGCAATCAGGCTGGGGAGAGGGTACACTGGACCACCAGGGTTAGGATTTGTATTGAATGCCCTCATTTGGGCATTGGGGTGCATTGCCACCAAGGGTCAGGGGGTGTAGGTCATCGAATGCCTGCTGCCTGGCAGGGTGCCAGGTCCAAGTCACCAGAGACTGGCACACCTGCATGCACACGGGGCCATAATGTCATACAAATGGCCCCATTTGCACCTGGCATGCATTATGGCCCCATTTGCATATCCACCACTGAATATCATGGTTGCTGCACCTTGCGCAATGGCACTTGCACTGGCGCATCCCCCTGCTCCTCTCTGGCCACTTGCGCTGGTGCAGTGCCACTGTGCCATGCACAATGTGGGTGGCCACAGTGCCATATTCAATGGTGCTGAGCCATGATGCAGCACCATTGAATATCACCCTGTCACCACCCTGGCGCATTCCAGTTGCGCAGCACCCAGGCTTGCGCCACAGCCTGGCACAGTCTGAACATTGCAGCCTGAATGTTTTTAAATTTGGTCAGAATAAGACACTGCTGTAAATGGAGCAGCACAGTGTTATTTAAGCTCCACTTGAATCTCCTTGGCAGGAGAGCTGCTTACCTTTACCTGACCTAACCTCCTAATCTGCCCAGCATCTACTATAGTTCTTTGTGATCTGTCTGCTGTTTATGTTCATGTTTTCTGCCTACAAACATTCATGAGCACTGGCACTCAGTGTGCAGTTTTATACCTCAGTTGCTAATGTACCTCAGGAAAATGAGGAATTAGATATTCCAGCTGGGGTACACACTAACTAGAAGCATAACCATCTTCAGTGTCTTTACTTGAATCCAAACTTACTGTACATCTCAGAAGCCTGACCGAACCACTTATACTGTAGGTTGTCAGTTGCTGTAAGTTCCAAGGGAGTAGATTTAAACCTTCCTCCCAGTCCATGTACAGTGCCACCCAAAAGGATGAAGCAAATTAAGGTACACTTATTATGTAGTAAAAAAAACTCCGGCTGATTCATTAATAGTGAAAAATAAATAAATCTTACTAACCAGACCCCAGATGTAATAAAACTAATCCTCCCTCTGTGGTTCTCTACACTCATTAATACAAAAAATTTCACTACAGCTCCCTCCAGCCATGGGAAATCAAGGGGTGTTGTGACGTATTAGGCTTCAGCTGCTGTGTTAAACTACTGCTGCAATTTCACTGTTGTGGTACTCTGCAGGAGAACACACTGGTTAGAATTTCAAGAATGGTAAAAGTGGACACATTTGTCTTTTAGAATAACACAAACTGTCATCCCCCCCCACACACACACCACACAGCAAAAGTCAAACCACACTTCCATCCCCCCACCCCATGTGCAGTACTGTAAAGTAGTGACCAAAGATCCTAGGCCTGGGGGTAGGGGTTGGGGGTGTTTGACCTTTGGTGGACTACTCTAAAGCTTAATGGACCCTAACTAGGGAGTTTTCTTTTCACTGGTCTGGGAGGGAGCTCATTCATAAGAGAGCAGTGTTTCTTTCTTTCTTTCTTTCTTTCTTTCTTTCTTTCTTTCTTTCTTTCTTTCTTTCTTTCTTTCTTTCTTTCTTTCTTTCTTTCTTTCTTTCTTTCTTTCTTTCTTTCTTTCTTTCTATCTATCTATCTAACTATCTATCTATCTAGATGAATTAATAACAAAAAAAATCCCTCCTCCCTCTGCTCTCCCTTCCCCAGCCATAATAAAAAAAATTCTCCCTCCTCTCTCTGCAGCTTTCTCCACCACAGGAAATCAAAGGATGCTGCAATGCCTTAGGCTCCGACAATGCCACCATCACAGTACTCTGCAGGGGAACAAGGGTCAGCAGCTCTATGACAACAATAGTGGACACACTTGTTTTGTTTTTTTGGCAACTGGATTTGTAGGTAAAATGCCTTCAGTCGATGACCCCCCATCACTGGTCCCAAACAGATTCACATAGCTAATTCCCAGCAGTCTGAGGTTGTTTAAACTGTATTGTTCATGAGTGTTCTCATACAGTCAGCTCAGTTTTCTGATTTTTTTTTTTTTATTGGATTACTGTAGCTGATGTTTGTATTGTGCACTGACGTTTTTTGTATATCCCAAACTCAGTTCTTCTCTAGAGTTCACCATACACATGGTTGATACTGATATGCTTATGATATGGACATGCTCAATTCAAACTAGCATTGTCCATTTAGAGTTGTCATGTCCACAAATAAGTTAAATATTATTACACATCTGCTTTGTATTTTGTACAGTAACTGTGCCTGTGTGAATTGTGGAGAAGAGTTGAGTTCAGTCAATAAATATAACATTAGCTCATATAATGAACAAGGAGCCAACACTATGTGAACACAAATACAGTAAATATTACAGCTAAAAACAATGACAGCCTGCTGGGAGTTGAGTGCTTGGGGGGGTCAAACTGAAATACTGTCCTTTTTTAACTATTTGTAAGACCCACTTGAACGCACTATTAGGCATATGAACAACAACAAAAATTTAACAAAGTCTAACATCTTTTGAACATAAACTATGTGGTTCCTTGTCTGAGGTGGGTAACTCATTCAGCTGAGAGCTGTTGTTCCATTTCTTAATTGGTCTAGTTTATCTATCTATCTATCTATCTATCTATCTATCTATCTATCTATCTTTCTTTCTTTCTTTCTTTCTTTCTTTCTTTCTTTCTTTCTTTAAAGGAATAGGCAGACTGGATGGGCCTTGCAGTCCTTATCTGCCGTCAACTTCTATGTATCTATCTATCTATCTATCTATCTATCTATCTATCTATCTATCTATCTATCTATTTATCTATCTATAGTATGTATCTGTGCCTGCTAGTCTGTTTGTCTGTCTGTCTGTATTATGTGTTTAATTTATTATTTAGAACTAAAGACTTGACGCTGGGATGTAATAATAACAAAATCACCCTCCTCCCCAACAGAAGCACAGACTGTACTTCTCCACACACATTAATAAAAAACAATAATAATCCCATGAAGCTGATCAAAAATTTAGTTAAAAAAAATCCTCCATGCTCCCTCTGCATGATTTCTCCAACCACCGAAAATTGTGTGATACTGTGATGTCTCAGGCTCCTACTGCTGTGTTAAACTAAGGTCACAGTGCCACTGTCACAGTTCTCTGCATGGGAACACACAGTCAGCAGCTCTGTGACAGCAAAAGTGGATACACTAGTTTGGGTGGCATAATGTGATTATAGCAGTAGGTAATTACAGTACATCTGCTTGTGCCTATGTCCAAGTGCATGGAATGGACACCATACAGTACATACAGTACAACTGCACACAAAAGCTTATGTTTACACTTTCAGAATTTGAAAAACAACTCTTTAAACATACATTCAGTATATGTTATACATATTTTAATTTAAACTTGATACATTTTAAATTTAAATTATAAATTTTATACATTTTAAACATATATTTTTTATACAACACATTTTGTTTATTTTTTTTAATTATGCATTTGAATTCATGAATTTTTGTGTTTGTCTGACAAACCTTCCTATTTGCATATCCTCCCTTTGTTTTTATTCCTTCAATAGTGCTCCTGCCTAAAATACTAATTTTTATTCAAAATAAGATCACTGTGGATAGTCCCAGTGCCACTCCCTTTAATATCTATCTTGTAATAACTCTTCTTAAGATCTTTTGTTGCTAAGATACATGCCTATCCCCCCAACACACACACTCACAACCCCCAACCTGCAGTAAAATAAATTGTACAGTAGTTTGAGAAATCCAATGAACAGCAACTGCAAGCAAAGTGAATGTAGTTTACATGATATGACCATGTTTAGTGTTAACTTAGGGCATTAGTGATAAAATGTTCATTTGAAAACTATGACAGCTTCAGTATGTCACCTATCAAAGAATAGCTGCTGGACAAGTCTATCACTGAGCTGAACAGCTTTTGCAAACACAAAGGCAGTGATAGAGTTTGCACAGAGAATGATGTAAACACAAGCAGGATCAAAATATCAGCACGGTGCAAAACCAAATCTAGAACACCAATCTGGAAGTTGATCTGGGACTAATAATTGTCCATCAGTAACAAATCTGCACTTGGTCAGCAACTCGTCTTGAAATTTTAATTTTATTATTATCTGATTAGCACTTCGCTATCTGCCTATGTCCTCCACTATTGATTGCTGCTATAATCCATTAAAACAAGCATTTGTACAATCTGCAGCCTATAGTGATTGTTTTGTGACAATGTCAGTACACAGTAAAATATATTATACAAACTGTGTATGTCATCCATTGTCACCTCAATTTGTCTGAAATAAAAATGTATTCAATAATTCATAGGGGTACAGTATATCAACAGTTTATCCCTTTGGAGATTGTATAGGAGAGGATCTCATCAGTTGTGTTTCAGTAGTGATTAAAGGCTGGTGGTTGATGATAAGTGTCCACAATAGCATGGAAATGCATTGTTATGTTTTTTAAATGGGGTTGTTTACATGTCTGTAGGTGAATGAAGTTCAGGGACATCTACCATAAAATCCGTTCTATAACTGTTAAGGGCAGCAGTAACATCATCTGCATCTTGGCACAGCAAATTATGCCATGGAGTCTGAATGAATTCATTTTATCTAACCATGACTTGATTTGCAATCTCAAGATCATATGAAATAACTGCTGCATTGGATTACTGTAAAATAGGGTAGCTATGGTAATGGATATCTTTTGGTTATTTCAGAACTGATACCCTTTAACTGTAATCACAATGTATAAAAACAGAACAGTTCATGTACTGTACTTTGACAATATTGAGAATACTGTTCATGAGAGTTCTCCCATTAAGGTTTTTTATTTTGCAAATACTGTTATACTCCTTTTCCTCATTGTCACTGGCTCCAATAATAAATCTTTGCACTTTAACCTTCCACATTATATACTGGGCTGGTATTAATAAGGCCAGGCAGTTCTGCTCCTCGACCAGTTCTGCCTGGCTAGCTGTATCTATTGCAGAAATGGCAAGTCAGTCTCTCTGAGGATCAGTGAGCCTTGGTAACCAAAAAGTATTATAAGATCTTGAAAATAATATATTTTTTTTTATTTTTTTTTCTTTGTTGTAACCCATCCATGCCCCACTGATTGTGTCAGTGGTTGCCATAGGTCCTATAGTCTTCTTTGTTCTGCTACAGAACTCAGTTTGAGATATTCTAAATGTAGCTGTTTCTAGAATATCACAAACTGTCACCTCCCCACACCACATCACAAAAGTCAAACCACTCTCCCTTCCCCCCACCCCATAAATAAATAGATAATAACTATTCATGAGATATTTCCCATTAAGGTTTTCTCTTTTACAAATAATATTATACCCCTTTTCCTCACTGTCACTGTCACTGGCTCCAATAATGCATCTCTGCACATCAGCCTTCCCCATTATACAATGGGCTAGTAATAATAAGGCCAGGCAGTTCTGATCATCAACCAGCTATGCCTGGCTAGCCGTATCCTTTACAAAAATGTCTAGTCATTCTCTATGAGGATCAGTGAGCCTCAGTGACCAAAAAGTATTATAAGATCTCTAAAATAATAACATTTTTTAGTTTTAATTTTTCTTTTGTTGTAACCCATCTATTCCCCATTGATTGTGTCAGTAGTTGCCCTAGTTTTTGTAGTCTTCTTTGTTCTGCTACAGAACACAGTCATGGAGAATGAGAGGTTCGAATCACACCGTGTTGAGTACTCTCTTGCGACTCTCAGCAACTTACTGTAATTGAACAACTGTAACAGGGTTTGAAGCTCTTATTTCCAGAGGTAAAAATTGATACAGGGCACTACTTGTATGATCAAAATTATTTTAAGTGTTTTAAGGTCTCAAAAATAATTATTTTTTTTCACAGACCTAACAATACTATATAAAATAGTTGCGATCATACTAGTGTCAGCTTCTGACTCATTAATAATAAAACAATAACAATCTTACATACCAGACCACAGATGCAATAAAAAAAATCCTCCCTCTGTTTCTCCCTCCCACAACAGATCCGCAGACTGTACTTCTCCCCACTTATTAATGAAAAAAAAAAAAAAGTGGACCATACATTAAAAAAAAAAAAAAAACTCATTTCTCTGCAGCACACTCAAACCAGGAAAAGTCGTGGGGCGTTGCCATGTCTTAGGAACCAGCTGCTGTGTTAAACTACTGCTGCATTTTACTGTTGTGGTACTCGCAGGGGAACACCGATTACACATTCTAAAACAGCAGAACTGGATAAATTAGTCTTTTTTTGTGCAACTGTGAATTAAAAACTACCACTGCTCTCAAACGTTTCATGACCTCCCTTAATAAGGCCTGTCATCTCAACACTGGCTCACATCGCCGTACCCACATATGTGACCTTTAGTCCCAATCTCGATGGCTTCAACTGGACAAACGCATAAAATACCAAACCTACATCGTGGCCAAGAAAATTATAGCGGGGCTTGCCCCACCTGGTGTCTGCGCCCTCCTTAAGCCTGGATATAGGAATGTCACTACAAGGAGATCCAATTCCCATCTACTACATATCCTACAATGTCGCATTACCCAAGGACAAAGATCATTCACCTATCGGGCATCCAACTGGTTCAACTCTCTTGGCAGCAGCATAGCGACCGCTCCAACACTTGGCCTCTTCAAGTCCAAGCCTATCACTGCTTGTATCCTGCAATTGCCATATTAACATTTCCACTGTTCCAGGTACACATGCCCCAGCACCCAACACTTACAATCAGTCTTTGCACACCTAGCACCTTACCTGTCATATTCCCTCAACAAGGCCCCCTGGCTGCACTGTCTCCCACCCTCACCTACCTCCCCCCATATCTCCACTCCTGCCCCTGCCCCCAACCACCTCCCATACTCCCCCTCACCCCTACACCTCCTACCCCCCTCGATCTCCTACCCTCACTTCTCCCCAACTGACCCCCCTTCCCCTTGGCTTGCTCATAGCTCAGGTCTTTGTACTGGTTATTACATGTCTGTAAGTCAGTGACTATATGTTTGCAACTAAAAATGATGACTATTGCACATGCTGACATGGAACCTTTGTAAAAGAGCCTCGGCTCAAAGGTATTGTAATCCTAGATTGAAATAAATAAATGAATAAAAATGGGAGTGCTGGAAATATTTAAATCACAAGGTTTGATATAAAAAATTATCCACGATGGGTGGTACTGTGAACGCCTTCCATTCCTTCAAACATAGTCTCCCCTGAACCACAGATCCTCACAAGTAATTGTATTTCAGACAGGTTTGAATGATTATATTTATTACATGTAGACTGGGGGGGGCAGTTTGCAATATTGTAAATAAAGCTGTTTCTATAATATCCCAAACTGTCACCCCCAAACCACATCACAAAAGTCAAACCACACTCCCATCCCCCCACCCCATGTGAAGTACTGTACTGCAGTGACCAAAGATTGTACTGTATGTCTGGGGGTAGGGGTGGGCACGTTTAACCTGTGATGCACTACTCTGAAACCCAAATGGACCCTAACTAGGGAGTTTTCTTTTCCCTGGTCTGGGAAGGATCTCATTCATATGAGAGCAGTGCCACTATCCATCTATTTAAGTATGTATGTATGTATGTATGTATGTATGTATGTATGTATGTATGTTGGTATCTATCTATCTATCTATCTATCTATCTATCTATCTATCTATCTATCCATTGATCTGGATGCATTGATAACAAAACATCCCCTCTCCCTTCGCACTTCCCTCCCCAGTCATAGACAAAAAAATCCTTCCTCCTCCCTCTGCAGCTTTCTCCACTATGAGGATTTGAAGGATGCTGCAATGCATTAGGCTCTGACAATGCCACTCTCGCAGTACTCTGCAGGAGAACATAGGGTCAACAGCTCTATGACAATAGTGGACACACTTGTTTTTTTGGGGGGCAACTGGATTTGTAGGTAAAATGCTTTCAGTTGCTGCCCCCCCATCACTGGTACCAATCAGATTCACACAGCTAATTCCTAGCAGTCTGACGTTGTTTAAACTGTGTTGTTCATGGGTGTTCGCATAGAGTCAGCTCAGTTTTCTTAATTTTTTTTATTATTTTATTGGATTACTGTAGCTGATGTTTATATTGTGTGCTGATGTTTTTTGTATTTTCCAAACTCAATTCTTCTCCAGGATTCACCACACACATGGTTGATACTGATATGCTTATAATATGGACATGCTCATTTCAAACTAGCATTGTCCATTTAGAGCTGTCATGTCCACAAATAAGTTAAATATGATTACACATCTGCTTTGTATTTTGTACAGTAACTGTTCCTGTGTGAATTATGGAGGAGAGTTGAGTTCAGTTTATAAATATAACATCAGCTAATATAATGAACAAGGAGCCAACACTGTGAACACAAATACAGTAAATAGTACAGCTAAAAACAATGACATCCTGCTGGGAAATTGGTGTTGGGGAAGGGGTCAAACTGAAATACTGGTCTTTTTAAACTGTTTTTCAGACCCACTTGAACACACAGTTAGACATATGAACAACAACAAAAATTTAACAAAGTGTAACATCTTTTGAACATAAATAATGTGGTTCACTCATTCAGCTGAGAGCTGTTGTTTTATTTATTAACTGGTTTAGTCTATCTATCTATCTGTCTATCTATCTATCTATCTATCTATCGATCTATCTATCATATGTATCAATGCCTGCTAGTCTGTTTGTCTGTCTGTCTGTCTGACTGTACTATGTGTTTAATTTATTATTTAGAACTAACAACTTGACACTGGGATGTATTAATAACAAAACCACCCTCCTCTTCAACAGAAGCACAGGATGTACTTCTCCACACTCATTAATAAAAAACAATAATAATCCCATGAAGCTGATCACAGATTTAGTAAAAAATCCTCCATGCTCCCTATGCATGGTTTCTCCAACCACCAGAAATCAAGTAATGCTGTGATGTCTCAGGCTCCTAATGCTGTGTTACACTAAGGCCACAATGCCACTGTCACAGTACTCTGCATGGGAACACACAGTCAGCAGCTATATGACTGCAAAAGTGGATGCACTAGTTTGGGGGGCATAATGTGATTATAGCAGTAGGTAATTACAGTACATCTGCTTGTGCCTATGGGCAAGTGCATGGAATGGGCACCATACAGTCCATAAAGTACAATAACTGCACAGAAAAGCTTATGTTTACACTTTTAGAGTTTGAAAAACAACTCTTTAAACACATATACAGTATGTGTTATACATAATTTAATTTAAACGTAATACATTTTAAATATAAATTTGATACATTTTAAACATAAATATATTTTTTACACAACACATGCTTGTTTGATATTTTTTTAATTATGCATTTGAATTCGTGAATTTTTGTGTTTGCCTGATAAGCCTTCATATTTGCATATCCTTCCTTTGTTTCTATTCCGTCACTAGTTCTCCTGCCTAAAATACTAATTTTTATTCAAAATAATATCACTATGGATATACCAGTGCCACCCCTTTAATATCTATCTTGTAATAACTCTTCCTAAGATCTTTTGTTCCTAAGGTACATGCGTACCCCCAACACACACACACACACACACACACACACACACACACACACACAACCCCCAACCTGCAGTAAAGTAAATCGTACAGTCATTTGAGAAATCCAATGAATAGCAACTCAAGCAAAGAGAATGTAATTTAAATGACAGGACTATGTTTAGTATTAACTTAGAGCATTGGTGATAAAATCTTCATTTGAAAACTATGACATCACCAGAATGTCACCTATTAAAGAATAGCTACCAGACAAGTCTATCACTGAGCTGAACAGCTTTTGCAAACACAAAGGCAGTGATACAGTTTGCACAAAGAGAATATGTAAACACAAGCAGGATCAAAATATCTGCACAGTGCAAAACCAAATCGAGAACACCAGTCTGGAAGTTGATCTGGGACTAATAATTGTCCATCAGTGATAAATCTGCACTTGGTCAGGAACTTATCTTGAAATTTTAATTGTATTATTATCTGATTAGCACTTTGCTATCTGCCTATGTCCTCCACTATAGATTGCTGCTATAATCCGTTAAAACAGGCATTTGCACAATCTGCAGGCTATAGTAATTGTTTTTGTGACAATGTCAATACACAATAAAATATATTATACAGACAGTGTTTATCATCCATGGTTACCTCAAATTGTCTGAAATAAAAATGTATTCAATAATTCATAGGGGTACAGTATATCAACAGTTTATCCCTTGGAAACTGTATCTGAGAGGATCTTATCAGCTGTGTTTCAGTAGTGATTAAAGACTAGTGGTTGATGATAAGTGTCCAGAATAGCATGTTAATGCATCATTATGTTTTTTAAATGGGGTTGTCTGCATGCCTGTAGGTGAATGAAGTTCAGGTACATAACAATTAAGGGCAGCAGCAACATCGTTTGCATCTTAGCACAGCAAATTATGCCATGGAGTCTGAATGAATTCAGCTTATTTAACCATGACTTGATTTGCTGTCTCAAGATCACTGAAATAACTGCTGCATTGGATTAATATAGGGTATATTTCTGAACTGATACCCTTTAATAGTAATCACAATGTATAAAACCGGAACAGTTCATGTACTGTACTTTGACAATATTGAGAATACTATTCATGAAAGATTCCCCATTAAGTTTTTTTTATTTTGCAAATAATATTATACCCTTTTCCTCACTGTCACTAGGTCAAATAATGGATCTCTGCACTTTAGCCTTCCCCATTATACACTGGGTTGATAATAATAAGGCCAGGCAGTTCTGCTCCCTCAACCAGTTTTGCCTGGCTAGATGTATCTATTACAGAAATGGCCAGTCAGTCTCTCTGAGGATCAATGAGCCTCAGTAACCAAAAAGTATTATAAGATCATGAAAATAATAACATTTTTTTAGTTTTATTTTTTCTTTGTTGTAACCCATCCATGCCTCATTGATTGTGTCAGTGGTTGCCGTAGGTCCTATAACCTTCTTTGTTTTTCTACAGATCGCAGTCAGTTAGCTATATTCTATATATACTGTAGCTGTTTCTACAATATCACAAACTGTCACCCCCCCACGCCACATCACAAAAGTCAAACCACACTCCCACCCCCTCACCCCATGTGCAGTACTGCACACTGGGAACAAAAGATTGTATGTCTGGGGATAGAAGTGTCTGTGATTAACCTGTGGTGCACTACTCTGAAACCTAATGCACCCTATCTAGGGGGTTTCCTTTTCCCTGGTCTAGGAGGCAGCTCATTCATGTGAGAGCAGTGCTATTATCTATCTACCTATCTATCTATCTACCTATCTATCTGTCAATCTATTGATCGATCCATCCATCCATCTATCTGGATGCATTGATAATAAAAGATCCCTCCTCCCACTTTTCTTCCCTTCCTCCCTCCCCAGCCACAGTAAAAAAAATCCTCCCTCCACCATCTCCAGCTTTCACTGCCATGGGGAATCGCAGGATGCTGTGATGCCTTAGGCTCTAGCAATGCCACTATCCCGGTACTCTGCAGGGGAACATAGGGTCAGCAATTCTATACAAAAGTGAATAGACTCATCTTGTTTTTTTTGGCAACTGGATTTATTCATAAATTGCCTTCAGTTGGTGCCCCCCCATCACTGGTACCAAACAGACTCACACAGCTAATTCCCAGCAGTCTGAGGTTATTTTAACTGTAATGTTCATGTGTGTTCACATACAGTCAGCTCAGTTTTCTTCATTTTATTGGATTACTGTGGCTGATGTTTGTATTGTGTACTGATGTTTTTTGTATTTCCCAAGTGCAACTCTTCTCCAAGATTCCCACACACGCACATGGTGGATACACTATGCTTATGATATGGGCATGCTCAGTTCAAACTAGCATTGTCCATTTTGAGCTGTCATGTCCACAAATAAGTTAAATACTATTACTCATCTGGTTTGTATTTTGTACAGTAAATGTGCCTGTGTGAATTATGGAGGAGAGCTAAGTTCAGCCTATAAACCTAAAATCAGCCAATATAATAAACAAGGAACCGTCAGTATGTGAAAACTCATACAGTAAATATCACAGCTGAAAACAATGCCATCATGATGGAAATTTAATGTTTGAGGGTGGGAGTCAAGCTAAATACTAGCCTTTTGTAGCTATTTTTCAGACCCATTTGAATACAGTATTAGATATATGAACAAAAAGAAAAATTTAACTAAGGCTAACATCTTTTGAACAGTAACAAAGTGGTTCCTTGTCTGGGAGGACAACTCATTCAGCTGAGAGCTTTTTTATTTATTAAATAATCTACTGTAGTCTATCTATCTATCTATCTATCTATCTATCTATCTATCTATCTATCTATAGTATGTATATATGCCTACTAGTCTGTTTGTCTCTCTGTACTGTGCATTTAATTTATTATTTAGAACCAAAGACTTGACACTGGGATGTATTAATAACAAAACCACCCTCCTCCCAACAGAACCACAAACTGGACTTCTCCACACTCATTAATAAAAAACAATAATAATCCCATGAAGTAGATCACAAACTTAGAAAAAAATTCCTCCCGGCTCCCTCTGCATGTTTTCTCTAGCCACAGGAAATCGCGGGATGCTGTGATGTCTCAGGATCCTACTGCTGTGTTAAACTAATGCCAATATGCCACTGTCACAGTACTCTGCATAGGAATGCAGAGGAACACATGGTCAGCAGCTCTATCACAGCAAAAGTGGATACACTAGTCTTTTGGGCATAATGTGATTAAAACAGTAGCTAATTACAGTACATCAGCTTGTGTCTACATGCAAGTGCATGAAACGGGTAACTACATTACATATAGTACACTAACTGCTCGTACAAGATTTTGTTTACACTTCCAGAGTTTGAAAAAAAAACTGTTTAAACATACATACATATATGTTATACATATTTGAAGTTAAATTTGATACATTTTAAATTTAAATTTTACTTTTCAAACATACCTATATTTTTTCACAACACATGCTTGTTATGTCATTTTTTAAAATTAAATTATGCATTTGAATTTGTGAATTGTTGTGTTTGTCCGACAAGCTTTTCTATTTGCATCTCCTCCCTTTATTTATTCTGTCAGTAGTGCTTCTGCCTAAAATTCTCATTTTTATTCAAATAGCATCAATATGGATAGTCTGAAAGCCACCCGCTTAATACCTATCTTCTAATAAGTCTTTTTAAGATCTTTTGTTACTAAGTTACACACCTATCCTCCCTCTTCCCACAATATCCAACCTCCAGTAAAATAAATTGCAGTTTGAGAAATCCAATCAACGGCAGCTGCAAGAAATAGGAATGCAATTTAAATGATAAGGCCATGTTTTAACTTAGGGCATTAGTGACAGAATGTTCATTTAAAAAGTATGACATCTTCAGTATGTCACCTATCAAACAATAGTTAATGGACAAGTCTATCACTGAGCTGAACGGCTTCTACAAATACAAAGGCAGTGATACAGTTTGCATAGAGAATGGTGTAAACACAAGCAGGATCAAAATATCAGCATGGTGCAAAACCAAATCGAGAACACCAATCTGGAAGTTGATCTTGGACTAATAATTGTCCATTAGTGACAAATGTGCACTTGGTCAGCAACTCGTCTTGAAATTTTAATTTTATTATTATCTGATTAGCACTTCACAATCTGCCTACATCCTCCACTATAGATTGCTGCTCTAATCCTTTAAAATAGGCATTTGTACAATCTGCAGTCTATAGTAATTGTTTTCTGACAATGTCAATACACAATAAAATATATTATAGAAACCATCTCTGTGTGTCATCCATGGTCTTCTCAAATTGTCTGAAATAAAAATGTATTCAATAATTCATTGTGGTACAGTATATGCAAGTTTGTTTTTTTCTAACTTGTACCTTGTTGTCTCATGACGTGTAATCTTTTTCTAATTATGTACCATGTTGTCCCAAGTGTGTAAGTATGTAATTCCCTGTACTTTCCCAGGTCGTACATGAAAATAGGCAAATTGTCTTGTCTAGTGTACCTACCTGGTTAACAAAAGATAAATAAATAAATATCAATAGTTTATCCCTTGGAAGCAGTTCCTGAGAGGAGCTCATCAGCTGCATTTCAGTAGTGATTAAAGGTTGGTGGTTCATAATAAGCATCCACAATAGCATGAAAATGCATTATTATGTCTTTTAAATAGGGTTTTTGGCATGCCTGTAGGAGGATGAAGTTCAGGGACATCCACCGTCAAATCTGTTCTATAACTATTAAGGGCAGCATTAATGTCGTTTGCATCTTGGCACTGCAAATTATACCATGGAGTCTGAATGCATTCAGCTTATCTAACCATGACTTGATTTGCTATCTCAAGATCACATGAAATAATTGCTGCATAGGATTAATTTAGGGGTAGCTTTGGTAATGGATACCTTTGGATATTTCTGAACTGCTATACTTTAACGGTAATCACAATGTATAAAAAAAAAGAACAGTTTCTGTACTTTGACAATATTGAGAATACAATTAAAATTAAGAACACTGAGCTGACTGTATGTGAACACACATGAACATTACAGTTAAAATAATGCTAGACTACTGGGAATTAGCTGTCTGAATCTGTTCTGTACCAGTGATGGGGGGGGAGGGCACATCAACTGAAGGCATTTTACCTATAAATCCAGTTGCCAAAAAAATAAAACTAGTGTATCCACTTTTGTTGTCATAGAGCTGCTGACCCTACATTCCCCTACAGAGTACTGTGATAGTGGCATTGTCAGAGCCTAAGGCATCACAGCAATACTAATCTGAAGCAGTATTATGCAGTGGTTTAAGTCTCTGAGCTGCAAACTTGGAGACCTGGGTTTGAATCTCACACACCCCTCTTGCATATGATGTGACAGTGAGCAAGTCACTTAACATCTTCCTTGTGCTTCCAGGTCACACCTATGAACAAGCTTTCAGCTTAGTGTGTCTCTCCTGGTAAAATAAACTAAGAAAGAAATAAAATAAATAATAACTATTCATGAGAGATTTCTCATTAAGGTTTTCTGTTTTGCAAATAAATATTATACCCCTTTTCCTCACTGTCACTTGCTCCAATAATGAATCTCTGTACTTCAGCCTTCCCCATTATACAATGGGCTAGTAATAATAAGACCAGCAGTTCTGATCCTCAACCAACTGTGCCTTGCTAGCCATATCCTTTACAGAAATATCTAGTCAGTCTCTTTGAGGATCAGTGAGCCTCAGTAACCAAAAAGTATTATAAGATCTCTAAAATAATAACATTTTTTAGTTTTATTTTTTTGTTGTTGTAACCCATCCAGTCACCATTGATTGTGTCAGTAGTTGCCCTAGGTTCTGTAGTCTTCTTTGCTCTGCTACAGAACACAGTCATGGAGATCGAGAGGTTCGACTCACACCACAGTAAGTACTCTCTTGCAACTCTTAGCAACTTACAGTAATCGAACAACTGTATCAGGGCTTGAAGCTCTTATTTCCAGAGGTAAAAATTGATACAGGGCACTACTTGCATGATCAAAATTATTTTAAGTGTTTTAAGGTCTCGAAAATAATAATTTATTTTCACAAACCTAACAATACTTTATAAAACAGTTGCAATCATACTAGTGTCAGCTTCTGACTCATTAATAATAAAACAATAACAATCTTACATACCAGACCACAGATGCAATAAAAAAAATCCTCCCTCTGTTTCTTCCTCCCACAACAGATCCGCAGACTGTACTTCTCCCCACTTATTAATGAAAAAAAAAAAAGCGGACCTTACATTGAAAAAAAAAAACCCTCCTTTCTCTGAAGCACACTCAAACCAGGAAAAGTCATGGGTCGTTGCCATGTCTTAGGAACCAGCTGCTGTGTTAAACTACTGCTGCCATTTCACTGTTGTGGTATTCTACAGGGGGGACACCGATTACAATTTCTAAAACAGCAGAACTGGACAAATAGTCTTTTTTTGTGCAACTGGGAATTAAAAAATATGAGTGCTGGAAATATTTAAAAGACAAGGTTTGATACCAAAATTATCCATAATGGGTGGTACTGTGAATGTCTGTCATTTCTTCAAACTTAGTGTCCCCTGAACTACAGAGCCTCACAAGTAATTGTATTTCAGACAGATTTCAATGATTATATTTATTACATGGGGGGGGGCAGTTTGCAATATTCTAAATATAGCTGGTTCTAGAATATCACAAACTGTCACCCATCACACCACATCACAGAAGTCAAACCACACTCCCATGCCCCTACCCCTTGTGCAGTACTGTACGGCATTGACCAAAGATTGTAATGTATGTCTGGGGCTAGGGTTGGGTGCATTTAACTTGTGGAGCACTACTCTGAAACCCAAATGGACCCTAACTAGGGAGTTTTCTTTTCCCTTTTCTGAGAGGGATCTCATTCATGTGAGAGTAGTGCCACTATCTATCTATTTATGTTTCTATGTATGTATGTATGTATGTATCTATGTATCTATGTATCTATCTATCTATCTATCCATCTATCTGGGTGCATTGTTAACAAAACATCCTTGCTGTCTCTGCTCTTCCCTCCCCTGTTATAGACAAAAAAAATCCTCCCTCCTACCTCTGCAGCTTTCCCCGCGCCACAGGGATTCGCAAGATGCTGTGATGCCTTAGGCTCCAACAATGACACTATTGCAGTATGCTGCAGGGTAATGTAGGGTAATGGAGTTTGCACTTTAAGGGGCAGATCAGGTTGTCCTGGTTCACCCCCTCCCTCCTGCATAGAATGGTTGTGTTCAGAAGGGAAGGGGGAAGGAAGGGGAGGGGCTAAGGGCTAGAACAATGGGCAGGTAGCAAGAAGGGGAGGGGTGAAGGGAGGTACATAAGGGACATCACAAGGGGGCCTCAGCCACTTTTTGCTGAAGTTTTGATCTACATCAACTGCAGCACATCGGATTGGCTAATTCTTTGAGGTTTGTGCACCAGGAGAGAGAGGTAAGAAACAAACAAGTGATAGTGCAGGAAGATAAGTGAATTTAAAAAAAGAAAGAGAGAAGGAGAGGAAGAATATATACAGTATTAAGATAATACATGTTACAGTATACAACTGAGAACTGTGGGGGATCTTCAGTATTTGGAATATTGGATAGGAAAGCAACCCAGGACCATGTGGGGCAATGTGCATGCCTCATGGGGGCCTTTTGTAAAGATTTATTTTCTTTGATTATTGTGATGCTGAATTGTAGACCTAAAAAGCCCCTGAGCAAGGTGCATGAGCAGAGAGCACAGGGCATGATGCCACTCATTTTGTTTGGGGAAATTTGTAACAAAGCAGGTCCATGGGTGTGCATTTGGTGGCAAGCTAGTCTTTGTGTGGCTGCATGGTCTGATTAGAGGGCCCAGAAGAGGCCGTTGAGATGGTGGGAAGCGAGCGCGAGTCGAGACCACATGGCATGACGTCACACACCACACAGTAGGCTGGATAAACCCCTTTTTGTACTTTTGGAGCCCTGGTAATAGTTTTGATGGCTTGGCTAAGACTGGAGAGGAAGGGGAGGCCTAGAAGAGGCCCTGAGGTTATGGTCGACGTGGCGGGGGTCACATGCCACATGAAGGGTGGTAGAAACTCCCTTGTGGTCCTTTTCTGGAGCTCGGGTAGCCATGTGGTGGCCTTTCTGGCCCTGAGGAGGAATGGGGGCCTGGAAGAGGCCCTGAGCCTATGGGCAGCATGGTGTGCATCACACGCCATGGAGGCATAGCAGGGCAGGCATTTGCCATGGTTTCCATGGTTAAGGTGGCAGAGGGAGGTTGTTTGGACAGATGATTAAGAGTATGAGGCCTGGAAGATGCTGGAAAAACCGTGCAGGGTGATCTCGTTCTTGGGACCATGTGGCAAGTGTCCTGGGGCCTTGTTTTGTGCACTGGTGGTGGCTTGTCAGAGAGGATGTTTAAAGAAGTCCTATCTGGCTGCTTAGTTGCATGGGATGGAAGGTAGGCCTGAAAGAGGCCCTAATGCCATACCATGTGGCTCATGGCACACGCCAGGTGGGGCTGCAGAAAAGAACACTCGCCATGCTTTTCTTTTGGTGGCTACTGGGGTGGGGTGAGTCATTCACAGGGCAGAATAAAGAGAGCAGGCTGGAACAAGGGAGAAAGAGTAGACGGGGACCATGCAGCATGACATCACACACCTCTGTTTTTTTTTCTGGGATGTGAAGCATGCCCATGCGATAGGGCAATTTCCATGAACCCGGGGGGTCCCTCCCCTTTTGAGGAGGCATGCTGGGAGAGAAATACAGGGCCTGGGAGAGCCCAAGGGCAGACTGAAGAGGATCGTGACCCGTGACCTCACGGGCATCGTCCCATGTGGGGATTGGGTTGCATTGAAAGCTGTGCCCCCACTTGTTGGGGGCTGATTGTGGTTTCAGCCTTTTTTTCCTCATTTTGGGTACTGCAATGATAAAGAAGCAGGCACACGCTGGCATAGGAGGGCAGGGGACAAATTATGGGACCATGCGGTGCGTCCGCTTCCTATAGATGGGGAATAAGGATGCTGATGATGGGTGCCTTGGGTCAGCCCAGACAGGTGGGGATGCCAGAAAATGGCAGCAGTCAAAGGGAGGGAGCTCCTGGAGGGAACAGCACAGTGTAGCCTTGGCTGAGGGGTGGCTGGATGCTGTTAGGGGTGCAAGGCCCAATTATCAATAAGGGAGGCACTTGAGTGGGAGATGGGGGGGTGCTGGGTCATTCACAATGCAGCTGGGTAGACCATGGCTGAGAACAGCCAAGGGACCTGGTGACATGTCAAGCAGGATGGGGTCTTTCGCGGGTGACCTGGTCTGTAGTAAGGTAGCGAGGGGTGTGAAGGACAGAGTGAAGGCGTACAAGGAGGTACTGACATACGAATAACCTTGTTTTTCTTTTCCTGTAGTTGTCTTCACAGAGCAATGATAAGACGGACATGGCAATTAAGAAGAGCAGGCCATCAAAGGAAGATACTTACAAGGCTTTAATTGAATTGGCAGAAAAAGCAAACAGAATGTGGGAACTGGTGGAGGGGGAGGAACCAGGGAGACCCAGGGAGAAGAGAAAAGTGGGTCCGGGAAAAGGTGGCAGGGTGAAACGATCAGCCGAAGGGCTATGTAGTCCTACTAGGGTAACAATGGTGATAGCAGGGCCTGCTAGGGTGGTTGATCCAGTACCCCTGTGGCCAGTGGACCCAGTGACACCAGTACCCACCCCAGATCAAGGGGGGGATCTCCCTGACGGAACCCAGACACAATGCCCTGAGTGGGATGTTTCCACCGCAGACCACAGTAGCTCACCCTCCACCTCCACCTCAACCACAGGGAGAAGCACAGGGAACTTTGGAGGACCCCAGGCAGCTTGGCCCGGACAAGGTTACAGGTAACACATTCAGTGCAGTGGGTGACAGTATAAAAGAATATATAGGGAAAATTGTGGCGGCAATGGGGACAGGAGGGCTGGGCAGATGGAATCAGCTCTGGTGGAGATTAGGACAGAGAAAGAGGTACTGGAAAATAAGGAAAAGGGAGCAGAAAAAAAAGGAAAAGGTACAAGAGAGATAGGTGCACCTGGGATGAGAATAGGAGAGCATGTGCCACTGGCCACAAAGGAAAAAATATGGAAAATGGAATATGTGGAGATATTCGCTTTGGTGAGCAGGGAGACAGCAGCAAAATACGAGGAAACTCAGGGCATAGGTAAGAGTGAGATGGCAGCAGCCATTGTGCTTTTAGGGAAAAAAGAGGACGACAAGTTCACGAAAGGAAAGACTTGGAATGGGTGGTTCCTAGGTTTTGCCATTTATTCAGCTATCATTCTGGAAAAAAGGCTGGAGCTAGGCATCTCGCTCATTACCTATTCATTGATAATACGGAGAGCAAAAGCAAAGGGCGGGGTTGGATGGTTATACTATGATGAATGTTTTTGGCAGAGAATGGCAACATTTGGGGTCGTAAGATAGGACACCAAGCAGATAGATTTGTGGATGGATTATGTAACAGATCAGTCCGCACCTGAAGGTGAGTGGAGCAAAAAGGGGTTTATGCCCCAGAGATGCTGCTGGGCTTATAACAGGGCTTTCTGCTCATGGCCTCAGTGTCATTTTCAGCATGCCTTTTCAAAATGCGGAGGAGGGTACCCGGCAAGCAAATGCAGAACAACATGGACCCAGAGAGCACAAGGGCATGGGGGGCAAGGATCAGACAAACAGTTCTTTCGAGATAGCCAAGGGTTTAAGGGGCAAACATGGAACAAGGGAGGGAGAGGTAGGGGGAATGGGAATAGAGGGGGTCAGAACCACTGAAGGAAGGAAGGTCAGACAAAAAGAGAAGGAGGGGTCAGGGAGGAGGGGCAGGGGGCACAACAGGGAGCATTTTGAGATGGCTAGAACCCCATCAACCTGGAGGCATGGAAAGTATGCCTGGACAGATATCCAGACATGAGCATGTGGGATATGCTTCTAAGCGGTTTTAAGCCAGTGGTTTACATTGCAGTGTAGCGGACCCAGGCAAGCGAGGGAGGCGAGCAACCTGGGATCAGTAAAGGGAAAGGAGGAAATGCTAAGGTGGAAGATTGAGAAAGAAAAGGCAGCAGGTAGAATAGAGGGCCCATTTAACACCCCGCTATTGCCAAACATGCGGATATCGCCATTGGGTTTGGTACCCAAGAAACAAGAAGGGGAATACAGGGTAATCCACCACCTGTCCTATCCGGAAGTGGAGTTGGTCAATGACTTCATCAGTGAGGAACATAGTAAGGTGACATATGCGACACTAGAGGACGCAGTCTGGATAATCTGGGCCACAGAAGATGCGTGGATGGCAAAAACGGATATTGAGTCTGCTTTCAGACTGCTTACGGTCAGGAGGGAGGACTGGGATCTATTGAGTTTTAAAAGTGGAGGACAGTATTATTTCAACAAAGCAATGCCAATGGGGAGTTCCACAGCATGTGCTACATTTGAGGCATTCAGCACATGTTTGCAGTGGATATTCCAAGAAAAAATGGGTTATAGGACAGTTATCCATTACCTGGATGATTTTCTTTTCTTTGGGAAGGTGAAAGGGAGACACAGAGGATGCTGGGTAAGTTTTAGGAATTGTGCCAGGAGCTGGGAGTCCCATTGGCAACAGAAAAAACAGAGGGGCCCAGCAGGGTTATGGAATTTCTGGGGATCACGATAGATGCCCCGAGCGAAGTATTTAGACTACCAGACAAAAAAGAAAAGAAACTGAAGGAACTAATTCAGGTACATACCAGCAGGAGACGGGTACAACTAAAGTTGGTGCAGCAGGTACTGGGGCACCTGAACTTCGCATGCAGGGCCATCGGACCAGGAAGGGCATTTACGAAGATGTTAGCTAGGGCTACAGCAGGGGCCACCAGACCACATCAATGGGTAGATTTGACACGGGGTGTCAGGGAGGATTTTAAAATCTGGGAAGAATTCCTCAGGGAGCACAACGGGTGCTCTTTCTGGCAAGAAGAGTGGCTATACAACACAGACCTTGACCTCTATACAGATGCGGCTGGGGGGGCTAGGCATGGGGGGGTACCTAAGGGTAGATGGTTTGCAGAACCCTGGCCTGCTAGTTGGGTGAAGGAGGGGAAAATAAAAGATATAACATTACTAGAGATCATGCCCATATGGGCGTGTACCTTGGTCTGGGGGGAGGAATTACAGGATCAGAAAGTGACATTTTGGTGCAATAATAGAGCAGTGGTGGATGTGCTGAACAACAGGGGAGCAAGGTCAGGCACAGTAATGCAGGTATTATGACTTTTAGTATTAAGGGCATTGCAGCTGAACATGTCTTTTAGAGCACAACACATAGAAGGTGTACACAATACCCTGGCTGACAGTCTTTCCCGTCTGCAGCTGAATCATTTCCGGAGGCTGGCACCAACAGCGGAAGAAATAAAAACATCCATACCAACAAACATCTGGGACATTGGCAAGAAGGAGCAGAATTGTTGTTTCGCAGCTAATGGGCACCCTGGACTCTGAGGGCCTACGATGGGGCCTGGCGAGTTTTTCAAACATTCAGGGCAGAGCACCAGATGGAGGTAAGTAGGCCACTCACAGAGGAGCAGTTGGGCATGTTTACCATGGAACAGTGGAAAAAAGGCACAGCCCACACCACTATGGGAGTCTATCTAGCAGGGATTAGTATTATCTGCAGTTTAAAGGGGTGGAAGGACCTGACAAAATCATTACTCATTAGAAGAATGATGCAAGGATGGAGCAGGTTGAAACAAGGGCTAACAGATAATAGAAGGCCGATTGTGGAGCAGTGGCTAATAAGGCTGCAGGATGTGCTCCCGGCAATATGCAGATCAAACGCCGAGGCCCAACTGTTTCACACAATTTGCGTGGTAATGTTCACAGGGGCTATGAGAGTAAGCAAAGTGGTAGACCATCGAAGAGAAGACAAGGAAGGGGGGTTGGAATGGGAGGATGTAAACTGGGGGGTAACAGAGATATGGATCAAGATAAGGAGGTTGAAAACTGATCAGAAGGGACATGGTTGCATAGTGACGCTGAAAGGGCAAGCAGAGGGTGCAATATGCCCAGTACAGGCTCTGTGAGCTTTCGCCGCAGGGCATGGGAACAGGATGGGGAAATTATTTGTACATGGTGATGGAAAAACGGTCACTGGCTACCAAGTCACAGAATTACTCAAAAAGGGCATGCAAGTCATGGGGGAAGACCCGGCAAATTACTCATCCCATTCTTTGCAGATTGGGTCTGCCTCACAGTGAGCAGCAGCGGGGGAGACAGTGAATGAGATATTAGAAAAGGGACACTGGCAACGGCCAGTTATAAAAGATACATTCGAGCATTGAAGTAAAAAAAAAAGAAAAAAGGAAAGAGAATATGTTGTTTGGAGGTGGTGCTCCTGGGTGGCAAAAAAAAAAAAAGGGGGGAATAATGAGGCGTGAAAATACGGGTGTAACACTATGAGCATGTGTAAAATAATGAATTTTGCTTCTTGAACCCCATAGGTAGAGGAAGGAGCATGGATGTTTGGATCTGCGGCCATTCCTATATTTATTGGGCTGGGAAAAGAGCAGAGAAGAAGGCTGGGGGAAGACAGCTGTACCAGGATGCAAGACAATGTAGGTTGGTCTGGCAGGGCATACAGGGGATGAGATGGGCACAGCTGCTTCCAACCATAAAAGAACTCAAGGGATGGCGACCCAGTCCAGACCTCATTATTATACATCTAGGGGGCAACGACCTGGCAGGCAGACCTTGGGTAGACACATACAAATAAAAAGGGATTAAAGGGCAATACGACAGTGGTAGCCACGGGTGTGCATCGACTGCTCAGACATGATACCACAGAGGGTGTGGAGGCAGGAGCACAGCCACAGAGCAGTAGAGCGGGCTAGGAGGAAAATGAATAGGAGAGTTGGGACATTGGTAAGGCAGATGGGAGGACAGGTGATACTGAGGGGGGTAGAAGAATGGGTAGAAGATTTCTGCAGGGCAGATGGTGTGCACCTGTCAGACCTAGCCATAGATATGTTTAATACGGAAACAATGGGCTTCATAGAAGCATGGAGAAAACAAGCAAAAGATGGAATATAAAAAAAAAGAGGAGGAAAGCAAGAAGGAATAAAAAGGATATTCCCTGAGGTAAGGGAAATTGGTACCCTAGTATGAGGAAGCCAGCCATCCAACGCAAGCTGGAGACTGGCTAGTGGGGAAAAAAGGGAGAGGGGAACAAAAAAGGAATAACACAAGAAGAGGAAGAAGATGAAGGAGAAAGCGGTCGCGCTTTTCACCGCTACCTAACGGAAAAGGAGAAGAAGAAGGCACCCAGGTTTTCACCTGGGGAAAGGATATTCAGAGATTGGTATGTGGATGGAAATAAAAGAAATTTTGGAAAATGATAATGAAGAAATGGAAATGGAATATGGAATAATGCATATAAATAAATTGCCAATCTGAGCACAACAACAAACAATGGTCTCTGTCTTTTGTGAGGGAAAAAGGGGTAATCCTTGACAATGGAGTTTGCCCTTTAAGGGGCAGACCAGGTTGTCCTGGTGCACCCCCTCCCTTCTGCATAGAATAGTTGTGCTCAGAAGGGAGGGAGGAAGGGAAGGGGCTAAGGGCTAGAACAATGGGCAGGTAGCAGGAAGGGGAGGGATGAAGGGAGGTACATAAGGGACAACACAAGGGGACCTCAGGCACTTTTTGCTGAAGTTTTGATCCCTCCCACCCACCCTACTAGGCAGAGCAAGAGGGGAAGACAGTCAAGATGGGACTGTATGGTGGGTCTGTCAGGATGGATGACAGACGCGTCCGGTCGGACAGTTTGGACTGCCAAAGGTGGATGGCATGTGATAATATGGTTATGGACTGCCAAAGGTGGATGGCAGGAGAAAAGGGGGTGGAGGGAAGGGGGGAACAAAAAAGGAATAACACAAGAAGATGAAAAAGATGAAGGAGAAAGCTGTCTCAGTTTTCACTGTTACCTAACGGAAAAGGAGAAGAAGAAAGCACCCAGGTTTTCACCTGGGGAAGGATGATCAGAGATTGATATGTGGATGAAAATAAAATAAATTTTGGAAAATTATAATAAAGAACTGGAAATGGAATTATGAATGTAAATAAATGAATTGCCAATCTGAGCACAATATCAAACAATGGTCTCTGTCTTTTGTGAGGGAAAGGGGAGTAATCCGGGACAAGCATCTCTATGATTACAAAACTGGATACACTAGTGTTGTCTTAATTGGCAACTGGATTCATACATAAAATGCTTCAGCATTAGTACCAACTGATTTACACAGCTAATTCCCAGCAGTCTGAGGTTATTTTAACTGTAACATTCATGTGTGTTCACATATAGCCAGCCCAGTTTTCTTAATTTTATTGGAATACTGTAGCTGATATTTGTATTGTGTACTGATGTTGTTTGTATTTCCCAAACTCAGCTCTTCTCCAGGAATCCCCCCACACACATATGGTTGATACTGATATGCTTATGATATGGACATGCTGAGTTCAAACTAGCATTGTCCATTTTGAGCTGTCATGTCCACAAATATGTTAAATACTATTACACATCTGGTTTATATTTTGTACAGTAAATATGCCTGTGTGAATCATGAAGGAGAGTTGAGTTCAGCCTATAAACATAATAACAGCTAATACAATGATCAAGGAGGCAGCAGTATGTGAAAACACATTCAGTAAATATTATAGCTAAAAACAATGCCAGTCTGCTGGGATTTAATGTTTGGGAGTAGGGGTCAAACTGACATACTGGCCTTTTGTAACTATTTTTCAGATCCACTTGAATGCAATATTAGGCATATGAATAACAAGCAAAATGTAACTAAGGCTAACATCTTTTGAACAGTAACATTGTGGTTCCTTGTCAGAGAGGGCAACTCATTTAGCTGAGAGCTGTTTTATTTATTAATTAATCTACTGTAGTTTATCTATCTCTTAATCTATCTATCTATCTATAGTATGTAACTATGCCTGCTAGTCTGTTTGTCTGTCTGTCTGTAGTATGTGTTTAATTTATTATTTAGAACCAAAGACTTGACACTGGGATGTATTAATAACAAAACCACCCTCCTCTCCAACAGAACCACAGACTGTATTTATCCACACTCATTAATAAAAAAAAACAATAATAATCCCATGAAGCAGATCACAAATGTAATAAAAAAATCCTCCATGCTCCCTCTGCATGGTTTCTCCAACCAACAGAAATTGTTGGATGCTGTGATGTCTCTGGCTCCTACTGCTATGTTAAATTAAGACCACAATGCCACTGTCACAGTACTCTGCCTGGGAATGCATGGTCAGCAGTTCTATGACAGCAAAAGTGGATACACTAGTTTTGGGGGCATAATGTGATTATAGCAGTAGATAATTACAATACATCTGCTTGTGCCTTGTGAGGGAATTTTTATATATCCTAAAGCTATATTTGCTATTAAATGCCTTGAAGCTATGCTTGCTTTAAAAGCCATGCTGTAACAAAGTAATAATGAATGTAGAAGACATTTCTGAGTTCATGTTTTGTTCTTTTAAGGGTTATAGAATTTGTACTGAGGTTACTTGAAGTACATTTGTAAAAAACAGAAAGCTAGATAAAACTGAGAAGAACTGGTTGTACCAGCCTAAATAGCAGGCTTGGACATAATATAGAGATAGGAGCATGCCTGGGCATAAAATATAATAACAGCACGTAGTGGCATTGAAGATAAGCTTACGTTGCTATGGTGTGAGTAAAACTCATTGTCTCTCTCAGGTCAGCTTGACCCAGGCATATGTATCAAGCAGTAATGGGAAAGAAATGAATTGCATGTTTTATTTTACATTGCTGAAAACTTGTTATGCTGTCTTATGATTGGCTTATACTGAAATGTTGGTATTTTTCAAGATAAGAGTGCAAAATCTAGCTTATAAAAGCTACTGTAATTGTAATCAGGGAACTTCTCCATTGTAGAAGTCCCACATGCATGTGAGATATTTGATCAAATAAAGCGGCGTTAAGACAAAACCCAGTGGTGTGGTTTTGCCCCGTGACGCGGGGAGTGGTTGCTCAGGTAATACTTACAGTGAGAGAATTTGCGATCACAGTTTTGGCGTAGTCGGCAGGATGAGTTCTTCGGTCCGTGTCACCTCATGATCGGGTTGTTTCCCTTGGACAAAAAGAAGGACATTTTTGTGGAACCCCATCAGGACGTGACGCCTAGGGGCTGGCGACACTCATCATCACTGTAAGTACAAGAATACCTTGGAGCGAGTGTGCACTATAAAGGACAGGCCTAGATAATATGGGAAACAAGGGAAAAATAGCTGGGTCCAGAGTTAGTATTATCTGGACCGGCAAAATGTATGTTTGACAAGTTTGACCAAACAAATTACAAGGGCAACTGCACTGCCCTTTGTACTTGTAATTTGTGCTTGCTGCAAGTATATACTGTTAGAGCCAATGATGGCTTTTATAGTTCAGGCTGCTTTTAGGAGAAAAGCAGCGGCTGATTAAGTAACGTTAGATAAGCAACATCTAGAGAAAGAAAAATAAACTACTGTGGATGTACACACAGTAGGTGACTACAGACAGGATGATTTGAAAATCCTACCCCCCCCATGTTGCCTATCTGTATAGTTTCAAGTTTTTTGTATTAATTTCAAGTTCCCTTGCCTCCTATAGAGGCTGAAACATTTGGTCCCAAACCTAAGTACTCAGGACCTCTACCAGATGGATCTCAAACTAGTACTGTAAGAGATTTTTGTTTTGTTTTGTTTTTAAACTGCAAACCAGAGCTCTGGAAAAAGACTTGGTTTGGCAGGTTACTAAAATGGCCAACAGAAAATCTTTGAAAGGGTTAATAGCTGCAGTGTTTGGAAATTATCATGAAGGTCCTGCAGTCAGTTTTCTTACTCAGACTTGTGTATCGGAAAGAAGAAGAAAAATACCTTGGCACGGGTAAGTCTGAATTTTTATTCAAAGTTGTTTTATGTCTGTCTGTTTTATTTCTGTAATACATATACTAAAAAGGTAATGCTCTTTCTAGTGCATATTTGCTAGCTTATATCTGTGTTCTGTAATTATGTTCTGTTGTCAAGGTTGTGAGACAGGATTGACTGCCTTCGTGCATAACATGTTACAGTAAAAAGAAAGAGAAGCTTCTTGCCTCATATCTGACTGTTTTAATTGGTTTTATTTTAATGGAACATTTGTGCTGCCTAGATAGGGTCAGTGAAAACTTTTGTATGTAGTTGTTGGGTGAAGCAGGTAGTGTTGAAGGTGAAGAGATATGACGTCATATAGATCGCAATGTGCAGAAAGATTTGTAGTTTGCAAGCAATGTGCCAAGCCACTGCTAGGTGAAGATGTAATGTGTTAACAGCTATAAATGGCTTTATCATACTTTTAGTTATAACCAGAAACTTTTTGCAAAATGGCAGGGTGCCATATTTTGGCTATGTGCCAAAAGGTGTAACCATGTTATACAAGATGT
Source organism: Neoceratodus forsteri (assembly GCA_016271365.2). Taxonomy (NCBI): domain Eukaryota; kingdom Metazoa; phylum Chordata; order Ceratodontiformes; family Ceratodontidae; genus Neoceratodus; species Neoceratodus forsteri. The sequence continues at coordinate 998,648,181 of CM057454.1, read as the reverse complement.
GTTCACTTACAGATGGTACGTTGTGTTGTGTTTTAAAGGTGTTGAAAGGAGTTAGAATGTGTTTAAAAAGTGTTTTGTTCTGGAAAGATTTGGCATGGTGATATGTATAAATGTGTTGATTTAAAAAATTGTCAGTGTTACAAGACAGGGGGAGGCAGCACATATATCTAAAAACACGTACAGTTTTCTAATGAAACTATGGGCATTACCTCAGCAAATTGGTGTGAAACAATGTCAGTCTTATTTTGTGTTAAGTATTTCTTTTGTGTATGTGTGTGTGTACTGTCTTGGTCAGTAGTTTTATTGTAAAGATATTTAATATCAGTAGTGTTCAAGGACACTAAAAAAATAAATAACTGGGTTTGAACGACCCTTGCATGTACACTGTGACCTTTTGCACGTTATTTGACCTTCTTGTGTTTCAACATTTTATGTTACTACCAGTTCAAACTTGATGTGTATTCCATACCTAAAGCACAACTTTTCACACAAAATGTATGTTTTGATGAAAGCACACCAAGAGTGAACCATGTAATTTGACTTTTTATTGCAAAACTAGTATTCTAAGTGAAGAGGAACAAACTTTTCTTCTTATCTCACTGCTTCTGACTTGCAGCCAACACAGGCAATACTCCAGCTGGAGGGAGGATTATTCATCATCTCCATATTTTTATATTTATATATATATATATAATGCGATTTTGAAAAAGGACTATTACGGCTGTTTTTGAGAGTTTACCATCTACAGTTAAAAACAATGGCTTTTGTTTTTATGTGTGACCATAGTGTAATCATTTTTTGTCTTTTTAAATGCATTCTAGAGATACGTTACATACGGTATTACCATCAATATGGATTTTTTATAAATTCAGCTGACATTTTGTCATGCTTAGGATAAGGAACCCAGGACGCTTGGCTTCTTTTATCCTATGGAAATAATCTTGTTTTATTTTTAAACTGGTGTGTGTTTGTTTTTGTTGTTTGTGTTTCTTCTCTTTCTTCTAGAGAAAAAGAAGTTCCCCATCTTTATAGTAAGGTATGAAACTTACTAAACTAATTGTAATATTATCTTGTTATAATTTAAAGTGTAGTAGGTGGGGATCATGTCACCATCCACAGCTAACCTTTTTATTGCTACAGTATTCGAGCTGTCTCTTTCACTTCAAGCTGTCTCTTCCACCAGTAGGAGTTTGGGGAGGTAAGCTACCTTTCCTCTATCCCTTCCAGTGTAGTACCCACAAAGGTTGCAAGGTGTGCAAGGTACATCACTGGTCCCCCAAAGGGGTAAATAAAGAAAATGTATATTTGCCAATAATTGTTTCTTATTTACAGGTTTAAAAAAAAAAAAAGACCCAAGGTATTTTAACAGCATAACCCAGCCCAAGCCCTTCTGTTTTTTCTAGTGCAAACAGTTAAATCTCACACCTATTATTGGTACAAGGGTTTCTGCCCTCAGCAAGTAATCAGTTACGCTGGAGGGTGAAGTTGTGTATGTATGTCACACATATTCATACTTTTGATTGTCTTTTCAGCTTTCTTATCCTGTTGGAACAAATGCAAAATAACTTTTGTCATTGCCTTACAGCAATGAAGCATTTTTTAACCAGTAAATTCACAGTACTCTAACATTTCTGGACTCTAAGCTAAGTTTACAGTCTATATGTGTTGTTTAAAATGTATTTTATGCATTATGCATTATGCTCAATACTGAAATTGTTCTATTACAAACATGCTTATGTTTCATGTTTATGTTATAACGTTTTGATATACATCTTGCTACACTGTATCATGTGTGTATTCAGAAAAGTGTTCCACATGTATAACGTTTTTAATGCTCATAACCAAACCTAAATACTGGGACCAGCATTGCTGACCCACCCCTACAATATGTTCCAAAGCAAAACCAAAGGTAAAATTAATGCTCTGTTTGTCTTATTACTCACAGGTACCCCAAAAGAATGAGTGTACTCTATGCAAGTTTTGTCATTTTAAATTTTAACAATTATAATATGCAAAATTTAGATTGTACTCCAAACCTATGCTTCAAGCTTTACCCCACTCAGTACTTTGGAGTATTTCACTATACAGGGTAAAGAAGGTAGACCTTTTCACTTGTCACAGGTGCAATAGGCACTGTTATTAAATTGTCATAGGCCAACAACATATGTATTTGTCCCACTAATTGCATTGTGTAAAAGGCATATTGTTATGAACAATATGTTTGAAGCGTGTAACTGCATTAAGCAGGTTAGCAAGAGGAAGAGGAGACCATTATGGTTTTCCAAAGAGGAGCAAAAAAAAGTGAAAGCCAAAAGATAGCATTCAGGCAATACAAAAGACACAGGCAGAAGGGGATAGGGAGAAGTACCAGGAGAAACAAAGGGAGGCAGGGAAGTCAGTAAGGGAAGCCAAAGCTCAGACAGAAGAAAACATTGCAAAATCAGTGGTTAAAGGGGACAAAACCTTTTACAGGTACATAAGTAAAAGAAAAAAAAAGACAAAGGGAGGGATAGTGAGACTAAAGGGGGAAAATGGGAGTCGCGTGGAGAATGACAACAGTGGAGCTGACATGTTGAACAGGTATTTTTGCTCAGTCTTTACTGAGGAAGAGGGGGTAATGGGTCTGAAGGGAGTACAAGGGGTGAGAATGGTGCAGAAATGGATTGCATCACAAGTCCTATGAAGACAAGTTAAAGGAACTGAACATGTACTCCTGGAGGAGAGGAGGAGAGAGGATATAAGAGACATACAAGTATCTTACAGGGAGAAACAGAGTGCAGGAAAACACTATTTTAAGTAAAAAGATGTTCCAGGACTAGAGATCATGGGATGAAGTTGGAGGAGGACAATTCAGAGGAAACATGAGAAAGAATTTCTTCACAGAACAGGTGGTGGACAAGTGGAACACCCTGCCAGAGGAAGTGGTGGGGGCTGAGGCGGTCACGGGATTTGAGGTGCATGGGGTGGACATGGGGAGTTCTGGAGGTCAGGGGTAAGGAAAACAGACTTCTGGGAAAACAGGCTGGACTTGCGGGCTCAAATGGGTGGACTGTGGGCCATAGGCCCTTATCTGCTGACACTGTCTATGTATCTATGTATCTATGTATTGTAACATTACAAGATTTTATAACTCAGGTCTCAGTCAGGCCTGCTTGCAACAGACAGGAAATAATGTTCATCACTGTCATAACTGCTTCTGTAATTTAAAAGCAGGAGGTAACCATAACATTGTCATGATTTACAGATGGTCAAATGGTATAATTGAACCTCGGCCTGCACCCCAGGTGTGCAGTTAATGTCCAATTTTATTTTTCTCTTTCTAATTGCCAGAATTTAGGCTCTGTTACACCACTCTTTACAAAACAAGAAGTTAATGGTTTAAAGATTGTTATTTATGTGTTTTTAATTCAGTGTCTAACACACTTTGCAAGTTTGCAGGTTTCCAAGGTGTGGCACACATAAGATCTCCACGTTCAACAGAAGTAATACTTTCATCTAAGTTGCCAAGACCTTCATCTTTTTCCTTAACAAAGAAAAACAACTGCCACAGTTTTGATGTTATCACCATCTTTGTGCCTGACTGGTTCCTAATAAGGACTATTGCATGAATCCGGTTATTATTTACCTCTGCAAGTGTAATGTTTTCAGCAAAATTACACCTATTTGTAGAACTTTAAATCAACTGAAGAAGGTCCAGTCAGTTCAGACTCTGCAATCAAGCTTATTGTTTCTGCTTACTATGAAGTTAAGTCTGGGGAAGGGGCACTCCCCAACTCCAGCGAGAAGATTCTGCTTCAATTGACCTTCAAGCAATACATCTATTTTCTTCGCTGCTGCTTGTTCCAAACATGGCTGGTACTTTCTACAACCTTATTGCTCTGTTATGGACTGTGTTCTTAATGGTTTATTGTCAATTGTTACCTTTTTATAGACTGGTAATCTTTATGCAAGGGTGTAATCAACTACGACAAAACAAATGCCATGCCAGTGTGTGTGTGTGTGGCTATTCCATTAAAAGGACTCAATGCACCCCTGGCCAGTGTGTCTACTACTCAGCCATCCAGCAGCTAGCACAAAATGAACACTGACTTTTCTACTATGCTGGTGTTTTGTTTTAAATTACTGTCTGCATTGCCCCATATGCCTTGTGGGGTTACCACCGTTCTGCAAATGACATTTCATCTGTACTGTAACTACATCAACCTGTGGATACTTATATGAACTTATGAACTGTTAATTTCATGGACTGTTATGTTTTATAAGGACTTATCTGTCAAGAGACATTATCAACAGATTCTTCAATCAAGCTCCCAGGGTGTGCCACACCTCAACACAAGGTAGCATCTACCTTATTCACTCTCAAAGTGAATTCCATGAACTCTTTTTCATCAACAAAATTGTTATGTTATATTATGTTATATGTGGTGTCACATGTTAGCATTTTTTTCACATATTTCAATTGTGGTGTTGACATCCTTTAATTCTGTATTATGTTTTACAAACTCATGATTTGTGTTCCGTCTGTAACCACCCTGTGCCAACTCCAAAACAGGATGCTTTTATAAATGCCTTGACTATCTGTATGCTGGCAACCAGTTTTAAATCATATACCTAGTCACCTAGTCTAACAGTCTAAAAGTAGAAATGTTTAGGTTTTTTTTGTAACCTTCAGTTATTAACGAATATCTTTACATTTATGTTCAATTTTTGTGAATGTTCGAGTCCCTCAGGGCCCTCCTATCTTCAGGGTGAAAATTATTAACGGTGGTCAGTGGCCAAGGTTTTAGTAATCAGTGACCAAACTTTTATCAACAATGTAGTTGGCTAACCATAAAACTGAGGAAATAAAAAGGTGTAAAATGGCTAGTGTAAATTGCTAAAGGGCTAGTAAAAGGTAAAATGGTTAGTAAATGACTAAATGATGACAACATGTAAATTAGTATATCTAGTAGCAAAGGCTGCAAGTGAAAAATACCACTATGTCACTTAATATGTGCGTGTAAGACTTTAAAAGGGTTAATTGTAAAATTCTATACAATGAGAAAAAAAAATAGCTAAAAGCATAAAATGAGGCCGTGGCGAGATATACCTAAATTCCAGCCTTGCATTTTTTCTAAGCTCTACACATAAATATGGGACCCATGGTCATAGCTTACAAGCGTAGTTGGTGACTGGGTGCTACTCTTCTCCATTGGGTGACAGTACTTGTAAGTGGTCATATTGGCACTCTGGCTACTGACTGTCCTAATCAAACTTCTCCTACAATGCCTGTGCAACAATTGGTGTCATGGGGACGCCACCCACCTGCCCCTTACTGTGAACAAAGGACCCCATTAAGCTAGGAGGTGTTTTCCATTACAAAATGAGCCAGATAGTGACCAAAATATAAACAAAAAAAGTAAAAAGGGATCGGTTAGTTGATACATAGTATCAAAAGGGAGAGTGTGAGGGAATTTTTATATATCCTAAAGCTATATTTGCTATTAAATGCCTTGAAGCTATGCTTGCTTTAAAAGCCATGCTGTAACAAAGTAATAATGAATGTAGAAGACATTTCTGAGTTCATGTTTTGTTCTTTTAAGGGTTATAGAATTTGTACTGAGGTTACTTGAAGTACATTTGTAAAAAACAGAAAGCTAGATAAAACTGAGAAGAACTGGTTGTACCAGCCTAAATATGAGGCTTGGACATAATATAGAGATGGAGCATGCCTGGGCATAAAATATAATAACAACACGTGAGTGAGCATTGAAGATAAGCTTACGTTGCTATGGTGTGAGTAAAACTCATTGTCTCTCTCAGGTCAGCTTGACCCAGGCATATGTATCAAGCAGTAATGGGAAAGAAATGAATTGCATGTTTTATTTTACATTGCTGAAAACTTGTTATGCTGTCTTATGATTGGCTTATACTGAAATGTTGGTATTTTTCAAGATAAGAAGTGCAAAATCTAGCTTATAAAAAGCTACTGTAAATTGTAATCAGGGAACTTCTCCATTGTAGAAGTCCCACATGCATGTGTGAGATATTTGATCAAATAAAGCGACGTTAAGACAAAACCCAGTGGTGTGGTTTTGGCCCCGTGACGACGGGAGTGGTTGCTCAGGTAATACTTACAGTGAGAGAATTTGCGATCACAGCCTATGTGCAAGTGCATGAAATGGGCACCATAGAGTACATACTGTACAATAACTGCACATAAAAACTTATGTTTACACTTTTAAGAGTTTGGAAAACAACTCTTTAAACATATACTGTATACAGTGTATGTTATACATATTTTAATTTAAACTTGATACATTTTAAATTTAATTGATAAATTTTATAAATTTTAAACATAAATATATTTTTATACAACACAAAACATGGTTGTTATTTTTTTAATTTTGCATTTAAAAGCATGAATTTTTGTGTTTGTCTGACAAACCTTTGTATTTGCATATCCTCCCTTTGTTTTTATTCCATCAATAGTGCTCCTGCCTAAAATACTCATCTTTATTCAAAATATAGTCACTATGGATAGTCCCAGTGCCATCCCCTTTAATATCTATCTTGTAAAACTCTTATTAAGATCGTTTGTTCCTGAGGTACATGCCTATCCCCCCCAACACACACACACAACCGCCAAACTGCAGTAAAATAAACTGCACAATAGTTTGAGAAATCCAATGAACAGCAACTGCAAGTAAGGGGAATGTAGTTTACATGATGGGACCATATTTAGTGTTAACTTAAGGCATTAGCGCTAAAATGTTCATTTAAAAACTATGACATCTTCAGAATGTCACCTATCAAAGAATAGCTACCAGTCAAGTCTATCACTGAACTGAACGACTTCTGCAAACACAAAGGCAGTGACACAGTTTGGGCAGAGAGAATGATGTAAACACAAGCAGGATAAAAATATTAGCATGGTGCAAAACCAAATCAAGAACACAAATCTGGAAGTTGATCTGGGACTAATAATTGTCCATCAGTGACAAATCTTCACTGGGTCAGCAAGTCATCTTGAAATTTTAATTGTATTGTTATTTGATTAGCACTTTGCTATCTGCCTACGTCCTTCACTATAAATTGCTGTTATAATCCATTAAAACAGGCATTTGTACAGTCTGCAGAGTATAGTAATTGTTTTGTGACAATGTCAATACACATTAAAATATATTATACAAACAGTGTATGTCATCCTTGGTTACCTCAAATTGTCTGAAATAAAAATGTATTCAATAATTCATATGGGTAGAGTATATCAACAGTTTATCCCTTGGAAACAGTATCTGAGAGGGTCTCAACAGCTGTGTTTCAGTAGTGATCAAAGGCTTGTGGTTCATGATAAGTGCCCACATTAGCATGAAAATTCATTGTTATGTCTTCTAATTGGGGTTGTTGGCATGCCTGTAGGAGAATGAAGTTCAGGGACACCCACCGTCAGATCTGTTCTATAACTATTAATGGCAGCAATAACATTGTTTGAATCTTGGCACCACAAATTATGCCATGGAGTCTGAATGCTTTCATCTTATCTAACCATGACTTGATTTGCTGTCTCAAGATCACATGAAATAACTGCTGCTTGGATTAATTTAGTGTAGCTATGGTAGTGGATGTCTTTGGATATTTCTGAACTGCTACCCATTGTCCCGGATTTCCCCCCTTTTTCCTCATGAAAAGACAGAGACCATTGTTTGTTGTTGTGCTCAGAATGGCAATTAATTTATTTATATATCATAATTCCATGTTTCATTTCATCATCCTATTATTACATCTCTCAGAATTTCCTTTATTTTCATCCATATATCAATCTCTGATCATTCCTCTTTTTCCTCTTTTTCTCGCTCCTGGTGAAAACCTGGGTGCCTTCTTCTTCTCCTTTTCTGTTAGGTAACGGTGAAAACTGAGACCGCTTTTTCCTTCATCTTCTTCCTCTTTTGAAGTTATTCCTTTCCTTTTCCCTCCTCCCCTCCTTCACCCCTTTTTCTCTTGCCATCCACCTTTGGCAGTCCATAACCATATTATTATCTGCCATCCACCTTTGGCAGTCCAAACTGTCCAACCGGACTCGTCTGTCATTCACCTTTGACAGACCCACCATACAGTCCCTTATTGACTGTCTTCCCCTCTTGCTCTGCCTTTTAGGGTGGGTGGGAGGATCAAAACTCCAGCAAAAGTGGTTGAAACCTCTCTGTGCTGTCCATTATGTATCTCCACTTGCCCTCCCTTCCTGTTGCCTGACCATTGTTCTATCCCATGTCCCTCCCCTCCCTTCTGAGCACAACCATCTTAACAAAGCAGAGGGTGCACCAGGACAACCTGGTCTGCCCTTAAAGGGCAAACTCCATTGTCCCGGATTTCCCCCCTTTTCCCTCACAAAAAGACAGAGACCGTTGTTTGTTGTTGTGCTCAGATTGGCAATTAATTTATTTATATATCATAATTCCATGTTTCATTTCATCATCTTATTATTACATCTCTCAGAATTTCCTTTATTTTCATCCATATATCAATCTGTGATCATCTCTCTTTCTTTTTCCTCTTTTTCTCCTCCCAGGTGAAAACCTGGGTGCCTTCTTCTTCTTCTTCTCCTTTTCTGTTAGGCAACGGTGAAAACTGAGACCGCTTTTTCCTTCATCTTCTTCCTCTTTTGGTGTTATTCCTTTTCTTCCCCCCCTCCTTCCCCCCTCCTTTTTCCCCACTAGCCAGTCTCCAGCTTGCAATGGATGACTGGCTTTCCCCTCACTTAGGGTATAACTTTCCCTTACCTCAAGGAAACCTTATGAACCACTCTCTTTTTTTTTTTTTACTTTCCAATTTTTTTGCATGTCTCGTCCATGCTTCTTTAAAACCCAGCATTTCTGTGTTAAACATGTCTATGGCTAGATCCAACAAGTGAACCCCATCTGATCTATAGAAATCTTCTACCCATTCTCCTATGCCCCGCAGTATTACCTGTCCTCCCACATTCCTTACCAATGTCCCTATCCTTCTGTTCATCTTCTTCCTGGCCCTATCCACTGCTTTATAGCTGTGCTTGTGCCTCCCAAACCCTCCTTGGTATCATATATGACCAGGCAAGGCTTGCCTGTGGCCACCACTGTTGTATTGTTTCCAGGTCCCTTTTTTATCTGCAAGTACGTGTCTACCCATGGTTTGCCCACAAGATCATTGCCCCCAAAATGTATGATAAGTAAGTCAGGGCTGGGTCGCTGATCCTTAAGTTCCTTTAAGGTGGGCAGTAGTTGTGCCCATCTCATCCCCCTGATCCCCCGCCAAACCAACCTACACTGTTTTACATCCTGGTACAGCTGTTTTCCCCCAGCCTTCTTCTCTGCTCTCCTTTCTGCCCAGTAAATATAAGAGTGGCTGCAGATCCAGACTTCTGTGGTCATATGTTGTCATAATTCCATCATCCTCATATCCCCTCCTGTCCTCCCCTCCCGCCCCATTCACCCCCACATTTTGTTAACCACACATAAGCAATATGGCACTTTCTCACTTCAGTGCTTGGATATGTCTCTTATAACTGGCAGACCACCAGCGTCCTTTTCCCAAAATACTATCCACAGTTTTGCATGCCACCGCCCACTGTGAGGCAGCCCCAATCCGCAAGGAGTGGGACGAGTAGTTAACCGGGTCCTCCCCAAGAATTGCATGCCTTTTTTGAGCAGTGCTGTTACTTGATAACTGGTGACCCCTTTCCCATCACCATGAACAAATAATCTCCCTGTTCTGGTCCCATGCTCTGCTGTAAAAGCCCACAAAGCCTGCACTGGGCATAGTGTGCCCTCTACCTGTCTTTTTAGTGTCACCATGCAACCCTGCCCCTTTTGATCTGTCTTTGACCTCTTAATTTTGATCTGCATCTCTTTCATCCCCCAACTTATATCTTCCCATTCCAATCCCCCTTTCTTGTCTTCTTTGCCACTGCCTACCACCTCACTCACTCTCATAGCCCCTGCAAACATTGGCGACATAGGATAGTGGAAATAGCTGGGCCTCGCCTTGACCTGCATATTGCTGGTAACACCTCCTTTAGTTTTGCTAGCCACTGTTCCCCTATTGGTCTTCTATTGTCTGCTGGCCCTTGCTTCAACCTACCCCATCCCTGCATCATCCTTTTAATAAACAATGATTTTGTTGGGTCCTTCCATCCCTTTAGGCTGCATATGATGCTTATCCCTGCTAAATATACCCCCATTGTGGTGTGGGCTATTCCTTTTTGCCATTGCTCCATGATGAACTTTCCCAGTTGCTCTTCTGTGAGCGGCCTACTTATCTCCATCTGATGTGTTGCCCTGAATGTTTGAAACACTTGCCAGACCCCATCATAGGCCCTCAGAGTCCAAGCTACCCATGAGCTGTGAAGCAATGGTTCTGCTCCATCTCGCCAATGTCCCAGATGATCATTGGTATGGACGTTTTTTGCTCCTCCGCTGCCGGTGCCAGCCTCTGGAAATGATCCGGATGCAGACAGGAAAGGCTGTCAGCCAGGGTGTTGTGTACCCCTTCTATGTGTTTTGCTCTGAATGACATGTTCAGCTACAAGACCCTTAAAACTAAATGATGCAAAACTTGCAAGACCGTTTCTGACCTGGACCCCTTGTTGTTTAGAACCTCCACCACTGCTCTATTGTCACACCAGAATGTCACTCTCTGATCCCGTAACTCTTTCCCCCACACCAGGGTACAGGCCCAGATGGGCATGATCTCTAACAATGTTATATCTTTTACCTTGCCATCCCTTACCCACTCAGATGGCCATGGTTCCACAAACCACCTGTCCTTCAGGCAGCCCCCCATGCCTGTTTCCCTGGCTGAGTCTGTGTAAAGCTCGAGGTCTGTGTTATACACCCATTCTTCCTGCCAGAAAGAGCAGCCATTATAATCCTTGAGAAATTCCTCCCATATACTAAAGTCCTCCCTAACACCTCTTGTCAGGTCTACCCAATGGTGTGGTTTGGTTACCCCGGTTGTAACCCTTGCCAGCCTTTTTGTGAATGCCCTTCCTGGTTCAATAGCCCAACAGGCAAAGTTCAGGTGCCCCAGAATCTGCTGTATTTGTTTTAGCTGCACCCTTCTCCTGCTGGTATGCACTAGGATCAATTTCTTTCAGTTTCTCTACTTTTTGGCCTGGAAGCCAGAATATTTCCCTTGCGGCCTCTATCGCTATACCCAGGAATTCTAGTACCCTGCAGGGCCCCTCTGTTTTCTCCGGCACCAGTGGCACCCCTAACGCCTTGCACATCTCTTGAAATTTGCCCAACATTTCTTGCATCTCTCTTTTGCCACTACCGATAAAAAGGAAATCATCCAAATAGTAAATAACCGCTCTATGACTGTTTTTTTCTTGGTATATCCACTGCAAACAAGTGCTAAATGCTTCAAATGTTGCACATGCTATTGAACATCCCATGGGCATGGCTTTGTCAAAATAGTACTGCCCCTCAACTTTAAAAACCAAAAGGTCCCAGTCCTCTCTCCTGACTGGCAGCAACCTAAATGCGGATTCAATATCCGTCTTTGCCATCCATGCATTCTTAGTAGCCCAGATTATCCAGACTACATCTTCCAATGTTGAATATGTTACCCTACTATACTTCTCCCCGATAAAGTCATTCACCAAATCCCCCTCTGGAAAGGATAGGTGGTGAATCACCCTATACTCTCCTTCCTGTTTCTTGGGTACCAACCCTAATGGTGAGATCCTCATGTTCTGAAATGGGGGTTATCAAATGGGCCTTCTATTCTTCCCAGTACCTTTTCCTTTTCTATTTTTTGCCTTAACATCTCTTCCTTCCCTTTTACTGACCCCAGGTTGCGTGCCTCTCTTGCTTGTCTGGGCCCATCACACTGCAATGAAAAACCTGTGCAAAAACCTTTTTTCATCATCCCAGCCACTTTTTTGTTCAGATATCTGTCCAACCAACCTCTCCATGCCTCTGTCCTGATGGGGGTTCTGGCTATCCCAAATCTCCCCCTGTCTTTTTTCCCCTTTCTCCTTCCCCGAACCCTGTCTCTTGCTCAGTGTCTGGCTTTCTTGATCAGTGAATCTGACCTCCTCTGCTTGAGTTCCTTCTACCCCTCCCCTACTCCATGTCTGCCCTTTAAACCCCTGTCCTTCATGAAAAAACTGTTGACCTGAGATCTGCCACCCAGATCCCTGTACTCCTTAGGCCCATGTCATTCTGCATCTGTTTGCTAGGTGTGTTCCCCCGCATTTTGAACATGCTTGCCGAGATTCCCCGTCAATGGTTATCCCAATTGGGGGATGGGAAACTTCTCTCTTTCATGGATGAAGATGGGCAATGGTTGTTAGTAGGAGGTATTATCAGGAAATGTCATATTCTGGCTCCCTCTCACGTCAAAGTTATACAGTTAAGGCACTTATTTATAATAATTTTTGGTAATACCCCCATCCCAGACCATCACAGCCCTGATACCTGAGGTTTCTTCACTTATTGGATCTTCAGGTGTTATATCTAAATTATATCAGGTGTTGTTTTACAGGAGATATGGGGGTTCCTTTGGATCCACAAGATTCTGCAACTCTGTCCTCCCTCAGTACCAGCTGGATTGGCAATCCCTGTGGAGATCCTGTCACAAATATGTTTCTTAAGACAGACTGCATCTCATGCAATATCATATATTACATAATTTTATCACACTCCGGTTAAATTACAGACATGGGGTCTCTTGAATTCCAATATATGTATTAAGTGTTTGCAGGAAGAAGGAACTCTTCTTCACATGTTCTGGTCCTGCCCCAAAGTTTCCCTCTTATGGGATTCAATTAAGACTTCCCTGAACCCTGTACTGGGCCGTCAAGAGTATTTTACTCCTGATATTTGCCTTTTAGGGGACCTGTCTTCTATTAGAGTTAAAGTAAGAAAGTTTCACATTTCCATGATTGCCTTATTAGCTAAGAAGCTTATTTTACATCACTGGAAAGACAAGTCCTCCCCATCGTTCCAAGAATGGGTAAACAAAATCCTGTCCAATCTGTGTACAGAAAAAGCGATAGCCAGTCTTCATAATAGATTGGCAGCATATACCAAAATTTGGGATCCCCTTCACTCTCTAATTTCACTGACTCTGTCTTAATCATATCTCAGTTTAAACGGCCATGTAGGCTCTTAGGTAAAGAGCTTGGCACTTAGGGGACACTAGGTTTGGTTACGGCAATAAGGAGAGGGATGGGTGGGTTGGGCAGTTACCTCTCTACATTGAGTCTGTATTTTTACCTCATTCTCATTGTAACTGCCTGTTATTGTGGAAAATGTATCAATAAACTTTGAATTGAAAAAAAAAAGAACATGCTTGCCGAAAATGATATTGGGGCCATGAACAAAAGGCCCTGTTATATGCCCAACAGTACCTCTGGGGCCCAACACCTTTTCTCTCCCATTCCCCTTCAGGTGTGGACTGATCCATGACAAAGTCTGTTAATAATTCTAGCTGCTATGTATCCCATCTCACATCACCGTATGTTGCCATTCTCTGCCGAAAAAATTCATCATAGTATATCCATCACACCCCCCCCTTTGCTTTTGTCTGTCTTATTAGTAGGGAGTATGTGATGAGTGGAATGGCTAGTTCTGGCCTTTTTTCCAATACTATGGCTGAGAAAGTGACAAAACCTATATACCACCCATCCCAAGTCTTCCCTTTTGTAAATTTTCTTCCTCATCCTTCCCTAACAATACTACCGCTGCTGCCATTTCACTCTTCCCTATGTTTTTCTATTCCTCATACTTCGCTGCCACTTCCCGGCTCACTAATGCAAATATATCCACTTATTCTCCTTTCCATATCTTTTCCTTTGTGGCCAGTGGAACATGCTCACTCACCCTGACCCCGGAGGCACCTATCTCCCTTGTTCCTCTACTTTCTTTTTCTATAACTCCCTCCTGCCCTTTCGGTACCTCTTTTTCTATCCTGATCTCTGCTGGGGCTGACTCCATTTGCCCTAGCCCCTCTGTCCCCAGTGCCAACACAATTTGACTAATGTACTCTTTTATACTGTCACCCACTGCACTGGGTGCATTACCTGGGTCCTTGTCCGAGCTTTGTTTCCTGCCATCCTCTTGGTGCTCCGTTACGGCACTCATTGGTTGAAGGGGTAGATACACCACTATCGGCTGTGGAGGAACCACTGTGCTTGGAAGATCCAGTCCAGGTTCCCCTTGTGGAAACCCAACTTGGTCTTGGGGAGGTACTGGCAGTACCGGGTCACTGGGATGCAGAGATACTGGAGCGGCCATCTTGGTGGGTCCCACCACTATTGGTTGTAACCTGGTGGGACTGCTTGGCCCTTCGGCCGGCCACATCCCTCTGCCCCCTTTTTCCCTTCCCACTTTCCTCTTCTCCCTGGGTCTCCCTGGTTCCTCCCCTTCCACCAGCTCCCACATCCTGTTGGCTTTTTCTGCCAACTTGACTATAGCCCTGTAAGCATTTTCCTTCGAGGGACTGCTCTTCTTAGGAGCCATATCTTCCATCCTCTCTCACTGTAAAGACAAGCTGAAGAGAAGAAAACAAGATTCTTTTGTTAAGTTATGCTTTCATCACACCCGCGTGTGGCCATCCTGCATTGCACCCATACTACAGGCCCCTTCCAGCTGACCAACCCCTGGTCCCCCCCCCGGCTCTCCCCCACCTTTATGCAGGGTCTAACACTCCATTACAATGCCCCTTCATCAGCAAATCTCTAATACAATGCCCCTTAGCCGGAAACTCAGTATCAATATTACAATGCAAGCCTTTTCACAACCAACTGCCTTTTCAGCCCGCACATAGCACAAAAAAACCCTTTTTAGAGGCTCTCTGCATTAATTTAGATCTGCTGCACTGTTAACTAGCCTTACACAAAAAGTACCAACTCTCAGGTATGATGCCCCTTCCTCAGGAGCGTTTTTGTGCCCATGCTGATTGGTGAGCTATTTGCAGGCCTAAATTCCAGTGTATGATGCCCTTCCCGGCAAGTCCTAGGCCTTGTCCCCTTCCTTCCATGCCCTTCTGGCTCCCAAACTGAAGCTCAGCCTCTCGCTTTTCATGCCCTGCTCCCTGTTGGTCTCATACCCTTGCGGCTGCCACCACCGCCTTCCTTGTTTCCACCCCTTTTGTTCCTTTGCAGCTCTGGCCTTCCCCCCCTTTCTCTGTGCCTTGCCCCCCAGTGCACATTGTCACTGCTTCCCTTTTATGGTTGGCGTCGTCACTTGCCTCTGCTTTCCAGCAAACCTTTGTCCCGGACCGCGTGGTCTTGCGACGTGTGACGCCATCACGTCCGTTTTGTGGCCTACTCCGTGCAGGCCCCTTCTTTACCTGCACTCTCCCAATCTCCCCTCCACCCTGCCTTCTACTGCCTATAGCCATCTTGGCCCCCACCCTCACCCATAGCTTGCTTCCCTTCCTTGCGGCCTATGCGCAGCATGTGATGTCACGCCCACGTGGCTGCCCGCATCCACCATTGCTCCATCCTCATGCTAGGCCCTCCTGTTTGGGCCTCCTATGCACACCTCCCCCACTGTGGTCTCCAGGCCCCATCGGGCCACCAGCTGCCTGCCCAGGGCCCCTGTTTACTCCAATCCCCCCGCTACTTTTCTTCAGCCCTATGTCCCAGTTTCCCTTTTTAGAAACTCCTTTTTCTTCCAGGGCCATTCTGCCAGGCACCTCAACACATTTCCTCTGGTCCCTGTTTCCAAATCACTGCCACTGTCCAACTGCACAATCCTCTGTCCTTCAAACCCCTTGCATCCTCCTTTCGCCTCAAAGAGCTTGCAACCCCTCGTTAAATTTGCCACTTCTCTTCTCTCTCATAACCTTCCTGCTGCTATATATGCCTCACTTTCTGAAAACAGCCACTGCTGCCTGCATCCACATCCTGAAGCTCCTGCTATTAGCCTGCTTTTTTTTATTCGCCAACTGTGTCTCACACTCATAATTACCCCACAGCTGCACCCTGTAGTGGAATATACCTTCGTTTCTCTGCTGAAATTCAACTCTTTTTTTTAATTCTGTCTTTTACTTCTGCCTTGCACTATAAATGCTATTGATACAATGACTGATCCTCCTTGCAAACTCAAACATTCTGCCACGTGCTTAATCCCAAAATCTTCACATAACAGCCAAACCCCCCTGCCCTTCTGCCTAATCTTTCAGGTTCTACATTCTCATCTCTTCTCATGCTTTCTTTCTTTGTCCTTTTTAACTCAAACATTTGTACCATAGTGTTTGTTTCTCCTTACCTCTTTCCTTGCTGTACCAACCTTCCAATTAATCTGCCAATCCGACGTGCTGCAGTTCCAAAAGATCAAAACTCCAACAAAAGTGGCTGAAACCCCTCTGTGCAGTCCATTATGTACCTCCACTTGCCCTTCCCCTTCCTGTTGCCTGGCCATTGTTCTATTCCATGTCCCCTCCCCTTTCTTCCCCCCCCTTCTGAGCACAACCATCTTACCAAAATTGGAAGGGGTGCACCAGGACAAACTGGTCTGTGCCTTAAAGGGCAAACTCCATTAACGGTAATCACATTGTATAAAAAAAGAACAGTGTCTACTTTGACAGTATTGAGAATACTATGAAAATTAAGAAAACTGAGTTGACTGTATTTGAACACACATGAACATTACAGTTAAAATAACCCCAGACTCTTGGGAATTAGCTGTGTAAATCTGTTCTGTACCAGTCTTGGGGTGGGGGTGGGGAACACATCAACTGAAGGCATTTTAGGTATAAATCCACTTGTCCAAAAAATAAACTAGTATATCCACTTTTGTTGTCATAGAGCTGCTGACCCTATGATCCCCTGCAGAGTACTGCAATAGTGGCATTGTCGGAGCCAAAGGCATCCCAGCAATACTAATCTGAAGCAGTATAACAATGTAGTTTAAGGCTCTGAGCTGCAAATCTGGCGACCTGGGTTTGAATCCCACACCCCAATTGTATACTGCGTGACCCTGAGCAAGTCATTTAACTTCCTTGTGCACCCAGGTCACATCTGCGAACAAGCTTTCAGCTTAATGTGTCTCTCCTGGTAAAACAAACTAACTAACTAAATGAATAAATAAATAATAACTATTCATGAGAGATTTCCCATTAAGGTTTTCTGCTCTTCAAATAATATTATCCCCATTTTCTCACTGTCACTTGCTCCAATAATGAACCTCTGCACTTTAGCCTTCCCTATTACACAATGGGCTAGTAATAATAAGGCCAGGCAGTTCTGATCATCAACCAGCTGTGCCTGGCTAGCCGTATCTTTTACGGAAAAGTCTAGTCGGTCTCTCTGAGGATCGGTGAGCCTCAGTAACCAAAAAGTATTATAAGATCTCTAAAATTATAACATTTTTTAGTTTTATTTTTTCTTCTGCTATAACCCATCTATTACACATTGATTGTGTCAGTAGTTGCCCTAGATTCTATAGTCATCGTTGTTCTGCTATAGGACACAGTCATGAAGAATGAGAGGTTCAAATCACCCCACATTGAGTACTCTCTTTCGACTCTCAGTAACATACAATAGCTGAACAACTGTATCAGGGCTTGAAGCTCTTATTTCCAGAGGTAAAAACTGATACAGGGCACTACTTGTATGATCACAATTATTTTAAGTGTTATAAAGTCTCAAAAATAATAATTTATTTTCACAGACCTAACAATACTATATAAAATAGTTGCGATCAGTCAGCTTCTGACTCATTAATAATAATAATACAAAAAACATAATAATCTTACTTACCAGACCACAAATGTAATAAAAAAACTCCCTCTGTAGCTCCCTCCCACAACAGATCCACAGACTGTACTTCTCCCCACATACTAATACAAAAAAAAAAAAAAAACTAAAGCAGACCTTAGATTTTTATAAAAAATGACCTTCCTTTCTCTGCAGCACACTCAAACCAGGAGAAGTCATGGGGTGTTGCGATGTCTTAGGCAGTAGGTGTTGTGTTAAACTACTTCTGCAATTTTATTGTTGTGGTACCCTGCAGGGGAACACTGATTACAATTCCTAAAACAGCAGAACTGGACTAATTAGCCTTTTTCTGTGCAACTGTGAATTAAAAAATGGGAGTGCTGGAAATATTTAAAACAAAAGGTTTGATACCAAAAATTATCCATAGTCGGTGGTACTGTGAACGCATTCCATTCCTTCAAACTTAGTATCCCGTGAACCACAGAGCTTCATAAGTAATTATATTTCAGACAGGTTTCAATGATTATGTTTATTACATGTGGAGTGGGGGGTGGCATTTTGCAATATTCTAAATATAGCTGTTTCTTGAATATCACAACCTGTCACCCCCACACCACATCACAAAAGTCAAACCACACTCCCATCCCCAAGCCCATGAGCAGTACTGTACAGCAGTGACCAAAGAGTGTACTGTATGTCTGGGGGTAGGGTTGGGTGTGTTTAGCCTGTGATGCACTACTCTAAAACCCAAATGGACCCTAACTAGGGAGTTTTCTTTTCCCTGGTCTGGGAGAGATCTCATTCATGAGATAGCAGTGCCACTAACTATCTATCTATCTATCTATCTATCTATCTATCTATCTATCTATCTATCTATCTATCTATCTATCTATCTATCTATCTATCCATCCATTGATCTGGATGCATTGATAACAAAGCATCCCTCCTCACTCTGCTCTTCACTCCCCAGTCATAGACAAAAAAAATCCTCCCTCCTCTCTCTGCAACTTTCTCTCCTACAGGGATTTGCAGGATGCTGCGATGACTTAGGCTCCAACAATGCCACTATTGCAGTATGCTGCAGGAGGATGTAGGGTAAGCAAGTCTATGACTACAAAAGTGGATACACTAGTTGTTTTTTTTGGTTTTGTTTTTTTTGCCAACTGGATTGATTTATAAGTAAAATGCTTCAGTTGATGCCCCCTCCCCCAATCACTGGTACCAACAGATTTACACAGCTAATTCCCAGCAGTCTGAAGTAATTTTAACTGTAATGTTCATGTGTGTTCACATACAGTCAGCTCAGTTTTCTTCATTTTATTAGATTACTGTAGCTGATGTTTGTGTTGTGTACCGATGTTTTTTTGTATTTCCCAAACTCAGCTCTTCTCCAGGAATCCCACACACACACTTATGGTTGATACCAATATGCTTATGATATGGACATGCTTAGTTCAAACTAGCATTGTCCATTGTGAGCTGTCATGTCCACAAATATGTTAACTACTAGTACACATCTGGTTTATATTTTGTACAGTAAACGTGCCTGTGTGAATCATGAAGGAGAGTTGAGTTCAGCCTATAAACATAGCATCGGCTAATATAATGAACAAGGAGCACGCAGTATGTGAAAACACATTCAGTAAATATTATAGCTAAAAAGAATGCCAGCCTGCTGGGATTTAATGTTTGGGGGTAGGGGTCAAACTGAAATACTGGCCTTTTTTAACTATTTTTCAGATCCACTTGAATACAGTATTAGGCATACGAACAACAAGCAAAATGTAACTAAGGCTAACATCTTTTGAACAGTAACATTGTGGTTCCTTGTCAGGGAGGACAACTCATTCAGCTGAGAGCTGTTTTATTTATTAATTAATCTACTGCAGTTTATCTATCTCTGAATCTATCTATTAATAGTATGTATCTATGTCTGCTAGTCTGTATGTCTGTCAGTCTGTAGTATACTGTATGTTTCATTTTTTATTTAGGACCAAAGTCTTGACACTGGGATGTATTCATGACAAAGCCACCATCCTGTCCCACAGAACCAGACACTGTACTTCTCCACACTCATTAATTTAAAAACAATAATAATCCCATGAAGCAGATCACAAATTTAGTAAGAAAAAAACAAAAACAACCAATCCTCCATGCTCCCTCTGCCTAGTTTCTTCAGCCACCAGAAACCATGGGATTCTGTGATGTCCCAGGCTTCTACTGCTGTGTTAAACTACTGCCACAATGCCACTGTCACATCACTCTGCATGCATATGCAGGGGAATGCACAGTCAAAAGTTCTATGACAGCAAAAGTGGATACACTAGTTTTGGGGGCATAATGTGATTACAGCAGTAAGTAAATAAACATACATCTGCTTGTGCCTACATGCAAGTGCATGAAATGGGCAACATGCAGTACAATAACTGTGCAGAAAAGCTTATGTTTACAATTTCACAGTCTGAAAAAAGTATTTAAACATACATATAAGTTATACGCATTTTAAGTTAAATTTGATGCATTTTAAATTTATAAATTTTAAACATACTGTACATATATTTTTACACAACACATCCTTGTTTATATTTTTTTATTAAATTATGACACATGCTTGTTTGTTATTTTTTTATTAAATTATGCATTTTAATTTGTGAATTTTTGAGCGTGTCTGACAAGCCTCCGCATTTGCATTTCTTCTCTTTGTTTTTATACTGTCAATAGTGCTCCTGCCAAAAATACTAATTTTATTCAAATACTGTAGTTGCACTATGGATAGTCCCAATTCCATCCCCTTTAATACCTATTTGTATTTGAAACAAACGAGTGACATTTTCACAGAATTGACACATGTTGACAGATTAGTTATTGTGAGGACTGGTGAGGGATGTAAATATTGTATTATTTATTTATTTATGTTTTGTTCAAAAGTAATAGTCCAGTGCTTGTTGGTCAAATGGTTAATAATTAAATTTTGTTTGTGAAATTCTAGCATAAAAAAACTGTAAGTCATTATTCATTACTGCTGCTGTTAGCCTTCTCCACCACTCCAACCATATGCACATGCATATGCGCGCACGCACACACACACACCTTTCCTGAAGTGAAAAAAAATATTAATATATAAATTACTGCTGGTTTTTGTTTTAACAACTGTTCATTAGATGACTGCTATATGTACATTTTTCAGTAACATTAGCAGTGGAGATTGCATCTGTGATCTGATAATCAGGTGTGCCCAGCAGCTACAAGTATCTCAGTAAGTTGTGGAGTTGCACCAAGATGATTACATCTGAAAGGAGGCTTTCACTCATTCCAAGCTGTCAGTAGAATCACCTAATTTACTCCCATAATTATTATCTCCTTCCATTCTCCCTAGTATTTGACAATCATTCTCATACAGTAAAATGGACAATTTAAATTGAAAATCAAGATACACCACACACACACACACACACACGCACACACAATAAATAACAACAGATATGAACCATGGTGTATGAGGGTGAGGGGTGATCATTTTAATGGAAACAGTATGTAGAGTTGTCACATCCATGACAGTTTAATACCAATGGAAACTAACAAAGGAACATTGACAATCAATTTTATTACTACTCATCATTTCCTGTAAAAAATGGCTTCTATGGTGATGGGATATCTTTTATACAGATGCAACATGCTTTATCAAAAGATGGTGCATGGCCAAGGTTTGTTAGCAGACTTTACCAACAGTACATGCTGTAACTGTGATGGTAAATGCAGCACAGCTATCAAGTAGACAGCACAATGCAGTTGTTACACAAAGAACCCCCAAAGGAAAAATCACATATAGCTACAAACAGCTTTCACCTCTGAATGCGTTACTTAGGCTGACAATGACAAGTGTCTAAGCATAGAATGACCATCACCCACCATGACATAACATTTGAAGGGAGGTCTGAGTAAATTTCCCCCTCCTTCATTATCACAGATAAAGTTACACTATAGTATATAATGTACATTCTGCATTGACATTACCCTTGTGTGTGTGTGTGTGTGTGTGTGTGTGTGTGTGTGTGTGTGCGGCAGCTGATCCATGTAATGTACATGCAAACAGGGAATTAATGGCATGATGTGAGACGCTGTGATAATTTACTATACAACAGCAGCAATTAAGTGGGAATTGATCGTAAAGTCAAAATGCAACAGATGGGGGTAGTATAATAAGAGATAGACAAAATTGTTGCACTATTCATGCCTATATTTGGTGACCATTGTGTGATAGAGGGGTTCAATGAGGTTGTTCTCTGCTGCACTACAAACTATTAGATATTAGCATAATGAATTAAGGATAAAGGGCATGGAGTAGGTATTTAAAAAACAGATCATTTGTATTAAATACAGATATGTACTGTACTTAGACATATACTTTCTCTGCAGACAGTATGGTCTGCAACAAGCCAGGTGCCAAATCAATAAGTTTGATGTGCAGATTTTTCTGCTCATACTCATTGTCTCATTCCATATGTGCCCCATATGTCCCAGTGTCCATCCTAGTACTAAGCTCCATTCCTTATTACCACAAACTGTTTGTCAATCACTCATGTCCTGCACTGAATTTAACAAAATATTCCTTAGTCATTTTCACCACCCACTCATCAGACTCCTTCCGTGTTCATTTAAACAATGGTGGGGTCCTGAAAAACAGACCCTGTGACCCATGCGCTCGCCAGATAAATACATGTAATATCTGAACAACTTTACATACTGCATGTCCTAAAATACCAGCCTAACTCCCCCCACCTACCAACCATATTCAATATTTCATTCCTATAAGCTAAAAAAAATCATGCACACTGGCTGTATTAAAAAGCCTTACCCTCCAGTATGTTTCATATAATGTCTGATCATTCCATCCCCTGTTCACCTCTGTGCCCTAATCTGGTACTCGTCACTGCTCTACTCTCACCACCGTGGCAGCCCGCAGTATAAGTTATCTATGAATGTGTTTCTGTACAGGCTGCTTGTTATCGCAGCCTGAGTCCAGCAGTGTGGATGAGAGATTGTAAGTACTGTACCAGCCTCAGGATAGGGGTCAAAGAAGGGTAGAGTGGATTGGGGTGCTTTTGTCAGTACATGACAGTGGTGAGAGTGGGGTTGGAGCACTAGGCTGCCAGGGTGTAGTAACTATTTTTTTCATTATTTTATACAGAGGTAATTTATCTGACTCATGGTGGTGGTGGTGGTGGGGGGGATAAAAAACAGGGACAGTTCTTTTATATTTTTTCTCAGCTGAAATTTAGCTACTGGATTTTTTTTTGGGGGGGGTACATAACACTACCATGGATTTTAATTTTGCATTGGGAATCATGGGTGTAGGTGACATACTGAACAGGTCCAGAAATGGCTTGAAATCTGCACCAGATGCATGATTCTCTCAATGAGGACTGCCCAGAAAATGAGCTGTGGATCACCAGTATTGTACAGTATGTTTTTTTTTTTTTTTTGCAATCTAGGTGTCTACAAATTCACTAACACACACATGCATGTGAATAGGGACATGAAGAGCAGAATAATAGAAAGGGGACTAGGGATGGGCTTGATTGACTATACCAAAAACAGTGAGAAAGTCTTTTTTTCTTAATTGTTTAACCAGGAGTGTCACACTAAGCTGAAAGCTTGTTTACAGGTACAATCTCGGAGCACAGGGAGGTTAAGTGACTTGCTCAGGGTCACACAAAATATGCAGGTGGGGGCTGTGGGATTCAAACCCAGGTCTCTAGATTTGCAGATTTTCAGGAAGGTTGTTGGACTTGTAAGGAAGATGACTGTTTTCTTTAAAAAAATAAATAAAAAGGAGCTTTGCAATTTGTGGGGTTGGGGGGGTGAGAATAGTATTATAAAACAATGTCAATTGTTGCATTATTCATACGGTAGTTGGGCGATTCTTGGTGGAAGTGGGGTTTCATAGAGTTGTTCCCTTCAGCACCACAAACTATTACATACTTACATTAAGGGTGTGGGGTAGGTTTGTAGATATTCCACTTCATACACACTGTGTCATCCTGCTACCCATATGCCTTAGGGTCCATTAAAGCACTACGTTCCAACCGTTCTGCATTACACAATTCAGACATCCCTGTCATACATCCAGGATGTGACACAACCAGCATCAGACAAGTATCTCTTTAAAACAAAGCAGAACATTTGCAGCAATCATGGTTTACTGTACCTTTCGAAGAAATTAAAAAGAAGCAGAATCATACAAGCAGAGCAAAAGAATGAATCGCTGTATCTCACCATGCAACAGAGATCTTCATCTTGTCCAAAATAATTTCAGTAAAACAAATTCTGCAGTTTATATTTTTGTATACTAAACATCCTGACGCTTACTCTTAGGTAGAAAAATTCAATATAAATTTCTGGAATCAGATTGTACTGGCAGGATTTATAATTTTGCCCAACCCAGCTTACTGGTGCAGTGCAGACTCCAAACTGACAGGTTAGCAGAAAACATTACTTTATGCAAATTATTTACAGTCATGATGAAAGGTTTGTTCTGCAGTTTAAAATCTCTGGGTAGGGTACCCAGGCTATGATTGATAATAATGTTCAATTATATGGAAAAAACAATAGACTGAATTGCCAAATGCCTGAGACGGATTTAGAAAGAAAACTCTCCACTCAAGAATGCCTGCAACAGATGTCTGTCTCGTTTTGCAGTTATCACTACTGGAGTTCAACAGCACTGTTGGCAGAGCAGGGTGATTTGAATATTGAAACATTAAATGGCACTGGTGATTTGTCTTATAAGAATAAACGGAAACTGCCATAGGTCAAACTGAATCGCTCCATACATGAGAGATGCTGCAGATCAGGCAAAATGAAACAAAAGAATGGTGACTCTTTTTTTAAAACTGGGTTTCTAAGCGCTATTTCTATTTCAGTTAAACAGTTTTTTATGTAATATATTGAAGTAATACAATTAATGTAGCTGCTCTAGTTTTGCCAGTTTGCCATTGGAATGGTGAGCATGGGATATAATTGCTGAGGCTGCAAGGAACCAGAGGGATCTTCTACAGTATCTACCTTTTTGTTAATTGCTTGTGAAGTGGGATATCAATGCTGACAATGTGAAAATTGTGACATGGTTTATGGCAATCAAGGATTGGAGTATGCTCTCCAGTTGCCACCCACGGGTCATCTTAAAGAATGCATCCACAGCAGAGTGTGTCTGTGATATCTTGCAAGGTTGTTTAGTAACGCACAACAAATGATAGTTAACGTGCTTCATCCTGGTGGGCAGTACTGTACCACACTTGTGACTTGCATCTCTTCTGACTGTATACCATTTACCAACACTCTCTGTTTTCTGCCCATCAACCAGTTTGCCACCCAGTTGACCAACTTCTGGCTCACCCTGAGCCTACCCAGCTTATTAATCAATCTTCTATGTGAAACAGCATTGAAAGCTTTGCTGAAGTCAAGGTAGGCAACATCAACTGCTCCCCCTTGGTCCACCACTCAGGTTACCCAGTTAAAGAAATCTATGAGATTAGTTTGACAGGACCTTCCTTTTGTAAACCCATGCTGGCTTGGATCCTGTGCACCTACGGATTCCAGGTGTTTCACTCTCCTTTCCTTAAGGATTTCCTCCATAATCTTGTCCACTACTGAGGTAAGATTGCATGGTTTGTAGTTGCCTGCCTCCTCCCTGCTACCACTTTTGTGGAGCGGGATCACATGAGCCCTTCTCCAGTCTTCTGGGACCTTGCCTGTGCTCAGAGACTCACTAATCATTTTTGATAATGGCTCTGCTAGTTCCACCCTTAGCTCCTTTAGTACCCTGGGATGTATGCCTTCAGGTCCCATTGCCTTGTCCACCCTGAGCTTATTGAGCTCCTGTAGGACTCTTTCTTTTGTGAAGGAACTAGTGCACACCTCCTTCCCTCCCCCCGTGTCCATGGTGCTGAGCTGCGGTCCCTGCCCTACCTTCTCTTCAGTAAATACCGAGCAGAAGTATCTATTTAGGATAGATGCTTTTACATGGTCCTCCTCCTCATATGCCTCTGTATCCCTTTTGATCTTAGCAGTACCCCTTCTGGACTTTCTCCATTCACTAATGTATCTATAGAAAGTCTTGTCATCTTCTTTCAGTGTTTGTGCTAGTGTTTCTTTGGTTTGGGCCTTTGTCTGTTTTACTGCCTTCCCTGCTTCCCTTAGGGAAGTTTGGTATGCCTCCTTATCTTCATCCCACTGCATTCCCTTATATTTCCTGAAGGCCATCCTTTCGGCTCTAACCTTTTCTGCTACTGTTTTTGAGAACAAATGGTTTCCTTCTTCTTTTGCACTTCCTTTTCTCTCTAACACAGTGGGATGTTGCTTCAAGTACTGCATCCTTAATGCTTGCCCACTTTGCCTGTACCCCCTCACCTGTATTTCTTTTTGCCAGGGCTAGCTTAACTCTGGTGGCGATCTTATCAAAGTCACATGTTTGATACTCTATGTTGTTTAATCCTTTGTTATACTGTCTTCCCTCCCACTGACGTGGAACCTTTGTAAAAGAGCTCTCAGCTCAAAAATGCTGAATCCTAGATCCTAATAAATAAGTAAAAAAAAATAATAAAAGTCATCTCCTCTGAAGTCCCATATGTTTGCCTTGGAATGGGATTATTTAATTCTAGTGGCCAAATTGAACCATACCATGTGATGGTCACTGGTCCCCAGGGTGACCTTCTACCTGGAGATATGTGATCCTTTCCCTGCTAATCAGTACTAGATCTAGGATAGTCCTGTCTCTTGTGTGTTGTTGTACCAGTTGTTTAAGGCCCTCCCCCTGCAGAGAATCTACTATGTATCTAGTTCTGGCAGATGTTCCTGCTGGTATTGACCAGTCTGTATCTGGCATGTTGAAGTGTATGAATAGAAAGTACAGTAAATTATTCAATAAAGTTCTTAGGGAACAGTAGCAGTTAGTCCACTGCATGGGGCCCCTTCCCACTGTAGGAACAGGTGTTCAGGCACTAGTGGCACAGGTGGCGATGTATCATTGGAAAATGTCACAGTTTGCTGTAAAGTGAAGCTTTGCACCACCACAGTATTTCATAAGACAGTACTTGGGTCACCTTTGTACTGTATATGTCTTTTTCAGTTTGTAAGTGCCTGTATCTGAATGTTGTACTGGGTCAACCACCAAAGATGCATTATCCAGGAAAATATGAAACAGAAACAATGTTGTCCAAACATGTACCTTCATGGCATGGATTGTATTTAAAAGAAAGTCAAAAAATGTCTCTTAGTGAATTTCTATAAAAGTACATGAGGACATTCTGTAAACGGCATGATGATGATGTCATAATTATTAGAAAGTCGCTGCCAGCACATGAGATTAATGACTGCACAGGCAGCACGGTCACTTGAAATTCCAAAGTTTTGTGGCTACATGCCACGATGGAATTAGAATTAGCGCTATCACCGATAGGTACCTTTAAATTTCTGACAGACAAAAGAAAAATAAAGAGGAGGGCCTCAGGCCCATCCCTCTTCAGTATGTTAGCAAGCAAGCAAGCAAATCTTTATTTATATAGTGCCTTTCTAAAACCAAGACACTTCACAGGTAAAATACAAAAAACATATAAGTAACAATAACTATACAGATATGTAAATTAATTAAAATCATCTGGGAAGGCCATATTGAATAAATAGTCTTAAAATCCAATTTAAACCTCTCGACCTGTTGATGTTTAAAATAATGATGCATTATGTTTTCAGTAGAGATGGTATCTCTTGAATACAAAATCTGCTGGCCTCCCAGCTGTGGTTGCTAGCCACACATAACTTGATTTCTGAAAAATAAAAGAAAACAAACACAGAAAGGAAGGCGTTCACACACTCATTGGTAGGTATGAGTACAGTTTCAACTGATTTACATGAAATCACTTGTCTCTGTGTTGCTTTCTTGCTATTCCCTGTAATGTTGATTTTATACATGGTGGAGCTGCACTGGTATGTTGCAGGGTAGGGCTCTCTCATGGTTCGGAGATCATAGGTATCATAGGTTTGTTCAGAGCTCAGAAAACTTTACTGTCCATATTGCTCACCACTAGAAATTACTGATATCCAAAAATATTATTTTCTATCCGGTATCTGTCTAGATTGGTTTTAAAGGCCTGCATGATCCTACTACATACCATCTCCAGTGGCAGTCTGTCCCAGATTGGCACAACCCTTATATTAAACCAGTGCTTTCTTTTTGTAGTCCTGTACCTTTCCATTGTTAGCTGCAATGGACGTGATCTGGTCTGATATGACTGTTCTCTTAACTTTAACCCCAGCTGTTTCCTTAATTTGGTATCAGTAAGGGTGTTATTGATCAAGCACATATCTCCCCTCAGCCTCCGCTATTCCAATGTATACACCCCAAATTTACTCAACTGATCCCTTTTCATCATAAATTCTGTTTCATACCATATCTCCTACTGGCAATTGCATTTCATGGCATTGTTTGTCTATGAACATTTTATTTACATGTTGAGTCACACCAATGGTGGTAGGATGACCATTAATACCAACACCCACACTCCTCTGGTGAACCATGAAAGAGTCTTCTCACCAGAACGTGTTTGCTTTTGTGGGAGCAGTGTGTATTTACCACCATTTCTAGGGTGTTAGCCTTAATTAGAACAGATTGGCATAAAGTCATTAACAATGTAACTAATATACAAAAAATAGTTATCTGCCTCCTGTGGACACGTCAGTATCAGGGCCCCCAGAATTACAGGGAAATTCTTTTAATAGATTTGCATTGGTTATGCAGTATAACAAAGCAATTCAGCTGCCATAGGAAACAATGCAATCTACAGTAAAACACAGGAAAAGTGTCCTGGAGTTACAGGAAATTTTCAAATCAATCTGGGAGCACCACTGTATTCCCTCCCATGCTCCCCCTTTTTCTTTAAAACACCTGTGAATCAGAGATTGCCATAAAGCAGTCAGCAATGGGATGGAGTGAATGGATGATCTATATCTCCCTCATCAAGCTCCTTGTAGTGCATGGAGTCTGGCATTGGCATACCATTATAAAACAAATTCTGTTCAGAGCCAACACGGCAGCATAAAGCCATTCACACCACTCATGGAGAGCATGGAGCTCATGTGGGAAAGTTGGAAACATAGAAACACAGAAAACCAATGGCAAATAAGAACCACTAGCCCTATCTAGTCTTCCCTTTTTCTCTACCTGTAACAGTGGCTGGTGACCCTATTTGGGCATCAGCTTAGCCAGTGAGCGGCATTATTGCCACCAGACAAATCATCATGGACAATAAGGAGTGGACAAATGGTAGTGGGGACCAAATGACACTGGACCAATTGTAGAAATGCAATGCAGTCAAGATTAGTGAAAGTCGAAGCGTAAAAATGTAGAAAATGTATACAATGGGACGAAAAGTCATCAACTCACATAGCCCTTCTTCTTCTGGTTTCTGTATGACACTGTTTTCCGCACAAACAGCAACAAAGCAACAAAGAATGCAATTTCAAAATGATTTCTATTTATTTATTATAAAACATGACATTTAATTTAAAAGCATAGTAGCATTCTTACAACAGTTCATCGGGTATAGAAGCAATATGGTTTCAGTGCAACTGTGCAAATAAAGCTAGTAAGTGAGTGGTGAGTACTGACTAAAACTTGTTACTGTCATATCTGGGCAAAAATGTAAAGTGCAAGATGAAAAGAGGGTCAGAAACACTTTTTATTAAGTTTACAGCAGAGCCAGCTTAGCATACAATATGAAGCACGGTTGCTTATAACCCAACTTCTCTAAATCTAAATGTGTGTTTGTCATAGCGGGATAATTAAGTCTATTTGTGCCGAAACATCAGTGACCGAAAATCCGGCAATGGCATGTCTTTGTGATGTAGAGACCACTCCTATTCAACCATGACTATTTATAGTGTGGTGTTCTGTTCATATGCTGCTTAGCCTCTCCTTCCCACTTCTAGGGTTCCTTTATGTCTATCCCAAGCATGCTTGAATCCCTCTACTGTGCTTGCTCTCACCACTTCTTGGAGCAGGCCATTCCATGTACCCAACATCCTGTCAGTGAAGAAGAATAATGTCCTCATATTTCCTTTATCCTTCCCCGGCTCCAGTTTCATTTTGTGCCCCCTTGTTACTGTACTCATTCTATACTGAAATATGTCATCCACTTGCCCCTTATTTATGCCTTTAAGATACTTGAAGGTCTCTATCATATCTCCACTTTTGCTCCTCCAGTGAATACATATTGAGGTCACTCAGTGTCTTCTCATATATCTAGTGGTACCAACCTTGTACCATCTTAGTTGCCCTTCTCTGAACCACATCCACCCTGTCTACACCTTTACAAAGATGTGGCTGCAGAACTGAACAAGGTATTCCAGATGAGACCTCACCAGCATTCTGTCGAGTGGTATCACCACCTCCCTTCTTCTGCTCATGATACCCCCTCAGTGCACCTCAGCATGCCACTGATTCTTCCTATAACCTTTGTACATTGTTTGGCCACTGTTGGGTCATCCAAGATGATAATCCCCAAGTATCTTTCTTCCCTAGTGACTGCCAGCAACCCCCCCATCCTGTAGCTCTATGCAGGTTTTCTGCACTCCAGGTGCATGACTTTGCACTTCTTCACAATTACTCTCACTTGCCACACTTTGGACCATTTCTCCAGCTTTTCTAGGTACCTCCTTATTTTCTCTACCCCATCTGAAGTGTCTACCCAATTGCAAATCTTGGCATCATATGCTAAGAGCCCTTTCCTTCCAGCCCTTCTGCGATGTCACTAATGAAGACATCAAAAAGGATTGGCACCAGGACTGCTCACTGAAATACCCCACTGGTCACCTCCCTTTCCTTAGGCTGGATATCATTAACCATTACCCTCCGCTTCCTATCCCCCAGCCAGTTTCTAACCCAGTTCCTGTGATGAAGTTCTCCTTGAAGATGGAGCTCATGGCAGAGAAGTGTGCCATGTCCAAGATGTAGGCTGGAGTTGCATATCTGCACTGACTCGAGAGATCCATGGCAATCAGAATCATGAGGTGGCATAATACACTGTTTGTGAATAAAACTGTTCACCCTGTATGTTTATAGTGTATAGTATTTTTTTTATTTGTTTGTTAACTGGGTTGGTGCACTGGCCCAAAGACCTTTTTCAGGCATGGCCTGGACCAGAGACTGGCACAATGAATGATAAAATACAGTGAACAGCAGCAGTGAATCATACATAAGCAAGTACAGAATTCAGTACAGTCAGGCAGCATATAGAGGTGGACAAACAATATTACAAGCACACCGTGCAAGATACAACAAACAAGGTGGGCATTATACAAGATAAATGCAGGCAAGGTATCAATGTTCTGTAACAATAGGTCATGTTACAGTTATGTGAAATGTGTAATGTTACAGTTATGTGATATGTGCACACAGCAGTTCTTTTGGCTTTCAGAATGGAACTGTCGTATGCAGTCTCTAGGGATCCATAATGATGTTGTACCACAGAAGGGTACAATCACATTCAATGACATTTGAAGTGTGGTACAACTTTTTGAAAGGGATGGAATTCTATGAAGAGCAATTCTCTGTTATACACTGTATATCAGTTCTTGGTACATAAGGATGTCTTTCCCCACCTAGACAGCCTGTTTCCCCATCCTACTGTGATGCAACAGACTCTACTTATTTGGCGGCTTTATCATCATTTCCACTGCATCAATGTTGCATTACACATATCTTATGCATTTATGAATGCCAGTGTCATTTCTGACCCTACCACCTCTGCTTTGAGGATGTTCATTGCATTCATCACCCTATTAGAGAAGAAGAACTTTCACACATTTTGCCTAGGTCTGCCCTCCCCCAGCTTCATATCATGACACCTTGTTCTTGGACAACTTTTAATCTGAGTATGCTTCCCTCCTGAACCTTATTTATACCTGTGAGGTATTTGAAAGTCCTTATATTTTCATATCATACTGCATTGTATCCATAGTTATCTCTAGAGTGTATATAATGAGACACTTTAGTCTCTGGTCATAATTATTTTTTATTTTATTTATTAGATATATCGGTTTACAACCTTTGAACCAGAGGCTCATTTGCAAAGGTACCTCGTCACATGTAAGACAGATGGAAACATAGAGTAGGTATAACAACAATTACATTAAACATGAGATACATGGTATAACAGTGGTTACAATAAACATGTGTTTCAGACATTTGTCACTGACAGTATTTACAAGATTTGGAAGTAGGTATTTTCTGACATTATTTATAACCTTTGGATGATGATATTTACAACATTACAGCAGTGAGGCATTATAAGATTGAGAAGGCATCTGAACATAGTAGTCAGACCTAATCATGGGTTTGGTGTTAAAGATGGAGGTTGCAATCCATAATGGACTTTGTCAGAGAATATTGGATCAGAGTGGGTAAGAGAGTGAAAGAATTAGAAGCAGTTGCAGGATGTGATATTGAAGAGGTGGTTGCGAAGAGTGGTTTTGAAATGGGTGATCTTGGGTGCACTAGTGATGGTGCTTGGGAGTGCATTAAACCATGTGGGTGTCCTATGGTGGAAAGATCTCTGGGCAAGGGAGGTTTTTACCCTGGGCACAACCAGAGGAGCTTTCTCCGAATTGCCGGTGAAGATAGTGAGGGTTGCAGGCTGAAGAGAGGCAGTGACCCCAGGGGGGGAGAGTCCGAGCAGTATTTTCTTGGAGAGTAAGCAGGTCTGGAAGTGGAGCCTTTCATCAAGGTTGACAATATTGGCTGAGGTATTGAGCGAGCAGGTGTGAGTAAGCCTGGGTGCGCCTGTAAGGAGCCTGCAGGCCTTGTTTAATGTGGCCTGGATTATCTGGAGTGTGGTGTTATTTGCTGCACCATATACAGGGAGCCCATAGTCCACTAGTGACAGTATCGATGAGGTGACGGCAAGCTTAAGGGCGTGGGGGGGAAGGCAGTCCAATCCGGGTGTTTGTTGCAGCAGCAAGGGTCCTGCAGGGGTGTGGGTTTATGATGCGAGGTGAAAAGCACTGCATCATCTGCATATAGTAAAATTTTTGTGGAGCAGGCCTTTGGTAAGGAGTTTAGGTAGAGGGAGAAAAGAAGTGGTCCCAGGATAATTATTTTATAATAACTGGTCAGCAATTTTTTACATACTGTAGGCTGACTGAGTTATAATTAGCCATTATTTTTATAACCCATGGGTTATAATGACGAGTACAGGCTGAGTCATTTAAAAAACAGCCACTCACTGATTGGCTGTTGCTCTACTATTGTGAGGGGTAAAGAATTTCAGAAACATGCTGGCTCCTTATCCGGCGTATTGAGGAGCCTTCAGACCGAGAGACATCATCGGTTCCTTTTTTTTAACCAGCTCAACATCTACAAACAAAAAAAAATCTATCTGGTTGATTTTGTTATTCAGAACCCTCAGTGGACAACAGCTACCAGTGGGAACTGGGAATGGCTCAGAGGCTGAAGTGCCTGAGGTATGCCTGATTGCAATTGCAATCCAAATGCCCAGTTCTGCAAGTCTGCAAGTGAAAAAATAAATGCCAGATTAAACAGAAAAGCTTTACAAGAAAAAAAAGCAAAGGAGACAAAGATAGACTGTGTGTGTGTGTGTGTGTGTGTGTGTGTGTGTGTGTGTGTGTGTGTGTGTGACTAACACATGAGTGAGACACAGCAATACCAAATGCACTTTGAGAAAAAAATTGCTGATCAGCAATTACAAAAAATAAAACATGGGAAAGTTTCCTACTTGAATGCAATGGTCACTCTCGGTGTGGGATGCTTTAATAACCCCTTTAGGCTTCACCCTCAGGGTTTATGTAGCATCCCACACCATGGACAACCATTACATTTTCATAACGCACACTTCCCCATCCATTATTCTATATGTTGCAGTCACTGCACCATTTTTTAATCATAAAATATTTTATAATGATTTTTCAACAATGGAACATGCATGAAGCAGAGATGACTTGTCATCAAATGCAGTAGGTAACAGTTGTATACTTAGCTTTTGCTTATAGGATACACTGTTTGCAAATATAGGCATGCACTGAAGGAATTTAACACTAAATAGAACTCTATGTTGGGATGATTAGTCCTTTTCTATGTTAACCATAATAAGTAAGAACATCAACCATTGTATGGTGAACCATACCCTCTAGCCCAGAGTCAATAAAGGAGTATGCAGCCTGGGTATACATCAGCCTGGAAGCGGTGTGGGCTCATCTTGTTGAACCTTTACAGAAGGGAACTGAGCAAAATCCTGAATATTACCAGCCATTGTTCACCTGTCTGGTGGCGGGGGGAGCTGATCCTGTATTATTAAGAGTGCTTCTTTCTAAGACCTTTCATCCTGTAAGGACGGAAGTGAACCAGTGTCGGTGGAAGCTTAATGTGGAATAAGACTGTTGTCTGGGTCAGAAGGTTGGGTTGTCAGGCGGTGGGATGGGGGATGAGCATAGGTGTGATCTGAGATAAAGGCACCATTCCTTGTTGTAAACCTGTGTTTGGTTGGCGGTGGTGTATGTCAACCATTTGAAATGTGCAAACTAAGCCACTGTCATATGCCATGTAAGATGAGGGGGAGGTAGATTCTGGCACCACCTCATCAGGATAGTCAAGTAGCACCACAACAAGTCATTTTTTAGATTGTTTGGAACAGTTTGACACCTTTGAGGTATTGCCCAAGAAGCTAAGGGCTGGGGCAGCAGGGCCTTACTGTGCAGGATCTTGGAACAGTCCAAAATTACTCCTGTCCAGAAGGGCACCAGTATGGGACACTGCCATAGTATGTGCATCAGATTGGCCTGTGGGGTCTGCCACCTTCCATATGTGGAATGGGGGATGAGTCTCATCTTTTGGAGTGTGTCCAAGGTAAGGTATCATCTCAGCAGTACCTTAAGGTGTATAAGCTGGCTCCTAGAGTCCCTGTAGGCCAAATAGGTATCCTTGAGGTATTGCCACACTTTGGTGTCTTTTATCCTTATTTAGGTCCTGCTCCCATTGCACCTTACACTTTGTCAGAAAAGACTTGCCTGCTTCTGTTGGAGGCTAAGAAACTTGCTATACTGCAGAGAACAAACTAGAATGCATTTGAGGAACTGGGAACCTGGTAAGACATAATATTGTTGGGGACGTGTTTGGAAGGTAAGCTACGCTTTCTACAGAAAGTTTCATTTTTTCTTTTTGGCATTAAGAAGAGAATTTCAGGATTCCATTAAAGTGTAGTAATTTTATAACCAGAGGGGATGAAATTGCTTGATTCCTGTGCTTGAGACTTAGGATTTGGAAGGATATTTGTGCAACATTTTAGAAGTGTCCTGCTGGCTGAGTAGTGAGTTATCCCTGGTTTCAGAAAAGGGTTTGTGTATTAGAATCAGACATAGCAAACTGTCTACATTGAAAGGCCTGCTTACATCACAGGTGTCACTAGTCAATCAATTGATTCTGGGTGGGGCTTTTATCATTGAGCTGTCTTAGGCAAACTACACAGTGAGAAGCCAGTCAGAAAAGACTTGCCTGCTTCTGTTGGAGGCTAAGAAACCTGCTATACTGCAGAGAACAAACTAGAACACATTTGAGGAACTGGGAACCTGGTAAGACATAATATTGTTGGGGACTTGTTAGGAAGGTAAGCTACGCTTTTTACAGAAAGTTTCATTTTGTCTTATTGGCATGAAGAAGTGCATTGCAGGATTCCATTAAAGTGTAGTAATTTTATAACCAGAGGAGGTGAAATACAACTGAAGTTGCTTGATTCCTGTGCTTGAGACCTAGGATTTGGAAGGATATTTGTGCAACATTTTAGAAGTGTCCTACTGGCTGAGCAGTGAGTTCATTTTTATCCCTGGACTCAGTAGACTGGTTTGTGTAGGAGCAGTGGTCTAGTAAATTGTGGTGTTGGTTGACTTACTATAAAGGGCAGAACTCACCAGGGTGGTGGAGCAGTGGTGTATTTGATTTTTTTCTAACAGTCACCAGTGGTTGTGTCATTTCCTTTATAGCTTATGTTCTGACATAACTTCCTCAACAGGTCTTGGGGCAGAACTGTCATATTCTTAATAACCCAGCACAGTGCATAAAGGGTAAGTACACACCCAAAATTGTTTTTTATATATATCACTCATTGTATATTATAAGGAAGAGGAACATGTGGGGAGTGGTGCAATGAACTGGCTGTGGGGCAGCAGTTTTCTGGGAAACATTCTGGAATCTGCATTGCTGCCCTATTTGCAGGCCGATTATACTGTAAAATAAATAAATAAATAAAAAATTGCAGGCAACTGTCAGCTCTGAGGGAGGAGGTTACCCACCTCCAGGCTGAACTGGCAAGGACTAAGGAGGCCTCCCCCACCCAAAGAGCACCAGTTCCACAACCACTGCCTCAGAGGTTGTCATGTGTGAAGAGCAGATAGACCACAGTGAGTTCTGGAAGGGTGAAGGTGGTGGAACAGAAGCATAGCCCCCTAGTTGTACCTCTGCACAAATCATATGTCAGTCTGGTAAATCAAGGTTCCTCTATGATGACACCCTCAGTGGAGACCTAGAAGAATGTGAGGGACATCCACAAGGGAGACCCACAAAAGAGTGACAAGGGACACCACAGGGGAAAGAAACAGCT
The DNA here is from genome assembly GCA_016271365.2 of Neoceratodus forsteri. Taxonomy (NCBI): domain Eukaryota; kingdom Metazoa; phylum Chordata; order Ceratodontiformes; family Ceratodontidae; genus Neoceratodus; species Neoceratodus forsteri. Next base: position 998,611,833 of record CM057454.1, on the reverse strand, counting down.
TCTGATAGGGGACTCAATTGTTAGGAGGTGTAGACCTGGGGAAGAGAGAGGAGAGGGAAGTAAGGTGCCTGCCTGGTGCCATGGCTTGGAGGGACAGGAAGTAAATCCTCAGGATTGCAGCAGCAGCATCATAGGAGAGGGAACTAGATAACAATGTCCACCTCAGGACAAATGACCTAGCTAGGCATGAGATCAGTGCAGTGCAGGATGAATTTGTGGAGTTGGGGAGGGGCCTAAGACAGGTAGCAAGCACAGTAATCTTCTCAGAGGTGCTGCCAGTCTATGGCAGGGGTGAGGCTAGGGAACTACACACCATGCAGTTAAATGAATGGTTTCAAAACTGGTGCAGAGCACAGGGCATTGGCTTCATGGGGGACTGGGGGTCCACCTGGAGAGATGAAGGTCTATACTGGCATGATGGTCTGCATCTGTCCAGGAAGGGAAACAAGGTCCTAGGTGACAGGTTTCAAGGCTTCCTTGGTAAGCTTTTAAACTAGCCAAGGGGGGGGTTACTGATAGGAAACAGGAATGTTCAAGCCTCCCCCCACAAAACATGGCAGGTAGTAGGCTAAACACTGAGGTACAGAGCTTGACAGAGGGCAGGACAGGGGTAAATGGAAAAATAGACAAGGGCAATAAGAGCAGGGATGGGGTAAAAAAGGATAAAGCCAACATTAAATGGAGGGCAATGAGTACCAATGCCTGTAGTCTGGGAAACAAGCTTTCAGAGTTAGTAGCCCTGCTGGAAGAGGAACACTTGGATATTGTGGCAGTCACAGAAATACAGTACACGGAGAACCATGACTGGGATGTCAACATACCAGGGTACACAATCTACAGAAGGGACAGGGAGGATAAAAGAAGAGATGGAGTAGCTCTCTACATAAGGGAAGGGATCAAAGCTACAGAACTAAAAAGTAAAGGGGGGACAAGAGGCACTCTGGGTCACCTTGGAGACAGGGAATGGCATCACAATCTGTACAGGGGTTGTATACAGACCCCCGTCTCAAGGGGAGGAAATGGACAAGAAAATGATAGAGGGCATTCTCAAAATGGCTGAAAAAGGGGAGATACTGTTGATGGGGGACCCGAATATGCCAGATGTTAACTGGATGACATGGACTGCAGCCACATCCAAGAGCAGGGTCATTCTGGATGCCTTACATGGGGCATGCCTTAGACAGCTAGTGGTGGAACCCACTCAGGAGGGAGCAACATTAGACCTGGTACTCTCAAATGGAGAGAGGATCACAAATTTAGAAGTCAGTAGACATCTGGGAACAAGCTACCACTGCAAAGTGTGCTTCACAATAAACACAACCATGAAGACAAGCCATACAAAGACAAGGATACTGGGCTTTAGAAGGGCTGACTTTGGCATAATGGGTGAATACCTGAGGAATGCATTAGCAAATGGCCAGAAAGGAGGGGTGGAAGAAAAATGGAGAAAAATCAAAACTGCTATCACGGAGGCAACAAGCCTTTGTGTGAAACAAATTAAGAAAACAAAGCAGAATAAAAAATACTATGGTTCTCAAAAGAGGTGTCAGGGAAGGTTAAGGAGAAAAAGGCTATATTCAAAAAGTATAAGGAATCACAGAAGGAGCACAACAGGGAACTGTATTAATTAAAGCAGAAAGAAGTGGGGAAGGCAGTCAGAAAAGCAAAGGCCCAAATTGAGGAAAAGATAGCCAACTCAGTTAAGAAGGGGGATAAAACCTTTTACAGGTACATTAGGGAGCATAGAAAGGTTAAGGGAGGGATAGTGAAGATTAATAAAGGAGAGGGGAAGTGGGAAGAGGGAGACAGTGAAACGGCAGAGATACTGAATGAATACTTTTGCTCAGTATTCACAAAAGAAGAAGAGGAGGAGTTACCTAAACCAAACAATAGAAGCACTCTGGGTAGTGGGGTTGACGCCAGTCCATTTACAGAAGAAAGAGTCCTGAAAGAACTCCTAAAACTCCAGGTGGACAAAGCAATGGGGCCTGACAGGATTCACCCTAAAATCCTAAAAGAACTAAGGGAGAACCTAGTGACACCACTGACCACAGTTTTCAAGAAATCATGGGAGGATGGCGTGATACCTGAGGACTGGAGGAGGTCAGATGTGATTTCCCTTCACAAAAGTGTGAGCAAGGCAGAAGGAAACTACAGACCTGTTAGTTTGACCTCAGTGGTGGGGAAAATGATGGAATCACTTCTGAAAGGAAGAATTGTTCAGTACCTAGAGACAAGCATGGCACAGGACCCAAAGCAGCATGGATTCAAAGCAGGAAGGTCATGTTAGACAAATCTAACTGATTTCTTTGACTGGGAGACCAAAGTAATAGACCAGGGATGGGCTGTGGATATGGCCTACCTGGACTTTAGCAAGGCATTTGACACAGACCCACACAAAAGATTAATAATCAAGTTAGCCAGCCTGGGAGTGGGTCCCAGGGTGGTAGCCTGGGTAGCAAAGTGGCTGCACAACCGGACACAGAAGGTAAGAGTTAATGGAACACATTCTGAAGAAAAGGGGGTTACTAGTGGAGTACCTCAGGGCCCAGTACTGGGTCCAGTCCTCTTTAATGTCTTTATAGGTGACATTGCAGAGGGTCTGGAAGGAAAGGTATGCCTCTTTGCAGATGACACAAAAATCTGTAACAGAGCTGATACACAAGGGGGGGTAGAAAGGATGAGAAGGGACTTGGCAATGTTGGAGGAATGGTCAGACATATGGCAACTTAGATTCAGTGCAAAGAAGTGCAAAGTAATGCTCCTGGGAAATAAAAATCCAGGAGAAGAGTACACAATAGCACGGGAGGTACTAACAACAACAATAATGGAAAGGGATCTGGGTGTAGTCATATCAGATGACCTAAAGGTGGGTAAGCAATGTGAGAAGTCATTAAGGAGAGCCAGGGGATACTGGGATGCATAGGAAGGGGCATCACAAGTAGAAAAAGGGAAGTGGTTATCCCTCTGTACAGACAGTTGGTGAGACCCCATCTGGAGTACTGCGTGCAGTTTTGGAGACCTCATCTATGCAAGGACATAGACAGGATGGAAGCAGTCCAGAGGAGGGCAACTAAAATGGTGCAGGGTCTACATCAGAAACCATATGAAGAGAGACTGAGAGAGCTTAACATGTATACCCTTGATGAAAGGAGGGACGGGGGGACATGATAGAAGCTTTTAAGTACCTCAAGGGAATCAACAAAGTCCAGGAGGGTAGAATCTTTCAGAAGAAGAGATGTGTAAGAACAAGGGGGCACAATTTAAAGTTAGAGGAGGAACGGCTCAGTGGTAATGTGTGAGGAAATTATTTTTCACGGAGAGAGTGGTGGACACATGGAACCGCCTTCCTGGAGAGGTTGTGGGGTCTAAAACAGTGGGGGAATTCAAACATGCATGGGACAGACATAAGGCAATTATAATGGGGGGTTGCAGGAAGTAGGCTGTTGGTTAACTAGAATCTGCAGCTTATCCAGTAGGTAGGGAAATGGCAGACTGGGTGGGCCAAGTGGTCTTTATCTGCTGTCAAAGTCTATGTTTCTATGTTTCTTAATAGTGGTATCAGGTACAGAGTCCCTAAGCATACCATACACCTTGCCTTCAGTGCCCTTTACTTCGCGCCTTGTTTATGCATGGTGGCAGCTATTTCTACCCATTTCCCAAAGGTGCTGTGGCTCTGAGAGTCTTGGATGCATTCCTGATCTGAAGAAGTCTCCAGAAGTCTGTTTTAGGTAGCAGATACTGTGCCTGCCTTTGCATGAAAGACATCATGGCTTCAGAGTCCCATGCATAAAGATCTGCTATTGTACGGATGTCTGCCTGCTGCCAAGAGTGCCAGTTGATGGTTTGTTCCCCCACTAGCATATCTGGGTTGCATCATAAGGGGCTGTACTGTTTAGGTGGTGCCCATAAGGGGGCTGGACATTGAGTAAGATGTCTGCACCTGTGCCAGGTTTCTCTTGCCTCTTTGATAACAGGAGGAAGGTGACCCTTTGGGTGTTCCCCTTTGCTCAATAGGTTCCCCAGCCATTTGGATTCTGATAGGTCCATTTCCAGATTCACCCATACAGAGGTATTTGGAGTTTTAGGGAGAAACCATCTGATTGCTTGTGCAGCGCAATATACTAGTAAATATTCCTGCAGCCAGGGGAGACCCATTCCCCCAGACCAGTGCACACATAAGCTAGTTTTTACAAATCTTGGGGCGTTGTCTTATCAGATAAACCCTGCTGTCAGCTTTGTTGATTTTCAGAAGTTTATGGACTGTAAAGTGCCCACTCAAAGAACTAAAGCCGGAGCCTTGACGTAAAAAAACATACTCTGAAAACTACAAGAGTCAGGATTCAAATGGTTAACACCACACAAAAGATCTTGTGCTAGGCCAAGTTGATATAAACTTTTAATAAAGTTCAAAATCATGGAGGACAGCAGCACCCCTATTCCAACAACATTGGAATAGGGATGCTGCTGTCCTTCATGATTTTAAACAGTGTAATTTAAACATTCCTTCTTATAGAAGCATACCTCCCTCCCTAGGGAAGGATAATTTAGATCAAACAACTTCAAACTTTGTATGTTAAACAGGCGATATAATACAAGGGGAAAAACTGTATTTACCCAGTAGTGGCATATTAGGAGTTGGGACACCCTTGCAAATTAGATGACACAAATTACCAATGTATTCAAAAAGCAACAAATCACTTTAAAAAAAATATTAGCAACAGAAGTGAATAACCTTCTTGAATGTCATTTTACAGTGGAATACTTACTTAAGTAAAGCTCACATTTGTTTATACCACACCATACTTTTTGCAGTAGAACAGAATTATGTACATTTAAATAAGAAATATGCCTACACATTTAGGCACATACAGTAAGAAGACAAAACAAATGATATGTAATGTCATGACATTAAAGAAATGTCTTTAAACTGCAAAGCAGAAACTTAGCCATTATTCCAGCATGTGCTATAAGAACTAACAAAAACCTGTCAGTACTGACTTCGCAAACCACTTAACCTTGGAGCTTTTCTCTAATCAGAGTAGAAAACTCCCAGTTCAGATTCATAGAACACAAAGTAATAGAACATCTAGAGCATTTGTAAAATGCATTTTCAGCACTGAAAAAACAAGCAGTTTTTTACATTTCTGAAGCAGCGAGCGTGCATGTCTCTGTTAAGAAAAATATAAACAGAACAGTAAGACATTTCTCTTCTTTAATGATTCAGACTAGGCATAAGACATGACCCAGATATTCAAAACTTTGCCCCTGGGCTAAATTACACTGTCCAGTGGGCAAACTCAGCCCAGAGCAAAAAGCAAGCTATATTCAAATGCGTGGACAGACCATCACACCATAAGATTCAGTTTTGGGGCACCCCTTAATAGGCCTGTCCCTACGGAGATGGTCCAGTATTGCCCCTTAAGGGGAGTAAATCCAGAGGGCCTAATGGTGGTACTGGACCTATCGGGTGTTTCGGATGAGAGCATGGGTCCAGGGGACATGGTTATTGCCTATAACAAGGCGGTGACCGGGGCCCTGGATCGAATTGCTCCTGTTCGTGTTCGCCCACTCACTCAGCGCCCAAAGACTCCCTGGTTTGATGGGTCTTTGAAGGAGCTGAGGAGAGTGGGGCGAAGGCTAGAGAGAACATGGCAGAAATCTTGCCTGGATGCCGACAAACTTAGATTGATGGATCATTATGTTATCTATCAATCGGCAATATCCCGTAAGAAGTCAGAATTCCTGTCCAGGGAGATTGCTGCTGCGAAGCCGACCGGCTCAACTCTTTCGGACTGTTGACAGATTGTGCAATCCACTCTGTCTACAGTCTGGAAAGATTATTCTACAAATAAAGTGTGATGAGCTTGCTCGATTTTTCGCTGATAAGATTGCCGGCATTAGGCGGATCTCGGCCAAGCTCACTCTACAAGGGCTTGCAGTGATTGGCGAGGGGAAGCAAACACCTGTGTCACCTGGTCTGACTTTGGTAGGCTGGAATTCATGGACATTATGAGGATTGTCCAGACTGTATGTCCAACCAGTTGTAGTTTGGATCCGGGCCCTACGCCACTTTTATTGGGTTGCGTAGATATTATCTGTCCGACCATTGCTGAAATCGTCTGGAAATCTTTGGAGCAGGGGATCTTTCCTGAACCCTTAAAGGATGCGGTCATTCAACCACTCCTAAAAAAACCTTCATTGAATCCAGACTGTCCAGCTAACTACAGACCTATCTCTAACCTGCCCTTCTTGGGTAAGGTTATTGAAAAGGTGGTTGCACTGCAACTGGACGACCATCTTACAAATCATAATGTCTATGATACTCTTCAATCGGGATTTAGGAAAAGACATAGTACTGAGACTGCTCTTGTCCGGGTTCTAAAGGATCTCCTGATAGCGAGGGATCAAAAGGCTTGTACTATTCTAGGCCTTCTTGATCTCTCTGCAGCTTTTGACACTGTGGACCATGGTGTGCTTCTGGAACACCTGCGGTTCCATTGTGGACTGTCTGGTACGGTTCTACAATGGTTTTAATCTTTTCTCACAGGGCGGAGACATAGGGTTATCACTGGAATTTATTCCTCTGATGCTGTCTCTTTGCCTTGTGGGGTTCCGCAGGGTTCCATTTTGGCACCCATGTTGTTCGCTGTCTACATGCTGCCATTGGGAGACATTATTAGGCAATATGGCTTGGGTTTTCACTGCTATGCAGATGACACCCAGCTATATTTGTCCTTTAGCTCCGGGCAAGAAGATGCAGTCTCTAAACTTAACAACTGTCTATCCGAGATCAGTGATTGGATGAGTGCCAGCTGGCTAAGGTTAAACCCGGATAAGACTGAGGTGTTGGTGGTGGACCCAGATCGTCGTGAGGCGGATTGTAGGGCTGGTCTTCCTTCGGGCATATGGATCGATGGAGCCCAGCTCTCGACCTCAGACCGGGTGCATAACCTGGGCGTTATTATTGACGACAGTTTGATGCTGAAATTCCAGGTGTCATCTGCCGTCAAATCTTCTTTTTACCATCTGAGGAATATTGCTCGGGTGAAACACCTTGTTCCTCCGGCTGACCTCCTGACATTAGTCCATGCCTTTGTTACTTCTCGCCTTGACTACTGCAAAGCCCTGTACCTAGGGCTGCTGGGGGTTGATATCCGCCACTTGCAGCTGGTGCAGAATGCTGCAGCCAGGCTTTGTGAGGGGACATCTATAAGGAATCATAATTGCGCCTGTGCACGCGAACTGCACTGGCTGCCGGTTCAGTGGCGGATCACCTTTAAGGTCGGTTTACTGACCTATAAAGCCCTACGAACAGGGACTGCGATATCTTCAAGATCTGCTTGTTCCTACCGTCCCTCCTGCTCCTCCGCTCCACCGATGAGGGATTGCTAGAGGTTCCCAGGTTCGTTTAAAAACATCCAGAACACGGCGTTTTCTTATGCTGCCCCTACCCTGTGGAACTCTCTACCTCGTCGGATACGAAGCTGCCTGACCGTTGAAAGCTTTAAGTCAGAACTGAAAACCTATTTATTTCAAAAGGCGTCTGGGGAGTAGTTATTGCACTGTATTGAAATTATATTTTATTGTTGTTTGTTATGCTGTATGTATGTTTTATATGTATTTAACTGTTTTATTGTACATCGCTTTGATTTGGAAAAGCGCTTAAAAAGAAACTTTTACTTACTTACTTACTTACTTCAAAGGAATAGCCTGGGGCAAACAGCCTCTGAGTATAGCATGGGAATGATGCTGGGCAAACTGGGCTGGGAGTGCAGGGCAAACTTAGCCCTGGAATAAGACAGCTCTGAATATAGCAACCAGGAAGTGCAAACCACAAAAGCAACACAGTGCACAGCAACATGAAGGAAGGTAGAGATGAACTATGTGGCCAATGTGCATGCCAGCAAATGCGTGGACCCAGTACAGCTGCAAGCAGCAACACATGTGAAAGTATAGTGTGCAAAACTGTGTAATATTCCCAAACTGTTTGCACCGTGTTAACACGTTTGTGCGGGTTTAGCATGGAACTAAGCTATTTGCCAGGTGCTAAACTTTGCCATATTCAAAAGTGACATGCAAATGAACCTACTTAGGTAGTCTCTGGGCAAACTTCCAGACTGTTATCTCACTATGCCCTGATTTCCATGCAGTTTACCCAGCGTTACTGCAGGGTCCCACTTCTCCACCTGTAGGTCAGTCTGGAAGTACAGGGGCTGGCCAGGTCTGCCTGCAGCTCCACCTGTAGGTCAGTCTGACAGTGCATGATGGTAGCTGCAGGCTACATGTATACAGTACAGCATAGCATTGTGTACCCCAGAGGACAACACAGCATAGGCACAGGCGATGGTGGTAATGCTTGCAACTGTCACACTGTAGGGCATGCTACAATACACAGCAGACGCCACAGAAGCAAGGGGGCCAGTAGTGTGAGGGACACTGCAGTGACTATGGTGTGTAGAGTAGTGGTGACCACTGCACTGTACACAGTGACAAGCCCAACTTGCAGGTGTTTGCTGACAGTGGACATTACTGTCACACTGCTGTGTGACCCACAGATGCAGCACCTCTGGCATGGGATGCTCATAGTGACATATACATGGTCAGCTGTGTATGTTGTGGTGTTTGTACAGCTGTGCAGTATGTGACTGGGGGGGGGACATTTATGTTCGGACAGGCACACTGATATTGGGGTATTCCCAATACTGGCCCATGTGCACTGCATGCTGTGTTCCAGCCTTGTGGCTGCACCCAGTCTGTGGTGAGGCCTGGCCACCCATATACCCTCCCCTCAACACCCACCACTCCCACAGTGCTGTATGTATGTGCTGGCATCCGTTGGTCAACACAGACGTATGGTCTGCAGGTGTGTGCTGTATAACCACACTACCATGGTGTCCCCCGGGGGCCGGGTCACCACATACTGCCTGGCATGGCTGGGACTCATGGCAGCTGTTAGCATCATTGTGGTGCCATTAGTGAGCAGCATGTTTACTCCACGTCTGGCTTTTTCTCTGTGTCATAGTCATATGTCAGGGTCATGCAAGGCTAATGCCACGCAAAGCCACAATGTCATATAAAGCTGGATTGCCCAGGGTTAAGACCAGCTTTTCTTGGGCGGTAATTTGTACTGTGCAAAGAGTAGTGCTAAGTCATGCAAAACTAGCTTGTGCGGCACTAGTCGCTGAATATAGCATTGCACCTGTATTCATGTTCAGTTTGTCCCTTACATATATTATGATTTTGTCCGGCACTGATGGAGTTTGCTCGTGCTAGTTGGCATTTTGAATGTAGCAGACCCACACTAATCCCACGCTAAACCCATACAAACGGTTAGCACTGCACGCAAAGCTTTAAATATCTGTGCCATAGTTATATTTGTAGGAAAAACATAAAATGGAGGTAAGCCAGCCAAGAAATAGTAGACAAAGAAGTTAGACAAGAAAAGGTTAGAAACATAGAAACATAGAATTTGATGGCAGATAAGGACCGCTTGGCCCACCTAGTCTGCCCATTTTCCTACCTAACAGATAAGCTGCAGATCCTAGTTAACCAACAGCTTACTTCCTCCTACCCCCCACTAGGACTGCCTTATGTCTGTCCCATGCATGCTTGAATTCCCCCACTGTTCTTGACTCCACGACCTCCTCAGGGAGGCTGTTCCATGCATCCACAACCCTCTCTGTGAAAAAATACCTCACATTACCTCTGAGCCATCCCCTCTATCTTCAAATTGTGCCTCTTGTTCTTGCACATCTCTTTTTCTGAAAGATGCTACCATCTTGGACTTTGTTGATTCCCTTGAGGTACTTGAAAGTTTCTATCATGTCCCCTCTCTCTCTTCTTTCTTCAACGGTATAATATTAAGCCCCTTTAGTCTTTCTTCGTATGTCTTCTGGTGCAGACCCTGCACCATTTTGGTTGCCCTCCTCTGGACAGCCTCCATTCTGTCTATGTCTTTGCGGAGGTGGGGTCTCCAGAAATGCACACAGTACTCCAGATGTGGTCTCACCAACTGTCTGCACAGAGAGATAACAACTTCCTGTTTTCTACCATTGATGCCTCTTCCTATGCATCCCAGTATCCCCCCAGCCTTCCTTATATCCCCCCAGCCTTCCTTACTGCCTTCTCACATTGCTTGTCCACCTTTAGGTCATCTGATATAATTACCCCCAGGTCCCTTTCCATTTTTACTGTTGATAGTATCTCACCCCCTATTGTCTACGCTTCCCCTGGATTTTTGTTTCCCATGTGCATTACCTTGCACTTCTTTGCATTGAATCTGAGCTGCCATACATTTGACCATTCCTCCAACCTTGCCAAGTCCCTTCTCATCCTTTCCACTCCATTTTGTGTATCAACCCTGTTTCAGATCTTTGTGTTGTCTGCAAAGAGACATACTTTTCCTTCCAGTTCCTCTGCAATGTCACTTAAAAAGACATTAAAAAGGACCGGTCCCAGTACTGAACCCTACGGTACCCAGCTAGTAACTCTCCTTTCTTCACTGTGTACTCCATTTACTACTATCCTTTGCATCCTGTTGTCTAGCCACTTTTTTTATCCAGACTACCACCTTGGGACCCACTCCAAGGCTGGCTAACTTATGTATTAATCTTTTGTGTGGGACTGTATCAAAACCTTGCTAAAATCTAGGTAGGCCATGTCCACAGCCCTTCCCTGGTCTACTACTTTGGTCACCCAGTCAAAGAAATCTATTAGATTCGTCTGACATGACCTTCCCATCATGAATCCATGCTGCCTTGGTTCCTGTGCCCCACTGGCCTCTAGGTACTCACCAATGCTTTTCTTCAGAAGTGATTCCATCAGTGTCCCTACCACTGAGGTCAGACTAACTGGTCTGTAGTTTCCTGCCTCTGTCCTGCTCCCACTTTTATGAAGAGGAATCACATCTGCCCTCCTCCAGTCCTCGGGTACCACCCCATCCTCCCATGATTTGTTAAAGAGAGTAGTCAGCGGTGTCACTAGTTCTACCCTTAGTTCTTTTAGAATTCTGAGGTAATCCCATCAGGCTCCATTGCTTTGTCCACCTTCAATTTTATTAGTTCTTTCAGAACCCTTTCTTCTGTAAATGGACTGGTATCGACCCCATCTTCAGAGTGTTTCTCTTGTTTGGTTTAGGTACCTCCTCCTCTTCCTTTGTGAATACTGAGCAGAAATATTCATTCGGTATCCCTGCTTTTTCACTGTCACCCTCTACCCACATTCCTTCCCCTTTATTAAGCCTCAGTATCCCTCCGTTGGTCTTTCTTCACTCCCTAATGTACCTATAAAAGGTCTTATCCTCCTTCTTAACAGAACTGGCTATCCTTTCCTTGGTTTGGGCCTTTGCTATTCTGACTGCCTTCCCAGCGTCTTTCTGCTTTAACTGATAAAGTTCTCTGTCCTGCTCCTTCTGTGTTTCCTTATATTTCCTGAATGCTATCCTTTTCTCCCTAACCTTCTCTGCCATCTCTTTTGAGAACCATAGCATTTTTTTCCTTCATTGTGTTTTATTGATTTGCTTTACATGAAGGCTTGTTGCTTTTGTGATGGCTGTTTTGATTACCCTCCATTGTTCCTCCACCCCTCCTTCTTGCCTGTTTGCTAGTGCTTTTCTGAGGCACTCTCTCATTTTCTCAAAGTCAGCTCTCCTAAAGTCCAATACTCTTGCTTTTGTATGGCTTGATTGTATTGCTGTGTTTTTCGTGAACCACACTGTTTGGTGGTCACTTGTTCCCAGATGGCTACTCACTTCTAAATCTGAGATTCTTTCTCTGTCCCCATTTGAGAGTACCAGGTCTAAGATTGCTCCCTCCTGAGTGGGTTCCAATACTAGCTGTCTGAGGCATGCCCCCTGTAGGCATCAAGAATGACCCTGCTCTTGGATGTGCCTGTAGCAAAGGTGCTCCAGTTAACATCTGGCATATTCAGGTCCCCCGTCAACAATATCTCCCTTTTTTCTGCCATTCTAAGGAAGCCTTCTATCATTTCCTTGTCCATTTCATCCCCCTGAGATGGAGGTCTGTTTACAACCCCCATGCGGATTGTGGTGCCATTTCCTGTCTCCAGGGTGACCCAGAGTGCCTCATCTGCTCCCTGTTTACTCTTTAGTTCTGTTGCTTTGATCCCTTCCTTTACATAGAGAGCTACTCCTCCTCCTCTTTTACTGTCCCTGTCCCTCCTGTAGATAGTGCATCCTGGTATGTTGACATCCCAATTATGGTTCTCTGTGTACCACATTTCTGTGACTGCCACAATATCCAGGCAACCCTCTTCCATCAAGGCAACTAGTTCAGGGAGCTTGTTACACAGACTATGGGCATTGGTACTCATCCCCTCCACGTTTTGATAGCCTTACCCCTTTTAGCTCCATTTCTGTCCTTACCGCCTTTGCCTTTTTTTACATTTACCTCTGTTCTGCTCCCTAATAACTTCTCTACCTTGGTGTTTACCTCACTAATTACCATGTTTTATGGGGGGAGACTGGGATTTCCCTGCTTCTTTTTAGTGCCTTCCCCCTTGGCTAGTTCAAAGGCTTGTCAATGAAGCATTTAAACCTCTCACCTAGGATCCTGGTTCCCCCCCTGGACAGATGCAGACCATCGCACCAGTATAGGTCTACATCCCTCCAGGTGGCTCCCTAGTCCCCAATGAAGCCAAAACCCCGAGCTCCATACCAGTTTTTCAACCACTCATTGAATTCTCAGGTGAGGAGTGCTCTAGCATCACCCTTGCCATAGACAGGCAGCACCTCCAAGAAGGTTACTGTATGTGCTACTTGTCTAAGGCCCCTCCCCAACTCTAAAAACTCCTCTTGCACTACTCTGATTCCATTCCTAGCCACGTCATTTGTCCCTAGGTGGATAATGACATCCAGCTCCCTCCCTCGTGCAGCTCCTCCCACGATCCTGAGGATTCACTTCCTGTCCCTCCAAGCCGTGGCGCCAGGAATGCACCTTACCTCCCTCTCCTTCCTCCCCATTTCTACCCCCTAATGACTGAGTCCCCACCAGGAGTTGTTTCCTTCCCTCAGGGGTCCCATGCCACCCTCCTGTGGATCTCCTTTTGAAGGTTTCCAGCATCCTCCTTGGTCTCCACTGCAGGCGCCTCCATAGATGAACCACTATCCACCAGAAGAGTGAATGAATTTTGGAGAGGTACAGCTGGAGGGATGCAACTCTGTTCCACCACCCTGTCCCTCCCTGAGCCCACCCTGGCCCAGCCTCTCATCTTTCTTGGCAGCCTCTGAGGTAGTGGCATTGGCCCTGGTGGTCCTGGGTGGGGGAGGAGGTTTCACGAATCCTAGCCAGATCAGCCTGGAGATGGGCAATCTCCTGTCTCAGACCAGAGAGGTGCCTGCAAATAGGGCAGCATTGCAGCCTCCAGAATGTCTTCCGGAACACTGCTGCCCCACAGCCATTGCACTGCACCACTCCTATCATGTCTAATTTTGTGTCCCCTCTACTGTTTCTCTGTATGCTTACTGTTTCCTCTCCTTACAACTCTCACCCTTCCTGTTCTGGGACAGCAACTTCCTATCCTCTTCAGTAGCCTCCTTCTTCCTTGCTCAATGTTAGACCACCAGCAGCTGGGGGGGAGAGCGAGCTACTTTTTTCCTTTAGGGTTGACAAAACCAATGTTTCTCTATGATCCTTCACTTCCTACTGCCAAACAGGAAGTTCCTGTTGACAGTCAAATCCAGTGGTGATAAAAGTAGAACTGGCTTAGGGTGGGTGGGTGGATGGGTGGGATGGAGGGCAATTAGTAAGAAAAAAGGCTAGCAACAGGAAGTTGTAATTTGAGTCACCTGCTTTTATAGTGTCTAAGCCATACACCCAATTAAGCTCTCTTTCCTCCTACTGGTTTAGCAAAGTCAGCTGATACAGTACCCTGCCCAGCACAGAACACATACTGACTTTCTTTCTTTTCTTTCTTTTTTTAACCCTAAATAAGACCCCTTCTACTTCTAATAAAGTATCTGTCTACTTAATCTCAACAGTCACTAAATTGTGCTGGGATATAAGTTTTAACTTAATAAGAAAATGTAGCTTCTTTTAGTTAGCTGCTTTCTGCTCTACAAGCAAGGCTAGCAACAGGAAGTTGTAATTTGAGTAACCTGCTTTTATAGTGTCTAAGCCACACCCCCAATTATGCTGTCTTTCCTCCTATTGGTTTAGCAAAGTCAGCTGATACAGTACACTTCCCAGCACAAAACACACACCATTTAACCTTTGTCAATAACAAACATCATTGCTGTAATGAGGCAGAGCCTCACACTCCCATTCAGTTTCCTTAAAAGAGTCATTTGCTACTTTAAATCTAACACAGTTCTCCCTAACTGAATCCATAGTAGGTCCTAATGTCTTAATATACGTTTCTATTTGCACTTTCTTATGTGTTGTCTCTTCAGTTTTCATCTGATCAAACAGTGCTTTGAAATCTTTGCAAAATCCATGTAGCTTATGCTTAGCTAAAATTTCTACATCATTGCCTCTGCTATGCTGTCTGGGCTTGAGGAACCATAAGCTAGGACACCCCTATTCTGGGGTTTCGTGTAGCTCTTAACCTAGACCCTAGGATAAGGTTATGACCCTTTTTTTTTATAATTCATATTTTATTAACAGATTTTCACAATACAGGGGACAGAGAGTTACAACATACTCTGCATATGTTCAAAGTGTTACATGAGCTGTCCCCACCCCTTCCCCCTCCCCATACAGCAGCAAAGTCCATACTGTGCTAAGATAAGCAATACTATATGGTGTCATAAATTAAAGATCATTGTTACAGTAACTCATATATCTGATCTGGTCATGATTAGCGTGTGAAGTGGATCCCAAGTATTCTTGTACCACTGCAACTTATTGTAGAGGCTCGCTATCGCTTTCTCTGTACGAAGGTTGACTAGAATTTCATTAACCCATTCCTGATATGATGGGCTTACCATGTCCTTCCAATGCCGAAGTACAATTTTTTTAACAGATAATGCAATCATGGAAATATGAAATCTCATGATTCTAACTTTGATAGAGGATAGATCTCCCAACAAACATACGTCTGGGGTGAAGCAATCTTGCAAACCTAAAATGGGATCTAGGTTAGTCTGTATAGCTACCCACAAAGACCTTATTTTGGGGCATGACCAGAAGATGTGAAGAAGTGTGCCATCCTCCTGACATGCTCTGGTACAAGCCCACCATCTTATAAGGCCCCATTTCCTTAACTTAACAGTGGTGTAATAAATGTTATGCATGATGTGGTATTGCATAAGTCATAGTCGGTCCTGAGAAATGTATTTATGACAGAACTTCCATAAAACTCACCAGTTAGGAGTGTATTGGGAAAAGAAGGAAACCCAGAGCCTAGTGGGGCCTTCAGGTCTCCCATATTTCCAATAAAATAAAACTCAGTATATTTTGGAAATAACACCTGGTGACCCCAACAGGGAGGAGAGATCAGATACAAATAAAAAGACAGGTGGGCAAGGAGGAATATTACCAAGTACTGTAGAGAGCAGATGTTTTAATTGGACCACCCTAAAGTAAAAAGCTAACGGGAAGTCAAATTTACGAATTGTATTAGAAACTGAGAGCCATTCCCCTTTGCCATTCAGAAAAGTAGAGATTAGTCCATCCCCAATTTGGGGCAGCCATTTGTGAGAAATTATCCTTTTATTTATCGTGAATGATGGGGAGTTCCAAATGGACAGAGACAAGTCCAAGTGTGGGGAGTACTGCAAAAATGAACAAAGTTGTATGTGAACTCTTAGAGACGTTCGGAGGATGGGTCAACTACAGGTGTCAGAAAGGGATGCAATTTTAACATAGAGCATAGTCAGGGGGTCACGGTTCTTGGACTGGATAACGTCTAACTCAATTTTGAGCCAGACCAGTCTTAGGTGTTCTGGACCCAGTCCATATATTTTGCAATATGACTAGCCCAGTAGTAAATTGCCAGATGGGGGATCTGTAGTCCTCCACCCATTTTCTGAGCAGTCAGCTTATGATATGCTAACCTGGATTGCTTATTGGACCAGATAAAATTTGTAAAAATTCTGTGCATTTTCTGGAACCATGATAAAGGAATAAATGAATCAGGGAGCGAGAGGGGATAAAACAAGTGAGGAAAAACATTCATTTTAATTATATTGATGTGACCCCAGAGAGAGACAGGAAGCTTAGACCATCTATTGAGGTCCTGAACTATCACTTGGGAAAGGGTCTCCAAGTTTTCTTTGAACCACGAAGAGGGGTTACGTGTCAAATTAATCCCCAGATATCTGAGAACACGAGGAGACCAGCCGAGACCAAAAGGGGACACATCGTTTTTGAAAACCTTATGGTTAAGAGGGAAAATGGAGGATTTATTGACATTCAGTTTATAATTTGAGAAAATACTGAACTTGGCAATTTATCCTAACATAACGGGGATAGATGGTTTTGGATGAGAAAGATGGAGGAGAAGATCATCAGTGTAAGCCGTGATCTTCACCACATTATTACCTATCGGGATACCTCGTAAATCCGAATTACTGAGAATATTTCGGATAAGGGGCTCTAAGTATAGATTAAATAAAAGAGGGGAGAGGGGATATCCCTGCCTAGTACCGGAAAATAAAAGAAAGGGTTTAGAGAAAGCTCCATTACCGGAGACTCTGGCAGAGGGAGTTCGATACAGGGCCCAAATCCAGTCTATAAACTTGACCAGAAAACCAAATACTTTTAGGACCTGAAACAGGAAATTCCAGTTGACACGATCAAACGCCTTCCCGGCATCCAGGGAGACCAATCCCGTAGGAAAGGCGACATGCCTGGAAACTGAGACGACGTGTGACAGGGAGTGTAAATGGTCAGCTGATGAATGCCCCTTCATAAATCCCACCTGGGACATACTAATGCAGGTCTGGAAGGACCTGAGTTATTCTATCGGCCAATATCTTCGAGAGAACTTTAACATCCTGATTCAATAAAGAAATTGGCCTATAGCTTTGCACTTGCTCCGGGTCTTTATCTGGCTTAGGAAGGAGAACAATCAGGGCTTCAAACAGATGTGTATCTGTACTTGCACCAGAAAGAATGTGACAATACAACCGGTGAAGAACTGGTAATAGTTGTGTTCGAAAAGTTTTATATAATAAAGCGGAGAAACCATCTGGTCCCGGGACTTTGTCTGAGGGCAAAGCCCTGATGACCTCTGATATTTCCTCCAGAGATATTGGGGAGGATCGGAACTTCCTCTGTGGTTCAGATAAAGAGGGTAGAGAAGAATCCCTCAGATATGCCTCGAGCACTTCTAAGCGAGGGGAATTATCCATGTCCCTATATAAATGCTCATAGTATGAGGTAAATTCCTGCACAACCTCAGAAGGGGACACCTTCAGGGATCCATCTGCCCCAGCCCTGTTTGGAGGAATGAACCTAGCAGATTCCTGCTGTTTCAACCTTAAGGCTAGCAAGCGACCTGCTTTTTCCCCCTGGTTGATATAGCTCACTTTAGTTCAAATAATAGATAACTCTGCTTTCTCCCTCAGCAAATCTAAATATTTATCTTTAACTACCGAGAGCCTCCTCGTATCCTCTTCTGAGGTATTAGAGGATAACTTGGTTTCCAGAGACCTAATCAGAGATAATGAGGCTAGTAATTCTGCCTCTCGAACCCTTTTCCTCTTTGTGGCTAAGCTATTAATAATCCATCTCATGTAGGCCTTGAAAGCACCCCACAAAATATCAGGTGCCATATCCGCAGAGGAGATAGTAGAAAAATAGAAATCGATCTATTATTTTATTAGGTTACAGTATTTGATATCTTTCAGTAATTGCCCATTTAATTTCCATCGGGTTTCATTTTGGGGAATGTTAAGGAAGGCCAGATTAGAAGTCACCAGGGAGTGATCTGAGACTGAACCTGGCTGAATCAAGGCAGTTAAGACCCCTGGTAAGAGGACCTGAGAGATAACAAGATAGTCGATGCGCGACTGGGTTCTGTGCACAGGCGAGTTGAAAGTATACTCCCTGTCCTTAGGATGTAATACATGCCACACATCACACAGCCTGCACTGATCCAGAAGGTCCCTGAGGGCCCTCTGCCCAGGTGACAAACTCCTCGACCCACTACCAGACCTATCCACTTCAGGATCAAGAACCACATTAAAGTCCCCATCCATAATTATACCAATGGGAAGCATGGGAAAGAGTATGAAGATGAGCTTCATAAAGAAGCCTGGGTCATCTGCGTTTGGCCCATATATACTACCAAGTAAAATTGGCATGGACCAAAGATTCCCCTGGACCAGGACATATCTACCATCTGGAGCCCTGAGAACTTGTTTAGAGATAAAGGGAATACCTCTATTGACCAGAATCATAACCGCACAGCTGTTAGTGGACCCCGAGGCAGTAAATACCAGCCCAATTTGTTGCCTCCTAAGTTGCAGAGATTCACTTTCAAGTAAATGAGATTCTTGCAGAAATGTAACCTGAGAAGACAATAAGCTTAAATGTTTTAACACTTAGTATTGTTTAACTCTTTTCCTTATCCCCTTCACATTCCATGTAGCCAGATTTATACTACTGTCCATCTAAGTAGAAAAAAAAAGTGAGTCTCTTATGTGATATCCAGGGATTACAACAATCGGAATTAAGTATCCAGAACCCATGTTTGCTGCTGTATCCCCCCCAACCCAACATCAACTTCCCTCCCATCAATCTCCCCAAACCCATCAAAGTATCCCAAACCTGCCCAGCGAACCGATAAAAACAAAACCATGAACACATCTTCCCCCTCCCCCACCCCAACTGTCACGAGCAACGTTCAGCACAATACCGTTTTCCTTCCTCCCCCTCCAACCTCCCAAACATGTGCCCAAAAACCCTGCCCTAATATGTAAACCTTCTTATTCAAACAATGATCATTGATATCTATACTAAGGTAGGAATAATATAGGTAATAACATACAACTGTTAGACTCCTGAAATCCAGAAAAGAAGAGAACAAAAAAAAGAAAGGGAAGAGAGAGCATCCCCCACTTGGGAGCAATCCAGGGGACCCAAATACCTGAAAGAGAAAAAGGCAATGTAAAGTCTGGTAGCAGAATGCACTATCGTAACTAGTGCCACTAGCAACATTGAAACTTTTCCCACTGTCCTTTATTAGCAAAAGAACTTGATGCTCCCAAGTAGAGGATCTCCACATGTTCCCTAGACCCTACTATTATATTCGATCGGGGAAAGTAGATTCCTGAGACAAGTAATAGGGTTGATCCACCAAATAAGCTGCAAGGGCACCCTCTAGTGGTAAGGACTTAGAAATGTGTGACCAGCTAAAGCTGATACTAAGAAGTCGCTTTCTTGACTTGTGCCTTAGCAGACAAAAACACCATATTCGAGGGCTTTCATTCTAATAACTAAACCATGAGAAATAGATTGGTGCCCTTGCAAAAAATCAGGAAAACATGATCCACGTGAAAGAAGGGATCCTCCTCCCACACAAGACACAACCCCCTTGAAACAAATTCCTGGGATATGAAATTGTTCCAAAACACTGGGCACTGAGATGGGAAATGAAAGAAAACAAGATTCCGATGAGAATAGTCCCCTCTGCCGTAACATTCAGAAACCCACGGCACCAGACAGTTATTCATTCTTCATTTTGAATAGTAGTATGAGAAAAACTTCTCCCTTCCATCGCTGGATAGGCTGAGACCGAACAAGTAGGTCAGGTGTCCCGAAACAGATCAGGCAAGGCAGCCTTAAGTACCATAAGACCAGCTTCAGGATTCTCATATGCTAACCAGGTACCAGCCACCAGTACCTGTAATCTAGCTGGGTAACCCATTTTAAAGCAAAGGCCTGCTGCTATGATTTTTGGTACAATAGGGTGAAATGCAGTACGTTTTGTTCTGACCGACCCCGGTAAATCTTGGGCAATTCTAAGCCTGGCATTTTCCCATTTTACTTCTTGCAACTCTCTCACTTTTGCCAAAAAATGTTGTTGCTCCAAATAATTTAGAAAGCAACATATAATGGGATGTGGCATTGCTTCTGGGGATGGTTTGGGTCGCAAGGACCTATGCGCCCTTTCTATGGTGTACTTGGTCCCAAAAGGAGAGGGACCGGTGATCTTTTCCACCAGTTTCTGCACAAATACGAGTGTATTCTGGCCTTCTTCTCCTTTTGGGAGGCCCAAGATAACTATATTATTTTTTTGGCTGTGGCCCTCTAAATCTTCCAGCTTGGCTTCCAAACGAGAGATCCTTTGCCGCATAGCCATGAGACCGGGATCGATCGTTTCCACTTGCTTCGCAAGAGAGGAGATTCGAGTTGCATTATCAGAAGTTTTCATCGAGACCTCTTCAAGTTTTTTAGAAAGGGATTTGATTTCAGCTGAAATTTCTTTAACTTCTTCCCGGAAGGGGTTAAACTCTTCAAAAAATCTGCTCAAAGTTAGGGGTTCTTGCTCTGCGATCAGGTTTTGGAGCTCTGGCCTATCCACTGCACTCGAGGCCCTTGATTTTTTCAGGGCCTTCTCGGGAGTGACCAGCAGGGTATGCTTCTGCAGAGGCTTCTTCATACAGGCCTCCATCGTCGACGAGAACAAGCCAGCAGGAGCACAGGGTATTAAGAAGGCGGTAATAAACAACCTTTCCGGTTTTAAGGGAGAAATAATAGCCAAAATAATGATATTTTGCAGTTAGGAGGCTGGAGCTATGCAGAGGAGCTTCTACCCTGTACCCTGCATCACATGATCCACCCATGATCCTTTCTAAATACCAGTGACCCACCTGACTGTTGCTGATACAACTACATTTGGGTTTGAATCCCCCCTTTTAAATTTCCCAGGGAGAACTCACCAGAGTTGCCATTTGTAAGGAAGATTTTGGGATGTCTATGGAGGTACCAATTATAATAAAGACATAGGAAACAAATAGTTGGTAAATACCTCCTTATATTATGCAGTTACACTCAGAAGACAGTACAAGGAATCAGCATAACATCTCTGTAGGAAGCACTATCTTTCAAATGGCTGCAGAAGATTAGCAAACTTGGCCCAGATATTACCTTCTTTTGGGGAACAGGTGCAGATGTCTTCTTTTTCCCAAGTGGGGTCACTGTCTTCACTCACTGTTGTCTAGGAGGCATTATTATACTTATCTTTGTGTATAGTTACATGACACATACAATGACTAAGGCATCATAGTTATCGGCCTTGCTTGCATGGGAGGTGAATTTCACATGCCACAGAATTACCCATTATCAGTAATGTTCAGAGCTAGCTCAGACAGTTGAAATGTGGTCATAGCAATCACATTCTCATAACAATTGTCTGGAAGGCAATTGCTTGGCCCTGAATCAGTGTGGCAACATGGCTAGTTTGTGCTTAGCCAGGCTGCCATATCCCTTTCCACCTCATCTACCCAGAGAAAGCCTTTTACTTACAGAAAATATAATTGCTAATAAGCAGAATATTTCTTATAAGCAGTGGCAGTGATAATATGCAATAGCTAATAATGGAGAACTATATTCCAACAGATATAATAAGCTGCATAAGCACAAAAAATAAAACTAATAATAATCAATTTCTCTCCCTACACACTGCAACACCACACCTCCAGCTTCAACCCAACCAGCTAGCTCATTGAATTAACCCCCAGATTGAGGTCACAAGCATAGGGATCACACAGTACTACCTGCTGGGCCAAAGGTCAACCCTACACACAAGGTTTTTAATAATTATTATTTTTTGTACATATTGACTCAGATTTTTCAACATAGTCATTTTATGACTCCTTGTAAACATGACGTGTGACATTTATGAAATACTGTTTGAAACATCATTTTACATCACAAGTGTGACATTTTTTGGTGGGGCTAGGATTCAGAAAATGTCACCTGTCACATTCATGAGGTGGTGTGAAAAATCACTATGTTGAATGTCTGGAATCAAAATATTGAAAGTACCAAAGTTTTGAGCAAGCACAGAAAAATGTCTACTTACATTCATAAATTTGTTTGAAAATAGTCTTCTAATGGTTCCATCTCATTAACCTGGTAGGTGAAAATGTTAAAATTCTACTCAAAAGGAGATTTTGCAGAGTGACTTCAAAAGTCACTTTTCGGTACAGATTTGAAAACTTTAACCTACCTTCTTAATAAGGTGAGTACATAAAACTACCATTTTGAAAGTTTGAGGGGAAAATATTTAAAAATAGCAAAGTTATGACTGAATGTTCACTCATAATATGGTAATTTTACCCTATTTTTTCAACAAATTTTTTACATAATCTTTTTATGATCCCACCTTATGAACCTATTAGTTTAAAAATTTCAAATCCCACATCAAAGCAAATTTTGCAGAGCAGCTACAAAATCACATTTCAGATGGATTTGAAAAATTTCACATACCTTGTTCATGAGGTGGTGTCCCAAAAATACCATTTTGAAAATTTGGTGGAAAATGTTTAAAAATGACAAAATTATGAGTAAAAAGTTCACAACACTTTAAAAATAGAGTGATGACACTTACAGTGCCTTGTTTCTTCAGTTTATGATTTCATTTCAAGGACGATTCTTTCTGGTGAGAGTGGATCCGTCCTGAGGGACCCTCTGTAGGTGAGTGAGGGTGTATGCATGTGGGGGTAGGTGGGTGCTCAGTGGGGAGGTCAGGGTTGGGTACCTTGGCATGTGGAGTGTCAGTGATTGACAAGGGACCATTTTCTTCTTTCCAGGTATAAAACAAAAGGATCTGCAAGGGACAGTTTTCTTTTTTCAGGTGAATTGAATGAATACTGGGGATTGGGCACCCTAGTGTTGGCAGCTACTGTATATGTTGAAGGCAGAAGAGGAGAAATATGTTATCACTGCTTTCAGCCCTGAAGGAAAGTGAAAACTGCTAGCCCCCTGGAGTTATAATAACTATAGTAATGATAATGGGCCGGTGGTGTAAGATGGTACGATCACTGTCTACCCAGTTCTTGCAAATGTAAAGCATAAAGACCGACACAGCACAATATTGTGGCATTTAATGCAAGGGCATTGAGCAGCTGTGAAGAAGGGGCTGGGCTGGCAGCTAATCTTTAAATGTTGGTCTGTTCTCATTTCTTGAATTCCTTTCAGAAAATACCAGATTTCTAGCTTCCTAGTTTGTTGCCATAAGATACATTTTTATCCGACAGTTTAGTGTATCAAAGTGAGCTATACACATAGGCCCAGGTATTCAAAAGGGGTGCGCCATGCGCAATAGGGTTGCTCCAGTGCAAGTCTGAAAATGTGCCATTCTGCGATATTCAGAGGGAGGCAGATGAGCCCCCCAAATCATGCTGAGTAATAGAGCAATGATAATGAACATATGTGCAACTGAAGGGGGAGGAACCATACATAAATGGTGCAGTACGATATTCAACAACATGCGCCATATGCAATAGGGGAGCAAGCGGAAGTTGCGCAATAGCGGAAATGAGCCAAAATAAAAAGGAACAAGGGAGATGCACAAGAATGCTACAGGGAAGGCACACGAGGCTGAACCATAGCAAGTCAAACTGGGCAGGAGGGACACACAGGGCAGGCCAAGGAAAGGGCACCCTGAACAGAGAGGCACAGGGAAGGTGTGGGGAATCACAGCCAGTGCAGAAGGTGGAAGTGCCACACAGCACAGAGGCCACCACATTTAGGTGTTCCCGGTGCAGGGGAAGTAGCAGCCAGGACAGTGGGGGGAAGAAAGAAACAGCTGCCGGGGGGTGAACACAAGCCAGGGACATAGCCAGTGCCACCATCCAGATGGAGGCAGTAATGAGGGGGGTGAGAAGGTGGGCAGCAGGGGGCGTGGCCGTGGAAGGGTCTGTTGGTGGTATGCCCCCAACAGGCAGTACCGAGCCCGCACCAGCTTCGAGCTGTACAGCGATACTGAGATCGTGGGCTGGTACCACTTGAATTAGGCAATTCTGAGGTGGCTCTGTGAGCTGTGCAGTGATGTGATGCAGGCACCCACATGACAGAGCCATGATCTGTCAGTGGAGACTAAAGTGACAGCTTGCATGTGCTTGCTCACCACTGGTACCTTCCGGAGACCAACAGGGGACACCACAGGCATAACCCAGTTGGCCGCATCATGCCACCTCACCCAATTCCTCAGCGCACTGCTGCTACATGCTGTGGAGTACATCCATTTCCCCAGCACACCAGCGGAGTGCACAGCAAACATACAGGAGTTCCATAGGCTAGCATGTATGCCTGGCATGCTAGGAGCAATAGACTGCACCCATGTGGCCATCCGCACACCACCTGGCCCCGAGGGGCCACATATATTAATCAGAAGGGCTATGCTAGCATCAACTGCCAGGTGGTGTGCAATGCCATGGGCGCATAATCAATTCTGTGCCACGCACCCTGAGGGAGCACACGATGCCTTCATCTGGCACCAGTCGGCACTGTGCCACAGATTCAAGAGTGGGGATATCCCCACTGGCCACTTAGTAGGTGAGTATGCAAACCACACGGACAAACATAGGGCTTGGGAGGAGCATGGTCAGAGGTAACTTGGGTAGTGGCCGACATGGCCCGGGGCAGAGCGATGCTGATCACCAAACTAACCTCCTCCCTCTACACACAGGTGACAGTGGATACCCACTCCATCCCTGGCTGCTCACACCATACCGGTGGACCCGTGACCCCACTCGCCTTAGCGGCTACCAGCCGAAACACAATGCCATCAAATGGGTGTTCGGTATGCTGAAGGCACGTTTCTGTTGCCTGGACACCTCCGGCGGTGCCTTACAGTACAGCCTCTCAAAGGCCTGCGGGCTATTCCTGGCCTGTTGCATCCTGCACAACATGGCCAATGAATGTGGGATAGCTGTACAGGTCGAAGAGGGGGACAGCGATGGAGACGATGAGGAACGCAGTGACAATGGTGATGGGCAGCCCCCCCTTGGGTGACAGAACCCCTGAACAGCTCCGGCTGGCACAGCTCACCAGGATACCATCACGGAGGAGGACTTCAGCCAACCCAGGTAAGTCATGGGGCCATGTGCAACCACCAGTGGCAAAGGCACAACCCACAAACATGCATGGACATACACCAGGGATGCATGCTGTTAAGGGAAGTGGCCGGGCATGGAACCACACACACCGCCTAGGATGGGTGAGGTCTAACATGGCATGCAGTCAGACACACACACACACACACACACAACTCACCAGAGATGCACAAAGGGTAGGAGGCATGCCGACCCAGAATGCCACCCCTAGCCACACACATGTCCACAGACCACCACGCCCACTACCTGTTATTGTGAGTGTGTCAGACACTGGGCACCACTGCACAGTGATGTACAGTGCAATGCAGGCATCATCATGCACACGCAACTGCAGACAGCAGCTGGGAGGGTGTGCAGATGGACTGTGTGTTTGCATGCAGGGCCGAGTACCCACCCGTGCATTGCCCACTGAATGACACAATGCACACAGGGCAGCATCAGACAGTAGCCGTACTGGGAGACAGGTCAGTCACGGGCCACAGTGCCACGGCTGCCACGGATGCATGGGTGGCCCCGCCAGCAGTGACAGGCTGACCACTGGCCTCATGGGGTGGCACCAATGGTTCCCCAGGGGCTCTACTGCGTGAATGCAACCGTGCTCGCGCAAGGGTCTGCAGCACACCAGACATGCCTACGCCAGGCGTGCTTGGAATGCCCACAGCTGAACCTGGTGTCGACAAGGATGGTGTCACACGACGCCAGGAACGGGGGTGGACAGTGCACTGCATGGTGTCTGCGACACATGGGCAAATAACTGTGTGCCCATTGTGGCCATGACAGCAGTGAATGCCTGTGTCTCCCTGTCAATGGCAGCGGTCACATCCTCCCGCAACCGGTTCATCCCTGCCAGGAGCAGAGCGGTGTCTCTGCTGTGATGCTCCTCTGCCTGGCGCAGAGCCGCACTCAGTGCATCTACCGCCGTGGTAAGCCGCATCTGCTGATTGACTGATGCTTGCAATATGGGGGTGTGCTCATCCAAGAGGCCATCTGCCTGATCGGCATGCTGTCCCTCAGGGTGTTCGCAGCCCTGATGCTCACCACCCCTTGAGAGTGGGTGATGCACACCAGGGCCAGGCCTGAGCATGTCCACAGGTGGCGCACTGATCCCACCCCCTGACACTGTACCCCATGGCCATTGGCCAACTGCTGATGCTGCCCCTCTGGCTGCCACTCCCAAGGGCTCAGTGGTGCCACCGCAGTGGCCGCAACAGTCCCACTGTCCTGTACACATGCCAGTGCTGCCCCACCAGTGCTGACAGGCACAGGCTGGGACTGTGATGACAAGCTGGCATCCACGGCGGCACCACCCACAGCCATGGCCGCGATGTAACCTGCTGTGTGGCCATCCTGTGGCTCACATGTGTCACTACCCATGATGTTAGTGCCATCATCATCGGTGATGGATCCTGCATCAGCCAGAGTCTCAGCATGCTGGTATCCATGGACGCTGGCACACTGGGACATGGGCAGGGCCTCTTCCGCACCTGCTCCACCAACATCAGTCTAGACATCCAGGCGGGCCCACTGTCATCCTGACCCACGTATTCCTGTGGAGGTAGATGGGACCTCCTCCATCTCCATGTGACTGGCCTCAGTGGAGAAGCCCACCACCGCTGACCCATGCAGATACCCAGGAGCTATAAGGGAAAACAAAGTCACTTTACTGCATGTGACCAACCCTGCCCCCCCAATAGACAGACCATGACCTACCATGCAGTGACGGGCTACCACCCGTCTGGAATCCACCATCCAGAACACCCTCAATGGCACAATGCTGCATGCTGCCAGCAACCCGCTCCTCCTGCGGGGTCAGGCGTAGCACCTCTGGCTGTCCCCCACCTGTCACAGACTGTGCTGCCCGGATGGCAGCCATCTTCTCCTTAATCCTCCACCTGTCTGTGCCCATCTTCTTTTTGCACTCCTGCAGGGAGAGCTGGTGGCTGCCATGCAGGTTTACAGCATGTGACACCTCCTCCCATGCAGCAGCACGGGCCTGTGGTGTTCCCTGGCGTCCACTGAGAAGTGGCTACTGGTCTAGGTAGGCCTCGAACAGGGCATCTGTCTCGGCCTTAGCAAAATTCGGCCTCCTCTTCCTCCCACGACTCTGTTCCTCTTCCTCCACCACACGCTCGGTCATGATTTGGCCTGTGAGAATGACAGGTGTCACCTGTGACTGTGCAGTCCCATGCATGTCCCAAAATCCACAGTCCACACTCCCAAACAGCATGAACTCACCACAATAGACTGCAGTAACCGACTATGGCCCTTGCAGCCCAATGTCACACTTTTATAGTGCAACCCATGCAAATGAGTCAAGGCGCATCTTTAAGTGGATGCAAATGCAGTGACTGCGCCATTGAATGGCTGATTAGCTGATTTGCATATGCCAGCTGAATATCACACTGTTGCACTTTGCGCAATAGTGTTGAACGTGCTGAACCAAGGGCGCAGTACTGTGACATGCACAGTACACACCTAACTGCGCATGCTTGGGTTGATGACGCAGGCGTCTGCCGTGCTGCTGATGTGCTGTGCATGGGAGGCAATGCAGGGCACGGCCACCATTGTGCAGTGGAGCTACAGTGCTGTTCTCCTATATGGCGCTGTGACACTGGGGCGTCGTAGGTGCACTGGGGCAACAGCGCGGTAGGCCACTACAGGAGGTGGCACACAGGCACCCAATCATGCTACATGCATTGAGTTCCAATTGCGCTGTGGCTGTCCATGTGCCAGAGACCCTCGACCCTGTGCCCGACCTTTGCCCCCTAGGCGCCATGCGTCAGGCATGAGTGCACCAGTATCGTGCTGTTCGATGACAGCATGATAGGGAATGGCAGTGCTGTACCGCGCAGCATCTGCATGTGGCAGGACCATGCTGCAGAGTGCCATTTTGACTGAACTGAGCAGCAGAGATGGCACAGAGGCATGCTGTGCAGTGGAACCAGGTCGAGCTGGCAAACCTTGTGGCCATAGTGGAGCCACATGTTGGGCCTTTGTTTGGGGAGGCACCCCTGGACAGGGCCAGGAGTCAGGTGTGGCAGGAGGTGGCCAATGCCCTAGAGGAGGCCACTGGTATGGGGCGAATGGCAGAGCAGTGCCGCCATCGATATGGGGACCCGAGGCACAGGGACCCATACCTGCTTGCCCACGTGTGGGCATGTGCCAAGAGGGGCACAGTGCCACGACCAGGTAGGTACAACATCCATACACTTTTATCGTCCATACGGGTATCTCGGTTGCATGTATCTGGCACATCGGGTGTGCCGTCCGGTATTGGCTGTGGTGGTGGTATTGGGGTGTGGGGTGGGTGGGTCTGGCTGTGTGGGATTGCACACCCATGGGGGAGGGGGAAAATTGCTACAGGATTGTACTGATGTTCCTCTCTCCATGTTTTGCACCTTAGGGCCCACAGAACACTAGCAGGTCAGAGACCGGAGGTGCCGCCTGGAGGAGCAGCAGGTCAGGAGGGGTAATGGTGGTTAGTGGCGCATGGACCACCCTGATGATGGTGAGTGCCTTACATCCATGATTACTATTGCATGCTGTATAACTGGGCGGGCAGCGGGGCATGGCCACCATCCATTGACACCACTGCCATGCATGCAACTTGTTACAGTCAGCACTGTCCAGTGGCACTGCATGTCTGGGAGTGCGTTAATGGTGGTCCATGCATGCACCAGGCACATGGCTGTGGCACTGCCTTCACACCGCATAGCCAAGTCACTGTATGGCCATAGTGGTGCTGTGCAGGACATGGGCAGTGGGTGTGTGCAGTGGTCCACATGGCTGTGGCTGCCTGGGTAGGCAGGTCTTGTAGACGCAGTCACTGTGGGTGGTTGCACACCACCACAGGGGCATGGCACATGGCTGTATGCCATGCACAATGGGTGGGCTGCAGGGGGCTGGACAGTCACACTTATTGACTCTGCTCCCTCATCCTAGGTGGACGGTGACTTCAGGCGTTGGACAGGAGTATGAGGGAGCTGCTCCAGGTGGTGAGGGCAACACTGGAGCTGTTAGAGCGCATCCACCGCCATGGGGTGAGGAGGAGGAGCGGCAGACATAGGCGCTACATAGAGGAGGACCGGGGCACACACTAAGGACTCCATGCCCCTACTACCACCTTCCACCCTTTGACCCACCCTCACACCCCTTCTTCCTTCTCCCATATGTTCACCCCTACCCCTTACCCTCCTCCACCTGTTATGTGTCCCTTCCCCTCCTTGTACATAAGCGTAAATAATTTTTGTTACTTATTTTAAACATAAGCATTTTGTTATGACAACTGTGGTGGTCTCTGATTTGCAGTGGGCTACAGGTGCTCAGCTGCAGTGGTGTGCATGGCATCAGGGGTGGTTCACGATCGGGCGTGTGTGTGTGTGTGTGTGTGTGTGTGTGTGTGTGTGTGTGTGTGCAGAGGTGAACTGCCTATGGTGTGGGCAGGGTGATCAGTCACTGTCTGTGGTTTGTGTGTTGTACTCTGTGCACTGGATGCCTGTGTGCAGTGGTCCATGGGGCCTGCACTGTGTGCATGGCATCCCTGTCAGACTGTCCATGGCCTGTGCAGCTGACACCCTTGCATGTCTGTGATATGCACGGTCTGCTGGCGTGTCAGCAGTGGTTGTCCATGCTGGATAACAACTGTACCTGGCACAATGCCAGGTTGCCTTCCATCACCAGTATGGTGCACATCTGCCTCCAGTGGCACTGTGGCCTCCGCTGTTGTTGTCCCCCCTCCATGCTGTTGCTTGTGTCTGTTGCAGGGGATATGCTCCAGTGTCTGTCACCTGTGCTCCGGCGGCATTCTGGTGGCATACAGCTTCATGGTGCCTGCGCGCAGGGTGGCTGGCACACCTGTGCAATGTAGGGGTGCTGGCCATGTGTACACGTCAGCCGTGGCCATACACCAGTGGCTTGGTTGACCCACTACTGTGTCCCTGTGTTGGTGTGCCCTTGGGTATGGGTGGGTGTTTGTCCATGCACTGTGTTGCATCCTGTGTGGTGCATGCCTCCATGCTACACTGTGTGTGTCTGTGCTGGCTGTTGTGGCCATTGCTGGGATGGGATGTGTCCTTGGGAGTGTGTACAAGGTACTGTACCACTGGAGGTGGGGTCTGGGGTATGCCCTGTCACATGTGGGGTACCTCATGTGCTGATGCATGGTCGGTCTCTCAGCTGTACCTCGGGGGGGGGGACATTCAGGGTGGCACTGTGTATGCATCTGTTCCATCATTGTCTGCTGCCACCCGCTGCAGGGTGCCTGTGGTGGGGCTGCCTTGCATGGCTCCATGGTGCACAGGGTTGCATTGTCACAGTGGGGGTGGTGGCATGCATGGGGTGTCCTGCACTGTTGGGTGCTACTCCTGGGCAGGGTGTATGGGGACCATGGTGCAGCGTGTGCTCTGCATTGGTGGGATGGTGTGGCATGGGGTGGTCGGTCATTCTTGTGTGCCGGTCACAGCTTGCCAGGAGGTGTTATGGGGCACCATGGCCCAGCTGTGGGTTGGTTGCTGGTATCCATGGGCAGGTGGTTATTCCAGCTCTCCCCCAGTTGTGCAGTGCATGGGGTGTAGGGGAGACGATGTCTGTTCTGCTGTGTGTTCCTCTGCCCATCTGTGGCATGAGTGGTGGGCTCCTGCATCCCTGGTTGTGCTGTTGCATTGCTGCCCTGTTGTTGGGGGCATTCCTGGTTGCACTATGGTGCATCTGGACTGCTAAGCTGAACATCCCTTGTTGCTCTATGGTGCATCAGATATGATCAGCTTCACCTCCCTAGTTGCGCTATGGCACAGGTGGTGTGATATTCAGTCGTCTGCCATAGGCGCATTTTGGCCTGCACCATTTTTGAATATCGTGCTTCTTGCACTTGGGCGCAGTGGACTTGTGCTTGCTCCTGCTGTTGAGCACTTTTTGGGCGCAGTTTGACTATCTGGGCCATAGTATTTAGATTATCATCACACCTACGACATCATCATTGGCAGAATCACTGAAATTTTTTCCAAAACATAGAAATATGAGCAGACACCAGATGTCAAATCCTACTGCTCTTATACTTAGCAGTAGCTACAGTTGCACTTTAATACTTTCTGCAGCATCACCAATTCTTGGTTATAAATCATTGACATTAATCCATTGTGAAGAGGCAAAATGGTACAAGAAATCTTTCAAAAGGCTATTAACAAACTCCAACAAAGTCAAAAAGTTCTTACTGTTAGCCTTCCCTCCTGTGTGCCCTCCATGTATAAGCTGCACTCAGCTTGCTAAGGTCTGAATAAACACTACAACTCCAAGAAGCAGGCAGACTTTCTCGATCCTCACCATGGTGCAAGAAAAAACAGCTAATGGAGAAGAATCAATCAGTGTGAATAATAAAACAATCCCAAGATTATTAAAAAGGCTCTTCTCTTCCTGGCACAGGTCTGATGTCATTAAACAGTACCAACAATCACACCAACAGCTTCTTCCAATACACAAAACCAACAGGGAGCTCAGTCTCAGAATTGTAATAAGTTATAAAACTGCAGCGAAATTTCTGCCTGCTTCTACTAGTAAATGAATTCCGAATGTTTTGATCTGGCTTATTACAGAATGTTTCGTATCTTCATAACTTTTCTCAATAAACAAAGGGCCCAATTCTCAAAAGAGGCGTAAGGGTGGTGCAGTGTGCATCAGATATGTCGTGTGCCAAAGGACCTTGCGTCAGTAGCAATTCACCCAATTCTGCAACAAATGCACCTTGCAACAAACGTAGTGCGTATGATGCAAGAACGCGCGATGCATCATATAAACAGCATAGGCAGACTGCATGGTGCATGCAACATCAACATGCAGGAACAGAATCATGGCCAATCCACAGATAATTCAGCAAGAAGAAAGGGGACAGACAACCACAGAAACATGGAGGAGAAAAATAGGGTAGTCCAGGATGAAGAGCTTTACTGACCGGGAGACAGATATCCTCCTGGATGAAATTGAGGCCCAGGTAGGTGGGCATGTGGGTGAATATATCACAAGTACATGCTCTGTAAAGGTGCAGGGATGTGACATGAATGTGTCACCCAACAGGTGGACCTGCTACTGTCCAGGGGAGGGGACCAGAAGGTACAGACACAGTAGCAGGATGCATGGGATGAGGTAGCCAGACTGGTAAATGTAGCACCCCCTGCAGGTGCAGCATAATGGAACTGCAGAAGCAGCACTGCCACATCAAGTGGCATGCAAAGAAGAAGGCTGCCCACAGCAGGCAATGCGCAATGGCAATGGGCGGAGGACCCACACAACACAGCCCCTCAGCAGACATGAGGAACATGTATTGGCACAGATCAGCACAGATCAGCACACATAGCATACAGGGTGACACAGAGCTGGACCTGTACCAGCTACAACATGCACAAAGTAAGCACATTACATGCATGAGGTGGGTGATACTGCCATGCAGACAGCAGCTGTGGCATCACCAGTGGAGGCTGACACCCTGTGCAGCCAACAAGGACCCACAGTGCATGGCCCCACAATGGATTGTCACACTGGGGGCAGCAGGGATGGTTGGATATAGTTATGGCCTGGTCCACCATGTAAAAGCATGGGATGCATTTGTCGACCCTTCCACTGGTCACCAAATGCTGGACATGCATGGAGACATTGGACATGTACCACGACATGTGAACCAAATGTAACTCATCATGCACATGTGTCTGTACACCCAGCAGGACGCCAGAGTACACAGTCTTGAAGACATGCCAGTGCCAGGTGGCCCACATCACCATGCCACCATGATGTGTCTGACAGTGAAAGTGATGGGCCTGAACAGCAAGGCATGGACAGTAACAGTGATGATGAACAACAGCAGTCACCCGCCAGTGACAGCCCTGTGAGCTAGGGCCATAGGATTGATACCAACAGTGATACTGGAGAAGGATGGGCAACTGACAATGCCAGCAATGCTGTGCTGTTCAACAGCAGCAACACCCCAGGGGACACCACACCTGCAGGCACAACAGTGGACCAATATCGGACCACGACAGACAGTGAGCAGCCGGACAACAGTAGGGATGTGAATGTTGTGGGGCAGGCAGACAATGCATATACCGCCAGTGACCATGAAGTCCAGGCACACAGCACCACAGGACAGTCCCCTGTAGGTGCAGGTGGGACAGGCCAACATGATGCAATGCCACTGTCATTGGAAGAAGACCTTGGGGATGACCTGTCATGATATTGCCATGCTGTCATGTTCACCCAGGAAGCAGCACAGCATGAGCTGGCTGGGATACACGACTGCATACGTGACAACACAAATGCCACTGTAGCATACATGGGCCAGCTGCAGCTGACTGTGGCAGTAATCCACACAGCCATCATACATGGGATACAGGAAGAGGCAGGCCAAATGACACAAACAGCAATGCTCCTCCAGTATATATGACTGTGTGTTCAGCGCCAGACAAACACCACAGAGAGACAGTCCATGGTCATGTAATGTAGCATTGTGCTGCACATCACCCAGATGGAGGCTACAACAGCAATGGCCGCAGCACTGCTGGAGATTGCAAGATACGTGCAACAGCATGTGGCCAGCACATCAAAGGTCCTGTGGTCCCATCCCAAACACAATTGGCGGCCAGGCGAGGAACAGTACAGCACAGAAAACACAGTAGCTGTGACCCAGCATGTGTCCCATTGGGGTGGTCGGGATGCGATGCTGAGCAGTGAGAGCAGACAAGGCATGGCACAGCCTGCAGTGATCACAGAACAACAGCTGGCTACAGTGTCGATGCAGAATTTGGCATGCACAGCTGGACCAGAGGATAGAGAGGTGGGTGAAAAGGATGGCTGCCATTGAGCCATATGCAAACTGCAGCAGGATGATAATGCCACTGATGACAGACATGTGGACACAATGGACAACATGGCAGAGTTGGGAGCACACAGTGCAGCTGGTGTGGACAGTGTAAATGCCACAGCGGTGCACACATAACAAGGAGCCACATGTGGGCATGACAATTAAGACACACACATCAAAATTCCCATGGACATAGCCGAGGATATGGACAGGCATGAAAGGGTAGTGGAACAGGAGGTGCATAGGGGGCAGGATTCTCATCTGTTAGACAGTGTCATGGTGCAGCCCATCCACACACAGAACACAACAGGGCAGGCCCCAACCATGGCCCTGACAACAGCTACTGCTGTAGAGAACCTGGCACAGCACAAGACTTCCCAGGGTCGAGGTTGCAAGAGGAGCCACATTGATGCAGTTGGAATGGCCTGTGAGGGGCAGACAGCCAGTCGAGGAACAGCTGCAGCAGAAACCAGTGCACAGAGAGCAGCATCAGGCAGCCATACCAAATGGAGAGGGAACAACAGCGGTGAGACAGGAACAGATGCAGTGCAACAACCACTGCTGGAGACACCAAGACGGTCACAGAGACACATGGTTCTTGCACAGCTGATCACCCCATGAACACAGGTGAACAGTGATGCACCACAAGATGCAATGCAGAGCAGCACCACAGAAACACATCCACCATGTGCAGCACAGAGGCAGAAAACAGCCAATGTACACCATAAAGAGCAGCCTGACCACCCCCACAATTAGTTAGGACACAACATGCCAGGCACGTCCACCTAAAAGGGGGGAATGAACATGATTACAGTATCCTCCACTATGCAATGGTGTTTGTGGACACACCATACCTTAAGCACAGCCACACACCTGAACACACACCACAGATGGCAACACACATGTGCCATACGTAAATGTGGTGCATGTACTACGACCTCATGTCCCATGCACAATGCCCATGACCCCACCAGGACATGCCACCACAGGCAGGAGACACACACACACACACACACCTGCAGCCTGCAACATGTCACCAATCAAAAGGCAGCTGTAGTCCCTGTGCCATCCTGTACATCACAAGCCAGATGCCATTACACTCCCCCAAAGCCTGTCCTGGGAACACTGACCATAAACGCATGTGTACAACATGGCATGCAACATGCAGCGCACATCCACAGTGCACACCCACAGGACAGAAACATGCCCAACATTTCCACATACCTGTAGGCCATGGTCATTCTGTCAATGCACACACGGGAATATCCATTGCCAGGGCAAGCCTGACTGTGGCCAGACAGCACACCACAGCTGTGCAATGGTGTCATGCACATAAATGCCTGTCCAATGTGGGTGACGCCTAGCAGGGGCTGCCCCTCACACCATCAGTAGGATACACCTGCAGGCCATCTGCCAGCCACCCCACCAGCATCCAATATTTGTGTGGTGGAACCACACATTGTGATGCCGTACAGACATACCAGAAACTGCACAAATGGTGCCAGTATGCAAACCCCATTGCACCAATACCCATTGACACTGCACCCTCACAACCCTTGCACTGCAGATAATCACCATACAGGTTATGACCCCCCGCACACACCCTGTGCCCACAGTGTGCCCATTGGGTTGCACACAGCACAATGAGGAACACCACCACAGGCCAGGCCCATGGCACATGCAGCACTGTGCCCATCCATGGTTCCAGGTATGCTGCCACACCCAGGTGCATGGCCAGTGCTGGACATTTGTCACCCTTCCACACACATACACAGTGTACCCCACCCATTCCACTGTCAGCACACCCACACACAGTACCTGACATGTGACATGCCACCACATCTGGTAGAAAGTGTTGCACACTGCATGATGATGGGTGGACATTGCAGAATGCCTCATACCATGACAGACCGCACAGTGCCAGCATAGAATGGTGTACCACATGTGTGGACCCATGACATGCACAACACATGCAGGCCCAAACCGCAAGGTCCCACCTTGCTGACTTGTGGTTTGGTTTACCCACAGTGGCATGCCACCATGGAACTAAGAGGACCCCAATACTGGTTGAAACACACGGCCACCGGACTACAGTAATCTGAGACTGTGGACAGAGTGTGATACTACTGTGCTCTGTGGTGCATATTGCCAATTCAGCATGCAGTGCATCACACATGTTGTAGTTCAACATTCTCTGGTGTCCAGTTGAGGGCTAATGGATGCCCATTTGGGCCGGTAATCACACATTGCCTGACAATGTACACTACACAGTATAGGTAGATGTAGGGCATCCACATGCATGAATGACACATGGACACAGTATGAAATAGTAACAACAATGTATTATGAACAATACACCACAACAGCATAAATGGCATATGGATAGGTAGACACTATGTACCCTGTCTGTGGCATGACTGTCATAGCACATAGAGTCCTGGACAATTGTCCAACAGTCATTGTCAGCCAGTGCTTTCGAGGTACTCCAGCAGGTCATGCATAGCATCGTTCATCATAGCAATATGACATGCCAGTGGCCTAATGCGCACCCTGAATCCCCGCACATTGTCATGCAGGGTGGGCAGCAGTGAACATTTATCATCAACACCATCGGCATCCATGTCATGTGATGCATCATTGACACATGCAGGCTGCACAGGTTGGTGTTTGGGGCCAGGTCCCATGGCCCCCACTCACAGGGGCATCCCCATCATCCTCTTGGCTATCCCTCACCTGTTCAGCCACACCCAGATTGCCAACACCCGTGGTCATGTCCACTGTGGCATTGATGTCGGACTGGCCAACATGACCGTTGTCCAGCACCATGTTTGACGGGCATTGCTGGTGTTCCACTGGGGCTGCCTCCTCCTCTGTAGTCTTCTGTGCTCTTCTGCCGTGCCACCTGCTCACCGCCCTGGGCCATCATCCTCATTCTGACAGCATACAACCTTGCATCACCCCTCTTCAAGTGGCGCATTGCCAGCTCAAGGTTATGCCACTATGCGTTATGGCCCTGATGTCCCCTCTGCACACCAGCAGTGGCATCTGCAACACAAAGTGACAGACTGTGAGGGATTGCAATGCATGTGTACACCTATGAGTACACAGACAGTTCATGTTGCACAGACTGCACACACAAGAGGTGGCATTTATTTATTTATTTATTGAAGTGTTTAACCAGGAAAGCATGCTGAGTAGGCTACTGATCCATTCCAGATGCATCCTGGGGGAAGGGGAGACTACATATGCAGTAGGAGGGCAAACATAATACAAAGTAGAACTCAAAATAGGAATAAACACTACAACGTTCAAGGTAGCAATACTTAAGACAGACTAGATATAGAGTACAATTAATACAGAACCCAAAACAGGCACAGATTAAACATAGTACATTAAATATAGTA
Source organism: Neoceratodus forsteri (assembly GCA_016271365.2). Classification (NCBI taxonomy): domain Eukaryota; kingdom Metazoa; phylum Chordata; order Ceratodontiformes; family Ceratodontidae; genus Neoceratodus; species Neoceratodus forsteri. The sequence continues at coordinate 998,574,557 of CM057454.1, read as the reverse complement.
AATAGGTAATCATACATTAAAATGTTCATTGTATAGGCAAACAGGCCTGCCAACTCTGTGATGCCACGCAACGTGTTGCGCCCCACAGCTTTGATATGCACCATTTGTGTATGGGACGCAATCCCCCAATGGTGTACAGACTGCATGTGCCCTACCCTCAAACTACAGTCACAGGCAGCATTAATGCCCCTGCAGCTGTGCACCTATGTGTGTGTGTGCTGCAACATGTGCCATCTGCACATGACACCTTCGGTACCATTGTGCGGCCTGTCACAGCATTGTGTAGTGCATGTGCAACACATGCATGGCACCATTGCATATCATCATGTGTATGATGGTGTCCATTCTTGTGACTGTGTACCATACCCTGTGTTTCACCCTTGCAGCCTGACATGCCCATCTGTCCACCCGTGTGTGGTCTCACACATGTCAGTGGGAAATGTGGCCTGTACGCATGGCATAGGACGTGGGTCACCATCTCCAGGTCTGCAGCTGCATGTGTGGCCTTTGGCCACAGGTGTGCACATCCAGCTGACTAGTGCGCATCACTGGGCCTTATACCACCACTGACACTCAGGGCATTTGGCTGATGCCATGTTTTCCCCCCTGCACATCAGACCCCACAGAGTACCTTGCACTGATGCATTGATGCCTGTATGGCATGTCGGATGTACACTTACCTTGGTGCCATAGGGCAATGCGTTGGCTTGTCCCTTTCAACATTGTCCATGTCTCATGGGCCTCTCCTGCCCTTCACTGGTGTTGACCTATCCTGCTGAGACAAAACAGTGTGTGACATCATCAGTACACAGCTGTGCATCCATGGTCACTGTGTTGTGCTGTGTATCAGTAACAGGTGTTGTAACATACATACCTGCCTGCCTTGGCTGTCCTCCTCGCATCTGGATGTCTGCATTGTGAGCCATCCTCTGCAGGTTCAAGTTCAAGTTTATTGCAGGAAAAGCTCCATTGAGCAAACTCATTCACAAAGAGGTTCTGGGTGCATGGTTACAACAAATATACAATGCAGGCAATAACATAACAATACATAAATGGCAGACCAGGTCCTCCAAGATACATGGGTAAACAGTCCTGGGTGAAAAACAAAAACCAAAAAAAAATATTTAGTGCAGGTTGTTTAAGGAACGCTGTGTAGTGAGAACAAACTAAGGAAGTAAGGGGAAAGCTAGGGAGGGAGTTTAGAAACAATTACAGGTGTCCTTTATTTTTGAAGCCACCAGTTTTTTGAAGAAATATACTGAGACTACACTGGATAGTTTCAGAGTGGATTGCAGCTGGTTCCAAATAGTTGGTAGGGCACTTGAGAAGGCTCATCTGCCAAAAGAGGTATGAGTCCTAGGTGAGTCGAGTAGGATAAAATCTGATTTCCTAAAGAAATAAGAGATGTGGGCAATACGGATAAGTGCTACTAAATAGCTTGGTAATTTATTCAGAAGAAGTTTTAGGGTCCAAATGCCAGCACGGAGTGTGCGTCTAATGGTAAGTGAAGTCCAACCAACAGCTGCGTATAGTTTGCAATGGTGGGTTTGGTATGGGTAGTTTGTAATGAAGCGCAGGGCATGGTGATAGAGAATGTCAGTATGTTAAGGTTAGTAATTGCTGCAAATGTGTATAATATGTCCCCATAGTCAAGTAAAGTGAAGAAGGTGGTCTGAACAAGCCTGAGTCTGGTTTCCAGGGGAAAAAGGGGCCTCTTTCAGAAGAAGCCTAGTCTAGCTTTTAGTCTTCTGGACAGGTCGTCAATGTGCTCGTTGAAGGAGAGCTTGTTATCTAACCAAAAGCCGAAGTATTTAAATTTAGAGACAACTTCCAGTGGTTCACCTAGGGATGTATCTATGAAGTCTTTAGGTGGGACAGTGAGGGTGACAAAGGAAGTATTAGGGGGAAAATCATGGCCTTAGTTTTTTTAGGGTTTTGGAGGAGTTTGGTATTGATGAGATTTGTTTCTAGCTGTGCGAAATCGACTTGAAGTATATCCCTGACTTCCGATATTGTATGGCCGGATGTATACAAAACGTATCGTCTTCAAAGAAATGCAAGGTTGACCTGGTTATTTGAGAATCGAGATTGTTGGTATATAGGGAGAAGAGTATAGGACCTAAGATGGAACCTTGTGGGACTCCCCTAGTAACTGGTAAGGAGGCAGAGAACAGCCCATCAGCTTTGACTTTCTGCATCCTACCTGATAGGTAACTGGAGAACCATTTGGTAGTAGCTAGGGTAGCACCAATATTGGTGAGGCTATTCACAATTAGAATATGGGCAACGGTGTCGAATGCTTTACTCAAATCTAAGAATGCTGCACCTGTAATTTTTTTAGCAGCCTTGGCTGAGATCCAGGCATCGGTGACTTTAGCTAGTGCAGTAATAGTGCTATGATTAAAGCGAAAGCCTGATTGGGCTGGATTGAGGAGAAAGTAGATTTCCAGATGATTCTTCCATTGTATGTAAATCAATTTTTTGAGGACTTTTGAAAGGATAGGCAAGATTGAGATTGGTCTGTAATTGTTTAAGTCGCATAGGTTGCCGGATTTAAATAAGGGTATGATATGAGCGGATTTCCAGCATAATGGAACTACGGCAGAAGAGATAGAGAGGTTGAATATATGGAGAATGGGAGCAGTAAGATAATGGTAGTCGACTTTTAAGAAAAATGGTTCAAAGTCATCGTCTCCAGCACTTTTTGTGGTATCTAAATTGATGAGTGAATCCTCAACTTCTTTGAAGCTGAGGGGGAGCAGCTGGAAAGGATGGGCTGTAGCTTTCAGGACAATGATAGGGCTAGCATGGACACTTGTACGAGTTGCGTGAGGTGATGCATCGAAAGCTAGACCAGCTGTGGCGAAGTGAGAATTCAGTTCTTTGAGGATTTGGTAATCTTTCTCAGTAACTGTGCCATTTATGTTGATCTTAGCTGGGATGGAGGGAGCAGCCGGTCGACCTTCAATAGACTTGATGGTCCTCCAAATTTTCTGCGAGTTTCCTTTGGCTTTTTCCAGTGTGGAAACATAGTAATTAGCTTTGGTAGAGTGAATATGTTTTACACAGGCATTCCTAACTGCTCTAAATGTCTGCCAATCTGTCAGGTTCTTAGTTCTTTTTGCTAGAGCCCAGAGTTTATCTTGGTTTATAAGTGTGGTTTTGAGCTCCAGTGTAAACCAGGGATGGGAGAACTTGTGTGCACGCACCTTAATAAATGGGGCATGCTTGTTAGCCAGGGTGGTGAGATTTTCATTTAGGTTAGAGACAGCCTCATTGACTGTTTTAGAGAGGTAAGGATCTTGCCATTTGACCTTGCTAAGGTCAGTCAGATAGCTCAGGGTGCTGAATTTACAAAAGGAGCGCTTGATCATGAATTTAGGCTGATTACGGGCTTTGGTTTGATGTCTTGTACAGACCACAACTCTATGATAACATAGAAACATAGAATTTGATGGCACATAAGGACCGCTTGGCCCACCCAGTCTGCCCATTTCCCTACCTACTGGATAAGCTGCAGATCCTAGTTAACCAGCAGCCTACTTCTTCCTACCCTCACCCCCTAGAATGGCCTTATGACTGTCCCATACATGCTTGAATTCCACCACCGTTTTTGACTCCACAACCTCCTCCGGAAGGCCGTTCCATGCATCCACAACCCTCTCTGTGAAAAAATACTTCCTTAAATTACCTCTGAGCCCCCCATCTTCAAATTGTCCCACGTTGTTGTTGCACACATCTTTTTTTGAAAGATGCTACCCTCTTGGACTTTGTTGATTCCCTTGAGGTACTTGAATGTTTCTATCATGTCCCCCTCTCCCTCCTTTCCTCGAGGCTGTACATATTAAGCTCCTTTAGTCTCTCTTCATATGTTTTCAGTGACAGATCCTGCACCATTTTAGTCACCCTCCTCTGGACAGCTTCCATCCTGTCCATGTCTTTACGGAGATTGGGTCTCCCAGAACTGCACAAGTACTCAGATGGGGTCTGACCAGCTGTCTGTACAGAGGGATAATAACTTCCTGTTTTCTACTGGTGATGCCTCTCCTTATGCATCCCAGTATCCCCCCAGCCCTCCTTGCTGCCCTCTCACATTGCTTGCCCACCTTTAGGTCATCTGATATGACTACCCCCAGGTCCCTTTCCATTTTTGTTGTTGTTAGTATCTCACCCCCCATTGTGTACTCTTCCCTTGGGTTTTTGTTTCCCAGGTGCATTACCTTTCACTTCTTAGCATTGACTCTAAGCTGCCATTCATTTGACCATTCCTCTAACCTTGCCAAGTCCCTTCTCATCCTTTCCACCTCACCTTGTGCATCAACTGTGTTGCAGATCTTTGCGTCATCTGCAAAGAGACATACTTTTCCTTCCAGTCCCTCTGCAATGTTGCTTATAAAGACATTGAAGAGGACCGTTCCTAATACTGAAACCTGTGGTACCCCACTAGTAACCCCCCTTTCTTCTGAGTGGACTCCATTTACTATTACTCTCTGTGTCCTATTCTCTAGCCAATTCTTTACCCAGGCTGTCATCTTGGGACCCACTCTCAGGCTGGCTAACTTATATATTAATCTTTGTGTGGGACTGTGTCAAATGCCTTGCTAAAGTCTAGGTAGGCCATGTCACAGCCCCTCCTGATCTACTACTTTGGTCACCCAGTCAAAGAAATCTATCAGATTCATCTGGCATGACCTTCCCGCTGTGAATCCATGCTGCCTAGGGTTCTGTGCCCCTCTGGCATCTAGACACTCGACAATTCTTTCCTTCAGAAGTGATTCCACCAGTTTCCCTGTCACTGAGGTTAAACTAACAGGTCTGTAGTTTCCTGCTTCTGCCTTGCTCCCACTTTTGTGAAGAGGAATCACATCTGCCCTCCTCCAGTCCTCAGGTACCACCCCATACTCCCATGATTTGTTAAAGAGGGTAGTCAATGGTGTCACTAGCTCTACCCTTAGTTCTTTTAGAATTCTGGGAAGAATCCCATCAGGCCCCATTGTTTTGTCCACCTTCAGTTTTAAGAGTTCTTTCATAACCCTTTCTTCTGTAAATGGGCTAGTATCAACTTCTGTATCCAGAGTGTTTCTACTGTTTGTTTTAGGTGCCTTCCCATCTTCATTTGTAAATACTGAGCAAAAATATTTGTTTAGTATCTCTGCCTTTTCACAGTCTCCCTCTGCCAACCCTTCCTCCCCTTTATTAAGCCTCACTATCCCTCCCTTGGACTTCCTTCACTCTCTGATGTACCTATAAAAGGTTTTATCCCCCTTCTTAACTGAGTTGACTATCTTTTCCTCAGTTTGGGCCTTTGCTGTTCTGCCTTCCCAGCTTCCTTTGCTTTAACTGATCCAGTTCTCTGTCCTGCTCCTTCTACTGATTCCTTGTACTTCCTGAATGCTTTCTTTTTCTCTTGAACCTTACTGCCACTTCCTTTGAGAACCACAGTGGTTTTTTACATCGTTTTGTTTTGTTTATTTGCTTCACACAAAGGCTCGTTACCTCTGTGATGGCAGTTTTTATTATTCCCCATTGTTCTTCCACCCCTCCTTCCTGCCCATTTGCTACTGCATTACTTAGGCACTCCCCATTTTGGCAAAGCAAGCCCTCCTAAAGTCCAGTACTTTTGCCTTTGTATGGCTTCACTCTATTGCTGTGTTTATTGTGAACCATACTGTTCGATGGTCGCTAGTTCCCAGATGGCTACCCACTTCTACATCTGTGATTCTCTCTCCATCTCCATTTGAGAGAACCAGGTCTAAGATTGCTCCCTCTCGAGTGGGCTCCAATACTAGTTGTCTAAGGCATGCCCCCTGTAGGGCATCTAGAATAAGCCCACTCTTCAAAGTGGCTGCTGCAACTGCACTCCAGTTAACATCTGGCATATTCAGATCACCCATCAGCAATATCTCCCCTTTTTCTGCCATTCTAAGTATACTTTCTATCATTTCCTTGTCCATTTCCTCCCCCTGAGAAGGGGTCTGTATATAACCCCTGTGCGGATTGTGGTGCCATTGCCTGTCTCCATATTTACTCACAGTGCTTCTTCTCCTCCCTGTTTACCCTTTTGTTCTGTTACTTTTATTCCTTCCCTTATGTAAAGAGCTACTCCTTCTCCTCTTTTACCCTCCCTGTCCCTCCTGTAGATAGTGTATCCTGGTATGTTTACATCCCAGTCATGGTTTTGTGTGTACCATGTTTCTGTGACTGCCACGATATCCAATGTTCCTCCTCCATCAAGGCCACTAATTCAGGAAGCTTGTTACCCAGACTACGGGCATTGGTACTCATTGCTCTCCATTTTTTGATGGCTTTACTTTCTGTTGCAGCATCCCCCACTGACCTTCCTACCTCGGTCTTTTTCTCATTTAGTACCCTGTTTTGTAGGGAGAGGCTGGAATTTTCCTGCTGCTTATCAGTGCCTCACCCTTTGACTAGTTTAAAAGCTTGCCAATGAAGCATTTAAACCGATTGCTCAAAAGACTTGTTCCCTTCCTGGACAGATGCAGACCATCCTGCCAGTATAGGCTGGTGTGCTTCCAGGTGGAACCCCAGTCCCCAATGAAGCCAAACCCCTGTGCTCCACACCATTTTTTCAAGCATTCATTAAACTGCATGGTGGTAATTACCCTCACCTCCCCCATGCCATTGACAGGCTGCACCTCTGAGAAGGATACTGTGTATGCTACTTGTCTTAGGCCCCTCCCCAACTCTAAAAAGTCCTCCTGCACTGCTCTAATCTCATGATGAACCAAGTCATTTGTCCCTAGGTGGACAATGATGTCCAGCTCAGACTCCTGTGCAGCTGTTCTCATGATCCTGAGGATGTGCTTCCTGTCCCTCCAAGCCATGGCACCAGGCAGGCACCTTACTTCAGTTTTCCCTGCTCCCTCCAGTTCTATCCCCCTAATAACTGAGTCCCCCACCAGGAGCTGATTCCTTTCCCTGTGGTGTCCTCTGCCTCCTTCCTGTGGGCCTCCCTTGTGACAGTTGTCATCAGTCTCCTCTGCGGGTGCATCCATAGTGGAGCTATGCTCCCCCAGAATGGTGTATGGATTGTGGAGTGGAACAACTGACTGGGTGTGCCTCTGTTCCACCATCCCCACCTTCCCTGAGCCCACTGTGGTCCAACTGCTGTGCTTTCTTCACAACCTCTGAGGTAGTGGTGTTGGCTTTGGTGCTCCCTGGATGGGAGAGGTTCCCTTCCTACTGTACAGTGTGGCCTGGGGGAAGGTTCCCTTACTACTTTCCAGTGTGGCTTAAAAATGGGCAACTTCCTCCCTTTGGGCAGAGAGTTGTCTGCAAATAGGGCAACATCTCAGCCTCCAGAAAGTCTCCTGGAAGACTGCTGCCCCACAGCCATTACATTGCACTACTCCCCACATGTTTATCTACTTTTTTTTGTTTGTTTGTTTTTGTGTGTGTGTGTGTCTGTGTGTGTGTGCATGTGTGATTCATTTGTTATATAGAAATATATATATTATACAATGTGTATGCTTATATTGTCAGTGCAGTGGGCTAGCAAGGATATGACAGTGATATGCACCTTGCACTCTTGAGAAAATTACGTCAGAACCCTATGTATAAAGAAACTATTTCCAGGGGTGGGTGGGTGTGGGGTGGGAAGGGGTTGGGCCTAAACTGTGCCCTCACAAAACAATCAGCTAAAGCTCTGACCCACCGCTCCGATGAGTGCCTTCCTGTTCGCAAGGTGCCCTACACAACAATTTGACAGAGAAAATACCCTGCTAATCAAACAGAGAAAAATCCAGACATTCAAGTCAGACACAGGTAAACCTCCCCAGCTCCAAAACAGCCTGGTGGTTTGTTAGCCACAAAGGAAAATCAAATATGCAGTTATTTTAACCCTTCTGAAGATGCCCACAAGATAAGCAGTTTTGAAAACCCCCTTCTTGAATTAAAAACCAAAAATAATTAAACACAAAGCAATACCAATGTAAAAGTAAGGAAAACTTCCCTCAGATGTAAGCAAGAGAGAGATTTGTTGCAGATATCTAGTCCAATATAGTATATCCCATGCAGCTTCTCAGTTGTTTCAAAGCACACCCAGTTACACAACTTGGAAGAAGATGGACTTGGATATGATCACTCATATCGCTGGAAAAAACAGTTGATTGTAGTATTTTGTGGAGATGGGTGGTAAGTATGACATCGATGAGAGAACTATTGGCATTGTTGGTGGTGTTAATCATAGTGGGCTCACTAATTATCTGGGCAAGACCTAGTTCATCACAAAGGGATTTCAGGCTATGCGATTTGTGTGTGAGCCAATCCATGTTGAGGTGCCTGAGTATCAGTGTTTCTGTGTTGGCTGTTGAAACTAAGGATTTTAGGACGTTGATGATTTCAGTTCCAGCAGTTGGAGGTCTGTAGCCACCGATTACTCTAATAATTTCATTGGAGGGAAGGTGGTGTTTCAGAGATACTATTTCGTATTCCTTAGATTTAGAATTGCAGAAGATGTCACTAATAGTGAATTTATATTTGGCATAAATAACTACTCCACCCCACCCCCGGTATTCCTATCAGCCCTAAAGAGATTATAGTTGAGGAGAGTTATCTGCTGGTCCGTAATAGTAATTTTGAGCCAGGATTCTGTGATAATGAAGAGGCTGGGCTCAGTGTGTGCGGTCCAGGCTTGTAAAAGGTCAATTTTTGGGGGCAAACTTAAAATGTTGACCAACATGAATTTAAGACCAGGAGCAGCAGCAAACTCAGTAGGTGAGGAGAATGTTGACAGAGGGCCTGGGTTTAGTTTTACATTACCTGAGGAGAGAAGGAACAGGAGCAGGAGTTTTTTTTATAGCTGCTGTGAAGGATACGGGCACTTTTTTAAAGTTGTGACTGGCTAATAGTACTGGTAGGGGATACCATTTTAGTGCTATTATGGTACAGTCTAATGTGGCAGTTAATTGATAGTAGGGATAATGCTCTGAGTGACATGTGAGAAGGGGGTAGTAAAAGCAGGTGAGTGGGGAGTGGGTTGTAATTAAAGGGAGGGATGGGCTTTGGATGAGCGTTAGTGCAGTGAAAGGGAGAAACGTAAATAGCAGTGAGATGTTCAAGGGTAGGTTTTGAACCTGGGACTTCATTGTGATAGCATATAGTTAGGATGTTAGTGAGCAAATATAAAATTACAATGGTGAGGTGAGTCATGGTTCAGCACAGCAGGCTAGTGCAGGGGAAAGGGGAGGGGTACCTAGAGAGAGGGTGGCTTGCAGCACAGTCTATGCCCTTAACGAGAGCAAATACAGTGAAGCAACTCTGTAGGGGGTGGAGCTAATTGAATATTTAATGGAGGCCTGGGAGGGGGTGGGGGGTGGGAAGAAAAAGTCTGGCAGGGACTGAACCCAGAGCACAGATATGTAGTGCCTTTCATCTGAGCCAATCGGGGCTTGCTTGGAAAAAGCACCCGCGTTGCGATTGGCTGATAACAAGGGTAGCTCGCTGGCTGCTGGTTGCAGGATTCCCCTGGCAGAACCCTGGCAGTAACAAATTGTTTTAGTAAGAAAGAGAAGGCAGGAGATTCGTCAGGGATGGGAGTGGGTGGTGCTAACGGGTCTATATAATAGCACACAGGAGGGGAGGTGGGTGGGTGGGAGAAAAATTGTGGCTTTGCCGTACCTCTCAAGCAGTGGAGTACAATGAGGAGGTCTCGCGGCTTCAGAAGCGCCGACCACCCGGTGTCCACAGTGGCTGGGATCGCTAGCAGGTTCTCGGCTAGAGAAAGGAGAGAGGAGCTCGAAAGAATAGTGGGGCAACACAAAGGCTAGCAGTCTGAGTGAAAACAGCTCAATTAACAACTGAAAAGCCAGAGATTTCCTTGGCTCCTTGCAGTCTGGAGATAGCTACAAAGTCACGAAGGGGTTGTAACACTTGGTTGCTGGGAACATTTTTAGACAATAAAAACAGTTTTTTGGAAAATCAGTCACAGTTCAGTAATTTGTAGTACAATTTTCAAGTAAAACAGTGACTTAGCAAGACAGGATATGCTAGTCAGCAAGACAGGATGTGTTAGTCAGCAATATGCAAACCTAAAGTACCAAAATGGTATGCATCAGCAAGACAGAATGAGATAAAGCTGCTAGAAGGCTTAGTTGCAAAAAGGGGATGGGAGGAATTGCAGTTGTTGACAGTAAGTAACCAATAAATTGAAACATCAGATAGGAGTAAGCAGAAACTGTGTGCATTTAAAGGAGGCCTGGGAGGAGGAAGGGGGGGTGGGACAAAAAAGAAAAATCAAGGGGAAGTTTGCAGAGCTAGCACTGAGTCAGTGCACATACAGTTGGAGAGAAAATGCAGCGGGGGGGAATGGTAAGTTACTTTACACAGGCCGAGCAGAACAGGCTAAATTAAAATTATATAAATTAGAAGCTGAGTACAGGGATGCAGACTTACATTAAGCCACATGTCTCGGGTGCTCCTGTCTCAGGTGAGTGAGACCAGCCAATCAGGGAGCTCTACACAGGTGTGGAGTCACTAGCACTACCCAGAGAAGGCACTGAAATTGAAAACAGCAAATTGCAAGTGATGATCAGGTTCAGCGTTTACACAGCCCAGAGAAACCGTGGCAATTTTTCAGGCATCGTACCTTATCTATCCCATTGGGGGTAGGTGGATCCGGTTCCTTGCACCGTAGAGGTGCTATGGCTGGATCGTGACACTGTCCGTGGGGGCAAGTGACACCTGTAAGGAAGGAGACAGCAGATTAAATAGGAGCAGATGGGGGGGTGTCTAAACAGAGACACACAAAGACAGCTGAGCACCAACTTGAAAGTCAAGTCAGGGGCGGTCTCAGACAGAGGCAAGGTGCTGGCTAACTCGGGAATCCAAAACAAGCACAAAGGAACAGACTGATAGGTGAGGGCAGGAGGGACAGAACAGAGACAGTGGAGGACAGGGGGACAAAGGAAGATGATTAAGAATGTTATTCAAGGGCAGGAGCCTTAGGCTCAAGACAGAGGCTACACAGATTTTGCAATTCACTGAATTTTCAAAGTGCATAGCAGTAAGCATGTAAACCCAGTACAGTCTTAAACAGGATTAAAAAAAGTATATTAACAAAGCCAGTAAAACTTTTTTACAAACTCAGTTCAAGGCGGTGTACAGAGTGAAAGCTTAACTGGGGAAAAATCAAGGGGAAGTTTGCAGAGCTAGCACTGAATCAGTGCACATACAGTTGGAGAGAAAATGCGGCAGGGGGGAATGGTAAGTTACTTTACATAGGCCTAGCAGAACAGGCTAAATTAAAAATATATAAATTAGAAGCTGAGTACAGGGATACAGGCTTACATTAAGCCACACTTCTCTGGTGCTCCTGTCTCAGGTGATTGGGCAGACTGGATGCACCTTGCGGTCCTTATCTGCCATCAGCTTCTATCTTTCTGTTTCTATGCGTTGCATAAGTGATGCTGCTTGATGCAACGTGCATCAAATGCGGTTTGAGCAGAGGGAATGCAGGAATATATGGACCACACACAGCACATGAAACAGCACTTGCTAGCAAAGCACTTGCATGTGCAGTAGGCCAAACAGGGCATTGCAGCTCAAGCTACAGTAGGCACACACAGTGCATAGGCAGTCAGGGGAAAGTTAGTTCCCAGTAGCACACAGGAGGTGGCCAGGAGCTGAACTCTCCCTCCAGGCAAGGTCATTCCACTGATGCCTGACCTGCCTCAAGGTCCTCCTGATACCAGTCACCACCTGGAGCTTGTTACCAATGGTGGACCACAACCTTTCCCTGTCTGAGGGACTGGATTGCTGTCTCCCATGTGGAACAGCACCCTTATCCATTGCACAGCCAGGCTGATGAGGAACACTGTCTCATCATCAGAGAAGTTAGGTGTCCTGCTTCAGCGTGCCATTGCTTGTTTCCCCTACACCTTCTGTGTGCTACTGGGAACTAACTTTTCCCTGACTGCCTATGCACTGTGTGTGCCTACTGTAGCTTGAGCTGCAATGCACTGTTTGGCCTACTGCACATGCAAGTGCTTTGCTAGCAAGTGCTGTTGCAGGTGCTGTGTGTGGTCCGTATATCCCTGCATTTCTGCTTCTCAGACCGCATGTGATGCACGTTGCATCGACCAGCATCACATATGCAATGCATAGAAACATAGAAAGATAGAAGTTGACAGCAGATAAAGACCACAAGGCCCATGCAGTCTGCCCAGTTCTTTTTCGACCTTATGAATGTGCCATAGGCTTTTGCTCTGTAAATGGCTTGTTCATACTCATCTGTATTGCTCACTTATGTCTATCCCATGCCTATTTGAAGCCCTGCACTGTATTCATGTCCACCATTTCCTGAAGCAGGCCGTTCCATGCATCCACCACCCTTTCTGTGAAAAAAACTTCCTCACATTACCCCTTAATCGGCTTCCCTCTAATCTCATGCGGTGTCCTCTTGTCCTGCTATTTTTCTTAAATTGAAACATGTTAGAATCTTTCACCTTGTTAATTCCCTTAAGGTGTTTGAATGTTTCGATCATATCACTTCTCTCCCTCCTTTGCTCTAGGGTATACATATTGAGCTCAGTTAATCTGTCCTCATATGTTTTCTGATGCAGTCTCTGCACCATTTTGGTTGTCCTTCTCTGGAATACCTCAATTTGGTTAATGTCCTTGTAAAGGTGTGGCCTCCAGTACTGCACACAGTACTCTAGATGGAGCTTAACCAGTGTCTTGTAAAGAGGGATTATTACCTCCCTCTTCTGACTTGTGATACCCCTACTAATACACCCGAATTTCCCTCTAGCGTTACCTACTGCTTTAGAGGTTTGCTAGGATGATTTCAGGTCATTAGTGATGATAACACCCAAGTCTCTGTCTTCCCTTGTGACTGCTGGCAACTCCCCTCCCAGCCTATAGGTGGCTTCAGGGTTTCTTTTCCCTATGTGCATGATCTTGCACTTCTTTGCATTAAACCCCAGTTGGCACTCTTTCGACCATTTTGCTAGTTTATCCAGATCTCTTCTCATTCTGTCCACCCCATCTGGATCATCTACTCTGTTGCAGATCTTGGTGTCATCTGCAAACAGACAAACCTTACCCTCCAATCCATCAACTATGTCACTGATAAAGATATTGAAGAGGACTGGCCCCAGGACTGATCCTTGAGGTACCCCACTTGTAACCTGCATCTCTTCTGACTGCATACCATTTACCACCACTCTCTGTTTTCTGACCGTCAACCAGTTTGCCACCCAACTGACCAGCATCTGACCCACCCGAGCCTACCCAGCTTATTAATCAATCTTCTGTGTGGAAGAGTATCGTAAGCTTTACTGAAGTCAAGGTAGGCAACATCACTGCTCCCCCTTGGTCCACCACTCTGGTTTCCCAGTCAAAGAAATCTATGAGATTAGTTTGACAGGACCTTCCTTTTGTAAACCCATGCTGTCTTGGATCCTGTGCTCCTATGGATTCCAGGTGTTGCACTATCCTTTCCTTAAGGAGTGTCTCCATAATCTTGCCCACTATTGAGGTAAGACTGACTGGTCTGTAGTTCCCTGCCTCCTCCCTGCTACCACTCTTGTGGAGTGGGATTACAGGAGCCCTTCTCAAGTCTTCTGGGATCTCTTCTGTGCTCAGAGATTCACTAAACAGTTCTGATAATGGCTCTGCTAGTTCCACCCTTAGCTCGTTTAGTCCCTGGGATGTATGCCATCAGGTCCTATTGCCTTGTCCACCCTGCGCTTATCAAGATCTTGTAGGACCCTTTCTTTTGTGAAGGGACTAGTGCACACGGCCCTCCCCCCTGTGTCCATAGTGCAGAGATGTGGGCTCTGCCCTACCTGCTCTTTGGTAAATACTGAACAGAAGTATCTATTTAGGATAGATGCTTTTGCATGGTCCTCCTCCTCACACACACCCTTGTCCCCTTTGATCTTAGCAATACCCTCTCTGGACTCTCTCCTTTCACTAATGTATCTAAAGAAAGTCTTGTCACCTTCTTCTACTGTTTGTGCTAGTGTTTCCTTGGTTTGGGCCTTTGCCTGCCTTACTGCCTTCTCTGCTTCCCTTAGTGAAGTTCGGTATGCCTCCCTATCTTCATCCCACTGTGTTCCCTTATATTTCCTGAAGGCCAGCCTTTTGCCTCTGACCTTTTCTGCTACTGTGTTTAAGAACCAAAGTGGTTTCCTTCTTCTTTTGCACTTCCTTTTCTCACTAGCACAATGGGATGTTGCTTCAAGTATTGCATCTTTAATGCTTGCCCACTTTGCCTGTACCCCCTCACCTGTATTTCTTTTTGCCAGGGCTAGCTTAACTCTGTTAGCCATCTTATCAATGTCAACTCATCTGAAGTCCCATATTTTTGCCTTGGAATGGGATGATTTTGTTCTAGTGGCCAAATTGTACCATATCATACCATGTAATGGTCACTGGCCCCCAGGTGACCTTCTACCTGGAGATCTGTGATTCTTTCCCTATTAGTCAGTACTAGATCTAGGATAGCCCTGTCTCTTGTGGGTTGTTGTACCAGTTGTTTGAGGCATGTTGCTTCTGCGTCAACATCATGTTGTGATGGCCGCAGCCCATGTGCCATTGCATGTTTCCCCAACACCTCTTGTGTGCTACAGAGATTACACCATCCCCTGATTGTCTGTGCACTGTGTGTGCCTACTGTAGCTTGAACTGTAATGCCCTGTTTGTCTCCCATGGGGTTAGTCATATCAGACAGCCTAAAGGTGGTCCAGCAATTTGAGAAGGCAGTAAGGGGGGCTGGGGGATACTGGGATGCATAGGGAGAGGCATCACCAGTAGAAAACGAGAAGTTGTTTGCCCTCTGTACAGAGAGTTGATAAGACCACATCTGGAGTTCTGTGTACAGTTCTGGAGACCCCATCTCCACAAAGACATAGACAGGGTGGAGGCTGTCCAGAGGAGGGCAACTAAAATTGTGCAGGGTCTGCACCAAAAGACATATGAAGAAAGATTAAAGGAGCTTAAGATATATAGCCTCGAGGAAAGGAGGGAGAGGAGGGACATGATAGAAACTTTCAAATATCTCAAGGGAATCAACAAAGTCCAAGAGGGTAGCATCTTTCAAGAAAAGAGATGTGCAAGAACAAGAGGGCACCATTTGAAGACAGAGGGAGGACAGCTCACAGGTAATGTGAGGAAGTATTTCTTCACAGAGAGGGTTGTAAATGCATGGAACAGCCTTCCTGAGGAGGTCGTAGAGTCAAAAACAGTGGGGGAATTCAGGAATGCATGGGACAGACATAAGGCAATTCTAGTGGGGGGAGGAGGAAGTAGGCTGTTGGTTAACTAGGATCTGCAGCTTACTCATTAGGTAGCGAAATGGGCAGACTAGGTGGGCCAAGCAGTCCTTATATGCCATCAAATTCTATGTTTCTATGTTTCTCTGTGTTCCCGCTGCTCAGACTGCATGTAATGTACTTTGTTTCCATGAAACTTATGTTGTGTCTGCTTCATCATCACGTCGTGCTGGCCGCAGCCCACGTGCCATTGAATGGCTTTGGCTTACTGCACATGCAAGTGCTTGCCTAACATGTGCTGTTGCATCAGTATTGCATAATGCTGGCTGCAGTCTGCATGCTGCAATGCACCCTGCATCACCATTGGTTGTGCATTCAGTTTGCTTTTGGCACCAGTTGTATGATGTGTGGCCACACAATGCGTCTGTTGCATATCACACTACAGTGCTGGTCTGAGGGGGGCTGTCTGCTTATAGTACCACTGTGTGCCACCCCAAATGGCCTGCTCCATGGGAATGCCACTATCCAAACATTTCCTGCTGCTATGGGTGCCCCACCCATGCTGTCTGCGAGGCTTGCCCACTGCCCTGACTGCAGTGCCTGGCACACAACACATCATGCTATGCTATTCACCATATCAGACACACATCACATGCCCTCTGTTCCACGTGTATGCAACACCCACCTGGCCACGCCTGATGCTGCCGATGTCATGATGTCATGTGCTGTCTGGGTCTGCACGCAGTCAATGGGCACCTTTCTGTCAATGGTGCTTCCTGCCTGTCTGCAGGCCCAGGTGGCGTCACCTCCTTATCACCACAGTTGGTCCAGTCCACTGGTAGTGCATGGCTATTCCACAGTGGTCCCCAGGTATTTACCACTGTCTTGCTGTTCTCAGCAGCAGCATGGCATTGCTGCCCAATGTCCCTGTAGTGTGTTACATACTTGCATTGGTGCGGCCTTCATATGGCCTCAGTGCTGTGGTTCATGCCCTATGGGATACCATGGTGCAGTTGCCATACATGTGCCCTTGCACACTGAGTATGGTGTTGTGTGCTCATCCAAAGTGTGACCTGATTAGGTTTGCACACATGCATCGACTGGCCAACGTGTGTTGTAGCTGGACCCGTTGTCACCAGTCAATGGTAGGCCTCACCTTCTTCTGCTCCTCCTCCTCAGTGTCACCATCATCGCTGGGTGCTTGTTCATCCTCTGGAATTGGTATGCTGTGTTTGAGTGCAATATTGTGCAGCACACAGCATGCTATGAAAATTTTGCATGCCATTACTGGTGTGCACTGCAATGCACTACCTGATCTGTCGAAGCACCGGAACCTCATCTGGAGGATGCCGAACGTGCACTCTGTCATGCTGCGTGTTGCTGTGTGGGCATCATGAAGCATTGCTCCGCTGCACCCTGAGACCAATTCACTGGTGTCATCAGCCATGGCTGTTGTGTGTATCTGCTGTTATCTGTGAGGGGGGGGTTATGGTTGTATCCACATGCTTCACATGTCCACCTGTTCTCTGTATGTATGTGTGTGTCTTACCTATCAGTCAGCCATCTGTGAGTGTTCCATTCTGAAATGCCTCACACACACCTTTGTTATGGTAGATGTATGCATCATGTGTGGACCCAGGATACTGTTCCACAATGTCCAGTATATGGCACCTGCTGTCACAGATGACTTGTACATTCATAGAATGGTATCTCTTGCAATTTTATAGGTGTCTGGTTCATCCAGCGGCGCCCTTATGGCAATGTGTGTGCAGTCTATGGCACAAAGCACACTTGACAGTCCTACTTGTTGTAGAATCCCTGCTTGATTGACAGTTGCTCATGGGTATGTATGGGTAGGCAAATGTATTGGTCTGACTTGTGTTCCAGGGCCTCCATGAATGCCCTCAGGCAACATGATACAGAGAACTGTGAGATGCCCACTGTGTTGCCGCTTGGTGTTTGGAATCCACAGCTGGCTAATACATATAGGGCTGCAGATACCTTCACCTCCGTTGATATGGCATGGCCTCTATGTGTCCTGCTTCTTAAGTCATCCTCCAGATCGTGACATAGCTGTGCTAAGACCACCTTGCCAAGCCAATATCGTGCAATGCACTGATCATCTATAAATTTCATTGTGTGAGGTGCGTGGCCGGTACACTTGCATGGCATGCCTCCTGTGTCTGCATTGTTGCTGTCTGTGTACCTGCTGCATCTGTCCCCGTGGCTGCTGTACAGCATAACCTTAGTGTGCTTCAAGTTGGCGTGTCACCTATGGTGTAGAATAGCCAGCCGTATGTCCAGTAGTGCCAGGGGTGTCTCTCTCAGCCCTGCTGCACTCCTGTGTGTCAGTCCTGTAACATTATCTCTGCCACTTCCTTGCCTTTTTCTAAGTCTCCTTAGTTCAACTCTGCCTGATCTGACAGGTGTTTGTCATTTCCTGTTTGGTGCAGGTTTGTGAATTGTACTGCTGCATCCTGCTTACCTTGCCCATGTTTCCACGCACCTTGCATCATGTTGCTGGCCATCATTTGGTGCTGCAATGGTGCAAGGGGTGATTGACGCACTGGTCCTATCTTTCACGCACCATGCATTTGTGAATGCCGTGCAGCTTGCGTTTTGGTGCAAGGTGCTACTTGCTTCAGTCTGCTTGGTGCAAGCACTTTGCATCTTGGTCCAGTTTTTGACAATTGAGCCCGAAGTGTGCAGCTCTGGGATTCTTTAACTTAGTTAATAATATTACCATTTTTGTGGGGGGTTTTGTTAGCAGTTCAAGGCAAATTTCCATGTCCAGAAAGCATGCTAAGATCTGTCATGAGCCATAAGAAATATGCTTACAAAGCATGAAAATGTTTCAAAATGTCACGAGCAGCCCAATATTTAAAGGTCTGAGTGGAAGCAAATGGGTGTTTGTCTGCACAAACCGGGTTTTGAGCTAGAGTGAGATATTCAAAAGGTGTGGCTGCACAGGCAAACAGGGTTAGTGCCCATGCAAAACATAACATACTCTGATGGGCAACTTGAGGAGCAGGGAAAGGAATATCCAGGCAACCCCATATTTGGTGCATTTGAACTGCACAAAAGGTCTTAGTGTGGTCCATTTGTGCAGTGAAAAACTGTCAAACAAAGCCCCGACTTACTCCAGGCATCCCTATTAAGTGCTGGAATTACTGTAGCCAGCAATCACTTTTGCCTGTGGGAGAGCACAACAGCCTCCTGGTGGTCCATGGTTTCACCATCCAATCACTGTCCCATGACCCATGTAGGGAAGCTCTGGTGCTTAGTGGTCCCCCCCTCCAATCACCAGCTGGGATAATAAAGCAGTAATCTCTGGTTTCCAGTAGTCCACCCTCCCTCCTATCACCAGACTGAATAAAACAAAAGTAATCCCTGGTGCGTAGTGGTCCAGCCCAATCCCCAGCCAATATAACAAAAAAATATTCCGTGGTGCCTTGGTGTCTCGCTCCCTTCAGTTGCTGACCTGTATAATAAAAAATGCTCCCTGATACTTAGTGGCTCTGATCTAAAGCCCATATAAATAAAAAAAATCCCTGGTGCCTTGTGGTTCCCCCACACCTCCAGTCTCCAGCCCAAAGAATGCAAAAGTAATTCCAGGTATCTAGTGGTCCCCCTGCAGCAGTGACCACCAACCTTGCCACCACTGCCTTTACCTGCATATTTGGTGGAATATTGAAGTACGAGGGAGGAGCAACAAGATGGCTGTGGCACTGCTTCGCTCCCCACAGTTCCATGTTTGTTTGAGCACCCAACAATCTTTGGTTAAACCTCACAATTTATGCATTGTTTCAAAATGTGCTAAATTAAACTAATGTGTTTTTAGCATTGGATTTGTAGCAGTGAAGGTTTTAGCTGTCTACTAACAAGAAATCATTTTCTTGAGAGACACTGACAGTTATGTTAATCTGCACCAGGAGGCTTTGCTATCAGCTGTTCAATACCAGGGCACATCTCGAAGGAAAGTGAGTGTATCTGCGTTTTTATTTAGTTATTTATTTATTAGATCATCGGTTTACAGACCTTTAATTAGTCATACAACTTACACCTCATCTGACAATCTGCATTCCCCAGCCTCCTCGACAAGGCCCCTGGCTGCATCCTCCCTCCCCTGCTCAATCACCTCTCTCACCCTCCCCCCTACCTGTCACATCCTGACCCTCCTACTCTGTCCCGCTAACATGCCCACTATGACCCCTGGCTGGCTCTTTTCCACACCTTTCTTCCTTCCACTCCCTCTTCCTCCGTCCCCCCCACCTCTTCATCCCCCATCACCTTCTCCTTCTGTACTTGCCTCCTCCCACTCATTCTCCCCCCTTCCTGCCTCGCTCAACATGCTTGACAATGATGCCTGGCTGCATCCCCCCCGTTCTCTGTCCTGCTACTACTCCTCATCCCCAACTCACCCTTCCCAATTTCTAAATGGGATTACCTGCCCATGTTTTCACCTATAAAGTCCTAGAATGCCAACTATGTATCTAATTGCAATCACCTATGTTTACTATGTATTGTGCTGTTCTACTGTTTACTGTATTTTATATTACCTGTACATGTTATTGTGCTTTATACTTTGTCTGTTTTGTAACCCTCTCCCCTTTATTGACGTGGAACCTTTGTAAATGAGCTCCACTCTGCTCAAAGATATTTTCTAATCCTAGATTGAAATAAATAAATAAAATAAATAAGGGCAGCATTTTGTCTACTGGAGCTGGAGAGCTGTTTTTTTTTTTGGCCTGATTTGGTGGTCAAACGATTAGCGGAAACTGACTATGGTGGTTACGTGTCCTCATGTCAGGAATCAGGAACCAGGAGACCTCCCACAAGGATGATGAGACTTACATGTGCTGAATTGCCTGTTTTATTTTGAAAAAGATTGCTTGACCACCTTTAATTGGAATGAACCCTTGTGGGACAGATTGTATATACTGCTAGCTCCTGGAATCATAGGAGACAGAGACCCTCTTTGAGAGGAGCAGTATGTAAATTTCCAGCCAAAAATGGCTAAAAATACTGGAGAAAAATGTATGGACTTCAATGTGATAGTACAGTACAAACTTTGGTAATTACAGCCTCTCTAAATTCTGCATCAATACAGTCTCAGTGGTAAATGGAGGACATTTTAAGAGTGAACTGTTAATTATGGAAAATGACCCCTTTGAGAAGGAGAAGGCTTGTGGATATCCCTGTTGCAACAGGTGATTTGGAGCACCATGAGTGCCGAAAGGCTGTTTGCTACCTGAATAAGGTATTACATTTTTATCTAGGGAGTTATGGAAGGCTTAATTAAATATTTTGCCTGAAGTGATGCTCCGAGGAGCATTTTTCTCTTTTTCTCTACTTTTCATGTAACCGTGTCCCGATGCATTTTATTCATTTGATCTTACTGACCAAGGTTGCTGACTTTGAGGAGTGGCATGATGGACTGCAAAGCTTTTTAGTTTCTACTGGCAATCAACTGCAATACATATTCTGATAATTGCAGGCAGAGCAGACAAAGGAAACAAACTCTAGCCAGAGCTGATAGGGCTGTGAAGAGCTACCAAGTGATGAAAGTTATACATGTGTGTAGAAATTATTCAATGCCCAGGTGTAACTAGGCCATATTTTGGAAGTGTTGCACTAAATTTTCAACATGTCCTTTTTTGGACCCTTCCTCATGAACAGTGCCAGTGTAATTTTGTTCAGTTGTTCTGAAAGGTACTTGCACAGACCAGATACGCTATTTTGTGCCACAGGTGTAAAAACACAGTTTGGGCAGGTTGTGGAAAATGGCAACTGTAGTTTTTTGATGGAGGTATGCAAAAATGGCAATGTGAAAAATGTGAAGTGAAAATATAAAAATTGGTGACTTTAGGAGTGTGCGTAGAAACTGTGCAATGCATGCTTGTAATGCAGTCATTTTTTTGAATTTTTTCACCAGATTTTCAACATGATCTTTTTTGGACCCCTCCTCATGAACAGTGCCAGTGTCATTTTTTTCAATTGTCCCAAAAGGTGATTGCACAGACCAAATATGCTATTTTGCATCACAGGTGCGAAAACACATTTTGGGCAGGTTATGGAAAATGACAGCTGTACTGTTTTGAAGGAGATGTGCAAAAGTGGCAAAGTTAAAAATGTGGGTTGAAAATGTGAAAAATTGGCGACTTTAGGAGCGTGCATAGAAATTGAGCAATGCACTCTTGTAAAGAAGTCATTTTTTGGAATTTTTTAACCAAATGTGCAATATGGGCTTTTTGGGACCCCACCTCATGAACAGTGTCACTGTCATTTCATGAATAGGTCCCAAAAAGTAATTCCATGCAGTGACCATGAAATCACCTTTCTGGACCGAGTAACAAAATGACAGTGACAGTTTTCACGAGGTTGAGTCCCAAGAACCCCACGTTGAAGATTTAGGGCAATAATTCTATAAATGGCTGCAATATGAGCATAAGTTAAAAATCCCATTGAATGGCTGTATAGCAAGCTTATCTTTAATTCTTTAGTTTATGGTTGGGCTTTGAAGAGTGCAGACGTGTCCCGGTCCAGAGAAGATGACAGCGCCAACCTCTGGAGGTAAGTATGGGGTAAGAGGGGGTGTGGGGAGGTGGGTGCTCAGTGGGAAGGTAGGAAGGGGGAAGGGGACTGCAGCTACAATGAGGGATCATTTTCAGTTTCACTGGGGTAAGAAAAAAATGATGAGGGACTATTTTCTAATTTACAGCAATTGAGAGGAAAAGAGTGTGCCACATGAATGCCAACATGGGGACTGGGCATCCCAATGTCAGGCATAACATGGCCAGGGGGCACCAGGAAAAAAACGTGATGAGGGACTATTTTCTAATTTCCAGGAAAAAAACAAATTCTGCACACTGGGGTGGGCTCCCAGTGTGTGACATTAGATGTCGGGCATGATGTGGGGAGGCAGGGCACAAAATAGTGAATGGCATGTTGCCATTCACAGCATGGCATCACCGTAGAACTGCACATGAGCACAAGTCATGCACGTGTGCAGTTCAGGTATCGGAATGTCAAGTAACAGCTGAATAGTGCAACTGTTATTCTGTAGGCAGATCGTTGTGGAGGGGTTTAACCTCTTTTGGGCCTTTGGAAGGATACATCCAACTGTCCAATGGAAGCTGTTGTGAGAGCGGCCGTTTTCAGAGCTACAGAGCTCTCGCAAAATGGCTGTAGGCTCCACCCACAGCCCTAAAAATGAAAAGCTCTACTGATCAGTAATGGAAGGCCTGGTGTTGCCCATATAGAGCCCATTCTGAGACAGGTAAACTAGGGACTTCTGACTAAGGGCTTGAAATAGCTTGAATATGGACATGGTTATTACTATGCCTCCATTAGTACAAGTCAATAGGAAAGGAATATGAAGGGAGCTTTAATTTTATGGCAATTTTCCCCCTGCTAATATATTAAAAGATAGTGATCCAGCAATAGAGAGAGGTCATTTAAATGATATTTTCTGGCCTTCATTTGCCTCTGCCTACAATTTGATGGACTCCTGAACATGAATGGAGTCTTCTAACCTCATATATTAATTTACTGACTCCTGAGCTAATGGAGCCTTGAATGCCTGATTTAAAAATGAACAGACTCCTGAGTGCAATGGAGTTTCAACTCTGTTTACCAGAAATTCATTTTTAAAATTGTTTTGCTAAATGCTGTTTGAATGGTTTAAAACATGTATGCATATGTGCTTCTTATAACTTTCAAACATTTGTGCATGTTGTTCACTTTTTGTGTTATGAATTAACATTTATTAACATACTTAAATCTGCAGGACACAGGGGTTTGGATTACTAATACCTCAATAGAGACAGTTTAAACAGTTTGATTATTGTAGCCTGAACAGTTATCTACAATCAGTTATTTAGATTGCTGCTATTAGGTGGAATTACTAGCTGACAGCTTTGTTACTGTTTTAATGTGTTGCTCGCTAACCCTGGAATATGAATAGTAAAACTCTTTAGGAGAAGGTGTAATTTTACTAATATATAGCCTTTAAGTGCTTATTATATAGATTCTTTTTCTTATGCTGGCTATATTTGATAATTGAATCTGGGTTGTTAATTAGAGTATCAGGTATTTTGATTATGTTTCTTAGAGCACTTGTATATGAGTATTAAAGGGCAGAATGACATGGTCAATTTGAATTCATTATTTTATATTAATATTTTAGGATTCTCTTTGCTTAGGGCCGCATAACCAATGAAAGTGGAAGACTAGGTTTGCTAGCCAAGAAACCTAGCTTCACCTGAGCTATTTCCTTCTAGGTTGATTGAAAGGACAGAGCAAAGAACCTTACCAGAGCAAGGAAAATGATTAAGGCTTCTTTTGGCTAGGCAGATTTACTGTGTGTTGTTATTTCTATTTTGTACTCACAGGGATTGTTACTGTTTGTTGCTAACATTTTATTGCTTTATTTCTCTCTCATTCAAATTGTTGTTGCTGGGTATACCTGCTGCTGCATTATTACAGGGTGTGCCTACAGGTGTGTGCTAACAGATTACTGCTGTATTTTTCTGTTTCAAATTGTCTTTTGCAAGGTATATCTTCTGTTACTGCTTTATTTTTCTCTGTAGCAAAGTGTTTCTTACAGGGTGTATCTTCTGTGAAATTATTACAGGTGGTGCTTTACAGGTTTTACAGTTTTATCTATCATTAGGATAAGCTTTCAGGGCTACTGCATTTGTTGCTGGCTGATTGTTTCTGCAGTAATCTCCTTGTTTCTTTCATCCGTGGTTCTTCATTTTTGGCAGGGGAAGGGCCAAGCCACCCACCCCATCCCCAACCACTCCATACTATACTTCTTTTATAGGGTAGCACAGTCATGACATTTCATGTAACAAAGCAGGAAGGGGTGGATCAGAGGGGTATCCACACAGTGACCTCATTTACAGGGGCACTAGTAATTTAATTTGCTATAACAAGTTATACAAAAACAAACAAACCACAAAATCAAATTTTTACTTTCATTTTCTTCCTTGTAATTACTCTGACCAGATTATAAACCCAGCTGCTTATCTGGAATGGATATCATTAACTGCAGATACTGTGGAACACTTTTCAGAAGGGCAGTTTTACAGGATTTAGGACACTGTCCTACATGCTGGGCCACTGGAGATCTAAGGGCTCAGCTCCAGGCAGCATGGGCAGAAGTTGCGTGCCTCAGATTGCATATTCAAGAGGAAATATACCGTATGAACCACCCTCCATTTCCCCAACATCCAACAGAAGCACCTCGACTGCAGAGGGTAGTTGGTCTGGCAGGTGGTTAGAAGGGGCAAATTGGATGCCCCATCACTAGGTGCTCTCCAACATATCACTTCCACAAACCACATAAAAACTACAAACAGGTATCTGCCTCTATCTCTGAAATCAAACAAAGGGGCAGAGGACACTGCGGAGCAGGACACTGCAGCACAGGAGCTAGCACAACAAAACTCACCCAAAACAGGAACCAAAACAAAAAAAGCAAAAAGGAAATCCCAAAAACTTCTGATCATAGGAGACTCCATGATTCAGGGAGTTGATATGTATCTCCAGCCAGGGGTAATGGTCAGATGTCTCCCAGGTACATCAATGTGGAGAGACACTGACCACATTGCTAAAATTGTTCAGGAAGCAGGAGAAAACATTGACACCCTGGTACACATGAGGACTAATGATCTCACCAGCTGGTCAGTTGTGGAGACCAAGGCTGGGTGACAAATTATCATCCATTTCATCTGGCATCTCCTTCTCTGAGATCCTGCTAGTCTGGGAGAGGGGACAGATGCACGGAAGGTCAGAGAAGGGAAGATAGGGGAGCTAAACATTTGGCTCAAGGGCTGGTGCCAGAAAAAAGGACACAAATTTGTAGGAAACTGGCAACAGTTTTGGGAGCGAAAGTCCTTTAAATTTGATGGACTGCATCTGACTAAGGAGGGAGTCAGTGCATTGGGGCAGAAGTTTGACATCTTTGCAGAATATTTAAACTAGCAAATGGGAAGGGGGTGCAGCACCCCATACGTTGAATGGGAAGAACACCCCTCCCCCTCAGCTAGTGGTCAAACAGGAGTTCAGCATGTTTGTAGTTCATTTGCATCACCAGGTAAGGAAAAAGGACCAGCTCCCCATACGATACACTGGAGAAATGCCAGACCTCACCCAACAAATAACACACTGAAATCTGGCTAGTGGAATATCATGTACACAGATGCTTGCAGTCTGGGAAAAAAGACCCCAGACCTGCAGGCAATAATGACCGAGACTAAAGTGGACACAGTAGCCATTAGCGAGACATGGTTTACCAGTAACCACAATTGAGAGACTTCAGTACCTGGCTATGTACTGTTCAGAAGAAACCGAGGTTCAAAAGGGGGGGGTGGAGAGGCCCTTTATGTCAATGAAAATATAAAAGCTACAGAAATTCAGAATACACATAAGGATCCAGAAGAATTGTGGGTCACCCTGGAAACAGGAAATGGGACAGCCACACAAACTGGGTTTGTGTACAGGCCTCCAGACCAGGGGGAGGACACAGACACATCACTGTTAGAAGATATTCAAAACATGACAGCTAAAGGGGAGGTTCTGATAATGGGAGACTTCAACATGCCAGATACAGATTGGTCAATACCAGCAGGAACATCTGCCAGAATTAGACACATGGTGGATTCTGTGCAGGGGGAGGGCCTCAAACAACTGGTACAACAACCCACAAGAGATAGGGCTATCCCAGATCTAGTACTGACTAACAGGGAAAGGATCACAGATCTCCAGGTAGAAGGTCACCTGGGGGCCAGTGACCATCACATGGTTTGGTTCAGTTTGGCCACTAGAACAAAATCATCCTATTCCAAGGCAAAAATATGGGACTTCTGAGGAGCTGACTTTGATAAGATGGCCAACAGTGTTAAGCTAGACCTGGCAAAAAGAAATCCAGGTAAGGGGGTACAGGCAAAGTGGGCAAGCATTAAAGATGTATTACTTGAAGCAACATCCTATTGTGTTAGTGAGGAAAGGAAGTGCAAGAGAAGAAGGAAACCACTTTGGTTCTCAAACACAGTAGCAGAAAAGGTCAGAGCCAAAAAAGCTGGCCTTCAGGAAATATAAGGGAACACAGCAGGATAAAGATAGGGAGGCATACCAAACTTCCCTAAGGGAAGCAGGGAAGGCAGTAAGGCAGGCAAAGGCCCAAACAGAGAAAACACTAGCACAAACAGTAAAAAAAGGTGACAAGACATTCTATAGATACATTAGTGAAAGGAGAAAGTCCAGAAGGGGTATTGCTAAGATCAAAGGGGATAAGGGGGCATGTGAGGAGGAGGACCATGTAAAAGCATCTATCCTAAATAGATAATTCTGCTCAGTATTTACTGAAGAAATGGTAGGGCAGGGCCCACAGCTCTGCACCATGGACACGGGGGGGGGGAGGTGTGCACTAGTCCCTTCACAAAAGAAAGGGTCCTACAAGAGCTCAATAAGCTCAGGGTGGACAAGGCAATGGAACCTAATGGCATACATCCCAGGATACAGAATATGCGGCAGGGACAGGAAAGCAAGCACTCCCTCCAGGAGCCGAACCGACAGCTCGCCACAGCATTTGGAAGGCCTTGGAGGCTGTACCGCCCCCCCCAATGCACACTGCCAACCGCGGCAGGGACAGAAAAGCAAGCTTTCCCTCCAGGAGCCAAACCGACAGCTCTCCACAGCATTTGGAAGGCCTTATAGGCCGTAGCCCCCCAAAGCACACTGCTGACTGCAGCAGGGAGAGGAAAGCAAGCGCTCCCTCCAGCAGCCGAACTGACAGCTCGCCACAGCATTTGGAAGGCCTTAGAGGTAAAGGATACCTCATTAACCTGCTGGACTCCTGTATGGGGTGCTACCTGCAAGGTAGCCTTAAAGACTTATTTTCTGTCCCCACAGGAGTACTGATTGTTTTTTCTCTGCCTTTTGGACCTGTATCCTGCCTTTGATTGTTTGCTAGCTGCCAGGGTGCTTTAAGACCCAAGAGTCTCTCAGGGCCAGTATTGTTTATATATCTAACGTTAGCCTGTAGTCTTGCATAGCCACACATAGATCTACTGTTCAATATGCTGACTGTTCCTGTAATGTCTAAGTCTACCATCTATGTTTTAATGACTATCGATAGGTAAGTTTCTTAGTTTACAAACGGCCTACCTGGTTCTCCCGAGGTCTCCATGTTGGAAAGCTGCGCATGCACAGTAGGGGCCTGAGTTGGGGCATAGCCCACACATGCACAGTACAGGGTTTGTCTAAGTCTCCCTCTCCCACTGAATTTTAATCATTTCTTTGTTCTGCTCCCCTTATAGGCTGTACCTCCCCAAAGCACACTGCCAACCGCGGCAGGGACAGGAAAGCAAGCGCTCCCTCCAGAAGCCAAACCAACAGCTCGCCACAGCATTTGGAAGGCCTTAGAGGTAAAGGATACCTCATTAACCTGCTGGACTCCTGTGTGGAGTGCTAGCCCAACGACGCTTCATGTCATCTGCCCCGCCCACCCCAGCCACCCACCCAGGGGTGGCCCTCAATTTATTGACCCACCCCTATGACATCACTTCCTGCCTCCAAAATTCTAATTCCCCACTTTCCCATTTGCAGGTTATACCTGCCAGCCACTAGATGGACCCTGTGCACCCTCTGCATACTTCCTGCCCAGGTAGCCCTTTCTCTCCATTTCTGGTTCACCTCTACCCATCTGCTCCACCTCTCCTCTCCTATCCCCAGGCCTCTGCTACCCTGCGCTCACCTCTTGCACACCCAATCTTGTAGCTGCCACCTACTCGGACCCCCAATCTCCCTTCATGCCCTCATCTATTGACCACTAGGAGTCACTATTTAGCACCCTCCTTTCAGGCCCAAACGCTGCCTGTTTCCAGCACCTGGACCATGGATTATGGTTCCTACCCAGATCCATCTCCAAGTACCCCGGGAGAGTTTTGAACCCAGTACCTTGTACACCAGAGGTGGTGTCGCTACCACTGAACCAAAGTGGTACTAACCCTTACTAGTAGGCAACTATCTACTTCTTTCTACCTTGCTTGCTGAGCTCCTTAGCATAATGCATGCCCACCTCCTATTGATATGCCTCACTATCATCCTCTGTCCAAGGCCACTGTCCCACCCATCTGCCACAGTGTTGCTGCAGTCTTGTCTAACCGATATTCCCCCAAGCACACTGGCACTACTCACCCCCTGTGTACCAGAGTTGGCACACTCCCAACTCACCCTACTCTTACTATGTGCTCCTGCTCACCCTGCCCACCCTCCAGCTTCCTCCCAGCTCCCCCCGGCTCCTACCAGATGCTTTTCATTCTAGCCTTCCCAGTCTGTGCTACACTGCCTACCCCCTGTGCCCTGAAGCTCCCCTCCTCTTCCACTCATGTCCATCACAAACATACTTTCCACCCCCCCTGTCCTGGGTGGTAGTTATTCTACTACTCCTGTCAGGTAATATACATCCCAACCCTGGCACGGCTCACAACAGCTCATCAGCAGGTTCTCCTGGGCTTTGCATTGCATCAATGAATATCTGTAGCCTTCTGAAAAGATTTGACTTACTCCAATGCTGGGTCACATTCCATAAACCTGATATTATCACCCTGGTGGAAACCTGGCTA
Organism: Neoceratodus forsteri; assembly: GCA_016271365.2. Lineage (NCBI taxonomy): Eukaryota > Metazoa > Chordata > Ceratodontiformes > Ceratodontidae > Neoceratodus > Neoceratodus forsteri. The sequence continues at coordinate 998,545,687 of CM057454.1, read as the reverse complement.
TGAAAGTCCCCCCCAGACTCCTTTGTCTCCCTCCCAGGTTACTCCCTTTATCAGGAGAACCGGGTTGGAAGACGAGGTGGGGGTTGTGCTATCTACACCAGAGACTCTCTTACTGGACTAGCCCTCCCAGCCCCCTGTCCTCGACTTTGGGGCACTGGCTCTAACCCTAAAACTGACCCCAGACCCCTCAAGGGGCCCACTCTATCTAACTACAGCCTACGTACCCCCAAAAAATCAAACACTGGCACTGGTCTCGCTAATGGAGTAGCTTACTTCACTACACCACTCATCTGACCAAATCCTAGTGGGCGATCTAAACATTAACTGGCTTAGCTCCTCTTCCTCCACTACCTGTGACTCCTTCACAGCAATTGATCTGACTCAACTCGTTGCCCAACCTACAAGAATAAATCTGAAGAGGGGCTCTAGCACTCTTCTAGATGTTGTCCTCACCAAACTTCCAAAACAAATCACCAATATCCAAGTCCTTCCTGATTCACTTAGTGACCACTCCCCTATACTTTTTCGCTGGACAACCTCAGTATCCAAACCCATAGCACAGCCCACCCTACAGTGGCACCTAAGACCAGGTGGTCTGAAAAACCTTAAGGAACTTCTGGCCCAAATTAATTGGTCTCCCATACAGTACGCCCCTGATTTTGATACAGCACTAACCTTCTTCATCCAAACCTTCAATAAAGCCTGTGACATCTTCGCACCTCTAACAGTACTCCGTTCTAAAGTGCAGAATGCTCCCTGGGTTACCCCTGCCCTGCTTCAACTACTTAAGTACAGGGACAATTCATGGCACCTGGCTACTGAAACTGGCAGGCCTGCTGACAGACAGGCATATGCTACTGCAAGAAACAAATGTACCTGGGCCATCAGAAAGGCTAAGGCTGATCATTATCAGTCATCACTCACCTCCTCTTGGGGGAATGCTAGAATCTTCTGGGACAATATCAAACAATTAAATGGGAGCACATGCCCCCCACCCTCCCAGATCAACATCGATGGCACTATCTCCACTGACCCAGCTCTTATGTCCAACTTCCTCAACACTTTTTTCACAGACCTTAGCCCAGTCCTCCCTAGTGACTTTTTTGACCCTCCCCCCACCTGCCCCTGTCCTCACATGCCTTTGCTTCCATTTACGCCGGATCACTGCTCAAGAAGTCAGACCTCACCTAATCAGTGCCCTAAAGAGCACTAGTACTGGCAGTGACTCCCTGGATCCCTGTATCCTTCGCTGGGTACTGGATCTGGTCCTTGACCTAATCATTAGTCTCCTTAATAAATCCCTCTGTCTGGGGCAATTTCCTTCAGCTTGGAAAATTGCCACAGTCACACCCATTCACATGGGTAGCGATGGGTCCCTAGCCAGAAATTACCGGCCTATCTCCATTCTCTCACCCCTCTCCAAAGCCTTAGAAAAGTGGTGGCCCCTCAAATTATGGATTATCTAACCAACTACAACATCCTCTGCCCTGAACAGCACGGTTTCCATATAGGTCACGGTACCATCTCTGCCCTCCTAGAGTTCTCAAATTTTCTTCATTCTTCACTGGTCTCTGGCTCTCTGGCTGGGGCAGTGTTCATAGATCTATCAAAAGCCTTTGACACTGTCACCCATCCCCTCCTGCTGGATGCCCTCAGCCACACTGGATTTCCCACTGGCCCTGTCTCCTGGCGCTCCAGCTATCTGTCTGCCCACTCCCAGTGTGTTAAAATTAATGGGACTCTCTCCAACACCTGTCGCATCCACACTGGTGTTCCCCAGGGCTCCATCCTTGGACCCTTGCTCTTTTCACTATACCTCAATACCCTGCCAGGTGCATGTACTGGAAAAATTTTGCTGTATGCAGATGATGCCGTCGTCTTTGCCTCTGACTGAAACCCTATCGCCCTCCAGGACTCCTTGCAAAGATCAGAGAATGATGTTGAAGCCTGGTTCAAGGAGCATAGACTTGTAATAAATCTCAAAAAACCAAAAACCATGATCTTCACCCACCCACAAAACAAAGTCAGCAATTTCCAACTCCGTGTCCTCTCCAGCACCAAGTTTCCACTCGAGCAAGTCTACTCGTATAAGTACCTTGGGATCTCCTTTGACCCTGCTCTCTCATTCCATGATCACATCACTGCTCTAGCCTCAGCTTCCAATATTCAGCTGGGTATCCTATACCGGTACAAAAATTGTCTCCCTCCCCCGAAGCCCTCCAACTCGCGGTCACATCTTCTATACTGTCCCTTGTGGATTATGGACAACCAGTTTAAGGTGCTGCAGACCAGACTGCCCTCAGCAAAATTCGCATTACACTAAATAAGGCCTGTAGGCTAATTACAGGGGCCCCCAGGTTAACACACACTTGCCAACTATATGCAAAGGCTATGCTGCTTTACCTAGACGAACATCTCAGATATCAAACCTGTCTCATAACAAAAAAGAAAAAACTGTCTTTGGTCTATCCCCACCAGGTTTAACAGCCTCCATCCACCATACAAAATCCCTAGTACAAACCTGAACCTCCTGCAAAACCACTCTGTTAGTCCCCAGGGCTAGGACCATGCATGGTCAAAGGACCTATTGCTACAGAGCCCCATCCTGGTTCAACACGCTCCTCCCCTCTATCTCTGATGCCTCCACAATCTCCAGTTTCAAAACCTCCCTTCAAAATCACCTACTTAATACATGTAGCTATGACTGTTACTAAGTTGGTCTTGCTCAAATGCTCTGACAAAGTTCCCTGAGTGGCTGCACCAAACCTACTACCAACCACCTCCTATTGCTTTATCAATCATCTCCTCCACTTATCTGAACCCCTCTGCTTGTATGCTCATACCATTGTTTGCCTATGAAGTAATAAAAATCTGTACCTATCTTTCACTACTGATCCTGTAACCTTAAAATTCTTGCAACTAATATATGATAGCTTGATTACTAATTTGTTGTAATCCACATTGTTGTAACATACTTGTTGTACTGTATTTGTCCTCTTTGTGATGAGGTACCTTTGAAAATGAGCTTCTGGCTCCTCAAAGGTTTGTAAATTGATGTACAAATAAATAAATAAAATAAGAAGAGATCTGGATAAATTAGCAAGATGGTCAGAAGAGTAGCAACTGGGATTTAATGCAAAGAAGTGCAAGGTCTTGCACATAAGGAAGAGAAACCCTGAAGCCACCTATAGGCTGGGAGGGGAGTTGCTGGCAGTCACAAAGGAAGAAAGAGACTTGGGCATCATCATCACCGATGACCTGAAATCATCCAAGCAGACCTCTAAAGCAGTAGGTGAGGCTAGAGGGATGTTAGGGTGTATTAGTAGGGGTATCACAAGTCATAAGAGGGAGGTGATAATCCCTCTTTACAAGACACTGGTTAGGCTCCCTCTGGAGTACTGTGTGCAGTACTGGAGGCCACACCTTCACAAGGACATTAACCAAATTGAGGCAGTCCAGAGAAGGTCAACCAAAATGGTGCAGGGGTTGCATCAGAAGACATATGAGGACAGATTAATGGAGCTCAATATGTATACCCTTGAGCAAAGGAGGGAGAGGGGTGATATGATCGAAACATTCAAACACCTTAAGGGCATTAACAAGGTGAAAGATTCTAACATGTTTAAATATAAGAAAAATAGCAGGACAAGAGGACACAGCATGAGATTAGAAGGAGGCTGATTAAGGGGGAATGTGAGGAAATTCTTTTTCACAGAAAGAGTGGTGGATGCATGGAACGGCCTATCTCAGGAAGTGGTGGCTATGAATACAGTGCAGGGCTTTAAACAGGCATGGGATAGGCATAAGGGAGCAATACAGATGAGTATGAATATATAGGCTACTAACAGAGCAAAGGCCGACGGCACAGTCATAAGGCAAAAAAAGAAATGGGCAGACTGGATGGGCCTTGCAGGCCTTATCTGCCATCAACCTCTATGTTCCTATGTTTCTAAAGCAGCTAAGGGTGGAACTAGCACAGCCATTCTCAGAACTGTTTAGTGAGTCTCTGAGCACAGGAGAGGTCCCAGAAGACTGAGGAAGGGCTCATGTGATCCCACTCCACAAGAGTGCTAGCAGGGAGGAGGCAGGGAACTACAGACCAGTCAGTCTTATCTCAGTAGTGGGCAAGATTATGGAGATGCTCCTTAAGGAAAGGACAGTGCAACATCTGAAATCCATAGGAGCACAGGATCCAAGACAGCATGGGTTTACAAAAGGAGGGTCCTGTCAAACTCATCTCATAGACTTCTTTGACTGGGTAACCAGAGTGTTGGACCAATGGGGAGCAGTTGATGTTGCCTACCTTGACTTCAGCAAAGTTTTTGATACTGTTCCACATAGAAGATTGATTAATAAGCTGGGTAGGCTCAGGGTGGGTCAGACGTTGGTCAACTGGGTGGCAAACTGGTTGACGGGCAGAAAACAGAGAGTGGTGGTAAATGGTATACAGTCAGAAGAGATGCAAGTCACAAGTGGGATACCTCAGGGATCAGTTCTGGGGCCAGTCCTCATCAATATCTTCATCAGTTGCATTGCAGATGAACTGGACGGTAAGGTTTTGTCTGTTTGAAGATGCCACCAAGATCTACACTAGAGTAGATGACCCAGATGGGGTGGGCAGAATGGGAAGAGATCTGGATAAACTAGCAAAATAGTCAGAAAAGTGGCAACTGTGGTTTAACACAAAGAAATGCAAGATCATGCACATAGGGAAGAGAAATCCTGAGACCACCTATAGGCTGGGAGGGGAGTTGCTGACACTCACAAGGGAAGAAAGAGACTTGGGCGTCATCATCACCGATGACATGAAATCATCCAAGCAGACCTCTAAAGCAGTAGGTGAGGCTATAGGAATCTTGGGGTGTATTAATGGTGGTATCACAAGTCAGAAGAGGGAGGTAATAATCCATCTTTACAAAACACTAGTTAGGCCCCATCTGGAGTACTGCGTGCAGTACTGGAGGCCACAGCTTCACAAGGACATTGACCAAACTGAGGCAGTCCAGAGAAGGGCAACCAAAATGGTGCATGGACTGCATCAGAAAACATATGAGGACAGATTAACAGAGCTCAATATGTATACCTTACAACAAAGGAGGGAGAGAGGTGATATAATTGAAACATTCAAACACCTTAAGGGCATTAACAAGGTGAAAGAGTCTAACATGTTTCAATATAAGAATAATAGCAGGACAAGAGAACACATCATGAGATTAGAGGGAGGCTGATTAAGGGGTAATGTGAGGAAGTTATTTTTCACAGAAAGGGTGGTGGATGAATGGAACAGCCTACCTCAGGAAGTGGTGGATATGAATACAGTGCAGGGCTTTAAACAGGCATGGGATAGGTATAAGGGAGCAATACAGATGAGTATGAATAGATAGGCCATTGACAGAGCAAAGGCCTATTGCACATTCATAAGGTCAAAAAATAAATGGGCAGTCTGAATGGGCCTTGCGGTCCTTATCTGCTGTCAACTTCTATTTTTCTATCTTTCTTTTGGGGTTGTGATGCCTAAATGTCACCCCATTCTTTTTCGCTGTCCCTTCTCAATATGATTACACATGGAATGGAGTGACGTTTAGGTCTCACAACCCCAATGACACACCCAGTCATCTGTCAATATTATGTAATATATGTTATATCTCAGACACGGTTTGGTGTTTCACATTGAAATCTGGAGGGTGTTCATGGTACACACAGGTTTACAATTTGGTGGGAGTGCAGGACCCAAAGGGCCATTTCCTGACTTTTTGTAGTTTAACCCTAAATGATGCATTAATGCAGTTGTTTGCATAGAATATATATATATATATATATATATATATATATGCTGCATTTTTAATTTTGATCCCAAATTCTCAAAATAGTTGTTTTATAACTCACCTTATAAACAAAACCTGTGGCATTTATAGTATATTGGCCAAAATGTCATTTTGCACCAGAAGTGTGAAAACACATCTCATCCAGGATTTAAAAAGTGACACCTGTTACTTGTATGAGGTGGTTTGAAAAAAATGGCTATGTTGAAAGTTTGGAGTCAATATACTGAAAGTAAAATTATGAGCTAATGTTAAAGTACTGTATTACAATGTTAAGTCATAACTTAGCCATTTTACCATATATGTACAACACATTTTCAGCATACCCATCTTATTACCCCACCTCATGAACCCTGTAGGTGAAACTTTTCAAATTCGAGCAGAAACATTATGCTGCACCACAGGTATAAAAAATGAAACCACATTTTGGCAAGGATTTGAAAACTTACAGCTGTCACATTCGCGAGGTGGTGTGAAAAAATGGCTATGCTGAAAATTTGATGTCAAAGTACTTAAAATTCCAAAAGTTATGAGCGAACATAGAAAATGTTGACATACACTCATAACTTTGCCATTGTTACATATTTTGACCCCTGATTTGCAACATTGCCTTCTTATGATACCATCTCATGAACAAGGATGGTGCAAATGTTCAAATCCTACCTAAAAGGTAATTTTGAAAACTGACTATGAAATCCTCTTTTGGCCAAATTTGCATAATTTCACTGCCATTGGCAATGAGGTAGGATCTCTAAAAGGCCATGTTGAACATCTGTGGTCAAAATATGTAAAAATGCAAATTTGTGAATCAAAGTTCAAACCACACTGATTAAGCAAAAACTCACTCCAGGGTGTGTGTGTTGTGTTGGGATAATGTCAAGTCTTCAGGTGATTGGGCATGAGGCCACAGTTTGAGTGTTCCCAACACCCAAGAAGTGAAATTATCCCAGCACAACACACACCCTGGTGTGCATTATTGCTATAATACAATGACTCTTTAAAAACAAAAATAGATGGAAAAATAAATTTAAAAATATTTAAGAATATGTATATATATATTTTTTTTAACAATGGGCATAGAAGCATAGAAACATAGACCTGATGGCAGATAAGGACCACTTGGCCCACCCAGTCTGCCCATTTCCCTTCCTATTGGATAAGCTGCAGATTCTAGTTCACCAACAGTCTACTTCCTGCAACCCCCAGTAGAATTGCCTTATGTCTGTCCCAAGCATGTTTGAATTCCCCCACTGTTTTAGACCCAACAACCTCCATAGGAAGGCAATTCCATGCATCCACCACTCTCTCCATGAAAAAACATTTCCTCACATTACCCCTGAGCCATCCCCCCTCTATCTTTAAATTGTGCCCCCTTGTTCTTACACATCTCTTTTTCTGAAAGATGCTACCCTCCTGGACTTTGTTGATTCCCTTGAGGTACTTGAAAGTTTCTATCATGTCCCCCCTGTCCCAACTTTCATGAAGGGTATACATATTAAGCTCTCTCAGTCTCTCTTCATATGGTTTCTGATGCAGACCCTGCACCATTTTAGTTTCCCTCCTCAAATATTGTGTTCCTCCCCAGCCATGAACCTGTACCCTCCCCACTGCAGCCAGCCACCCTCACCACCACACCACACAGCCAGCTTTGTACTTTAAACAGTACAGGTGTACATTAAAAAAAACTGCCAATTTATTTATTTGGCCAAAGTTTGGAGCTCTGCATCGCCATCCAACCTTTCTGTGTGTATACCTCAGTGTCTGTTCCCCACCCCAATTTCTGTTTCTCTGCTGGTGCCCACCAAGACTCCCCAATTCATATTTCTTTCTGTGCCGCTGTGTCTCACTGGGCATGCTGACAGCTGTGAGGAAGACCGACATCCACCCCCACCCTTTCTGGCAATTGTAAGCTTTGTCTGTTCTGAGCTGCTGGCTTCAAGGATGTCAGAAAATCAGACATCCACCCTCACCCACTCTGGTGTTCGGAGCTGTGACCATTCTGTGCAGCTTCTCCCAGTACAGTAAGCATGTGTTTGTACTGGGAGATCAAGAGACACAGAATGGCATTCGGCCACTACATCCAGACACACAGAATGGTGCTCGGCACTTCACTAAAGCACAGTGTGCTTTTAAAAAGCACACATGTTCTCTCTTTTCGGGTGAAGAGTATGAAGTGGTGCGTGAGGAAGTTTGGGCTTTGCTGTCGTCCACCCCTCCCACCCCCCATCAGTGTAGATGTCTGTAGTTAGCAAGTTTGTATCAGGAGAATATTTCTGAAAAACAGAGTCAGAAACAAATAGTTTGATACCTTTTATTAGACCAGCATATATGTAACAAAAGAAAACAGCGGCAAAGCTTTCTGTGGTTTTGTTAAATATGTTCTCTGTTGGAGGAAGGGGTTTCCCCTAAGAAACAAATGAAGCAATAGTGTAAAAATTAACTTTGGCCATGTGAAGTGTGGGCAACTCAGACATGGCTTATGGAGTGATACTTTTAACGTTTCATATGGTCATGTGTGTGCCGGGACAAGATCCATGATGTTGTACTGCAATAACATCAAGGGTCTAGCCACAGTCTGATCAATCAGAGTCTAGGTATTTTTTTTGCCCTGGTATCATATACATTAAACCACACTTACCTGATTTTCTCATATCACAGTCACTGGTTCCAGCAGCAAGATACGTCTTCAATCAAAGAGTGGATCTATGCCATGGGACATGTTCAGGTGAGGGTGTATGGGGGTTGTGGTGGTGTGTGGATGTTGAGTGGGAGGTTGGGCTGGGTTGGATGGGTTTGTGTGTGGGTTGTCAGATCAGTGAAGGGCCATTTTCTTTTTTACATGGCAAAAACTAAAACACTGATGGATGGTTTTCTTTATTTCAGGGGGTGTTGCAACATTAGGGATTGGGCACCCCAGTGTCTGGCTATTCTTCAGTGCCATATGGGGTGTGTACGCCAGCATCCCCACCTATACAGTGGGAACAGGGGCAGACTACCAGGAGGGGAAGGGGTCAACATAAATGGTACCGGGGTGGGCACTGCAGTCTGCTAATATATTTGAATATATACACCTTGGAAAGGCTGGGTTGGGGTGATCTGGAGGGGAGGGGAGGGGGAAAGAAGCAGTACCAGGGTGACTAAAGCTGTGGTGTCAGTATTCAAGAAAGTCCTGCTATTCTCATAGAGAGAATGCAAGTGAACACCTCCGCTCACTAATTTGGGCACCCTGGATTTTGGGTTGCCTAAAAATGTATTTCCAGGACAATTTTCAAAAACAAACACCAAAGTCTAGCTAAATGGGTATTCCATGGTATACAATTATTCCATTGATTGAATGTGGGGAACAACAGTTAAAAAAGATGAAGTGTGAGGAAAAGAGAATAGTATTTTAATTTACTTATTTACAACTTACTGACAAGCAAAGACCCACTGAGCCACAGTTCATTTTCAGATGTGACTTGGAGGGGCATGATTATGGAAGTGTATGACCCCAATACAATAACTAGCCATGCTACATTGTCCTGGGTACTCTTGTTGCTGGGGAGAAGTCTTCCTGCCGCCCATGGGGACTCTTGGGGTTAGATGGAAGGCCCCACAGGCCAATTAAGGGTGAACTTGAAGACAGATTTAATAAATGATTAATTTTTGTACTTTGGAAAAATAGTGAGAAATACTAAAACACCTACAAAAGACATTGGATAGACAGATTAGACATATTGCGCAGTTGTGACAGTTGGTATTAACTGGAACAAGGATGTGGCATAAGTAATAATAGTTGCCTTCAGAAGCAAGCATCATAGCCACTTGAAACATAAAGGCATAGAAACATAGAACTTGATGGCAGATACTGACCATGTGGCTCACCCAGTGTGCCTATTTTTCCCCTGTCTATACTGACACTGCAGACCTGACTTGTCAGGCTCCACCCCCCCCCCCATTTGCCTTTCAATAAGATTCCCTTATGCCTATTAAATGCATTCTTGAATCCCAGCACTACTTTCACCCCCACCACCTCTGCTGGAAGAGTGTTCCAGGTGGAACTATGTGAAGTATGTGAAGAAGGGATGGTTAAGGAGAAAAAGGCTGCATTCAAAAAGTATAAGGAATCACAGAAGGAGCATGACAGGAACTGTATCAATTAAAGCAGAAAGAAGTGAGGAGGGCAGTCAGAATAGCAAAGGCCCAAACCAAGGGAAAAAATAACCAACTCAGTTAAGAAGGGGGATAAAACCTTTTATAGGTACATTAGGGAGCACAGAAAGGTTAAGGGAGGAATAGTGACAATTAATAAAGGAGAGGGGAGGTGGGCAGAGGGAGACAGTGAAAAGGCAGAGATACTGAATGAATACTTTTGCTCAGTATTCACAAAAAAAAGATGAGGAGGAGTTACCTAAACCAGACAATAGAAGCACCCTGGGTAGGGGGGTTGACACCATCCATTTACAGAATAAAGAGTCCTGAAAGAACTCCTAAAACTCAAGGTGGACAAAGCAATGGGGCCTGATGGGATTCACCCCAGAATCCTAAAAGAACTAAGGGAGGACCTAGTGACACCACTGACCACACTTTTTAGCAAATCATGGGAGGATGGGGTGATACAAGAGGACTGGATGATGGCAGATGTGATTCCCCTTCACAAAAGTGGGAGCAAGGCAGAAGCAGGAAACTACAGACCTGTAAGTTTGACCTCAGTGGTAGGGAAAATGCTGGAATCACTTCTGAAAGAAAGAATTGTTGAGTACCTAGAGGCCAGCTGGGCACAGGACCCAAAGCAGCATGTATTTACAACAGGAAGGTCATGTCAGATGAATTGATTTCTTTGACTGGGTGACTAAAGTAATAGACCAGGGAGAGGCTGTGGATATGGCCTACCTAGACTTTATCAAGCCATTTGACACAGTCCCACACAAAAGACTAATAATCAAGTTAACCAGCCTGGGAGTGGGTTACAGGGTGGTAGCCTGGGTAGCAAACTGGCTGCACAACAGGACACAAAAGATAATAGTGAATGGAACACATTCTGAAGAAAGGGGGGTTACTAGTGGAGTACCTCAGGGCTCAGTACTGGGTCCAGTCCTCTTTAACATCTTTATAGGTGACATTGCAGTGGGTCTGGAGGGAAAGGTATGCCTCTTTGCAGATGACACAAAGTTCAGTAACATAGTTGATACACAAGGGGGGTAGAAAGGATGAGAAGGGACTTGGCAAGGTTGGAAGAATGGTCAGACATATGGCAACTTAGATTCAATGCAAAGAAGTGCAAAGTAATGCACCTGGGAAACAAAAACCCAGGAGAAGAGTACACAATAGCAGGGGAGGTACTAACAACAACAAAAATGGAAAGGGACTTGGGGGTAGTCATATCAGATGACCTAAAGGTGGGTAAGCAATGTGAGAAGTCAGCAAGGAGAGCCAGGGGGATACTGGGATGCATAGGAAGGGGCGTCACAAGTAGAAAAAGGGAAGTGGTTATCCCTCTGTACAGACAGTTGGTGAGACCCCATCTGGAATACTGTGTGCAGTTTTGGAGACCGCATCCACACAAGGACATAGACAGGATGGAAGCAGTCCAGAGGAGGGCAACTACAATGGTGCAGGGTCTGCATCAGAAACCATATGAAGAGAAACTGAGAGAGCTTAATATGTACACCCTTCGTGAAAGGAGAGACAGGGGGTACTTGACAGAAATTTTCAAGTACCTCAAGGGAATCAACAACGTCCAGGAGGGTAGCATCTTTCAGAAAAAGAGATGTGTAAGAACAAGAGAGCACAATTTAAAGATAGAGGGGAGATGGCTCAGGGGTAATGTGAGGAAATGTTTTTTCATGGAGAGAGTGGTGGATGCATGGAACCACTTTACTGGGGAGGTTGTTGGGTCTAAAACAGTGGAGGAATTCAAACATGCATGGGACAGACATAAGGCAATTGTAGTGGGGGGTTGCAAGAAGTAGGCTGTTGGTTAACTAGAATCTGCAGCTTATCCAATAGGAAGGGAAATGGGCAGACTGGGTGGGCCAAGTGGTCCTTATCTGCTGTCAAAGTCTATGTTTCTATATTTCTATGTAAGTTAGAAAATGTTTCTTCATGGAGGAATTTGGGAATCTGCTTCAATTTATGAATTCACTCTGCAATGTGGATTTCTGATTCTCATCATGTTGAGAGTTTCACAAATGGTGGATTTGATAACTTCATCTGTGAATTAGAGCCCGCAGGCACAGTATGCAATGTAGCATGGGACTGGAGGTCACATGGTATTGCAATGAGTTGTATTGCCCATGTGTAAGCTGAATTCAGTGCAGTCTTATGAAGAGAGTTGTTGTTAAGTTTGCTCTGTATCATTGTGCCCTAAAACCTTCGAAAAGCACTTCAAATACACAGTCATCTGAACAAAATCGCTCCTAAAAGTGTTTGAGTGCCTTGTGCTTCTAGATACAGTAAGCAATTATTTTTGGTGTTCCTTCTGATTTATTTACTTTGAAGCAGTTGTTTCATTTTTTGTGGTAAAGCAGTGCTGTGGAGGAGGAGAGCTGAGTCATCTAGCTAGCAGCAAGCAAAACAGCCGGTCTGTCAGCACTAGTCCCATTTTCATCCATGTTTCTTCCTAATTATTTTTTCTGTTTTTGGTTTTCTGTGATTTGTAAGTTTAATTCAGCTTGGTGTGTTTTATTGAATTGTTTTTGTCAGTCTGGTTGTACTATGTTGATTATAGTTATTTGTTCAATTACTGAAGTTACAGTTTTACTGTAATAGTTATAGTAACTTCTTCATAATTACTTCAGTGTTAGTGCATCTCCTCATTCCCTGACGTGTATTGTTCAAGTTAAAAAACTTATAAAAATTATTTTTTGGTTGTTTTTACTGTTGCTACTATTTTCTCAGTAAACTGTTGTGTTGTTTAAATCACAGAGCTCTGATAGGGTGTTTTAGTGTCTTTGCTGATGCCTATATTTACTTTAACTGCAATATTCCAAAATCTACATATAAAAATGCTTGGAAAGAGATAAAATTTGAGTTGTTCACAGCAATGATGCTGCCAAACAGAGCATAGGTTCTGTAGTTCAAAGGATATTGGATCTAAAACAACTACTTCTGGCTAACACAAAGAACCTTAGTATGCAAGAACTGGGGCAAAGGTTACCCCAAAGTGCATTGGCCGGGAAGCCAAGTTTCAAAGAAATACAAAATTGCACATACCCCCATAATGCAAAGCATTATGGACTGTATATGCAAATCACCATAGAATATTATGCTGGTTCAACTTTAATTAGAAATGCATGGTGCTGAAATGCCTCTCACACAGTCTGCAAAGGGTGCAAACAGACGACACATACACGTGTCTGTGTCTTCTGTTGGCACCCTTTGCAGACTGTGTATGAGAGGCCTTTTGGCACCATGCATTTCTGCTTAAAGTTGAACCAGCATAATATTTTGTGGTGATTTGCATATACAGCCCACAATGCTTTGCGTTATGGGGGTAAGTGTGATTTTGTACTTCTGCCACAAGTTCATCAGGGGCCAGTAGTACTAGTACTTGAAATGCAGTAGTTGGGACAAGTGGTGGGAGCATTAGTGTGGACAGATTTTTCTCAGCCACATATGTGGCTTCAATGCTGGTGTGTGTTGGCACTGCTGGTGGTGGAGGCAGCAGCAGTCAGAATAGTCCAAAGACCAAAAAAATATATTTCTCTGGAAATGTGGTTGAGGACAATGATATGGTTGTTGTTCCCATGGCTGTTGTTAATGATGGTGATGATGAGCCTGAGCATGACTCACATCTGATGCAAGAGATCTGTTTCATGCAAGGATGCTGAGAGGAAAAGAGAAGATGGAGGAAGTGAGAATGAGGAGGATGAGGACAGATCTTAGGAGGAGGTCATCAGCATCAGTGGGGATCATGTTGATGATCAGGATCCTCCATGAAAACCTGAAAAAAAAAAGGTCATGACCTATAGTACTGTGTATGTCACAATTTCCTCTCCCCAGTCCTCTAGCTGTTGCTACTGTTAACACTGTTAAGCAAATAATAACACAGCATGAGTTACCTACTATTGCAGCAGGACAGAAATCACCCCCCAAAACACTCATGTCCACCCCTCCAATGTACCAGTATCTGGTGCCCCGCCATGTAAAAACAAGGGCCTCTTGGACCCAGTTGATCAAACAGTGGCTATCTACCAGCTATATGGAGTATGTGTTAGTCATAAGAAAAAGGGGAGCCACCTAGGAATTGGTGGGCAACATGCACACCTCAAGTTCAGGTACCTGTTATGCTGGACTCAGCACCAAAGGGAAACTGGTGCAAGAGGTCTTCTCTCTTATCATCCTAATTGTGCAAACAATCTCAAAGTGGCATGGATACAGTCCCAGTGGAGCCAGAACTGACCACAGAGAACTATTGCAAAGATGATGAGGAGGAGTTGGGATTGCCTAGTAGTGAACAGCATAGCAGTTGTGGGTTGAGTAGTAGATTCTAGAGTCACCAAATAACCCCAGTTCCATTCCATAAAACAAACACAAATCACATCATTTATTTGTTCAGCATCTGTGAGCCCCCTAAGTCAAATGCTATTCTACCAGTCATGCCACCAGTTCACAGAGTGCAGCCTACACTGCATAACATGTTTGAACATCATACCAAATACCCACCCAGTCATGCTACTACACAGGAACTGAATGCAGCAACTGTTGAAATGCTGACAATTGATCTATTGCCATTCTCGTTTGTGGAGAATTTGGGATTCTGATGATTCATAGCATGTGCTTGTCCAAAATAGCAGACTCCCTAACAAACCACTTCCTCTACCTGTTTCAGGCAAGAACTTTAAAGGACTATAACATGCACAGTAGTACACAGCCTGCAGCATTCAGAATCACCTTACATACATTGTAGTATGGATATTAAAATAATAATAAATCTTTATTTAGATGGTGCCTTTCTATAACCAAGGCACCTTACAACAATTAAAACAGAGTAAATCATAAACTCAATCAATATAAATACTTAAAAGAGATAATACAGATACAACTGAAATATGTATCAGTTCCCAAATGCTTTCCTCCTTAAGTAAGTTTTGAGAGCCTGTTTGAATCCCTCCACTGTCGTGCACTCCCATAGCTGATGGGGTAGAGAATTCCAGAGGGTAGGGGCCACATGCATAAATGCCCGGGCCCCAGAAAATTTGAAACTAACTCTCAGAATCTCTAGCAATCCCTCGTCAGTTGAGCGGAGAGATCGTACAGGGCAGTAAGGTACCAGAAGCTCTTTCAGGTAGTCTGGGCCCTGTCCTTGCAGGGCTTTATAAGTCAGAAGTCCAAATTTAAAGGTTATCCACCACTATACCACCAGACAGTGCAGTCTGCGTAGCACTGGAGAAATATGACAGGACCGAGAGGTTATTGTCAATAACCAGGCTGCACCATATATACCACAATAAGAGTGCTGCACCAGCTGCAAGTGGTGGTTTTCCACCCCAGATAACCCTAGGTAAAGGGAATTGAAATAATCCAAGAACGAGGACACAAAGGCATTGACCAACACAGGGAGATCGCCAGATGGAACGAGATGCTTAACCTTGGAGATATTTCTCAGATGATAAAATGAGGATTTGATGACTTCTGACACCTGCAAATGCAGTGTCAACCCTTTGTCAAAGATTACCCCCAGGTTTTACACCTGTTCAGAGGTCGGGAGTGATAAACCCCCAAGAAAAAGTCCCGAGGGTGAACCTACCCCCAAAACCCCTATCCAACGCCCCAGGTCCACAACCAGACCGTCAGTCTTTTCTGAGTTCAACCTCAACCAGCTCAAATTCAACCAGTCCTGGATTTCAGTAAGGCAGTTATTAAATACCAAGAGAGCTCTATCCTGGTCGGGTGTGAAAGAGAGGTAGAGCTGGGTATCATCAGCATAGTAATGTAATCTCAGCCCATACCTTCTTACCATGTCTCAGAGGGGTAGCATATACACTGAGAACAACATGAGGGACAACACTGATCCCTGAGGCACCCCACAAGACAGAAGAACGGGGTGAGAGGAATAAATCCCTGATACCACCCTCTGAGTTCTTCTGGTGAGGAAAGATGTAAACAACCTGAGGACTGTACTAGACAGGCTGCAGATGGACCTCAGGTGACCGAGGAGTACACCATGGTCCACAGTGTCAAACACTGATGAAAGATCAAGAAGACCCAAGATAGAAAGTTTTTCTAATCTCTTGCCATCAGGAGATCATTGAGCACATGAACCAGTGCCATCTCGGTACTGTGCCTTTTTCGAAAACTGGAATGGAGAGGATCATAGATGTCATGGATGGTCAAATAGTTCTCCAGCTGTAAAGCCACTACTTTCTTGATCACCTTCCCTATAAAGGGAAGGTTTGAGATTGATCTGTAGTTAGCATGGCAGTCTGGGTCCAAAGAAGCTTTCTTCAGGAGGGGTGTTACCACCGCCTCCTTCAGGAAGCATGGAAATTCACTTGTTTCCAAGGAGCACCAGACAATCTGTGCAAGGACCGGACCAATGGTGTCAATACATAGAAACATAGAATTTGACGGCTGATAAGGACCGCTTGGCCCACCCAGTCTGCCCATTTCCCTACCTACTGGATAAGCTGCAGATCCTAGTTAACCAACAGCCTACTTCTTCTTACCCCAACCCCCCAGAATTGCCTTATGACTGTCCCGTGCATGCTTGAATTCCACCACTGATTTTGACTCCACAACTTCCTCCGGAAGGCCGTTCCATGCATCCACAACCCTCTTTGTGAAAAATACTTCCTTAAATTACCTCTGAGCCGCCCCCTCTATCTTCAAATTGTGCCCTCTTGTTCTTGCACACCTCTTTTTGAAAGATGATACCCTCTTGGACTTGTTGATTCCCTTGAGGTACTTGAAAGTTTCTAACATGTCCCCTCTCCTCCTTTCCTCGAGGCTATACATATTAAGCTCCTTAAGTCTCTCTTCATATGTCTTCCGGTGCAGACCCTGCACCATTTTAGTTGCCCTCCTCTGACAGCTTCCATCCTGTCTATGTCTTTGTGGAGATTGGGTCTCCAGAACTGCACACAGTACTCCAGATGGGGTCTCACTAGCTGTCTGTACAGAGGGATAATAACTTCCTGTTTTCTACTGGTGATGCCTCTCCCTATGCATCCCAGTATCTCCCCAGCCCTCCTTGCTGCCCTCTCACATTGCTTGCCCACCTTTAGGTCACCTGATATGACTACCCCCAGGTCCCTTTCCATTTTTGTTGTTGTTAGTATCTCACCCCCCATTGTGTACTCTTCCCCTGGGTTTTTGTTTCCCAGGTGCATTACCTTGCCGCTTCTTAGCATTGAATCTAAGCTGCCATACATTTGACCATTCCTCTAACCTTGCCAAGTCCCTTCTCATCCTTTCCACCCCACCTTGTGCATCAACTCTGTTGCAGATCTTAGTGTCATCTGCAAAGAGACATACTTTTCCTTCCAGTCCTTCTGCAATGTCGCTTTTAAAGACATTGAAGAGGACCGGTCCTAATACTGAACCCTGTGGTACCCCACTAGTAACCCTCCTTTCTACAACCCCTAATCAGGGTAGTAGATCCTGGGTCCAAACTACAGCACATAGGGCACATACCCTAGACAATCCACATGACATCTATGAATTTCGGGCAGTCAAAGGAACTCCAGAAAAGTTGAGGAGCAGCGACCAAGTGCTGATCCAAAGTAACACCCATAGAGTGTGCTGGTTGGAGCACTGCTCTGATGTCATCCAGCTTAGTCACAAAGAATCGAGCAAGCTCATCACCCTCCACTTCCGAAAAAGCTTTTCAAACCTGTTGACAGGCTGGGTTGCACAGTCTGTCCACAGTTCGAAAAAGTTGAGCTGGTGGTTCTGAGCAGCCGCAATCTCCCTGGACTGGAACTTTGCCTTCTTACGGGTGATTGTGGATTGATAGGCCTGATAATGGTCCATCAATCTAAGATGGTCGGCATCCAGGGAGGATCTCTGCCAGCAATGCTTTAACCTTTGTCCTAGTCACTGCATCTCCCTCAAAGTCCCATCAAACCAAGGGGACTGAGGGTGAAGGGAGAGAGGATGAACGTGGACAGGAGCAACAACATCCAGTGCTGCAGATATGGCCATATTATAGGCCATAACTAAGGCCTCTGGGTCATTGTTTGTCAGTGGAAGGATAGATACATCAAGCACCACCACTAGGCCTTCAGAGTTTATAATTTGTAAAGGGCAGTACTTGACCATCTTTACAGGGGTAGGCGAGCGAAGGGGGGCAAGAAAACTGAACTCCGTGGTGTAGTGATCAGACCATCTGACTGGTTCCACCCCCAACTCTAAGGCTTTGATCCCCAGGAGGGAGACTAAGTCAAGGGAGTGACCATGTTTATAGGTAGCAGTGGTAACAATCTGTGTTAGGCCCAGAGATGTCATCAGCTGGAGGAAGTGCTGTCTAAATTGCAAGAGTTCATCATCAACCCAGGAATTAAAGTCACCCAGGACCATCAGCCTGGGTGACTCAAACTCCAGGTCCATCGCGAAGTCTGCTACTTCCTGAAGGAACTGCCTCTCATCTCCAGGTGAACAGTAGATGACAGTGGTCCCACGGCCTACACCTGCTACCATGGTACACTTAAATGACTCAGTCTTCTCGACCGGTACACTTGTGAGGCCCAGTTTGGTCTTGAAACAAACCATGACCCCCCCCCCCCAATCCAATCTTGAGCGGTGAATCACTGAGCATCCGGCTGGAGTTGCAGCATCCAATATGGGGCCAGAGTTCTAGTCCAGCCAGGTCTCAGTGATACAAGCCAGGTCCACTGTTCCCGCAAGATATGCACTAACTGCAGTCTTGTTTTTGATGGACCTGGCACTGCATAACACCACTTGAGTTGGATGAATTTCCAGGGCTGCCCAAACCACCTGCCCACCAGAACTGGTGGTGCCCTTGGGTATGGAAAACAGACATGGAGGACCATGATCAGGATTCCATTTTGCCCCAGGGTATCTTCTGGATCTTTCGACCCTGATACAATGGCCCCGCTCATTCATCCTCCACCATTCACCCCCCCAATACCCCTCCCCCCGACATGTAATACCCAGTGCTCTACAGTGTTGGTAAATAGTAAACTGCAATGGGGGAGATAAAGGGATAGGGAGCACGAAGGGAGGAGGATGAATAGTGCACGACCATGGGGACAGGCCTCCAACACATTCTGGTGACCACAATAAAACAACTATCAGCAGGGTAGGATATAAGACAAAAAATAAAACAAACAAAAAGAAATAAAATAAATAATTATATGTAGATAAAATGTAAATTAAAAAAATCTAAATATAAATCCCTCAGCTCTCACTTGAGGGAGAAGAAAAAAAGTACAAACTATAACCAAATCTACTATCATAAACTGAATCAAAATAAACCCCCAACAGAACAACTGAACCCAACCCCATAAACGTTATAATAATATTAACTTAAAAATTAAAATGAACAAACTATAACAGTCCTTCAGTCCCGGCCAGTTCCAATATAAATGTACTATAATGTCAACTAATATCCAGAGTTCAGACCAGAAGAAAAGAGAAAATTCACATAGATGAAAATCCAAGAGGTTCCACTGCCCAAGAGCCACGATTTATTCACTTGAAGCCCCGGGGTCTCACCATTGAAGCTGAGGGAATTGCAGTAACTTAAGTAAAAAATTACCTGGGAGCTCCCACCTCCAGGGAACCACAGTAACACAGTAACAGCAGTCAATTTTCCTCATGGGCTCTCATCTCGACTGAAAACTGACAGAGCCTCAGTATGTTACAGTAGTTTCAAGTCCCAAAAAACATTTTAAAACCACAGACCTGCAAGGAAACTCACTTCAGAAAATAAGTTTATTCCTCCGGTCTGTAAATTTCTCATAGGCCACTCTTCACTTTATTCCTAACTGAGGGAGACAAGCTAGGGTACCAACAACCACTGTCCTGCTTCACAGCACACCAGATCATCATATTCTCCATATTAAGTGGTATCCAAGGCTGAACTGCACTCCAGGCACAAAAAACACTGAATCCAAAGCCAAAGATTCAGACCACACAAGGAGATTCCCGCCCAGACCCCTGAACCTTTCCGCAGACCTGCTCACCACCACAGCTACTCACCAGCCACCATGTGGCAAGCAGAAGTGGTGCAGAAATGTCTACCCAATGGCAGCAATACTACAGCACACCACCAGGTTGGGATGGGGTCGGGACTGAGAAGGAACTCCTCCAATGGGTCCTTAGGCATGTGCTGCCAAGGCCAAATCCACACTCCACTCCTTAATGGTCTTCCACAAGCCAGCCTCCCAAAGGAAATTGCTCCTTATTCTGCCATCAGGACTTCATGCCCCACTCACAGCACTCCCCACAGAGCCCAGGTTCCGAAACTATTTATTTCAAATTCAGATTAATACCTTTGTGCTGGGGGCTTGATTACAAAGGCTCCAAGTCAACAAGGAATAAAAGACATTTACAGGTGATGAAACATTGCAGAACAGAAAGACATCAACTAACAAGTGGTATTAGTGTGCAGTTACAACATTAAGCAGAGTACAAGAAGTAAGGAGAAACATGACCACACTTCCAGAGAAACATATTAATGTAGCACTAATTAAGTGTAGTACAGTGTTTAACAATCATGTTACAGTTCAGACCGGGTGCTCCCAGTCTGCAGAAATGCATGTTTTAGCAGCCAAGGTGAGGCTTTGTCAAGGGTAGGTAGTAGGTGGTGGGAGGTTGGAGGTGGAAGGGGGAAGTGGGCAGTTGTGGAACAGGAGGGTGGGAGTGAGAGAGGGTAGCATTTCACAGGTGTGAGAACCGCTGTCAGAGGCCATGGGTTAACAGAAACGCTAGCAGTCAGATTTGCTGGCAAGAAGAGATCACAGCCCATTTTTAAAGTAGCCAAGTCTGGGGGAATTGGCAAGGTCTTCAGGCAGATCATTGAACCATTTAGACCCACAGTAGGAGAGGGATCTTTGGCCAAGGGTGGTTGGTTTGAAGGGAATAGTTAGAACAGTCCTGGAGGCACTCCTTGTGCATTTAGATGGTTGTGCAGGCTCAAAGAGGGCTTAAGTAGCCCTAGGCATGGACCTCATCAGGGACTTTTTCACAAGGAGTCAGGCCTGGTATTGGAGTCTGTGTTGGAGTAGGAGCCAGCCAGTTTCCTTGTATAGGTCACGAGAGTGAGTCATTTTGTGTACTCCCAGGACCAGGCAGCAGGCCTTGTTGAAGATGGTTTTGACCCTTTTAAGCACTGTGTCTGTGCCTACCCCATATATGACAAGACTATAATCCACAGATGAGAGAACTGAACTGCACATAACAAGTTTAAGGGCAGCCGGTGTCATTGAGGTGTGGTGTCTGTACAGGATGCCAAGCTTCATGTTGGTGGACTTTACCAGTTGCTCAGCATGGGCAGTGAAGGTGAGGGTGTCATCAAGGTGAATCCCTAAGTACTTGAATGTATTGACTTGGTCTAGTACTTCTCCTTCGCTACTAAGTATATGCAATGAGAACCCTCGAATCTTGCTCTGTGGGGTGCTGAAGAGCATGCTCTTTGTCTTTTTGTAGTTGAATAGCAGTTTATTTCGGGGTGAACCAGGATTCCAATGCACAAAAATTGTGCTGAAGTTCAGAGCTAATTGATCCCAGATCATTCCCTGGAATGGTGATAACAGCATCATCTGCATAGAGTACGGAGTGTGCAGGACAGATAGAAGGCATGTCATTTATGAAGAGGCTGAATAAGACAGGACCGAGGATAGAACCTTGCGGGACCCCTAGGTTTACTTCCATGGGCTCAGAGATTATATTGCCAATCCTGACATGTTGAGCTCTATGGATTAGGTAACTATGGAACCAGGCCACAGATTCCATTACTATCCAAGTAAACTTAACTCCTGTTGCAGTCTGTGAATATGAGTGTAAAGACTGAATTTTGAATGTATGCAATGTAGGTTTTAATAGAAGCACCCGCTACTCCATTTTTGGCATGGGACAACCACCTAAAATTAAAAAAAAAATGACCTGAAAAAAGAAATCAAACAAAACAGCAAAACAAATAAACGAGTAACACAAATCCTACTCTACACATCCACTTATGGCCAACCCAACCCGGCCGCCATCTTGGTATGAGTCCTGTAGTGTAAAGGGAGAAGCCCTTGGTATCTGCATGTAGATATTTAGACCAGTGGTCAAACAGCTGGTTGCTCTTATCTATGTATTATAGACCATTAGTTCTCAGACTTTGCCATAGTGAGCCTCCCCAAAACCATGGAAAAGATCTTGAGCCTCCCCCAGATACTAAAATAATTGTGGGCCTCCCCACAGAAAGATAGCATACTTTGCACAGTACACCAGGAAAAAGTGAAACTCCGTTGAATAGTTGGCTCTCATTATATTCAGCTTATTGTAACCCCCACCACCACCACCAAAACCACCATGTGTAACCCCATCCCCAGGACAACCTGCTTGCTCTGCTGTTTTGACTTTCAAACTATATTGCTTGCTGCAATACCTTGATGGGTCAGACTGCTTTCTTGGTTTCCACTCTATCAGAAATAACCATCCTACCCACCTCTGCCTCACCCTCTGTCTCAGGGATCCTTTGCTCCTTCCTGCTCTTGCTCCCAGTATTTCTCTGCTTGACCCTTGTATTTCGCTGTTCTGCTACCAGGCTAATTCATCAGTTGTTACCACTTATTATTTGTTCATTGTTCCTATTTGTTTGCAGTATTGCTCATTTTGTATTGTTGACTGTTTTGCAGTTACCTTTTGAATTGTATTCACTCCCTACATTTTCTAGGTACACCTGAAATGAGCCTTGGCTCAGTGTGCCTTTTCTAGTCACCAATTTGTAAATAAATAACATTAATTTACCTGCTATCACCTTTTTTTCAGTTTGCTGTATCCCTTCACATAAAATATCTAAAACTCAAAATTTAAATACAGTATGTTTTTCAGACTTGCTTGAGCCTCCCTTGGAACAGGCTGGGGCCTCCCAAGGGAGGCTGGCCTCACCATTTGAGAAACCCTGTTATAGACTATTGGGCACAGGTATCTGGGAAAGTATTTGATGTTGGAATGGAGAAAAATTGTATGAAGCTCAACTGGGATTTTAGCAACATTCCAAGAATTTGGAGTATGCCACTGTGGCAATGAAGAGAGCAAGTAGATCACCCATGGACTTCTAGAGACTCCCTATATTTTAATTAAAGCTCTGACTAGAATTAATAGTAAAGATTACAGTAAATCAACATTATTAGATCTTATCTTTACCAATTGTCCAGAACAATACCATCAAAGTGGTGCATTACCTGACACATTCTCAGATCACCAGCTTACATTGTAATATGAAATTAGGTCCATAAAAATAGTAAAAAGCACTTATGCTACAATGTAAAAACTTTAAAAATGTTGTTTACACAGCAGTTATGCTGGACATAGAAAAATAGGATAGACTAGAATTAATTTCTTCCATTACTGATACGTGGAGCTATTTCCATCAGGAATATATTAAGGTATACAACTTGCATGCACCTATAAAAAAGAGGAAAGTTAAAAATTCAGGAATAAAGTGCTACTGTGCAGAACTACATAACTATCAGTGCCAGCGGCTCAGCAGGTTGCACATTAACCTCTGAGGCCAGAAGATCAGAAGGCTGTGGGTTCTATCCCCACACCAGGTACTTGGGTTTAATACCAATACTGACACTGTAGAGCAGCATGAGGGGGTGCTGCACTCTTGAGGTGCCATCTTTCAGACGAGACATTAAACTGAGGTCCCATCTGCCTGTTCTGGTGGTAGTTCGGGTGGATATTAATGATCCCATAGCACTTCTCGAAAAGAGTAGTGTGTTTCTTTATTAGAAGTTGATTTGAACATACAAAATAGATCCTGTTATTAAACTTCATAACAGTAAATATACAATAAAAAAGGTACAATACATTTCCATTAAGTGGCACAAAAGAAATCATAAGCGAATCAAAAAGCCATAAAGTAAGAAAAAACAAACATTTGTCAATGCTGAATGTTGTCATGCTGGCATTGGCAGTGGCGGAGGTGAGAGGCATAGTGCTGTGAGTTTGTTAATGTGTCCCAAAGGGTGATTTTGCACAGCGAGTACACAACTGTGCGGCAGAGCTGTGGAAACGTGTTTTGGGCAGGCTGTGGAAAATGGCAGCAGGACTGTTGATAATGAGGTGTGCACAAATGCCAGTGGTGGAAATGTGGCATGAAAATATTGCAGACTGACGGAGTTACAAGGGTGAGTGGAATCTGTGCACTGTACACTTGCAACACAGTCATTGTCTGGACTTTCGCCATCAAATGTTCAACATAAGCATTTTAGGACCTCTGCTCATGAATAGTGTCACCGTCATTTCCTCAAAGTGTCCCGAAAAATGATTTCGCACAGTGACCATGAAATTCTGCACCGGACGTGTGAAAACACATTTCAGCCAGCTGTACTGTTCATAAGGAGGTATGGAACAATGCCAGTGATGAACAGCTGGAGTGAAAGTATTTCAAATTCAGGAAGCCACGAGTGCATGTACAAACTGCACAATGCGTGCTCATAAAAAAACACTCATTTTATCAACTTTCATCCCTTAATTTTCAACATAGGCATTTTAGGACATCTGCTAATGAACAGTGTCACTGCCATTTTCATAATGTGTCTTGAACATGGGCTTTCCACAGCGACCTCGCTATTGTGCGCCGTAGCTGTGAAAACAAATTTTGGTCAGGATGTGAAAAATGACAGCTGTACTGTTCATTAGGAGGTGTAGAACAATGGCACTGTTGAAAATGTGGAGTGAAAATATTGTAAGTTTGGGAACTTACGAGCGTGTGTGCAAACTGTGCAACACACGCTCGTAACACAGTCATTTTAGGGAGTATTGTCCCCAAATTTTCAACACAGGCATTTTAGGCATTTTAGGACCTCTGCTCATTAACAGTGTCATTGTCATTTTCGTAATGTGTCCACAACAGTGATTTCGCACAGCAACTGCGCAATTCTGCACCGGAAGTGCGAAAACACATTTCGGCAAGGATGTGAAAAATGACAGCTGTACATTCCACAGGAAGGTGTTCTAAAATTCCAACGTTGAGAATGTGGCGTGAAAATATTGCAAATGCGCTAACTTACGAGCGTACGTTGCACAGTTGCTACGCACACTCGTAAAACAGTCATTTTTTTGATTTATCCCACCAAACTTGCAACATAGACTTTTTGAGAGCCCCTCTCATGAACAGAGACACTGTCATTTCATTACTTGGTCCCAAAAGGTGATTCCGTGCAGTGACTGCGAAATCACCTTTCGGGACCAAATAATGCCATGACAGTGCAAGAATAACCACGCAACGCACGCTCATAACACAGTCATTTTATGGATTATTGTCACCAAATTTTCAACACAGGCATTTTAGGACCTCTGCTCATGAACAGTGTCACTGTCATTTTCGTAATGTGTCCCGAACAGTGATTTTGCACAGCAACCGCGCTGTTCTGTACTGGAAGCGCGAAAACACATTTCGGCAAGGATGGGAAAAATGACAACTATACGATTCACAAGAAGGTGTGGTAAAATGCCAATGTTGAGAATGTGGTATGAAAATATTGCAAATGCGCTAACTTATGAGCGTGGGTTGCGCCGTTGCTATGCACACTCGTAAAACAGTAATTTTATGGGTATTGTCATAAAATTTTCAACACAGGCATTTCAGGACCTCTGCTCATGAACAGTGTCACCGTCATTTTTGTAATGTGTTACAAACACTGATTTCACACAGTGACTGCGCTATTCTGCGCCGGACGTGCGAAAACACATTTCGGCCAGGATGTGAAAAATGACAGCTGTACGGTTCACAAGAAGGTGTGGTAAAATGGCAATGTTGAGAATCTGGCATGAACGTAGTGCGAATGCGCTAATGTGTGAGCGTGCGTTGCGCAGTTGCTACGCACACTCGTAAAACAGGAATTTTTTTGATTTTTCCCACCAAACTTACAAAATAGACATTTTGAGAGCCCCTCTCACGAACAGTGGTACTGTCATTTCATTCCTCAGTCCTGAAAGGTGATTCTGCGTAGTGACTGGAAAATCACCTTCCGGGACCAAATAATGCCATGACAGTGCAAGAATTCATGAGAAGGGGTCCCAAAAACCCCTTGTTGAAAATTTGAGGCCAAAATTTGCAAAAATGCCCCAGATATGCATTAAAGTTGAAAAATCCCTATTCATTCCATTATACAGCTTGCCAGCATTTCTTCAATTCGTGGTCAGATTTGAAGAGTGCAGACGTGTTCCTGGTCCAGCAAAGATCGTCTTGCCAGACTCCGCAGGTAAGTATGGGGTGAGGGGGGGTGAGGGGTGGCAGGGTGCGGAGAGGGTGAGTGCATGTGGGGGAGAGGGGAGCATTGAGGCTACGAGGGACCATTTTAATTTTACAGAAAAAAGAAACAACATTGCAGGACATTTTTATTTTTACAGGGGATTTGGCATGCTGGGATGGGCTCCCAGCATGCCACCTAACTGTTTGGGGGGGTGTCTGTAGCCGATGGGGGACTGGGCACTCGCCAGCACAACATGGGCGGGGATGATGAAGTAATGCCGACGGGGATTGGGTACCCCCATCAGCACACAAAGAAAGCAGGGGGGTGAGCTGAGGAGGATTGGGCACCGGCATTCAACAACTGGGGGAGTTTATGCCGATGGGGACTGGGCTCCCCCATTGGCACACAAAGGAAGCGGGGGGGTTAACCAACAGGGGGATTGGGCACCCCCGAAGTCGGCAATAGTCAGGCAGCCGCCCACTCGCCGACCATGCTCATAATGTCAGCGAGCACGGAGGAAGGGTCTGCTGCATATGATGAGCTTTGCTCGGATTTCAGCAGACCTTTTCTTAGATGTGCTCACCACATTATGTATGCATGGTGTGGCGCTGGCATGCAGGCTGATTGGGGAATGAGGGATGCACCTACTGGTGCGTGCCCTGCATTCGCCAAACAGCGACCCCGCCTCCGAAGCTGCACTGTCCCACGATATTGAATGCGCAAGCACACCAACATAAAAAAGGTACAATACATTTTCATAAAGTGGCATGGAAAAAGCCATAAACAAATCAAAAACCATAATCATATAACCATAAGATACAGTAGTAGATGTAAACACCTGCTAACATAGAAACATAGAAGCTGATGGCAGATAAGGATTGCAAGGCCCATCCAATCTGCCCATTTTTTCTACCTTATGAATGTGCCATAGGCCTTTACTCTGTCAATGGCCTATTTATTTATACTCATCTGTATTGCTCCCTTATGCCTATCCCATGCCTGTTTGAAGCCCTGCACTATATTCATATCCACCACTTCCTGAGGTAGGCCGTTTCATGCATCCACCACCCTTTCTGTGAAAAAAGAACTTCCTCACATTGTCTCTTAATCGGCCTTCCGCTACTCTCATGCTGTGTCCTCTTGTCCTGCTATTTTTCTTGTATGGAAATATGTGAGACTCTTTCAGCTTGTTAATGCCCTCAAGATGATTGAATGTTTCGATCATATCACCTCTATCCCTCCTTTGCTCTAGGATATACATATTGAGCTCCATTAATCTGACCTCACATGTTTTATGATGCAATCCTAACACCATTTCGGTTGCCCATATCTGGACTGCCTCCATTTTGTTAATGTCCTTGTGAATGTGTGGCCTGCAGTACTTCACACAGTACTCCAGATGGGGCCTAACCAGTGTCTAGTAAAGAGGGATTATTACCCCCCTCTTATGGCTTGTGATACCCCTACTAATACACCCCAACATCCCTCTAGCCTTACTTACTGCTTTAGTGGTCTGTTTGGATGATTTCAGGTCATCTGTCATGATGATGCCCAAGTCTCTTTCTTCTCTTGTGATTGCCAGCAACTCCCCTCCTAACCTATAGGTAGCTTCAGGGTTTCTCTTACCTATGTTCATAATCTTGCACTTCTTTGTGTTGAATCCCAGTTGCCACTCTTCAGACCATTTTTTTTGCTCCCTCCCAGCTCCAGGCTGGCCTCTCCTTCAGGCCGCCTATGCCCCTCACTGCTGCCCTGCCCCAATTGTAGCTACAGCCACCCCACATCACAGCCCCCTGGGTAATCCAGCATAACTCTTTGCCAGATGGGTCCCCCTCCTCCAAAGGTAGAAGGCACCAGTGGGAGCAAGCCAGTGCACTCTCTATTTGGCCCGGTGCTGCTGAGGTGGTCTTTGGACTGCCCAGGGCTCCATGGCAGCGGGAGCCAGTGATCATAATCTGGTCAGCTATGGAGTTCTTTTCCCATTTTCTCCCCTGGAGAGGGTGGCGTGCCACTAACATCAAGGTGTATGCCAACATTCACCGTGCTTCATTTAGTCATCAGGACCCAGCACATTGCAATACCCCCAGCCTCCGCCAGGAGTCGGCAATTGCCAGGTCACCTCCCCACTGTCCCCCAACAGAAGGCAAGCAAAATTCGAATGCTCGAGCCTTCTCTCCCCAGCCAGCCCTACAGCTCACTGGGTCCATTCCTGAATCAGGGTTGCAAGCGTTGCAAGTGGAAATCCAACCACTGCACCAATGGGCTAGCTCTTCAGATAATTTTGCCAGTTTTTCCAGATCTCTTCTCATTCTGTAGACCCCATCTGGATCATCTACTCTGTTGCAGATCTTGATATCATCTACATACAGGCAAACCTTACCCTCCAGTCCATCTAAAATGTCACTGATGAAGATATTGAAGAGGACTGGCCCCAAAACTGATCCCTCAGGTACCCCATATGTGACTTGCATTTCTTCTGACTGTATACGGTTTACCACCACTGTCTGTTTTCTGCCCACCGACCAATTCACCACCCAGTTGACCAACCTCTGACCCACTCTGAGCCTACTCAACTTTTTAATCAATCTTCTATGTGTAACAGTATTGAAAGCTTTGCTGAATTCAAGGAAGGTAACATCAACTACAGCCCCTTGGTCCACCACTGTGGTTACCCAGACAAAGAAATGTATGAGATTAGTTTGACAGGACTTTCCTGTTGTAAACCCATGCTGTATTGGATCCTGTGCTGCTATGGATTCCAGGTGCTACACTATCATTTCCTTAAGGAGTGCCTCCATAATCTTGCCCACTGCTGAGGTAAGACTGACTGGTCTGTAGTTCACTGCCTCCTCTCAGCTACCATTCTTGTGGAGCAGGATCACATAAGCCCTTCTCCAGTCTTCTGAGACTTCTCCTGTGCTCAGAGTTTCACTAAACAATTCTGATAATGGCTCTGCTAGTTCCATCCTTAGCTCCCTTAGTACCCTGGGATATATGCCATCAGGTCCTATTGCTTTGTCCACCCTGAGCTTAGTGAGCTCTGGTAGGACCCTTTCTTTTGTGAAGGGACTTGTGCACATGTCCCTTCACTCCCCCCGTGTCCATGGTGCATAGCGCTGGGCCCTGCCCTAGTATCTACTTAGGATAGATGCTTTTCTTTGGTCCTCCTCCACACACTCCCTTGTATCCCCTTTGATCTTAGCAATACACCCTCTGGACTTTCTCCTTTCACTAATGTATCTACAGAATGTCTTGTCCCCTTCTTCTACTGTTCATGCTAGTGTTTCCTTGGTTTGGGCCTTTGCCTGCCTTACTGCCTTCCCTGCTTCCCTTAGGGACGTTTGGTATGCCCTCCTATCCTCATCCCACTGCATTTCCTTTTATTTCCTGAAAGCCAACCTTTTGATAATATGGAAATATCCATTTCCATGTGATGAGGGTGACTGCAGCAGAGCGAACCGTTGAAGAGCACCGGTAACACCACGAACATGAAAAGCCCAATGTCACAACATGGGTGGGTGTCAGAATGGTGAATGCAGATACATAAAAAAAAATGCAACCGCACCACCATAGGGATGCATGAAAACCCAGGAGACCACACAGCAGCTGACCGACAGGGGAAGAACCATGAGAATGGATCCAGAGAGTGACTGAACTGAACCGACATGGAGGACATTGACAGCACACTGTGCGGAAGCACACATGGGGTGGGGAGCCATCAGCACTGGGAGGCAGAGGGCAAGGGGGGGTGGAGGTACCTATAGACAATGCTGGATGGCTGAAACAAGACAGGGACACACAAGGGATGGTCAGGAGGTCAGTGGAGGCAATGAGGTGGTGGTGAGGCCGAGACATGGATGGAATGGAAGCTACAAATGCCATTGGCAAGTAGCCAGGATCAGGAAGCTGGTGACTGTGGTGTGATGAAACAAGAACGGGGGAGGCTGTGCAAACAGTGGTGGGTGTGAGCACCCAGTAAACCAGGTGTGGGGAATGGACAGAGGAAACAGACTATAGGAATGGTGTGTCAATGGCAAACAGATGAGTGGGGCTTAGAGGCAGTCATCAAGGGTATTGCTGCACCAGCTGGCAGGGCGGGTGGGGCACAGGGATGCAGGTAGATACAGACAGACTGGGGATGTAATGGCAGAAGCAAGCTGTACGCTATTGTGGGTGGTGGCACGCGATGGGTGGTGGCTACCATGGTGGGGCGGGCTCGGGTGTGGATCAATCAGATGCAGCCATGGTGGGTGCTGTGGGCAGCGCATGGCACAGGCCCCAATGGAGCTTGTGGCAGAGGGTGGTACTCATGTGCCATCTCAGCCATAGATGCAACAAACTACATCTGTGATTGGAAATTGTACTCCAGACTCCTGAGGTAGTCCGGCGTGCTGCACACACCGTATTTCACCACAATTGCCTCGATGTGGCATGTCAGGTCAAACTAAGCCTTCTTCTTTGTGGCAGACCCAGAGGCTAACACGAGCTGCACCATGCGCATGTCACTCAGCCTCTGCTCCTCCCTGAGGCAGTCCATGAAGCGCCATATACTCGGTTGGTTGGCACCAAGCCTGGGTCTTGAAGCCATGGTGGCATCTTTCCACCATGTTGTTTGTCCTCACCAGACCAGCACTTTTGGGCCTTTACATGTTCCAGGTGGATACCTGGAACCATGGGAGTCACCTGGCTGTCATATTGTTGGGGTGTCCGACCCATGAGTCCTCCAAGTAGTCAAGGATTGCCTGGAGGAGCTTGTCGTTGTCTCAAAAGAAGGTCATGTCAACGGGCTCCACATAAACATTGCCCACATCATCCATGGGTACAAATGCCAGAGTGAGGATCATGCGCATCTTCAGAGTGAACTCTGCATCCCTGGCATACCCTGCATGCCCCTCAGTGTTGCTCTGCACACGTCACCACATAGCCTTGCAAAAGTGGAAGAAGCAGCTTCTCATGTCTGCCCCCTCGAACATGAATGTGAAAGCCCACCATGCTGCACCCTCGAAGTCCAGTATTGCTATAAGCAGTTGGGCATCACCCAGTACCCAGCAGATCTCTGTGAACACATGCACGTATGACTGCTCCATGCACAAATACAGAGAACGTACGTGGCTGGCACGATGACCTCGGACAGCATGCCATGGATGATGTAGATCTGAACAAAAAGTGGTGGTGTGGCATGAAAGGTGCCATCCAGGAACCAGTCCTGGCACCCAGTGTGGAACAGCATTGCACTTTGCATTGCGAATATGAGTACGTGGTCCCCTGTTGGACCACTACCATATTGCAGGAAACAGTCACCGGTGTGTGTAACCATATACTCCTGCGGGATGGTGAGCTCTGTCAAACTGGAGGGCATTGCTGGGCAGCCCCTCACTGCCTGCCACACCTGCTGGACAGTCCTTCAGATCAGGGGCAGGGCTGATAGCCTGCCTGTGATAGCACACATGACCCCAATGTTGACTGCACAAGAACCTGGGTTGTACTTTCCAGGCTGGTGTGTGTCTGTTCACAGACATCCGTCATCACACAATGGCCACTGACTTCCCCTGCATCTGGGACATGGTTATGCAGGTGTCCAGTATGGACCACAAGATCCACCATGGTGTGCAGACTTGCAGGACATCCATGCCTGTAGTTCTGCACAGATCTTTAGTACACTTTTCCATGTAGCTCCTTGTCTCTGCAGTACACAAACCCATGTTGAGCAAGGAGTGGTCTCCCTTTTTGACTAGTTAGGAAGGTAACATCCTCCTTCCTTCACTTGCTAACACAGAGTGACAGCTTTCTTTGTGGGTGCTGGCCATTTTATGGGTGCACTGTGCAGTCATGTGCATGTTGGCCATGCCTTGATCACTGCCTGCACTGCTGACAAAACTGGATGCTGCATGAGAACATGCCCCTGTGTGCAGCTGCTTGTGTAAAAGAGTACATGGTTGCCCGCTCCCTGCTGCCCTGAACATCTACAGAAACAATATAGGACTAATTTGGCCATTGATGTGTGAGCTACAGAATGGCCCCGTGAATGATGGACTCATGCTGAGGTATGGCAGTTTTGTGTACAGCGCTGAGATCATGTCTGCCTATGCGGCGGTCTGTGCTGCTTGCAGGCGATGATGGGCACTGACAGTTACTGGTAGATGTTGTGTTCCCAAATACCTACTGCCACTGCACCCTACACTGCTGCTGTCCTACATGGTGTTACTGCCTGTGGGGTTCAAACCCATGGCAGGCTTGCCCTTGCATTCGGAGATGTCAGTTTCTTGTAGAGCATGCCACGAGTGCGGCATGCCTGCAGCCTGTTCAACAGGACCCTTCACAGCTTGAGTCTGCTGAGTGGGTGGTTTGTGTGTGGGGGGGGTGTTTCACTGGCAGGAGAGTTTCCTTGGGGGGGTTATTTCCTGCCATGGTTATGGTTTGCTATGGGGGGAGAGGTAGGGAGCACGTTGCTGCTGGTGTCTGCAGTCATGCGTGATTTTGGCAGTTACCCAGTTTGGCATTTGCTGTTTTGCCCTTTTTGCCCTCAATGTCTGTCATCATTAATTACATTCACTGTTATTGACAATAGCTGTACATTTCTGGGAGAGATTTTGGCAATGGGTCATTGCTGCATGTGAGCCCCATTCACTGTTGCTCATTATGTGATGGTATTGCCCGGGTTGCCCTCCCACAGAAGCCTATGTCGCAGGCTACCAAATATCCATATGACTTTAAAAAAAATTGCATGTATGTCCTGGTGTTTTTAATTTTCCCAAAATTCTTAGAGATTCTTGGAAGGTAATACAGTTTGTAATAAAATTAATATTCTATTCTCAAAGGTTCATAATTACTACCTAATAAAATATGCCACTTTTTTTCCCTAAGTTAAGTTATCGACGTGAGGGAAACCCATCTATCTACAAGAGGCGGCTGTGTGCTATTTTGTTGTTCCTGTCTCTTTATAGTCAAGATAGTGTCTAAGAGAGATTGCATAACCTGTTCTGGAGTCCCTGCTGACTGTTGCAAGGTCAATTTGCACCTTGCTTGCCAAATCCAGTATTTTAGACAGGTTATGATGAATCTAAGTATGCTTTTATCATATTGGAAAAGAGTCTGTGGAAACATACCTAGAAATAATACTGTAGGAGTGGCTATACATTTAGGAAAGTGTATCCAATAGTTCTCTAAAAACAACCAGAATTGTATTTAAAAGGGGCATTCAAAAAAAATAAGGTGGTCCATCATTTCTGGTTTTTCTATACAAGAGCTTCTAGTTTTTTCTTTCTTGTTTTGAATTATCTTTAACCGGTAGTTTCTCGTGTACATAAAGCCATACAATATCCCATATTTGTGGGAGTATTCTGTGTTCAGTAAGCAGGTCTGTGACTGCCTGAAGTTCATTGCTTGGGTGTGTAATATACGTCGAAGAGACTAGGTAGTATTGTACTTGTATATTTGAGTAAAACTGTTATCAGTTATGTTTCTAGCATAGTTCTTGCCACTTTCCAAACCTTAAGTTTACCAATGCAGTCTCCCAAATATTTAGGAAGTCCTACTACTTTTGTTTGCTTGGGGATGTTCCCTGACTGACCTCATGATGCTAAGAGGGGGGAGATGTTTTCCATCACCCATGCGGACCATATTAGAAGGTTTTCTGTGAGAAGTGGTTAGATATTAGAGTATAGGAAGATGCTACAGAAAAAGACATCTGGGTTGAACATTTTTAGGCCTCCTGATGCTATGTCTAAATACAGTATTCCTCTCTTAATGGGATTGAGGTGACTTCCCCAGATGCACTGAATAAAATAGCTAAGGAGCCATGTTTCTATTTCTGTTGGTGGTGGATAGAAATAACTAAGGTCTAGAAATAGTGGAAGTTGGAAATTATTGATCATATATAGCCTTTTCTTTTTCCTCATCCTCCATCTATTCCAGAGTGCTATTCTGTCTAAGGCAATGTTGAGAATGCACTGTCAGTTATAGTGAACTGATTCATGGTATCCAAAACAGATCCCTAGTACAGTATTTTAATACCAGTATTTGTGATTGGAATTCCAATAACATCTTTCACATGTGATGGGGTATGACTAATAGAGTTACATTTACTCTTCTGAATATTGATCTGTGACCATGAGACATCTGAAAATATGAGAAAGAGTTTTTTTTTTTGTCTGAGGGCCTGAGATGTGATCTGCAAGGATTATGCATAGGTCGTCTGCATAGGCTAAGGTCTTAATTTCTGAATATTTTGACTGGAAGTAGAAAAGCCTTGTATATCTGGGTGTATTTTAATTCTTTAGATGAGAGACTCTAGAGTGATAAGATACAAGATGGGGCTGAGTGGGCATCCCTGACGGACTCCCCTGTTAATTTCACAAGATTATCCTATCCAGGCATTAACAAAAGGTGTGATGGTCACAGATTTATAACAGACTTTTATCCATTGAATAAATTGTTGGGGGAATCCATATGCTGATAGGCAGTTCCATAAATATTTATGTGATACCTTACTAAAGGCTTTTGATTGATCTATATTTAGGAGAAATCCTGTTATTTCTTCATTCCTGCCTTTTTCTAATAGTTCTCTGATGAGAATCAGGACATCTGAAATTGTCCTTCTAGGGAGGGAACATATTTGAGTAGGGAGTATTAAAGGAGATATCACCAAAATTAACCTATTGCTAAGTAGTTTAGTTAGTATTTTGAAGTCTCCTTTTAGTAAGGAAATTGGTCTCAAATTATTTAAATTTTCCATACTGCCACTTTTATGTATAAAAATGAGTAGACCTGAATACATGTCATGTAAGAGGTGGTCATGTGTGAACATATAATTGTACAGAGCCATTAGTTCCATTATCATGTGTGGGGTGATTTTCTTATAAAATATGTGAGATAGTCCATCAGGTCCTTGGGTTGTCCCTACAGTAAATTGTGATATAACCATAAAAAAGTTCTTTAGTTGTAATGGGGCATGTTAACACTGGGATATCTGAAGATGGAAGTTATGTTAGTTGGCTGTTCTGCAACCAGACTGTCATTTCTGGGGATTCTAGGTATGTAGTGCCAAATAATGAGATAATGTGTTTTTTTATTGCTGTTAGTATTTTAGTAGAGCCTATGATTACTTCATTTTCTATGATTACTTCATTTCCTATGTTTAGGGAACTAATAGTTTTTTCCTGGTTTGGGCTGTACAGCTCTCAAAGAGGTTGGCTTCATACTGATTCCCTTTTGTGGTGAATCATTGTTCAGACTCCAATGACTTCTCTCTTTTGTACTGATATGTAAACATCCCTTCTTTAATGAGTTTAATTTGGGATGAGTAGTCTTGGTTAGTTTCAGTTTGTAGGGAAAATAATCTGTATGGTTGTTGTCGATGTTCATTATACTTTGAGTTTTTATAGTTTCCTGATAGTCTCCCTACAATTTTAAGAAATTCTGTAAAATCAGTTTTACTCTGTTCCCACCACTCTACAGAGGAGTCATAGACGGAGTATACTAATTTTCAGGCTATAATAATATCTAGGATATCTTGCCATATTTCTCTATTTTCTAGTAACATGCTTTTCAGTCTCCAATATCTTTTGCCCATAGATTCTTCTGGGGAATTGGAAATGTTAATCTCCAGAAGGGCATGGTCTGACGTAACTATTGGTAGCACAGCTTATTTAACTACTGATGGGTACAGTGAGATAAACCAATAATCTATTCTTATTTTAATGGTTCCCATAAAATAAGTATATTGAGTCGTTGAATGTCATCCATAGAAAACATCCTTTACTCTAGTTAGATTTAGCATTCTGTTCAGGAATGCAGCATTGCAGCAGATTTTATCTGTTTTGAGGCCACAATCGCCTTTGAGTCTATGGCAATTAAAATCGCCTCCAAGTAGGACAGCCCTTGCTGTCAGTAAGTATGGTTGGATGAGGTAAAACAACTGTACTCTCCCTGCCTTATTTTGAGGGGCATAAATATTCAAGAACCAAAAATCCTGTTTGTTTAAGGAGGCATCTAATAACATTGCTCATCCTGGGAAGATATCTAGAACTCTAGTTAATTTAATTAGGGAGTTATTCAGACATATACGTAAGCTGCTACATGTGTCTTCTCCTATCGACAATTGTGCAGCTCCCTTTATCCAGTTTGCACTGACATTTTGTATTTCAGTTAATGTAGATAACCTGGTATCCTGAAAGAATACCACATCATATTTATTATTGTTAAAATATGAACATGTGGCTAGTATTTTCCTTTCTGATTTTAAGCTGTTTACATTAAGTGAAGCTAGTGAAATGTCATACTCCATTGGTGGTTGGAGTTTTTAATTTGAAGCCTTTTTTCTCCTAAAACTGCATCTGGTCCCCATCCTTTTTTTCTTTTTTTCCTTCCCTTTCGGTGAGGTCATTTGGTCTTCATTTCCAGAAACTCCCTCCATGTGTGAAGAGGTCTCTGAAGGAGTGTCCAAGTCCAACTCCATCTCTGTCTCTCCCCATTGCAGGGAAGAGAATTTGTTGTGTAGAGAGATTCATTCTTCTGACTCAAAAGTACTGTCGGATGTTCTATTTTTCCCTCTGGTGACTTGCTCAATAACTTGGTCCTCTGGGGAAAGGGGTGCATTATGGTGTTTGTCCCCATAATGTCAGTCATGTTCTCTCTCTCTAGGGTGATTGAGACTGGGTGGGTACCTTGATCTGGATGCTTGTGCCTTACTGGGTGTTCTTTAGATACTGGTGTATATGTGGTTGTTCATGTAGGTGCTGGTCTGGGCCTTGTTGGGGGGGGGCAGTCTCAGTAGTTTTGTGTTGCCTTGTTGTCTTATTTATGTAAAAATTCTGCTTTGCATAGTTAGCCTGTTCATTGTTGTGAGATGCCCAAGGCAAGTTAGAAAGGAGTGTCCACATTCATCACAAAGATGACACAAGGGTGTTTGGTTATAATGAAATCTGGAGTGGCCTATGGTTCCACATAACAAACACTTCAATATTTCACAGTTGTTTCTAATGTGGCTGTGAGACCTGCATTTATAACAAGAACAAGGCTGTCACTGGTAAAATAGTATGCCCATGTCTTTCCCTATATAAAAACATTTAGGGAGATGTTTAATGCCTGATTCATCTTGTCTAAGTTTAACTTGTACTTTCCACCTTCCCATCCAAAACCCCTCATCATCTACAGTGTGGTCTGGTGTATTCTGGACTTCACCTTTTTCTCAAGCCAAAAGACAACATCAGATATATTGACCCCTTCATTTCTGAATAAGATGGTTATTTGTTTAAAGGTTTTTTTTAAAGGGATCACTTGAAAAGGGGACCATGGGGGGAGGTTTTATGAGCTGTGTATTGTGTCCAAAACCTGGCAAGCAAAACAGCTGTCCTGAAACTAACATCAAAGGTTGCCTCACCTGGGGCATGTATCAAAGCATACACTTCATTAGAAGGAAAACCCAAGTCTTGTTTTAATAAAAATTTCCCCGCATATAAACTATCTGGAGGTAATTCCAGATCCCACCCCCACATAACGCAGCCAGACTGCATGTCTCCATTTCACCTGCTCCAGCTGTTTCTGCAGAAGACTAACTTATGTTACCACTTGGGTTGGATGATCCTGTAAGTTAGGGATTTCTGATGCTTCAGTAATGGCTTTTGGTAACTCAATGTTACTTTCTGGTGGCACCACCTCTGTAAGAGCCTCAACAAATTTATCTGTACCAGTTTCAATGGGTGAAAATTATATACCTGATGCTTGAGAGCCTTGTTCCTGCAATTCTGGTAATGCTGTATTGGTGTT
Source organism: Neoceratodus forsteri (assembly GCA_016271365.2). Taxonomy (NCBI): domain Eukaryota; kingdom Metazoa; phylum Chordata; order Ceratodontiformes; family Ceratodontidae; genus Neoceratodus; species Neoceratodus forsteri. The sequence continues at coordinate 998,507,739 of CM057454.1, read as the reverse complement.
GGGATCCATTGGTACCAATGCATCCATAGTGCTTGTGATGATTGCGTAGCTGGTGTTTTTGAAGAACTCGAGAGAGTTATGACCGGGTCAGGAATCCATGTCCCTGCTTGAGTTTCTTGCTATCCTGTATTAGCAAGCACACTGTCCGGTGTCCATGAATCTGTTTCAGGAGCCATTGAGGTGCCAGGATGTTATGTAGAATTTGACAGCAGATAAGGACTGCTTGGCCCACCTCGTCTACCTATTTCCCTTCTTGCTGCATAAACTCCAGATCCTATTTGATCTGAAGCTTACTTTCTCCCTCCTGTCACTATTGTTGCCTTCTGCCTAGCCCATGGATTCTTGAATTCACCTATCATTTTTGTCCCTACAATCCCCTCAGGGAGGTTGTTACATGCATCCATCACCCTTTGCATGAGAAAATACTTCCTCACATTGCCCCGAGTCTTTCCCCCTCTAGCCTCATATTGTTACCCCTTGTTCTTTCACATCTCCTTTTTTGAAAGATGCTACCCTCCTGAGCTTTATTTATCCCCTTTAGGTACTTGAATGTTTCTATCATATCCCACTCTCCCTCCTTTCCTCCAGGGTATACATATTGAGGTCCTTCAGCCTCTCCTCATAATGCTTCTTGTTAGTCCTTGTACCATTTTTGTTGTCCTCCTCTTGACTGCCTCTACCCTGTCTATGTCCTTACAGAGATGTAGGTTCCAGAGCTAAACACAGTACTCTAGATAAGGTCTCACCAATTGTCTGTACAGTTGCATTACCACCTGTTTTCTACTGGTGATACCTCTCCCTAAGCACCCTAGCATCCTTCTGGCTTTCCCACTGGCTTCTCACATTGCTTGGCTGCCTTTTGGTCATCTGTATGACTACTCCCGTGTCCCTTTCCTGTTTGGTTGTCATCAGTACCCAGTGTTGCAGCTGATGTGCAGTTGCATCCTGGGTGTTTGCAGCACCAAAAACAAAAAACTTTGACTTTTGACAAAGTTTCCTTGTGAGCTTCTGGAGAAGTGTCTGCCTGTCTCTTTCATCTTTTCTCTTCCTGCAAGCATTTCTTCTCATTCTGGTAGAGTCCTTCAATTTCATGTATTTTAGTTAGTAGTTCATCTTTTTTTTCTATTTTCTCTTCTGATAAGGTTTTCTCTATAGTGGAGAGATTGGGTTCCTCTGAGATATCCATAGAATCAGTAATTTCTTGGTGCTTGTCTGTTGTAGTGGAGTCCGGGCCATTTTTTGGTGTTGTTGTTGTTGAGTGTTGGGCGTAAGGCTAGCCACCATCAGTTGGGTGCATCTCAGTCACCCCTGATGGCATCTGAAAAGCATCTGGAGGTTCCATGTCATACAGCATACTCTCCTCCTACTGTCAGAGTAGGGGACATTTTTATTTGTGTATACAGAAAATTTATATATACAAAACATGAAAAAATAGACTTCAAAGAAATACACAAAAATGCATAGCCAATTAAAAGAAACACTATTTCAATAATCCATGGAAACAAAGATATTGGTCAGCATGCCAAAAAAATACACACAAAAAAATAAACACTATAACTAAATTAATAAGAAAACATTTTTTTTATTCCTAAGTAAAAAGAAGAACATCTCCAAACACCTTGGGAGAAAGAAAAAAATAACCTGAAACTAATGAAAAATAACAGAGAACTTTATACAAGCCAATAAAAGGAATCCCACAGTTCATGACAGTGGGCTGCTGAGAATTTTTGACTCTCAATATTTTTCAGGGACAATAGCTTCCTATGTATAATAAGAAAAAGCTCAAGGGGAAGTCTGTTGTTGTTGTTGTATGACCAATCTACAGCAAATTTGCCAGATCCAGTATAAAATGCTGGCCATCAAGACATACACACTACTTTCTGCACGGCCTTGCCAAGTGATAGGAATATACCCTCTAAATAGAAGCTCTAGAGTAATTTGTAACACTAAATTTGATTGCCACTTGTCTGCCTGTATATTTCTAAACTCTACAATAAAGGGACAAGTGAAATATAAATGTTCCATGATCTCAATTTCCACTAAACATGTAGGCCTAGGATAACACTGATCAGTCAGTTCTTTATGTTTCTGATTTCCCTTGGTATTTATCTTTCCATGTGTCCCCAACCATACCACATCCTACATTTTCTTAGGTAGGTGGGGGTTGGTAAGTACCATACCCATACTCACTCTAGCTGGGTCTGGAAATTGTGTAAAAGGGGCACCAGAAAAAAGATGGACCAAGATCTGTCTATACATCACCTTCCTAAGGGTTGTGGTGACCTGTTGTATAGTCAGTTGCCACGTCTTTACATAATCAAAACAATATGTCCAAGCAGGGATTAGTTTCACACTGAGTTTGTTCTTATGTGAAAAAGTGTTTGTGGCCCATTCAGGGAGAATTTCCCATAATGCTGGTATAACCCAATGTATCCATAAACTACCTTCCAGACTTACTATAGGAAGAAGTTAGCATAAAGAAAAATGCACCAAAAAACAGAATTGGGTTAGGCACATTTACCCCTCCCTATTTCTGTGGCAAATATGTCACGATTCATTTGATGGAGTTCAGCCTGCTGCCCATAAACAAGTGAAAATGCAGAAATAGAGTGATGTCTCCATATGTCTGGACAGAGGAAAAAACTAACTTAAAAACAAAAACATTGGAATCTAAACAATTCTGATTAAATATACTCCCTTTAATTTACCAATATGACATTTATTCCATCTGGCTACCCTTTGAGACCCCTCTTTAATTTTGAGTTCCCAATTATAGGTAGCCATGTCATCTGGGCCAAAAAAAAAGTAACATTTTTCAAGGTGTCTGAATCACTGAAATGTTGGCAGTAGAGAGACATAAAATAGGCCCTTCTTATACTGGTATGCAACTGATTTTGGTAGTGTTAACAGCACCCAATGTAGCTTGTGCTAGTATATGAACTAGCTGGCATGCCCTCATGCCTGATTCTACCTCTTGAACAACCAGAATCAGATCATCTGAATAAGCCAGGGCTTTCACAGGAGTTATTGAGTTGTACAAAATCCCATTAATATTTGGAGAGGAATATATCAACCTAATCAGGGGGTCTAGAGTTAATATATACAATAGTGGGCTAAGAGGGCAGCCCTATCTAACTCCATTTTTTACTAAGCATTTATTTCCTAGCCATTTTTTATTATAAGGCCTTATGAAGGCATATGCATAGCAGAACTAAATCGATTGTATGAATTTTAAAGGGAACTTGTACGCCTGCAAGCAATGCCACAGGAAGTCATTGGACACCCTATCAAATGCTTGGGTCTGGTCCAAAGAAATCAAAAACACCAAAACTAAATTTTGTTTTCCCTAGTCCATTATCTCCCAGATCAGAAATAGAGCATCAGCGATTCTGCATCCATTAATGGAGCAGAACTGGGCAGGGTGTATTATACTATCCAATAATAGGGAAAGTCTGTTTCCTTATGGTTTAGTCAATATTCTGATATCAGAATTTAGAAGGGTAATCTATCTCCAATTATATAAGTTTCATTTGTCCTTCTTTTTAAATGTGTAGCTCAACAAACCCTCATACATTTGTGGATGTAAATAACAGTCTGTAAAAAACTTGTAAAAAAATTCCAGAAATTCCTTAGGCATTAGGTTCCATAAAACCACATAAAATTAACTTGTAACCCATCTGAACCTGGGGACATTCTCTGCCTAAGCTGGGATATCACCCCTGATAATTTAACTGGGGTGACTGGGGCCACCAATAAGTCGGACTGCTCTTTGCTTACCTGTGGTAAAGCAGCCGCCTGCAGCAACAATTTAATTTGTTCATCAAAAGGAACCCTAGAATCCTAATGGGTATTAGAATGTATTTCCTTTGCCAATAACTTTATTTTATTAAGAAAAGCAAACACATCAAACAAACATTGTGCATACATATAGTAATGGTTACACAGACTGCATCAGAAAAGGGTGCACAGTAACCAATATAAAATTACAAAAACAATAAGAGAATAACAAAACAAAAATAACCAGCCCAACATCTCAAACACCCCAACCACCCCCTCCCGCAGCTATCCGTAACGTTGAGTATATCAGGTATTAAATAAAATAAAATTAAGGACCATTACCTCAAACAAGGTCAGAACTTGGAGGAGGAGGAAAATATTAGTTATCAACAATAAGGGAAGGGAGACCAAGGTTACAAGGAGGATAGTAATGCCTGGAACATACAGACCTCCAATAGAAAAAGGAAGAACAGGAAGACAGATGCAGGCAAGAGTAGAAAGGGTAGGAAGAAAGAAAGATAAACAAACGGAACCAAATAAGACCAAAAATACTCGAGTACCCACTACACTAGAAACCAAACCTATCCCTCAAACATTGACTGAAGCCCTTCCAATAGCTGTCAAATTTATGCTGAGTATTGGCAGATAAATACACAGTCCTTTCAGTGTATAAAGCATTCAGGAATTCCTCCCACCATTCCTTGAAAGAAGGAGTCCATTCCTTCTGCCAGTGGCGCAGAATCACCAGCTTAGTGACCATTGCCACTAATGCCATCCGGACCCTTAGAGTGTTACATGGGACAAGACCGTACATCCCAAATACACAGATCTCTGGTGTAAAAACGCTGTAAGGTCATAAAAAGGTCTCAGTCCCCGTTTGACCACCTCTCACAGCTCAATACTTTTTGGGCAGGACCACAGCTATGAAAAGTGGTAGCTAAAGAACCATCACAGTTCTCACAGGCTGGGGAGCATTTGTTATTCCAGCGGTATAGTTTGGCCGGGGACCAATAAATGTTATGTAACAGTTTGAACTGAATCTCCCTTAATCTATCCTGCTTAGTAAGTGCATAAATATCTATCCAAACTTTCTCCCAAACTCTCTCCGGCCAATCCAAAGACATATTGACTTTCCAATAGAAAGGGATAGGAGAAGAGTTAAGGTCAATCTTTTTAATAATACACTGGTAAAGTTTAGAAACCAATTTACCTGATAAACAAGAAATGGATAGATGTTTCCATAGGTCCCCACTAGGTCAGATCTATTGCCATATCTCAAAGAGGATTGGATACAACTCTAATTTGAGCCAAACTTAACAAAACTGAGACTTAACTCCAAACTTTACGCTAATGATGAAAGCGGGGCATAGAGTTACCTAAATAAAAATCAGAGATCCGAATCTTGGAAGGGATGATGGAAGTAATTTATAAACAGGTTGGTTGCCAATTAGAAAATTGGGGTTCTTCAGTAAGGGCTGTGAGAAATCAAACCGTGGACTAATTTTTAGACCGGCATATAATTGATGAATAGCCCTGATATCCCACCCTAGGGGAGTATTTCTGATCTTTCTGGGTACTTTGGTCCAAGGGATATATAGGAGAGATTCTAAGTCTATCTTTAAGTCTTTAACTATGGCCCGGTCTAACTCTAGGCCTGTAGCAGGAGTATCAATTTTCCGTCCACAGAACCGCCCTGGCACATGGATGGCCAAATAATATTTAAGAAGTCTGGTAGTTGTTGGCCGCCCAGATTACGTTGCCGACAAAGTTTATAATAAGCTCTGCATGGAGGTTTATTTCTCCATATAAAATCCGAACAATGTCTGCATAAATTATTGAATAAAGATTTGGGAGGTATATGTTCAGATTAAGGAGGATAAAGAATTCTCGCAAGACCACCATTTTAATTGTGTTGATTCTCACAGAAAAGGACAAAGAAAGTCTCGACCATCTATCCAAATCTTCTGATAGATTTAAGACAGGTTTTAAGTTCAATTGAGCCAACTCTTCCAGATTTCTGGAGATTTGGATGCCCAAATATACTAAGGTCTTAGGTTGCCACTGAAGGCCTAAAGACAAACACCAACCTTTTACAAGAGTAGTAGAGAGAGGAAAGAATGTTGTTTTAGCTAAATTCAACTTAAAACCTGAAAAACTGCTAAAGTCCTCAATAAGATTTAGGGCTCTAGGGAGGGATAAGGTTGTGTCCCTAATATGTAACAATACATCGTCCGCAAATGCCGACAATTTGTGTTCTTGATATCCAATTTTAATACCAAGAATCTGTTTGTTGGCCTTAATTGCTCTAATGAGGGGTTCTAAATACAAATTAAACAGATAAGGTGCTAGAGGACAGCCCTGGCGAGTTCCCCTCTGTAGCGGAACGGCAACAGAAATTAGATTATTACACTGAATTCTGGCAGTTGGACACGAATAGAGGATCTTAATTAGTTGTATAAATTGTTGAGGATTCCAAATTTAGCTAAGGTATCAAACATATATGTCCACTCCACCCGATCGAATGCTTTTTCCGTGTCCAAAGAAATTAGTGAAGTTTTCATGCTAGGGGCCTCGGATGCCGAAATTAAATAAAACAATTTCCTGAAATGGTCAGCCGAGGTACATCCCTCCATGAAGCCAGCTTGTTCCGGACTGATCAGTTCTCGCCAAACACTCTTAAGTCTGGAGAACAATATTTTAGCAAAGATTTTAACATCTAGGTTCAGCAAGGAAATTGGTCTATAATTACTGACAGAATCTGTAGGTTTCCCTGGTTTGGGCAATAGAATTATTCTGGCTTCGAAGAGTGACGTATTCCTAACTCCATGTTCAAACCAAAAGGTAAAGAGTTGATTCAACAGCGGAGCTACTTCAGTTTTAAATAGCTTGTAGAAAATGGTTAAACCCATCCGGCCAGGTGCCTTATCAGCTCTATGAATCGATGGTCACATTACCTCCTCATTAGATATAGGAGATATTAGCCTCAGCCTAGAATCCCATGACAGGTAAGGAAGTGATATATCATCCATAAACCTACTGATTTTGGAGAGAACATGTGGAGGGCAGCGCTCAATATAGGTCCCTATAAAGGACACAAAGACTGCAGAATTCCTTTGGAATCAGTAACCAATTCATCAGAGTCAGGGAGTTTTAAGGCCGGCACCCATTTAGATTCGGATTTGTGTTTTAGCTGCCAGGCCAATAATTTCCCAGCTTTACTACCCTGCCCAATGTATAACGCTTTAGATTTAACTGACGAATTAACCACTTTATCCCTCAAGGCCCCCGCATACCATGCTCTCAGTGTGGACAACTCCTGTTCTTGGTCATCTGACCTCAAATATTCGGGCATATCCTCTAATTCTTTAATCCTGTTCAGACAATTGGACATCTTCTGGTTATGTTTCACTTTCCTTACTGAAACTACTCTAATTAACTCCCCTCTCCACACCACTTTAAGAGCGGCCCATGATTGATCAGTATCAGAAATCGTACCCCAATTAAATTTAACTGACTCTTTCAAAAGATACAATCTGCCTAAAGTCTGGACATCTTTAAGTATATTATATTTAAGGCCCATGTATAAGATCTCTTAGGGATGAAGATAGGACCCAAACAATTTTGACTGGAGAGTGTCAGAATACCTTCTGGGAGAAATACAGTTTTTTACCTCAGAAATAACATGTCGGCTCACCAAAAAATAATTCTAACCTAGAAAAGATTTATGAACTGGTGAAAAGAAGGTATAGTCATGAACTGTAGGGTTAAACAATCTCAAGGGTCTATTAATCCTAAAAGGATGTACATTCAGTCAAGGCCTGTTGGGCAAGGAGAGAATGTGATTTCTACTGACCGATCTATCCAATTTATCAGACTGAACTAAGTTCCAGTCACCCCCCAATATAAGCGGCATCTCCTTAAAGGGAGATAAGACCACAGCCAGATAGGCAAAGAAGGAGGGGGTCTCTGCATTGGGACCATAAATTGACCCCAACACAAGAGGCTCCTCTCCAAGTTTGCCGGAAACAATAATATATCTGCCATTCGGGTCAATAATTATGTCCGAATGTACAAATGGGACACCTCGGGCTATCAGAATTGCCACGCCCCGGCTAGAAGAAGAGTACCCAGCCCCAAACACTTGGCCTACCCATTTTTTCTTAAAATGAGAGAGGTGGTCAGAGAGGACGTGGGTTTCCTGCAAAAATACAGTTGCCGGCTGATAACGATCTAAGTGGTTCAAAATTACATATTTTTTACAATTATCTTTCCCCCCTTTAATGTTCCAGGAAAAGAGGTTCAGATTAGAGACCATTTACCCTATCTTGCCCCTGAGACGGTATATGGTTAGCTGCCCCCCCACCACATAAACCCAAAATAAACCAAACCTTTCCACACCCAGCCCCCACCCCCAAAAAATCATCCCCCAACTAAACTGGCAAACAACCACCCCCAGGCCAGTCGACTCCTCTTACACTGGTTCAAAGTGTGCCATAGAGGCAGGGCATCCCTTCACCCCCCACTACAGTCCCAAATCATCAAAAATAAACATGCAAACCTGCCGAGTGTAGGAACGCTATGTAAATGTTCAAATATACCTTTCACCCAACAAGTGGTAGGATTGCCAATCATTAACTCGAATTATTTAATTTAAATAATTAACAGGAGGTCCTTATTTAATGCCATTTAAAGAAATAAGGAACCCGACGATTAGCAGTGGATTCCTCCTCCGACCTCTGGGAAAAGAAAATAACCAAGAAAAACTGAGCAAACACTGAGTAAGGGGAAGTCCCATACCTAATTGAGACATCCCCCACCCGCTCAACCACCTACGATCTAAATAATGACTAAGTCCTAGCCCAGACAGAGAGCGGTATCTTATGAAAAAAAGGTCATATATAAAAATGTAAGCCGATCAGAGGGGGGGTAGAGAAGGGGAATACCCTTACCTGGCAAAACCCATGTAGCTTGTCGAATCCTCCTGATCTGTTGCTTCCCAAACCACTAATATGAGAAGGGCATGCCAGCTTGAACCTCTCAGCCCCCCTACCACATAACCAGAACAATAATGCTATATCCAATCCTAACAACAGTGACTTCTAAATTACTATAGGATAAAACTATGCATACAATAAAGTATAGGCATACAACTCCCTCTGCTGGACAAAGAGGAAAATAACAAGCTTCTCGTGGACCGAAAGAACAACATTAACTAATAACAATCAGTCCCAAAGAGAAATGTCCAACTTATTGGCATAACAAATGTTGAAAAAGGCCCCCGAAACCGCAGGATGCAGCAAATTATTAAAATTATAGTGCAGAGTAAATAAGGCTTCCGTAGCTGTCCAATTACTTTCTCATATTGGGCTCTGGGCCCTTCAAGTCAACATAGTCCACACCAGCTTGGCCTTTAGGGAACAGGTCAGGCATCAAACCTTGAAGAGAAGTTAAAGCTTCATCCACCGATTCATAACGTTTTGTCCCATCCTTAGTGGTGATCTCAAGCTTAGCTGGATACAGCATACGGTGGCGAATCCCTGCCGCCCACAGCTTCGAGGTAATAGGTCGAAAGGAGGCTCTAGCTTGTCTCATTTTCCAAGTCAGGTCAGGGACTAAGCGAAGCTTTTTACCTTCCCAGTGAAATGAAGATAGCTTCTTTGTTTCTCTTAAGATATGCTCCCTGTCCAAAAAATTAAGAAGCTTAAAAATGATGGGTTGTGGAGGTTCTGTTGATAGGGATTTAGCTCTCAGGGCACGGTGCCCCCTCTCGATGACGTACTCTGGCCCATTTGGTGAAGGGCCTGCAGATTTTTTAAGCAGCTTTTGCAAAAAGAGCAACATATTGGAGCCTTCTTCCCCCTCTGGCAATCCTAGAAGAAATAAATTATTTTGCCGGCTTCGTCCTTCTAGGTCGTCCAGCCGCTCCTCCAACCTCGTTACCATTTTCTTGCATTCACTGATTGTAGGCCTCGACTTCTCCAATGCTCGCTCAATTGATGATATGCGAGCCTCTGTATCCGGGCTACCGACGGGCAAGCAGCAAAGCAGGTTTAATTTCAGCCATCTGCCTACCAACTTAAATAGCGCTTCCTTTATGACAGATAAATCACTGTAGATTTTGCCAGGCGTGACTTCTTCTGTCTCAATCTGCGGTGAAGAACTGCGGCGTGGCCGCTTCGCTTCCAACTCCTGCTCACTCGCCTGCATTTCAAATGCCGATCGGTACTCGAACAATTCAAAAAGAGATCCACAGCTTGTTTAGCCAGGAGAGGTCAAAAAGGGATGGGTTAGAACCACGAATAAAAAATGGCAGGTTTGCTGGTTAGGATCGGGAGCCCCAAACAGCAGCAGCTACTCCTCCATTGGCGTCATGCGACCCCCCATTAGAATGTATTTCCAAGTCTTTTATTATTCCCTTATTACCCTGTATCACCTTCCCTGAGAAATCTGTGAGTTCCATTATAATTTGTTTACTAAGTCCTTAATCCCCTGGGTAGCAAATCTTTATTCTTTTTCTAAGATTTATTGTCTATTATAGTGCAGGGAAAATATATCTGCCTTTACCTGCTCTATCTAAACTGATAAATCAATTTTGTGTATAGCCTGGTCTGAGATTAAAGTGTGAAATTTAGTTCTAACTTGTCAATACTGGTCATACTTAAGATGCTCCTTCCTACCTGCTACCACTTTAAAAAATGCTGTGAAGCAATTTTTACCGTCTCCCCACCACTGAATTGGGAAATCATGTAAGAAATAAACCAGCTGTCTATCCTTAACTATCTCTATGAATTCTTTCAGAACCTCCAGGTCTTTTAACAAACTGACATTCAAACACCAGACCTCATTACCAGAGACCCTTGGGGGGATGAAGAGACATGTACCCCCACTAATGCACGGTCCGATGTCTCTTTGGGGACCATTTCCACATGGAAATAGGCAACTGATCTGAAACAAACCAGAAGTCTATGCACGTAGATAGCTTCCCTCTAAAATAAGTATGAGGTGGAGCTGCTATTTTGCTAGCATGAGAATCATTGAGACCTGTTTGTTTCAGCAAAGTTAGTAAAAAAATTACTGTTGCCATAAGTTTTGGTAGTCCTCCCACCTTTATCAGTTTTCAGGAGGCCAATGTTAAAATTCCCCCCCAAATAATATTTGTTTATTTGTGTATAAATAAGGTTGCACCAATTTTAGCAGATGTATATGAAGAGCTTTTGTTTATGGGACATACAGGTTAATCAGCCTGTATGTCTCTCCTTCAAGCCCCATGTCAAAGATAAGGACCCTGCATAGGGAAATATCGACAAGTTTTTCCACCTTTGTGTCAGGATTGGTAAAACAGATACCTAAATGACTATGTTATTCTACTCTAATTGACCATAAGGAGGTATCCCCCCACCACCATTCATCCTATGCAGTAGTTGCTTCTTGTAAAGAATGCAATCTAGAGTGCTGCAAAAAAAAAGATGTCATAATCCAATTGCTATAACATGAAGAAAGTGGTACATCTCTTAACATTGGATTTAATGCTGTTAACATTAAGGCTAGCTAGCCTTAGCAGTGGTAAGAGATGATGTGTGAATAATGTGACGGTCCTCCTAGCTCGAGAAAGTGTGATCCTTTTCTCCCGGACTATAGTGGGGGTAACTTTAAGGACAGTCTCAACTGAAGGTTCACTTTCTGCAGACTGAACTGAGGCATCAGAGTCTGCTTCTTCCACAGTGTCACTCCAGCTCTGTAATATCTCATACCTGTTCCCCAGAGCCACTGGTTCATCAGAAGCTAAGGTGGACTGTACTGGTGCTCCTGCCTTCAGCCCTTTCAGGACAGGGTGAAAATTATTAGACTCAGTGTCAGATTGCTGAGGCAAGGGGGGGGTGGACTCTCCCTTTCAGTAGCTGGGGAGTTAACCTCAGCATTCTTTTTATGTATTTGTAAATGTTCTGGGATCTGTTCTGTGGGCACTGTCACTGGTGGGGAAGGGGGGCTGTTGGAGGAACCATTTCCACCTCTGCCACTTCTGAAGTTGCAGCCTCCAAAATTGTTACTGTCTGTGGTCTCTCCTGAGATCCCCCTGGAGCAATGGTGGGAACTGACGATCTATGGGGAGGTGGCAGGTCCTGCCTTGTAGTGGAAAAAGGGGGGAGGCCACGTAGAAGATCTAGCTGCCCAGAAGGGTTGTTTTGCCTTACACAAGTAATAGTCTTGTTCAGATTATTCTTCTGAGTTGTGTGCTGCTCATGGGCAGACTCCAAATGCATGTTTGTTGTCCCCACATAGGTTACATATTGGTGGTTCAGTGCACATGTTGGCCGATTGACCAACAGTCCCTCAAAGAAAATATTTGACTTTGTCACAGTCAGAATTCAAGTGTGATCTAGAGCCACAGTGATAACAAGACTTTGGTTGTCCTGGGTAGAATAGGATTTTCCAGGACCTCCTGAGCCAGAAACAGTTTGGTAGATGACTAATGCCTTGCTCTATTTGCTTCATGTAGACTAGAAACATCCACCCCCTAGTCCAAAAGCCGTTATCATCAATAATTGGATCTGGAGTTCACTGCAGGTCACACCATTTTTCCAACCAAAAAATTATATTGTTGACACTCAACCCTTCACTGCAAAAAAGCATGGTAACTGTCTTGACTGTGGGTTTAGTTATAGGAATGGCAGTAAATGCAGCTCACAAGGAGGTGTCATTAATAGCATAATAGGCAGTCCAAAATTTATCTAGAAGTACAGCTGTACAGAAACTTACATCAAAGTTAAAGTCTCCAGGGGTATGTATGAAAGCATAGACTTCAGCTAGGGTGAAGTGTTGACAGTCTATTATTAAAAACGTCCCCACATAATTTCTATCAGGAAGTAGTGGCAGCTCCCCTTTATAATAAAGCCATACCACAAATTTTCATTTTGCTGCCTCTGTAGGTTGCCAAAAAAGGCTTGCATAACTGACTGGTCTGGTTGGGGCTCATAAAACTTCAGCTGTATCATTTCACAAATCTGTCATTTCCATAACTTCATCCTCTGCAGCCTGAAATTGTCTGGTGGTAGAAAAGTTTCCTGTTGCCTCATTCCTTTGAGTCATCTGCTCCTCATTCTCTGTGCAGGAACTAGTATTGGGAGTTTCCGAATTTGAGCGAGAGCCTACCTCAGGCTCACTTACTTGCTCTGTTGGAAACCGAATGTTATCAGGAAGCGATTCTCCTGACTGCTACCGTATCTCCAGTTGTTTAGGTGTTTCTGGGTCTTTCCCCATACCAGGGTGTTGCCTCTGGAGCTCTACGTCTGGCACAGTTTCATTCAGTGCAGCCTCATTCTTTGCACTCACAGCTGCAACAGCTGCCGACTCAGGTGTCCTCGTATCTGGTGGCAGTTCCAAACATTGGGGATTTGCAATATCTTTTGTCAGTCTCTGCAGTGAGTCAGAAATAGGGATTTTTTTTCGGTCAGGGACCCATCTGTTGTTTTCAAAATTCCAGCTGGCATTTTTCAAGGCTTGCCCTGGGGTCCATTCGACTTCAGCCAAGAACTCTCTGTTCACAGATTTCTGACTGTGGATTTCAGGTGCTGTATCCATAATAACATCCACAGAGATACCAGTAAAGCAATTTCAATGTCTAGGTTAAGTTTTTTAGTAGAAGAAATTGTGGGGCTTACCACAGAACGTTTTCTGTTCTGTTCATCCTCCAGCTTGAGCTTCTCCTCTTTATATTTTGCTTCAGCATCAGACAACATCATAAGCAGCTGCTATTTTTTCTTCTCTTGTCATGCAAAATACTATCTGCAGAAAAGTATCATGAAGCCAAATTATGCTCCTCACACACAAAAGGACCTGGTTCCTTAGAGACAGAATGTGCCCTCAACATTTCCTTTACCACAGTAGTATTCACTTCCATAAATTCAGAGTCCATCTGAGGTCCATAAGCATATTAACTCCATCTCTCAGTGTGTCCCCCCAGACACCTCTTGCTCATTCTTCTGTTTGACCAATACTGGACTTCTCCATTCTGCTAACAGGAAGTCAAGCCCCCTGCTGCAGAGTAGGGGAATTTTTTATTTGAATAATAAGTACAAAGAAAATACATACAATGTTGTAATCAAAAAAGCCAAAACCACAATTTACACAGGATCCTTAACAAATATACAGACAAATTGTATTTACATATTCCCTATTAAGGTTTAAACAGTTGTATTAACTAACAAAAATGCTGTCTTGTTTTTTAATTTTTTCACACTATTTTATTTTTCAAAAAAGGTATTTTATTCCAGTTGTTACACCACACTAATGATGGTGTATACCCTTTTTTATACAGGCATTGTGTCTGTAGTTCTTTTTCAGTAGTTAATAAAATATGCCCAGGATTGAGTTCTAGCAGTTGAAAAATACACTTACACCTTGTTTGCCATAATATAAACTTGATAAGGGTCAGTATGAGTTTAATGGTTCCAGATTCAGTGTTTGTGGTCCCAATTAAGAAGCCTCCCACTACTTCTTCATATGTAATATTCTGCCATCTATCTTCCTGTCATTTGAGTGCCAGTACTGCCCAGAATGTCTGGACAAATGGACATTGTAAGAAGAAGTGCTCCAAAGTTTCTTCACTAGTCCCACTTTCTTGTCTAGGACACATACTTTCTTCCTGAATTTTATGTTTAGCATTTCCTTTTACATTTAATCTCCCATGGCAACACATCCAATAAATATTCCACATTCTCAGCAGGGTCCTGACATCTTGTAACAATAAAGGTATCTTAGCACTATGCTGTTCTGTGATTCCTTTAAAAACTGGTATAATAGAGAAGGCCTGATTGTCTGGTTCCATATATAAGAAGTCTAGGAACTGCAAGAGTCTATAAGGGTTCCAGTTTCCATTTCCTTATTTTTGACACTATAGGTTTAAAATATACAGGTGCTTTTCTATATACAGTTTTTTTAAACTGATTGTGACTTCCAAAGTGTAATGAAAGGTGAAAGTCAAGTGCACCAAATACTGCCCCAATGACAGGGGAAGATTTGGCTGGAACTAACAAATTACGATGTATAAACATACTAAACTAAAAAGCAATGGGAACTGGTGGACATACTGGCTGCACCCCTGACAGAGCTCTTCAACAGGTCACTTGAGACAGGGAGGGTACCTAGGGATTGGAGAGAGGCACATGTGGTGCCAATCCATAAAAGGGGGTCGAGGGAAGTACCAGGTAACTATAGACCCATCAGTTTGACCTCGGTGGTGGGAAAATGAATGGAGAGTATACTAAAGGAACGATTGGGGGTGTACTTGGAGGAGGTGGGAGGTCTGGATAGTCAGCAACATGGGTTTGTGCCAGGTAGATCATGTCAAACCAATCTTGTGGAGTTCTACAAATGGGTAACATCAGAACTGGACAGGGGAAAGCCTGTGGATGTATTATTCTTGGACTTCAGCAAGGCATTTGACTCTGTGCCCCACAATGGTCTGGTGGAGAAACTGATGGGGTTAGGAGTAGGCCCTTTGATGGTCAGATGAATTGAAAACTGACTAGCTGGATGCACCCAGAGAGTAGTGGTCTGTGGGGAGCTCTCAAACCCTAGAGAGGTTGGTAGTGGGGTACCGCAGGGCTCGGTCCTGGGTCCGATCCTGTTTAATGCATACATATCGAACATCAGGGAGGGTATAAGGTGTGAAATGAGTCTCTTCGTGGATGACTCCAAGATGGGAACAGTAGTTGAGGGAGAAGAGGGGAGGTTGGCCCTGCAAGGGGACTTGGACACCCTGGAAAGCTGGGCTCACACATGGAAATTAAATTTCAATATCACCAAGTGCAAGGTGTTGCATCTTGGTCGGAGAAACCCTAAACACAGGTACACCCTGGGAGGGGAGGTACTGGAGGCCTCAATAGGGGAAAAAGACCTAGGGGTCATGGTGGATGCATGTATGAATAACTCTGAGCAGTGTAGGAGAGCGGCTAGCAAGGCAAACAGAATGTTGGGATGCATCATAAAGGGGATCACCTCTAGGAGCAAGGAAGTGATTCTGCCGCTGTACAATGGACTGGTTAGACCACACCTTGAGTACTGTGTACAGTACTGGAGACCACACTTGAAGAGGGACATACAGCTCCTGGAGGGTACAGAGGGGAGGCGACTAAGATGATACGAGGGCTAGGGATTTGACGTATGAGGACAGACTTGAGGAGCTCTGCCTGTTTTCATTGGAGGAGAGGAGAGACAGGGGAGACATGATTGAGGTCTTCAAGTACCTCAAGGGAATAAATAGGGTAAACATGGAGGGGATCTTTAGACTAAAGCAGGGAGGTATCACCAGAGGGCATGGTTTGAAGTTGGAAGGTGGAAGGGTGAGGGGGGAAAAGAGGAGGAGGTTTTTCACTGAGAGGGTGGTGGTCCCTTGGAATGCACTGCCTGGCGAGCTGGTTCAGAGATCTACAGTGGAGGGCTTCAAGAGAGGGTGGGACAGACACAGAAAGTGGATGTATCAGATGATGGCCTGTCCCTGGGGGTGGGGATGGATGATAGGGGTTTCTGGAACACAAGGGATGGGAGGGCCTCGGCACCCAACTAAGGATCTAAGTTTTGAGCAGACTCGATAGACCATAAGGCCTAATCTGCTGGCAAATAGCATGTTAGTATGTTAATAAGATTTAAACACCTTGTTTTATTGGTAGATACAATAGTTCCCTCTTAATGTGATTGAGTCAGCTGCCCAATATTATCTGAAAAACAAGGCTCAACAGGGTTACCTCACATGCTTGTAGCATAGGGTATACAACTCCCAAGTATGTGAAGAGACTTAGCAAAAATGTTTTTAGTAGTAATACTTTTTTCTGCATAGTTTGTTGCCAATGTTTCTATAAGTTCACTTTCTTTTTCCCTACCTCCAGCAGTTCTCTCCAATTTCAATATACTATTGTCTCCTCATCCATATTGGATTCCTAGTTTTTTAACAGGGTCCACTGAAATAGGGATGTCTTTGATGGCATCTATAGGTGTTGTGGTTACTCAATATGTACCCTTATTGAAATTGATGAAGGCCCCCAGTGCTCTGGAATATTGCTGAAATTGAGACATTGCGTGAGTTCCTGAGGATGGCTTAGCTAAAAATAGATACACATCATCCTCATATGCAGCTTTTGCATCCTCCAGTGACCCTTTCTGCAGCTTTATTCCCTGTATCTTTTCATCCCACTGTATTTTGTTTTGTTGATTGCACGCATGCGCAAAAAACATGTTGCGACAGGTTTGTCCAGAAGCAGGTTGTGAAGGCGTGGCACTGTTGTGGCCAATGCCCCAACAGCCTGCAAAGGCTTGCCCTGGTTCCCCCAATGCTGTGGTATGCTGCTGCTGACACTAGTTCAGCTAGCATGCCACGACTTTCTGAAAAATCAGCCACTGCAATCAGGGGCTGCCTAGTCATTGCAGCGTCAGCCAACTGCTGCAATGAGGGAGCAACCTGTCATTGCAGGGCGGGGTGTAAACCCCTGAGATTGCTTGTGAACATGGCAGTGGCTTGCCTCCGTGTTCACAAACAATATAACCGTGCCCCCCCACCATGTTTAGCTGCCGACGGGGGCCCCAATCCCCATCGGCATTCTGTAACCCCCCTGGTTTTGTTCCTGCCAAATGGGGGGCCCAATCCCCGTTGGCTGTAGTGGTCCCCTGTTTGTTTTGTTGCTGATGGGGGAGCCCACTCCCCGTTGGCATTCTGTAACCCCCCCTTTTGTTCCTGCCAATGGGGTTCCCAATCCCCATCAGCAAAACGATACCCCCACCCCGCCCCTTAGCCGATGGGGGGCCCAATTCCCTGTCAGTTACTGCTGCCCCTGACGAAGAAAGCCTCTTCTGGCACACTGGGAGCCCACCCCAGTGTGCCAGAGGCCCCTGCAAAGTAAAAAATGGCCCCGTGATGTCCTTTTTTTTTTCTCTGGAAAGCAGGAAACTGTCCTCTGCTCTCACCCTGCCTCCCACCCGCACTCACCCACTGCACGCCCTCCTCCCTCCCCACACCCCTCACCCCATACTTACCTTAGGAGCTTGAGCGACAATCTTGAGTGGACCAGGAACACGTCTACACTCTTCAAAACCGACTGTGAACTGACAAAATGCCGGTAAGCTGTATAATGTAATACATAGGGGTTTTTCAACTTTATTGCATATCTCGGGCATTTTTGCGAATTTTTTCACCAAATTTTCAACATGGGTTTTTGGGACCCCTCCTCATGAATTCTTGAACTGTCATGGCGTTAATCAGCCTGGAAAGGTGATTTCGCAGTCACTGCAATGAATCACCTTTCGGGACTGGTTAACGAAACAACAGAGCCAGTGTTCATGATGTGGGCTCTCAAAAAGCTTATGTTGCAAATTTGGTGGAAAAAATCCAAAAAATTACTGTTTTACGAGCGTGCGCTGCGCAGTTGCTACAAACGCTCATAACTTCGTGAATTTGCAATATTTTCATGCCAGATTTGCAACATTGACATTTTGTCACACCTCCTTGTGAGCAATAATAGCTGTCATTGTTCACATCCTGGCAGAAATGTGTTTTTGCACTTCCAGCACAGAATAGCGTGGTCGCTGTGGGAAATCAGTGTTTGGGACAGAATAAAAAAATGACAGTGACACTGTTCATGAGTAGAGGTCCTGAAATGGCTATGTTGAAAATTTGGTAATGATTCTCCATAAAATGACTGTGGCACGAGCGTGCGTTGCACAGTTTGCACGCATGTATAAGGATTATAAATTTATATTTTCCTCAGATTTCCAACATTGCCATTTTCTCACACCTACTTATGAACAGTAAAGCTGTCATTTTTCCCATCATGGCAGAAATGCGTTTTTGCACTTCCAGCACAGAATAGAGTGGCCGCTGTGGGAAATCGCTGCCCGGGACAGATTAAGAAAATGAAAGTGATACTGTTCATGAGCAGAGGTCCTAAAATGCCTATGTTGAAAATTTGGTGAAAATACCCCATCGAATGACTGTGTTACACGTGTGCATTGCACACTTTCCACGCACCCTTGTAACTTCGCAGATTTGTAATATTGTCATGCCACATTTTCACCAGTTGAATTTTTCCACACCTCCTTATGAGCAGCACAGCTGTCATTTTCCACATCCTGACTGAAATGTGTTTTCACAGTTCCTGTGCAGAATAACGCAGTGACTGTGGGAAATCACTGATCAGGACAGATTAAGAAAATGACAGTGGCACTGTTCATGAGCAGAAGTCCTAAAATGCCTATGCTGAAAATCGGGTGACGAAACTCCATAACATGACTGTGTTACAAGCGTGGGTTGACCTGTTTCCACACACCCTTGTAACTTGCAATTTTGTGATATTTTCACCCCACATTTTCAACAGAGGCATTTTTCCACACCTCCTTATGAACAGTATAGCTGCCATGTTTCACATTGTAGCTAAAATGTGTTTTTGCACTCCTGCCGCAGAATAGCATGGTCGTTGTGGGAAATCACTGTGTGGGACACATTAAGATCGAACTAGTGAGAGAGGGGAGTGACCGTGCTCAACTGAGCTCTGTCAGGACTGCTGCGGATTTGTTTGTGGGCAGAGAAAGGGCCCAACGCAAGAGCCCAGTACAAAAGGGCTGCCTGCAGTACTAGGAGAAACAGAACGAGAGAGTGAGTGAGGGAGGGGGAGTAAGTGAACTCACCGGAGCTCTTTCAGGACTGCTGCAAATTTCTTTGTGGGCAGAAAGAGGCATCAATGCAGGCAGGGGCCCAGTACAAAAGGCCAGCCTGCAGCGGTGGGAGAAACAGTATAAGCGAGTGAGACATGGGGACTTAGTGAGCTCAACGGAGCTCTGTCAGGACTGCTGCGGATTTCTTTGTGTGCAGAAAAAGGTGACAATGCAGGCAGGAGTCCCGTACAAAAGGGCCGCTTGCAGCGCCAGGACAAACAGACTGAGCATGTGAGAGAGGGAGACTGAGCGACCTCAACACAGCTCTGTCAGGACAGCTGTGGATTTGTTTGTGGGCAGAGAAAGGGTGCAACATAAGAGTCCAGTGCAAAAAGGCAGCCTGCAGCACTGGGAGAAACAGAACAAGACAGCGAGTGATGGAGGAAGAGTCAGCGAATTCACTGGAGCTCTTTCAGGACTGCTGTGGATTTCCTTATGGGCAGAAGAAGGCATCAATGCAGGCAGGGGCCCAGTACAAAAGGTCAGCCTGCAGCAGTGGGAGAAACAGTACGAGTGACTGAAACGGGGGGACTGAGCGAGCTCATCAGAGCTCTGTCAGGACTGCTGCAGATTTCTTTGTGGGCAGAAAAAGGCACCAATGCAGGCAGAAGTCCCGTACAAAAGGGCCACTTGCAGAGCTAGGACAAACAGAATGAGCGTGTGAGACAGAGAGACTGAGAGACCTCAACAGAGCTCTGTCAGGACAGCTGAGGATTTGTTTGTGGGCAGACAAAGGTGCCAGCGCATGCAGGGGCCCAGTACAAATGGGCAGCCTGCACTGGTGGGGAAACCAGAATGAGCGAGTGACAGAGGAGCAGTGATCAAGCTCAACAGAACTGTATTGTAAGTGCTGCAAATTTCTTTGTGGGCAGAAGAAGGCGTTAACGCAGGCAGGAATCCAATGAAAAAGATCAGCTTGCAGTGCCGGCAGAAACGGAATGAGTAAGTGAGAGAAGGGGAGTGCATGAGCTAGCTAAATGGAGCTTTGTCAGGACTGCTGCAGATTGCTTTGTGGGCAGGCAAAGGCACCAACGGAGGCAGGAGCCCAGTACAAAAGGGCAACCTACAGTGCCAGGACAGACAGAAAGAGTGAGTGACGGGGGGAGTGTGCGACCTTCACGGAGCTCTGTCGTGACTGCTGTGGATTTCTTTGTTGGCAGAAAAAGGTGCCAATGCAGGCAGGGGCCCAGTACAAAAGGCCACCCTGCAGCACCGGCAGAAATGGAATGAGTGAGTGAGAGAGGGGGAGTCAGCAGGCTCAACAGACCTGTGTCTGGACTGCTGCAGATTTCTTTGTGGGCAGAAGAAGCCCCCAACAGAGGCGGGAGCCCAGTACAAAAGGGCAGCCTGCAGCACCAAGAGAAACAGAATGCACGAGTGAGACAGGGGGAGAGAGCCACTTCAACGGAGTTCTGTCGGGACAGCTGCAGAACTCTTAGTGGGCAGAACAAGGTGCCAACGCAGGCTGGAGCCCAGTACAAAACAGCAGCCTGCAGCACCGGACAAAACAGACTGAACGACTGACAGAGAGCCAGTGAGCGTGGTCAACACACCAACGCAATCAACATTCAGCATTGACAAATGATTGTTTTAATACAGAATCCAAGCAAAATAAATACTACAAGAGACTCAGGAAATCCCTGCCCCATCCCTCTATTTATATCTATGTATGATCCTAAATACCCATTCATTAAGGGGAGGGTCATTGCCATGCTATAAATGGACAAAATCCAGTTACAAAATTGGGTGGCTATACCATAGGCCTGTAGAACTTGTCCCATGAATGTGTGTGAGATTTTATGGAAAGTATTTTCCTGATCAAGGGAAATCAGATACCCATGGAGCTCATTGTCTTTCCCTTGTTCAGTCAATTCCCTAATCAGAAGGATATTGTGTGATATCATTTGGCCTGATACAGAGCAGGTTTGGGTGTCTGAAATTAGATAAGGGTCTGCTTTCGCTAGCCGTAATGTTAAGATTTTCATAAGAAGTTTCAGGTCAGTGTTTAAGAGGCTTAAAGGCCTCCAATTATTAAAATCTGTCCTGGCATTTTTCTTATGTTTAAACATTTGCACTGCAATACAAAAGTGGAAATCAGTTGTTTCTGCCAACAGAATCCAATTAAACACAACTACAAGAATCTCTAATAACTCACGACTAAACTTTTCATAAAAATTCTTTTGTAAGGCCATCTAATCATGGTGCGGTATCATTTCTTAGAGTTTTAATGGCCTGTTCTATTTCATGTTTAGTAATAGGTTTAATCATTTTTGCTACAACCTCAAGTGCTGGAGTGGTGTCTGAAAAGATGCTAAGTATTGGTTAATAAAGGTTATGTCAGTTTGTGGTTCTTTATACATTTCCCTAAGATGTGTTTGCACTACTTTAATATCTCTAGATTAGTTTGAACTACTGTACCCTCTGTTGTTACCAACAAATCTGTTTGTTAACTGGAGTACAGTTGCATCAGCCACTTCGAATAGTGGGGTTATTCTAGATGCCCTAGAGGGGGCATGCCTTAGACAACTAGTATTGGAGCCCACTGGAGAGGGTGCAATCTTAGACCTGGTTCTCTCAAATGGAGATGAAGAGAGGATCACAGATGTACAAGTTGGTAGCCATCTGGGAACTAGCGACCATCGAACAGTATGGTTCACAATAAACACAGCAATAGAGTCAAGCCATACAAAGGTAAAAGTACTGGACTTTAGGAGGGCTGACTTTGCCAAAATGGGTGAGTGCCTAAGGAATGCACTAGCAAATGGGCAGGAAGGAAGGGTGGAAGAACAACGGGGAATAATAAAAACTGCCATCACAGAGGTAACAAACCTTTGTGTGAAGCAAATAAACAAAATGAAACGAGGTAAGAAACCACTATGGTTCTCAAACGAAGTGGCAGGAAGGTTCAAGAGAAAAGAAAGCACTCAGGAAGTACAAGGAATCACAGAAGGAGCAGGACAGAGAACTATATCAGTTAAAGCAAAAGGAAGCTGGGAAACAGTCAGAACAGCAAAGGCCCAAACCGAGGAAAAGATAGCCAACTCAGTTAAGAAGGGGATAAAACCTTTTATAGGTACATCAGGGAGTGAAGGAAGACCAAAGGAGGGATAGTGAGGCTTAATAAAGGGAGGAGGGTGGGCAGAGGGTGACTGTGAAAAGGCAGAGATACTAAACAAATATTTTTGCTCAGTATTTACAAAGGAAGAGGGGAGGTACCTAAAACAAACAGTAGAAACACTCTGGATCATGAAGTTGATTCCAGCCCATTTACAGAAGAAAGGGTTCTGAAGAACTCTTAAAACTGAAGATGGACAAAGCAATGGGGCCTGATGGGATTCATCCCAGAATTCTTAAGAACTAAGGGTGAACTAGTGACACCACTGACTACCCTCTTTAACAAATCATGGGAGTATGAGATGGTACCCGAGGACTGGAGGTGCAGATGTGATTCCCCTTCACAAAAGTGGGAGCAAGGCAGAAGCAGGAAACTACAGACCTGTTAGTTTAACCTCAGTGGTAGGGAAAATGATGGAATCACTTCTGAAGGAAAGAATTGTCGAGTATCTAGAGGCCAGAGGGGCACAGGACCCAAGGCAGCATGGATTCACAGTGGGAAGGTGATACCAGACAAATCTGATCGATTTCTTTGACTGGGTGACCAAAGTAGTTGATTAGGGAGGGGCTGTGGACATGGCCTACCTAGGTTTTAGCAAGGCATTTGACACAGTCCCACACAAAAGATTAATATACAAGTTAGCCAGCATGGAAGTGGGTCCCAATATGACAGCCTGGGTAAAGAATTGGCTGGAGAACAAGACACAGAGAGTAATAGTAAATGGAGTCCACTCTGAAAAAAAGAGGGGTTACTAGTGGGGTCCCGCAGGGTTCAGTATGGGATCGGTCCTCTTCAATGTCTTTATAAGCGACATTGCAGAGGGACTGGAAGGAAAAGTATGTCTCTTTGCAGATGACACAAAGATCTGCAACAGAGTTGATGCACAAGGTGGGGTGGAAAGGATGAGAAGGGACTTGGCAAGGTTAGATGAATGTTCAAATGTATGGCAGCTTAGATTCAATGCTAAGAAGTGCAAGGTAATGCACCTGGGAAACAAAAACCCAGGGGAAGAGTACACAGTGGGAGGTGAGATACTAACAACAGCAAAAATGGAAAGGGACCTGGGGGTAGTCATATCAGATGACCTAAAGGTGGGCAAGCAATGTGAGAGGGCAGCAAGGAGGGCTGGGGGGATACTGGGATGCATAGGGAGAGGCATCACCAGTAAAAAACAGGAAGTTATTATCCGTCTGTACAGACAGCTGGTGAGACTCCATCTGGAGTACTGTGTGCAGTTCTGGAGACCCAATCTCCACAAAGACATAGACAGAATGGAAGCTGTCAAGAGGAGGGCAACTAAAATGGTGCAGGGTCTGCACTGGAAGACATATGAAGAGAGACTTAAGGAGCTTAATATGTATAGCCTCGAGGAAAGGAGGGAGAGGGGGGACATGATAGAAACTTTCAAGTACCTCAAGGGAATCAACAAAGTCCAAGAGGGTAGCATCTTTCAAAAAGAGAGGTGTGCAAGAACAAGGGGGCACAATTTGAAGATAGAGGGGGCAGCTCAGAGGTAATTTAAGGAAGTATTTTTTCACAGAGAGGGTTGTGGATGTATGGAACGGCCTTCCGGAGGAGGTTGTGGAGTCAAAAACATTGGTGGAATTCAAGCATGCATGGGACAGTCATAAGGCAATTCTAGGGGTTGGGGGTAGGAAGAAGTAGGCTGCTGGTTAACTAGGATCTGCAGCTTATCCATCAGGTAGGGAAATGGGCAGACTAGGTGGGCCAAGTGGTCCTTATCGGCCATCAAATTCTGTGTTTCTATGTTTTGCTCGACCCTAACAAATAAATATGACACATAGACAAAGCCAAACATAGAGGCAGCATGCTGCTAACTGATGGCATCACAATGATGCCATCATCCGCCACCAGTCCCAGCCATGCCAGGCAGTAAGTGGTGACCCTGCTGCCAGTGGACAGCATGGCAGTGTGGCCATACAGCACACACCTGTGGATAACACTTCTGAGAACTCCAACAGATGCTGGCACACACATGCAGCACTGTGGGCATGGAGGATGTTGAGGGGAAAGTGTAAGGGTGGCCAGGCTGTGCCACACACCAGATGTGGCCACAAGGCTGGGACACATCATGCAGTGCACATGGGCCAGTATTGGGAACACCCCAACACCAGTGAGCCTTTCTGATAATATATGCCCCCCTGGCTACATACTGCACAGCTGTACAACTGCCACAGCACACAAAGCCGGACATGTAAATGTCACAGTGAGAATCCCATAAAAGAGGTGCAGCATCTGTGGGTCACACAGCAGCATAACAGTAATGTCCACTGTCAGTAAACACCTGCAGGTTGGGCCTCTCTCTGTGTATAGTGCAGTCATCATCACTGCCCTACACACCATAGGCATTGCCGTGCCCACACACTACTGGCCCCCTTGCTACTGTAGTGTCTGCTGTGCACAGTAGCATGACCTACAGTGTGACAGTTGCATGCAGCACCACCACCATCTGTGCTTATGCTGTTTTGTCCCAGTACAGCTGCAGGCAGCAGGACATGTGGAAGTAGTGTTCAAAACTGTATAATATTCCCCATGCTGTTTGCGCAGCACTAACACATTTGCGCGGGTTTAGCGCAGGGCTAAACAGTTAGCACAGCACAAACTGTATGCAAATCAGGGCACAATGAGAAGCTAATCTGGATGTTTGCCCACAGACTACCTAAGTCGGCTCATTTGCATATCACTTTTGAATATGACAAAGTTTAGCACTGGGCAAACATGTTTGCACTGGGCTAATGGTTTAGCCCTGCGTTAAACCTGCACAAACGTGATAGCACTGCACAAACAGATCGGGGAATATTTTACCATTTTGCACACT
The DNA here is from genome assembly GCA_016271365.2 of Neoceratodus forsteri. Classification (NCBI taxonomy): domain Eukaryota; kingdom Metazoa; phylum Chordata; order Ceratodontiformes; family Ceratodontidae; genus Neoceratodus; species Neoceratodus forsteri. The sequence continues at coordinate 998,482,309 of CM057454.1, read as the reverse complement.
GTACTTTCACATACGCTGCTGCCTGCAGCTGTACTGGGTCCATGCATTTGCTGGCACACACATTGGCCACATAGTTCACCTCTGCCTAACTTCACATCGCTGTGCACTGTGTTGCTGTTGTGGTTGGCACTTCCTGGTTGCCCTATTCAGAGCTGTCTTATTCTAGGGCTAACTTTGCCCCGCACTCCCAGCCCAGTTTGCCCGGCCTCATTCCCATGCTATATTCAGAAGCTGTTTGCCCTGGGCTATTCCTTTTGAATATGGCTTGCTTTGTGCTCTGGGCTAAGTTTGCCTCCCAGGCAGTGCTAATTTAGCCCTGGGGGAAAGTTTTGAATATCTGGCCCTTAAACTGTTATAAGGCCGATGAAGCGGCATGTTGCAAGATGTGGGATTTAATTGTATTTTTTGTTTCAATCCACCTCAGTTAAGCCTGCTATGGACATTTCTGCTTTTAGAACTTCCCTAATTTGGTGCCAAACAGCCGTATTCTATAGTAACATTTTTTTTCAGTTTCCAGTATCCACATCCAGCTTGGGATTTTTCTGTTAACCCAATTTTAAATGATAAAATAACATGATTTGAAATTTCTACTGGAAATGTCTCAGCTTTCTGAAAATGAACATAGTGGTAAATTAGAAGAAAGTCAATTCTTGTCAAGAGATATCCCCTGAAGTATGTGTGTCCTCCTTGCTTGTGTAATACTCTGTAAAGAGTCTTGTAAACAGGCTGTTTGTATAATTTGTTTTAAACAACTAGTATCACAGAATTCTTTAGATATTTTTACGCCTGTATCATCTTTAGATAAGACATAGCTAAAATCTCCCGCTCATAAAACATGTTGTGAAGTTTGTAAATAAGGTTTTATACTGTTAAACAAATCTACTCTTTCCTTTTTAGTTTGTGGAGCATAGATGTTGATTGCCTTCCAGGCTGTTTGGTATTTATAGAAGTCGATTAATAAAGCACGGCTCGGTGCTACATCTGTAATTCTAGATACCGTGAAATTGTCCTCACTAAAAAGTATCCCCAGACCATCACAGACTTCTGTGCCAAAAGTAAAATACGAAGACCCCCAACACCATAATTTTTGTGCTGCATTTACTAAAGACGTAGTATTAAACCTAGTGTCCTGCTGGAAACAGACATCAAAGATGTGGTCTTGTAACGGAAACATTGTTACCAATCTTCGCCTGGCATTCTTCATGCTATTCACATTAATGGAGGCTATAGACAAGGTAGGAGTGGAGGCAATATTACTGAACACAGGTTATCAGGGTTTTCCTAGCCTTGCACTGTGTCTATGCCTAGATCCTAACCTACACCTTCTCCCTTTACCTACATCAAGCGGAGGGGTCCTCGTCTGAATCTGAGGTTTGCATGTGTTAAGAGGAGTTAGTGGAGGAAGATTCAAAGTCCCCTCCTTGGTCTGATTCCCTGGGTTTAGGAGTCAAAACTGCATACTTATTAGATAGAGGAAGACCAGTAGAGAAATGGCAGATTTAGATATCTTAGATTATGGGTTTGTTTGATGTAGAGGCCTCTTTTTTGACACTATTGTCATGTCCAGAGGAGACGTGTTGGTCATTTGGATCTGTGTGGAGGTATCATTCAGTACAGTGACCTCCATGTCCAGAGTATTGGAAGGAGAAACACTAGCATTATCTTGTGGGGAGTGTGTAGTGATAGTCCCACAGGGAGACCATGGTTGTCAACTGATATGCCTGGGGTATTAAGAGGTTCCCAGGGTGTATTCCCAGCCACCGGGACTGGGGCTGTGACTTGGGCATCTTCCCAAGGATTCTTCTGTGACTTCCTTGTAGCAGCGATATCTTTTTTTTGAGCCTCTAGGAGCAAAGATTCTTGATCTGGCTGATCGGCCCTATTGTGGGTTGCCCATGGGCAGGAATGATATGAGTGTTCTGTCTCATCACATAAATTACTTTTCATGCCATTTTGACAATCAGAACTGATATGTCCATACATAAAACAAGAATTAGATTTCAAACAGTCACATGTTGAGATTAAATGGGCAAAGGACCCACACTTAAAACATGTTTTGGGCTGACCCGGGTAGAAACAGTGACCTGATTACAACCCCACCAAAAAAACTACTTGGAAAATGCAGAGGCCCTGAGTTGGTGCTACAACATAGCTTAACTTTATATCTCCACCCTCCTGTCCAGATATGTTCCTCATCAAATATGGGCTGTGGAGCCCCCAATAATTCACATCTTTGTTATAACCAATGTGTGATGTCATGGACTGCTACACTTCCATTGCAAAATAAAATAGTGACTGTTTTTACAGCAGGCCTAGTCAAATGGATTGCCCTGAATGATAACCAAAGAGCAGAGTAATGTAACTTTTCATATTTCACCTAAAACCTACCTAGACCTTGGGGAACTGACATCATACAAAGTGTCTCCTGAAGCATGTATCAGTGCATATATTTAGTTGGTAAAAAATCTAATTGATGCTTTGATTAACTTCCTCCCAATGTATATTCTATCAGGGTTCATGTCCAAACCACCTAGATACTGTAATCAGATTGCATTTCTCCATTGTGCAGGTGGGGGATGCTAAAAAAAAGTAGTCTCTTCTGCATAAGCAGCCAGGTCTTTGTGCTGTCTCTGCTGCTGTCGGGGGAGAGGTTAGGATTACTTAGGAATCACTTAAGATTCACTTAGGATTTTAGGAACAAAAAAGGTTGAGGCCCAGCATCTAGCTCCTTCAAGAGTCATTGTAATATGTCATATTACCTTTGTTGAAAATATAACTATCCAGTCTGGTTTTAAATATTTCTCTATTTTCACTAATAATAACATGCTCAGGAAGTTTATTCCAAAGGTTAGCTGCTCTCTGTGTGAAAAAATATTTCCTTTTTTTAATCCTAAAATGATTTTTTCCTATAGCAGATGTCCTCTTGTAACAGAATTAATATTTTTGTATTCAATATTTAACTCTGCAGTTAAGTGTATGCCATTCATACTATTAAAATAGAATAGCATGTCTCCTCTTTTCCTTCTCATTTCCAAACCATGCATATTGAAATGTTGTAATCTTGAGGTATAAGACATATGTCTAAGTGTCCTGATAGACTTGATGAATCTGCATTGAGCCTGTTCCACCATGCTGATCTCCTTTATTGTATATGGGCTTCAGACCTGGGTAGCATAATCCAGCTGTGGTCTTGCATATGACAAATACAAGGGCATCATCACCTCTCACTTCTACTGCTGATGTTCCTTTTAATAGCCCCAGTTGTCCTGTTAGCCCTAGCCACAACATTTATACAATGATCTTTAACTGTTCTCAATTAGAACACCAAGATCTCTTTCCACTTTGTTTGTATAACTTGGCTTTGTAATAAATATTGTGTCTTTGTGTTTTGATTACCCACATGCAGGATGCTACATTTGCCTATGTTTAATGTCATTCCCCATTTGCTTGACCATTTGACTATTGAGTCTATGTCTGCTTGGATCAACTTGATCTGATCCATTGTTTTGCATGGCCCTCCCAATTTTGCATCATCTGCATACTTAACTATATAATTTTGGACATTGTTTTCCAAATCTGCAAGAAATAATTGGAAAATTACAGGTCCCTGCACTGACCCCTGCAGCACCCCACTGGTCACTCTCCCTTCCTCGGACAAATAACCCTTACAGAGACCTTCTGAGTTTTGAATTTAAGCCACTCATTATCTAGGTGATTTTGTGCATGTTGATTCCTTATTTATTTAATTTGTCTGCTGCTGTCCAGTGTGGTACAGAATCAAATGATCTGCTAAAATCCAGCAACAGGACATCCATTGGCTCGCCCCTGTCTGGATGACAACTTATATATTCATAAAAACAAACCTAATTTGTTGTGCATGATCTTCTACACTTAAAACCATGTTGTTTACATGCAAATGTTGGTATTTTTTCTATCTGTGTGACAATTTTCTCATTTATTATGTGTTCCAAGATTTTACATGGTACAGAGATAAGGCTTATGGGCCTATAATTTACCATATTCATTTTGTAGCCCTTTTTACAAATTAGTTTAACCTTAGCTATGTTCCATTCATTTGGTATGATGCTTGTATTTAAAGAACTCTCAAAAAGTATTTTAGTGGGACACTGATACTTGCTTTCATCGTCTTTAACATATTGGTGATAATATTGTCTAAACCTGGTGTGCTATGATGTTTTAATCTGTCTATTTGTGTAATGATATCGTCTAATGGGATTTCATGCTTGTCTTCAATAAGTTTGCTTTTATTAGTGTATATTTCAAATTTTGGAGGGTTATAAATCAAGCAAAAATATGAATTACATGTTTCTGCTATATTACATGGATCAGTTAGTATCTCTTCATTTACCATTATAGTTGTTAATTCTGAATTTTTTTTCTTTAATGAGATAATGTAGCCATAAAATTGTTTACTATTTGTTTTATTTGCGGACATGTCGAGCTTTTCCTCAAACTTCTGTTTTGCATTATTTATTCTGCTTTTACATTGTTTTTAAATTTTTTTAAAAGCTTGCCAGTTTTCATTAGTACTATTATGTTTATAAATCTTATATGCTTTGTGTTCCTTTTTTTTATTACTGATAAGATGCCTTTATGAAGACATTTAGGTTTTCTTCCATTTTTGTTATATTTTTGAACACGTCTTACATATTTTTGAATTACAGAATGTATAGTTTCCTTTATAAATTCCCATCCTTCATTAACTGTTTTATTTTGTAATACTAAGTTCCAGTCAATTTTATTAATATCTTCATTTATTTCTGCAACATTTGTTGATTTGTATATATAGATTTCTGTATGTCCCTTCTGACGTTTATTACTATTCACTGTTGAAAAGGTGATACAGGCATGATCACTATTTCCCAATGGTGCCGAAGTTTCACACTTTTTTATATATATACTTTCTGAAGTTAATACTAAATCCAAAATATTTCCTAATCTTGTCGGTGATTTGACATGTTGTATTAGATTGTTTTCAGTACACATTTCTCAAAAGAATTTACTCTGTTTACATATAGCCATGCTGTTACCCCTATTTTATCTGGGAAGTTGAAATCTCCTACCAGGATTATATTATCTATTTCCATGGATTTATTTATTTCTTCCAATATTTCTTGATTTATATTTTAAGGTGTATTTGGTGGCCAACAACATAAACCTAAAACGTGATCTCCCTCATGTACCCCTTGTATTTTTAACCATAGTGTCTCTGTTGAGGTTGAATGCATCTTTGTTTTGGATGAAATGTCCATCATACTTAATTGTTGTTCAGTTCAGTTTCTGCCTCCATTCTATCCCCCCAGGAGGGCTTACTAGAAACCACATCTTCTGAGTCTGAAGAAGAAATTGTCTGTCTATTCAGTTTATCAGAAGATGAATCATGTACAACATATTCTGCATGTAGGTCTATATCTGAGTCTGTCACAGATATTACTGGGAGGGGGATACAGTTTGAGCCTCCTTGTTCATTCAGTGTTACACTGGGAGCTGAGGTCCCTGGTATTGGACTATGCAAAGGATCCTGTAACCATTGACCTATACCAGCTTTTTTCCAGCCTTCACTTTTTAAAGTATTCTCCAAAGCCCAGGGTAGTTTCTTATGTTGAAGTACCGTTTTTTTTTATTTTGTTATAAAGTGGGCTCCCTCCTATGTCATAGGCCAAGAATACTGCTAGCAGAACCCTGAGTCTCTGGTGGCAATATTAACCCTAGTGTAGTACTTACAGATATGCCCAGCTGTTTATCTTGTAAAACTAAAGGTGCAGTGCTGAGTGTTGCGTTCGGAGTTTTAGCAGAGGCAGGTAGTCATTCAGGAGTCAGCACTGCCTTTGATGCTCCTACATCATGTACAGCTGGGAGCTGTCTCGGTGGGGAAGCTGAGCTGTCAAATTTTCAGGAGCATCCAGGCCTTTCATTGCATTGCCGCACCCCAGGAGAAAAAGATACAGGTTCCATTTCTGCATGTGCCATCAAGTTCAAGTCTCTTTTCAGTAGTGTCACCCAGTTTCTCGACTATGGACACCATAAGGCTGGTCAGTCATTTTGACTCTTTTAATATGGACTAAATGAGAGGATAATTCTCTGATAAAAGCCTCCATAACCATTCCTCCTTAAATCGATGCATCATGACTGTTTCAGGTTTGTTGTGCCTTTCAGTTCTTTCATTCATAGATAAAGGCAGTACAGCATTGATCTCCAAAGCTGGACCTGCTGGAACTGAGATCTGCTCACCTGCAGGTACACCAGCAGTCTATTCTCTCACAGGAACAGTGGCCATAGGAACAGCAGCTCCCCCTACAACACAAGTAGGGGAATTGTGTATTCAGAACTCAAAATAAAACATAAAAAATGTATTTAACTCATACACAATCATAAAAAAGTAAAAGTAAAACATAAAGAAGAATTGAATCATACATGTGAATAAATTTAAATTATACATATTTTGTTAGAGAAGTTCCGAACCCCCTCCCCCCTACAAGAGTAGGGGACTGTTTTATACTAGAAAATCAAACCAAATGTACTATAAGAGTTAAATCCCACAAACTCACAAAAGGGAAAAAATCATAACAAAAATAAGAATTACATCATTCTTATAAAATAAATCTAGGGTATACATAATATTTAAAAAAATCACCCTTCCCCCCCACACTGAAAAGAATAGCGACATTTGTTTCACATCACAAAATAAATTGTACAAAATGTATGAACTTATACTAAATCATATAAGCAAACCATATGGAAGTATTACATCATACATGTGAAAAAGTCTAGATCATACATAGTTTAATATAAGAAAGACTCACCCCTGCCCCACTAAAGAGTCAGGATTTTTTTTTTGTACAAAACTCTACAACAAAAGTAATCATTAGTATTATATCCAACAAAGTCAGAAAGTGGAAAAGAAAATCATAACCTAAATAAGAATTACAGCATTCATATGAAATAAATCTAGGTTAAGTTGCAAAAAGTTGGCATGTAATTTACAGAGTAATTGTTCTGGAGTTATATACTGTTGTTGCAAAGACCATGCACAATGCTCCTGCCAGATGTGATATTTACTATAAGACAAAATCATGTGAATTGTAACTGAATAATAATGGCCTCAAGTCTGCAGTAAAATTCATAAAAACAAAATCTCCATTGAACCACATATGGGCAATTAAAAAACAAATGCTGAACAGTTTCAACCTGGGCTATGCATACATTTTGTCTTGGGCACCCACATTTCTGAATGCCTTTGGCATTCAAACAAGCATTACAAACTTATTTGTGGCTCCAAGCTTTCAATAACTGAACCTTCTGTTTAGTCTATAGATATTTGTATGATTTTATTGAATATGTTACATTTTTATTGTTATTGTTGTTTTAAAATGTGAGGCGCCTTGGTTTTGGATAAGGCGCCATACAAATAAATTGTATTATTATATATTATTATTATTATTATATATTATATTATTTTAGATTCCCTTTGAAGTTTAACTTTTTATGTGTTCCTTGCCAAGCCACATCCACATATATGCTGGGACCCTTCTTGAAGTCAGCATGTGTCTAATGTGTGCAAACTGGTGAGGTGGGCAGGCAGCAAAGTCAGAAGAGATCGAAAAATGTCACTCCATAACATCATCATATAGTCCTTTCCTGAAGTAAGTTTACAGGTGAAGTCATAGGACACCGCAGAGTTTCAGTTTGGCAAAACAGGATTTGAAATATTCTGAAAGCCCCACCAACGATTTCTGTTTCTGTATACTTTATGATGCTTCCCATGACATGATCCAGGGGAGAATGGCATCCCATACGCAACAGTCCCAGACTTTTCCAACCTTTTTTAAAAGAGGGCAATTTTTTGTAACAAATAGGGAAAAGAAAAATACTACTGGGTTCACCATCTGAATACCACTTAGTCTAAAATCTTGATATATGATACCCCTCTTAATTGGATATAATCTGTTTCCCCATATCATCGAAATAAAATCCCATATATGACTGTATCCAAGGTTGCTGGAGAAGGAAAAACTGCTCACAAATGAAAAAACATACTTAATAAAAAGATTTGGGCCATATAGACCCTCTTTTTCTTGGACTTTCTCCACTTATTCCAATTTTTGACCTTAAATTGAATTTCTTTCAGGAGAATGTCCCAGTTGTACATAGCTGAGTCCTCCATGACAAAAAAAATCCCTAACATTTTACAATCTCCTGTACACACGGGGATTCCCGTAATATCAATAGTTGTCAAACTCTCTATAGTCAAAGGAAAATACTTACTTTTCCAAGATTCAATTCTGATCCTGAGCCCTCTGCATATGCCAACAGCAAGGCCTCTGTAGCATGGCACAATGGGAGATCTGCCAAAATAATGCAAAGATTGTCAGCACAGGCAATCGTTTTAACTTCTGCACAGGTGCTATTTATGGATAGACCCCTAATATCATCTGCTGCATTAATATTGGCAAGAAATGGTTCTAAGGTCAGAATATATAAAAGGGGGCTTAAAGGGCAACCTTGCCGAACACCTCTAGTGACTGACATAGATTTACCAACCCACCCATTTACAAAAGGTGTTGCTAATGCTGCACTCTAACATGTTTTAAGCCAGGTTATAAATGGAGATGGGAATTTCATTTTGGAGAGACATGCCCAAATATAGTTATGTGGAACCCTATCAAACGCATGTTTTTGATCTAAACTAAAAATAAACCCCATGCATTCCCTTAAAAGTGCTCTGGAAAACAGTTCCCCTTAGTAAAATAAGACCATCTGTAATAGTCCATTCTGGTACAGAATAGAACTGTGTAGGATGGATTACATCCTCCAAACAGATAGATAGATGTTTACACACATTTTTTGTGAGGAGCTTATAATCAATATTGAGGAGAGTATTTGGTCTCCAATTGTGCAGTGAATCCCTTTCATCTTGTTTATAAAGCAATATTACCAGGCACATGTACATGCTGGAAGGCAAAGCACTGGCCAGTAAACTGTCAGAAAAAGGACCAGCCAGTTCTTCTACCAACAAAGGCATTAACAATTTATACAGCTCATTCAGGAGCCCATCAAGGCCTGGGACTTTTCATATTGGAGAGTGAGAAATAACTTCCCTGACTTCCATTCCAGAAATTGGTTGTAGCAGAGCTGGAAGAAATATTCCAGAACTGTTTTAAGGGGACACAAGCTTAACCAATCTTCTATGTGTGAGTCAATAAGCTGTGGGTCAGCAGAGAAAAAGTCTCAAAGTGCATCCCAAATTCTCCCAAAATGTCATCTTTTTGTTATAATACCTCCTCAGTGACTTTTTTAAGTGTTTTAATATCCTTCTGTTGTCTAGAAGCTTTACAATAATCAAAAGGGTTTGTATGAGCTTGTTTACCACTCACTCCAAATCTCTGTTCCTGCCTCAAAGAGGACATCTGATCATATTGTAGTTTAGTAAGTTTAATTTTTAAAGCCTGAAAGTCCTGGTCATTGCACTCAAGACCTTGTAACATATGCTCCTGAAATGTAAGCAATTTCTGTCTGGAATCCAAATATTCCTGTGTCCTGTGTCTGCCTAATAGCCTACCTTTGGTCTGAAAAAGTTCCGAAACTCCAGTTTTGTATCTTTCTACAATTCTTGCCTTGTGTCATATAGAAAGAGTACTGATTTCCGGCATTAACTATAACTTGGAACTCCTCCATGACCTCTGGAATATCCAGTAAGGATAAATTGAGTATCCAATAACTGGATCCCCTAGATGTTTTATGATAATTTGATAATGTAGCACTCAAAAAAACATGGACAGATGTAGCTACTAGTTGTGCTGAGGGGTCTCTAGTGTGTAAGGAGGGAGACAAAAACCAGTAATCAATTAGGGAGGATTTCTTCTCTTGAAAAAAAGGTAGGGAGTGCCTGGATCCATGAAGAACTAAAAATATAAATTAATCCAGACTGAGTAAGCAGAGAATTCAAGAACATTATATTGCAATATAATTTTGTGGTTGTAAAGTGCCTAACCAGAGCTGTTCTGTTTATATAAAAATCACCCCCAAACAAAACATTTCTACTAGTAAATAAGAATTGGTGTATTAGTTTTAACAGGGAAATTCTGCCTGATTTAGATTGAGGACCATAAACATTTTTTCAACCAAAAATCTATTTTTTCCAGGGTAATGTCCACAAGATATTCATGGCCTGGAAGAATGTCTACCATATGTGTTACTGTCACGTGAGGAGTGGTGAAACAAATCCACAGACTTGAACAGCAGTAGTCCACTCCCCCAAACCAATAGCTAGGTCCCCATGCCCATGCTTCAGAGGCTGTAATAAACTCTTGCAATAAATACAATCTAGTATCCTGCAGGAACACTACATCAAACCTTTGGTTAGAAAACAAATCAAAGGTAGCTAACATCTTGACCTCTGAATGAATACTATTGGTGTTTAAGCTAGCAATTATTAAATCATAGCTAGCAAAGTTATCAGCAGAAGCAGTTGCTCAAGTACCTTTTGCAGGTTTTCTCATACTTTTCCTAGTACATACTCAAGGCCCTATACCACATTTATTCTTAACCTTACCAGGGGGAACAGTGCCAGAATCAGGATCAGAAGCAACCTTCATTTGGGAGGAAGCTAGGGATGCAGTATCTAAGTCCGGATCTTCTCTGCTAATATCAATGGGCAAAACCAAAAACCTATTTTCTGTGATAGGTACACCCATCATCAAGGGTGGAGCAGGCTGTACAGTGGGCTAAGAACAAGGTACATCCCCTGTTTTGTGTTCTGGGGGAGCAGAAGTCACTGGAGGTGGAGGGGGCATAGTGTCCCCACTACCTTGTCTAATCTGGGTCCGTGGAACATGTTCCAAGCCCTGTGGTGTAGGCCCAGTAACATCTGATTCCCTTGATTCAGGGGCTACAAAAACTGGTCTTGGAGCACTGAGAGGGGTAGTGTCACTGGAGTCCCTATGGCAGGTTGTGGCTGCTGCCTCCTCTGGGGTTGTGGGTCACAGGGGAACTGCTGCCAAGTAGAATTATGTGCCATTCTGGTTGCCCTGTGTACATAAAAATCTTGAATACCATAATCTGCGTCCCCCGTGTTATGAGCAACCCATGGACATTCAGTAAAATTATGACCCCTTCATCACAGAGCTTACATTTCAGGTTTGCATGTTATAATATAAAAAATGCTAATGGTTTAACCATTCCCAGACCACCTTCTTTAATGTGTCTATAAATTATGCATCTCTTGACTGGATTCAGCCAACTCCCCCACAGCACCCTAAAAAACACCCATAATAATCTTGTTTCTAACTGAGCTGTGGGCGGGGATATAACTGATGTATAGAAAAATGGTAACATCAAATTTTTATTAGTAACACTCTTTTCTTTCTCAATAATTGTTTATGTATCCAATTACTTGAATAATTTTCAGCCTGTTTAAGTTTCTATTCCCAGTTTATCATTGCTAAATCTCCTGGTTCCCACTGGATTCCTAAAACTGTGACTGTTTCCCTTACCACCGGGATCCCTGCATAGCTTAGTCTCTGATGTGCATGATGTCCCATCTGTATCTCTTTACTTTTCTCTGGGTTAATTTTGGACCCAGACACCCTTGAAAATACTTGACACTGCTCGAATATTCAATTTTCTTTTGTTTTTTCCCCTGTTACAATGACCATGTCATCTGCATAAGCCATTATCTTAACTGGTGTAATTGATAGTGCTACTGTTATACCATATATTTTTGGCTCACTTACAACTAAACGTAAAAAGGGATCAATACAAAACACATATAATAGGGGACTCAGGCGGCACTCTTGCCTCACTCCTCTCTTTATCTGAATAATCTCACCCCTCCATCCGTTTACTCTTGGTTGTACTTTGGCTGTGTCATAAAAGATACTCAGCCATGCCACAAATTCATTTGGAATACCAAGTGTTTCTAGCACTAAAAACAGATAATCATGTGAAACAGAATCAAAGACCCTTTGCTAGTCTAGGCATAACAACAGGCCTTCCTCTGTTCCATTTTGGTATCTGTAAAATATCTACTGTAACAATCAAATTATCTTGAATCCCTCTCCCTGGAACTGTACAACCACGGGCTGTACTTATCTGTGTTTCTGCCACCTGTGCTAGTCAATTTGCCAATATTTTCCCAAGGATTTTTACATCCCCATTCAGTAGACTAATGGGTCTCCAATTTGTCAACTTCTGTCTGTCCCCTTTTTTATACAAAAAAAATGTAATATGCTAAAGTCACTGATATGGGCATTTCCATTCAAAAACAATTTAATTAAATAGTTGTGTTAACTCTGGCACTAATTCTGATGAAATTTCTTATAAAACTCAGGGTTAAGCCCATCCCATCCTGGGACTGTATTATTTTTTTTGGGCTGCTATTGTCTTCTTTATTTCTTCTTCTTCTGTAATTGGTTGTATCATTTCTTCTTCTTGTTCCTTTGTTAAAGGATATATCTGTAAGTTCTCCAAGTATTCATTGTGGCCATTTATTATTGGTGGTCTTCCCACAGTACTCTACATAAAGTTATTTACTACTTGTAGGATCCCTTGCTTTTCTTTTTGTAATTGTCCTGATGCTTCCTCTTACTCTCTGATTACCTTTTTCACACCCATCTTTGAGAGTCTTTAAAGGTATCAAAGGTTTGATTTTTGTTTACTGTCCCAAATCTTAATTCTTGTTGGAATGTCTTTGCTCTGTTGTATTGTATTTGGAACATTTCTTTTTTTATTTGTGTGATCTGTTTACTATAGTCGTGTTTCAATGTTTCTGTCCTAGATATGAGTGCATGTAATTGTTTCCTTAAGGCTGAATAATTCAAGTAAGTGTCTGCTGTCTGTTTATGTGCCCTTTTGGAAAAAAAGGATTTGAACTCTCTTTTTGAGTCTTCCCACCATTCGCTCACTGAATCATACAGACAAATTACAGATTTCCTTGCTATCCATAATGTCCTCCATTCATTAGAAATCTTCTCAGATTCTAATAGTTCTGCATTTAACCTTCAAGGGGTCTTCCCAAAATTTACCGAGTCACTTAATTTTATATTGATCCCTATGCCTCTATGGTCAGTGAAGCCCCAATCATGGACAATAGTCGCTGCTACCTCTAAGTTTTGTGAAATCAGAAAATAGTCTATACTAGTAAGGTAAGTCCCCCTACTATATGAAAAACCTCCTTGTGCTTGGCACTCTCTATAAGTATCTTTTAACTTCACTGTTCTTGTAATGTCTCCTTGAGTGTGCTAGTATCACAATATAACATCTGTGTTTTAAAACCTCTATCTGTCTGGTGCAGACTGCAATTAAAATCACCCCCCCATCACAATTTTCGAAGTTCACAAATAGGGTTGAACATTTTTAAATAATTTTATGCATTTTGTTTTAGTCTGTGGGGCATATGAGTTGATCACTCTAAACCTAGATCCTTCAATCTGATTATCCAGAATTAGTACTCTGCCTGGTTCTAACTCAATTAATCTAGTGACCTTTAGATTCTGGTTCAAAAATAAAATTCTTATACCATTGCACAGTTCTAACCCTTGTGACCAAAAAGAAGCCCCCTTGTTCCATATTTTTGAGGCATTTACCACTTCTGCCAGTGTTTTTAATCTTGTGTCTTGCACACATATAATGTCTACTGACTGTTGTTGTAATTCTGATAGAATCGTTAACCTCCTTTTGTAACTTTTAGTGCTGTTAACATTTATTGCAATTATTTTCAAGCTGGTCATGTGAATGATGTGTATATGTTTTCCTCATAACTTTTTCCTTCTTTCTGTTCCTTTTTATTTACAAGATCTTGTTGTCCATTTTTTTTCACCGCATCCCCTGGGCCCTGATCTTCTAGTACTGATGATGGATCTTTCATAGAAGACGCTAGATGATGAGTCTGATTCAAAACTTTCATCCTCTGAATCTACTGGCATTGCTACTACTGGCAGGGCTCTGTATTTTTTATTGCAGCCATTTTTTATTTTCCTTTTATACGTTTCCTTTCTTTCTCTTTTGGTTCTGATTTTTTTTTCCGCCTTTGCTCGCAGTCTTTTTGAGTATTTCACCTGAATAAATTCTGGCTCTACTACCACTATGGTTGGGGGGGTGGCATTGAGTTGGGGTTTCCCATATCCTGTGCCTTTATGTTTGGCCTGATTGTTTCTCCCTCCACTTCTCTTTCTTGATTTCCTTTCTCTGTTTCTTGTTGGACTTCAAAGTCTGATTCCACTGTTTTATTTTTTTGTTGAAGGGTAGCCTCTTCTGTTTCCCCTATCTGTTGTCCTTCTGTTCGCTGCACTTGAACTTTCCCGATGTTTAGTCCTTCCTCTTCTTTCACTTGATGCCCTTCTTGCCCCTCTCCTTCTGTATTGATTTTATTCCCCATCTTTTCTTGTCTTTTTTCTTTAATAATCTCTTTCATGTGTTTTTCAGATACTACTGCGCAACTTTTTTTCTGAGCTTGTGTTATTAATGCTTCTTGTGATGTAATATCCTCTCCGTTATGTGAAGCCCATGGGCATTTTACATAGGAGTGCCCTTTTTTTCACATAAATTGCATCGGAAAGGATTCGTACATACCGCGGCTACATGGTCTGTATCCAAACAGTGCGTGCAATGTGGTGTGTCACACGCATTACTTAAGTGGAGCTGAGATACGCACCTGTGACAAGATTTGGGCTATCCTGGATAAAACAGTGAGCCTCTGTCCCTTTCCAAATAGAAACAACTTGGGCAATGAATTATCCCATTATTACACTTTATCGATTTACATTTTACACTCCACCTTCCGGTTCAGATCTGTTCTGAGTCCATAATTGCTGTAGGTTGTTCCAAAACATCACATTGTTTCCTTAACTAGAGTAATATGTCTGCCATCTATACCCCTTCATTTTTAAACAAGGTGGTAATGGACCGCTGGCTTTGTAATGGACATTGCTACACATGGTGACCATGTAGGTGTTTTCCTTTATTTCATTGTATTTACCCCAAAACCTGTCCAGAGCTTCCACTGTTTTGATGCTGATATCGTAATTTTACTCATCTGTGTGAATCAGGGCAAAAATTTCAGAGGCATAACATTTTAAAGAATTTTTCAACAATGGAGTTTGCCCTTTAAGGGGCAGACCAGGTTGTCTCGGTGCACCCCTTCCCTCCTTCATTAGGATGGTTGTGCTCAGGAGGGAAGGGAGGAAGGAAGGTAGGGGCTAAGGGTTAGAACAATGGGCAGGCAACAGGAAGGGGATGGGGAAGTGGAGGTACATAATGAACAGCACAGAGGGGCCTCTGCCACTTTTTGCTGGAGTTTTGATTCTACAATCAACTGCAGCACATTGGATTGGCATATTGCTTTGTGGTTTGTTCACCAGGAGAGAAAGGTAAGGAAACAAACAATAAAGTTGTGGGAGGATATTTGAAGTTGTTTTTTAAAAAAAAAGAGAGAAAGAAAATTTTACAATGTATATTTGAAGAAATATAGTATTGGGCAGAATAGCACATAAGATATATGATGGAAGACAGGGTAAAGCAGGTGGTTAATAAACAATAGGCTGTTAAAAAAGAAAAGACAAAGAAGAGCTGATGTGGTTTTATGGTTGTTTAGAAGGTCCAATTCATCTGGTTTGGTTTACAGTTAATGATAATAGCATTGGTTTCAAGGCAGGCAGGATGGGGTGACAATTATCTTTGCAACGTTTGATGGAAAGGAGAGCCGTGATAGAATTGCTAGGCACTGTACAGCTGAAAAAGCGAGGTTAGTGTGTGGTTCAGGCAGGCATGTTAGGATGTATTAGTATTTAGCATGGTTATGTAGAGGGATAGGCACACTAGAGATCATGAGGCTCTGTGCAGCTCATGAAGGTTGGTTTTGTAGAGGAGCTGGGGCCAGCTTGCAGGGTGATGGGGCGAGGAACTAGCAGTGGGAAACCCACCCGTTGGTAATTACTGGGGGCCTGCACCAGAGGGTGGCTGCAATAGCAGTAGTGGCCAGATGAGGAAGCTTGGGACAAGGGCGAAGGGGTTTTGGTGTTGCTTGTGAGATTAGTAGGCCTGGAAGAGCCCCTGAAGAAAAGGGAGCGAGAGCACAATATAGCTACCATGTGGCGTGACATCACACGCCGCGTGGTGGTCACAATAAAAACCCCTTCCTCCTGTTTGTGCTGCTTACTGCATTTGGGCCTGTTTTCTATTAGTTCAGCACAGGTTGTGCATGCTGAATCCTCCCTTAGGAGGAAGCTCCTGTTTATGTTAGTCTGGCTCAATGATGAGAGAATGAGCATGGTAGGGGTCAGCAGGAAGAGGCCCTGTATCAAGGAGGAGCGGAAGCACGCCACGACCACGTGGCGTGATGTCACACACCGCACAAAGGTCGTGAGAATGGGGGGATCTGAACAAAGGAGCAGTGGGGGTGACAGGAGAGGGCTAAAAGGTGAGGAGGTGGGTATGGTTCACAGGGGGATACTGGCTTGCAGGGGAAACGGGAGCGTGAATGAGCACAGATGCCAGTGGGTCTTGGGTGGAGAAATGGACATTGCCCCACCCCAAAAAGAACCTCATGGCTGCCTACCGCTTGTGTATGTCATGGGGGGAGAGCAAACCCCCTCATGGGGTGTTTTCCTTAACCCTGGCATCGCCCATGAAGGAAGTAACCCGGAAGGAGACCAGCAGCAAAATTCATGGCCACAGTAGACGGTGCTGGGGAAGCAGTGGAGGAAGGGGGAATACGAATAAGGGAAGGAAGTGGGGTGGAGGCACGCAAAAAAAAAGAATATAATACTAAATAAATAAGAGGGGTCAAGGGAATGCTTAAAGGGGGCCAATTGATTGGCTTGGGGGGGCGATGAGTGGCCCATGTGGTGCATGCCACTTGCCAAGGGCATGGCAGGGAGCAGCCAATGGGACCTTGTTGCCTATTTGGAGGTGAAATCCCCCTTTTTTAAAAAAAAAAAAGAAAAACCGCTTTGACGGTTTCAAAGAATACTGGAGGGGGGGTTGTGGTATGGAAGGAAAAGAAGGGAGGCACTTGGACATCAAGGGGAAAAAGGAGCAGGATGGAGGCCTTTTACTGGGGGCCCGACCAGGGCATGCTGGTGCATGGCATAAGGGACAGAGGGAAGGCATTAAAAAGTATATATATTTATAATTAATCTTATTCTCTTCCCATAGTTGTCTTCACAGTGAAAAGGAAGCGAAGGACATGGCACCAAAAAAGAGCAGGATGTCAAAGGAAGATGCTTACAGGGCTATAATCGAATTGGCGGAAAAAGCCAACAGAATGTGGGAACTGGTGGAGGGGGAGGAACCAGGGAGACCCGGGGAGAAGAGGAAAGCGGGCCTGGGAAAAGGGGACAGAGGGAAATGACCAGCTGAAGGGCCATGCAGTCCCACTAGGGTGCCACCACTGGCAGTGGGAACCACCAAGGTGGTTGATCCAGTACCACTGCAGCCTATAGACTCAGTGACACCAGTACCTCCCCCCAATCAAGGTGGGGTCTCCCTTGGTGAACCCGGACCAGATCCCCAGAACATTGTGTTCCCTCCACAAACCCTAGTAGTTCACCCTCCTCCTCAACTGCAGGGAGAAAAAAAGGGGACATTTGGAAGACGCCAGGCAGCATAGCCTGGACAAGGTTACAGGTAACACACCCAGTGCAGTGGGGGATAGTATAAAAGAATATGTAGGTCAAATTGTGTTGGCGCTAGGAACAGGAGGGTTAGGGCAGATGGAATTGGCTCTGGCAGAGAGTTGGATGGAGAAAGAGGTGCTGGGAAGAAATGAAGGGGTACAGAGAAAGAAGGTAAAGGTACAAGGGAGATAGGTGCACCCGGGATGAGGATAGGCAAGCATGTGCCATTGACCTCAAAGGAAAAAATATGGAAAGGGGAGTATGTGGATATATTCACTTTGGTGGGCCAGGAAGTGGCAGCCAAGTATGAGGAAGCTGAGAACATAGGTAAGAGTGAAATGGCAGCGGCGATAGTGCTTTTAGGGAAGAAGGAGGAGGACAAGTTCACAAAAGGGAAGACTTGGGACGGGAGGTTCATAGGTTTTGCCACTTTCTCAGCCATTGTCCTGGAAAAGAGGCCGGAGCTGGGCATCCTGCTCACCACTTATTCCTTGATAATAAGGAGGGCAAAAGCAAAGCGGGGGTGGTTATACTATGACAAATTTTTTCGACAGAGAATGGCAACATTCGGGGATATAAGATGGGACACCAAGCAGTTAGACTTATGGACAAATTATGTAACAGATCAGTTCACACCCAAAGGGGTATGAGGGAAAAAGGGGGCTACGCCCCAGAGATGCTGCTGGGCTTACAACAGGGCCTTTTGCTTGTGGCCTCAATGTCATTTTCGGCATGCTTGTTCAACATGCAGGGGAGGGCAACTGGCAAGCAGATGTAGAACGACACGGGCCTAAGGGGCACAGAGGCATGGGGGTCAAGTGTCAGGTCAGCAGTTTTTTCGAGAAGGACAGGGGTTTAAAGGGCAGACATGGAGCAGGGGAGGGAGGGGTAGGGGGAACATGAATGGGGGGGTCAGAATCACTGACTGGAAAAACCTTGTACAAGGCGAGAGAGAGGGGCCGGGGAGAAGTAACAGGGGAATGACAGGGAGCAGTTTGGAGTGGCCAGAAGCCCCATCAATTTAAAGGCATGGACAGCCTGTTTGGACAGATATCCAAACAAAAGTGTGGGGGATATGATTATAAGAGGTTTTAGCACAGGGTTTTCTCTGCAGTGTGGGGCCCAGACAAACGAGAGAGGCAAGCAACCTGGGGTCAGTAAAAGGAAAGGAAGAAATGTTTAGACAGAAGATAGAGAAAGAAAAGGCAGCAGGGAGGGTAGAGGGCCCATTTGACACCCTCCCATGGCAAAACATGCAGATTTCGCCGTTGGTTTGGTACCCAAGAAACAAGAAAGGGAGTACAGGGTGATTCACCACCTGTCCTATCCAGAAGGGGACTCAGTGAATGATTTCATCACGGAGAAGCATAGTAAGGTGACATATGCGACAATAGAGGATGCAGTCTGGATAATCCGGGCCACTAAGGATGCATGGATGGCAAAAATGGATATTGAATCTGCTTTCAGACTGCTGCCAGTTAGGAGAGAAAACTGGGATCTATTGGGTTTTAAAATTGGGGGGCAGTATTATTTCGACAAAGCCATGTCGATGGGATGTTCCATAGCATGTGCGACATTCGAAGCATTCAGCACCTGCTTGCAGTGGATATTCCAGGAGTAAACTGGTTATTAGGTTGGTCATTCATTATCTGGATGATTTTCTTTTCATTGGGAGGGGAAAAAGAGAGACACAGAGCATGCTGGGTAAGTTTCAGGAATTATGCAGGGAACTAGGGGTTCCACTGGCACCAGAAAAAAACAGAAGGACCCAGCAGGGTGATGGAATTCCTGGGGATTGAGATAGATGCCCCGAATGAAATATTCAGGCTACCGGACAAAAAAGTGAGTAAACTGAAGGAACTGATCCAAGTACACACCAACAGGAGAAGAGTACAACTAAAACAAGTGCAACAAGTACTGGAACACCTGAACTTTGCCTGCAGGGCCATTGGACCAGGGAGGGCATTCACAAAGAGGTTAGCTAGGGCTACAGCAGGGGTCACCATACCACATCACTGGGTGGACCTGACAAAAGGTGTCAGGGAGGATTTTAAAATATGGGAGGAATTCCTCAGGGAGTATAACGGGTGCTCTTTCTGGCAAGAGGAGTGGGTGTACAACACAGACCTCGACCTCTACACAGACGCTGTTGGGGGGCTAGGCATGGGGAGTTACCTGAGGAGCAGGTGGTTTGAAAAACCCCAGCCTGCCAGCTGGGTGGGGAATGGCAAAGTGAGAGATATAACATTGTTGAAGATCATGCCCATATGGGCATATACCCTGGTCTGGGGGGAGGAATTATGGAATCATAAAGTGACATTTTGATGTGACAGTAGAGCAGTGGTGGAGGTCCTAGACAACAGGAGAGCCAGGTCAGAAACAGTCATGCAAGTATTGCGACATTTAGTGTTAAGGGCTTTGCAGCCGAACATGTCATTCAGAGAAAAACACATAGAAGGGGTGCACAATACCCTGGCAGACAGTCTTTCCCGTCTGCAGCTGGACCATTTTCAGAGGCTGGCACCAGCAGCCGAAGAGCTAAAAATGCCCATACCAATGAACATCTGGGACATTGGCAAGAAGGAGCAGAACTGTTGTTTTGCAGCTCATGGGGTGCCTCAGACTCTGAGGGCCTACAATGGGGCCTGGCGAGTGTTTCAAACATTCAGGGCAGCACACCAGATGGAGGTAAGTAGGCCACTCACAGAGGAACAGTTGGGAATGTTCACCATGGAGCAGTGGCAAAAAGGGACAGCCCACACCACCATGGGAGTCTACTTGGCAGGGATTAGTGTTTTCTGCAGCCTAAAAGGGTGGAAGGACCTGACAAAATCATTGTTCATCAGAAAAATGATGCAGGGATGGGGCAGATTGAAACAGGGGTCAGTAGATAATAGGAGGCCAATAGGGAAGCAGTGGCTGGTAAAGCTAAAGGACATGCTCCTGGCAATATGCAGATCAAAGTCCAGGGCCCAGCTATTTCACTTAATTTATGTAGTAATGTTTGCAGAGGCCATGAGAGTGAGTGAGGTGGTAGGCCATGGGAAAGAAGACAAGGAAGGGGGTTTGAATGGGAAGATATAAGCTGGGGGGGTGAAAGAGATACGGATCAAGATTAGGAGGTCAAAAATGGATCAAAGAGGACAGGGTTGCATAGTGACACTAAAGGGGCAGGTAGAGGTTGCAGCATGACCAGTACAGGCTCTGTGGGCTTTCTCCACAGACCATGGGACCAGGATGGGGACATTATTTGTACATGGTGATGGAAGAAGGGTCACTGGCTACCAAGGACACAGAGGGTGGTGGTAAATGGCTGTCACTCCACAGAGGGAAGAGTGACCAGTGGGGTACCACATGGATCAGTGCTGGGACCGGTCCTATTCAACATCTTCATCAGTGACATTGCGTAGGACCTAGAAGGCAGAATTTCACTGTTCGCTGATGACACAAAGCTCTGTAACAGAGTAGACACACCAGAGGGTGTAGACAGAATGAGAAGGACCAGCAGAAACTTGAAGAATGGTCAGGGGTTTGGCAGTTGAAATTCAATGCAAAGAAGTGCAAGATAATGCATATGGGGCACAAAAACCCTGGCACAATATATCAGTTGGGGGGTGAGGATATAGCATGCACCGAGCAGGAAAGGGATCTTGGGGTTATCATCTCTGATGACCTCAAGGTAGGGAAACATTGTGACAAGGCAGCAGGTAAAGCAAATAGGATGCTGGGATGTATAGGCAGGGGCATCACCAGCAGGAAAAGGGAGGTCATAATTCCGCTATACAAGACACTAGTGAGGCCCCACCTGGAGTACAGTGTACAGTTCTGGAGACCATACCTACATAAGGACATAGACAGGGAAGAGAAGGTTCAGAGGAGGGCAACAAAGATGGTGCATGGATTGCATCACAAGTCCTATGAAGACAGGTTGAAGGAACTGAACATGTACTCCCTGGAGGAGAGGAGGGAGAGAGGGGATATGATAGAGACATACAAGTATCTTACAGGGAGGAACAGGGTGCAGGAATACACTATTTTTAAGCGAAAAAGATGTTCCAGGACTAGAGGGCATGGGATGAAGTTGGACAGAGGACGATTCAGAGGAAACATGAGGAAGAATTTCTTCACAGAACGGGTGGTGGACAAGTGGAACACCATGCCAGAGGAAGTGGTGGGGGCTGAAACAATCGTGGGATTTAAGAATGCATGGGATAGACATAAAGAAATTCTGGAGGTCAGGGGTAAGGGTCAACAGACTTCTAGGAAAACATAAACTGAGCTTACAAGCTCAAATGGGCAGACTGGGTGGGCCATAGGCCCTTATCTGCCGACACTGTCTATGTATCTATGTATCTATGTAAGTCACAGCATTGCTCAGAAAGAGCATGCAATTCATGGGGGAGGACCTGGCTAATTATTCATCCCATTCCTTGCGGATTGGGGCTGCCTCACAGTGGGCAGCAGCGGGAAAAATGGTGAATGATATTTTGGAAAAAGGATGCTGGCAGTCTGCCAGTTATAAGAGATATATTTCAGCACTGAAGTAAGAAATTAAAGTATTGCTCCTGTTTTAGTTACAGATCTGGGGGGCGGCAAAAAATGGTGAGGGGGAGGGCAGGGAAGGGGATAATACAGTGATGACACTAAGAGCTTGTATAGAATAATTAACTTTGCTTGAACCCCATTGGAAGAGGGAGGATCATGGAAATCTGGATCTGAGGCCATTCTTATATTTATTGGGCTGGAAAGAGAGCAGAGAAGAAGGCTGGGGGAAAGCAGCTGTACCAGGATGTGAAACAGTGTAGGTTGGTCTGGCATGGCATATGGGGGATGAGATGGTCACAACTGCTTCCCACCTTGAAGGAACTTAAGGGATGGTGCTCCAGTCCAGACCTAGTTATTATACATCTAGGGGGCAACAACCTTGCAGGCAAGCCATGGGTAGACACATACTTGAAGATAAAAAAAGGGATCCAGGTGTAATACGACAGTGGTGGCCTCAGGTATGCCTTGCCTGGTCGGAAATGATACCAAGGAGGGTGTGGAGGCAGAAGCAAAGCCATAGAGTGGTGGAGAGGGCCAGGAGAAAGATGAATAGAAGGGTTGGGACAGTAGTAAGGCAGATGGGAGGACAGGTGATACTGCGGGGGGTAGAAGAAGAATGGGTAGAAGACTTCTACAGGTCAGATGGGGTGCACCTGTCAGACCTAGCCATAGACATGTTCAATGCAGAAACAATGGGCTTTATAGAACATGGAGGGAACATGCAAGAAACAGGAAATAAAAAAAAAAAAGACAAGGAGTAAAAAGGATCTTCCCTGAGGTAAGGGAGAATAATACCCTAAGTGTGGGGGAAACCAGTCGTCCAACGCAAGCTGGAGACTGGCTAGTGTGGAAAAAGGGGGGGGAGAGGGGGGAAGAAAAAGGAATAACACAAGAAGAGGAAGAAGATGAAGGAGGAAGCGGTCTCAGTTTTCACTGTTACCTAATGGAAAAGGAGAAGAAGAAGGCATCCAGGTTTTCACCTGGGGGGAGAAAAAAGGCAGAAAGAAGGATATTCAGAGATTGATATATGGATGGAAATAAATGAAATTCTGAAAATATGATAATAAGAAAATGATAAATGGAATATGGAATTATGATGTATAAATAAATTAATTGCCAATCTGAGCACAACAACAAACAATGGTCTCTGTCTTTTGTGAGGGAAAAGGGGGGTATCCGGGACAATGGAGTTTGCCCTTTAATGGGCAGACCAGGTTGTCCTGGTGCACCCCTTCCCACCTTCATTAGGATGGTTGTGCTCAGGAGGGGAGGGAGGAAGGAAGGGGAGGGCTAAGGGTTAGAACAATGGGCAGGCAACAGGAAGGGAGGGCAAGTGGAGGTAAGATAATGGACAGCACAAAGGGGCCTCAGCCACTTTTTGCTGGAGTTTTGATCCCTCCCACCCACCCTACAAGGCGGAGCAAGAGGGAAGACAGTCAAGATGGGACTGTATGGTGGGTCTGTCAAGGTGGATGACAAACATGTCCGTTGGACAGTTTGGACTGCCAAAGGTGGATGACAGATGATAATATGGGTATGAACTGCCAAACGTGGATGGCAGGAGAAAAAGGGGAAAAGGGGGGAGGAGGGGAGGGGGGAAGAAAAAGGAGTAACACAAGAAGAGGAAGAAGATGAAGGAGAAAGCGGACTCAGTTTTCACTGTTACCTAACGGAAAAGGAGAAGAAGAAGAAGAAGACACCCAGGTTTTCACTCAGGGGGAGAAAAGAGGAAAAAAGAGGGATAATCAGAGATTGATATATGGATGGAAATAAATGAAATTCTGGAAATATGATAATAAGAAAATGATAAATTGAATATGGAATTATGATGCATAAATAAATTAATTGCCAATCTGAGCACACCAACAAACAATGGTCTCTGTCTTTTGTGAGGGAAAAGGGGAGAATCCGGGACAATGTTCTCCCCACATAAACCCTATCCAGAGGCATCTCCCGACCTCCTTTGTACATCAGTCTGATGGCATTTTTTCAGGGGTCGGTTCTTCCTTGTTCTTAAACAAATGTACCATTCATAATAGCAGTTTAAAAAACTGTCTCTTCTCTGGATCCTGCATGTTTGTTTTCCTTGCCCAATAGATAATGTCTCTGCAGGTGACTGGGAGGTTTGTCTAAATTTTGGCACTTCACTGGGCCTCCTTTCTTGAACTCATTCCTGGAAACTTTGCATTTAACTTGTTACCTTCAGTTATTTTTTCTTTTGTTGTTATCATAGATTTAACCACCACTGTGGGCTCAAGCAGGCATACATTATGTTGCATCCTCCCATTATCCAAACCTTTTCCCTGAGTTGGGTCATTCAAATTCTCTATCTCTACAGATATGCTTATTTCTTCATTAGTCACATTCATCTCTTTTGCTATTTTCTCATTCAAGGATTTCACAATTTTACCAGTCTTGCTAATTTCTTTATTGGAAAAAAAAAACTGCACGTTTGGGTCCAATGGATCTGGTATCCATGAGTGTTCTCACTTGGCTACCCACCCTGCATTCTGTAAGACTGTTGCTGCTGACCATTCATCCTCATTTTTATTATTATTTGTTGTCATTTTACCTCTAAATTCCCGCTTTTGTGGTTACTCACCCCCAAGTGCTTTCTCCGCAGTTGTCCAGTTTGTTTTACCTCTTTTACTGTACTGCTACAACCTTGTCCCATATTCTCATTGCTTTCATTCCAGTTTACAGTCACTGTCCCACTCACTTGGGGTGTAGTAGCCTGGTGTATTTGATTTACAGTTGCCTCATACTTCTCCTCCTCTTCTGTTATTTTTCTCAAATGTTGGTGCTCTTTTCCTTGTAGATCTTCCTGGCTTGTAGTATCCTCCTCGATGCACTTTGGCTCCTTCTTGGAAATTACCATCTTTGAATCCTCTCCATTTTGCTGTACCTTTTCTTGGACTGAAGACATTGTTCCATTTATAGGTATTTCCATTGTTATTTCTACTTCCATTTGAACTGAATCCATACCGTTTAAATGCACTCATTGCATCGTATGGTCATTCATATCACGTAAGGGTGAAAATGAAATTCTGTTTTCCATACTGGTCTCTTTTTGAGTTGAGGCCAGGAAGCAGACCATCTCCTCAACCTCCCGCTAGTCCATTTCCTACGCTGAATCACCCAAATTGGCCATCTCCATCATGTAGCTCAACAGCTCTCCCTACCAAATAGTGGGGGAATTTCCCTGGTGTCCTGGCCAAATTTCCCCCATTCACTAAAAATACCACCAACAGCTTAACCTGGTTCAGTGTCAGTTAGCATCAATCTATATCCCCCTCCCCCAGAATGAGGCTGAACATAGGCAGAATTGTCTAGTCCTCCTTTCTTGGTCAACAAATACTAAATAACTAAAATAAACTTAAAGAGGGAGAAAGATAGAAGATGGCATAAGACAAAGAGACAAATTAAAAATGTTAAATTCCATAATATTTCGGTGTCAGATGTTAGAAATGAATTGTTAAAACTAGATACAACTAAAGCAGTAGGTTTAGATAAGATCCCAACATATCTATTGAAATATGCAGCCCCATGTATTTCCTACCCCTTATCTTACATCTTTAATTTTTCCCTACAAACTTGAGAATACCCAACAAATTGGAAGACTGCTAAAGTGATACCTATATTTAAAGCTGGATCTAAAGAAGATGTAGGAAACTATAGACCTATTTCACTATTGCACTATCGCCCCTTGTTTCCAACATATATGAAAGATTAATTTCAATCCAACTCAAAGAATATTTAGAAATAAATAATAAATGAAATAATTCTCAATCAGGTTGTCATTTGAAACACAGTACACGGACAACTTTAACAAAGGCAGTGAGTGATCTTCAGCTGGGCCTGGATGGGAGGGAATTGGTCGGTGCAGTATTTATAGACCTATCAAAGGCCTTTGACACTTTGAATCATGGTGTCATGATGTCCTTCTGTCCAGGCTCATGGAAATACAGTAAGTCATATGGGAATGGTCCTGAAATGGTTTACATCTCATCTGCAGGATAGAAAACAGCTTGTTGATTTAGGTCCTTATAAGTCATTGCCAGCTGCTGTAAGATCTGGTGTTCCCCAGAGCTCCATTTTGAGGCCCCTACTTTTTAATGGATGCGTCAATGATCTACAGTTCAATGATGTCGACATTAAGTTTCATCTATACACTGACAATATGGTGATTTATGTTGAGGGATTCTCTGTTGAACTTATTCAAGACAAGTTACAGCTGGCATTTGCAAAAATTGAGAAGTTCTTTAAGGCCCACTTATTGAAACTGAATGCTAAAAAAACACAAACTGTATTATTTAACAGAAAGTTGAAACTGGAAGGCATAAATACCTTGCATATTCAAACAATTGATAGAGTAAACATTCAACTGGTCACACAGTATAAGTATTTAGGTCTGTGGCTGGACAGTTCATTAAAATGGGTGTACCATTTAGACATGGATATTCAAAATACTAAAAAAAATGGGGTATTACACCATACAAGAAACTACATGACACTGGAGACAAGGTTAAGAATAATCAATACAATCACTGTACCTGTTCTGTATTACAGGGATATTTTGTATGCTGGAGCATTAAAATTATGCTTATATATACTAGATGTGGTATTCAATAGACTAGCTTGATTCATTTTGGATATCCCATATAATACCCATCATTGCCATTTATACCATATGCTGAACTGGGTCAGGCCATAGACCAGGAGAGACTTGCATATGTCTCAATTTATGCTAAAGGTTTACAAGGGGCAAGTACAAAAATATATTTTGGATTTATTTAAGATCAGACCAATTAAAATGTGCTTACGATCAGCATAGGGTATTGAGTATCAAGTTGTAGATTGTAATCTTGAGGTTGGGAGGTCCTCAGTCCTGTACAGGGGAGCAACTACACGGAATCTATTGCAAACAGAGCTGTGGGGTGTTACAGTAATACTATGATTAAGAAAGATAATTTAAAAAAATGGTAGAGAGAACAGGGCAATAGATCTTTACCATGCTGCTTAATATAGAACACTTAGGAATACTGTTCTTTTAAAAATGTGTTTAAGTGCTTATTGACTGTGTTAATTGTATATATGTGTTGTATTGTATTGGAATGTGTACAATGATATGATGTTTGCATGGAAACTGTATGGATGCAACCTGGGATCGCATTGCAAATTGAGTGATTCCCTTTCATTGCTTATGAATAAAGTATACTACTATTACTACATAAGTCAGAAAATGCTAGAACTTCTCCTGAATGAGATTGTTGAGTGGCTTCACCCACATTCCCTGAAATCAGATTTTATTTATTTATTTATTGATTGATTTATCTATTTATTTATTTAAAAAATTTCACCAGAAAAGACATACTGAGCTGGTAACAGCTCATTTCCACATGCATCCTGGGGTAGGGGATGAGGAACATCATATACAGCAAATACAATACATATGAAGAAATACAGCAATACAAGTTAAATTGAGAAACAATCAAACTTTAAAAGTGAATCAGAATAACATGTGCACAGGTAATGAAAGAAACAGGTTGCCAGGGCAAAACCAGGGAAGGGGGAAGGAAGAAGAACAAGGACAATTGCAGGATGGAGAAAAAAGTCATGAAGGACAGACTTTAAGGAGAAGGCTAAAGAGGCAGAGTGAATAGACAAAGAAAGGGAGGACCAAAGTTTAAGAAAGTAATATGAAAAAGCAGATTGACCAGCACTAGATTTCCTAGAAGGAATAGTGAGGAAATGGGAAGCAATATTACATAAAGGATAGCAGGAAGCTGAGCGAGAAGGTAAGAGGGAAGTAATGTAGGAAAGAACGGAACCAAACCAGAATTTTGATGTAAAGAATGCACAGTGGAAAGGCACCTGGCATCAAGAGAGGGGAGTGAAAGAGCAGAGTAGAGAGAACAGTGATGAGTACGTGGGGAAAAATCTAATGCAAAATGACAAAAGAGATGAAAAGGGGGTCCAGTCTGGCAAAGAAGGATTTGGGAGCTCCACTGTAGACTATGTCACCATAATCAAAAATAGGGAGGATCATCTTTAAAACAATCTCACAGTGAAAAGTAAGCAGGATATTCGCTTTGTTCCTGTGGAGTGCACGAAGCTTGGGATGATGCTTTAGGTGAATGGCATAAACATAAACCAAGAAATCAAGGTGATGATCAAGCCAAGATGGTCATTGTGAGTGATAATGGCTCAAACGTTCCTTTGACCACCACCATGTAAAGGCATGGTGATGGTGCAGGAATTGAAGTAGAGCCAGGCACTTGAGCCAAGGCATGCATGCGTACCTCCATACAGATGCCTCACTTTGTCTGGGACTCCATGGTAAACAAGGAGAAAAGATGCTATGTGATATGGGTGAATGCAAATGAGTGAGCCCATATCAGCGAAGTCACAACAGTGAGGACCAGAATGGTGACAGTGTTTTTTCTGTGGGGGTGCTTTGCTCTTTGCACCCCTTTTATTTTAGATCTAACTTTGAGGTTGTAGCACCTTGGAGAAAAGGAATACAGTTTCACCATTACAGTACTCGCCGATATGTCTTCACCATGATTTGGGCTCGCTATTATGCATTTGCCCAAATCACAGGTCACCAGAGAAAATAGGTGGAAAAACTGGGGGTTGGGGTTTTGATGAAGCCCCCTCAGCTAGCACCAATGGTCCACATGGGACTGGAGGTGGTGTGTGTTGGGATGGCCAAATAGCAGGAATGGGATGGGCTGATACAGCTGCTCCATCTGGCAGGGGAGAATAAAGGAAACTATGACAATAAAGAAGACAAAAATAAACAAAAAACAGAAAATGGAAAGACTGTGATGATGGGGCCACTCACTATAGTCTGGGACTGTGTGGATAAGGCAAGAGCTTCAGAGAACTGAAGACCATCTTTGAACAAGAGAAGAAAAATGTATAAAAATGTAAGAAAAAAGAATACAGAAAAAGAAAGAGAGAGACTGTGTGGTGGGGGGGAGTGACTGCACAGACTTCAGGCTATGCAGTCAGTGTACACACAAGTGCACAGAACAGACAGTAGTATTGTCTTTACATTGCACAACAACACTGTACAACTGCATAAAATAGCATTAGAAAAATAAAAAAGAAAATTTTTACAGAAAAAGAAAGAAAAAACATTAAGCAAGAAAAGAAAATGTATTTTACAATTTACTGAAAAACTAAGAGAGCAGAAAAACGTTTAGATTATACAAACCAGAAAGTAAGACACGTGTGTGTGTGTGTTTGTGTGTACTCACACATTCATATGTTTGTGTGTGTGGATGATGGTCATGTGTTGGGAGGGGTGTGTGAATCCTTTATTTGGGGGGGTGACAGGTCTTTGGTAGTTGCAAGGTAACCTCTTTCAGCACTGCACCAGCCATTTCCCATTCAAGCACAGGACCATTTTGTTTTGTGTAGTCCTTTGGAAAAAAATTAATTACGAAAGCAGAGTCAGCAAAAGCTTATGTCATGTGTAAAGGCTTTCTGGAGTGAAAGGGCAGTGCTAGGCAGTTGCATACTAGCCTCATCTTATAATTTTGCTATTATTAGCCTGTTAGTACCTTGTCTTGAGATGTGCATGTATTAGTGGCACCTACTCCCAAAGGTAACTGAGGAAGGAATTGTTTTTTTTTTCTTGGAAGGGAGATGGTTCAGTTCATGATCAGTAACTGTTATTTGAATTTTAAAACGTAAACTATATTAAATTAAGAATAAAGATGGAAGGGAGTAGGCATGTGAAACACACTTCCAGCGTCAGTAAGAAAAAGACAAAGAGAGCAACTGAGAAGGCAAAACAATAGTCACAAAAGTGCTTCTACTGCAGTAGGTGCATCCACTTTCTGTATTGCCCCTTCCTCATTCTCCAAGTCCTTAATGTCTTCTGAATTCCCATAATGTTTATCTGTTCTTGCAGATGATACCTAGCCAACACATACTGGTCAATAAAAAGGCAGCAAGCAAAGCTCGGGTGTTGTACCAGCAGTTACAAAAAATAGATCTGGCAAAAGTACAGCTATTCAAAAAACAATGTCAGTTGCAGGCACAACACGTAGTGGAACTAAAATAATACAGATGCATGCATACTATGTGCCACTTTCTCAAGATTCCTCCATTTCTCATTCTTCTGAGACCTCTTCAGAATCAGGTCATGAGGATAGCAAGGACAGTGAGTACATTCCTGAAACAGAGGCAGTGCACGAGGGGTACTTTGATGATGAGGACTCAGAGTGACAGGACCCTGCTGTTGTGAGATGTCAGACCTAATGACATGGGTAAAAGCCATCAACAGAGGAAAGATCATTAGGAACCAGTGAAAAAGAAAGTGCAAAGGAAGTTATGCCTGTGCTCTCCGCCGAGGGTAAGCCTCACACCCAATCTTCCTTGGATGACATTGAAGAAAACATAGAATTTAACATAGACATGCTAGATTATGATGATTCAGAACTTGCAATCCAAGGGACAAAGAAGAAAAAGGCATCCTCTTCTGATTGGAGTTTTTTCACCTTAATCCAAAGTACAGTATGCGAGCAATATGTTATTTAAGTAAGGCCACTTTCAGCAAAGAAAGGCAGCCAAGCAAGCTTGGCACATCAACCTTCACAAGACACTTACAGTGAATACATCCACTTCAGTGGTCCAGGAATAAGTCACAGGGCCCAATTTTAAAAGACCCCTTAAATCGATGCAGGATGTGTCACTCTAAGGGTTGCAGCAAACTCTGGCTGTGCCAGGGACCCTGCACCCAATTTTACAAAAAGCAGAGTCCTGGCATCAAAACTCCCTGGGCTGGATATTCAAACTGTGCTATTTTGTGGCGCAAGCCCTTGCACTGCACAAAATAGTTGCGCAGGGGTGTGGCCGGGGCGATATTCAAAGGAGTTGCACTATTGAGCAACCCTTTGGAATATCACCCCCGCCACAGCCACTGTGCATGGCGCAGTGGAACTTGTGCCACCGCAAGTGGTCAGAGGGAGCATTTGTTATGTATGCTAAGTACCATTGCACTATGCGCAGATTTCCGATATTCAAAAGGTGACATGCAAATGGGGCCATAATTCATGCAAGGTGCAGGGGGGACATTTGCATCTATTTATGGCCCCATTTGCATGCCATTAGTATGCAGGTGCACTGATCCCCAAGGACTTGGACCTGGCGCCCTGACAGGCAGCAGCCATCGGGGATCGACGCCCCCTGCAGCCCAATCGCGGGCAAAAGTGTAAAAAATCCTCCCATCCCCCGACTGGCCCAATCGCAGGCAAAAGCTTATAATAAACCCCTCCTCGACTGGTTCGATCGGGGCAAAGCAAGTCACTTCCAGCTTCCCTGATCGCTGGCAGCAGTGTCCCCTGTACGTATTCTTCTGGTGTCCAGTGGTCGCTAGCCAATAGCAGGTTGCAAAGTTTAAATCCTCACTTCTGGGCGTATCTGCGGTCCAGTAGACGTTGTTGACCGGGTTGTAGTGGTGATATTTCGCACCATATCCCTGGTGATCCTTTCATTTCACCTTTCATGAGTTACCCCCTCCTCCTCTGTCCGGCGGGGTGGCAGACCATCCTGTTCACTTTCCGCCACTCACTCGATTGACTAGCCGGGTAGGGCTGCATGTTCCCTGGTGCAGTGCAAGAGCTGGTCTGGCATGCAGCCCATACCGCATAGGCAGTCTAGATATGTGAATGGATTCATTCATTCACATATCTGACTGCCTTTAGACGGAGTATTGCACGCCCATTGGCTCTTGCTCTGCACCATCGGGCCCACCGGCAGTCAGTTGGGGTGCGGGCGGGCGGCAGGCGGTGGGATGCTGCCGGCTGCCGGGAGGAGGGGTGGTGGGGCTCGTGGGTGGGTGGGATGGGGGACACTAGATCCAAGGATATGGTCTTGGGGGGTGTCACCACATTATGCAGCCCACACTCGGGCTTAGTGGTCCACTGACCACCAGGGATATGTTCTGGGGGTGGGGTTTAACTTTGCAGCCCGCGATCGGGCTTAGTGGTCCACTGGACCACCAGGGATATGTTCTGGGGTACACTTTGCTGCCCGCGATCGGGCTGGTGGGGGTTTATTAGCTTTTGCCCGTTATCGGGCCAGTCGGGGAGGGTTTTTATGCTTTTGCCCACAATCGGGCCAGTCGGGAGGTTTTTTATGCTTTTGCCTGCGATCGGGCCAGTAGGGAGTGGGGGAATTTTTTACACTTTGTCCACGATCGGGTGTGCAGGGGGGGCACAGGGAGTAGGTTCAGGGCCAGCCACAGGTGACAGCTGCTGTGTTGCACCCTGCAATGTGGCAGCTCACCTGTGGGTGGCCCTCGACTTACTCCTTTTTTTGGGCTCAAAGTTGTGCAGGCACAGGTTGGGGGCTCTGCCTGCACAACTCTGCACAGCCCGCTGAATATTGGGCTGTGCAGTTTATGCATGGTTCCTCCCCCTCCACTTCAGCATGCATTCATTTGCATTGCGCTGTTGCTCAGCTTGCCTTGGGGGGCGCAACTGCCTCCTGCTGAATATGGCAGAATGGCACAATTTAGGACTTGCGCAGGCACAACCCTATTGTGCATGGCGCAACCCTTTTGAATATCCAGCCCCCTGGGTTTGATGCAAGTCTGCAGCAGTGCTAAACAGTTGGCTCATCTGTGGAGTGCATCTGTGGATATTGCTGCAGAGATCTGGCCCTCCCAACTGATACACCACTAGAGGGGCTGGGATGGTGAGAGGGGGAGCAGCATGCCAGGGGGTACATGGAGTAAAAGGGATGGGGGGTGGCAGAAGGGGAGTCATGGGGGAGAGCTTGAACTGACTCTCTGTGAAGTGGCACCCAGCATGGTGGTGGACAATGGTACTGTATACAGATTGTAAAGCCAGCATGTTCTCATACTGTACTACAATGAACAGTGACCAGTCACCATACAGCATGTACAGACCCAGTCCTAAAGAAACAAAATCAAGGAGGGAACAGTGTTATATCAGCAGAATACGGCATTGTGATGCACCATACCACATCAGACCACACAACTGTGCAGTACTGTCTGTGTCAATGTACAGTTGTGCTATCTTCTGTGTTATGGTGCTATATAATGCAGCATTCTGCTGATTTATCTCTGGACATGCTGGAATTTAAGATCTGTATGCCAATCTCCATGCACTCCGTAGGGTGCCACTTTATGAAGAGTCAGTTCCTGTTCCCCTCCCTTACTCCAACTCTGCCACCCCCAACCGTTATGCCCTGAGCAGCCCAATGTCCACCCCATATCACAGATACAAACCACTTAGACCACCACTTGGCTGCTCTAAGTGGTGCCCCTTGCTGTGTCTATGGCAGGGCTTTTAAAATCCCCAAGGGGATGTTGCAGCCCCACCATGGTGCAAGCCTCTTTGTGACCTAGCCCACTGGGTTGATTGATGCAACCCTGGAAGAAGGAGGCTTTGGTGTAGCTGCATCTGGATTTGATGTTGGCTGCAACAGAAAACTGCATTTGTTGCAGGTTGTGAGGCAAGTCACCTCTTGTGACAAACTCTTTTGATGCAAGTCCCTTGCATCAATCTAAGTCTTTTGAAAAATGGGCCCACAGAGTGACATGGCAGAGGATGTTGCAGAAGTTGACAGTGCTACACAGATTAGTGGTGTAAGTAAATTTTTCCATAACCGGTGAAAAACCTTTCAGACACTGAGTAGGGCTTGAATGGGCCCACCATATCATCACCCTCTTTATCTTGTAAGCCTTTATCAGAATCAGAAAGTTCTGCAATTGAAAACAGAAAGAGTTCTTCCTCTCTGTTTCCTCCAGCCTTTTTCAGTGTGCCAGTGACACCTCAGAAACAATTAACAGTGTATCAGGATTCTGAACCAAGAACTACTGTAAATATAGCCAAAGTCATCCAGCTGCTCAGCAGTTAAATAAACAGTATATGCAATGACTGCAGTGGACATGCATCCTTTTTCTATTGCTGACTTTGTTGGCTTTCAGAAGGTAATGAAACTTGATGCTATTTGTACCAGCTGCCATCATTTTTTTAATTCTACTTCTCACCCAGGCTCAGATGTGGATGTGTGTGTGTCTCTCTCTCTCTGTCACATGTTCTCTCATGCAGAATTCCCCCCAGCATCTCATGCTGAGAGGCCCGCAGCTTATCCCGTATAGTGGGGCTCCCAAGGGCGAGACCAATATCTACCTGTGATGCCCCAGCTGAGACTTATCCTGAGGGCATTATTCAGGAGAAGAGGCATGGGAGCTTCTTTTGTCACTCTTCCTGGGAGCTTTTCCCCAATAAATTACCCTTGGTGATGCTGACATGTAATAACATCAGCACACAAGTGTGTGTCATCCCACATATGTTGCACAGATGTCCACTGTTGTCTCATCCCCTAGCTTTGTGGTCTTGGTCAGTGTACACCCAGCCTCTGCTGGGTGTCACTTGCATGCTGAGTTCCAACTCCAACCCCCCGAAGCAGGAAAGCAATTCCTTGAACACTCATTCTAGTCCATCTGGCTGACCTTCTGATATTCCCAGCTTACTCATGAACCTGGGTCATCAGCACCACAAGTGATAATGTTGTCACTTGGGCCAAGTTACTGGCTACCAGCTATCATCATGGACATAGTTCTCCAGAAAGGCTCAGCTACCTCTTCATAGGGAGAACTCCCAAAAAATACAACTGTGGAAACTCAGTGCATGGCTGGTAATGATATGAACAGGTGGCCAACCTCACAGTTACACTGAAGAAAAAGGAATACCACACTCAAGGAGAAATCCACCCCACTTCGACTGTCAATTGAAAATAAGTCTTTTATTGCAATTCAGAAACAGAAATGAGGGTGCAGACTGAGCTGCTGAGCCACTACTGCCCTATTGCTCTGAGTCCCATACACTTTGTCAAGGTGTGTGGCTGCAGGAGTCTCAGAACATCCTAAAAACATTAAAAACATGATGTTCTTCAGTGTCCCTAAAATTTAATCTATGTTAGAAGAACAGTGTGAAACTTGAGACAGAGGATCCATGAACATGTTAGATTGATCCTTAATAATAGGTTGGACACCCCAGTTGGGGTATATTTTAGAAGCACAAATCAGATCCTGATTGCATTAAATTTATGTGCATTGAGCATATTAGGACACCATCTAAAGAGGATAATATAACCAATAGCCTTCTTAGAAAAGAAAACTTCTGGATATTGACAGTTAAAAGCATTAAATCTCTGGGCCTCGATAATCGATGGGATCAACAGGAACCAACAAAATCCTTAAAAAAGACTGCCCTCTGTATTCCAAGCTCTGACAAAGAAAATCACAGCAGTGTGAGCACCTTACAGGAGTTAAAAAAATGGTTTTCAAAATGACTTTTACCTAATGGTCTTTTCCCAGGATTTGTGGCTTCAGACAATGGAGCTAAAATTATGAAAGTATAACTTACTAGAAGATTTTCCATGCAAATTTGCCAGCAGTGGGTCTTGCCCATTTCTTTCTTTATTACACTTTAAAATGCAGATACAGAGCAAGTTTTACATTGAAAGCATATTGTCCATGAATTCAAAACCAAAAACAGAACCAAAATCAGAATCTAGGTATAATTTGGAAAGACCAGAATCAAAACCATAGCCTCCCTGGTTTTGCACATCCCAACAATGTACTCCAGGGAATCATTTAGAGAAAGTGAGGAACTGCAGTTGAGAGAGACACTTTTTATTTCTGAGCATCTCCAATGCTGCCCATTAAGAAGAACCATGGAAACACAATAGGTTTTATCAATGTCAAATGTTGTTTTTTTGGGAAACCTTGCCACCCCTATAATTTGGCCAAAATGAAGATTTGCTGCTGCAACCCTTTTGATTATAAAAAAGTAGGGATTCACAACCCCTGATTCTGGTTAAATGATGTTGGTAAATGCCACTGTTCTATAACAATAGTTGAACGAAGGAGAAGTGAACAAAAAAATTGATTTCTGAAAATATTAGCTATTGTACTGGTGACATTTATAGTTTTTTGTTCTTGACCCACATTTTTTACAACAGTGGATTTAATAATCTGACCCATTATTGTGAAATCCTTCAGCATAGTTACTGAACTTGTTGCTCTCCCTTCCTGTGCCACAGCAAGTATTGAGTCAAATATGATGTCAGCCATGGGTGAGATATAAACACACTTAGGATGTCCAGTCAGTGGTGGCACAATCAGCCAAATAAACAGCAGGTTTACAGAATACCTAAGTAATAAACGAAACTGGTAAACCTGGCTGCTTCACATGTTGGGACCTTTTTGTCTAATTAATTAAACAGAGATACAGCTCCTCTTTAAAAAAAAGCGCTTACTAACCAATCAAGTAGGTAATGAACTACCATGACAAAAACAATCAAAAATTGGTCAACCACCTCTTCATATGTAGCCTCATTGAGTAAACTGTTAACTTCACCTGGGCACCCACAGTAAATGGGGGAAAAATAACACATACTGTACAGCAATGAGGAATACAATTCACAATATTGCTTTATGTGAATCATTATCATATTTCTGTTTCTGATGTCCACTGAGTTCTATTAGTAAGTATCATCAGCCTTGTCTTTAAACAACACCAAAGAAGTGACCTCATTAATCAGCTGTGGCCATTGTTTCTCATCATCACTTTTACTATCCAGCCACTGTTGCTTGCATTGTTAAGTGAATTTGCTGTCATTAAGGAAGATAAGGCATTGTACATTTTTAAAAGTAAGCCTTCCTGGCTATCAAAGACATTATTTGCACTCATGCTAAATATATGTGCACAGTAA
The DNA here is from genome assembly GCA_016271365.2 of Neoceratodus forsteri. NCBI lineage: Eukaryota > Metazoa > Chordata > Ceratodontiformes > Ceratodontidae > Neoceratodus > Neoceratodus forsteri. The sequence goes on along the minus strand of CM057454.1, from coordinate 998,445,365 downwards.
ACACATAGGGGTGGGCAGTTCACAAGTTTCATAACAAGGGAAACTAGTGCTGGCCAAACCATTTTCTTTTCCCTCCAGAACTCAAATCAGTCAGTAGTAATACTAATGACTGATTCTCTTAGATATTCCTCCTCAATGTTAAACAATGACAGAGAAGGCTGTAAAACAACATGTGTATTAGCACTGTCAGTTTTCAATAGTTTTGACCAAAAACTATGAATGACATCCAATGGTTCTTCCTAATGACCAGTCTTTTTAAATGACTGTGTAAATTGGTTGCATATGTGATGGCTACCTGATGATGAAGGTGTGCATGGTGGGACATGGAAATTATTGTTGCCATCGCCAATTGTGTATCATAATTGTACTCAGCACTCACATTATGAAACAAAACATTTTCCTCAGTTTTGAGAGCTTAAAAAAACACCAATCTCTGCAGGAGAAAGCTGTTGCAACATTAGCAGATGGTCAAGAACAGTAGCAAGAAATGCATTTGCGTCCATATACACAAACACATAGGATCTGTCTGTAAAAAAAAGGACCAGTAGGCACATCTAGTCCGCCCTATTTTCCTTGCCTGTTACCACCCTCTGGACCCTACATGGTCACAAGTGCCCCCCATAGTTCCTCACCTTCACTTATTATATCCATGTGCCTATCTCATGCATGCTTGAAGCTCCCGGCTATTTTAACCCCCACCTTCTCTTCTGGAAGGATTTTCCAGGCTTCTATCACCTTTTCTTTGGAAAAGTATTTCCTCACATTCATCTTAAACTTCTCCACCACCAGCTTCATACCTTGCCCCTATCTTCTGGTTTTCCCTCCTCTTGGGAAAGGGAATCCTCTCCTGCACCTTGTTTACCCCTATGAGGTATGTATAGGTCTCAACCATGTCTCCTCTCACTCTCCTCTCCTTCTGGAAGTACATGTTGTGCTCCCACAGACTCTCCTCATTTGGTTTCTCATGCAAACCCCTCACCATTTTGGTAGCCATCCTCTAGACCACTTCTACACTGTCAATGTCCTTGCTGAGGTGTGGCCTCGAGAACTGGGCACAGAACTCCAGGTGGGGTCTTATTAGTGAGCAACACAGTGGCAACACCACCTCCTGTGTCCTGCAAGAAATTCCCATTCCTATGTAATCTACTATCTTGATAGCCTTGCCTTGTCACACTGGCCTGCCACCTTGAGATACTCAGATATGTTTTTCTCATGATCCCTCAATTTCTTGGAAACTGTAAGTTCTTCATCCCAACTGATACGCAGCTCCTGGGTTTCCCTGCACCAGGTGTATGCACTGAAAGCCAACTGCCATACCTTAGACCATTCATCTAGTTTTCCTAGATCCCTCTGCAGTCTCACCACCCCTTCAGGGTGTCCACCCTGTTGCAGCTTTTGTGTCATCCACAAAGAGACACTTATTCCCCTCCAGTTCCTCAGCAATTTCATTTATAAAGACATTGAAGAGGACAGGACCCAGTACCAATCTTTGAGGTTCTCCACTTGTCACTTGCTTGTCCTCTGAGTGACTGCCAATTACCACTATCCACTACCACTTAATTTTTAACCAGTTAGATACCCAGCTTACCAGCTTCTCCTCTTCCCCAAATTCCTAAGTTTCTTAATCAGCCTCCTGTGTGATACAGTGTCAAAGGCCTTACAGAAGTCCAGATAGCGTATATCTACTACCTTCCCCTGATCCACCTCACTAGTTACCCAGTCAATGAACTCTATGTGATAAATGCATTATTGTTGAGTCTTAAGCAGATTTTGGAGTTGCTCTGTCAATCTATTGGTAAGACATATACCAGCTTTGTCTCCTATTGATCAAAACCATTTATTATGGGAATAACCTCAATATGGGTGCCATTCTCCTTGCTAAGCTTGCTTCCCCATGGGGAGTCAAAACCAGTGTATGATCCTCCAAAAATCTTCATAAAGCTCCACTGAAAAGAATTCAGCACAAGACCATCTGATGCATTGTGCTCCATAGAATAGTCATGAACTGCCTTCATTTCGACAAGAAGTCTTTTACACATGTAAAATGTTGAGTCCCATCTTGTGGGAACATGTTTTGTAAGCTGCTGTAAAGGCAAGTTATTTTTTCTGGAGGTATACCAAGATGCCCCATGCTTTCACAGAGTGTTGGAAATGACCACACATTTTCTTAACTGCTCCCACTAATGTTACTATGCATGTAATTGTCACTAGAAAGTAACAATTCATTAGCAGATTTAATGAGTGTGCAAAACAGGGAATATGTGAAAGCCACCATCCTTCAAATCAAGGAGAAATGTTTGAACCATTAACAGAAAAAAAGTCAACATTGAGCCCTAAAGACAGTACGCACTCTGAAATCTTGTCAAACATCTCATCTAAAATATTAAAAGTAGTGTGAAATTTATAAAACATGTTGACATAAACAGCTGCCATTCATTATACCCCTTGCTGAGGATTGCTAGCTGTGGAGGTGTATTTGAAGATGGTTGGTTTGACACCCAATGTGGTCTGTCATGTGACAATTCATCCTCATGTCTGTTGTCAGGTGAACAGTTCCATTTTCACTCTAAGAGCCATGCCTTGATCTGTCTGCCTCAATGTTCCTGCCACATTTCTCACTGCTCATTTTTCTGACCTGCTATCCTGACCCAGAGTAGATGAGTAGCTACTTTATTTGTGTAAATATAGCAAACACAGGAACCTGACATACATGCAATATTAATAAAGCATCCTACTGCTATGAGAGAACTCAAATGTTTTTGGCTTCCTATTTTTAAAAAAATAAATAAATAAAAACAACAGCCAGTCAGTCTGGGTCAGGGAGTGGGGCAGAGCAATAAGCAGTGAGAAGTATAGCAGAAAGCACTGCAGCAGCTGGCCTGCTGACATAGCACTGTGCTACCATTTGTGATGCTGACAACCTGGGTTTGGAAGTGAGCCCAGAGCATCAGAGGACTGGCTGGGGGGAGGAAGTTCAAGCATCTGATGGACAGCACACTTTCTCCAGTGTTGGGAGGGTAAAGGGACCTGACAATAATGTGTGTTCTGATGGCAGTTGGAAGCAATGAGTCAGGGAGCCTGGTTGTGGCATGGATTGGAGGGGCACGGTAGATGTCACTGTATCATGCACAGGAGTGTGCATGATGCTCCATGATGTCATTTCACATCTGCTCCCTCCAGTCAACAGGAAATCAAGGATAATGCAGCTGGCTGGGCAAGTGACAGCTTGGTTCCATGCCCCCTACCAGATCCTACCCATCTGGTCCTTTGTTTGCTCTGGTCTTCACTTCCACCTGTCTGGAGAACCAGATGTGCATATTTCATTTTTTTCATTTTATTCTTTGTTAACCAGGTAAAGACACTGGACCATCGGTCCCTTTTCAGGCCCAACCCGGACTTACAACAAAACATAAATAACAATCAATACAAAACAATAACAATTACAAATAACAATTACAACCTGACATGGATAATAAATATTGTTTCAACTTCAGTTTAAAACTAGTTACAGAAGTTGCTAATCTAATGTCTAGAGGAAAAGTATTCCAAATCATTGAGGCACCCAGAGAAAAAGCTTGTATGCCACTCCTTAATCTATGATGAGGGACATTGAATTACAGGCCAGTTGCAGACCTCAAACTTGGCAAAACATTCCTGAGAGAAACTAACTTAGACAATGGAAAAAACTTTCCATAAATGAAAACACTTAAACATCGCACGCCCCACAAAATATTGAATCCTGTACTCTGGAGCGAACCAACCCAATTTAGCATATAAATAACAAGGATGGGTCCGACTAGGAGCCGCTAATATAAACCTACATATATTGTTATAGGTAACAGTCATAGCATGCATTTCCTTCTGTGATATATTAAAATAAAGACTTGACACATAGTCAAAATGAGGTAAAAGGAACCCCAAAGCAATAGCTCTCCTAGTATCAGAGGTAAAATAAGAAATGAACTTATATAATAAACCAATTTTCTTGTTAATTGTTTTAACAACCAATTGTACTTGAAGGGAAAGGGAAAGGGATAAACATGAATCCAGAATCACACCCAAGTATTTGAACTGTAACACCTGTTCAATCAATAGGCCTAGCTGGTCCTGTATATAAAGCCTTGGATTATCCTGAAGCATTAATGGCATCACAAACAACATAACTTTGGTTTTACTCGATATTGGACTTCCCATTAGCTAGAGGCATCCTTGCCTTAGGGGGTAACCTGAAGAAGCCAGCCAAGTAGGTGAGTCATGGAAGGGCAGGGGGACTGAGAAGTCAGATTGGGATGATCTTGGCTGGGAGGGAACAGACACTGTAGACAGCTGATGATGGTTAAAGCCAGTGGAGTGAAAGCAAATAAATAATGTTGAAAAAATCAAACCAAAAAAAAGCAATGTGGCAGGCAGAATCAGGAGCAGGGCAAGAAAGGCAGATTGGGACAGAGAGGGAAAGAACTGATACTAGCTAATGAATAGTGCATTGGGAAATGCTCTTAGAAAAGAAAAACAGTTCTGAATTTTAAATGCAACAAATCTTTCTGACTTCATTACAAAAATGTTGAGGGCTACAGTACTCAATTATACCACCTGAAACATTTCAGTTTTAGTGCTTGTCTACTACACTGTACAACCTGATGTAAAATAAGTCCAGGTCATAACTGTAGGCTCCAAGCTTTGTTTGTTGCCTGGAAAGTGACAAACATAATGTAAAGTTCTGAATGATGTGACAGGTGCAATGTCATTTTCAGACTACATGGGAAGAATTTACAGTGGCAAAAAGTGACAAGTACAGTGTTAAACAAAAATGATCAGAAGATTCAAAGTTCAAACATTTGCAAAGGTACACAAAATGTCCTGTGTTTTACTGTGCAAAAATATAATGCAAGGGGGAAGTGGTTTATATAAGTAAATGAACAGAGGCAGACCTGACATGCTTTAAAAGCAGCACTGTACTTCATAAAAGCATAGATATTGGACATAGAGATTGGCCAACCTGTTCAGGAAATATCACACACACACACACACACACACACACATACACCAACCTGGTGCGTCATCAGTTTTGAAGAAAATATATCCTTTCTATTAAAATGATTGAATTAGTTTAAAATACAAATGAGGTAATTAGTACAGTTTGTATAGCAACTGAGTGTTACATGATTTGTATCTATATTGCTTTTGATTGAAACAGAGAAAGATTTAGTTTTAAGGCAGGGTAGCAGTACATTTTTACTACATAAAATGGATAAGGACATCACATGGGTGAGTTACCTTTGTCGGATGGGTATTAAGGTGGTAAGCAATTTTTAAAAGCACTTGAGATAATACTTTTACTAAATTATATAGCTCTTCTGGGTGGGTGAAGCTCAATTAGAGCAAAGACACTTCTGTATGGTTGTAGGGCGAGGGTGTAGAGAAGTGAGTCAAAAGTCAGAAGGCCTTAATAAATGTGGGTAGAGTATTGAAAACATCATAGGAGGAGAAACTGTACTGAGGTTCTGTGATGGAAATTTTTTGCTGCCAGATGCAAACAATTGGTGATTGTAAAATTAATATATGTATTGGTTTCTGCATTATATCATTTATTTAATGAACTTTAATATAAATATTTACCTAGTATGTTATTTTTAAGTAAAAGGCCCCATTTTAGGTACTACCATGGACAGTACAATAACAGCCAAGAGATCCTACAGTTAAAAAAGTACAATACACAGAGTACATGAATGTACATTATGCAAAATGCAGGTTCAAAGTATCCATACGGCCACACCCATCAATGCAATCATTTACAACAAACACAATTCAACTGACCAGTTAAGTAATTCTTTAAATGTTTTTTTTTAAGCATTTGACTATCAGCAAGCCAGACAAAGGATGACAATTTCAGCATTTGGCTGCATGTACAGAGAAAACATGTTCATCGATAGTTGAAGAAACAGAAAGGATCTGGAATAAATACTTATCATTTGACCTGAGAGTTGTGGTGCTTGTTTTTAGTGTCAGTAAGGAAAGAAAAGGAAAGGCTGTGTTTACCCATTTTATCTTATGTGTTATGCACATGACAACATACAAAGAATGAAATAATCTGTTGGAGTGTGGGGCAGTGGTTCAAGTTAGTCATACATGGTACTAGTGGTGTGTGTGATAAGGTATACTCAATGTAAAATGAAAAATACTCAATGTTTTGTTTAAAATGGATGCTTCAGAAGAGATAAAGTCACAAAAAACAAAAGAATTATGGTTTAAGGTTAGCATTAGTATACCTTTAGAAATAATACACCTTGTATCCACTGTTAAGCAGTTACCAAGCCTAAAGAGTGTAGCAAGTTTTCAATTATTTTGCCTATGAAGAGATTTTACATAAGATGAGAAGGTCACATCAGGATCAAGAAAAACACATCGATGTTTGAAATGTTCAACCTGCTCTAAAACTGCTCTAAAGCTTCTGAAGAAGGACCTGGTTGGTTCAAAAGCTAAAGCACTTTGTTCTTTTCTGTAACATCCATGTTGGTCCAATAAAAGGTATCAAATCATTTGTTTCTGGATCTGTTTTTAAAAGGACCAATACGGCACCTACAACATTTTTTTGCAACCTGCTCTAAATGCATTTCATTAGTGTCAACAATTGAAATAATGGGTAAACATTTGAGAAGCTTTGGTTTGGATCCAAAAAACATTTAGTTTATCTGTCATGGAGTACAAGAAGATGAAGAATAAGCCATATATTCAAGATATTACAGTCAGTCTTCAGTGCTGTATTAATTTCTTCCAAAGAAGAACAAGTGTAAATTATGATGTTATCTGCATAAAGAATAGTGTTAGTGTGTGTGGCGGGGCAGGGGGTGGTGAGGGGTCATATTTTAAAAATTTGCAAGACTTATTACTCTATCATCTTGTAAATGCAGGTTCTTATACCATCACTAAACATTAGGCCACAGTGCCCTGGTGGTACCCTACTACTAAATATTAATGATGGCTGATTGAATTAATATTTTAACTTGGAATGTCAATGGGCTTAACCATGGAGTTAAAAGAGAAAAAAAAAACATAACCAGAATTGAAAAACTAAAAGTTGATATTCTTTTAATGCAAGAGACACATATGGCCAAAGCAGAAGTTGATCATACAAGTAATGGATGGCAGGGCACTTGAATCAACTTTTGTTTCAACTCATGTGCCAGGGGGTAGCCATTTGGTTGAGACCCAGGTTTCCATGATTGTTTATTAACTCAACCATAGACCCCCATACACCTCAAAGGCAGATTTGTTTTGTCTAGGTACTACTTTAGCTGAGCTGTGAGACAGCTGAGTGCTGTGGGACAGGTGCCAGTTATTTACGCAACATTCATGCATTATTTTATTGAATAGAACCTCTAGTCATTGCTATAGTTCAAGGGTGGGTGCCGTGGTAACAGGCAACAGGAAGGGAAAAGGAAGCAATAGTTCTAGGATTGCATCCATGGACTACAAAAAGCAGAATTGCTAGGTTTTTGAAAGAAAACAGGCTGAGCAGTAGGTAGAGCATGGAAATGATAGGCATTAATGACTTTTGACTATTTTAAAATATTTTTAAAGTATATTTGTGTAGAGGAGTGTCCTGTGACCTCAGGAACATTTCTGGATCATCGACATTTTAAATACACACCTGTCTGTGAGTGGGGCAAGTGAGAGAAGGGCGCATGTCTTGATGCATGCACAGACATGAGCAGAGACTGCATGTGGCATGTGGCAGGCATGTCAGGTGAGACAGAAAGACAGGAGGCTAGAGAATACGTAAGTAAGGCTATACACACAGTAACAGGAGAGTGGATCTTACAAGCAACTGAGCGCTAACTGTATAATATTATTTAGTCAAAAAGGGGGAATAACAGCACAAGCATTGTGGGTATAGACTGAGACTATACAGCTGTCCTGCTATAGCACAAGCTATAACCTTATCTGCTAAGTTGCAGGGGTATGCTACAGGACAAGAAGGTCCTATACATGACACAGCTTCTAACAGATGTGGATTGTAAGCATTTCTCCAAGAACATTAAGGGGAAATAAAAGTGTTGATCCCACAAGTGTTGGTCTTTGACCCCCAAGTACAAGTAACAATAAATTCATTGTGGGATGCTGGCAAGTATCAGCAGAGGGATCACCAGCAGGTGAAGGGCGGTCCTGGTGCCCCTGAATCAAGTCGTGGTGAAGCCACACCTTGAGTATGGGGTTCAGTTTTGGAGGCCTTACCTGCACAAGGATATAGATTCAATTGAAAGGGTTCAGTGAAGCGTGACCAAGATGGTGCAGGGGATGAAGGTCAAACCATATGAACAGAGATGAGAAGAGTTGGGGCTGTATACAATGGAGACCAGGAGGCAGAGGGGGGACATGATCGAGACCTTTAAATACATGAAAGGGATGAACAAGGAAGGCACAGGGAAGTTATTCCACATGAAGGAAGGAAACTTAACAAGGAGGCATGGACTGAGACTCTGGAGGGGCACTTCAGGAGCAATGGTAGAGTTCAATTTTTCATGGAGAGGGTGGAGGAGATTTAGAATGGGCTTCTGGAGGAGGTGGTGAACTCAGAGATCATAGAGGGATTCAAGACTGCTTGGGACAGACAAATGGGGCTAAGGGGAATGGGCAGGCTTCAAGTTACAGTAGGTTGTGCTATTGAGGTAAGGGGCATACTAGATGGGATGTGAGGTCCTTTTCTGCTGTCACCTTCTATGATTCCATGAGTCTATCATTCATATGTGATACAGCTTTTCATTGATACTAGTTATTGGCATCTGTGGAAGAACATTGAGGAAAACTGCTAGTGTTGATTGTTCCCACAGTGTTGGCCTCTGCCCTCTCCAGTACTTGTAACAAAAACTTCATGAGATATTTGTTCTGCTTTCTAGCATAATTTGTGAACCCCATTATATCTCTCAAACACCCATAGTTTGCCTTCTTAAATGCACAGCATCCATGCAGTATATATATATGGTCACAGCAGGTGAACTATTACATGTATTAGGCAAGGAATGTGCTATAACTCAGTGCATAAAATGTAAAATGTATGCAGAAAAATCCCCAATAACTCCAGGTGATACTTGTGAGTATATTATATGTCAAGCTTTTCATACATGGCAGGCCATATTAAATTGAAATAACTAACCTGCAGCTTATTAAAATACAACCAGTTTGTCTTAGAACCTATGTTGTAAAATAGCACAATACTGCTGTATGTGGGGGAGGGGAGGGAGGGAGGGGCAGTTTTTGCAGAATATGTTATTACATTTTTGCTTTATTTCTCATGTTAACTGCCTCTATTGTTGTAGAAAATTCTGTTAATAAAATCTGAATTAAAAAAAAAATACAACCAGTCAAATCAGTGCAGTCAGGCACTTCAGAACACACAAAGATAACGGCAAAAGAATAAGAAGAAAGGAATATTCCACCACGGCAGTTTTTAAAGTGTATCTGCTCCGACATCTCCTGCTCAGCAAGATGGGTATGAGGGCAATTCATATTCGGAAAGTAGAATTTTACGAAGCCCTGGGGCCGTTTGTGGGCCTCTCCCATGCAATTTACAAAGTATACACAGTATTATTTGGGTGGGCCTAGTCCCAGAACCTGGCTCAATGCACATATTGGGCCTCAGTGTTTCCTAATGAGGAACTCAATTGGAATGTCCTATGGCAGAACTGTCATAGATTTCTCCTACAAGATTGGTTAAGACTGATACAGTTTAAAATTCTCCATAATATTTACTATTTCCCATGAAACTTGCTAGATTAAAATGGTAACGGAATCTACATGCAACAGGTGTCATGCAGGGGTCGGGGATTTGATGCACATTTTCTGGAACTGTCCGAAGATAACCCCGTTATGGACAGAAATTAAAAACAGAGTGGATCCAATATTGGGGCTGGAGGACCTTTTTACTCCTGAAATATGCTTGCTGGGAGATGTTTCTCATATCCCCGTCAGGAGCAGGAGGTTCCACATGGTTTTAATTGCAGCCACTCTAAAGAAAATTGTCCTCAGACACTGGAAGGACTCTGTAGTGATAAGTTATATGGAATGGCTGGAGGAATTACTTGCCAGCTAGAGGGTTGAGAGAATGATAGCTACCCTTCAGAATAAACTTCCCAGGTTTAATAAGATCTGGGGTCCCTTTTACACTATTTATTCACTATAGGTGTTTATAGATCCTCTGCTGATTGTAGGTGTGCAGTTTGTTAGGCTTGTGCTGGGGGTAGAAGGGTGGTGAGGGAAGGGGAGGGTGGGGTTAGGGGGTGTTACAGAGAATGTATTCTACTACCTGTTACCATATGTATGAGTGTATATGTACATGTTTGTACTTGATGTCTATGGATTTACTCTCTGTAACCAAAAATGGAATAAAAACTTGATGGGAAAAAAAAAGAAGAAAGGAATATAGTAACAGTGAGTCAGACACTGAAGAAAGGAGGACAAAAAAGGAAGGGAGATATAAGGAGAAAACTCAGAGAGAGGCTGGATCACAGTAAAGTATGTGGAGGTTAGCCAAGGAGGTGACCTCTGTGGGGAGAGCACTGGACCCCAGAGGAGGGGGAGGAAGTGAATCCTGGTGGGGATCTCCATCTATGATTCATACAGTATGTGATACAGCTTTTAATCGATACTAGTTATTGGCATCTGTGGAAGAATACCGATGAAAGCTACTAGTGTTGTCCAGTTGGGGGACTCCATCATAAGAGGGATCCAGCTAGGAACACAGGAGGGGGAGGACAGGTGCCTACCAGGTGCCATGGCATGGAGGGTTGGAAGGAAGATCCTGGGGATTACTGGGAATGCAAGACAGGAGGGTGAGCTGGATGTCATTATCCACCTAGGTACTAATGACCTGGCTAATGGGGAGCCAAAGGAAGTTCAGGAACAGTTTAGGAAATTGGGAAGGGGTCTCAAGAAAATAGCTACTTCTGTCAACTTCTCAGAATTACTACCTGTAAGAGGCATGGGAGAGCATAGGGGTGCATGCACCAGGAACTTTAACTCATGGTTGAAGAACTGGTCCTATGAGGAAGGGTTTGGATTCATTGGTGACTGGGGACCCACCTGGAGGGATGGAGGCTTGTTCAAGCCTGACAGCCTGTATCCATCCTGGAGATGAATACAATCACTCAATGATGAGTTTAAATACTAGATTGACAAGCATTTAAACTAGCCAAGGGGGGTGGCAGGCCAGCAAGGAGGGTACCTATTTGCCCACCCCACACAGGTAGCAGTGGCACCAGTGAACTAGAGGAGTGGCTATCTCTACAAAGCAGTGTGCAGAAGATGGAGATAAGCACCCAAGAGGTGGATAGGCAGAAAAGGGGCAAAATTCAACAGAAGGGCAGACAGCAATGAGAACCAGGGATAAAGAACAATGAGGAAAGGGGCTGGAGTAGAACAGCTAAACAGTCTAGGGAGGTCAAATCATGGAAAGCCATGTATGCCAATGCCAGAAGCCTTAGCAACAAGATGGAAGATCTGGAGGCTGTCATGGTGCAGTCAGACCTGGACATTGTGGCCATCACAGAAACCTGGTGTAATGATAACAATGACTGGGAGATGGCCATACCTGGCTACAACATATTTAGAATAGACAGGTAAGGTAGGAAGGGAGAAGGAGTGGCACTGTATGTGAAAAATGATATAAGGGCCACTGAGATCCAGGAGGAACAAAATGGATCAGAGATACTGGGGGTTAAGCTGGAAAGGAAAATGGGGCCAGCCATCCACAGAGGTGTGGTCTATAGACCACCAGGCCAGGAGGAAGAAACAGATAGGGAGCTGATGCTAGCCATCCAAAGGATGTCAGACTAGGGTGAGGTAGTGCTGGTTGAAGACCTCAATATTCCAGACGTGGACTGTAGTATCCCAGCAGCAGCGTCAACTAAGAGCAGATTTATCCTGGACTCCCTTCAAGGTGCCTTCCTCAAGCAACTGATCATGGAACCAACTCAGCAGAAGGCAATACTGTACCGTGTGCTCACAAAAAGGGACAGTGTGATGGGGATAACAGTGGGGGAGTACCTGGGGAACAGTGACCACCAGTCATTGTGGTTTTAAATCACAGAAGAATCAGAACCAAACAACACAAAAACACGTATCCTGCATTTTAGGAGGGCAGACTTTTGGAAAATGGGGAGATGCTTGAAAGAGACATTAAGGGGAATGGGGCAGGAATCAGGGGTTGAGGAACAGTGGGCAGTATTTAAAACAGGGATTACAAGAGCAACAGAATCATGCATTAAGCAGGTTAGCAAGGGGAAAAGGAAGAGGAGGCCACTTCGATTTTCCAAGGAGGTAGCAGAGAAAGTGATAGCCAAAAAGATTGCATTCAGGCAATATAAAAAGACTCAGACAGAAGGGGATAGGGAGAAGTACCAGAAGAAGGAAAGGGAGGTAGGGAGGTCAGTAAGGGAAGCCAAAGCTCAGACAGAAAAGCACACTGCAAAATCAGTGGGTAGAGGGGACAAAACCTTTTACAGGTACATAAGTTAAAAAAGAAAGGCAAAGGGAGGGATACATAGAAACACAGAAGTTGACAGCAGATAAAGACCGCAAGGCCCATCCAGTCTGCCCATTTCTTTTTCTACCTTATGAATGTGCCATAGGGCTTTGCTCTGTCAATGGTTTATCTATTCATACTCATCTGTATTGCTCCCTTATGCCTTTCCCATGCCTGTTTGAAGCCCTGTACTGTATTCATATCCACCACTTCCTGAGGTAGGCCATTCCATGCATTCACCACCCTTTCTGTGAAAAATAACTTCCTCACATTACCCCATAATCGGCCTCCCTCTAATCTCATGCTGTGCCCTCTTGTCCTGCTATTTTTCTTATATTGAAACATGTTAGACTCTTTCACCTTGTTAATGCCCTTAAGGTGTTTGAATGTTTCCATCATATCACCTCTCTCTCTCTCTCCATTGCTCTGGGGTATACATATTGAGTTCAGTTAATCTGTCCTCATATTTTTTCTGATGCAGTCCCTGCACCATTTTGGCTACCCTTCTCTGGACTGCCTCAATTTGGATAATGTCCTTGTGAAGGTGTAGCTTCCAGTACTGCATGCAGTACTCCAGATGGGGCCTAACCAGTGTCTTGTAAAGAGGGATTATTACCTCCCTTTTCCGACTTGTGATACCCCTACTAATACACCCCAACATCCCTCTAACCTTACCTACGCTTTAGAGGTCTGTTTGGATGATTTCAGGTCATTGGTGATGATGACGCCCAAGTCTCTTTCTTCCCTTATTTCTGCAAGCAACTCCCCTCCCAGCCTATAGGTGGCTTCAGGGTTTCTCTTCCCTATGTGTATGACCTTGCACTTCTTTGTGTTAAACCCCAGTTGCCACCCTGCTGACCATTTTGCTAGTTTATCCAGATCTCTTCTCATTCTACCCACCCCATCTGGATCATCTACTCTGTTGCAGATCTTGGTGTCATCTGCAAACAGACAAACCTTACCCTCCAGTCCATCTGCAATGTCACTGATGAAGATATTGAAGAGGACTGGCCCCAGGACTGATCCCTGAGGCACTCCACTTGTGATTTACATATCTTCTCACTGTATACCATTTAGCACCACTCTCTGTTTTCTGCCCGTCAACCAGTTTGCCACCAGTTGACCAACGTCTGACCCACCCTGAGCCTACCCAGCTTATTAATCAGTCTTCTATGTGGAACAGTATTGAAAGCTTTGCTGAAGTCAAGGTAGGGAACATCAACTGCTCCCCCTTAGTCCACCACTCTGGTTAACCAGTCAAAAAAATCTATGAGATTAGTTTGTAAACCCATGCTGTCTTGGATCATGTGCTCCTATGGATTCCAAGTGTTGCACAATCCTTTCCTTAAGGAGTGCCTCCATAATCTTGCCCACTACTGAGGTAAGACTGGCTGGACTGTAGTTCCTTGCCTCCTCCCTGCTACCACTCTTGTGGAGCAGGACACATGAGCCCTTCTCCAGTCTTCTGGGGCCTCTCCTGTGCTCCAAGACTCACTAAACAGTTCTGATAGTGGCTCTGCTAGTTCCAGCCTTAGCTCCTTTAGTACCCTGGAATGTATGCCTTCAGGTCCCCTTACCTTGTCCACCCTGAGCTTATCAAACTTTTGTAGGACCCTTTCTTTTGTGAAGGGACTAGTGCACACCTCCTTCCCCCTGTGTCCATGGTGCAGAGCTGTGGGCCCTGCCCTTCCTTCTCTTCAGTAAATACTGAGCAGAAGTATCTATTTAGGATAGATGCTTTTACATGGTCCTCCTCCTTACACGCCCCCTTATCCCCTTTGATCTTAGCAATACTCTGTCAGGACTTTCTCCTTTCACTAATTTGTCTATAGAAAGTCTTGTCACCTTCTTTTACTGTTTGTGCTAGTGTTTTCTCGGTTTGGGCGATTGCCTGCCTTACTGCCTTCCCTGCTTCCTTTAGGGAAGTTTGGTATGCTTCCCTATCTTCATCTTGCAGTGTTCCCTTATATTTCCTGAAGGCCAACCTTTTGGCCCGGACCTTTTCTGCTACTTTGTTTGAGAACTAATGTGGTTTCTTCTTCTTTTGCACTTCCTTTTCTCACTAACACAATGGGATGTTGCTTCAAGTATTGCATCTTTAATGCTTGCCCACTTTGCTTATATCCCCCTACCTGTATTTCTTTTTGCCAGGGCTAACTTAACTCTGTTGTCCATCTTATCAAAGTCAGCTCCCCTGAAGTCCCATATTTTTGCCTTGGAATGGGATGATTTTGTTCTAGTGGCAAAACTGAAACATACCAGGTGATGGTCACTGGCACCCAGGTGACCTTCTACCTGGAGATCTGTAATCCTTTCCATGTTAGTCAGTACTAGATCTAGGATAGCTCTTTCTCTTGTGGGTTGTTGTACCACTTGTTTGAGGCCCTCCTCTTGCAGGGAATCCACCATGTGTCTAGTTCTGGTAGATGTCCCTGCTGGTACTGACCAATCTGTATCTGGCATGTTGCAGTTTCCCATTATCAGAACCTCCCCTTTAGCTGTCATGTTTCGTATATCTTCTTTTTTTTATCATAGGAATGTTTTATTGAATTTTTGTTGACAGAAAGTTTACAATGTATTACCATTTATACATCCATCCCAGTGATGTTTTGTGTATCTTCTAACAGTAACATGTCCATGTCCTCCCCCTGGTCTGGAGGCCTGTACACAACCCCAGTTCGTGTGGCTGTCCCATTTCCTGTTTCCAGGGTGAACCACAGTTCTTCTGGCTCCTTAGGTGTATTCTGAATTTCTGTAGCTTTGATATTTTTATTGACATAAAGTGTCACTCCACCCCCCCTTCGCACCTCGGTCTCTTCTGAACAGTACATAGCCAGGTATTGAAGTCTCCAAAGTGTGGTTGCTGGTAAACCATGTCTTGCTAATGGCTACTATGTCCAGTTTAGCGTATGTCATTATTGCTTGCAGGTCTGCGATCTTGTTCCCCAGACTGCGAGCATTTGTGTACATGATTTTCCATTGGTCAAATTTCGATGTGTTAGTTGTTGGGCGAGGTCCGGTGTTTCCCCAGTGCATCATATGGAGAGCCAGACCTTTTTCTTTACCTGCTGATGCAAATGAACTACAAACATGTTGAACTCCTGTTTGACCACTAGCTGAGGGGTGAGCAATGTTCTTCCCATTCAACATATTGGGTACTGCACCCCTCTCCCCATTTGCTAGTTTAAATATTCTGCAAATACATCAAAATTCAGCCCCAATGCACTGACTCCTTCCTTAGTCAGATGCAGTACATCAAATTTAAAGAACTTTTGCTCCCAAAACTTGCCAGTTCCCTGCAAATCTGTGTCATTTTTCCTAGCACCGGCCCTTGAGCCACATGTTTAGCTCTCCTATCTCCCCTTCTCTGACCTTCCATCCATCTGTACCCCTCTTCCAGACTGGCTGGATCTCAGAGAAGGAGAAGCTGGATGAAATAGATGGTAGTTTGTCACCTAGCTTCGTCAGGAGTTCCTTGGTCTCCACAACTGACTGGCAGGTGAGATCGTTAGTCCCTATGTTTACCTGAACATCAATGTTTTCTCCTGCTTCCTGAACAATTTTAGCAATGCTGTCAGTGTATCTCCATGCTGATGTACCTAGGAGACATCTGACCATTACCCCTGGCTGGAGATAGGTATCAACTCCCCAAATCATGGAGTCTCCTATGATGAGAAGTTTTTGGGATTTCCTTTTTGCTTTGTTTGTTTTGGGATCTGTTTTGGGTGAGTTTTGTTGTGCTAGCTCCTGTGCTGCAGTGTCCTGCTCTACAGTGTCCTCTGCCCCTTTGTTTGATTTTGGAGGTAGAGGCAGATACCTGTTTGTAGTTTTTATATGGTTTGTGGAGGTGATATGTTGTAGATCACCAAGTGATGCAGCACCCGATTTTCTCCTCCTCCTAGCTACCTGCCAACCTCCGGGACCAACTACCCTCTGCAGTCGAGGTGCTTCTGTTGGATGTTGGGGAAATGGTGGGCGGTTCTTATAATATATTTCCTCTTGAATATGCAATTTGAGGCACACAGTCTCTGCCCATGCTACCTGGAGCTGAGCCCTTAGATCTCCAATGGCACAGTATGTATGACAATGTCCTAAATCTTGTAAAACTGCCCTTCTGAAAAGTGTTCCACAGTACCTGCAGTTAATGATATCCATTCCAGGTAAGTTGCTGGGTTTATAACCTGGTCAGAGTAATTTGAAGGGAGAAAATGAAAGCAAAAGTTTGATTTTGTGTTTTGTTTGTTTGTTTTTGTATAACTTGTTATAGCAAGTTAAATTACTAGTTCCCCTGTAAATGATGTCACTGTGTGGATACCGATCTGACCCACCCTTTCCTGCTTTGCTACAGGAAATGTGTAGTGAGGGGAGGTTGGTGATGGGGGTGGGTGGCTGGGCCTTTCCCCTGCTGAAAAAAGAACCACAGATGAAAGAAACAAGCATGTAAGAGGAGAAACAATCAGCCAGCAACAAATGCAATACGCCCTGAAAGCTTATCCTAATGACAGATAAAACTGTGAAACCTGTAAAGCACCACCCGTAATAATTTCACAGAAGATATGACCTGTAAGAAACACTTTGCTACAGAGAAAAATAAAGCAGTAACATAAGATTTCCTTGCAAAAAACTATTTGAATCAGAAGATTACAGCAGTAATCTGTAAGCACACACCTGTAGGCACACCCAGTAATAATGCAGCA
This sequence comes from Neoceratodus forsteri, assembly GCA_016271365.2. NCBI lineage: Eukaryota > Metazoa > Chordata > Ceratodontiformes > Ceratodontidae > Neoceratodus > Neoceratodus forsteri. Next base: position 998,428,151 of record CM057454.1, on the reverse strand, counting down.
GAAGATAATTCCAGCAACAACAATTTGAATCAGAGAAAAATAAAGCAATAAAATGTTAGCAACAAACAGTAACAATCCCTGTGAGTACAAAATAAAAATAACAACACACAGTAAACCTGCCTAGACAAAAGAAGCCTTAATCCTTATTGTTGCTGTAGTAAGGTTCTTTGCTTTGCCCTTTCAAGCAACCTCGAAGAAAAGAGCTCAAGTGAAACTAGGTGCCTTGGCCAGCAAACCTAGTTTTCCACCTGATAGTGAGACTGAAGGGGGAGGATGGGGGATGCGTGGACATATTGAACAGGTATTTCTGCTCAGTCTTTACTGAGGAAGAGGAGGGTAATGGGTCTGAAGGGAGTACAAGGGGTGGGAATGGTGCAGAAATGGACACAAGTCCCTTTACATGAGAAAGGGTCCTGAAGGAACTGGAAGTAATAAGAGTTGATAAAGCAATGGGGCTAGATGGGGTGCAACCCAGGGTCCTTAAAGAACTAAGAGAGGTGGTGGCTGAACCTCTGGCAATCCTGTTTAGCCAATCACTGGAAACAGGTGAGGTACCCAAAGACTGGAGGACAGCAGATGTAGTCCCCTTATACAAAAGTAGGAACAAAGAGGAAGCGGAAAACTACAGACCAGTCAGCCTCACCTTGGTAGTGGAGACAATCATGGAAGCACTACAGAAGGAGAGATTGGTAGAACATCTCATTGTCAATTGACTATAGGATCCAAGGCACCGTGGTTTCACCAGGGGGAGGTCATGTCAGACCAACCTCATTGAATTTTTTGACTGGGTGACTAAGGAGGTGGATTGGGGGAGGGCAGTGGACATGGCCTATCTAGACTTCAGCAAGGCCTTTGACACGGTGCCACATAGAAGACTACTACACAAACTGGGGAATATGGGTGTGGGCAGGACAGTAGTTTGGTGGGTAGGTAACTGGCTGGGCGGCAGGACACAGAAGGTGATGGTAAATGGCTGTCACTCCACAGAGAGAATATTGACCAGTGGGGTACCACAGGGATCAGTGCTGGGACTGGTACTATTCAATATCTTCATCAGTGACATTGTACAGGACCTAGAAGGCAGAATTACCCTGTTCGCTGATGACACAAAGCTCTCTAACAGAGTAGACACACCAGAGGGTGTAGACAGTATGGAAAGGGACCTGCAGAAACTTGAAGAATGGTCAGCAGTTTGGCAGTTGAAATTCAGTACAAAGAAGTGCAAGATAATGCAATTGGAGCACAAAAACCTTGGCACAATATATCAGTTGGGTAGTGAGGATATATATGCACCAAGCAGGAAAGGGATGAGGTTAGCGGTTACAGCGTGTAGCTGTGCATTTAGTATATATATACAGGATTAGGGGACATCAAGGGAAAATGGTTTATTAGAGATGGTTACACAGCACTAGACTGCCGTCGGGAGACTGCTGTCTTTGGAAATGATGATAGCTGTGAGAAATGATTTGACTCTCTTCCTGACTACAATAATAAATACTGGATTATGTGTTTTTATTCTTCATAAATAAACAGCAGCCAGCTTTGAGAGAATGGGGTAGCAAGTGGGTGAATGAGGTAACTCACTAAGTGAGAGACAACAATGTGGCAGCAATTAAGTTTAAAACTGTACAAGCACAAGGCTATGTGAGTGGAAAAGTGCCAGGCCATGGGAGGAGACAGTAATGTAAAAAATAAATAAAAAAATGTAGCTGAAAAATGAGGACATCTGAGGTTGATGTGCAGTTTTATCAGGCAGGGGTGTGCTGTATCTCTCGCTAAGCAAGACAAAGAATGGCAGGGATTTAAAATTAAATTGGGTGCTTTTGGCCAATAAGGAGGCAGGGTGGGTACATGGATAACCTGAGTGGGTGAAGGAGCATTGGGGTCGGTACTTTTTTGTATTTCCTGGGCATCTATTTTAAGTTAATGTACCCCCGTGGCAAGGGTACTAGCCAATCAGATGCCAGGAAATAAAAATACTATTTTTTAAACAACAATAAAAAAGGAGGAACAGACAATCATAATGCTACCACTCTAATGAACAGATATGAATCTCTTGCTAGAGAGAAGCATGATACACACATTGAACAAGACTCACAAAGTAAACTTTACCCTGTTATTCCTAGACAGTTGGTGGTATTAGGAGACTCAATCATTAGGTATTGTGACAAAGTCATATGTGAGGGTGACAAGCACAATAGAATGGTCTCATGTTTCCCAGGATCCAAAAATTAAAGATATTGGGAATGTAGCCCCAAAAATTGTTCACTCCTGTGGGGAAAAACCTACCATCACATCACACGTGGGTATGAACAACATTGGCTGCGACCATGAGAAGGATGTATTCTAAGAATTAATTGATACAGCAAATGAGTTAAAACATAATGGAGCAGATGTTCTAGTATCAGGGATCCTACCAATCCTGAGGGCAACAAAAGAAAAAAATAACATCATACTGAGAGTTAACTCTCAACTAAAAAACTGGTGCAACACTGAAGGTATGCAATTTATGGACACTTGGTCCGATTTTTTTAAATAACACCATCTGTATCAAAAAGATGGCCTCCACCTTTATAAAAATGGGGCATTCATCTTGGCAAGACTCATAAAAGCTGATATGGAACTCCTCCCTTTAAATTGACTCTGGTGGGGGAAGTGAACAAAAATTAATAACAAAAAATGCCACCCTTAAGAACACTCAGAACAGATTTAATAACTAAAGGAAACAATCACAGATCATAGAATCACAACAAACTTATAGCAATCTGAAAAAAACTAACACCAAAAAGCAAAACAAAACATAATGTCACATGTATGTTAATTAATGCCAGAAGTTTGAATATCAAATTCAGTGAACGACAAACTCTGTTATGTCTGGAAAAATAGGTCAATATAGTTATGGTCACTGAGACATGGTGGAAAGAAAATGGAGAAAGGAATAAAAATATACTTGGATAACACCTGTCTAGATTAGATAGGAAGCAAAAGAGAGGAAGGTGCATAGCGATCTATGTGCATCACACATTAAAGTAACTGATGTTACAGACAAAATTAAGAAGCATAGCACAGTTACTGAAACACTATGGTTACAGATAAGTGAAAATAAAGAGAAGTCCTTCATTCTAGAACTATGCTATCAAGCACTGAATTCAGATATATAACTTAATAACGCTATAAGAAAAGAAACATTGAATGCAAGTAGCATGAGCAATATAATATTAGCAGGTGATTTCAATTTTAGGGACATACATTGGGAGTATAAGAGTGCAGACACTGTACAAAGTGAAATGTTTCTAAAAACCTATCAAGAACACAATCTAATCCAGCAAATAAACAAGCCAACAAAGGACAATAACATATTAGACCTGGTACTTAGTAGTGAGAATATCATCATTAGAAATTGTGATGTTATGCCCCCATTGGGAAATAGTGACCACTCGACTGTTCAATTTTCAGTACAAGCTAATGTACAAACACATAAAGGATACACAGAAACATACCTATATAAATCGGCAAACCTCAAAAAAGTAAATTCAGAGCTAGCTAGTACTGTTTTAACTGGCATTATGTTTTGGAACAAAAAAAACACAGAAGAAAGCTGGCAATTCATTAAACATATATTTATTATCAAATGTAATAACTACATTAGGCGGATAAAGAAATATAACAACAGGGAGATAAAACCAAAATGGTTGTACAATAAGTACAAATAGGAATTAATTTATATTTAGTCAAATGGATAGAAATTTGGCTAGATAACAGAACACAGAGAATGGTTGATAACAAATATTTATCCGGGGTTGTACAGGTCACCAGTGGTGTGCCCCAGGGCTCAGTTTTGTGTCTGATTCTATTTCAGTTGTTTATTAGTGATTTAAATAATAATATCAAAAACAAACTATCAAAATGTGCTGATGGCACCAAACTAGTGGGTCCTTGTGAGTCTACTGAGGAATTTAGGACTTTACAATCTGATTTAAACATAATCTCAGAATGGGCTTTCAAATGGGGTATGTCATTTAACACAGAAATGTTGTATTGTCCATATGGGAAAAACAAAGAAATCAATTCAGTACATATTAAGTAACTCTGTATTAAAAACCATGAACACAGAAAGAGATCTGGGGGTACTGATTGATAAGGAGCTAAATTTCAAGGACAACAATGTCCTGTTATTTAGACATTTTATTGATGGCATTATAATTAGTTGGACAGGAGGAGAAACTCTGTGTAAAGAATTTGTGGATTATTTACACAGCACCGCAGAGCATTCAAAATTTACATATGTCTTAGATAGATCAGAAGTATTTTTTTTGGATTTAAATGTCAGGTTGACTTCAGAGGGTTATGTTGAAATGGGGATTTTTAGAAAACCGTGGGATGGCAATACATTACTTTTGTCATCTAGCTGTCACCCAAAGCATACTATTCAGAACATACCAAGGGGGCAATTTTTTAAGAACTAGGAGAAATTGCAGTACTATGGAGTCAATGAATTATAGTATGGAAGAAATGACGGCTAGGTTTAAAGAAAGAGGATACCACGTGAATGTTATGGAGCAGGCTAAGGAATTTGTAATGGAGCAAGACAGAGAACTATTGTTGCAAGATAAAGAAAGGAATGAAATGCAAACACAGAACAATAGGTTTAACATAGTGACAACTTATTCAACACATGTGAAGGAAGTAGAACACATTTTGAAAAAACATTGGGCTGTTCTAGGCAGTGATCCTGGGTTAAGAGAGATTGTACAGTAACTGACAAGAATGGCTTTTAGAAGGGCAAAAACATTAAAAGACCTATTGGTACACAGCCATTACATGGGTCTTGAAAGAGTACAATCATGGTTAAATGTAGAATCCAAAGGTGACTTTACTTGTGAAAGGTATTCTATTTGCAAAAACATTAAAAACAGCAAGGATTTCTCAAGCATAAACACCCATAGGAAATATAGTATGGAACAACTGATGACATGCGATACAACAGGTATAGTGTATTTAGCTACTTGTACTTGCTCATCATTTTACATGGGCAAAACAACATAGAAGTTTAAAGTAAGAGTAGGTGAATACATATGCGCTATTCAGAGGGGTGAAAACACATATGCAACAGCGGCCCACATAGTTAAAATGAAGAGGCTTGAGAAAAATGAACATGAATTCAGCTTTCAGTCAATAGAACAAATAATGACACCACCTAGAGGTGGTAATTTTAATGATCAGATTCTATAGAGAGAGAACTTTTGGATTATTCAATTGGGTGCAAACAGGGAACCAGGACTAAACATTGGTTTAGATATAAAATCATTTTTAAGAAAAAGGAAATAAATTGTTGCCCTGGTAATTTTAATTCATGTAGAAGAGAAATGAGAAAACCAATGGTTGTTTTGGATATTTGACTAGGAAATATACATGCAGGCCCAGATATTCAAATTGTGCCCAAAAAGTGCACAACAGCAGCAGCAAGCACAAGTCCATTGCGCCCATGTGCAAGAGGCGTGATAGTCAAAATCTGAGCCGGCCAAACTGAGCCTATAGCCGACAACTGAATATCGCTCCACCTGCACCATAGCGCAACTAGGGAGGGGAAGCTGAGCAGATCTGATGCACCATAGCACAACAAGACATGTTCAGCTGAGCAGTCCAGAGGTGCCATAGCACAACCAGGGATGCCCCCCAGCAGCAGGGTGGCAATGCAACTGCACAACCAGGGAGGTAGGGGCCCACCACCCATGCCACAGATGGGCAGAGGAACACACAGCAGAACAGACATCATCCCCCCACACCCCATGCACTGCACAACTGGGGGAGGGCTGGAATAACCACTGGCCCATGGAGACAAGCAACCAACCCACAGCCGGGCCATGGTGCCCCATCACACCACCCTGGCAAGCTGTGACTGGCACACAAGAAGGGCTGACCACCCTGTGCCACTTCATCCCCCCAATGCAGAGTACACCCTGCACTGTGACCCCCAGACACCCTGCCCAGGAGCAGCGTCCACCACTGCAGGAAACCCCATGCATGCCACCACCCCCACTGTGACAATGCAACCCTGTGCACCACAGAACCATGCAAGGCAGGCCCACCACGAGCACCCATCAGTGGGTGGCAGCACACAGCGATGCAACGATGGCATACACAGTGCCACCACGCACAGCCCCCCCAAGACCAACCATGCGTCGGCACATGAGGTACCTCACATGGGACAGGGCATGCCCTGGACACCACCACCAGTGGTACAGCACCCTACACACTCTTCCAATGACACATCCCAACCCAGCACTGGCCACAACAGCCGGTGTAGACACCCACAGTGGTGCGTGGAAGCATGCATCACACCAGATGCCACACAGTGCATGGACAGACACCCACCCATACCCAAGGGTACAACAACACAGGGACGCAGTAGCAGGGCAACCAAGACCCCAGCGTGGGCCCATGTAAACTGTGTACACGCAACCTGCAGTCCTCCATGGCACAGGAGTGCCAGTCACCCTGTACAGGCACTGTGGACCTGTATGCCACCATCATTTGCCCAGAGCACAAGTCACAGACAGTGGTGCACATCCCCTGCAACACACACAAGCCACATCAGGGAGGTGGGTCAACAACTGTGGAGGCCACAGTGTCACCCGAGGCAGACATGCACCACACCAGTGACAGGAGGCAATCCAGCATTGTGATGGGTACAGTGGCTGAACTGCATGGACAGCCCCCACTGACATGCCAGCAGACCGTGCAGGTCACAGACATGCATGGGTGTCAGCTGCACAGACCATGGATGGGCTGACAGGGGCACCATGGACACAGAGCATGCACCATGGACCACTGCACACGGTCATCCAGTGCACAGGCACAACACACACACACCGCAAACACTGACTGATAGCTACCCCCACACCATGGTCACCTCCCCATGGACACACACACATACCCATGACTGCACCACCCCGACACCATGCACACCACTGCAGCTGAGCACCTATAGCCCGCTGCAAATCAGAGACCACCATAGTATTCATATCAAAAGATCTGTATTACAAAACAATACCAAAATGAACTATATACAATACTATATACAAAGTTGGGGGAGGGCCACAAACAAGGTGGGGTGGGTAAGGGCAGGGTGAACAAATGGGACAGGAAAGGAGGGGTGTGAGGGTGGGTCCAGGGGGGTAGGGGATATCAGGGGCAGAGGGACTGTTAACGGGAGCCCCTTCTCCCCGCTCTGGTTGCTCCGCCCGGTGCCTCCTGCGGACCCCAATCTGGTCGATCCATTGAAGGATTTCTAATGACGGACTTGCCACAGTCAATATCTCCCTCAATGCCTCCCTGATCTCCATCAGCTGGCGGACACCTAGGACAAGGGAGCACTGTCAATAGGTGTGAATGCACAGCCCCATACAGCCCACCCACTGTGCATGGCATACGGCCATGGGACATGCCTCTGTGATGGTGTGTGACCACCCACAGTGATCATGTCCACAAGACCTGCCCATGCAGGTGCATACAGCCATGCGGAATGCTGCACACACCCACCGGCCAAGTCATGCACAGGACCACCATGGCCGTTTAGTGACATCGCTATGTGGTGCGAAGACAGTGGCACAGCCATGTACCCGGTGCACGCATAGACCACCATCGATGCTCTCCCAGACATGCAGTGCCACTGGACAGTGCTGACTGTAACAAGTTGCGGGCATGGCAGTGGTGTCAGTGGTATGGTGGCCATGCCCTGCTGCCCACCATGTTACACAGCATGCAATAGTAATCATGGAGGTATGGCACTCACTATCATTGGGCTGGTCTCTCGGGCACTGTGGACCATCACCCCTCCTCATGTCCCTGTCCTGTTGGTGGCGCCGCATTTCATGGGCTAGACACCGTTCCTCTGGCCCTGTGGTGCAAACATGGAGAGAGGAACATCAGTACAATCCTGTAGCAAAGCCCCCCTGCCCTAAGGTGTGTGCTCTCCCACCCAGCCAGACCTACCCACACCCTGATAACACCACCACAGCCAACACTGGATGGTCCCTCCCCCATGTGCTGGACACATACAACCGTGATACCCATATGGAAGATAAAAGTGTGTTGACGTAACACCTACATGGCCGTGGCACCGTGCCCCTCCTGGCACATGTCCGCAGGTGGGCAATCAGGTCTGGCTCCCTCCGCTGCAGGTCGCCATTCCTGTGGTGGCACTGCTCTGCTGTCCACCCCTTCCTGTGGCCTCCACTAGTGCAGTGGCCACCTCCTCCCACACCTGGCTCCTGGACCTGTCCAGGGGTGCCTCCCCAAACAGTGGTCCATGGAGTGGCTCCACTATGGCCACTAGGTTGGCCAGTTCTACCTGGCTCCACTGTGCAGCCCTCCTCTGCTCTATTCTCCTAGCTCAGGTGACCAAAATGGTGCTCTGTAGCATGGATCCCCACATGCAGATGCTGCGCGGTACAGCACTGCTATTCCCTATCGCGCTGTCACCGAACATCACGATAGTGGTACACCTGTGCCTGACGCATGGCACTTAGGGGGCAAAGGTTGGACACAGGGTCAAGGGGCTCTGCGTGTAGCATTATTGGATGCCTGTGTGCCACCTCCAGTAGTGGCCTGCCGAGCTGTTGCCACAGTGTGCCTATGATGGCCCAGTGCCACAGCACCATGTAGGTGAACATCGCTGTAGCACCACTGGCACAATGGTGGCCATGCCCTGCATTGCTTCCCGCGCACAGCTCATCAGCAGCATGGCAGACACCTGCGTCAGCAACCCGGGCATGCGCAGTGAGGTGTGTACTGCGCATGTCACAGAACTGCGCCCTTGGCTCAGCACGTTCAACACAACTGGGCAAAGCGCAACAGTGCGATATTCAGTCGTCATACGCAAAACAGCTAATCAGCCATTCAATGGCGCAGCACTGCAATTTGCATCCACTTAAAGTTGTGCCTCGCCTCATTTGCATGGGTTGCACTATAAAAGTGCGACATTGGGCTGCACTGGCCATAGCCGGTTACTGCAGTCTATTGGTGAGTTGCATGCTGTTTGGGAGTGTGGACTGTGGATTTAGGGACATGCATGGGACTGCACAGTCACAGGTAACAACTGTCATTCTTACAGGCTAAATAATGACCGAGCGAGTTGTGGGAGAGGAGGAACAGAGTGGTGGGAGGAGAAGGAGGCCTAATTTCACCAAGACCGAGACCAATGCCCTGTTTGAGGCCTACCTGGATCAGGAGCCACTTCTCAGAGGTCGGCAGGGAACACCTCAAGCCCGTGCTGCTGCATGGGAAGAGGTGGCATGTGTAGTGAACCTGCATGGCAGCCACCAGTGCTCCATGCAGGAGTGAGGAAGAAGATGGGCACAGACAAGAGAAGGATAAAGGAGAAGGTGGCTGCCATCAGGGCAGCATGAGCTGTGACAGGTGGGGGACAGCCGGAGGTGGTACACCTGACCCCACAGGAGGAGAGGGTTGCTGGAAGCATGCAGCATTGTGCCATTGAGGGTGTTCTAGGTGGTGGCTTCCAGACTGGTGGTAGCCCATCATTGCATGGTAGGTCATGGTCTGTCTATGGGGGGGCAGGGTAGGTCACATGCAGTAACGCAACTTTGTTTTCCCCTTACAGATCCTGAGCATCTGCATGGGTCAGTGGTGGTGGGCCTGTCCACTGAGGACAGTCAGCTGGAGTTGGGGGAGGACCCGTCCACCTCCACAGGTATACATGGCTCAGTGCGACAGTGGGCCCACTTGGCTGTCCACACTGATGTTGTTAGAACAGGTGCGGAGGAGGCCCTGCCCATGTCCCAGCATGCCAGCGTCCACGGATGCCAGCATGCTGTGACTCAGGCCAGTGCCAGGTCTCTTCACTGATGATGATGTCACTAATGGCATGGGCAGTGACAAATGTGTACCACGGGATGGCCACACAGCAGGTAACATCGCGGCCATGGCTGTGGGTGATGCTGCCATGGAGGCCTGCGTGTCAGCACAGTCCCAGCCTGTGCCTGTCAGCACCAGTGGGGCAGCACTGGTGTGTGTACAGGACACCGGGACTGTTGCAGCCACTGTGGCAGCACCATTGAGCCCTAGGGAGTGGCAGCCAGAGGGGCAGCATCAGCAGTTGACCAATGGTCTTGGGGGTACAGGGTCAAGGGGCGGCATCTGTGTACCACCTGTGGACATGCCCAGACCTGGTCCTGGTGTGCAGCACCCACCCTCAAGGGGTACTGAGCATCAGGGCTGTGCACACCCTGAGGGACAGGATGCCAATCAGGCAGATGACCTCTTGGATGAGCACACCCGCATACTGCAAGCATCAGTCCAGCAGCAGATGCAGCTTGCGACATCAGTGGATGCACTGCGTGTGGCTCTGGAGTGGACAGAGGAGCATCGCATCAGGGACACCACTCTGATCCTGGCAGGGATGGACCGGTTGCGGGAGGATGTGATCGCTGCCATTGACAGGCAGTCACAGGCATTCACTGCTGTCATGGCCACAATGGGCACACAGTCATGTGCCCATGCATCGTAGACACCACGCAATGCACTGTCCACCCCCCCATTCCCAGCATCATGCAACACCCTCTCTGTCAACACCGGGTTCAACTGTGGGCATCCCGAGCATGCCTGGTGCAGGCATGTTTGGTGTGCTGCAGACCCCTGCTTGAGCATGGTCATGTTCACATAGTGGAACCCCTGGGGGACCATCGGTGCCACCCCATGAGGCCAGTGGTCAGCCTGTCAGTGCTGGTGGGTCTCGGCGAGGCCGCCCATGCATCTGTGGTGGCCGGGGCACTGTGTTGTGTGACTGACCTGTTTCCCAATGCAGCTACTGTCCGGTGCTGCCCTGTGTGCATTGTGTCTTTCAGCGGGCATTGCACAGGTGGGTACCCAGCCCTGCACGCAGACACGCAGTCCATCTGCACACCATCCTGGCTGCTGTCACAGTTGCATGTGCATGATGATGCCTGCATTGTGCTGTACACCAATGTGCAATGGTGCTCAGCATCTGACACATGCACATGGACAGGCAGTGGGCGTGGTGGTCTGTGGACATGTGTGTGGCTAGGATGGCATTCTGGGTCGGTGTGCCTCCTACCCTTTGTGCATGTTTGGAGTGTTGTGTGTGTGTGTGTGTGTGTGTGTGTGTGTGTGTGTGTGTGTGTCCGTCCGTGTGGCATATTAGACCTCACCCATCCCTGGTTGTGTGTGTGGTTCCATGCCCTGCCACTTCCCTTGATAGCTTGCACCCCTGGTGTGTGTCCATGCTCGTTTGTGGGTTGTGCCTTAGCCACTGTTGGTTGCACGTGGCCCCATGACTTACCTGGGTTGGCTGAAGTGCTCCCTCCGTGATGGTGTCCCAGTGCATCTGTGCCAGCAGGAGCAGTCGGGGGTCCCGTCACCCAAGGGGGGGCTGCCCATCACCATCATCACCGGTTACCTCATCATCCCCATTGCTATCCCCCTTCTTCGACCTGTACAGCTATCCCACATTCGTTGGCTATGTTGTGCAGGGTGCAACAGGCCAGGAATAGCCTGCAGGCATTTGAGTAGCTGTACTGTAGGGCACCGCCGGAGGTGTTCAGGCAATGGAAACATGCCTTCAGCATCCCGAACACCCGCTCGATGACATTACATGTGGTGGCATGTGCCTCATTGTAGCATTGCTGCAATGGGGTCACGAGCTGCTGGTAGGGTGTAAGCAGCCAGGGACGGAGTGGGTATCCACTGTCACCTGTGTGTAGAGGGTGGAGGTTAGTTTGGTGATCAGCATCACCCTGCCCCTGGCCATGTAGGCCACTACCCATGTCATCTCTGACCATGCCCCCCCAGGCCCTATGATTGTCCATGTGGTTTGCATACTCACCCACTAGGCGGCCAGTGGGGGTATCCTCACTCTTGAATCTGTGGCACAGTGCGGACTGGTGCCAGATGAAGGCATTATGTGTTCCCCCAGGGTACATGGCACAGACATTGATTATGCACCCCTGGCATTGCACACTACCTGGCAGTTGATGTTGGCATAGCCCTTGCGATTGATGTGTGCGGCCCTCTCGGGCCAGGTGGTGTGCGGATGGCCACATGGGTGCAGTCTACTGCCCCTAGCATGCCAGGCATATGTGCTACCCTGTAGAACTCCTGTATGTTTGCTGTGCGCTCCGCCGGCGTGCTGGGGAAATGGTTGTACTCCACAGCATGTGGCAGCAGTGCGCTGAGGAATTGGGTGAGGTGGCATGACATGGCCGACTGGGTTATGCCTGTCATGTCCCCAGTTTGTCTCTGGGAGGTAACCGTTGCGAGCAAGCACATGCAAGCTATCACTTTCATCTCCACTGACAGGGCATGGCTCCGTCGTGTGGGTGCCTGCATCACATCACTGCACAGCTCACAGAGCCGACTCAGAATTGCCCGATTCAGGTGGCACCAGCCCACAATCTCTGTATCACTGTACAGCTCGAAGCTGGTGCGGGCTCGGTACTGCCTGTTGAGGGCATACCACAGATGGGCCCTTCCACGGCCACGCCCCCCTGCTGCCCACCTTCTCACCCCCCCTCATTACAGCCTCCATCTGGAAAGTGACTTGTGTTCACCCCCCTGGCAGCTGTTACTGTATCCCCCCCGCTGTCCTGACTGCTACTTCCCCTGCACCGGGAACACCTGCCTGTGCTTGCCTCACTGCTGTGTGGTGTACTTCCCCCTTCTGCACTGTCTCCCCACACCTTCCCCTGTGGCTGTTGCTTCCAGGTGCCCTTTCCTGCCTGGCCCTGTGTGTCCCTGTTGCCCAGTTTCCCCTTCTATTTTTGGCTCTCATGTGGCTTCCCTGTAGTGTTCTTGTGCCTCTTCCTTGCTTCCTTTTATTTTGGCTCATTTCTGCTATGGAGCAACTTCCGCTTGCTCCCCTATTGTGCATGGCGCAAGTTGTTAAATATCGCACTGCGCCATTTATGCATGGTTCCTCCCCCTTCAGTTGCACATGCATTCATTATCATTGCGCTGTTGCTCAGCGTGATTTGGGGGGCGCAACTGCCTCCTGCTGAGTATCGCAGAATGGCGCATTTTCGGACTTGCGCAGGTGCAACCCTATTGCGCATGGCTCAGCTCTTTTGAATATCTGGGCGGCAGTCTATAAACTTTAGAGAACCTTGTACAAAAGTATATTTTTACTAAATGATTTAGCTTTTTTCTGATCCCTTGGTTCCTTCCCCCCCCTTCTTTGGATCCTCATTTGATTCCCTTGTAATTCTTTTTTATTTAAACTGTTGTATCTAACGTTTTGTTTTTCCATCATTTGTGATTGTCTGTATATTCTGCTGACATATAAATAGAGTTCTTTTTTAGGATTTCATGGTTTTAAGTGTTTTAAGTGTTTTCAATTAATGTATATGTCATTTTATGACATCACAGTGGTATTTTGTATTTAAGTGGTGGTTGTGTCAATGTCTTTTAGCCTTTGATAAAGGATTGTCTAATCCGAAATGCATCAGGTATATAGTGTTAAAATAAACAGTGATTTTTGCTCCAAATCTCCGGTGTTCGAGTTATATGAGATGTTGTGTGCATGTTTTTTTCTGGCTTTCTAAATTTCAAGGATCAGCATACTAGTGCTGTAGCAAAAGCAAAGGTGATGTTTGCCATAAAAAAGAATATTAAAAGTCATAAGACAAAGAACCTTAGTGGGCAAACACTTTGGCAATGTTTACCCCAAAGGACATTGGCCAGGAAGTCAAGATTCAAAGAAATATGAAGTCCTACATGCCCCCATATTGCAAAGCATTATGAGCTGTATATGCAAATCACCACAGAATATTATGCTGGTTCAACTTTAAGCAGAAATACATGGTGCTGAAAGACTATTCACACAGTCTGCAAAGGGTGCCCACAGATGACACATACATGTGTTTCGTCCTACCAGGACTCATCAGTGTGCCTTGCCTGTGTGACACCCCAGTCATAGTTCAGAAATTCTTATGCCACTGTGCAGATCCTACATCAGCTCACAACTTGATTTTGTAGCCAGTAATTGAACCCTTATAGAACAGAATATATCAAAAGAATAGAAAAAGTACAGAAAGGATAACAAAAATGGTAACTGAAGTTAGTGATTTACTGTACCTGAAGAGAATCAAAAAACTTAAATTGTACTCACTTGAGGAAAGAAGAAAAAGGGGGGACTTCTTACTCCTATATGAGATACTGAGTGATCACACTCTAGTGGAAGATATCAAAATCAAAGCTAGAAGTTCATCACCTACTGCAAGAGGACTCTCATTGAGATTAAGACAGGGAGATTTACGAATGATAGGAGAAATAATTTTTTTCACCAAGAGGTGGTGGTTAACATCTGGAATAGGCTACCAGAAAATATCATTATAACTAAGAACAAAGCCATTTAAAAAAAAATGGCAGGGCAAGTATTTAACTGAAGGAGGAAATCTGAAATCATTAAATCAAATTTAGGAGCTCCCATGGGCTGCAGTCTTCTTTTGCTCCTTAACAATAATGACAATATAACTGTAAGACAGGTTCTTTATATCTCTAGTGAATATCTATGGCCCCAATGTGATGGATGGAATTTTTTTCCAGCAAGTGGCTATGGAGATGTCACAGCCTCTGGGACATAATTTTGGACAGATTTAACCCAACCATGGTGCCACTCTCGAAAAATGCTAATAATTTTCTTGACGTTATACATTCTTTCTCTCTGGTGGATGCATGGCATCATAGAAACCCCACCTGCAGAGTTCAGTTTTTACTTGCATTCCCACAAATCATAATGCCAGGCTGGATTTGATACTATGCTATACTGAGCTACTTCCCCTTCCCGGGCCCTCTTTCTCATCAACCCACATTGGAGTCAGACAGTTCTATGTGATGACGGCAATAGCAGAATAGTGATCGCCATTTGGGTGAGTGTACATCGCTGAAAGTGAATTACAGCGATGTACACTCACAGAGAAATGCAAGGCAATGACAGAAATTACATATGGGATCATGCCTGCACTTCCTCCACTTAAGGATTCTCAACTCCAGGGGGTGATATTGGGGGTCTTAAAAAATAACAAGTCTCCTTCCAGCACAAAAAAAAATAGCCACTCTGAACCGAACTCCTGAACCCTGACACCCCAACCAACCAGCCTCCCCACCACGCTAGCGACCAGCTTGGCAGCTGCCCAGCACTCTCTCCCACATACCTCCCCTCCTCTCCCCCCCCATTGTGTGCATGCACGTACACACGCATAAGCTTCCTGTCACCCTACCTTGCCCACGCAGGTATCTGATTGCTACCCTGCCATGTAGCACTGAACACAGGTGCCATGACTGAGTCGCCCTTTTTGAAAGTGCTTAATCACGATCACTGTGTTCACTGGATATCGAGTCCGACTACTCACCCTTATTGCTAGAAATATGTTTGAGGGCATTAGAAATACCAGAAAACTCCTGGAGATTGGACCCCGTGCTACTTAAAGATAGACAATTCATGGAAGGCATGTCTTGTGCTATAAATGACTACCTCACTTACAATAAAAAAGGAGATGCTTTGCATTCCACCAGGTGGGAAGCACTTAAGGCTTTTATCCAGGGGGAGGTCATATCCTATGCTAAACATTAGCACAGGGTATAAAGGCAGGAATTGGCAGACTTGAGGAAAAATTTATGGAAGTAGAGAGGCTTCATATGTTCTCCCTGTCCCCCATACTATGCAACCTTTTGAAAGACTGAAACTTAAAGCCAGCACTGTGGCTAGTGTGACTATTGGAAATGCAATTCTCCTCACTCAAGCTGGGTAATACTTTGATGGGAACAGGAGAGGGAAACTTTGTGTTTGTCAATTACGTGAAGAGGAGGGAGAATGCAATATTTCTCAAATCCATCACCCAGTAAAGGGTCCTGTGGTTGGGCCTGGAGACATTGGGGACACCTTTACCAAATTCTGCAGCACGCTTTATACATCTGAACAATCTCCTACACCCCATCAACTATAGACTTTTTTTTCTCTATAGCTCCCATCCAACCCATTTCACCATTGATCTCAGATACCTTCAACTCACCTTTATCAATACAGGAAACTTTATTAATTAATTAATTTATTTATTTATTTAGTTTTTGTTGACCGGGTAAGTGCACTAGACAAATCCTGCCTATTTTCAGGCACGACCGGGAGGGGATACAGATGAATGCCAACTGATCTTGAACCAGATTAAGCTGTTAGTGGTATTTTTAGTGAGTGAGGGAAATTTGGCCAGGACACCGGAGAAATTCCCCTACTCTTTTCGATAAGTGCCATGGGATCTTTAACATCCACCTGAACTACCACCAATCCAGGCAGATGGGACCTCGGTTTAACGTCTCATCCGAAAGACGGCACCTCAGAAATGCAGCACCCCTCTCATGCTGCATTACAGTGTCAGTACTGGGATATTAACCCAAGTGCCAGGTGTGGGAACTGAACCCACAGCCCTCTGATCTCCCAGCCTCAGAGGCGAGTGTGCTACCTAAAGAGCCACTGACACTGACAAGTTACGAATTTACAGGGAGGGAAGGCCCTGGGACCAGACGACATTCCCGTAGACTTTTTGAAAGTCTTCAACAATACCTTAATAGAACTGCTTTATAACAAGATTAGTGAAAGCTTCTCCAGTGGGGTTCTGCCCCCTTTGGACCAATTAGCCATCACAACTGTATTACCCAAGCTTGTTAAAGACCTTACCCAATGCGCCTCTTATTGTCTGATATCCCTACTTACAGCGGATTATAAAATTGCAACAAAGATCATTGCTTCCAGGTTGGAAAAAGTCTTAACCTGTGTCCACCCCATTCAAGCTGGATTTGTCAAGGGTAAGAAAGGCAAACACAACATCAGGCATATCCTAGATTTTTATTCATTCATTTATTTATTTATTTACAATTTGGTGACCAGGAAAGGTACACAGAGCCAAGGCTCATTTCCAGGTACAACCTGCACCATCATCACTGGACAAAGAACCTAAGTAATCATGAGTCTCCAGTTTTGGTGCTTGATGCAGAAAAGGCCTTCAATTGGGTGGAATGGGCATTCATGTATTTCGCATTCCAACAGTGTAGGTTGAAGGAACACTTGCTTATATGGATTAAGGCACTGTATAATAACCTAGCAGCCATAAATCACATAAATGGGAGCTTAACAAATGCTTTCCAGTTAACTAGTGGTACTAGGCGGGGTGCCTTTTATCCCCTCTTTTGTACTTCTAGCCATAGAACCATTAGTCTCAGCAGTTAGACATCATCAGGGAATTCAGGGTTGCCAAGTAGGTGGAAAAGAACACAAAGTGGTGTTATTTGCAGATGATCTGTTACTGTACTTACACCACCCAAATTAGTGACTCACCCACTTAAATGAGCTCCTTAAAGAGTACAGGTCCATCTCAGGTCATAACATAAATTATACAGAAAGCAAAATCATGGCAATAAGGAATTGCCACAGAGATATTTGCAATAACTCTATGGGACTACAGCCAGTTGACACAATCAGTAACCTGGGGTTAAAATTCTGGCTAATCTCTCTAAACTATATAGACTTAACTTTCCACCATTATTAAATGAAATCAGGCCACAATATGTGAGGTGGATGGTTTTTCACTGTCAGTGATAGGGAGGATTAATACTATCAAAATCTGTACACTCCCATAATGCTTCTATCTTTTTCAATCCATCCCAATAAAGCTGCCACAAAACTTATTTTTACAAGTCAAATCTACTATTCACAGATTTCTCTGGTGGGGTAAACAGGCCAGCTCGGGATAAAACACTATTAAAAGGGAAGTCTTCTCACCAATTGATATAATTAGGAAAAAGTGAGAATCAGATCTAGGCATTATTTTTTCACCAGAAATTGGAAAAAGCAACCAATTATTTGGTCACATGGTCTTGAAGTAACAAGCTGAGACAAATTCAGTTAAATTGTGTACATCAACCATACATTTCTCTGCTTAAGAGTCACTCTAGTTACACTCAAGATCACCACTATGCCATAAATATGGGTTCCAAGATGGGACATTTTTAAACATGACTTTGACCTGTCCAAGAATCACTTTCTTCTGGCATGCAGGACATCAAATTATGGAGCATGTCCTGGTAAAACAGCTTCCTACCTGTCCTCTGGAACTCCTACTATGAGCAGACTCTGCTCAGGTATTAAGTGGTTCTGATGCCTTGCCTGGGAAACTGATCTCATAAATGCAAAAAAAACTATTGCCCAACAGTGGGTAGCAGAGGACTCCCCTACGATTGCACAATGGTCTCAAAATGTGGGATCTTGCATTCAAATTAAAAAGGCTCAGCTATCAGCTGCTGGCCATTATCAAACTTTCTTAAAAATCTCTGGCTCACTTCTTAGGGCCATTGGACATAACATCTAGCAACCTTAATCCACATGCTTCAGCCCAATCAAGGAGTTGGCTATTAACATCCAGCTTACTTAACCGGTATTGTTACATTCAATCTACAGTCACCTACAGTACTTACAGTTCCTGTAGTTGTATCTTGACCTTAAGCATTGAAGATCTCTAAACTATTAACTTTATTTCTGCATATTATTATTTTCCTTATTTAATAGTAATATCTGATGGGGGTAAACAAGATGTTACTTTTGCTCCCTGTTTTTAACTGTAGCTCTTGTCTTTTGTATTATTGTTACTCACTTTTTCTGTTTTACCCACTCCTATGTATTTGTAATGTTACAAGTATTGCTTAATAAAAGAAGTTTTTTTTTTAAAAAAAAGAATAGTGTTAGTGTTTACATGTACTGATGGTATTGATTTATGAAACAAGAAAAATGAAGAAAAGAGGAGCTTCGGGATAAAACTTGGGGCACCCCTTATGCTGAGAATGTGCTAAATTCAAAACTGTGGAATTTTACTCTAATGGGCAGACTAGATGGGCCAAGCGGTCCTTATCTGCCGTCAAAGTCTCTGTTTCTATGAGGATGAGATCACACATAACTTTGAAACTGTGTCCACAGTGACTCAGATTATGTAATGTTTTACAGACACTCAGCAGTGAAGGATGACTTACAAAGTCAACAAAGACTGCTCCAGTGAGTATACATTGGTATACGGTATCACGTGAGGACAACAAAACTTCTACAGCAAAATACCACCGCAATGACAAATCTTGCCGGGTCAAGACTGTTTGCTGTGGTGGTCCACTGTGACTCAACAACTCAACTCCCGGTGTTGTGCTGTGGAGGGGTTGTTGGATAACAGATGGACCAGACACCGAGCTTCAGGTTCAACACACAATCTCTGTGTGATGTTTATTCAAAATACAAGAAATAACTTTCTGCAATGGCATATTTTTTCTTCAGTACATCAGCTTGTAGCAACAGACTACGAATGTCCTTTCTCTGCACTTAGCCAGCACCTACTGACACTGATCTCTGACCCAATTCACCAGCTGAGATGTAGCCACCACCCCTATGCAAGCCCTATTCGCTTGGGTAGTGGGGCCCAAAAAGAAGAAAAACAAAACAAGATATAAACAAAGAACCTCAATGCAGAATCACTGAAAGAACAGTTACCCCAAAGGGCATTGGCAACAAATCAAATTTCAAAGAAATACATCATCATATACACTTCCAAAATGGAATGCATCAAGGGATATATGCAAATCACCATAACATTTCTGGCTTGTTAAGTTTACATCAATTTCCATGCATTTTAAATAACACAACTAGCTTAGTTTCTATAATAGTCACCTAGTACTTTATACCGTTATCAAAAACACCTGGTGCCATGGTATTTTCAACATTACAGATTTCATAAATATAAGGTATATTATGACATAGTGCTATTACATACTAAATCCAACAACGATTAACACAACCTGTTTTACACACATCTGGAGATCACCACAATACCCTCCCTGTACAAGGACCTAAGAGGGAAAAGGAAAATCAAAGAGGACACTAAAATATAGTCAAGAACAGGGAGGGGTGCCCATAGGTGTCCAACCTTATGGACTAGAAATAATAAAGGATAGATTAGGCTTTGAAATAGAAGAACTGTTGCAACAGATTTAAGAAAAGGTCAGTCCTCAAGAGTGGCAGGAGCTCCCTGTCACATGTGCCCCAACCCCAACCAACTCCAACTTGCAGTTGGTTATTTTAAGATGGGGGTGCAGGGGGAAAGCCCCATACAGAAAAACACTTTATCCTGACAGGAACAATGTAGACTGTCAGCATTGTTCCTGTCAGTGGTGTCGATGTCAACACCCTCAATTTATTGACGTGGATCTGCCCATGGCTCAACTGACATGGCCAGTGAACCTGACCAAGGCAATACCAGAACTATGTTGTTTATGAAATGCATGCTGCTCAGGAGCCTGATGTCCACTGGTGTGAAATTAATCTACTACTTGTGTATTTAAAAGTTTTCCAACTATTTACTGAGGGTGGAAGAATCAAAGTTGGACAATAAGTGTCAGGATTAATACTACATCCAGATTTAAGAATGGGAATTATGGTACTGTCTTTCAATCCATTTAGAATATACATCATGTTTAAGTATTTTTGTACAGAAAGACACATTTTATAACCATAATGAAACACTCCAGCATCAGCCATAATGGGATTTACCTGCTTCCAGTGTGGTTCAAGTCACTTTACCATGCCTTGTGCTATAGCGCATGATGTGGTAAATCCAGTAATTACTAATTCCTTATCATGCTTAGTGCTTAATTGATCTTCAGGTGCAAAATATTCATCCTGCTCATCCTCACTCTTAAATGATTTATGTCTGTAGTTTGAATAAGTGATCTGGAAGTAGTGTTGTGCAAAAGTGGAATATTTCACTGAGCGAAATATTTTGCAGAATTAGTGCATTACGTGAAATATTTTGATGGGTGAAATGTGAAATTTTGCCTCCGTTTTTGAGTGAAATTTCACCCCCAATCTGGCAAAATGTCACCTGTGGTTGAAATTTCGGCACTTCGGGTGAAATTCCGCCGCTGTTGGTGGAATTTTGCCATGCCAGGTAAAATTTCACCATTGCTGGTGGACTGCTCTGAGGACAAAAATGTGGGCAAAATTGTGAAATTAGTCAGCATTTTTGTGAAACATTTTGTGTGGCGAAATTGTGGATTTTGCCGCAATTTTGCTGGCAAAATTTTATTTCATAACATCTCTATCTGCTAGTTTAGGGATCCAAGGCCATGTTTCTCTTTATAATTAGTAGATCATGGTTTTTAAGATGTATTTTACCCAATCGCATCTTCATATATCTTAAACAAAATATCCATATTCTGTAGGTGTTAATTAAGGGGACTTTACTGCAATGTGATTCCAAAAGGCTCCTAACATATAACACTGCTGCATAAATACATTAAATGCTTAAAAATGTCTAATGCCCTATCTTACAGAGGCCTCAGCCCCCTTTGCCTCTGATCTTGTGATTCAGCTTGATCAAGATTTTAACAATAGCTGGCATTGGTTCTCCTCTAATCAGCTCACATTCAATGTCAAGAAAATGGTCTCTTCAACTTTTGATATTAGGCATTAGATGGCCCAACTCCAGTCCACCACAGTCATCAAGACCCTTGATGGTGTGGAACTTGATGAGGGTATTCCTTCAAGTACCTCAGGTTTCAGCTAGACCTCTACTTTTATTTTCTCCTGTCATGTGGATACCATTCATCAAATACTCCACCCTAAGTTCTGTGCACTCTACAGGAATACATTCGGTATCCCTATTCCCATCTAGAGAGGGTTTATCATGAAAATAACACTCCCAGTTTTAGATTATAGGAATGTTGTATACATTGCAGCACCCAAATTCACCTTCAGCAGACTGAACCACCTGTTTTAGTTCTCCTGTCACTACTCCCTTGACTGTTTCACTTCTCCAACATTCACCACTGTTCTCAATGGCACATCATTCTCATCACCCTCTCTTGATTGTACAGTAGGAGACTCACCCAATCCCCCTTTTTTCTCAAAATTTTGGTAGGGTACACTCTCCATCATCTTAACTCTCTACTTTCCAGTCCTTCTACTCCAACATGCCCTCTCTGCAACTCTGACACTTGCTTTCTCCCTTCCTGCTCAAAATCCACTCCTTTTTCAGTCTGCCTTTTCTTTCAGATGTCCAGCTCTGCTCCAACTTTTATCCTGCTCTTTAGATCACTTCTTCTCCTGCAGTTTTTAAAGCGCTCCTACACACCTCATGGCC
The DNA here is from genome assembly GCA_016271365.2 of Neoceratodus forsteri. Classification (NCBI taxonomy): domain Eukaryota; kingdom Metazoa; phylum Chordata; order Ceratodontiformes; family Ceratodontidae; genus Neoceratodus; species Neoceratodus forsteri. The sequence continues at coordinate 998,405,952 of CM057454.1, read as the reverse complement.
AATGCCTGCAACTGCATCTGACACAGCCAGTATCTTATACCTTCTTTACTTACCAAGGGCAGAATTTTCAAAAGGATCCACCCAAAATGAGTCTGATGCTATTTTGTAAAGCAAAACTGCATCCAAACCTGTGAGATCATCTATTAGATAGCCTAAGAGTGTCTTATGTTTGTGTCCAAAAACAGATGCAAGTACATCTGAACTGGACACAGCTCACAACTGCATCCAAATTTTTGCTGCAAACTGTGAATTTTTTGTTGCAAACTGAGACTTCTTAAAATAGCAGAAGGGCAGCTTGGAGACAAGCAGGAGGATGCAGATGCAAGCACAGCATGCATTTACATCCATGCCTGTTCCTTTTTAAAATCACCCCTAGTCATTTCAACTCCCTACATCCTACACAGGATACCCCAATTACCCTGTTTTTCTCATATTATATACTGCCATTGAGGGCTACCATGCATGTTAAATGTTGTGACAGTATTGCTTCAGTCCTTGCATTTGCTTATTTATTTGCTGTGTGTAACCTATGTATTTTTTAATTACAACATTCTGTCCCTTCTTGTTTTTGCTGTTGTTTGGTAATGTCATTATTTGCTGCAGTCTGCTTCACTGTTATTGTTTTACGTGTAATATCCAATGCCTTGTTTTACTGATGTAATACCGTTTCCCTTTCTCTTCACTCAGGATCTATCTGGAAATTAGTTCCTACCAGCTAAGCAATCTTTTCCTGATAAAACTTTTTAAATACATAAATGCAATTTTCAGTCAACGTTGATGACAGTACAAATTTGGAGTGCAATAATGCTCCTCATTTTGCTCCCACCATAATCTGTTTCAAAGTCCTGACACAGTCACAGGGAAAATCAGTCTTCCAGACACTAAGAAGCAATGCAAACTGCTTGGTCAGAAAATAATAGGAGAAGTTGGGACATTCTCTCACAAGCTGGCTTATGATACAGAGATCAGGGCGTGCATTGCTCTTGTTGCATGGGGCAATGTCATGCCCTAGGCTCATACTAAGTGGTGCTATATCTACACAGTTCTTCCATTCTGCCTAAAGCTCACATTTAAGCCTGTCTCCCTGTAGAATGCTGATCATCCCATGTAAACCAGTGCGCCAACCACTCTCCAAACAACACATTTTAAAATGGACGATTAAAATCCTGTTATCTGATTTTTCAGTCTGGGTCTTTAACTTTGAATACATTTTACAATGTACACATGGGTAAAGTGTCAACTGTTGATGGCCCACCAGCACAGCTGCAAGGCATCCACTTGTGGCCCAAACATCCCAGGTTCAGTGATGGACTCAGGAGTTGGAGGGCTGGCCAGGGGGAGAATTATTGAGCATCCAAGGGACTGCTCTCCTTCTCCAGTGGGAGGGGAGAAGAATGTCTGGTGCCATGTGGACCACTGGGGGAAACTGGGGGTACCGCCACTGCTGGTGCCACATGTTAGGTGGCAAGGTGGATGCTGACATCATTGCACATCCCTGCTCCAGGGGATCGCCTCATACTAAAAAAAGTATGGGCCCATTCACAATTGTCCCAGCCTCTGCCATCACTCACGTTGTGATAAATGTACATCATGGAGTGGTCGCGCTCCTGTGGCCCCACCCTGGGGGGCAAGCCATGGCACAGTGATCAGGTTCTCGCCCAGGGGGGTAAGCACGGCATGGAGAGCAATGAGCGGGGGTGGATCTCCTGTAAGGGGAGGAGATGAGGAACAAAATATAAAGTGCCATCTGTTAGCTTAATTGAACTACAGTTTTTTTCAGCTTTTTATTAGGGACTATTTAATGATAATAACAATGCACTCCAATGAATATATTGTTGGATTCACCCACTTCTCATATATGTCACACCAAATGAGTTATAAATAAAACCTACAACAATAGATGCCCTGGAATGCATTACAATTTAAGTATGAAAGAACAAGAAGAACAAGAGAAAGAACTGGAAGGGGGCAGGATCAGTTGTGTTCCAGGACAGTAGCTGCTGCTGTTTTCACAGGGTTCTTGTGGATTTTACTTGGTAGGTTAGTTTTTTTTCTTTCTTGCTTCTAAGGGGCTAGCAGGGTATTGTTCTGGGGGATCCTGGATGTTTGTAAACTGATTTAGTGGCTGTAAGTGGGGCTCTTTTTGTGGATGTTTCACTTTGTAACAGGCTGCGCTGGTAGAGGCCTATTTCTTCTGATTTAAAACCTGTTTGGTGGGATTTGCTTGGGCCTGGTTCCTTAGCTGCAGGGCTTGGAGGGAGACACAGGGCTGATACACTCTCTCTTGTCAGGTGTCTGCCCAAGACCCACCCTCCCTCCCCAGAAGTCTGCAAATTTATAGGGGAAGACCTGCCTGCAATTGGAGGAAAAGGCTGCTGGTGCAGCTCATGTAGTTCTAGCCACTGGGGTTGAATTTAAAGGCCGGGAGAGGAGCTTAGAGAGTTGTTCATTTTCTTACATGTTTAATGTGTTGTACTGCACCTAGTAACAGAGTTACTGGTGTACAGTGGACTGTCTCTAGGATTAGTGGGTGACCTGATTAGGGCAGTAGGGGTATCTTGGAATAGGGGAACCTGGTGGCTCACCCAAGAAAACCTATTTGAAAGGGATGGAACCACAAATCATTAGGGCCGGCATCTTTGGGAGGGTGGTGGGGTGCACAGGGTGTGGGGCAGCCATGATACTGGACTGGGCTTGGAAGTTTGGTGGTTGCCCAGTGTGCTACCAGCTAGCACAACTTAGGAGAGGTTGCGGGGATAAGGAGAAAGCTGGGGAAGGGGGTGGTATAGTTGGGAAGGGGCTGGAAATCTCCACAGGGCTGCACCAAGCACTGGGGGCGGGGGTATAGGAAAGGAGTGCAGGAGAATACTCAGGGTCACATGGGACCCTGGCAGAGGGAGCCCAAAGGACACTACCAAGGAAGCAGGCAGGTAACTGGGGACCCTCACAAAGGGGGACAGAGGGACAACATTCTCCAGGGAGTAGGCGGATAGCCAGTGCTGGACAGAAGGAAGCAAGGCAGGAGGTGGATCAGACCTTATACTTAGTAGCAGCTTCAATTCTCTTCTTCTGCTCAAGGATGGGGGGGGTGATGTAGCCACGACAGAGGTGGTTAGAGACGGAAAGGGTGTGGGAGTGGGGGGCAGGAGGCAGGGGCCAGATAGCAGGAAGAACGGGGGGGACCTGGAATGCAGGAGAATGGGGGGAGCAGTGAATCGGAGCAGGAGGGGCAGGGGGAAGAGGGAGGAAAGCGCAAGGAGAAGGACCAGTTGGGAGGAAAGGTAAAGAAGGACCAGAAGTACAAGGAGGATTCAATAAAGAGAGCTGAGGGGTAATGCCAGGGGAGCACGACGAGCAAGGAGGAACTAAATGGAGACAGGAAGGAAGGGAGGATGAGCCAGGCTAGTTTAGCAGATGGGGGAGAAGGACCAGTTGTGAGCAGTGAGGGGGGAATTAACAAGGTACAGAAGGATACTCAGAAGGAGGAGAGGCATAGGATTGGAGGGGAGGGAGTGGCCATGGTAAATAAGGAGCGGGTGGCATGTGGCACAGATAGGGGAGGAACAAGGAGCCAGCTGGGTGGAAGGGCCGGTGAAGGATGAGGACATGGAAGGGGGGAATGGAGGAAAAGGAGGGTCAGAGTGCTCCTGCTGGGGATTCTATGATCAGGGGTATCAAATGGGATAGGAGGAGAAGCCTGGCCAGTTAGAACAAGATGCTTCCCTGGACATACGGTGCTGGGGCTAAGCACAAGGTATATCAGCTGGCAAAAGGACTGTGGGGGTTCCCCAGACATACTGGTCCACCTGGGCACAAATGACATTGAGGGAAATAGCGAGCTAGAGATACAGGCAAGATTCAGGAGCTCGCCAGGGTCTGTCATGACATAGGATGCACAGTTTCCTTCTCAGAAATCTTGCCAGTGCCAAGGGCTAGTGGGGAACACAAAAGAAAAATTAGGAGATAAACCAGTGGCTCAGGGAGTGGTGTGTGAGGCCAGAGGGTAGTGGGTTGATAGGGATTGGGGAGACCTGGGAGGATAAGGAGCTGTATGCTAGAGATAGACTACATCTCAATTTGGAGGAGGGAATCCTTGTTGAAAAAGAGGAGTTCATTGGTGAAAAGTGGGGTTTTAACTTGTGAAGGGGGGTGGGATGGGAGAAAAGGCAGTCAAGGGGATGCCGATAAAGGAGGGACTCTGTCTCCACCCCTCTGGGGACCAGGAGGATTGCAGGAAAAGACCAACTGGCAAAGTGCAGACCAGGAGAAAACAGAATCCCCAAGGGAACACGAGCAGGGGAAATGGAACTATAGGGAAAGGGTGGAAGGTAGTCCTGCTAAATGCCAGGAGCTTGGGCAATAAAATGCCTGAGCTCCAGGCGATGTTAACTGAGGGAGCAGTGGATGTGGCAGCGGTCACTGAGACTTGGGCCACTGCAAGACATGACTGGGACCTGAACCTGGAGGGTTACACTATGTTCAGGAAGGACAGGGGGGAGGGAAGGGGAGGAGGGGTAGCAATGATAGTAAAAAACTGCATTGGCATAGGGGGAGTAGAGGAGGCAGAGGAACCGTGGAGGCGAGTGGGTCACCTTGATAACAAGGGGGCAAGAGAGTAAAAATAGGAGTGATGTATAGACCCCTGCCCTGGCGGAGGAGCTGGAGGACAGTCTGGTGGCAGATGTTAGGAGACACTGCAGACTGGGCAGAGGAAAGTGGTGGTGTTAGGGGACTTAAACATGCCAGGAACAGACTGGGAGACTATGACATCCTCTGTGACCAGGGAACAGAGGTTGTTGGATGTCTTTCAAGACGCCGTCCTAACTCAGCAGGTGAGGGAACCGACCAGGAGGCACGGGTACTGGATGTGGTCCTGGCAGACAGTGACCAGATTGGGGGCCTGGAGGTAAGGGACCCATTGGCGGGAGTGACCATGCCAGGTCTGGTTCCTGCTTGGACCTAGGAGGGTAGAAGGCTGCACAAAGACGGAGGTAACCGACTTCAGGGGTGGATTTTAAGAAATGGGAAGGATCCTTAAGGAGCATTTGGATGGGATTGGGTCAGACATGGACACTGATAGTGGTGAAATCATCAGAGAGGGTGCAGGATGCTACCAGCACCTGTGCAAGAGTAAGACGAAATGCGGTAGGGCCTAAAACCTGTTGGTGGACCAGGAGGTCCAGGAGGTAGGCGGGGAAAGAAAGCAGCCTATAAGAAATTCAAGTGCTCAAGGAGGAAAGGGATCAAGGGGAGTATGAGCTGATGGCTAGAAGGGCCACTAGAGTGGTGAGGGTGGCTAAGGCAAGGAAGGAGCAGAACCTGGCCAGGGAAATTAGGAGAGGAAAAGGGGTTCTTTAGATACATTGGGGAAAGACGAAGGGTGAAGGGGCAGATTAGCAGGATTAAATCAGGGAAGAGATGGGCACAAGACCCAGAGGAGCAGGCTGAGGTACTAAATGAGTACTTACCTCCTCAGTTTTCACCAGGGAAAATGGGGATGCTGCATCATACATGGGAGGAGACAGATAATGAGGAGGGGGCCCTTACCAATCGGCAGGTCTGGGAGAGGGGCATCACTGGCAGGTGGGGGAGGCTAAGCAGGAGAAGAGGTACTGGAAGTGGAAATCACAGCAGAGAGGAGGGAAGCCCTCAGCTCCTTAAGACGGAGAAAGCACCGGGCCGGATAAATTACATCCTAGAGTGCTGAAGGAACTTGCAGATGTCCTGGCAAAACCCCTGGCAGAGCTTTTCACCATCTCTGAGGACAGGGTGGGTGCCCCAAGACTGGAAGGTGGCGGTGGTGCCTATCCACGGGGGGATCAAGGGAGGGTAGGGAACTACAGGCCTGTCAGCCTGACATCTGTGGTGGGCAAGGTGATGGAGGGCATTGTCAAGGAGAGGCTAGGGGGGACCTGATAAGTCAGGGTGCCTGGACGACAGACAGCATGGATTCATCCCGGGAAATCATGTCAGACAAACCTGGTGGAGTTCTATGACTGGGTGACAAGTGCTTTGGACCTGGGTAGACCAGTGGATGTCCTCTTCCTAGACTTCAGCAAGGCATTTGACTCTGTTCCTCACGTGGCCTGTTGGATAAACTAGGAGAAATGGGGTGGGAAACCAGATGATCCGATGGATAGGCAATTGGCTCCAGGACCGGACCCAGAGGGTCATAGTTGGTGGGATAGTCCTTCCCAAGGAGGGTCATTAGTGGGGTCCCACAGGGATCAGTCCTGGGCCCCTTCTGTTCAACGCCACGATCTGACATAAGGACAGGAATCAGGAGTGAGATGAGTCCCTTTGCAGTTGACTCAAACTGGGGGTGGTGGTGGATGGGGAGGAGGGAGGTGGCCTGCAGGGGACCTGAGGCTCTGGAAAGATGGTCTAGAAAGTGGAAGCTGAGGTTTAATGCAGGAAATGCAAGGTACTCCACCTGGGGCAGAAACCCAGGCCTAAGTGTATAACTCTGGGGAAATACTACAAGTCTCAATGGCTGAGAGGACCTGGGGTGGTGGTGGATGTCAAGATGAACAACTCTGAGACTTGTAGGAGGGCAGCAGCCAAGGCCAACAGGATGCTGGGATGCATCGCTAGGGGATCACCTCCAGAAGGAGGGAAGTGATACTCCCTCTGTATAACTGCTTGGTGAGGCCGCACCTGAGTACTGCGGCAGTTTTGGAGGTGACTTAAAGAGGGACATTAACCTCCTGGAGAGGGTCCAGAGGAGGGCAACCAAAATGATTTGGGCTTGGGGGACAGGACCTATGAGGAGAGGATCGAAGAGCTAAATATGTACACTTTGGAAGAGAGAAGGGACCAGGGGGATATGATAGAGGTCTTCAGGTACATGAAGAGGGTAAATAGGGGAGGATCAGTGAGGGTGCTTCGAAGGAAGGAGGAGGGGGCCACTAGAGAGCATGGGTGGAAGCTGGAGGGGGGAAGATTCAGGGGAGAAAGGAGGAGGTTCTACTTCACTGAGAGGGTGGTAAGCCATGGAATGCACTACCTAGGGGCTGGTGGAGGCAGAGACAGTGGAGGGTTCAAGAGGGAGTGGGACAGGTACAGGGGAAGGGTTCAGGAAGCAAAATCCAATGCAGCAAGAATATCCGGAACTGGGAAGGGAGAAGCCAGAAAAGGCGAGGGGGACAGCAAGGTCAGCACCCAGGGTGGGGGCTGACCAAACGAGCAGACACGAAAGACCATGAGGCCTATTCTGCTGGCATTTTAGTATGTTAGTATGTTAGTAACAAAAGAACTTGTTCTACTCTATGTAATGCATTTGGTCACACTGGAGACTTGAAATCACAAAAGGACCAGCACCAGAACACAGCTCAAGTTAAAGTGTTTTATTAAGTGACACAAGCTGTGCAAAAAAGTGCAGATTACATACTATTCACACCAGCATGGCAAAAAGGGAACCCAGGTACCACTGATGTTAGTGGCATCTGGGTTTGATTTTTGCCTTGCTGGTGTGTAATCTGCAACTATGTTGCCCTTATTTTGTCACTTAATAAAGTGTTGTCACTTAAGCAGTGTTCTGATGCCAGTCATTTTGTGGCATTAATTCACAGCTTAAGTATCCCAAGTATCAAGTGGAACACTCCTCCCAAACTCTAGTCCCCACCACAGTTTCTGACTCATATTCTACAACAATATTAGTCCTTCACCAACACCAGTAATTGTGACAACAGGTATGTGATTCTCCTACCTCCTGACTGCAATTGTTCAAAAGGCAGGGCTGCTGCAAAATTTTGCAGCCACCATTGTGAGGATTTGCAGGCTTTAAGAATGTCTCAACATGCCATTTACTGTGATGGTGAACCACCGTTGCATGATTACAATGTGTTTATTAATTCTTCCTGGGAAAGGAACATGGCCAAATTTGTACTTGACACAATGCATAAACAGGTCTGTTGCTATATGATCATTGTGACTGCTTAGTGGCAGTCTCTCACAATTATATATTGAGCAACATTTCAAGCAAATGTCCCTCCAGACTCCTGCATTTGCAACTTTTATTTTTTCACAAGTAACACCGTTTTCTATCTTTGCACTTCAGGTCCTTAGTAAATACTATTGAGAAAGCTGCAAGATGTACTGCATGGAAAGATCTACTGAAAAAGATCTACCATAGTTTCAAGTATACTTACTGTAAGTCCATCAAAAGTAATTTGGCTTCAACTGTCTCACTATTTTTACCAGAAAGTTTTCAGGGTTGATTAAAAAAACAACAACTAAATAAGATTTATCTGCCTTAAACCTACTGTATAAATTGCTTTTGACTATATAGGCCATAGCATAAACATCATGAGCAAGAACACTGGTTTGTGAATTTGTAGGTACCCTGGATAAGATTGCAGAAACCCAATTAGCCAAGCCATTACAATCATGGGACCTCACTTGGGCCAAGCTAATTAAAAAGGTAGAAAACAATAGTGAGGATCTCTGAATCCCAGGTTTTAAACATTGATGTTAATGTTTAGTCATACTACAGTAAGCTAGTGCCTTGTTTTTGACCAATCTAAGACTTCACAGTGGACTTTCCAAAACCAACTGAGAAATTACTGTATTTAGCAGGAAGGACCTGGTAATCAGATCCAGAGGTAAAATATAGATACGTTCAATAAAGAAAGATGATACAACACAACAAAAATGTTTTATATCCAACATTGTTAAATATAAAGTATTTCTAACAGTTATTAAAATTCAACAGCAGTATTTCTACCTTCATGCATATAATAGCTGTAGTATATATGCAAGTCAGCCTACAGTTTTATAATTTGAATGTATCCCCTTCCGAAATTTAATTTTAATAATTCTATCATCTCACAGGAAATGAGAAACCTTCAGCAGACACACAGAGGAGATATTTAATAACCATGTGAAATAATGTAATGTATTATTATCAATCTATTTAGTCTATGCTAAGTCTACTAAAATAAAAGCACTTTAGATTAGTCTTGGTAATAGTGTTTGCCTCTGTAAAGAAGACACATGTAAGTATCAATTTTTAAAAGTGGGATATTGCCGGACAACTAGAATCTTATCAGTATTTTATGATTTAAAGATAATGATGATCCCCAATTTGTCAAAATCACAAAAGCATATTGTCTAGAATTTCAATTTTGTAACAATCAACCTAAAAAGCCAACATACAGTACTATTGCTTTGAGATGTCTAACATTTGTCAATTTAATGTTCCTGTGAAGTAGCTAGTAGGGAGTTGTACTGTTTATGACAGTTTTTTCCCTCAGGTGGCGATCAGTCAAGCTAACAATAGCATGAAACCTGCACTTTGGCAACATGACTGAGACTTCCTGTCCTGGAAACGCTAGGGTACCATGTCCATAATGACAGCTCCTGGAAAGATTTTAAACCAGACCTTCTGGATGTGAGTCACAAGCAAGCTGCTTGTACTGCATATCATCTTTATAAAGCTGCTTGTCGAACTAGTGAGTCCTTCTATCCCCATGCTTTATCATTGTATACTGCCAAGATCTCTGTTATCTAATTAATCCAATGTCATATCCATCATATTTTTTTTCAGTTTTACTAGTGTGTGTTTAAGACATCAATAAAGCCAAGATGCATAAATCTGCTTATTGTAACAGTTGTCTCCTAGTGTAAGTAACCTTTTGCCTTGTGACTAAGCAGTATTTTAGAACTGAAATATATGAAGAAAATGCCTGTTACATTTTTGCTTGCAGAATTCTACATTCCCTCTTCTATATGGATAAATTGATAGCAAATAAAGAGGCCAGGTACTTGTGCATTTTTAAACTTCGCTGAAGGTTGTTGTTTTATGCATTCTTGAAGTGATTCTTTCTCAAAGAAAACTTTTATATGGAGAGAGAGAAAGAGAGAGAGAGAGAGACAGTTACATTACTGAAAGCAGTATCATGTTTAGGGATGACAGTAACATTATTAGTGTAGCAGTTAGAACTGGCTATCACTATGACCTTCTCATTGAATCAAACAAGTGCTAGTCAGACCCAAAATGGATGCTATGCATAAACCTAATATTAAAAAAAAAAAAAAAAAGCTGGATTGGGCCTACATGCATGTTTCTCTATGTTCATTGACCTGAAACATTCTTACAGTCAGTTAGCCCCCATAGGGACAGCAGAGTGAACCTTTCTCTGGGAGAATTAAGAGCTGGACTATTTATTTGTACTTCTGTCCATACTATGGACAGCAGTGCTAAGTATGTACAGTAAAGTAAGAGGTCAATAGCTTATAGGGATGGAGTCTGAAGGCCAGTGAACATAAAGAAACAAGCTTGTAGTCCTGCTTTTTTTTTTCATTTGTTTTATATCAGGTACAGAAACAGTAACATGCAGCAGGAAAAGGGAATCAAATATTAGGATGCATAAAGTGGAACATTATATGCAGAAAATGGGGATATAATGCCACTTTACAGGCCACTATTGAAGTCACAGCTGGAGTACTACTTTCTGTTTTGGGTGCCATACTACAAAAAGATCATTGAGAGTGTCCAAAGAAGAGTCACAAAGAAAGAATGTGAAAAAAAGGAAACAACATATTTAAATATTGTATCTTGACATAGTCTGTTCAGCATGGAGCAAAGATGAGCCTAAGAGATCCATACCAATTTAAAAGATAAGGCAGGATGAGAATCTAAGGGAAGAGGAGGAAAGTGGTGATATAACTGAAAACATGTGAAGGTAGCCATTTCATGTATCAACACCCACACACAGCCTTGGAAAATTGCATGAACCAGTTTTTTACAGGTAGGGAAATATTGGACCGAGCACAGTAAGAATCCCCTTCTCTTGCAAGAAGTGCCTTGGGTATTTTTACTTCCACCGGGACACCCTCCAAAACAACACCAGATGGGCAGAAGGGACCTTATTTTAGCATCTCATCTGAAGGACGACACACTCTGTCAGTACAGCATCCCTCTAGTACTGAACGCGGGTGCCAGCAGTTTATGGTATGAGTCCAACCCCAGTGTGGCACCAGAACACATGACCTTCTGGCCCAGAGGCAAATGTGCTACGAGCTGAGCCATGCTGATACCCTAGTGTCCACCCATAGTGCAAGGCAGATATGGAAAGTACTAGAAACCTCAGGAAAGTTGGATGACTCTGGGGGAGAATTTTTACTATGCAGTGGGTGGTAGGCACTCTGGCCTTTGCAATTGTGTGGCCACAAAACCCCGATTAGTTACTCCCACCATGCAAAGTGAAAGAATAAAGTGCATGGGAGGCTGGACAGAGAGACAGGGGAACAGAGATGAACCATGATGAGGGCAAGGTGAAAGAAAAAGGTGAGGGAGGAGAGTGAGAGAGTGAAACTGAGCACTGATTCACACTGATATTCTTCAGCTCCACTGGGTAGAGCGTGGAGCAAACAAAATGTTATGCATTTGGGGCTAGATATTCAGAGAAGTTGCACATTGCACAATCCAATTGTACCAGCACAAACACAGAAATGTGCCCCAGAGCCATATTCAAACAGTAGGAATGTGCAGTGCAATATCCATTGCACTGCTGGGCAACAGTAGTGTATGCAGCACAAGTACAGGGGGCATGCCCATGAATATGCTTCGCAATAGCATATTCAGTCAAAACACACGGCGCAACTGAGGAGCAACCCACAGAATGTACCACACAGAGTTGAGCACATATAAGGGAAGCTCAACCACACACACACAGCAGAGGCTCAATCCAGGGGAGCATAAGCCATGGATGCAGGACCATTCCTAATGGTATGGGTGATGAGGGTGGTGAGAAGGAGTGAGGAACAGCAACATGGCTGAGGAAGGGCCACGCAGCAGTATGCCCAACACAGACAGTACCATGACTGGCTCAAATTCAAGGACTACGGGGACACCGAGATAGTGGGCCAGTGCCATCTGAACAGAACAATTCTGAAGCAGCTATGTGAGCTATGCCATGACGAGCTACAAGCACCCACCAGAAGGAGTCATGCCATGATGGTGGAGACCAAGGTGACAGCAGTAATGTGCCTGCTCACCACAGGCACCTTCCAGACACCAGTGGGTGCAACTGCTGGAATACCAAAGTTGGCCATGTTCCGGCCACACACTCAAGTCCTCAACACTCTGCTGCCACATGCTTCAGAGTACATAAGATTCCCAAGCTCACAGGCAGAGTGTGCAGCAAACACGCAGAAAGTCCACATGGTGGCACACATGCCGGGTGTGATAGGGGCCATTGACTGCACCCATGTGGTCATATGCACACCACCTGGCCCAGAAGGAGCTGTATAGATCAACAGAAAGGGCTACCCCTCTGTTAACTGTCAGGCGGTGTGCAATGTCACTGGGTGCATCATCAGTGTGTGCACCACATACCTTAGGAGTACAGATGATGCATTTATATGGCACCAATCTATCCTGTGCCAGTGGTTTGAAAGTGTGGTAATCACCACAGGACACCTAGTAGGGGAGCAGATCTTGGGAAAGGGTAACAGAGTGGCTGTGCAGGGCACCACACAGCAACAGTATGGGGTGATGGGGGTTGTGGACAGTGAAAGGTGAGGGGAAAGGTCAGGGAATGTGATTGGAATCAGTATAGAGGAACATGGACAGTGATGCCCAGACATGCAGAATGCAGATGGTGGGACGTGAATGGTGGCACAGCAACTGTGCAGGGGAGGCCATGGCCAAGGCACACAGGGTGGTGCTAGGTGGTGGTATGAACCATAGTGGGTGGCGTGGACACAGGCAATGGCAGGTGTTAACCATCACATGTGTTCCCCCCACAGGTGGCAGTGCATACCCTCTCCAGCCCTGGCTGCTCACCCCCATCCAGTGACCATCCAATGCTGCGGAGGAGCAGTACAATGAGGCACACATCACCACATGCAATATCATAGAGCATGTCTTTGTCATGCTCAAGATGTGATTCCATTGCCTAGATAGTTCCAGTGGTGCCCTACAATACAGCCCTGCGAAAGCATGTGGCATATTCCTGGCCTGCTGCATACTGCACAACATGGCCACTGACCATGGGATAGCTGTCCAGGTGGATGAGGGCAACAACAGTGATGATGAGGAGGACCAACTGGATGGGGGTGTGCAGCCACTCATGAAGAGGAGTGACCCCAGGCTGCGGCCCATGCCAGGAGGCACAGAGACACCATTGTTGAAGAGCACTAGGGGAACCACAGGTGAGGACCAAATAGGGCAGCTGTGCATGCATGGCATCCCACACACACACAGACAGACATGCACAGACATACAGGGATGCATGCAGGGACACAGACATACACACAGCACACACAGGTGAACTCACAGGCATGCAGACCCATCCCCACACCACAATGCAGCAGCACAGGCAGACGCACCCACCCATATACCATGTGTTAGACACACATGTGGCTGTACACAGGCTGGCATATGCAGCAGTACCACCACAAGGTGCATAGCAGGGCACAGGGGACCAGGTGGGACACACAGACAGGTGCAGTCAGTGAATGCTTCACCACACACAGCAGTACAGCAGGCTGTGGAATGGATCAGAGGGTACACACTGACACACAGGCAATGCCAGCACAGTGCTGCTGTCATTATGCCCATGCCACATAGTCCAGCAGAACTGCCTGCACACATGCTAGACATGACCCAGGTCACACGTATGTGACAGCACACAAACAAGGCCATGCTCTACCATGCATGCAGCAGGCAACAGCAGCAGCAAACAGAACTGGGCAACACATCCATCAGGACTACCATGCGGAGTCACAGCTGTCACGGCCAAGTGGGCGGCCACGCCCTGACTGTGCGGCAGGCACAGGATGCTCAACAGCCTCAGGTGGTGTCACCAACACATTGCCGGGGGTAGATGCCTGAGAATGCGACCAGGTCCTCACAGGTGTGTACAGACGGGCAAACAGACTATTGCCGGGTATGTCTGGGATGAGCATGGCAGTGGTCAGTGTCAGCCTTGCTGGAGTCACCAGACTCTGTGACTGTGATGTGGACATAGCACTACAGAGAGTCCTGCATGCCCTGCTGTGCCCAGTGGATGCCAGTGATGCAAACCCAGCAGTGATGGTCCTGGCTGTGTGGCCCAACAATGCAGTTGTGGCCACCCGCAGTAGCCAGATCTCACCAATGAGCTGGGCATGTCCAATGTCCCCTCGCTCAGCTTGATGCACCTCTACCTGCAGCACATGTATCTCTGCCCCAAGCATTGCCTGTTTGTCCATAGAAGACCACAGCAGCCTAGTTTGCTCATCCAGCCTATCAGTACCAGACATATCATGGTGCTGCCGCTGACATGCTGGAGGGGTAGCGGCATGCTGTGCAACATCCTTGGACTGGGAACTCTGCACAGGTGTCTGCACAGGTGGTGGGGATTGAGTGGGTGCTCTGACGGTGGTCCCTAGGAAGGGCTGCACAGTGACCTCCGCAGTCCACTGCTGCATGCCAGCAGCCTGCTAGACCTGACCTGCTGCACCAGTGGTGTGGGGGGGCCTGCTTGTGTGCCATATCACCCATGCTGCCTGCCGCCGGCTGTGTTGACATCTGTTCCCGAGGTGGTGTGACTATTCCTGTGCCACTCAGGATCAGGGTGAGGTCATCATCACTGTCACATGCGCCCTCCTCCTATGTTGCAAGCACAAGCACCAGTAGGTCATCTGGGAGAAGGAGATCTGCCCATGGATTGTCATCCCCCAGGCCAAGGAACTCTACTAGTCCCATACCATTACAGCACCCCCAGTCCGTGGCCACAATGCCAGATGATGTGTTTGGCAGGGCATCATCAGATCCAGCGTCTCCTGTCTTGTCCCACACGGCACCCCTGAGGTGTGATGGAGCTGGAAGACAGAATGTGTGGTGTCACCAGTGACCTTGTTGCAGTGCATGTAGTGTTGCATACTGTGCAATGTCCACATGCATGACAAAGGCATGCCAGGTCACACCAGTGGCTGTCTGTGCAGCACTGAAAGACAGGTTGGCAATGCCACAGTCATGGCACAGGACATGTCGACCATGATGTGCAGCCATACAATGCTGTGTACCACCTGCACATGGCTGGCAGGCATGGCCCCCCCCAATAGGGCCACCCCAGCCATGCCTCATGCAGTGTGTTGTGATGCGAATGTGACCACTGTGGCCCTGCATGAGCCAGCACATGCTGCAGTGCTCGCACAGCCATAGGGCATGTAGGCTGACATTACCCCATGGACCCTGCACCACCCTACCATCACATGCCCCATGCCGTGGAACCACTGCACACATGGGAGAAGGGATATT
The DNA here is from genome assembly GCA_016271365.2 of Neoceratodus forsteri. NCBI lineage: Eukaryota > Metazoa > Chordata > Ceratodontiformes > Ceratodontidae > Neoceratodus > Neoceratodus forsteri. The sequence continues at coordinate 998,390,702 of CM057454.1, read as the reverse complement.
TTATGTTTTTTTTTAATTTTAGTCTTTGGTAAGTGGGAAAGGCCCACTAGGCACAAGTGCCTGTTTTCAGGGGTGAACTGGAAGCATTGGGTGGTTAAGTGACTTGCTCAGAGTCACTCAGTATGCAAGTGGAGGTTGTGAGAATCAAACCAAGGTCTGGTCTGCTGGATGTACCAAGCTTGTTCACAGCTTGTTACTCTAACCTCTAGGCTATACTGCCAGATGGTGTGCCCAGATGTGGCGTGCACCACACCATGCGGCAACAGTTACAGGTGAGCAGTACGCCCACAGTGTACCAGACACACCGGTGGCATGCACACACCTCTACCCCACAACACCCACTGTCATGCTCACAGTGCTGTGATGGGCTGCCACCTGTCTGGAATCTTCCTCCCAGGACACCCTCAATGGCTGCCCAGCTGATGGTGGCTGCTACAAGCTCCTTCCCCACCAACAGGATGGGTGCTTTAGCTGGTCCACCACCTGTCCTATTGTGGGATGCCCTGATGGCAGCAATCTCTTCCTTGATGCACCTCCTGTCAGTGCATATCTTCTTTTCGCACTCCTGTGTGCTGCGCTTGTGGTGGCCGTGGGCATTGATATACGTTGCCACTTTCTCCCGCCCAGTGGCACAGTTCTGAGTGATTCCAGTGGCTCCAATCAGTAATTCATCCCTCTCCAGGTAGGCCTCCAATAGGGTCTTCTTTTCACCCTTTGTGAAGTTTGGCCTGTGCTTCCTGGCAGGCACCTGCTCCTCAGCTCCCTCTGAATCCGACATGATGCGACTTGTTAAGAGTAGAATAGTGCACCAGTGAGCAGCATGTAAACTGTCTATGACATAGTGCACACTGGCTCATAGCATAGCAGAAACAGTGACCCATCACAATGTGGACAATCTTACCTTTATGGCTGCAATACCTGTCAGTGACCAGTGCTATGTGGTGGCACTTTTATGGCTCAGTTCATGCAAATGAGGCTGTGTGCAACCAGTAATAAGATGCTAATGTGAGCTACTGCACCTGGCATTGGCTCATGAGGTTATTTGCATTCCCCTGACTGAATATTGCAGAATTGCTCCTTGTGCAACAGACTGTGTCATGTGCAACACAAATGTACCGGAGCAATCCACAAGCGCACTTCTAGCACATGCGTGATACCTATTAGTGCACATGCCATGCATGAATGTGGCAGGGCAACGTCCCATGATGCGTACTGCACAGTCGATTGTGCTGCGCATGCCTGTCCAGTCATGCATGCATCTATGGGTGCATGCAGTGCATGCGACAATGAATGCGCAGTGATGACATACCACGCACTTGGCCCTGCTGCACAATGCCATTTTCCACACATGGGCAGTCACTGCACTATTGCCGTGTGGCATGCGTGGTGACATATGCCCTTCTCAGGATGGCGGCTATGCTGGCCTATGCATAAGTGGGTCATAGATGTGACCCCGAACTCCCACCTGAACTTTTAGCATTGCGTTATGTGCAGTATTGAGCGATAGGCCATGATTGTGTATGTCAATTGCGCCTCTATGTGCTGCGTGATCATGTGCTGTGTGTTCCAGTGCTCAGGATGACTGGTGGTCTGCACAGCAAGTGCGGCATGGTCCGTTGGACATGGGGGATGGGTCAGGAACTGGTCAGAAGTTGAAATGGCCAACCTGGTGGCATTGGTGGAACCCTTGGTGGACTAACTGTTTGGTGCAGAGGATCTGCAGGAGGCCCAGTCCCAGGTGTGGGCCCATGTGGCAGAGGGACTAGAGAGGCACACAAGTGTTGCCCAGATGGGAAAGCAGTGTCACCACAGATAGGGGGACCTGTGGCACCATGACCCTGAGTGGCTGAGGAGGCTTCAGGATCTTGCCCACCATGGTTAGGTCCCATAGCCAGGTAAGTGTCTCTGTGCATTGTGCATGCTGCCACTGTCCAGTATTCATGCAATAGGGTGTGCTGCATCTGTGTATGCACCTGCACATGGGGGGCCTGGCACTGGTGATGTGTGTATGTGCACATTGTTGTGGCATTGCTGCACTCTGTGTGCCTGTGTGTTGCATGGTACCAGTGGCATCAACACCATGCCCCTCATGGATGCCGGGTTCACTGCACGGGCTGCAGCAGCACTGTACACTATGTCCGGCCTGCATGGGCAGGGGTTGGGTGTCTGTTTATGGCATGCCACTCATGTTCCTTTCTGTATGTGTTTCTTCCACAGGGCTGGAGGTATGCAGGAGGGCCAGGGAGGCCACCGCTCGGGTGGACCAGCACCCTGATGATGGTGCTGTGGCAGGGCCAGCACAACCGGTGACAGGTGAGTGCACGCAGTCTGCATCAGCCTTCATTCCAGGGTTTGGGATAGGTGGAGCTGGTACACCTCCAGAGCACTACCGACATGCAGGGCTATGGCATGTGTTGGCACACTGTCACCACTGCCTGAGATGGTCGGCAGCATGAGTGGCTCCATCATGTGCGTGGCTTCAGTATCCTGTTGCTGTTACTGGTGGTGTGTGTGTGTGTGTGTGTGTGTGTGTGTGTGTGTGTGTATCCCATGGTGCACACATGCTGCTGCTGGCTGGATCCTGCATCACCCATGGGGGAATTGGTCCCACGCTGTGGGGCACCTGCACACAGGAATGGGTGCATGGCACTCTATGGCGTGCCACCTAATATGTATGCGGGATGCTGGCCTGTGCTGCTGTGGCTGTCTGCTGTGCATGTGCTATTGGCAGCATTGTCCATGGGGGGGCACTGCTGCTGTCCTATGTGCACACAGACCTTGGTGGAGGGGGCCATTTGCTGTGTGGGGCCCGTCACTTAGTGGCTGTTCTATGTTTCCCTTTCATATGGCATCCTGGGGCAGGTGGTGGATGGAGGTGTGTCGGCATCCTCAGCAGTGAACTACTTCAATTGCAGTGCCTCACACTGTGACTTATAGCACATACTGCAGTGCACATCCGGTGGAACAGAAGACAGCTGGCAGCTACCACAGAGTTGGTGGTGGAGGTCAGCTGGATGCAGATGGCCTTGAGATTGCTACGGTGATAGCCGATGGACACTACCCTTTCCCTCCTTATTTCACCCTCCCCTGCCCACTGACCCACTTGGACTGTTATATGTATTCCCCTGTACTCTCTACAATGCCCCTGATCATACCATTTGGTACCCCTAGTTATGTTGGATAGCATTTTGTCCCCCTGTCTGTTCCTGTGTTTGCCCTTTTTGCACTCTGTATCTGTTTGTATTGCTTTGAGTTACCTTTTCTATAAAGATTTTTGTACCTTCTGCTCGTGTGTTTGTGTCTACTTTGCATGCACACAGCTGCACTATGCTACTGTTGTTCATTGCTGTGGTTAGGCAGGTCCCTATCTTTGCCCGAGCTGTCCCCGCAGTGTGGTTCTATTGGGTGCACAGTAGCCTGTGTGCCACTTCCCTATGTATCACGGTTCCTAGGGTGTGGGCTGTGCACCTTCCCTGTTTGTGTTATGGTCCCTTGTGCCTCTGCCTGTCTGTGCAGGACTGTACACCCCCAGCCGTGTTGCACAGCCCGAAGACACTGTGCTCTGCTGTGTCCTGTGTCCATGCATGTCTGTGTGGCATGTGCGACATGCAGCCTGGTGCCTGTGTGGTGGGGTGGCTGTGGTACACTGTATATATATGGTGCCTTCTCACAGTGGCTGCAGTGTCTGCCTATCCTGTGTTGGCTGTTGGAACTGTGGTTGTGGAGTGCTCAGTCCCTGCAGCCATCTGTTCCATGGGTGTTCCATGCTATGTCACATTGGTCACCAGGATTGGCGTGGGTCTACATGCATTGTCCATGGACATTGGGTTCTGTACCTGTTCTGTGCCTCATGCCCTTTGTCCTCTTGTGGTTCACCCCTGCTTCCCCTTCCATGCTACTGTTCCCTTGTGCACCCCTGCCTGTGTTCCCTTGTGCATGGTGCGCCTTGATCCACCTGCTATTTTCAGCATGCACACTTGCTCATGTTCAGTTCAGGTTGCTCAGACACATGTCTCTTTGTGCAATGGCACATTTGTGCTATATTCAGTGTGTTTTATGCAGGTGCATTTCTGTGGCACATCCGCTGAATATTGTATATTTTTCCTATGGCACAACTGGGTTGTGCATTGCTCATGTTCAGGGTGCACTTTTGAATATCTAGCCCTTGGTATCCAGTCATATCCCCACACCCCCTACTCTCTCTCTCCTCCTGTGTTCACTGATCGTTAGCATAGCTCTTGATATGCAGCCATAAAACTGCTGCCAGCCTCCTGGAACTAGGTGCATTTTGCTTGGACTGATATTGTATTTACTAATCATCTTTTAAGGAGGAAGGCCAAGGTGAGTAAAATATTAAGGAAAGATGGACAATTCCATCCCACTTCATCAGTCCATGAGGTAAATGGGAGTTTAGAATAATTATAATGCTTCATCAAAATACCAGGGGCCCAATATTCAAAAGTTTTCACGGGTGCTAACTAGTGTTTGCCTGCGCAAACCAGGTTTAGCTCTGGAGCCCAACATTGACAGGGCTCTTTTGCTCTAGCAAACACATGTAGCACTGGCACAAACCAAAAAGGAGGTATGCAAATGGTGGGAAGGGGAAAGGAATATTGGCGCAAGCTGATATTCAGTAGATTTATGAGGCACAAAAGTGTTTTACATGGTCCTTTTTATACAGTGCAAATACCACCAATGAAAACCTTTTACTCCATACAACCATAGTAGATGCTAGAGGTCATGCAGCCAACCAGCTGGTTGCATGCTGGGGGACCATACCCACACCTGTGGTCCATGGCATCCCTTCCTATTGCTAGTCCCTCAGTGAAAAAAACAAATACCTGGTGTTAGTGGTCCCCCATCAGATCGCCATCCCCAGCATGAAAATAATTTTTCCTGGTTTTAGTGGTCCACTCCTCCTTCTGATCGCCATCCCACAAGCAAAAATTGTAATCCCTGGTGGTACTGGTTCCCCTTCCCCAATTGCTAGCCCCAATGTAAAAAGAATATGTTATAGTTGTAGTGATCCCCCAATTCACCATCCCCAACGTGAACATGATATTCCCTGGTGGTAGTCATCCCCCACCCTCTAATTGTCAGCCGCTGAGTAAAAATAGTAATCCCTGGTGCTAGTGGTCCCCCTGTCCTGTTTGCCAGCCCAAAATTGAAAAAAAATCTCCCTGACATCCAGTGCCCCCCCTCCATGGTGCTGGGCTCCCCCCATCACCTTATTGTTAGCTGTGGTGCTGTGGATGCAGACGGCAACCTGCACAGCCCTCCTCACACATCCTCAGCTAGCTTCTGCATATCCAGGTAGAGAGTGCACCTCTTATTTTTAGGACAGGGTGGTGTCACCCTGTCCTATAAATAGGCACACTCCCTGCCTGAACATATGGTGGCCAACCAAGGAGAAGTGAAGAGGGCTGTGCTGGTCTCCATGTGCATCCGTGGCACTGCAGATAATGATAAGATGAGTGGTGAGGGTGCCCAGTGTTGTGGGAGCATTGGATGTCAGGAAGGTTTTTTTTAAGTTCCAGGCTGGTGATTGGAGATAGGGTGAACCACTATCACCAGGGATTACTATTTTTCCTGAGGGCTGGTGATGGGGGGGTGGACCAGTACCACCAGGGAAGGCAATCAGATGGAGGGGACCATCATCACCACCAGGGAATATTATTTTAATGATGGGGCCATTGATTGAAGGGGGGGGACCACTGCCATCAGGGAATATTATTTTCACATTGGGCTGGTGGTTGGAGGGAGGTGGGGACCATGACCAACAGGGACAATTCTTTTTTAAATCAGGGCTGGTGATCAGAGGAAGGGGAGAACCACTACCACCAGGGAATATTATTTGCTCATAGGAGCTGGTGATCTGAGGAAGGGGGAACCACTATCACCAGAGAATATTCTTTTTACATCAGAGCTGGGAATTGGGGGGGGGGCACTAGCAATAGGGTTTAATATTTTTACTTTGGGCAGGCGATCATATGGAGGAGGGACTACTACCATCAGATAATATTCTTTTTACATTGGGGCTGGTGATCCCGGGAAGGGGGGACCACTACCACTTAGGAATGTTATTTTCACATTACGGTTGGCAATTAGAGGGAAGGGGGACCACTAGCACCAGGGATAGCTATGGCTATCATGGACTGGGGAAGGGCTATGCTATGCTACCTGCCTCCATTACCCATGCAAGTGGGCCCATAATGGGCATACAAATGGCCCCTTAGTGCCTTGCATGCTCAATAGACTCATTTGCATGGGTACCTTTGCAAACGGCAGATAGCACTGTGGCTCTATTAACTCTTGGTGCCAACTTTGGGAGCCATGTGGGGGTCATGCTACCTGACTTAGCACTGCCCAGACATGGTCCTATATTCAGTCAGTTAGTGCCTGACTGAAAATACCATCCAGGGACCACTGGGCAATTACAAAGTTCAGCACAAATATTTGCACTGCACTTTGTCCCCAACTGAATATCGATCCACAGGTTTTTAGGTAGAGCAGTTGACATATTACAGCTGTAGTTTAATTGAAAATGTGAAAACAGGATATCTGTGAGGCTGAAACTTTACTGTAATATTATGCATTTTAGGAATGTGTCATCAATTAAAGCTCCTGTGTCACTTTCACATCTTATCCTTTAAATCCATGTTTCCACTATTACCTTGAAAAATGTATTATTTTTTTATCAGGTAAATTCTGTACATCTCTGTTAACAATTGAACGCCTGTGCAATGTATAGTATTTCTATCACATTGCTAAACATTCTCATAGAACACAGAAACTCTTTTTGGTATGAAAGCCCTATATAAAAACTATAAGAGTTAGGTGGTTTCCTTTTCAGCATCAAGAATGAATCACTTATGAAGCTGGCACAACCCAACCACTGGCTTACCAATATACATTATTTTATGCTGTGGGTTTTGAAATACTATATGAGCATTCAATCCATGTACTGTTTTGTAACAGTGTGAGACCCATTTGTCCCAGGCATATTGATCACTGCACAAAGAGGACTGGGCTGGCTGTCTACTGATTCCCAGCAGCTCTCTCTCTCTATACCAGATCTATCCACCTATGAAGTGAGAAATGCTTACAATAGCCATTGTATCATGATAATAACTGCTCCTCATTGGTCCTGGGCTTGATAGGGCATACTTATCTATTTATTTATTTATTTAAGCATTTAACCAGGAAGGCATGCTGAGCAGGCTACTGCTTGATTCCAGATGCATCCTGTGGGATGGGGGTACACATACACGGTTGAATGACAAGCAAATACAATTGAGATAACACCATCATGCATGGTAATCTGTAACAGGTGGCCAGGTATAATACTGCTAACATTGCTCTGAAGCAGCATTAGATGTGATAAAAGTTAAAGAGGATCTGGGGTTTGAAGAAAATGAGTGAAGAAAGCAGTACAAGGCATCAGTGAACCTTACTTTGAAAAAAAGATGAAAGAATGAAACTCAGTGTTGTTCGTTGCAACATTAACACTCAGACAGGAGAAAAATGTATATTAGCTGGGACAAATGCATTGCTGGAAATAATACTGATATTCATGTTAAATAGGAAGGAGTAAAACAAAAACTAGGGGATCCCGGAGGAAATAAAATGCTAGTGACAAGCCTCAGCATGGCTACACTGTACTTGCTGTGTGTACACACAGTCACAGTATCGCACATCCTATATTTAACAGAGCAGCTACACCCAGTGTCATCTAGCTACTCCTCAGTTGATCCAACATAAACTACAAGCTCTGAGAGCCCTGTCTCCTCCTTTTTTATGTAAGCTGTGTACTGTATGTCTCAGCTCTGCCACTGCCTCTCTCATCACATCTGATCACACATGCAACTGCAACCAACAGCACCCAAAACTCACCTCCCTCTCAACATACATTTCACCACACTCTTACACATTAATGAAGTACTTGTAAGCAACTTTGATCTTTACTATCATGGCAGCCACTTATGAAAGAAAAAAGTGCAGAGGGGCTGGAGAGAGGGAGAGGGAGAGAAGCCACAATAAGGGCAGGATGAAAGAAAGTAGTGCAGGGAGAGAAGAGAAGAGAGAGAGAATGAGCACTGATTCTCCTTCCCATGTGCACCCATCTCACATGGAGGAGAGCTGCTGGACTGGAGAGGATGGTGTACATTCAGTCTCCTCCTGCTTCGCCTGCTGGCGATGATCAACTTTTAAAGGTAAAATCCAGCAAGCACACAGGCTGCCTATGACTGCAGCTCTGTCTCTGTCTCTCTGTCTGTCTGTATCTTCAGTTCTAAAGATCTGATTTTCTCATCCTCTCTCTCTCTCTCTCTCTTTCCTCTTCCTAGGAAGAGATTTTCTCATTTGACAGCATGCGATTGTGCCTCTGCAGTTAAGAACTCCAAGCCAATAAAAAGCAGCGATAAGAAAAAGACTACTAGGCTGCAACAGGATCAGCACCATTTGCTTTGGAGTGCTGAGGACTGAACATGCCACAGTTACTAAGAATTTCCAGGGGGAGGACTTTAGATTGCATTGTCTGTCTAACTTGGAACCTTATAGTTACACAGTACTGTGTTTGAGGGACAGCGCTAATGGTGGCCACAACAGAGGCATGGGCAGCAAGGTCAAGAGCAAGAAATTAGTGCAGTGGGGCAGAAGGAAGCACACTGTAGTGAATGGACAGGATGAAGAGAGATGTGCTTCTGCTCTGTTCAGTGTATGGAGATGGCTGTGGTGCATTCAGTATCTGGTTGCGTGCTTCCAGAGCCCCCTTCTCTATGTAATAGCACTATATCAGCATAGCTCTCACTATGCAGCCATAAAAAAGTGAATAAAAATTGCAGGGAGGAAATTCTCTTTTTGCACCACCATGAACTATTTTGCCAGTACTTCTGTACACTAGTACTGTTAATATTGGTTAATGATTTGACCTTTATAACATTTTTTTAAACACCTATGCTTTTACGTTACAGCAAGCATAAGCTTAAAAACATATACTGTACATACTAAAATAAAAGACTGAAAATCATATCTTAATTATGTTTAACTTAATTGTTTTCTAGTTTTGTTACTCACTCCTAGTAGACTAGTAAAATATTTTAAATAACTCAGCAGCTATTCCGCTGTGCATTAACAAACAACAGCAAAAGAAACTGCTTAACTGACCTTTAAAATTATGTTTTTGATAATACTGTCTGCTGTCATGGTAACGATATGATGTTATAAGCAGGCACTATGAGATCAGCTGCTTTTGTGTGGAGCCTTACACAGGCAATCAAGATGTGATAAAAACTCTGGAAAGAAAGCTTGAAAACTAAAAAAAAAGTAGTCTTTAAGGACAAATAAACAAGGAATTAGGGGGAGAATGAAACTGGGAACGCTCCTGTGGATGTGTAGAATAAGGGCTACTGATTTACATGATGTCAGTATTTACCTGAATATCAGCAATTTTCATGGTTTCATCACTAATGAAAAGTTCCCGATATGTAAACCAAAATGGCGATTGCTCTCCCTATTTCGAGTGCCTGTCTCACGGATTGCATCACGATGATGTCATCACAGCGACTCCACTCTGTTTTTTGTTGAGTTCGGTTATCGTTTAAATGTTTATACTGGCCTGCATGGTTTCGTATATCGAGTTTTAGCTTTAGCATCAGCATCTGATGCACAAGCTTGGCATCGTATACATATGATGAGAGCCACGTACAGAGCCACATAAAACATTTAAAAATCAGTGCCCATAGGTTTCAACAGAAGAAGTGGAGCAGAGTCACTATGATGACATCATCGCGTATGCATGTCCACTCCATTTTGTGAGCCGAACTGCGGGCTCGGAATCGGAGACAAACGTCATTTTTGTTTACATTTAGGGGAACTTTTCATTAGTGACGAAACCATGAAACATTGCTGATATTCAGGTAAATACTGACATCATGTAAATCACTAGCCCTTATTCTACACATCCACAGGAGCATTTCCAGTTTCATTCACCCCCCCCCAATTCCTTGTTTATTTGTCCTTTTAGTAAAATATAAAAGCAAAAAACATTTTATTTGTAAAAGTGTATAATGAAATGCATAGTTGCTTTTTAAGTGAGAAATTGGTATATGGTATCTTATGTAAGACCTGCAGGCCTGTGTAATAATTATATGTGAATCATCCACAGGTCAGACCCACCAGAAAACTGTAGTTATAAAGTGACAGAGTAAGTGCGGAGATTAAAATAAAAATGTTGATATAGCAGCTTTAACCGTGGTTACTTCCCTCTGGTCAGGTATTTCTTGTTGCTTGCAGAAACACCTTTACCTTCCTTTACTGTGTGTAGGAGAATAATATTAATAATATCAGTATTATGTTTTGCCCAATCTACATAAGCAGACTTACCAGCAAAGAGACCATAGGACACAACAGAGCAAAGCTGAAAATGGATTTAAACTGCAGTCGTGGTACTGTAGTGTCATTGCTGGTGTTTTAACAAAGGGCCTGATTTGATATTCTACTTTAGTCTGCTAGTATAAATATCATTTATCAAGATCTTATCACCCTTCCCCCAGTAACAAACCATCTGGCTCACTTCAGTTGCAGCAATAGACATGGCTAGATATTTCCGGATATTTCATAATATTTCTAAAGAGATTATCTTGGGTGGCCCTACAGTCGTACTGCAGCCAGTTATGGAACATCCCTAAAGATATCACAGGCATTGTAGAAAATATCTGACCATGTCAGCTGCTGCAACTATATCCTTAACTTCAGCACTCCATTTTCTGGATACAGATGTCTTCTGTGACCTTTTCTCTCTTTATCTAACACCTTCTAATCACGTAATTCCTGACTTCCCAATATCCCCTCCCATAATCTTACTATGGTTGTTATGCCTGGGTTATATACCACCAAGTGGCTCACATGTAACCATAACCTTGTACACAGTATTAGTGCCTTACACAGTCTTATAATGTTTAGTTTGTTTTATTACTTATATTAGTGTTCTTCGTTTATACTTGCTATGCTTATATCTTTCTGAAATACATTTACCTATATACTATGTTTCCGCCATATATTCTGCTATACTCATAATCACTCATATTTTGTAGTTTTCCACTATTGTGTCACGTTGTATGCTTTTCTGATGACATTACATGTGTTCTCAGACTCACTGTCTCCAGTAAGACTGATAACAGATTGCAGAGTATGAATTTCCATTGTTTAGAGATTCATTCTTCCTTACTTTTCAATTTTATTTCCTATGTAATTGCTCAAGGGAGCCACCTTATTTACATGCCTTATCCAATGCTATATGTTTATCAGATCTGTAACTGTACTCATATATTTGTATGCACATCAGTTCCTCTGAGATAGAGACCATCCTCGAGGAATGGTGGGAAATTGGCTCCGTTGTGTTTGCTTTGCTTCACTTATGTCGTGAGTATGCAATAAACATTTATTACTGCTTCTTGTTGTTATCTTTGTTCAGCATACCATGCAAATAATCTAAGCTGTGATCTTTACACAGTGTAACAATGGTGACCAGTAGCAGTCTTGGTTTTGTCTGACAAAGAATAACACTCATTTTACTTCATAATTTGAGTTCTAAGGCAAGTAGGTATGAGTTTGGCAGCTTAGGGACTCTGTGAATGGACTGCTACTCATTGTTTTGTGAATTCCTCCTTCCAAGGAGTTCACAGATGCCATCCATCTGTGTGTGTTTGAGTGCTGTGGTTGCAAACATGGCAGTTAACCTACAGAATGGTTTAAAGATTTCCCTGTTTATTGACATGTCTAAATTTTTGCACAGGGGTTGAGAAGACGTCTCAGCTCCTGTCCCCACACTTGCTGTGTGGGATGTGCTTAAATAAGAAATAGTTAACTATATATGTTTTGGATGCAATTACAATTATGTTGATCTGTGTGCAGTATATTGAACTGAGACAGTCAACTACAATGCAATCTGACAGAGGGCTGCTTTGGAGGCTTTTAAGCCTGATAAGTTTGAATGGCTATGATTAATCAGTGGCTAAACCATTTGATAAGTTTATTGCTTTATTTATTTATTATTTATTGACTTCCATGAGAATTCCTCCTCTTTGATGAGATTCACAGACAAAAAAGTATGTTTGGCAGGATGTTACCCTGTCTTTGTGTTTCATGTTTGTGGTAAACCCACTTTAATTATGTCTAGTACATAATTAACATTATTGGCTATCTGTGGCTACTTCTGTGACTAGTAAGACATTCATTAGGCACCAGGGACTCCTGTTTTTATTCAGACAGACTGCCTTTGTCTACTGGTTACAATAACAGATCCACCTTTTATTGTGTTCTATAACGAATCATAGTATAAACAAAGAAATATTACTGTATTTGGTAATGAATGTTATGGTTTCATGACATCAGCTTAATTAACTATAATGATGCCAGAGTTAAGTCTATATTTTACTCACTTGGCTTCATTCACTTGAAGCTCATTATTGTTTTTTTTGTTTTTGTTTTTTTTTTTAGTTGAGAGACTCTTAGTTTCTTTATTCCTGGTTAACCTTCATCAGTGGTGTAGTGTTGTAGGATATGTTTTTGAATGTGCCATCCTGGATTTTGATATGTGGAAATATTTGAAGTTGGTAAATACTGTGCCTAATTCAGCAAATACTATGTCTGTTTGTCACTGTTACACTTTATCAGAGTCTTTAACTGTGTTTCCTGAAGCTACTCTGGTTTATTTTTTCTGTTTCATGTCATTTGTGCTGAGGGAAATCAGTTCATAAAATGGTCAACACCTTTGGCTTGCTGCCAATGACATGTTCCAGTTTGCATTGTTGGCAAACTGTCTGCAAACTTTCTATCTTTCAGATAAGTGGCTGATTTAATGTTGAAATATGTGGACTGGTGTCCTTAGTATTGATTCAAGTTAATCATAGTTTATTATTGGGAAACAAAGTAAATGGAAACATGATGCAGATGCTTGCAAAGGTTTTCTCTGTTTTTTTCCCCTTCCAATATGGCCTGTCCATCTGCCATCATAGTAATTGTGATGGTTCATCATTTTGGTTTTTGATGCCTCAGCCGGTGGCTAGACAGCATTCTTTTATCTGTCAGACTTCTCATGCAGTGCGGTGCCCAAGTCCACTGCAGCTACAGCTGGGCTTGGTCCTCAGAAACATTGTTTGCATGCTGTGTGACCTTTTGCAAATCACTTGACCTCCATGTGTTTTTGAGCTGCACTGGTTTTTCCCTCTCACAGTTGATGTGCCTCCCTAATTAAATCAGTATTTCATAACCAAATATAACTTTTATGGGGTATGTACAGTACATCAAGAGTATTTTTGTTGACTTCCAGTAACATCATGCACCTAGCCAGCCACTAGTTGCAACTGCTCCCCGAAGGATCCAACAAAACAGCCTATAATTACTGCTAAAAAAAGACAACTCTGCATAAAATTAAATTTGAAAGGCTAATAAATGGCAAACAGAAGGGGTCAGACAAAAAATCCACCTGAAGAGCCACCAGATGAGAGAGGATTATTGGACCATGATTCTGGCAGCTAGGGATCAAGGACATCCCATTCCTTTAAGCACGGTCGCCCCAAGCTGACAACACAGTGGCATGTCTGTCTTGCAAAGACAAATGGATAGAATGCTACAGGAAATCACAGACTTTCAAAAAGAAATTCGCTCAGTTACAACAGTGCTGAGAATGGACATTGATAAGCTGGAGCAGAGACACAAGGCTATGAAGGGACAGCTCACAGAAATGGACAGCTATGTGGGCTCTTCAGAGAGGGCCATACTACAACTCCACCAGACTGTCACCTCCCTCCAGTAATGTGCAGAGGATGCTGAGAGCCAAAACTGGAGGAATAACATATGGCTGTTGGGCATCCCTGAGGGAATGGAAGGCACAAACATCATTGGATTCTTGAAATCCCTATTCCGAATGGTGTTCACCTTCCCTGTCGATACCATCCTCGATATCAACAGAGCTCATAGAACACAAGGCACAAAACCAGGCCTGGGAGTCTGTCCACACACTATCCTGGTGTGCATGTTACTTTTCAAGAAAAAGAGCTGCTAATTCACATTGGGTGGAAAAAGGGAGAAGCTTTATACAAACACACCGAATATATTTTGAAAATGATTTTGCCCCAGAAATCATGACTAAACATTGGTTGTATATTCCTTTAATGAAAGTCCTTAAGCAAGCAAAGCTCAAATTCAGGATACCTTACCCTGCCAGGATGGTGATATTTTTCCCAGAGGGTGCCTTATCCTTTGCATCGGTGACCAAGGTATTGGAAAAACTAAAGGGGAGAAGCATCGAGATTCCAAAGAGACCAGTGAGTTCCAAGTCCATCTTAGTGGGTAAGCTGTCACAGCAGATTTGGGGTGAAGGCCAGAGAGATGCCAGCTGATGTCAGGGATCAGATGCCACATAAAAGATAATGGACACTCTTAAGAAGCAGCAGCAAATTGCTCCTCCAGCCACTCCCAAGCAGCCCAATAAACGCTGAAAGAAGCACCAGCACTGCAGTTTTGAACCCTTTAGTTTTGGTCAGGTGGATCGCACCCAGTCCTGAATGGCCCAATAACCAGTGGTCCAGGTTTAAATCCTCAAATTTTGGCCAGTTTGCTCACACCCAGTCCAAAGCAGCCTAACAACCACTAAAGAAGCTCTGACATTCCAGTCCTAAGCATTCTTGTTTTGGCCAGAATCGCTATGACTGCACAGCATGAGTCAATAAGGACACACTAACTAACTGTAAATGAGTCACAATGAGCAGTCGGGAGGGGGGAGAAGACATGGCAAAACCTCAGAACCTGAAGAGAAGAAGACCCTGACCCACATTTTACAAGGACAAAAGACTTACCCCACAGAGAACTTTTATTATTCAGATAAGCAAATACATAAGAATTGTATGTCTTGGGGGGGGTTGAGGGGAGGAGGATTCTGGGATGTAACATGCTGGTAGAAGGGGAGGAACTGATTCTGGTAGTCTGGTGATGCTGGGTAGGGGGGCCCTCTCCAGAGGGAAACCAGAGCTCAAGGGGGTAGAACACCATTGGGATGCCACACCAGGCAAGGCTAAGACCCTCCATAATGCACTGGAGGGAAAGGGGCATTGCTGAGCATACCCTACCAGCAATTATATAGCTCACAGTCACTATGGGGAGGGAGGGAAGGGAAGAACCAGCAAGGGCGAGGGGTAGGAAGAGAGGAGGTGGGGGGTTAGGATGGGGCCACTAAGGTGATGGAAGCATGATCCAACACAGACTTGCACACCAGAAATTTAAGGGAGAGGGCATAGGGATCACTGGGAAGGCAAAACAGCAGTCTTAATGTGGGTGATGAAATAGAAGGGAAGAGTGGAGGGGGGGTGATAAAGTCTTTATAAATCCTTGCCAGAGACTCGATTCTTTGTGTATGCTGTTCTCTCATAGGTCAGCGACTGAGAGAGAGGTGCTTCTAGCAACGAACAAGGGAGAAGGAGTGCCACCAGCTAACTGCACAGGTAAGTGCCAGGGGCAGTGTGGGGGAATAGGTGGCTCTAGGAGGGTAGACAGTGACCAAAAAGTAAACGTAGAACAGTGTATCCTACTAAAGGCAATTTACCACTGAAATGGGGGGGAGACTGGTGGATTGGGGGAGAATTGCTGTCCTGGAAGGGACAGACTGCAAGATGCTAATGTTCTGGGCAGAAATAGTTAAGATACTATGGATAATGTGAACAGTATTAAGAACTAATGATGTTAATAATTTGCTGTTTCTAGCATAATGACACTGTCGGCAGACAGACCTTCCCCTGTGAGCAGCTTGAAGCGATGCTGACCTGACTCTGGAGGAACGTCCTTTTGCCTCCTACACTCGGTGTAGGGAGGAAGGTGGAGGGGAAAACCATGTGCCTCATCCAGGTAAGGATTCTCTTGTCAGCTGAAGAAATTTCTCCCTTGTTGTTCCTTTTTCCTTAAATGGAGGGGCTCGGATAACACTGATACCCAAAACCCAGGCCACAGGTCTAGTAAGATAGGAAACTTCAAGAGTATACATACTCCTTCATCACTCCCCCTGAATCCATGGGAACTAGATAGCTCCCATGTGGTAAAGGACTCATGCTGGCCAAGAGGTTAACACAGGGAAGCAGTTGCGTGGTAAGGCTAATAAGGAACCCCATCTTCTGAAGCCTCTCCCACTGAGTAACTGACGATGACCAATGGTGCAGATGGATGGCTCCTGGTGCATGAGGTGGCAGGAATGATTGATGGGTCTGGATGAGGAGGCAACCTAACAAACTGACACAAAGGGAGGATGGAGGATGGCTCGTAGGTATTGGAATTAACCCTACGAGATACATCAGAAATGAGGGCTGCTCAGGGCAAGCTCACAGGCCCTACTCATTAAATAAGCCCTGTAAACTCACCATCCCAGAAGGATCCTGGAGGGAAGCCAGAAAACAGGACAGGTAGTCTGCTTACCTAGAGAGGGCCTTCATCTGAGGATTACTCCCTAAATAAGGCACGGCCTTGTCGGCAGGAGCAGAGAAGCTCCAGCCTCCATGGAAGCACAAGTTAAAAGTTCATGTACCCATGTTAGGCCCCATTTTGTTGTTCAGTTAGTAGCAGCTTTTCCTGTTGGACTGCTCATTTTCGTCTATCTTGACCAGCTCTACCACTTATCAACAGGAAAGTTACAACAGAGGAATACTATAACACATATTTGTGTAGTTTGTTGTTCATTGTGTCTTAATGTCAGACCATATGACTTTTATGATGTAAAAGGGTTGCTGTGTGGATGGAGAGGTACAGGAAAACAACAGCTAGAAGCACTGCATTATATGGTATAGAGTCTGTTAAAGAGGTTACATGGCTGACAGAAATTTACAGCTTCTATACCTTAATGTTAATGGGCCATCTTCACCAATTAAAAGATCTAGAATAATGGCATATCTTAAGAAGACTAGGGCTGATATAATATACCTACAAGGGACACACATGTCAAAGCTAAAACATGACAAGCCAAAGGGATTTGGTATGAGTCAGGTATATGCATCTTCTGAAAGAAGTGGCAGGAGGAAAGGGGTGGCAGTGCTCACACCCGAGTGGACCCCATTTGTGGCACTGGATACATGGGAGGACCCCGAGGGTAAGCTAGTGGTGGTTAGAGGCAGCATTAACAATGAGAAGGTGACCCAGGCCAATGCATATTTCCCCCCAGGCCTGAATATTGCACAACTCAATTCACTACTTGATAGAATAGTACAGTTAACACAGTCTTACATTTTGCCCTTGTTTTTTGGCCGGCCCAGATGAATCTTGATATTGCCTTATTCCACCCCTGAAGGGTGGTTTGTGCCAATCAGACTGGCATCATTTGGAAGAGGTATAAGGCCTATGGCAGCATCACCACACAAATCAGTTCTATATGCCTGGACAGGTTTAGCGTGCTGGATCTATATTCATTTGCTTTGTAAAGGGAGTGTAATTATTCCCAATTGCCTGAGCAGTGCCACGAGCCAAATAGACCCCCAGGTATTTTATCTTATCCAGCTCCCAGCAGCATGGGAACATTCGTTGAATTTCTGGGGAGGGGCTGTAATTAAAGGTCAGAGGTTCAGTTTTTGTCTTGTTGAGCGAGTAACCTGATACCACTTCAAATTCCTCTAGTATTTGTCCCCTGACACACCTCCCAGGATTTCATCCAGCATCCATGGACCATAAATTTAAAGAATGGGAGCTATATTCACTGCAATAGCTCCCCCAGCTTTGCATAGGAGGAATCTTTAGAACCGTTGATGAGATAAGAAGACAGTTTGGACTGCAACAACAAGATTTTTACAGGTATCTACAGATTCATCACTATTATCATTCCTGTCCCAGTGGAATCCAGAACCAGGGGCTTCTCCCCCAAATCATTACTGCCCTCATCAACAAGATGCTACAGCCAGGGGGTGGACACTTAATTTCCAGACTCTACCAGCCCCTTATTGTTAGCCTGAAAGGCCGCACTGAGAATATCTTGAAGGCATGGCAGGAGGAACTGGGATTTGAGATAGATGAGGAGGGTTGGACTGTGATATACCAGAACTCTACCAGAGTAACCAGCTCCCATCAATGGAGGGAGTATGCATGGAAACAACTGGTGTGCTACTTTTGCACTCCGGTGATAACCAAGCACTATAATCCACAGGGAGAAGACAAGTGCTGGTGCTAATGCAGGGAAAATGTGGCACATCACACACATGTGATGTGGTCATGCCCTATTATACAGGACTTTTTAACACTAGTACAGGGAGATTTAAGGGAGATAATGGGCCAGGATCTAGAACTCATGGGCAGGCGATAATTCCTCTTGCGCTACCTTGAAGGGTTTAGAGACCCTGACATTAAATACCTCTTGAGGATCCTGATCACAGGAGCCAAAAAAGCGATACCCAAGGTCTGGCCCACCCCTAAAACCCCTACCTTGCAGGAGTGGAGGGCAGTAATAAACCAGATGCTCACCCACATTAGAAATGATCAAAAGGAAACGTGTACCTCTAGGTGGACCAGATGGATATTGAATGTAATGACTAAAGATGCTTCCTTTGTGCCCTGATCCATGCACACTGGGTTGGGAGCAGGAGGGAGGCAATTACAGGGATTAAATATTGAGATGGAGAAGGATCTAGATCTGGGAAGGCTGCTACCTCACCAGGGCAGAGAGGGGTACTGACCTAATAATATCATAATACAGGCGCCCAGGGTCATTAGGACACCCTACATTGGTTTGCCGCTCTGGCCCATCTGGGCTGACCTGGGAGTGGGGGGTGGGGACAGGAATTTAACAGCACACTCTGATACCCAGGGAAATGTATGGATCAGGAGCCTGTGATGGGATTGACTGTTGGGAGTCCTTACAGGACACTGAACCTCTGTATGTAAACATGCTTCTGGACTCACAAACTTAGAAATCTGTACAGAATGTAATGACTGGTTTGAGTGTGTGTTTAAAAAAGGTAAATGTTGGTCTTTTTTGTTTCCATAAAAATATATTATTAAAAAAGAGTACTTTTGTTAAAAGTTACTTTTTTTTCCAGTCCTCATCTGCCCGTGACGATAGGACTGAAAAATGTTTTTTCCTCTGGGCTTACAGCGATTAGATTGCTTGCTAACTACAGGACCGCCCATTCCTACTTATGCCTCTTTTGCGGAAGATCTTACAGCTTCTTTGTCCTTGTCCTGTATCACTTATCCCTGTGCATCGCATGACAATCAAGGGTGAGGGGGCTGTTCACTGCCATAGAACATATAATGTCTGTTTTGGAAGAGTTTAGCCTTTTATTTTAACCTAATTTAACACCCTTTTAACAATTTTGTATGTACAAAATACCTGTATTATAACTTCTGTTATTTATCAGAATGATGTGTGTGTTAATGACACAGTTCTAATGTCATAATTCAGAGGATTAGGGATGCTTAATACTCTGACATTAATAATTTCATTTTTCAGGAATTCATTGGAGTGTACTAGTAGCTACAATCTAGTGCCTACCACCAAAGGTGGTCAAAGGCACATGTCTTTATTTGGGTTAATATGAGGAGACTAGGTGGGCGAAGTGGTCCTTTTCTGCCATCAAATTCTATGTTTCTATGTAACAATTTGAGAACCAGTGGTAACCTTCCGCAAGGAGAACACTCTAAGTAAATGAGATGTTCCCTTTCATGGCGTGTGTTTTATTTTTCTCTCTTACAGGTATAGGAGTAACCTTCACAAGCAGCCACTGGTAATGTATAAGTGTATTTTAACCAGTGGCCTAATTTCTTTATGATATTATAGTTTGAATCACAGTAGGAAAATGTATTGCCCTTATTTTTAGTTTTCACAAGTTGGGTCAAACCCTTCTGTATTTATTCAGCATAAAACCTTCCAGGTGATGACTGATTGGCAAAGACAGTTTGCCACTATTATTGTGGATAAATATCCACACTTCTTTTGTAAATACAGCATTCTTTAACATTTATGCAAGTACCTGTTACTGATCAATTTGATAGTTCTTACTGTTGTATGGTTGGGCATCTGCTCCAGCATTGGTCCTACAGTATCCTATTATTTCCGTGCATCCTCTTTCGCAGAAGTAGGAGCTCGGGGGAGGACGGCTTGAATTGTGTATATGCCCACCATCTGTAACTGATCTCTTACAATAACATCTGTTGTGACAACTGGTGTGCCCATCTGGGGCAAATAATTGTTGGGACTGCTAGTGACATAGTTTACTAACACAACACTGCATGCCTATTTGTTTAACAAATGACAGTCTAGGTATGGTGTCATCTGTATATGAACTATTTCATACAGGCTGTACTCACTGATGGAAGGCTTTATGGTTCATCATGATGAGTATGTATAGAGCTGCAGCTGCTAACATTCTTAGTTTGATTTGCCATGTCTATGACATTTTCATATCTATGGCCTTCTATAAGCCTAGCCTCCTATACTATACAGAAAGCTCATGGAGGGGACTGACCCATGCCACCTTACAGTGCACCTATAGTGGTTGCAAATAAACGAAATTACTTCTGGACCTGACTGAGCTACATCTAGCAGATCAAGAAATGGGGGAAGTGAACCTACTATCCCTCCAGTAAGAGCACACAAGAAGAGAAATTTGTGTTTGCTAATAACCCAGTTATTGGTTACAAATTAATAATAAAATATATAATATTCTCCAACATTATAAACTAGCTCAGCCTCTCTGCCTTCACATTGTGGTTTAGAACAACCGCGAACAATTTATTTGCAAGTGGCTTTATGCCAACAACCAGCATCAGCCAGGTATGAGGGCCTTGACTCTCAACTAGTATTCAGCTGAGCTGGAGGTGGGGGGGGTGACTGTGTACATTCCATGTTCTTTCAAATGTCCCTTTTGTCTTTTTAGCTCTTGTAAAAGACAATATTATTTCAACAGTCATTCCTGGACTCTGATGACCAACTTCATTTTAAATGTGATCAATGTTTAAAATGTATTTTCTGCAATGTGCTTAAAAGGACTATAGTTTCACTGTCATTATGTTTTCACATACTGTATTGTTGCAGCTTATCAAATATAGGCTCATTGAACTGCTGCACATCTGTGGATATTTGGGGGGCATTAGGCCCATCTGGGTGATGTTTATCACACCCACATGGGGGGGTACCAAGTACCAACCACTTACACAACAAATTAGTTTTCACTAGCTGAAATGTCCCAACAACACCCCAGTGAATGATTGTTTCTTTCTTATGGGTTTTGTGCCACCATTCATACTCTCAGACAAAAGGGATCAGCATTGCTGTTCCATCCAGATTCATTACAACATGATAATGATGTACACCTGGACACAATAATGGTGGCCCCTAACCAATCTTACAGACTAAATGACAGAATGCTAGCAATCAATGACAATTCCTTAAGGCCCACCTAGATAATGGCACATTCCAAGGTAGGCCCTACACCAGATGATCACCCATTGACATCCTGCCTGTATGCCAGGCCTAAGCAAAACACACAGGTTTCTACAGTTGTACTGTACTCATACATCCATATTTTTTGGTCTATTTCTATAGAGTACTACTACCACATAGTATTGTACACCTCATTCCATTGCTAGCACTGCCATGTTTCCAACTGTTGTTACCCCAACAGAGACAAAAGTCTACCCGATGTTCCAAGCATAAACCCAGACCAACTAGTGGTCTGATTGCTTCATCACTTCTAGGTACCCTTGTATATAATGTATAATACACTCATAATATGGCAGAACATAAATTGTGCTTCAATACAAACATTTCTAGGTTTCATAGCATCTGCGGATATTTTGGGGGCATTAGGACTATCTGGGTGACATTTGTCACACCCACATGGGGGGGGTACCAAGTACCAACCACTTACACAACAAATTAGTTGTTTCCACAAGCTGAAATTTCCCAACAACACCCCCATGAATGATTATTTCTTTCTCATGGGTTGTGTGCCACCATTAATACTCACAGACAAAAGGGATCAACATTGCTGTTCCATCCAGATTCATTATAACATGATAACCATGTACACTGGGACACCATAATGGTGCCCCTAACCAAACTTACAGACTAAATGACAGACTGCTAGCAATCAATGACAAATTCCTGAGGCCCACCTAGCTAATGGCACATTCCAAGGTAGGCCCTACACCAGATGATCACCCATTGACATCCTGTCTGTATGCCAGGCCTAAGCACAGCACACAGGTTTCTACAGCTGTGCTGTACTCATACATCCATATTTTGTGCTCTATTTCTATATAATACTACTACCACATAGTATTGTACACCTCATTCCATTGCTAGCACTGCCATATTTCCAACGGTTGTTACCCCAACAGAGACAAAAGCCAACCCAATGTTCCAAGCATAAACCCAGATCTACTGGTGGTCTGATTGCTTCATCACTTCTAGGTACCCTTGTATATAATGTATAATACACTAATAATATGGCAGAATATAAATTGTGCTTCAATACCAACATTTCTAGGATTCATAGCATCATGTTTCCAGACCCCTTTTGGAATGGAACTGATACATGCTCTATATCCAGTGTCAGAGCACCACACTACTGACTACTTACAGTAGGAGTATTTCGCCCTAGACAACAGACCTTACAAAAAGGATGTTTTCAAATCCCATATGCGCAACAGGCACTATTGTATACCCCTGTGTTACATGGTGTATATGGCATACTGCCATACGATAAAGGTTCAAAGTGCATATTACAAGCATAATATTGCACTTTCATTTCATGAGATAGGCCTAAACTCTGCCAAAATTCATTCTGAAGCAGGGGAAGTATTTATTTTCTTTCCCTACTGTCACAGCCTCTTCTGAAACTTGGAAACAGGGTGTACTCACAGATGAATATATGGTATATTCTTCTTATTGGACCTCAACCTGCACCTCAGAGTGCATGGCCAACACCATCACTTGTCTATGTCACACCACACCATAACTAAAGGCATTGCTAATAACCATATCATTTTCCTTTTAATAACAACTATCTGTGTGTTTTCACACTAAGTTTTTAACAAAGTTTTACAAGTTTTAGGTTTCTACAGAGAGGTACTGGTAAGATCTTCAAGCAACACATGCATCTTTTCTTCATGGCTGGTTTTCCATATTTGGCTGGCACTTCATATGAACTGTGCTCTTGGTTGCTCTTTCATGAATTATGTTCTTTATGAACTGTCAATATTTATGCAAAATGTGCTCTTTTAACAAAAAGCTATGCCTGTGTGGGTATGGCTATTCCACTGAAACATTCAATGGACAGTCTCATGTAACCCATGCCAAGGCCTTTGCCTATCCAGCCAACCAGCAACCAGCTACACAAACATTACCTCTCTTAAAGTGCTGGTACACATCTGCGCAACTCCATGTGCCATGTATGCACTATGGGTTACAATCTTTCAAAGAATTACATTTCCAATATAACTACACTGCTTTGTGGTTACAAACTCAAACCTTATGGACTGGTTCCTCTTTAAGGACATTGTTATCAGATTCTTCAATCAATAATGTATGCTACCATCCCCTACGCCACCGTTATCTGCCTTTTGACACTTTCAATCTGGACTGTTCTTTATGAATGGACAATGACTGTAACACTGTTTTTACGGACAATGTTCTGTGATAATACACATACTGTATCCACTGTGGTGTTGACATACCTAGTTTCTGTTTTGTATTTAATGATCTGACCGTCTGTGATTACCCCTGTGTTGCCTCCTGAGTAGGTCTACTTTTACAGTCACATTATCTGTGTGCTATAGCATTGTCATTTATTTACATTATGAGTTTCATGTGCTTTGAAAAGCAGATGTTCAAATCAATGTTTTAAAGCTTGATAGTAATTTGTATCTTGTTTTAACTCATCCACTACTACACCTTTGCTGTCTGAGGCATACTTTTATCCAGCATCTTGCATGGCTGCAGTTCTTTTACAGGGCTACTGCCTCACGCTTATCGACACATTCAGATATACCAATACTACACCTAACCTTCTTCTTTTTGTTGTGTTGCCCGGTGAGCAAGGCAACAAGGAGGGGACTGTTATGCCTGGGTTATGTACCACCGAGTGGCCCACATGTAACCATGACCTTATACATATTATTAGTGCCTTAAACAGTCTTATAATGTTTACCTTGTTTTATTACTTATGTTAGTGTTCTTTATTTATAGGTTCCTAGATATACAGTATTTCAAGTACTGAAGACCATTTGTCCTTAATGAACTCACTACCTGATGCTTTATTGGTGGTACATTAATATTTTAACACCCACATGTTCATCTAAATTATGTTTAAAACTTCTCATAGTCTCACTATCAACTACATATCTTGGTAATACATTCCAGCTCTTTACTACTCTTTGGGTAAAGAAGTCCAAATGTTTTTTAGTCATGTTTATTTCACCTCTTAATCTACAATTATGGGATCTAGTTTTTTTGTGTTGTTCCTCACATCTTTTAAGTCCTATGTTTTTCTTTAGATCTTTGTCTCTAGTTGCTCTGTATACTAAACATAAGTCCCCTCTTAATTGTTTATATTCAGTAGAATATATAGCCCCAAGTTATGTAGACTATTACCATAAGTCATGTTTTGTTGACCTCTTACTTTTTTGTTATTCTTCTCTGTACTCCTATTTTAATTTCTTACTCTGTACCTTAGTTGCTGCAGAAAATAGGGGACAATACTCAATATGTGCATGGCAGCTTAGATTCAATGCAAAGAAGTACAAAGTAATGCACCTGGGAAACAAAAACCCAAGGGAAGAGTACACAATGGGAGGTGAGATACCGACAACAACAAAAATGGAAAGGGACATGGGGTAGTCATATCAGACAACCTAAATGTAGGCCAACAATGTGAGAAGGCAGTAAGGAGGGCTGGGAGGATACTGGGATGCATAGGGAGAGGCATCACCAGTAGAAAACAGGAAGGTATTGGCCCCTCCATATGGACAGTTGGTAAGACCACATCTGGAGTACTGTGTACAGTTCTGGAGATCCCATCTCCACAAAGAAATAGACAGGGTGGAGGCTGTCCAGAGGTGGGCAACCAAAATGGTGCAGGGTCTGCATCAGAAGACATACTGTATGAAAAAAGACTAAAGGAGTTTAAGATGTATAGCCTCGAGGAAAGGAGGGGGGGGCATGATAAAAACTTTCAAATACCTCAAGAGACTCAACAAAGTCCAAGAGGGTAGCATCTTTCAGAAAAAAAGAGATGTGCAAGAACAAGGGGGCACAATTTGAAGATAGAGGAAGGATGGCTCAGAGGTAATGTGAGGAAGTATTCTTCACAGACAGGGTTGTAGATGCATGGAATGGCCTTCCTGAGGAGGTCATAGAATCAAAAACAGTGGGGGAATTCAAGAATGCATGGGACAAACATAAGGCAATTCTAGGGGGGTATGAGGAAGCAGGCTGTTGGTTAACTAGGATTTGCAGTTTATCTGTTAGGTGGGGAAATGGGCAGTCTAGGTGGGCAAAGCGGTCCCTATGTGCCATCAAATTCTATGTTTCTATGTGGATGTACTTGACTAGTATAAAGCGGTAGAATCACCTCTCCATCTCTACTTTTAATATTAATCATGAAACAGCCCAATATTTTATGACTTATTTTAATTGTTTTTTAATATGTCCATCTGAAGTTAGTGTGTCAGATATTATTATTCCCAGGTCCCTCTCCTCAGTAGATGCCTCCAGTATTTGATCATTCAGTTTGTATACATACTTAGGATTCTTTGCACCGAAGTGCATCACTTTACATTTAGATGTATTAAGCACCATGTTATTTGTTTTAGTTCAGTCTAGGAGTTGGTCTAAATTATCTTATAATTTTTGACCATCAGAGTGATTTTGTATCAGCTCCCCTAGTTTGCAGTCATCTGTGTACTTACAAATCTTGACATTATTAGCTACTTGTAATGTATTAACAAGTATATTAAATAGTGTTGGCCCCAGGACTGAGCCCTGAGGAATCCCACTTGTCACTCCGACTGATATCCCCTCACAATCACCTTCTGCTTTCTATTCTTCAACCATGATGTAATCCATTCAATTATGTTGTCCAGTATTTATATTTACTATGCTTATATCTGTCTAAAATACATTTACCTATGTTCTATGTTTCTGCCATATATTCTACTATACTCATAATCACTCATATTTTGTAGGTTTCCACTATTGTGACACATTGTATGCTTTTCTGATGACATTGCATTTGGTCTCAGACTCACTATCTCCAGTGAGACTGATAACAGATTGCAGTATATGAATTTCCATTGTTTAGAGATTCATTCTTCCTTACTTTGCAACTTTATTTCCTATGTAATTGCCCAAGGGAGCCACCTTATTTACATGCCTTATCCAATGCTGTATGTTTATCAGACCTGTAACTGTACTCATATATTTGTATGCACATCAGTTCCTCTGAGAGAGAGAGAGAGAGAGAGAGAGAGGAGAGAGACCATCCTCGAAGAATGGTGGGAAATCGACTCCCTTGTCTTTGCTTTGCTTCACTTGTTATGTCGTGAGTATGTAATAAACATTTATTACTGCTACTTGTTGTTATCTTTGTCCAGCATACAATGCAAAGAACCTAAGCTGTGATCTTTTCACAGTGTAACATGGTTGATTGCAGCAGAATGATTTTTACTTTCTTGTTTAATTATTTCTTTTAACCATTTCTCTGTCCCCATTGAAGTCATGATGGCTGCACTCTGTCTCTGGTTTGTGGGCAAGTGGGTGAGCATCTACCTTCAATGTCAATTCCAATTCTGATCCTTGGTTGGCTGACAAAGGGTGTGTGAGTGTTTGACATCCTACATCCTACCTTCCTGAGACCTGAGGGCCTCATCTCAGTAAAACTGTCCTCAAGGCAAAATTTTTGGGCTGACTCACAAGGCCTGATCTCACATGTGAGAACTCCATGAATTGCCACAAGCCTCTGAACTGGCCAACCTTTATATCTCTGTATGTGCCATTGATTTACTCAACCATGTTCTAATCCTACCTAAGAAAATGGCCAAGAGAATCCTAGCATTCTGATTGTCTAGGGCATCCGTCTAAGTGGGCAGGTATTTTCCAATACATCCTACTTAAAAAAAGAGGCAATTCTTCCAGCCCAGTGGCACTGAAGGTTGAGGTGCTGGACTCTACCGCTCGCTCCATATAGGCGGCCTGGGTTCAGGAATGAGCCCTGGCCATTGGGGGTCAGCAGGGAAGGACTAGGATCAAGCGTCCGACGACAGCTCTCCTAGCCCTGGGTAAAGGGATAGGTGAACGCTGCACTCTGGTGGTCCCTGGGGACGCCCGGAGGAACTACAGTGGTGCGGGTGCTCTGTAGAGGAGAGTACGGCAGATGTCTGCATGCAGGTGCATGACGTCATTGCATGTCCATGCTCCCATTGGGAGGAAAAAGGCAGCATGGTCCATGGCAGCTTGATGGCCGCTCGCTTCACCGGCTGACAATGCCTGAAAAATAGGTGTGTGCCGGTAGTGGATCCTCACCGGGCGCCGCGGGGGCTGAAAGGGGAGCCCCATCTTGATGGTTGTAGCTGCATATGCCAGCTGGGCACATCAGCTTTGGGGTCGGAGGTGAAGGTTGGAGCGGTGGCTGGATTTATGGCAGGACTGTGGCTGCAGGTGAGAAAATAGAGTGGAGATAAAAAAAGGGCCAATTCAGGTTGCCCCATTACTAAGGGTATTGTTGGGCACTCCGAATTTTCTAATGTGCCAGCCATCATTTTTTTCTCTTGCTTAGCAAGCAAGTTGGTGGTCAGCCAAGCTCCTGCCCCCTGAAAAGCCTGGCAATGCAGCACTGAAGCAAGCTGGCAAGGAGTGAACACATGCCTGAAGCCAAACTCAACAAAGCCCAGCCTGTGCTCTCCACCCCAACATGAGCATGATTCTCTTGCCCATATTTGAGTTACAGACCCCAGCAACATTTAAAAAAAAGCACTTTTCCTGCATATTTGCCCCAAAAAAGCAAGTTCCAGAACTACTTCCCCCCCCCATACCGGAATACCTAACCCAGTCTCACCTGCAACTGTCATCGCTGTTCCAACAGCATTGCAGCCCACAGTTTCTCTGAACAGCAACCACATTAACTCATTCTTTTAGTTGTAAAACAAATGTCCATTAAAAAAGTAGCATTTCCTACAGTTGTCTCTGCTATGGATAACACTCACACCCTGTCTATTTGTTCTGTACCAATCACTATGACAACATTTGCAGATTTAAATAAAAAAAAAATATTGCCAGTGCTGGGGCAGGTAGGAACAAAAAGAAAAAATCAGGAGAACAAAGCTGCTGTTTCAAAAAGGGGATGTAACTGCACACAACTAGCTTTGTCTGCAGTCATAATCCAGGTGGAGGAACTTTTTTATCATAAAACTTCTCTTAAACAAATTTTTTACTAACATTTTTGTTCTTATTAAACTTTATTTTTGCATTGCCATTTTCTAAGTGCAATAATGCACTCCACGGTGGGTGGTATTGGGAAATACTGGACCTTCCAGTGGCTACAAGGTCCTCCGTCTGTGGTATCGGGTCTCATTACGTCCCTGGGTGGTCCGGTATTCCTCAATATCACCCATCATGTCGGGTATTATTGCTTACTCAAACCATGATTTTTCTCAGTTGCACATAATAGCTAATCGTTCTCCACAACTCAGACTGTATAGAGTGAGTTCTGATAATTATTAATGATCAGTTATCCCTATTTCTTTTTTTATGCAAACATACTTTGACTGGGTGACAAAGGAGTTGGACCAGGGAGGAGTGGTGGATGTGGCCCAGTTGGATTTCAGCAAGGCTTTCGACACCATTCCAAACAGGAGACTGGTAAGTAAGCTGGGTAATTTAAGGATGGGGAAAAGGGTGGTAACCTGGGTAAGACAGTGGTTAACAGATAGAAACAGAGGGTAGTGGTAAAGGGAGTTCACTCCAAGGATGGGAGGGTGACCAGTACTCTTCAATGTCATTAGAAGTGACATAGTGGAGGTACTGAAAGGAAAGCCTGGCTCTTTGCAGAAGATACCAGGATCTGTGACAGAGTACCAGTGAAACATTTTTTAAATGAAACTCGACTCTGAGGCAAGGCTGCCTAGGAGGCAGATATCTTAAGCTCACCCACTCCTGCTACTGATTGGTTATAAAGCCCTTTGCGACAGTAAGTAACTCCACCATTGATGTCATTCATTGGTTACTGGACTGGTCCCTGTGTGGCCCTTCCACTAGCTTCTATGGTGGCACTGATTGGTTGCTGCATCCATGCCGACATTGTTTGTCCTCATCTTTCAGCTGATTACTGCCTGTCATTCTCGTCCACCTGATTCAAAACATTTAAACTGTTCAGATTATCGAACTGCTGTTTTTTCACTCTGCACACTTTCCTGGCTCTTCTCTGCATTTTACTCCACACACTGCTTTATCAAAAATTTTAACTGTGCTCTTTGGACTGTTGGCCCGTGCAAATGCTGTTCAACTTATTGTTGCATTGCACAGAATTTGCCCCTTGGACTGCTGCTGCTGCTGGCTCTGCAGGGAGTAGTGTTCAATCATTACCCAGAACTGTCACATTACTGTTCATAAAGTTCATTTGAGATCCTCCCCAGGGTGCTGAGATGTGAAAAATACAAATGGGGTTATGTTACTTACCTTACTCATGAATGGGACTGAAGCCCCACTTCACAGGGATCTCTTAATCGTGTTAGTGATTGTTTTCATTTCAGTTGGCACCCCTGTAATGAAAGTGCCATATTCTGGAGTAATTTGAAACCACTGACATGACAGCATTTCATTCAAGGATATGGACATTAACCTGCCTTTCCAAGTTGCAGCGTTTATTCCAGGGGTACTGATGTGCGCAACAGGACTTGACAAGATTGCATAAGGGTGTTTATTTTAGGGATGCTAGCAAGTTCAACACCTTGCTTATTAAAGGGTTTTACTTTTATTCCAGGGGTGCTGATTTATGCAGCACTTCTTGTTCAGTTTTGTTGTTCTACAGTGGGTTTGCCTAATTTTTAATAAGATGAACAGGATGATGTCATAGAAGTGCAGGAGCCCATCTTCCTGGGGATCTGTGAAGTCTCTGTATTGCAATCATCTCCCTTACAATGACAGCACAACATTAAAGATGATGTGAACTCACAGAAATGAAAGCTCATTACATGTACTCATGTGCTGACCTTAGCAGTTGTGACTGCTCCGCCTAGGACTGTGGATCTGCTTCACCTCTCCCCTGTCCCTTTCTCCTCCCTTGCTACCCTCCCCACCTTTCTCCACCCCCTCCCCTCCAACTCACCCACCCACTAACCTGCTCCAATACCTATCCCACACTGTCCCCTTCTACCTGCTTGTGTTTCCCTCCTACCACCTTCACTCATTTTCTCTTATCTTCCTCCACTTCTCTATTACCTCTTCCCCTCACTTTAACCCCTCCCTCCATGCTCCCTTCCTTTTCTCATCCCACCCCACCTAGTATTCTTCCCTCCTTCCCCTTTTCCCCCTCTCCCCTTTCCTCTCTGCCTATCTCCACCTCGTTATTCACCCTTTCTGCTGTTGCTCCCCCGGCATGACCCCTAGCATTTATTCTGCTGTTTTTTTCACTTGCGACATCATATCCATGAATGCCTCCCCCTACCCCCCTTATCCCCCCACCTTGCTCTTCTTTTTTTTTTTCCCCTTAGGTTGATTTTATTTGTATCTATGTCCTGCTATACAGTATATACACCTGTTTTTGTTAATTGCACATTGTTACTTGACACTGACTGTTTTCTGCTATGCTAGTCTCAAATATGTATTGTTATTTTTGCTACTCTTTTAACGTGACTTTGTATAGGTGTTTACCACTGTTTACATGCTCCAATTGCTGACTTGGAACCTTCGTAAAAGAACCTCTGGTTCAAAGATACTTGTAATTCTAGTAATAAATACATAAATAAAATGTAATGGTTGCTGATACCAGTGATGGTATTTGTGGGGTTGCCTATTTTTTTGTGGAGCATTACAATGTCAAGAATGATGGTATCCAGAGGTACTCATTTTCTGCACAGCTGGAAGAGACTCTGGTTTTATTTTGTTAATCAATATCTTTACAAGAATGCATAAGTAGATTTGATATTCCAGGGGTGTCAGTTTTCACAGTAGCCCAGAAAAGAAGGCCACCACCTCCTTCTCCCACAACCCCATGAACAATGTGTCCCTGGCATTGAACAGGACCTTGTCAGCATTGGTAGTTTATCTGCCTCAGAGGCCCAGGAAGAAGGTGTGAATGTGGCTTGTAGTAAGCTGTGGTGAATGATTTGCCTGTGATGAAGGTCTTAAAGCAGCAGTACTGCATAATCAGGAAGTGGTTATTAAAAGTCTGCTTTGGGTCTGGCAGCATGCAACCGTACTTCTATTTTCCATATCTGTTATTTTTTTATAGTGATTTTTACTTTTTGAGATATTTAAACTTTATTTCCATTGTTGTGGATGCACAGCAAATGTGGCCAGTGGCTAGTTTGCAGCCAATCTCACATTGCATCGTGTCTTTTGTTTACTTCATTGGACCCTGTGCAGCACATTTCCATTGTCCCTGTGTAGTACTCGGATTTCTGTTGAGAGTAAGCATGGAACAAAGCTGCTGCCTTCAACAGGGTTTGTCAGGTAAATGTAAACAAAACAAAAAAAGTGGAGTAATTTACAGGGTGATAATACACTGAAACCAAAAAAGATTACTAGGTAACTGCTCAACAGAGCATAGGGAACTAAATGTTGGAAAACATCTTTTATTTCTGTTGCACTGCTGCTTCAAAGTGCTGCTGACACGATCAAGTAGGAGCTATCAGAGCTATCTGTTTACTTGTTTGATGCAGGATATCAAAAGTTACAACCTCCTTAGCACCCCTTCCTTGACTTCTGTGCTGCAGCTGAGTGGCCTCTGAGCACTGTGGCCTGCCTTTAAAAACAGCATATTGATAACATGGATTAATAGCAATAAATAAATTAATGAATGAATAATTAGTTAATTACATCTTAGGTATAGGTACTGCCCCTGATGCAGGGGCACCATCATAAGCACAGAGTGTGCCTTGTAGGGTGTCTCTTATTACCCGATATGTACTACTTTCCTTAGAGGCAGTATGTACTCAAAAAGGTACATATTCTGCCTTGAGGCACTGCCTCTATTATAGGTATAGGGCGTGAATTGGAGGTACTGGCATGCACAAGAGGTGTAATGCCTTCTTTAGAGGCAGAGATTCATCCTACATGTTCGAGTCTTGCCTGTGAGGCAGGAGCAACCATTATAGATAGAGGTCTTGGCTTGGAGGCAGGGTCTATGATCATTTTAATAATGCCTGCCTCAGTGTTAGCTCAGAATACAATAGATGCAGCTTCTTGCTGTGAGGCAGGACTCACTACAGTATGAACAGGGCCTGCCCATCAAGTAGGTTCTATTAATACTTACAGTTTTGCCTACCTTGAAGGTTGTGGATACTGTGTTCCATGCACAGGGCACTACCAAGCAGGCATACTGTCTGCCTCATAGGCTTCCATTAATACCAGAGGTACAGCTCCTGATTATGATGCAAGAGCCACCACCCTATGTAAAGGGCCTGCCTTGGAGTCAGGATTTAGTGCTATAGGTATAGTGCCTTCCTAGAGGCAGAGCACATCACTACAGGTATAGGGCTTGACATGGAGGAAGGATGTACTCCCAATGGGATACTACCAGTCTTGGAGGCAGTGAACACCTCAGTAGGCACTGTGCCTATGTTGGATGAAGGGATTAGCACCCATGTTACAATGCCCACCTCTGAGATAGGAATTAGCAGCACAGCTATAGTGCCTTTCTGTGAGGCAGGGACTTCCAACACCCTTATTGTGCTGTTATTGAAGGCAGAGCCTAATGGTATACATATATTGCTGGTGTGAAAGACAGTCATTAATAATAAAGGTAAATCTATTGCCTACGATGCTGTGGCAACGCCATTGTCTCAATTCTTAAAGCCCTGAGATTGATGGAAGATGCTGTACCACACATAAATGGTGCAAATAGCACCTTGCATCAAAAACTGCCACCTGAGCAACTCCTAAAAGGCAGCCTGCATACACAGCAGGCTGCCTGCCCCAAACAGGGCTTGCACCACCAATGCATCCCAAACTGGGTTGCGACAAGTTGCTAGGGGGCATGAGGCAATTGCAAGCTGCCACATCTCAGAATGTGCCATTCACAGAGCTCTTCCAGAAGGGAAAATTCTAAGCACCCTTAGACCAGCCAGTGCCGATCTAAGGGTATTTAGAATATTCTCCACTGGGAGAGTTGCCTGTGTGCGGCAATGTGCCACAGTCCACGATCCCCCGATGGTGCCCTCAGGAATAATGTAAATTAACTCTTGCCCTGGTGGACTAGCAGCCACTCATCCCCAAACACTGATGGTGCCTGTATTAACAATAAATAGTGTTACCCCTGCCTCCCTCTCAAAACCCCGATTGTGCCAGTACTAAGAATAATTATTATTACCCATGCCCCCATCCCCAACCCTGAAGCTGCCAGTACTAATAATAATTAATAGTTCCCCTACCCTGGTGGTATAGTGGCCACCCCACACCCCAGCAGGTAGAGTCCACTACCCTGCTCCCCCCATCCCAACTCAACGCCTTCAACTAGCACAGCTCACTTCACACCTCCGTGGCTGGCTGCTAACTGAACAGTCAGTGAGGGTACTGTCAAGTCTATGCACTCATTGATCAATAAGCATGTACACTTTACAGTACAGGCTCACTGACAATTCAATCAGTGGCCAGCCACAGAGGTGTGAGGTGGACTGTGCTGGTTGCCAGCTCCAAGTCAGGATCAGGGGAGCACAGTGGTGAACATTACATAGAAGGGTGGGGTGCCACTGTGCCACCATGACAGGGAAACTATTAATTGTTATTACTACTGGCACCTTTGGGGGTGGCATGGGTAATTTTTTTTTTAGTTCTGGCACCAACAGGGTTCAGGGAGGGAGGCATGGGTGATAATAAAGATTATTACTACTGCCATCATCAGGGTTCGGGGAGGAGGGCATGGGTAAAAGTATTTTTTGTTAATATTGGCATTATCAGGGTACAGGGAGAGGGAGCCACAAGTCCACCAGGGCAGGGGGATTACTTTAATTTATTCCTGTGGGCAACATTGGTGATTGTGGAGAGGGCTGCAAGACCACCAGGTTCTAGATTGGTGCACAGCTGCCCTTCGGCTTGCAGAAAACAATCCCAGTGCATTGTCTGTTTGGATGCCCTGCCAATGTAGCCTCAAGTTGCAGGACTTTGCCTTTGGGACTCTGCCCAATAGAGGATTTGGGCACAGAGTCCCTGGTGCACTGGGATTCAGATATATATATATATATATATATATATAGGATTTACTACAGTCAGGTGCTGTTAGCATGGGTGGACCCCTAGTTTCCAATAGTAATGTTATTACCATATGTGGACTGCCTAACAGGGTGTGTGTAATGCCCCATGTATTCTATCTCTCTGCCTGTTAGGAACTGGATAATGGCATTGGTACATTGTCAAGATTTTTCCTGCAGTTATAATAAATGTTCTGATTTCTCATAGGTATAAATATGGAGCAATACTGGATAAATTTTAACGAGAGTCAATTGAGGAAGCAGTCCAATCCAAATGTGATTTGTAAGTTTTTCATCATGGAAAGTAAAGGGAAAGATCATTTCATCGAAGAACAATTATCACATCTGAATGAGTCACATGTGGGCTTTTAAACATCCCGGCTGAGATATTCAAAGGAGTTGTGCCTGGTGCAACTGAATTGCTCCAGCACAACCCCAGAAATGTGCCCCAGGGCAATATTCATAAGGGGGAATTGCAAAGCACAATTCTCAATGCACCGGAGCTCAAAGATAATATATGCATCACATCTCCAGGGCTCATGCCCATGCATATGCAGCACATCCTGATATTCAGCCTGGGATGTGTGGCACATATGCTGGCATATGCTGGCAGATGCTCTGAGACATTAAACCAAGGTCCCATCTGCCTGGATTGGTAGTAGTTCAGGTGGATGTTAATGATCCCATGGCACTTATCGAAAAGAGTAGGGGTAGTTTTATTTGAAAAAAACATTATAAGGATATCCATTTAACAACTTGAAAAACAAGGGCAACATTTACATAATAATACAAAAAAATCCCAATTCTTACATCATGAAGGTAAAGTAATAAAACTTCTATTATAATAACAGATGTCGTAAAAACTAGAGAAAACGTCCTCTCTTGTGTTAGATCATACCCTAATTCCCCATCTATACAAAAGTAGTTAATTATCCCAAACAAAAATTAATTTATCATATCTATTCTAATCTCCTTATTTATATTTAATAAAAAATGAAAAACCTTTCCACCATCTTTGAACTTGCCTAACCGTTGAAAATGTAGTATCTTTAACATAAACTTGCCACATGGCATCACTGATTAAGACCCTAACAGTCTCGAAAGTCATTCTATTCTGACGAAGTACCAAACTACATCTTGCCTGCCATAAATAAAATTTTAAACAATGTAAGAATATGGCAAGTGTATCAGAATGAAAGCTGGAGTCCAAAAAGGTATAATGGCCTATAACACATATTTCATAAGACATATTATTAAGCCAGGTCATATTCCATATTTTGGCTAAATAGAACCATAATGGTTTTGAGTAGGAACAAGAAAATAAATAATGTTCCATGGTTTCTTCCAGATTAATGCAATCTGGATAAGGACAGTTCCTTTCCTCTAAAACTTTATGCTTGGTGTTCCCCCTTACCTGTGTTCTTCTGTAAACTGACAGCCATAAATGTTCCCACATCTGAGGCGGGAGTCTAGGGTTGACTAGTTGAGCCAAAATATAGTTGTTACACTCCAGAGTACAAAATTTAAAACTAGTCTCTTTTGGATATATTTTATCTAAAACTGTTTGACACAGTTTTTTCCCAGATTGAGCCTGAATCTCCATTTTTGTGAGATTCCAAATATATAGTTTAGAAACAGCTGAGCTAAAACAATCCGGAACATTCAAATAAGACCCTAATCTTGGGGCCACCACCCCCATGCCCTAAAATATCTATCCAAACTTAATCTACACCATGACCTTTGCGGGGACGATGATGATCCTAAACCACATTTAACCGTCTGTGATAAAAAAAGGGTATAAAAAAAACAATGGGGTCTAACATTCCCAAAACCCCTTTTTTATTGGGAGACTTGTAAAACACCTCTGAACGGGTTTTAATCAATTTCCCCAGAGCATCTGAAAAAAGCACAATTTAATCTTACCTCTAACTGTTTTGGAGGGGGATACAGCATTGCTATGTAAAGTAACATAGGAACCAGGAATTTTGTAATTATCTGTATGCGTTTTAATTTCGACATGCTCCATGATTTCCAGTTAGACACTTTAAATTCCACTTTTTATAAAGATTGTTCCCAATTAAACAAGGCCATATTCTGGGGTCCAAAAGTTATACCCAAATGTTTCAATGGTTCAGGGGATACACAAAGACCCTCTACATTCTGAGCCTCCAGGTATCCTACCCTGATATATAGACCATGACTTTTCGCTATGTTCATTTTAGAATTGGATACTACGGTAAAATCTGACGTGATTTTTAAGAATTTCTGAAATTGTGAAATTTCTGAAAAAAAAGACAGAGATCATCAGCAAAGGCTTGGGCAGTTACAGCCGATTGCATGCCTGTTCCTTGAATACCTTTCCATTTGGGATTATCCATTATAAATCTTAAAAAAGGATTTAAAGAAAAGATATAAAGAAGAGGGCTCAGGGGACACCCCTGATATACCCTGAGCTGGGTCCTAAAGTTGTAAACAATTTGGCTTCGTATGATTGGATAAACTGTTGTTGATCTACAAATTCATTTGATAAGCCTGATTAAATAATCCTGAATCCCATAGTGCTGTAAAACCAGAAACAAATAAATTTGGGAAACCCTATTGAATGCTTTTTCTTGATCTATTGTAATTAGTGTACCAAACTGGCCTGAAAGAGAGAGATGTTCAATAACATCCCTCACCACCATTAGACTGATTGTATTTTATGGGATGGTAAACTACAATATTGAACTGAGGATAATACCTGGTCAGCAAAAAGCTTTAACCGATTGTTTAAAATGTGTGTAAAAATTTTATAAACAGAATTCAGTATAATAATAGGTCTCCAATTAGAAATATTCTGCCTACCACCTGACTTATAAATGTACATTAGGAGGCCATCTAAAAAAGTAGAGGGGATTCGATTTCTTGTTGTAAAATAACCAAAAACCACCACTAAACATTCAGATAATTCGTCCTCAAACTTTTTATAAAATTCAATGGGCAACCCATCCAGCCTTGGAGATTTTCCTGATGTCATTTTCTGAATGGTTAGTTTTATTTCTGGGGGAGCAATACTGGTAATATTATGTAAGAGTTCAAAAGGTATAGGAGGAAACTGAATATGATTTAAGTAGGCCCCAATTTCCTGAACTGTGGGATTTCTGTCAGGTGATAATGTTATCCAGTAATTTTTTATGATAATAAACAAATCTTTTAAGAAGATTTGCAACACCCCCTGAGAATAAAAAAGAGCTGTCATTTCCATATTTTCCCTCATAGCTTTACAAGCCTGAAAAGTGTCACCCACTGCGGATATTTTTATCCCATTTTGAAATAATACTTTCAAGGTTTTAGCTCTATCATATTGATGGGATAATATTTCCAATTTAATCTTTTTGATTTGTCTCGAATAATTAAATCTTGAAGTATTTGACCAAGTATACAATTTATATTATTGTTGACGCAAGGAAAGATATATTAAAAAATTATCATTCGCCTTATGTTTCCCATATTTTTTTAACCAGTTTTGGAAGTCTTGTTTGGAGTCCAACCACCATTGGCCAATATTGGTATATAAAAAACAGACAGAACATCTTGCATTAATGAGGGGTCTTATACCTTGTTGAACCCTTAGTTCATCCAACGCTTTTATATATAATTTCCATCTCATAGAAAAAGATGTGATTTCAGGAATTTCATAAATATTTACAATTAATTAAACATGATCTGTAAATTCCACTGGACAGGTTTCCATAGCAACAATAGGTAAAGCATTAGATACCAGAACATAATCTATGGTAGATTTAATGGTCCCCTTTCTAAACGCAAAGTTAGGACCCCGTTTCCTAAATTTGTTACAACCTATCAAGTTTGCTGAAACTATTAAATCAATAAGGGCATTCAAATCATCGAAGATTTTAGCTCTTGATTTTTTAGTTATTATATTAGAGGGAATCTCACAATTTAAATCACACAGTAAATTATATTATGAGTGGTCATTAAGTATCGTTTAACTGCTGTAAACAGTGTCAATCTCCCTGCTTTTGTCTGTGGGCTATAAATGTTAATCAGCCTATACTTTTTATTCTTCCAAGTCCCATCCAATAACAAAGCTCTTCTAGGAAGAATATTCACCAATTTTGTTAATTGGAAAGAAAATGAATTAAATACATTCCCTACCCCATCTGCAGTATCTTGTCCAAAGGACTAAAAAGAAGGTCCCCAAATCCATTCTCCCTGAGCATTTCTGATATTATATGTAGAAAAGGCCCATGTTTCCTGTAAAAAGCAGATTTCTAAATTGAACCTATGTAAATAATCAAACACCATCTGTCTTTTACCTGCGTTTAACAGACTGTGTATATTTATTGATCCAATTTTCAATTTAGCCATGTGATGAAGTTTTTTTAGACCTTCTCGGGGATCAACTTTTTTCCTTCTTTTTTTCTTTTCCTCTTTATACCCTGCAAACCCCTGTTTTTTGTATTTCCCTGTCTTGGTCTCTAGGATTACTATCTCCTTCCTCTTGATCCATGTCTGAATCCCCACATTATGATACCAGAACTGCAAAAGGATTATTTGATGTAACAGTATCCGAAGAGGAAGTAGAAGGGGGGGGAATACTGATTGACCGATGATTCCTAGGGGATCTACGCCTCTGAGGTGGAGATAAAACTAAAGGGGCACTACTCTGTGCTGTTTCACTATAACTGACTGGAGTAAGACACTCCTGCTGTAAATCCTGCTTCTCCAACACTTGAGGGGAAGGGGGAGGGGAAGAATGTATGAGAATCGAGGGGGATGAAACCTTAATTTCCATCTGGCCAAAATTTCTATCAGGAACATCCCCTTTTACCAATTCATCTTGTTGAGGTTTTCCAGGTACTTCAGCTATATCTTGAGCTTGTTGAATTAGGAGATCGGGGCTAATATTACAAGCTGCATTTTTTGCTACCCAGGGGCAGTCCTTAAAAGCATGCCCCACATCCCACATAGGTCACATTTTGCGTGTGATGCACATTGAAAGGAAATGTATCCTACCTCCTCACAATTCCCACATCTAGGTTTATCACATGTGCTAGAAATATGGGTACGTGAACCACAGGCTTGGGGCTGCCCAGCATAAAAACATACCCCCTGTCTCTACCTAGTATAAATGAGTTTGGAATATGGACAATTTCAGAATCTGTATTTTGTAGTTTCACCTTATATCTCCATCCCCCGGTCCAAAAATGTTCTGTATTCACAATGGCTTCAGGGTCCCCTAAAATTTCACATCGCTGAGACAAACAATATGTAATATCTGCTACATGCATGCCCTCACTACGGAACATTACCATAATGAATTTAACCAATGGTTTAGAAAACAGAATAACCACAAAGGGAGACCAAATGGGGGAATATTTCACCTGGATGTGCCTCTCCCAAAAAAGATCTAAAAAATGGGCAGAGCGAAAACTTATGTCAAAATTGTCTTCCCCTGAGATGTTTATAAAAGCAAACACCTCTTGGGGAGAAGACCTTAAAGAGTCCTTCAATAGGGTTTTACCCACAAAATATCAGTCCAGTCTGTCCTCCATACCACCATTGTACCGGATTCGCACCGCATTCCTCCTGGGAGCAGCTTCTTTTTTTATATTTGCGAATAGTTCTGATAGTAAGGGTTGTTTATTTGCAGATTCATCCTGATTTTGATCATTCTCAGGTTCCTCATTGATATTTAGGTCTTTTTCAACAGGTCTTAAGGGTTTAACTCCCACTGTCGGTGAAGGCACTTCAGTGGTATCATTCCTAGGAATTAGAACATCTGCAGATGTTAAATCTGGCGCTTCTTGGCCTTTAGGAGTAGTTAATATTTGATCCAAGACCTGTCGTGGAATCCAAGTAGATGAAGAGGGAGTAAATGGTAGTTTATCGTCCCACTCCGGATACGGTACCCAAATCCCTGCAGGGTTTTGCTTCC
The DNA here is from genome assembly GCA_016271365.2 of Neoceratodus forsteri. Lineage (NCBI taxonomy): Eukaryota > Metazoa > Chordata > Ceratodontiformes > Ceratodontidae > Neoceratodus > Neoceratodus forsteri. Next base: position 998,350,333 of record CM057454.1, on the reverse strand, counting down.
AACCGGACCAGAACAATGCTTCACCCGGAGTCCATGTTCTGTCTAGCAACTCAGTTGATTTATGAGACGGTACCAACTCAGCTTTTAAAGTTCCCATATTTAAATGTCTGTTGGCTAAGATTTTTGTGAGCCTTTTATCTTTCTGTACATCCTTTTGACCAAATTTTGAGATATTTGTAAAAGAAAAATGCATAGCTGTAGCTTCAGAGTCCAAGTTGTTAGTTTGAAATCTGACAGCCACTTGGACGTCAGGAAGGGTCACAAAGCCTGAAGTTTTTGGCAAAGTTGGATGCCTTGGTTTTAGGTTAATGTCAGTACTTTTAATCTCATTCCATGTAATAGGCATTGGGACAGTCTCACTTTGCATATTAATCCCAGATTTTACAACATTTTTAGCTGAGGAGCAGGGTTGTAGGCACATGCTTGAATCTACTGCGTTTAAACTTCCAGCCAGCTGACTCTCCCCTTTCACTTTTTCAGAGGCAGAGGAAGAAGCATTGTAAATAGTGACTGACTCACGCTGCCCCAGCTGGGCCTTTGAACTTGCTGCATCAGAGGTTTCCCTGACAGACTTCTCCGCTGAAGTAACACTTAAAGCCAGACATTGCACCTCCTCGAGTTTTGCTTGTAACATAGCTTTTTCCTGAGCATGCCCCAGTTCCCTTTTTTGCAAAAATAAACATGATGTCTGCTCAGCAGCTTCTGCTGTATCCTTAGGGTTTGTGGCCTTCACCTCATTTTTTGAATTAGCAGTAAGATCCTCTGTGGAAAAAAATTCTGTTGGAGTATTACCTTCTTCATCTGAGTTTAAAAGATTCTTTACCAAATGCTCGAATTCCATACCATGAATGGTTTAAGGGATTTCAGACTCCTGTAAAGCTTGCACCTCCATCCTCTCTGACTGCAAGTCTGGACTGGCCATTGCAGTGGCCATAGGTTTCCCCCTACTGACAGCAATGCAGTAGGGGAATTTCCCCGGTGTCCTGGCCAAATTTCCCTCATTCACTAAAAATACCACCAACAGCTTAATCTGGTTCAAGGTCAGTTGGCATTCATCTGTATCCCCTTCCCCTGGGTCGTGCCTGAAAATAGGCAGGATTTGTCTAGTGCACTTACCCGGTCAACAAAAAATCGATAAATAAATACTGGGACACAAAGTTGAGTCAGAAACTCATGGCTCAAATGGTAGTCACCCAGAGGTGAGCTATTGTAATGCAAGGTGCATCACAGCAGCTGCCAGCCATGAGTTGCTACCTCCCAACACTGTGCACAAGCACCCAATAATGTCCCTGGCATTCCAGTGGTCCCCCCTCCCTGCCCATAACCCAAATCACCCATAATACAATGTTATTAATGCCCTGGTAGTCTAGTGGTACCCCCAACCCCCCACCCACACAGGATCTCCAGCCTACCCAGCCCCCCATCATCGGCAGGCAGCAAACCCACCAGCATACCTCCGCAGCCACCTGCCAAATGACAGCTTACAGCATCAGCTGCCAGATGATTGGTCCACACTGTGGACAAACGGGCTTGCAGTGCATACTGTAATAGCACTCACAAATATATGAATAAAGTAATTTATTCACATATTTGTGTGGACCAATGGGCTTGCAGCTGATACTGTAAGCTGTCTTTCGGCTGGCAGCTGTAGAGGTACGCAGGTGGGTTTTCTTTTTTTTTTTTAATTTAAAGTTTATTCATACGTTTTCCACCATAAAAGGCAGCATACAGAGAAAATTGATAGAGATTTATCGATACATAGTGATAGGATGCTGCCCACCCCCAACCCCCTTACTTCAGTAACCCATCTCAGTACCCGTGGATGCCGAGCAACAAACCAAAAACCATGCATGAGTGATAACCCTAGTATAGGTTTAGTTCGGAGCCAGAGAGATTAGTGAGTGAAGGGATCCCAAATTCTAGTATAAACTGCCAGACTGTTGTGCAGACTGGCTATTGCTTTTTCCGTGCGCAAGTTAGATAATACTTCACTCACCCATGCCTGGAAAGAAGGGGAGGACCCGTCTTTCCAGTGACAAAGAATTATTTTCTTAGCCGACAGGGCAATCATGGAAATATGAAATTTGCATACCCTAACTCTAATAGAAGACAGGTCCCCTAACACACATATTTCAGTGGCAAAATATTCTTGGAGACCCAACAAGGGTCTAAGGAAGTTTGGATTGAAACCCATAAGGTGGAAATTCTTGGACAAGACCACAGCATACGAAAAAGTGTGCCCTCATCCTGTGAACACTTGTTGCACTTATTTAAATCTAGGAAACCCCATTTGTGAAGTTTGGACGGGGAGTAATATAAGTTGTGCAATACGTGGTATTGCATGAGGCGCAATCTATCTTGAGAAATAAATTTATGACATGACTTCCAGAGAGAGTGCCAATCCAGCTGAAACTAAGGGAAAAATTATTCCAAAATCTTGAAGGCCCAACTAGGCCCCCAAATTCTTTTGTGAAACAAAACCTGATATAGTTTGGAAATTGCACCAGGAGAGCCAGAGAGTGGGGATACCTCAGGTATCAGAGAAGACGTATTCTGAGAAGGAGGAGTGCTACCCAGGGTAATTACCAGTAAGTATTTCAATTGCAGGACTTTAAAATAGGAAGAAGGCGGGATGAGAAATTTCATAACCATCTCTTCTACTGATAACCAATGCCCCCCACCATCAGTAAAAGCCAAGAGCTTCTCTCTCCCAGTTGGGCAACCAAAGTCGGGAAATTTGACTCTAGTTAATAGTAAATGATGGAGAGTTCCAGATAGACTGGGCCAGGTCCAGATGGGGGAATACTGCAGAACGGAACATATCTGTGAGTAGACCTTTAAAGAGGTCCTTATCCTGGAGCACTCTACGGCCCCTCTCACTTGGGATAGCCTAAGAAAGAATAATGCAAGAGGATCCAGATTTTTGTCATTGATTGCATCCAATTCTATTTTGAGCCAGATAGGTTGCATTTCTTCTGGGACGGGAGATACCCACCTCGAGCATTTCACAAGATGGCTAGCCCAGTGATATATTGCCAGATGGGGGATTCGCAGCTCCCCCCTCCAATTTTGGGCTGCCAGCTTATGATAAGCCAAACGGGGATATCTATCGGCCCAGATGAATCTAGTGAAAATACCATGTACCTTTTTAAACCAGAGTAAAGGAATAAAGGTGTTGAGATGGGACAACGGGTAAAAAATCCTAGGAAATACATTCATCTTGATTATGTTGATCCGGCCCCATAAAGAGATAGGGAGTTTAGACCACCTCTCAAGGTCATGCATAATCCCCTGCAATAGGGGATCTAAATTTTGCTTGAACCATGCTAGAGGGTTACGTGAAAGTTTGATACCCAGATATTTGAATGACCTGGGTGTCCATCATAGCTCAAAAGGGCTAATGTCAGTTTTGAAAACTTTGTGATTTAATGGGAAAAACAGGGACGTACTGGCATTCAATTTGTAGTTGGACAGAGCACTAAACCTTACTACTTCCCTTAGTAAGGCCGGGACGGAGGATACTGGGTGGACAGATGTATTAACAGATCGTCTGCATATGCAGTGACTTTGACTTCATGTTGCCCAATTCTCACCCCTTGTATGGAATCATTATTGAGAATATTTTGAATAAGAGGTTCCAGATATAAGTTAAATAATAGAGGGGAAAGGGGGCACCCCTGCCTAGTACCCGAGTGAAGCAAGAAAGAATGGGAGAAGGCCCCATTCACAGAAATTCTTGCCAAGGGATTTTTATAAAGGGCGGCAATCCAGGAAATAAACCAGGGAGGGAAGTGGAAGGCCTCCAGAGTACGGATCAAGAAGTTCCAGTTCATACGGTTGAATGCCTTCTCGGCATCCAGGGAAACCAAGCCCGCAGGGAATTCCGCATCCCTGGTAACCGAGAAGACATGCGACAAGGTGCATAAATGATCGGAAGATGAGCACCCTTTCATAAATCCAACCTGATTTGTACCTATTAGCCCAGGAAGAACCACTGCCAACCTATTAGCCAGAATTTTAGAGAGGATCTTAATATCCTAATTAAAAAGCAAGATAGGTCTGTAACTTTGAACCAATTTGAGATCTTTATCAGGTTTAGGAAGTAGGACAATCAAGGCCTCGTAGAGATATGGATCTGTCTCTGCCCCAGATAGGATTTGCTGAAATAAGTGACCAAGTATTGGTAAGAGGAGGTCTCAAAAGACCTTGTAAAATAAAGCAGAAAATCCATCTGGACCAAGGACCTTGTCAGCAGACAGTTCACTAATAACCTTAGCAATTTTCTCCTGGGAAATAGGGACAACCAGAGCATCACTACACTGACCAGCAAGAGGGGGCAAGTAGGAGTCCCCTAAATAACCCTCTATGTCTTCAGGATGGGGGGGTGCTCCATGTCGCTGTACAATTTAGAATAATAAGCAGCAAATTCTTGAGCTATCTCAGTGGGAGACACCTTAAGGGATCCATCTCCCACTGACCTGATGGGAGGGATAAATCTCATTGATTCCTGTTGTTTAATACGCAATGCCAGTAATCATCCCACTTTCTCCCCCTGATCGGTGTAATTAGCCCTGGTATGATTAATAGCTAGTTCTGCTTTCTCTTGAAGTAGCCCCAAATATTTATCCCTTAACTTCAGGAGTTTCCAAGTACCCTCATCTAGAGAATTGGCAGGAAGATTAACTTCCAGTGATCTTATTTGGGTTAATAAGGATTTTAGCTCCTTCTCCTGTGCTCTTTTCCTACCAACCGCCATGCTAATAAGTATCCCTCTCATGAAGGCTTTGAAGGCCCCCCACAAGATATCAGGTTTTGCACTATCTAGAGGATTTAATGAGAAAAAGGATTCTATTTGTTCCCTTATAAGTTTGCAATATTTAACATCTTTAAGGAGCTGGTCATTGAGTTTCCATCTAGTTTCCTTATTAGATGAATTGAGCAGAACCAAACTGCATACTACTAATGAGTGATCAGAGATTGGGCCGGGTTGAATCGAGGAGGTCTTCACCCCAGGCAGAAGACATTGAGAAATGAGTAAGTAATCAATGCGGGACTTCGAGCCATGTGCCATAGACCTAAAGGTAAACTGTCTGGTATCCGGGTGTAAAACACACCAGATGTTGCAGAGCCCACATTGGTCTAATAAATCATTGAATGCTTTCTGTCTGGGGGTAGCCCCACCCAAGCCACTGCCCAGTCTGTCTAAGTTAGGATCTAGTTCTTGATTGAAATCTCCCCCTAAAATAATTTTAATGAGAAGTATTGGGAGAATGACAGATATAAGCCTCATAAAAAATCCAGGGTCGTCCAGATTAGGGCCATAAACACAGCCCAATAATATTGGGATAGACCAAAGGGTACCTTTAACCAGTATAAACCTACCCTCGGTATCGTTAATCACTTGTGTGAACAAAAATGGAATACTCCTATTAATCATGAGCTTGACCCTACAGCTACTTGTGGTGCCCTGGGCACTATAAATTGATCCTACCTGCTGTCTCCTTAATTGTAAAGCTTCCGCTTCTAATAAATGGGTTTCTTGCAAAAAGGTTATCTGTGAACTGAGCAAACTTAAATGCTTGAGAACCTGGTATTGCTTATGTTGCTTTCTGATCCCCTTAACATTCCACAATGCAAATGTTAGCTCATTAGTCATCTAGGAAAAATAGATGGGCTAAAATGATTACACTTAGCACACGAGATGTATATCCCCTCTACATGTATCCCCAGGGTTACTGCAGTAACACCTACCCTCCTCACTAGCCCCCCCAAAAGTAAAAGCCACCCATCCCCTCTATCCCCCCACCCTCGAGCCATGCCCCAAACCCCACCCACACTCACCAAACTGTCACAAGCAACGCTCAGCACAGTACTGGTTCTAATCCCTCTACTCCCGCCCCCCGATAATGAACCGAGCCAATATGCGCTGTTGCACTCAAATCGCAGCCTGTATAAACTGAGCACTGCAAGTTATACCCCAAATGAAAGAGAATGGCCCTGGGCCTTCACCTCGAACCAACCAGAGCATGGACCTAAGGGAGTTTGTATTGAAGGGACCATAGAGAGACCACTACACCATCCAAGTGTTTGTGATAACCCAGATTGAGACGAGAAGCACAGGGTGAGTCACCTGTAACCAAAACCAGACCAGAAACCACTAAAGGGAGAGATACCTCAGCTCTTATTGAGAGCGGAAAATGAGATGAGAAAAGCTGGAATCGCTCCACCGGAGGGGAAGGCATGACAACTGCCTCCACCCACCATGAGCCCACACCCAATGCACAGGTCCTCCCTGCAAAATTGAGAGTGGCATTCGCAAATCAATTAGTTAAACACCGCTAAATCCTCCTCGAGTAGTGCTACCTCGCGAGTCCCCAAAGGTTGAAACGCCCTCTAGTGGCCAGTTCCCTGACCTGACTAAATGAGAAACAGGAATGGAGAAAGCCCAGGAACATCCTAGTACCAATCCAATCAAGGAAAAATTAGAAACTAGCCTACAACCAATTGAACTAGGCTCTTTTGGCCCCCAACAGAAGTAACTGCCCAAATTTGGCACACAAATCCCCCTGAGAAGGCCCCAAACCCAAGTGTCCACTGCTTCAGACCAGCATGGGCCCGTTATGAAATGGGAAGAATAGAAAAGTCGGGGCGGTCTGCAGTGATCCCCCCAGCCCAAAACGGTAGATGCAATTTCCCAAGACTTCACATTTAGATAATTTCTCTAAGGGAAAAACCAAAAGTTCAAACTCTCAACTCCGTGTAGTACTCCATTCTGCACCACAACCATTCAAGAGTCGTTAAAGAGATCAGACAATGTGGATTTAAGGTTCATCAAAGCCTCTTCAGGGTCTTCGTAGCTTTTCCAGGATCCATTAGTTGAAATCTGTAGTCTGGCTGGGTAACCCATCCTGAACTTCAAGCCTGCTGCAATTAGCTTAGAAACAATAGGGTGGAATGCTTTGTGTTTCAAGCGAACCAAGACGGGTAGATCTTGTGAGATTCTCAACTTTATATTTTCCCAGCGAACCTCTTGCAAAGCTTGCACTTTTTGCAGGAAATGCTATCACTCCAAATAATTCAAAAACCGTTACACAATAGGGTGGGGAGGATCCTGCAGGGATGGTTTAGGCCATAAAGCCCTGTGGGCATGCTCTATTATGTAGCCGGGACCAAATGGAAATGGGCCAGCCACCCGCTCAACCAGCTTCTGAACAAATACCACAACGTGTTGGCCTTCCTCTCCCTCCAGTAAACCGAGGATCACCACATTGTTTCTTCAGCTCCGACCCTCTAGGTCCTCAAGTTTAGCTTCAAAACGAGACAATTTCTGGCACATCAAGACCAGATCAGGGTCGAGACTATTAATTCTTTTCACAATAGAAGCAATTCAGACTGTGTTATCAGACACAGACATCGAGAGTTTGTCTAGCTTTCTAGACAGTGATTTCAAATCCATTGCCATATCCTTCATTTCTTCTCGAAAGGGTTTAAACTCCTCAAGAAATCTGGAAAGTGTTAAAGGTTCCTGATCACTAATTTGGCTCAGCGGATCAGGCCCAGAACCACCCGAGGCCCTGGATTTCTTAGAAACTTTCTCGGGAGTTGCTGGAGGGGTATGCTTCTGTGGGGCTTTCTTCATGCAAGCCTCCTTCTGTCCAAGATATAACCAGACTAGAGTGCCACAGCTATTTTGCAACAATAAATCTCAAAGACAAGAAAAAATAGTGAATTAGAATGCCAAAATCAGATAAAGTAGTAAATGGGAGGCAGGAGCTTCTTGAGGGAGCTGCTACTCAGCACTCTGCATCACGTGATCTCCGCAGGTGGGTTTTCTGCTGCCCGCCTAAGATGGGGGGGAACTGAGTGGGCTGGGGATCCTGTGTGAGTGGCAGGTGCCACAAGACTATCAGGGAATCATTATCATGTTGTTTTTGGTGATCAAAGCTACGGGAGGGGTGAGGTACCACTAGACTACCAGGGAATTATTATAATATTATATTTGGCGATCAGAGTTATGGAAGAGGTAAGGGGTACCACTAGACAACCAGGGAATTATAATAATATTATATTCGGTGATCAGAGCTACGGAAGGGGTGGGGGGTACAACTAGAGTACCAGGGACTTATTACACTGTTATACTCAGTGATAGAAGGTACAGGAGGGGAAGGGGGTGCCACTAGACCTCCTCAGACAGTACCGCATGCTGTGCAGGGCACCAGGTGCATTTCACTGGCCAGCCTTGCACAGCACATGCAAACAGGCCATAATTTTTTATTTTATTTATTGAAAGAAATCAGAATTACAAACCTTTGAGTCATAGACTCCTTTGCAAAGGCTTCATGTCAGCATGAAAGAGAAAAGAAAACTACACAGAGTATCGCTAGTAAATTACAGAACTTAAACATTTGGTACAGAACTTGTAACATTTTACACAGTACTAAACTTTAACATTTGGTACAACTTAAACATTTGACACAGTGTACAACGATGGGTTTCATCAGCAGGGATCATTAAAAAGGTCCCAGGTCAACACTTAAGTACATATGACAGTAATTCAGTTGCAGAGGGTCTTACAAAATAGGCCCAGTGTCATGATATACAGTATTTTCATTGAGACTGAGGATCCAGAGCTTGGGAAAAGAGAAGAACAAGTCCCTATGCCACGGCTATCTTATTGCTGTAGTGCTGGAACCTGCTTGTAACATGGTTTTATTTGCATGAAATAACCCAAAACAAAGTTTTACACTGTCATGTGTTGCAGAGTTGAGGAGGGACTTGAGACCAAATTGACCCAAACTGAATGTATGGGAGATTGTAGACGGTAGGTTCTTTAGTCATAAAAGGGCACGATAACAGAAAGACCGTTGCCCAAGGGAAGTTCTACAGTTGGGTACTAGTAGGGAGGGATTTGCTGAGTGCCTTGGTGCCCTCCTGAGAGAGGCTGTTTGAATAATAGGGTGGAGGCCTATTGGTGCTTGTTTGTGTGTTATCTTTTTTGCTAGAAGGCAGGTGTGATACTGAACCCTATCTTGGAAGTTTAGCCAGCCAGTAACTTTGTAAAGCTCACAAGTATGGGTTAGCCTGTTACAATTTGAGACCAGACAGCAAGCTTTGTTGAGGGCGAGGTTGATACTGTGCAGGGCAGTATGGTCAGCAGACTCATAAATTACTATGCCATAGTCCACCAAGGGAAGTGTTGAGGAGGACACTGCTAGATGCATTACCTGTGGGGGAATGCAGTGCTTATGTCTGTATAGGATCCCCAGCCTGGTGTTAACAGAGGAAGATACTTGTTGAATGTGAGTGTGATATGTGAGGGAGGTGTCTAACATGACTCTCAGGTATTTAAAGCAGTAGACCTGCTCCAGTGCAATACCATGGGAATTAGAGATGATTAGCAGTGTATTACAGGGCGGGTTCTGGCAGTGGGTGAAAATCATTGATTTAGTCTTCTTATAGTTAAGTACTAGGCGGTGTTCAAAGAACCAGGTTTTGAGCTCTCCAAAGAAGCCCTGCAGGGTGGATTGTAGTGTGTTGAGATGGTGATGTTTCCTAAAGACAACAGCATCATCAGCATAGAGCAGTAGCTTGCCACTATAGGATTGGGGGAGGGAGTTCAGAAAGAGGGCAAAAAGCAGTGTGCCTAAAATGGACCGTTCTGGACCCCTGTTAGGACTGGCTGACTGGAAGATAAGTTTTCATTAATCTTTACCTTTTCGGTCCTGCCTATGAGATAGTGTTTGTGCCAGAAGGTAGCCTCTGGGGAGATATTCAGTGATGGTACGGAGTGGAGAAGAATCACATGACTGACCGTATCAAAAGTTTTGGTCAGATCGATATAGAGAGCCCCCACTACTGAGCCTTGATCCAGGGCCTCATGTATATATGAGGTAAATTTGAAAATGGCAGTGGAGGTGCTGTGACCCGTCCAGAACCCATTTTGTTCATGACAGAGCAGATCGTATTTGGTCAGGTAGTCAGTGAGCTGGTCAGCCACTATTTTTTCAAGGGCCTTTGAAAGGGTGAGCAGGATGGATATTGGCCTGTAGTTACTAGTGGAAGTGGGGTCACCACTCTTCAATACAGGAGTTATAACTACTCTTTTCCAAGAAGTGGGGAATTGGCTGTGGCATAGGGATAAGTTAAGTATTTTGTTGAGATGGGACAGGGTCTTATCCATAGTTAGCTGGATGAGCTTGAGATCCAAGCCGTCACTACTATGGCGAGAGTTTGCCAGTGCTTTATTTAGATAGCATTTTGCCTCATTGCAAGAGATGATTCGTAGCTGGAAAAGAGGATGTTTGGAGGTGGTAGGAGAGTTTATGGGGTGGTTTTGGATCGGTTCAAAGAAATTAAGGGAAGAATATGGCTGAGGTCTCTGAAGGCAGTATTGAGGGCATCAGCGATAGATTTTGGGTCTTGGGAGATAACTCCATCAATTTGAAGCTGCACTGGTGTATGGGATACATTTTTCCCCATTAGTTCCTTAATATTTCTCCAGAAATTGTTACCAGAGCCTCAGGATGAGGTGAGAGCTTGGTTGTATTACGCAGCTTTGGCTTGCCGGATAGCCCATGTGTACATGTTTCAAGCCTCCTTGTAATTACTATCTGTCTTGGGGGAGTTGCGAGGCAAGGGCCTTATGCCAGAGGTTATCCCTTTGTCGCATTTGGTCAAGTAGAGACTGGGAAATCCAAGGGGTGTCCAGAATTTTAACTATATGCCTGGAGAAGGGGGCAAAGATGTCACAGGCAGAGTTAAAGTTGGAAATAAAATACGTGAGGGCAGCATCAACTGATTGGGCAGTGTGAATAGGAGACCAATCGATGGAAGCATACAAATGGCCCCATTTGTGCCTTGCATGTATAATGGCCCCATTTGCATACTGCTGGCTGAATATTAGGGAATTTGCACACAGTGTAACTCTGTTACACTGGCACAGTTCCCATTCCTGGTCTTCAGCCCTGTCTGGGGGAATGCTCCAGCTTATCATGTTTGCGCAGTGCACATTACCTGCTATATTCAGGGGAGATGCACCATGGCTCATCTCCTTTGAATATATTCCTGAGTTGCATCAGAGCAACTCAGTTGCACTGCACCACCACATGTGCCATTGCCAGGCACAATTTTGAATATCAGGGCCCTAAAGCAAAGTGCAAAAACACTGTGCTTTACCAGTGTGAGCAATCCTGAAAACTACATGAAATGTTCTCCTGGAAATCCCTGTACATCCAGGGCAAATTCTTGTCATTCTTATGTCAGTTTTACCTTTATTGATGATGTTAAGAGGCAGTATAGTGCAGTGGTTTAAGGCTCTGACCTGCAAATTTTGTGACATTCAGCAGACCAGACCTAGGTTTGAATCCCATGGCTTTTATTTGCATACTGTGTGACCCTGAGCAAGTCACTTAACTTCCCAGGCGCCCCTGTAAAAAAGATTTCAGCTTAGTGTGGTACTCCTGGTTAAACATCTAAATAAAAAAGAAATAAATATTTTTCCAGTTGTGAAGTCTGACTACAGCCAACACATAATGGTCATAACACTGATCTTTCTGAGCATCAGGAAGTAAATCAGATCCATCCTGAATTGCTGTCAGAATTTCATTGCCTGTTATCACAAGATTTGCTGGTAACTGACATAATTGTGCAGTCCTGTAAATGGTCCTGTGAAGAGGTTTTCATGATGTACATGACCACAGATACTTTGTTATACTTTGAGACATTAAAAGCATTAAGCAAAATTCTATGTTGCAACACTATGTAAATCCCGATGATAGTGCCAGTGTTGCACAACTGATAGAAACTGATCTAAGTGAACATGTGCATTATTTTCAGCCTTTAATACAAGTGGTCAGCAACTGATTATTGTGATAGCATCACAATGGTAATGTGAGATGCTGTCATCACACAGAAGCAATAGATATTTATGGATTCCACTTAGAAAGGATTAACTGCATATTGTATGGATATGCTTTTTATGCTCTTTTAATTCGAAATGATACAGGCCCAGGAATTCAAGTGGCATACTTTGTTGTTAGGGAAGAAAGCATAGCAACATTGACCATATGCTTGCAGAAAGTGAAGGATGCAGTTGTATCTTTCACACCAAGGTAAGTCAATGATATGACGTACAGAAGTACTTTTTCAAATGTACTTTATTGATTATGTTTTCAAGTCTTTCAGATTAGTGGACTACAAATGCCATTGCCATAGTTTTTGATTTGATACTGTCCTTCGACTGAGTCTAAGTCGTCTTTCTGGAAATCTTCATGGAATATTCCTGTCTTATTCTACTTGACCGCAATATTTCTGTTAGAACTCATGAGACGATATTAAGTTATCTGCAATGGTGATTTACTGTCTAGCATGTTCAAGGGGGTGGGACTGCCAAGGACTTTTTTAATTCTTATAGTACATCTTCCCCTTGAATACATTTGTTTTTGAAGTACTTGTCAATGTGAAACACGATTAATGTTTTAGTGTGTCTGTGCTGTTATCATCCCACAGTTTCATAAGTTATGCCTTTGAAATCATCCAATTTATTTTATTGATTTTGTTGTTCACCGAGTAGGCCCACTAGGACTAGAAGTCACTTTATAAGGGGTGACTCTGGGGAAGGGGATACAGATGGTAACCAACTGGAGCTGAAGCAGATTAAGCTGTTTGTGATATTTTTAGTGAATGGGGAAAATTTGGCCAGGACACCAGGAAAATTCCCCTACTCTTTTTGAGAAGTGCCAAGATCTTTAACTTCCACTTGAATAACCACCAGAATTGGCAGACAGGATATCGGTTTAACATCTCATCTGAAAGACGGCACCTCAGAAGTGCAGTATCCCCCTCATGATGCACTACAGTGTCAGTATTGTGATTTACCCCAAATGCCTGGTGTGGGGCTAGAACCCACAACCTTTCGATTTTCTAATCTCAGAGGGGTATTTGCAACCTGCTGAGCCACTGACACTGATATACATGGTAAGGGTGTGTGAGAACTTCAAGTTTTATGTTAGTGGTACTGCTATGTACAGGAACTACTCAGTGATAGGTCAGATGGTGGCTGGACATGGTGGAGAGAGTGTTTCTGTGCTGGTCTCCATGTACAGTATGGTGATGGGTGTGGGTGGTCAGATGGTGGAGGAGTGTGGCTAGGTGGTTGGATACCAGCTGATGTGGTGGTGGTGGTGGGCAGTATTAATCATAATGTGTTATTTCATGTAATGAATGGGGTACTGGAAAGGTGAGGGGAAACTACATAACAAGGAATGTATATGTAATATGGAGGTTGTCGATTGGGAGGCGGTTAGTGCTAGACACCAGACAATAGATGTTGAATAAAGAGGGTATGTGGTGATAGAAGATGTGGACCGTTACACAGCACAGTACATATACAAACATGAAAGATGGTGTTTGGATATGTGGAACGTGGACATTAGATAGCAGTGATGTGTGCATGTACTGGATGGATTGCTGCTGTGTGTGTGTGTGTGTGTGTGTGTGTGTGTGTGTGTGTGATGGCACATGTGTGTGCATTGCTTACAGCACGTTTTTGCTGATGTTAAACAGCACCATGCATCTGGCTGTTTATCGATGTTCAAACCATTCAGCTCATGCCAGTGCTCTATTGCAGGAGGGATCTTTCATTTGCATCTGTGCTGTGGTTTTGTCTCTGTGCCAGCTTTCTGGCTTTTGCATCATGAAAAGGGTTACATTTAATATGTTCCTCTCTTATCCCAGCTGATGCATTCCCTGTTACTGCATTGCAAACCTGCTTTTTGACACACTGTTTCAGTATGTTTCCTTTGTTTTTCAAATGGTTGTAATATACCAGTAGTTGGTCTGTGTTAAGATATTATTTCTTTACCTATGGTATCTTCTGATGATAACTAATTAGCCATGGGTGTAATTAGAGCTCATGATATGGAATGCTACTTCATTTATGGCTCTGCCTAGCTATTTAACATTTTCCTCATTTTTCATTTGGTTGTCCATTTACTATAATGTTTTGCTTATAGGTGTGTTATGGATGACAAAAACAGGAAGTAAATGAATGCCATTAAACATGTACTTACACATGAGAAAATAATTTGGTTCTGGTTCCATGTTCTACAGGTATTACTGCTGCATTACATACTTAGCATTATCCTAAACGTTTTGTATGCCTGTGATATGTGAACAATATGTTGTAACTCAATCATTATTTACAAAGCTACTGCTTCCTGTGGTACCAACTGGTATGGTACTGTACTAAGCGTTCTGTATTAGTCATACTGAGCTTACTTGATTACACACTGTACATAAGTGTTTGTTGCTGTGCTTTTATTTGCCTATTATAAAATGACTTTGGTGCTCTGTACTTATCTTCCTGTCATTCTGTACTTCTTATACCAGATATCCCAACTGTTTAGTCTTCATGATAGATGTTCTTCTCAGCTTACTAACATGTTAATCCTTCCCCCCACCTGCTTTTCTTCTTATCCCTTCTCCTCTCCTTTTGCAGTACTACTCACACTACTCCTGCTCCCTTCTCTTGTTTGAAATCACAGATTCCCACATTGTGTCCCCCTATCTTTCTCCCACTGACCTTTTGTCTGTAAGTTCTTGTGCTTACTGCACTGTCCCCAAGTTCTTGACTGCTTATCTCTTCCTCCTCTTTCCTCACTGCCTAATATTATCCCTCCTTCTCCCCTTGCCATGTTTGATTTTCTTAATGTGCCTAATCATTGTGTGCTTCCCCCATATCCCTGTCTTATTCCATGTTGGTCCTATACTTGGTTTTTGACTGTCTTCACTGTGAGTAAGGTTGTATTTTTTCTTCTTAGCTCCACCACTGTTCCTTGTAGCAATGTGTTTCCACTCCTGTTTCCTCAGTTTCATTAAATAGCTCCATTGCCCCCTCTGTTATTACTAACACTGTATGATATCACAGTCCATGGTCTTCATACCATGTTTCTAACAAGCTTTTGGTCCTTCTTCCATTGCTTTCCTTGTGCTCCTTCCTGAAACTGTATACTATTAACCCAATGTCTCCTGTTTCTTTCCCTACCCTTCTCCCACCATCCCCGTCTCCACTTTCCCCTGTCTGCAAATAGTACCCCTGCCATCCTGGATGGATCCCTATTCCCCAACCTCACATACAGCACGAGACTTTGAAGGAAGGATTTTGATCTAGTTCGGGGTGTCCTGTGGCAACACAATGTGCAGTATTAGATACTACTGCCAAACAAACTACATACATCCTTTGTAAAATATTGCAAGTTTTCTGAGTTGCTGTCACACTTTCCAGGTGGAGGGCACAATACAAATGTGTTATTTCATAATTGAACTTTCAATTTGGCAGACCACATGGTAAAAATGGCACTTCTTGTCATGCTTCATCACAGACTATCCTATAGCAAACAGGAATGCAGCATACAATCTGCACTAACGTAACCCTGTATAGCTCTTAGGTGTATGCCTATATCATGTCATCAGAATGAGAGCAAGTCATGGTCAAAGTCAGGGAGCTCTCCACTATAGTTTTACACTGCTGGGGATACACTGCTGTGGATTTGCATGGCAAGGGGATGATTTCACAGAAGTTGCAAATTCTGTGACTCTCGTGAAAAAAATACAGCCTTGATTATGATCCTTTCTGTAAGTGTATGCATGATGTTTTTTTCTGGTACTGTATATTTTTGCTTGGAAGATCATAATACATCTTTGTTCTTTATGTCTTTATGCCCACCTCAGATCCCCACCCTAGGACACATCTGGAAACATGCTCTTATTTGCTCAGTATGTGTATCCTGTTCTAAGCTGTCAAGTAAAGAATTACAGGAATCAATACATCAGTAAATACATATACACATGTTGTGTAGCTACTTAATGCAGTGATATGCAAACTGTCATAATTACTCTAGTTATTTGACATAATGTTGTCTGCAATCAGGCATTTAAGTGAGCTGCAGTGGGATATTGCAGTATTCCATTACTCATGTGTCACTGCTCCTGGGCAGACTGGGCATGGGCAGACTGGATGGGCCTTGCAGTCCTTATCTGACATCAAATTCTATGTTTCTATGTTTCCTCACAGTACTACTGCAAAGGGAGAAGAATGGAACTGTGCCATGCATTATCAAGCAACTTGCTTTTTTCCTGTTTCTACTGGTATGAATTTAACATGTGTTGTATCTTGAAAATACTTTGTCTGTTAGTCTGTGCTTCCAAAACAGACACAACATAAGAGAAATGCTTTCACCTCATCCAAGTACAATACATCCATTTTCTGCTTCATATGCAGAGGCTAAAACTATTGCCACATGTCTGTCTTCGAGGCCTTGTTACCACAGTTGCTATAGTATCTTCTTCAGAGGTGCATCATACCAACATACAGTAGGTGTATTAATCGACTCAGAGTCAGGCCAGTGCTTTAAGTTTACGAAGTTTTTACAGGTCCATGCATCTCATTCAGAAATCAATGTGACAGACAGTTCCAGAAACAAATAGTATGATACCTTATATTGGACCAACAAAGATGTCACAAAAAGAAAACAATGTCCAAGCTTTCAGACAAACCATGTTTTTGCTCAGAGACTTATGACAGTTGCTCAGAGAGTTACATTCTATTAACACCCAGATCATACATAAAAAAAATACATAAAAAAATTAAAAAATTATAATTGGTTACATAACCTATTTGAAAAAATCACAGATTTAAATGGAATGAACAGCATTCCATTAACTTGCTACTACTGAAAATCTTTTCAAGGTCAAATAACATCCACAGCAGATAAGCTTAACACTCAAACAGACACAATCTCTTAATTAAATTATTAATGAATGAGTGTATTATGAGAATACATTCAAAATTAAAAGCAAGTCTTTTAGATTTAATACCACAAATGTCCAAGTTAAAACTTGATAGTATTGTATGATAAAAAATGCACAACAGAAATTTATGTATGAAAATAAGAGAGAATAAAAGACAATATATATGTACCATGTATGAACAACTATTTAAAACATTCATACCGAATTAAACCTGTCTGGAGATATTTCCTAAACTATAGTCTCAACCGGTTAATACACTCCATAAACCTTGAAACCTACAGTGCTATAACAATATTTTTACAAGATAATATCAATTGTCAGTAGTATTGCCAGATAAAAAATGAATCTCTCAGGGACCACATAGAAAATATGTTCATGCATCTTAAAATGTTCAAAGTTCAATAATGAGTCAGTATGTAATCAATTATCTATATGAACAGAAACAGTCTTAAGAATCTGAATAAAATCCCAATGGAATTAAATGCCCTCACCCCGGAAAAGATAACTAGAAAAGAAGCGTATATTCACTATGTATATGAACCAAGTGTCCTCATACCCTGTAACATAATTATGACATGTACCTGAATATACGCCTACCTAAATATGTTAGCGAAACCCCAACCCCTCTCCCAACCTACCTTGACCCCACCACTCATAACCCACCACCCCACATACCCTCACACCCCTCACTGACCTAGAGAAGGTCCCTCGCCATAATCCACTCCCAGCAAAAAAGACATCATCCTCCTGCAAACGTGACTGCAAACAGAAATAAACAATGTACATGTGGTCAATGTTTTTTACTCATAGCTTGGTCACTTTTATATATTTTATCAGTAAATGTTCAACATGGTCTTTTTGCTACCCTACCTTATCAACAAGGTATCTGAAATTGTTCAAATCCAGCCCAAAAGCTGAATATGCAGTCTCTCTGAGAGAGAAATTACCATTTCAGCTGGATTTGAAAAATATCTCCTACCAGGATTATGAAGTAGGGTCATAAAATGGCTACATTGAAAATTTGGGGTCGATATATTATTTTCAATGTTCATTCATGACTTTGGTAATTTTCAAATTTTGACCCCAAACTTTCATCATAGTTAGTTTTTTCACACCATCTCATGAATGTAACATGTGAATGTGACATGTCTAATAAATAAATAAATGTGGATGTTATTTTTCAAATCCTGGCCTAAACATGTTTTGCCAGTTGTAATACAAAATGATATTTCAGCTAGAATGATATTAATGACATCTGTTATGTTCATAGAGGGATAATAAAAACACTACTTTGAAAACATGGGTTAAAAATGTTAAAAATAGTTATCAAGAAATGTTGTGTGCAGGACTAGCTTTTGGTCCAGTGGGTAGCATGTTGTGTTCATGTGCCAGTTAGCCACCTTCAGGGGTGAGCTCAATGAACCAGATGGATGGGCTGATGTTGAAGGGGTTGGTGCTGTTGTGCAGCACCACTCTCAGCCTGAGGAGGGACAATGCAATGTTGACCACATGATCAACAAGTAACCATATAGTGAAGAGAAATAGAACAGTTACTCTTCCTAACAGTAGATCTTTGAGAGAATCTCCTCCATTGGGCCACACCTTGGAACTGTAAGCTGCTGGCATCAGGACTACTCAGAAATGTGTTCTAGCTGGGGGCTACCCATAATGATGTATAACACAGGTACATTTAAAACATGAATGACCCAATTTTTCCACATTTCCCCAGCTGAGACAAGCTCAAAGGGCATCTTACCAGGAGAAAACAGGATATCAAACCCATGCCAGGCACACAAGGAAAACCATGGACTAGACATATAGTATACAAAGGGCTCTTATGGACACCTCCAATAAAAGGCTGTGGAAAAAACTTCCAGCTGATACCTCAGAAGTTGGGAAGCAGGGTGAGTGCCCTGTGGATCAATGTAGGAGAGCTTCTTAAAAATGTACTACTGGCATGAGTAACCATTCTATCTTTGTCAAAGAAATCTCCATTGGTCTTCTCAAAGATATACTGCTACAGTGAGTAGCTATTCTATCTTTGTCAAACATATCAGCTCCATTGGGACACAACTTTATAATGATTTCCAAGCAGTACAGAGTACAAGGAAGGATGGTAAAGTCTGTTATGAAATCAAGACAGAAGACCTTACAGAAAATCAAGACCAAAGCCAGTCCATCTTTGTGAGATGATGTCTAGACTATAGAGCTTAGTGAAAGTATGTACAGTGCGCCACATGAATGTATGACTGTGGGGAGCTTTAAGTGGGCCTTGAAGACCCATTTATGGCATCTTGCATATGGTGACTAATTGTGCTTGGACTGTTATGTATTGTCTATTTTATGTGAATTGTATGGTTTTTACTTAATGGATTTTATGTGTTTAAAGTTGTACAGTGCCTTGATTGAAGAAAGGTGCTTTATAAATAAAGCTATTGTTATTATTATTATGTGGTAGCAGTACAAACTTCAGCTGGAGAAACATTCTGAAAATAGGCAACAGAAGTGGCCATGCCTCACATAGAGTGATCACCCAAAGCACAAGGAAGTTCCTGCCATACTTGCTATAACAAAATTCAATGCAGTAAGCTAGCCATTTGAACAGGAATTGTTTGCCAACAAGTATACCCTCTAGCCTAGGAGAAAATGAGACAAACAGCTGAGAGGATTTTCTACAGTTCTTAGTATGATCTACATAGAAACATAGTGTTCTATGTACATAAAGTATAGGGAGCAAAGCCTCACATTTGTTAGCATGCTCTTGATAATACATTGGTAGATTTATGTTCATAACTCAGAAAACACTTAGGGTAAAAAATGTTGATTGGTACACAAAGCCACCCTCTCCTTTTGAAAAAGCAGGTAAGGTGGCTCATGCATGAGCACCTGAAGTTCAGAAATCCTTCAGACAGAGGTTATGGCAACCAGAAAAAGAGCCTTCCAGGAAAAGCACTGCATCTCGCAAGCTGAAGTGTGCTCAATGGGAGCCAAAGTTCATTTCTCAAGAACAAAATTGAGGTCCATAGGTGGAATCAGTTTTAGAATTGGGGGATGCATGTGCAAAATACTCTTAAGGAATGTAAGGGACACTTCTAGTTCTGCTGATGTGTGTCCATCAGTAGGGGCATGAAAAGCCAAAATGGCAGCTAAGTGCACCTTGATGAATGAGTACCATAGACCGGAGTTTAATAATGACAGAACATAGACCAGTACAGTATTAAGAGGATGCATAAGTGGGTCCTTAGAAAGAGAAACACACCAAATGAAGAACTGCTTCCATTTAGGTGAATAGGTGTGTCTTGTGGAAGGCTTTCTAACCATCAGAAAGACATCAGCCACCTGGGGAGAAACCCCAAAATACTAAATGGGAATGTCCTCAGGAGCCATGTGTGCAGATGTAGGGACCACAGGTCCAGGTGGACCAAGGATCTCCTGTACTAGGAAAGTAGATTCAGACACAGGAGCAATTTAATGGGAGGTTCCACTACCAGATGCTGCAGTAGTGGAAACCACATCGGGAATTGCCAGAAGGGGTTATCCATATTAAAGTCTCCCATTCTGTTTACTGTTTGAGTAGAATCCTCTGAATGAGAGGGATCCAAGAGAACACATAAAGTAACCTCCCTCTCCAGGGGAGGAACAATGTGTCTTTACAAGTTAACTCCTGGCCCTTGAGCGAGTAAGCTAAAACACAGTGGTTTTGCATTGTGCTGGGATGCAAAAAGGTCCAACTTTGGATGACTCCATCTTGTGAAGAAGTCAGTATTTCCCATTCATGTACCTGAGACTGGGACCAGCTTAAAGTGTCTGCCAAGACATTGTAAACTCCTGGAGAAAAAAATGGCTTTCAGTTGACGGCTGTGAGATAGTGCCCAATATCACATTCTTATTGCTTCATTGCACAGAGGCTATGAGGGAGTGCCCCATGCTTGTTGTGATAGTGCATCACAATGATGTTGTCTGTCCTTATCAAAAGCAGGCCTGGACTGAGGTGTTCTGTGAAGGCATGGAGACCATGAACAATAGCCCTCATCTCTAGAACATTGATGTGGAGATCCAAATATATGCTGGTCCACAACCTGTGAGTCTGGTACTGGTCCAGGTGGGCACCCCTTCCTAACCCAGAGGCATCCACTGTGACGATATGCACATTTGATGGAGAAAAGAATGGGATGCCTTGAACAACTGCAAGGTTTTCATCCACCACAGTAGAAATACTCACAGAGCAGAGGTAATGAGAACCTACATTTTCAATTAATTCATTATTTGATCCTATTGTATCCAAAAAATCCATTGAGGGGTTTGCATATAGAGGCAGACCAATGGGATGTTACAGTGACAGCTGCCATATATCCCTGGAGGTAAAGCATTAACCTGGTAGACACCTAGTGATCCTGTGTACCATATGGGCCTGGGCAACTAGGATCTTGACACTGTCTGTGGCTGGAATGTACTGCTCCTGCTATGTCCAGCATTGCCCCAATGTACTGGAGACATTGGCAGAGAATGAGTATGGAGTTCAGTACACTGACATTGGCACCCAGGTCCTTGAACAATTGCTAAGTTCTGGATACTTTGTGGTGGAACACCTCCATGGATGGCCATGTCAGGAGCCAATCATCCAGCTAAGCGAAGACATAAAGCATTTCCTTTGAAAGGGTTGCTGTCACAGCCACAATGCATTTGGTAAATATCTTCTGTGCTGAGGATATGCCAAAGTGCAAAACTTGGAAGTAATAATATCTGCTCTCCAGCATACATTGGAGATATTTCCAGTGGCATGCTCGTATTTTGATGTGAAGGTAAGCATTTTTCATGTTCAGAGCACACAATTAGTCTCTTTTTTATTTTGTGGTAGAGGAATGAGGGACTGAAGAGACACCATTCAAAACTTTTGTGTTTGATGAATTTGTTCTGAGGTACAAAACTGGAAACAGAGCCACATGGCCTTGGGGGCAAGGAAATAGTTACAATAAAACCTCTGTTACTTTTTTAAGGGGGAGGGATGAGTTTGATAGCTTCTCTTAGAAGTAAAGACTGTACTTCTTCGCTCAGTAGGGAAGTGGCCAGGAAGATAGTAAGGGGTAGAGGTCACACATGGAGGTTGTGACAGCAGTTCCAGTGCACATCCTTTCTCTGCTATTTCCAGGACCCTCTTGTCTGTAGTGTCTCCCTCTATTCCAATAGGAGAGGGAAGATCCTTTCTCCCACTTGAACCCCTGGAGGCAACTGTCTAGGGGAGCAAGTTGGGAGTCAGAAGGTGCTAAGGTAGCAGGGCTGCCAGAACTGGAACCTCTGGTTTCCTTGGTATGGCTACCCATGGAGGTAGGAACTGTAGAGGGCCACCTACATCATCATGATATTGCAGATGGTAGCCATGACCTACATGACCACTGGGTCTCCAGAAAGCATCCTGTCATGTAATCTGGTATTTTGTGGGGTCAAGGACTTCACAGATCTCAGAGTCATTTTGGATGACTGAAGGTCTTTTAGTGCAACATCCGATCCAAATAAACTGGAACACCTAAAAGGGACTTTCAGTATGGCCCATTGTAAGTTACCACAATGCCTACAACCATGATCCAGGAATATCTTCATTGGAAGATGCCAGAGGCAGCAACGTTGGCAGCAGCAGGCGATGTATTATATATTGACGGCAATAGATGCTTACGGTATCCCGTGATATTGGTGCTGGGTGAAGGGCACCTACAATAACAGTGACCTCTTCCCCAGCACATTTCAATGACAGCCACAGGACAGTAGGGTGGCTGGATGAGGGGGTGGGCGAGTATATTGACAGGATGTCACTATATGTACATGCAGGGGTGGGTGGGAGCGGGCATGTATAGTGAGAAGGCGGGAGGGATGTGAAGAGTGGTGCCACAGTGGATTGCCGAGCTGACCCTGTGGCAAGGTGGGTGGGTTGCTGGCATCAGTCCACAAGGTACTGGGTTTGGAGTGCGGGTGCTGGTGCATTTTGTTGCTCGGCCAAACCTTTTATATGTTTTCACCCCGACATGCACCTCCTTTGAGCTGAGAATCCTTTAGTAGGGGGTGGGGGTGAAGCCCCTATCAGGGGTGAGAAACACAGCCCTGACAAAAACATTAAAAAACTAAGTCTATGGCACCGTTTTGCTGTGCGCCTGGGTGTCAGAGTGGCGCAAAAAATGTTTGGCACTTTGACTTTGCGATAACGGCTATCACCTTTAGGTTTTTCTTGTTATTACATAGAACTGATGCTTACCAGTATTGAAACCAGCTGAGAAAGAAGGGTTCTTCAGGAGGAGAACTGGGGTTGCAAACCACAATGACCACATTGCAAGAGAAAGGGTAGTGCTGGAAGGGAAACCCCTTCACAAGGGCCCTCTTCCCCTCCTTCATTCGACAAATCCTCCTCCATATCAAGTAGGTTAGTACTGCATTGCACCTTGACATCATCCTGAATCAAGACGGGATCAAACAATGGAGCCAGTAACAGAGGCATTGACTGCACTGGATGAGCTTTAGGCATGCTTTTAGATCCTGTTGAATATGACGGTGCCTATTGTCTAGGCCTTGTTGATGGTGTCAGCGCCCAGAACAGGTGAGTTAACATTTCTGAAAACAATGCCAGCATAGCCTTGGAATTGATGCCACCTGGTTGCGGATTCATGACTGTCATCATTGCTGGGATAGAACCCAATGATGTAGGTAGCATACCATTCATAGTAGATACACCAGATTCAAAGCAAGGCCTCTAACTTGATGTCTCAATATTGGTTGAAGTGGCTATAGTCAATGCAGGGATGAAGTCAGAATGGACAATGACAAAGACTAACCCTCCTTTAACCTCAGCAATCAAGCATGCTTGGGTCTATGCGTATGGTGGATAGAGGTGGAAGAGGGTTTCAGCAATAATTTTTCCTTTTCTTTGGATTTCCCAATTATCCTCACTAACCACATCAATGATACACTGAAGGACTGCATTTTGCTCCAGAACAAGGACTTGATAGATTTAAGGTTCAAGTAGAGCTTTTTAAATTTTTTCAATGAATCAGACTTGAAGAGTACTTCCAGAGTAAGGACACAAGTCACTCAATGGGTTTTGATACTTCTGATATGGACATTGCTACCCAGGAAGATTGGGACTGTATTCTTTTTTTTTCATGTTATTTATTTATGTCCCCTTGACCCCAGCCCAGCCACCTACTCTTTCAGGCAACCAGGCTTTCTTCCACATGCTCTCTCCTGACCACCATCCACTGCCTTTCTTGATGCCAACCCCCAGCTGACCCAACACATCCCTTCACCAGGGAGCCTCCCCATGGCAGGGACCAATAGGGGAGACTTGTCCAGTGCCCACCAGCACTGTCCTTTCCATCTGTGCTGGGGGTGGTGAGGGTGCAGCACGGGTTGATCCCAGGCTTTGCTGCATTGGGAGGGCAGGCTGCCATCATCTAGGTGGCTGAGTGGCCATTTCCATTTATCTGGCTGCCCCAACCCCAGAATGCATGCCGCACCATCCTGGCATGATCAGTCATGTGACATGTGGTTGCCCATGCCCTAAGTGCGATGCTGATTCTGGCCATCAGGAGACGCCCAATGGCGGTGCATTCTTGGCCCTCCCAGGAGGAGAGTGTCCATGGGATACTCTGAAACCCTCCTTGCTGGCTTATGCTCCTGTAGTCCCAGGCTCAGAAGTGAACCCAGGTCACCAGTGTGTCAGGTGAACCCCTTCACCCAGCATCACGGTGACAGCTGGGGATTTTATTCTTGATGCTATTGAGAGACCTAATAACAATGAAAATGTTTCTTATATAAAAGGAGATGAAAATATAATTACTGACAATTAATTAAGAGATTTTTTAACATTAGAATCTTTATTATTTGAAAATAGTCTTATATCAGAGACAAATGTGTAAGAAAGTGCTGGGTGTTTTAGAATGTGGGAGTTGACTACAGACCTTAAGAAATTAAGAAAATAATTATTTAAACCCACATCTCCATGTTGTCCTAACACCAGCAATAGTGCCATTAGGACATTTGAAAAAAACAAAACAGCACTTTTAGGAGTTGATAAATTATTTAAAAATCATTGACAATTTAAATGAAAACAGTTATACAATTAGAAATTATGGGCTCCAGAAGAACTGATTATGTAACACATGTAATATTTAAGTAAGCTGACAAGGGAGACAATATAGTTTGCTGCAACAGAAAATTCCAACACCTAGTCGATAATGAAGTCTACTACCTCCTGCAGAAATTCTCCTCTGACCCCCAGAGGGCGGTAAACAAGGAGAATCCTGTAACCTGCACCTGGACTCCCATGCATGGTGACACACTCAAAAGACCTTGTAATACCAACCAGATGCACCGTGAAGCTCAGGTTGGATCTGAAAACAATGGCCACTCCCCTGTCCCAGCAATCCTTCCTTGAGCAGTGCACTATAGAGTACCCAGCAGGGACAGCAGCCTCTAAACTGGCCCAGCAGCATCACCTTGCCAGGTCTCTGTGATGCAAGCCAGGTCAAAATGGAAATCAAGTCTGCAAAAATAGCAGTCTTGTTTCTCATCGACCTGGCATTACAAAACACTGCCTGAAGATGATTAGAGGATGCAGCTGGCCCTCTAACTGCCTGCCCACTTGGTCCAGTGGGAACCGTGGGCAAGAGACCACACACATATGGCCTCTCCCTAGGTTCTGTAGAAACCCAGGGTGTCTCCTGCACATCACAACCTCAATGCTACTCACCACCCCCTCCTCAGCTGCCTTCTGCCATCGATGACCCACCCACCCCCACGTAATTCCAACCTCCCTGCAGCATCTGGCAGAAGCAGATGGAATTGGGAGGTCAGTTAAGGGGTAGAGGT
Source organism: Neoceratodus forsteri (assembly GCA_016271365.2). Classification (NCBI taxonomy): domain Eukaryota; kingdom Metazoa; phylum Chordata; order Ceratodontiformes; family Ceratodontidae; genus Neoceratodus; species Neoceratodus forsteri. The sequence goes on along the minus strand of CM057454.1, from coordinate 998,324,671 downwards.
CCCAAAGCAGAGAGGCAGCATAAGTGATCCGCATCTGGCCATGGTCCCAACACATCCCTCACCTGGCACACCAGATCAAACCAAAAACCTTTATTAAGGGAGAAATTTTTAACCAAGAAAGGTGTAGGTTTTTCTAATACAAAATTAACCAACCCAAAAACACACACACCTCACTCATTCTATTTATTAACACTATACAGGCACTATATTAAACACACACACTCCTCAATCAAGCCATCCATATACCCAGTCCCAGCAACAGTAGTCCCCACCACCCAACCACAAAAAATAAATAATTTATTAAAAAGGTTAACAGGGGAGAAGACAACAGTAAATATGAGCTGCAGCAATTTTAAGAGTAAAAGCCGAATGTCCAAAAACTGAACCAAAGACTGGTAACTCTACAGGGTGCAGTTCAGAACATTTAGAAGAATAATGTATCACAATAGGTGCTTCTCATTTGCCATCTCCATGGGAAGGCATATAAATTAATATATTTTAATCTGACAGTCACAGCTCTCACAGTCCATTACCAATGCAACTGGCATCGGTGACAATGACAGTCAATTACAGATGGACCCCTTGGTGCCACTGCCTATGTGCAGCCAACCAGACAGAAAAAAACTGAAAGTGAAAAGTTACATTTTTAAGAGGATTGTGAAGGCTTGTACAATGATATTTGGGGGGGGGGGCTCATGCCCGCTCAGGCACTATGAGAATGACACCACTCCATCCCAACATTCTTGTTGTCTTGCTGTAGGCCTTGTTGCATTAGATATTTTCTTTTATGGAGCCACTTATGATGACTCCCATGTCCCTTTGCCCTGAACTAGTGTCCAGCATAACCTCTCCCATCCAGTGCCCTCTCCTTGAATTTTGTTTGCTATATTCAGTACATCACCTGTATTTTCTGGCCTTGAATTTTACCTGTCAGACCTTGATCTACTTGTCTAATCTTTTCAGATCCCTCTGCAACTCCCATACCCTCACTTAACTGTCTACCCAACCACAGAGCTTAGTATCATCTGTGAAAAAGCACATTTTGCCCTGTATTCCTTCTCATAAAATATGTTGCTCTTGCATATGTTGAAAAGGACAGGTCCAAGGACTGACTTTTGCAGCACACCACTCGTGACTGTATCTTCTGCAATTTGACTCAGTTAACCACCACCCTCTGTTTTCTCTTGCAAGCCTACTTGCCACCCATTTAGCAGGTTCTTTTGCTGCTAACAGATCCTCTGATATCTTTTTCAACCTTCTGTGTGGAAACCAGTCAAAGAATACTATCAGGATGGTCTGGCAAGTGGAATGGAACTAGATCTGCTAGTCTCCAAACTCTTGGAATCACCCCTGATTGTAATGAGCTATTGAATAGCCCTGCCAGGAGTTCAGATTCAGCCAGTTCTTGTGCCAATGCCCTGAGTACATTTAGGTGCATTCAGTCTGACTGTTAAGCCTTAATTTTTTTTGAGCAATGCATGCTCTTTCTAACCCTTTCTCAGTAATTATCACCTATCTTAATTCAGGGACCACCTTGCAGCAGGCTTTATGCCACTATCTGGCAGAGTCTCACTATCCTCCACAGTGAATATTGAGAGCCAATGTACAGTAGTCCTTTAGAATGGCTGCCTTCTGCTGATCCTATTCTATTACCCTGCCCCATCTTCCAACTTTACAGTTCCCCACTCATCTTTCTTTTCTTCCCTGAAAAACTGTTTTCCCCCATTTCTTGATCTCCTCTGTGTTATAAAGCTTTGTATCTGTTTTCCTGTCTCTGATTGCCGTCTTTGCTTCTTTCATCTTTACCTGGTATTTGCTCCATTCCTGGTCTTCCTGTTTCATCTTGTAGCAAAGGAAAGCCTTTTTGGACATCACTGTCTCTCTGACCTTCTTAGAGAACCAGATTGGTCTCTTGTACCTGTTACTCTTGGTAGCTGTTCTCAAGAATAATTTGGTTGACTGAGGAGTGGCCCCACCTTATCCCAAACATTTGGGCAAAATATTCTTTTTGGGAACAGAAATATTCAGAATTCATTATTTGCATTTGTTATTTGGGTGCAGGGGTAAAGAAAACAAAACCTCCCACAATATCTCCATTCTCCCACCTTCTGTTAGAATCCACCCCACCCTCCTCCTCCTCCCTCCAGCATGCACAATTGTTCCATTAAATGAGCTATATTAAAAATGACTCCCACAATGACTGGATGGAACAACTAGCCCATATTTGCGCTAAATCAAATAAGTCTTCCAACCCCCACCCTGGCAGCAACCTCCTCCCACCCTCCTCCTCTCCCTCCCAGCACCCAAAAGCTAGCAAGTGGTGGGTCAATGAAAAAGAAGGCAACCAACATGAACCTACCATCCTCATGGCAGGCTGCTTCTAAAAGCAAGCTCTCCCACGCTTGCTCACTGAGAAAAACTAGCAGGTCCTGTGATCAGCTGGTTTCACTGAGCAAGTGTACAAGTGCATTCAGAGCTGTCCTAGCACAACAATGATGATCTGCTGTCTCCCAACAAGATGACTAGCTCCTTTGTCCACCTGACATGGCTGTGAGGGAGGCTTCCAAGAAGTGGGAGCCGCAACAAGGTGATCCATCACCTGGTACTGAGGTGAGACAGACTGGGAGCATTGGGTTGGGACTCAGCAGCTCTTAGGAATGATGTGAGGGATTAAGGGTGGAGGTACTACTGAGTGGTAGCAAAAACATCCACCCTGCCACATTAAATGGACAGAGTTTTTAATGGTACCTACCATTACCAGTATGGCTGTGTGAGAGCTGCAAGGGTACATCCCATTGATGGCTGCAGTCTCTAAGACAAAAACCTGCTTTCCTCTGTAGCTGATGGAGGGAGAACCACATGTGTTGTTGCATGAATCAATACTGTATTTCCCAAATATGAATAGGCACAAATAGTGCCAGCATTCATGATTCAGATCTGAATGATGAATAAAGTAGCACATTATTTGTGGTATTTGGGAAATAATATCCATTACTTGCACACCACTGTCTGAAACACTAAACCACAGTCTTTTAACTAGGGTATACCAATACCTAGGGCCTGTTCAAACTATATAGTGTTATGGTCAATGAAAAGGGAAATCAGTAGGTGCTGAGGAGAGAGATATTAAAGGTAGTTCCAATGGCAATAAAGGTATATTTATCAATTTAACAAGAAAAGATGAAACAATATTAGAACATAACATGGACCCTAAATGGAAAACAGGAGGCAATCTAAAGTAACAAACATTGTTTCTGTTGCAGTGTCGGGCAAAGGATTTTTTTTTTCATTAGCACAAAACGGACTCTTAATCTGTAAAGAGTTCCTCACATGCAAGTGCAAAGGAGATTTCCATGTTCAGGGAATTTTTTTTTTATTTTTTTATATATTATTGATCAACCTCAATTAATAATTTATCAATATGGCTGCAAAGGTCACTCTTGCTGCTGTGAAAGTGGTGCCACTTACAATCTTAGGGTAACAGAACCACTCATCTTTGCTTTGCAGCCCTCCTACCATAGGAATGCACATGAGACTATTCTTACAACAGTACGAGTGGCCTCAGTAACCATATGGACATCTGTTATAAATCATGACATTATTTTTACCAAATCAGGATTATTTATTTCTAAACATTTCAAAAATCTCTAATAATCAAAAATGGGTGTCTTATGCTAATAGTTCTAAACTTTTGAAAGTTCAAGTTCAGTTACCAAGGTCCTTTTCCATTCACAGAGATTTCTCTTATTTTCTACAAAGTAAACCATTTTGGGGGACATATTCAGAGCTGGGCTCATATGTAGTATATCGGCTCCAAAATGATGGATGAGATTTCCTCTAGTGAGATTTCAAACAGTGACATCCTTACAAACAATTAGAAATATTCGGGGTAGATATAATATACTACTTGTGGTGGGAGGGGGCTTGAGGGTCTTTGCCCCTCAAAACTAAATGATCAATCAGATGTATGTGGGGGAGGGGGTACAGGGGGCACAGCCCCCTGATCTGTGGAAATCTAATCCTTCATTTTGACAGGACCCATAAACTGTTGCTGCTCCCAGAGCTGGCCAGTTGCGTGCACATAGCAATGCAGTATGCAAAGCAGATGAGCCATCCAGCTCTGGTGCTATATTCACCCAGAATGTGCAATCGGCACAAATTGCACAATATGTGTGAATATGGGACCCTAGATGTGCAGCACAAAGTGGGTGGCCACCATGTTTGGGCAGCTCATCCAGGGATCGGGGCTTAACAACACCAATGGAGAAATGGAAGGTGCATATTAGGATGCATTGGTACCCCTCGAGGGTGATATTCAGCTGCAAGATGCAAATGAGCTTATTGGGCATGTATGGTGCAAATTGGCCTCATGCATGCCCATTATGAGCTCAATAGCATGGCTGCCCCTGACTGGATGCACCAGGCCAGCACCAAACCATGTCTCAGAAGCACAATGTAGCACCCCCACATCCTGTCCCAAGTGAAGTGCACCCCTATCCCTGATCTACAACAGTAGAAAGCTCTGATCCTGTTCCATAAATTAGGGACCCCCTCCTATCCCCGATCACATCTGAACTCATCCCGATCCTGCATCCCCTATCGCATTAGATAACAACCACATTCCTACATCCCCATTCACAATGGAAAACAACCCTGAACAGTCCCCATGGTGTAGGGTTCCCCCTTCCGAACCTCAATCCCTGTTCAAAAGAGTATCCAACCCCCCCATCCCAATCCCTGTCATGGTAAAACTGAACCTTGAACTCCTTTCTATAGTGTGGTGGCCCCCCACCCCTCCTCATCAGGATGGGACCCCACCATTCCCCTAAACCCCAACCAGGGCTGGCAACTGGCTCAGCCCTCAGCGCAACACTACATCTAGCCACCAACTGAACTGTCAGTGAATGGCACTTTACATAGTATGCACTCAACCAATGAGCACATACTATGTACAGTACCATTCATTGACAGTTCAGTCAGCAGCTGGCCATGGTGGTATGCAGAGGGCAGAGCCAGTCGCCAGCTCTGGTTGGGTTTGGTGGGGATCAGGGTTGGGGGGCCCATCCTGACAGAGAGAGGGATGGGGCCACTTCACTATGGAAATAACTGGAATTTACTTCTGTTATGTTGTAATCAGGGATCAGGTGGGGGGGCAGTATGCTATGGTAACTGGTTTGGTGTACTTTCCTATGTCAATCGGGGATCAGGATGGGAGGGGGGTCCACTATACTACGGAAAGGGGCTCAGGGTTCAGCTTTACCATAATCAGGGATTGAGGATGGTGGGTGCTATTCTCTTTCAAATGAGGATCCCTATACTATGGGAATGTTCAGGGTTGTTTTCCATTGCAAACAGGGATGCAGGAATGTGGTTGTTGTCTGATGTGATGGGGGATGCGGATTTGGGGATGTGTTCAAATGTGATTGGGGATTGGAGGAGGGTCCCTACACTATGGTAATAATAATAATAATAATAATTTCATTTACAAGGCGCCTTTCAATTGCCAAGGTGCCGTACATAAATAACAGATTAAAACAATATAAATCATTAAAAATACAGCTTGATCAAAATAATTATTTCAATCAACATTCTAAAAATGCAGTTTCCCACAAAAAAGTCTTCAAACCTCTCTTAAAGCCCTCCACAGATGTACACTCCTGCAACCGATGGGGTAGAGAATTCCAAAGGGTGGGGGCCACATAGGCAAAAGCCCGAGTACCCAAAGATTTCAAATTCACCCTTGAAACTTCTAGCAACCCCACGTTGGCCGAGTGGAGTGATCAATTTGGGTGATAGGGAACTAGAAGTTCTTTCAGATAGATTGGGCCCAGATCGTGTAGAGCTTTGAAAGTCAGCAATTCGACTTTAAAGGTGATCCGCCACCAAATTGGCACCCAGCGCAGTTCGCGCAGCACCAGAGTAATGTGACAGGACCTACTAGAACCTGTCAAAAGCCAGGCTGCAGCATTCTGCACTAGCTGCAGGCAATGGATTTCAACCCCAGAAAGCCCTAGGTAAAGGGAGTTGCAATAATCCAAGCACGAGGACACGAAGGAATGGACTACGTTGGCAGGTCGGCAGGCAGAACAAGATGCTGAATCCAGGCGATATTCCTAAGATGATAAAAGGAAGTCTTGATGACTGCTGACACCTGCGAATGCAGTGTCAGCCCATCGTCAAGAATTACTCCCAGGTTCCGAACCTGTTCAGAGGTCGGGAGAGAAACGCCTACAAGAAAAATTCCAGAAGACGCACCATCACCCAACCCCCCTATCTGTCTACCTGGGTCTACAACCAGTACCTCAGTCTTATCAGAGTTCAACCTCAGCCAGCTAGAATTCATCCACTCCTAGATTTCTTTTAGACATCTATTAAAGACTGAGAGAACTCCCTCCTGGTTGGGGCCAAAGGAAGGTAGAGCAGGGTATCATCTGCATAACAGTGAAACCTTAGCCCTTACCTCCTTACAATGTCTCCGATGGGGAGCATATACAGTGCAAATAACATGGGTGACAGTACTGAACCCTGAGGCACCCCACACAACAAAGCCTTTGAATCCAAGGAAAAAAACCCAGACACAACTCTTTGTGATATCCCAGTGAGGAATGATGTGAACCATCTTAAGACAGTTCTAGATATTCCACAGAACAGCCTCAGGCATTCTATCAACACCATGTGATCTACAGTGTCAAAAGCTAAAGAAAGGTCGAGGAGAACCAAAATAGAACAACTCTTCCAATCTCTGGCCATCAAGAGATCATTGAGCACCCGAACCAGTGCTGTCTCAGTACTATGTCTTTTACAAAAACTGGACTGGAGGGGTTCATAGACATCATGGATGGTCAAATGGTCTTCCAGTTGTGCAGCCACTACTTCCTCAATCACCTTTCTAACAAAGGGAAGGTTAGAGATGGGTCTGTAGTTTTCGAGACAGTCAGGGTCCAAGGTAGCTTTCTTCAAGAGGGGTGTCACCACCGCCTCTTTCAGGGAGCTGGGAAACTCACCAGATTCCAGGAAGCACCTGACTATCTGCATAAGGACTGGACCAATGATGTCAATACAACCTAAAATTAGGGAAGTTGGTCCAGGGTCCAAACTACAGCATGTAGTGTGCATATACTGGATGATCCTCATGACATCAATGAACTCCAGCAGACCGAAGGAACTCCAGGAAAACCGAGGCACCATGATCTCACACCGATTCATGGCAACCCCCCTGGAGTGAGATGACAGCAGTTTGGCCCTAATGTCGGCCACCTTATTAATGAAGAACTAAGCAAGCTCATTGCACTCCAATTGTGAAAATCTTTCCAAACTTGCAGACAGGCTGGGTTGCACAGTCTGTCCACAGTTTGAAACAGCTGAGCTGGTTGATTCCAAGCAATCGCAATCTCCCTGGACAGGAACTCTGCCTTCTTATGGGTGATTGCAGATTGATAGACCAAATAATGTTCCATCAATCTAAGGTGGTCGGAATCAAGGGCAGACTTTTGCTGGCAACGCTCTAACCTTCGCCCCTGTCTCCACCCAAACCATGGGGACTTGGGGTGAAGGGAGAGGGGGTGAACACAAACTGGAGCAATGAAATCCAGGCCCCCCACAATGGCCGTGTTATAGGCCGACATGAGGGTCTCTGGATCACTGCTTGCCAATGCAGGGGACAAGAGGTCAAGCACTGCTGCTAGGCCTTGGGGATCAATATCCTGCAAAGGGTGGTACCTAACCAACTCCATAGGGGCAGACCTTCTAGAAGGGGATCAAAAACTTAACCCTACGGTGTAATGATCTGACCACCTGATGGGTTCCATCCCCATATCAGATGCCTCGACCCCTAGAAGGAAGATTAGGTCCAAAGAGTGTCCACATTTATGTGTAGCAGAGGAAACCACCTGTGTAAGGCTCAGCATTGTCATTAACTGGAGGAACTGTTGACCAAATTGTGAGAGTTCGTCCTTGACCCAGGCACTGAAGTCGCCCAGAACCATCAATCTGGGTGACTCGAATGCCATATCGACGATGAAGTCCACCACTTCCTGAAGGAATCACTTCTCATCACCGGGTGGACGATAATTGCGGGCAATTCAAAAGCCTACACCTGCTACATCTATACACTCAAAGGACTCAAACCCCCCCACTAGGACCTCCATGAGGCCGAGTTCGGTCTTGAAACAGACTGCAACCCCTCCTTCCTTACGATCCAATCTTTGGTGGTGTAATGCTGAGTGCCAGGCTGGAGTCATAGCCGCCAAAATAGGGCCACAGTTATCATCCAACCAGGTCTCAGTAACGCAAGCCAGGACCACCGTACCAACAAGATCGGCAATAATTGCGGTTTTGTTTTGAATGGACCTGGCATTGCACAACACCCTCCAAGATGGACGAACCTCGTGGGCCACACAGGCCATCTGCCCACTGTAATCAGTGGTGCCCTTGGGTATGGGCACCAAACATGGAAAACCATGATCAGGATTCCATTTCACCCCAGGGCACCTTCTCTTGCCAACCACCCCGATACGATGACCCCCCTCATTCATCCTTCCCTGTTCGCAACCCCATGCCCTTCTCCCCCTCCTACGCTCAATACCCAGTGCTCTACAATGCTGGTAGATCTCAAACTGAAGAAGGGGAGAGTAAAAAGGGCAAAGGGCATGAAGAGAGGAGGATGAGTAGCGCACAACTGTGGGGCTGAAGGCCAGCACATGCTGTAAGCTAGACTGCAGAATAGAGATACAATAAACAGAACCTAAAACAAAACTAACAAACTAAGAATCCCCCGCCGAAAAAATATATTTAAAAACCCCACCCTGCTCCCAGGTTAGCTAATATCAATTCAGAGCCTGAAATTAGAGACCCTGACAACCCCCCCCTTGGCTGGTAATGGGGTGGTGGACTGTAATCCTTCAAGCAGGGAAGGGTCATGAGAGAGGGGTTCCACTAGATTACCAGGGCTGCAGGCTGCTGTGCACCTGTCTGCACTATCACAGCCTGCCTGTGGGTTGCTGGCTAATTAATGCCATCTTTTTTTGGCCTATCTTTGTGTGGCATATTTCTGGTCCTTGCAGGGCTTGTTCCCACTGAAGATGCCTATGCATTGAACATTTATGGGAACGCCCCTCTACATGTACCACATACATTTTTGGGGGGCCATGGCCCATTCTCATTTGGGTGGCATAGCTCCCCCCTTTGAATATCGCATTTCATTGCATTGTTTCGGATGTGCGGCTCATCTTGGTTGTGTACCATGATGTGGTGCTCATCTCCCTTGAAAATGGGGGCCTTTGATTTTAGATTCATGTTCTATTATTGTGTTTGCTTGCATGCATGTGCAAGAAACACTTTGCAATCAGCTTCCTTCACAAGAGGGTTGTGGAGGAGCAGCAGCATTGTGGCCTATAGCAGCAGTCCATTTTGGGTCTGGTCTCTGCTGTGGTGAATAGAAGAGCATGCTGTCAATGATGGCAGTTAATGAGCATGCCACTATGCTCAAAGAAACTGACCGCTGCAATCAGGGAGTGCCCCGTCACTACACAATCAGCTGTTTTTGCTGTGGGGTGGCCCCTGACTGTAGCAGTCAAAACAAACAACTGCCACCATGTTGGTTGCCTTGCTAACAGAGCCCTGAACTGTCCACCAACCTCCCACTGACTCCTTTGCAAGAACTTTAGTTTAAATCCAAGCTGTGAAAACATAAACACTCATGCAGCTAAGATAAGATAAAGTTTGGCTGTAAAATCTCAAAAGTTCAGCCATGCTGTATGTGTGGTCTCAGTAAACTCCCTGTGCAGACTGTGACTGTGCCATTAAGTTAAACAAAGAAAAAACTGATAAAAATAAACAAATAAAAACCACTGAGCATGTGACTATTGAAAAACCCTGCCAGGTTATTTTAATTTTGCTTTGTGAATGAGCGCTTTCATCTGCCTCCCTTCCCCCATTCACGGGCAAGTAAGCTCAGTAATGGCAGTTGGCAAATGACAAGCAAAGTATCCGGGGGGATCACTGACTGTGAACACTCTCAGAAACTTCCTTTCCTTTTGCAATTGCAATCCCAATAAAATGGGAGGGGGTGGGGGTGTGATGAAAGCAACTAATGGATAAGTAGTAAGCAAAAGCCCTAAAATACAGCATTCTTTTTTTTTCTGTGTGTGTATTGTTAAAGCAGCAGTGCATTTATGCTTTAAATGGTAGAAGACTAAAATAATTTCATACCACAACAGTCACTGGCACCCATTTCTGCTACCCTGTTCACTTTAAGTACACATGCATACACCACTGCCACTGCCGATTCATGTTTTCAGCCACTGACAGCCATCCCTCCTAATGCGGACTCTGCCATTCCTCCCAACTGTCATGGAAAACTGACATAGTTATTAATTTTAAATGTTGCATTTTCCTGAGACAGTGCTAAGCAGGGAGGCTCTTGGTGATGTGATCACACACACTGCATGTGGTGGTGGGGGGCAGAGGGCTAAATTTAATTCAGCATTAAACTTTTGAATAGCAGGTGAGTGGGATGGAAGAACATTTAAAAGAAAATGAAAAAAAAAATTTGGATTTTGCTTTGTGAATGAGCACTTTCATCTGCCTCCCTTCCCCTCCCCCATTCATTGGCAAGTAAGTGCAGTAACAGCAGTCAGCAAATGTAAGTCAAAGTATGCAGGGGAGGGTCACTGACCGGGAACACTCTCAGAAAGTTCAAGGTATGGATTGAAATGACAACTGACAGAAAGCAGATATGTTCTTTCAAACTTCCTGTCCTTTTGCAATCGTGATCCCAATAAAATGGGAGGGGGCCAGCGGGTGCAATGAAAGCAACTTCAGGGTCAGTAATAAGCAAAAGCCCCAAAATACAGCATTCTTTTTTTTTCTGCGTGTGTATATTGTTAAAGCAGCAGTGCATTTATGTTTAAATGGCAGAAGACTAAAATAACTTCATACCGCAACGATCACTGGTGCCCACTTCTGATGCTTTGTTCACTGTCAAATATGCACACATATACCACTAGCCGATTTATGTTTTCAGCTACTCACAGCCATCCCTCCCGATGCAGACTCTGTCATTCCTCCCAACTGTCATGCAAAACTGACATAGCTATTCATTTTTAAATTTTGCATTTTCCTGAGACAGTGCTAGGGAGGAAGGCTGTCGGTGATGCAATCGCACACACTGTGTGTGGTGGTGGAGGGGGCAGGGGGCTAAATTGAATTCAACATTAAACTTTTCACTGGCAGGTGAGCAGGATGGAAGAACATTTAAAAGAAAATGACAAAACAATGTAGCATTTTGCTTTGTGAATGTGCGCTTTTGTCCACCTCCCTTCCCCTCCCCTTCCTCCTCTATTCACAGACAAGTAAGCATAGTAACAGCAGTTGGCAAATGGCAGACAAAGTATGCAAGGGGGGGTGACTTTCTGGGAACACTCTCAGAAACTTCAGGGTATGGATTGAGATGACAACTAACAGAAAGCAGATATGTTGTTTTCAAACTTCTTGTCCTTATGCAATCGCAATCCCAATAAAACAGGTGGGGGGTGAGGGGTGCAGTGAGAGCAACTCCGGGGTAAGTAGTAAGCAAAAGCCCTAAAATACAGCATTCTTTTTTTTCTGTGTCTGTATATTGTTAAAGCAGCAGTGCATTTATGCTTTAAACGGTGGAAAACTAAGATAACTTCATACTGCAGCAGTCACTGGTGCCCACTTCTGATGCCCTGTTCGCTGTCAAGTACACACACATGCACCACTGGCCACTGCCAATTCATGTTTTCAGCCACTGACAGACATCTCTCCTAACGCAGAGCCTGCCATTCCTCTCAACTGTCATATGAAACTGACACAGTTATTCATTTTTAAATGTTGCATTTTCCTGAGACAGTGCTAAGGAGGGAGGCTGTCGGTGATGCACTCGCACACACTGCATGTAGTGGTGGAAGGGGCAGGGGGCTGAATTGAATTCAGCATTAAACTTTAGACTGGCAGGTGAGTGGGATAGAAGAACTTTTAAAAGAAAATGAAAATAAATGTTGAAATAAGCAGGATCATAACAATGACCTGAGCACTTTTCACTGATGGTTTCAGGCTTGTGGTGGAGAGTAGTAGAACCGAATGTCTCTGGGCTCTGTGTGTGTGTGTATTGGGGAGGCAACAGAAAATGGAACAGCATACAAATGGAGGGACAACTTTATCCAAAAACATTTTTTGCTTTTCTTTGTATGGGGTAGCCCAATCCCCATTGACATGATGCACCCCTCCCCCCTTTTGTTATGTATCGAGGGGGTGCCCCATCCCCTTCAGCTGATGCAGTCTCACCCCCAAGCACACTGTATGGCTGATGGTGGTGCCTAATCTCCATTGGCTCCAGCATCCCCCAAAGTACAGTGGCAGCATGCTGGGAGCCCACTCCAGCATGATCATGCACTCCCCTGCACACTCTATGGCTGACAGGGGTACCCAATCCCCATCGGCTCCAGTCCCCCCCCAAACAACCTTCCAGGTGACACACTAGGAGCCCACCTCAGTGTGCCAAAAGTTCTGCATTGTAGTTTTCTTTTTTTTTAAAACCTGTAAAACAGTCCCTCATTGAGTCTCTTGCCCTACCCTAACCCGCACCCACCCTCTGCATACCCCAGCTCCCCAGACCCCCTCACCCCATACTTACCTCCAGAGCTTAGCATGATGATCTTTGGTGGACCGGGAACACATCTGCACTCTTCAAAGCTGACCACAAACTTAGGAAATGCCAGTAAGATGTATAATGGAATAAAAGTGTTTTTTTTTTCAACTTATGTGGCTATCTCAGCCATTTTTTAGACTTGTGGCACCAAGTTTTCAACATGGGCTTCTTGAGTCCCCTCCTCATGAATTGTTCACTGTCATGGTGTTTTTCGGTCCCAAAAGGTGATTTTGTGGTCACTGCACCGAATCACCTTTTGTGACTGATTAATGAAATGACAGTGTCACTGTTCATGAGGTGGGCCCTCAAAAAACCTATGTTGCAAATCCGTTAAAAAAATTCCAAAAAAATTAGTGTCATGAGCATGTGTTGTGAAGTTTTCATGCACACTTGCAACTTCACAAATTTGTAATACTTTCATTCCAGATTTTCAACATTGGCTTTGTTTTTTAACAACTCCTTATGAACAGTACAGCTGTTATTTTTCACATCCCTGCCAAATGTGTTTTCGCACATCCGGCACAGAATAGCACAGACGCTGTGGGAAATCAGTGTTTGGGACAGATTAAGAAAATCACAGTGACACTGTTCAGGAGCAGACGTCCTAAAATGCCTATGTTGAAAATTTGGTGAAAAAATTCCAAAAAATGACCACGTTATGGGCGTGCGTTGTGCATTCTCTAAACACGCTCGTAACCACCACTTTTTCTTATTTTTACTAACAGATTTTCAACATTGCCATTTTTAACACCTTCTTATGAACAGTACAGCTGTCGTTTTTCACATCCTGCCCGAAATGTGTTTTTGCACCTATGGTGCAGAATGCTGTGGTTGCTGTGTAAAATCAACTTTTAGGATGGAGTAGAAGACTTGGTTTGCTGGCCAAAGCAACTAGCTTCACCTCAGCTCTTTCCTTCTAGATTGCTTGAAAGGACAGAGTAGATAGCCTTAGCAGAGCAAGGGAAAGGATTAAGACTTCTTTTGGCTATGCAGATTTACTGTTTGTTGTTATTTTTATTTTGTACTCACAGGGATTGCTACTGTTTGTTGCTAATATTACATTGCTTTATTTTTCTCTGATTCAAATTGTTGTTGCTGGTGTACCTTCTTCTGCATTATTACAAGGTGTGCCTGCAGATGTGTGCTAACAGATTACTGCTGTAATCTTCTGATTCAAATTGTCTTTTTGCAAGCTATATCTTCTGTTACTGCTTTATTTTTCTCTGTAGCAAAGTGTTTCTTACAGGGAATATGTTCTCTGAAATTATTACACGTGGTGCTTTACAGGTTTTATAGTTTTATCTAACATTAGGATAAGCTTTCAGGGTTACTGCATTTGTTGTTGACTGATTGTTTCTGCTCTTACCTCCTTGATCTTTCATCCTTGGTTCTTCTTTTTTTGGCAAGGGAAGGGCCCAGCCGCCCACCTCCATCCACAACCACCAAACACTGCACTCCTTTTATAGGGTACTGTTAACTGGATCCAATTATATAGTTTATACAGGTTCCTGGTTGGTAATTCTCAGTAATTCAATAAAGCCAACACACTATGTCCTTGCCAAGTTAGTTGTAATTTATTGAGATAGTCTATCATTTCTAGGCATCAGGTAGCCTGCTACTACCCGAGTGTACCTGATACAATTTAATCTTACAGCCAATGAAACAGTCTATGGAACAGTCCATTGGGGTGTTTCTAACATGCAATCTAGACAGCTAGTAATATTTGCATTACAGGGCTACATCATTTCAGAGACACATGAAACCATATATCTCTGGATCCCCTGAGCAATATATGGATAGTCTCAGACTGCAGATTGTCCGAGACTGCGTCTTCTCGAAGGGATGCTGGACATAACCATAGGTCCCATACTTATGTGCAGCAAGCTTAGAAAAAAATGCAAGACTGGAATTTCCCCAAAACTACCTCAGCAGTTTTAAACACAGACAATATTTCATTCAACAAGTCATAAGACTCGGGTTCGAAAATACATTGGCCATAAGATACCTCGGTCATAAAATACTTTTGACACTTTGCCAGAGACATACGGTCATTCTTAAATGGAAACACAAGTAATCAGGGTTTTTTTATTAATCAAAAATACTTACTTCAGGATACAGAAAACATGCAAGGGGATGTTACTGTTTTAAAAATACTTGGCTTACATATAACAAACAGACAGTGGCCAAATTGGGGAACTCAATCTCAAGGCCAGCCATGGTTACTAGCAGCTGCATTCTTATCTTAGATGGAACCTTCTAAAAAAACTGCTAAATAGGGAAATTCCAAGTTAGTCCTCTGATTTGTGCTTCTTGAATTATTTCATTTTCTTCATTTCAACCATTAACTTTTAAAGTCATTAACTGACATAGGGGTATCATTCATTTACTTAGCCACTTGCAGCCATATGCTACTATATATACTAATTCAAATGTTTAGTCATTTATTACTCATCTTCACTTTTTACTAGCCCTTTAGCAATGTACACTAGCCATTTTACACCTTTCTATCTCCTCAACCTTTTGGTTAGCCAATTATATGTTGTTGATAAAAGTTTTGTCACTGGTCCCTAAAACATTTGCCACTGGTCACTAAACTTTGGCCATTGGCCACTTTCAACAGTACCACAGTGGTAACATTTCCTGTGGCAAAGAAGGAAGGGATGCATCAGTGGGGTATCCACAAGGTGAGCTCATTTAAAGGGGCACTAGTAATTTAACTTGTTATAACAAGTTATACAAGAACAAAACACAAAATCAAACCATTACTTGCATTTTCTTCCTCCTAATTACTCTGACCAGGTTATAAACCCAGCAACTTATCTGGAATGGATATCATTAACTGCAGGTACTGTGGAACACTTTTCAGAAGGACAGTCTTACAGGATTTAGGACACTGTCCTACATGTGGGGTCATTAGAGATCTTAGGACTCAGCTCTGGGCAGCATGGGCAGAGATTACATTCCTCAAATTTCATATTCAAGAGGAAATACATTATAAGAACCACCTGCCATGTTCTCAACATCCAACAGAAGAACCTCGACCACAGAGGGAAGTTGGGCTGGGAGGTTGGCAGGTGGTTAGAAGGGGCAAATCAGGTGTCCCATCGCTAGGTGCTCTCCAACATATTACCTCCAAAAAACCATATAAACACTACAAACAGGTATCTGCCTCAATCTCCAAAATCAAACAAAGGGGCAGAGAACACTGCAGAGCAGGACACTGCAGCACAGGAGCTTGCACAACAAAACTCACCCAAAACAGGTACCAAAACAAAAAAAAGCAAAAAGGAAATCCCAAAAACTTCAGTTCATAGGAGACTCCATGATTCAGGGAGTTGATACCTATCTCCAGCCAGGGGGTAATGGTCAGATGTCTCCCAGGTACATCAGCATAGAAAGACACTTACTGCATTGCTAAAATTATTCAGGAATCAGGAGAAAACACTGACATCCTGGTACACATAGGGACTAATAATCTCGCCAGCCGGTCAGTTGTGGAGACCAAGGAACACCTGACCAGGCTGGGTGACAAACTATCATCCATTTCATCCAGCATGTCCTCTCAGAAATCCTGCCAGTCTGGAGAGGGGAGCAGAAGGATGGAAGGTCAGAGAAGGGGAGATAGGGGAGCTAAATATGTGGCTCAAGGGCCAGTGCCAGGAAAAAGGACACAGATTTGTAGGGAACTGGCAACAGTTCTGGGAGTGAGAGTTCTTTAAATTTGATGGACTGCATCTGACTAAGGAGGGAGTCAGTGCATTGGGGCAGAAGTTTGACGTCTTTGCAAAATATTTAAACTAGCAAACAGGGAGAGGGTGCAGCACCCTATACCTCAAATGGGAAGAACACACCCCCCAGCTAGTAGTCAAACAGGGATTCAGCATGTTTGCAGTTCTTTTGAATCACCAGGTAAGAAAAAATGTCTGTCTCCCCATATGACCCACAGGGGAAATACCTGACCTTACCCAACAACTAACACACTGAAATCTGACCAATGGAAAATCATGTACACAAATGCTAACAGCCTGTGAAATAAGATCCCATACCTGCAGACTAAACTGGACATAGTAGCAATTAGCGAGACATGGTTTACCAGTAACCACACTTGGGAGACTTCAGTACCTGGCTATGTACTGTTCAGAAGAGACCGAGGTGCAAAAAGGGGGGTGGAGTGGCCCTGTATGTCAATGATAATATCAAAACTACAGAAATTCAGAATATACATAAGAAGCCAGAAAAACTGTGGGTCACCCTGGAAACAGGAAATGGGACAGCCATAAGAACTGGGGTTGTCTACAGGCCCCCAGACCAGGGGGAGGACATAGACACATTACTGTTAGAAGATATATAAAACATGACAGCTAAAGGGGAGGTTCTGATAATGGGAGACTTCAACATGCTGGATACGGATTGGTCAATACCAGCAGGAACATCTGCCAGAACTAGACACATGGTGGATTCCCTGAAGGGGAAAGGCCTCAAACAACTACTACAACAACCCACAAGAGACAGGGCTATCCTAGATCTAGTACTGACTAACAGGGAAGGAATCACAGATCTCCAGGTAGAAGGTCACCTGGGGGCCAGTGACCATCACATGGTATAGTTCAATTTGGCCACTACAACTAAATCATCCCATTCCAAGGCAAATATATGGGACTTCGGAGGAGCTGACTTTGATAAAATGGCCAACAGAGTTAAGTTAGCCCTGGCAAAAAGAAACACAGGTGATGGGGTACAGGCAAAGCGAGCAAGCATTAAGGATGCAATACTTGAAGCAACATCACATTGCATTAGGGAGAAAAGGAAGTACAAAAGAAGAAGGAAACCACTTTGGTTCTCAAGCACAATAGCAGAAAAGGTCAGAGCCAAAAGGCTGGCCTTCAGGAAATATAAGGGAACACAGCGGGATGAAGATAGGGAGGCATACCAAACTGCCCTAAGGGAAGCAGGGAAGGCAGTAAGGCAGGCAAAGTCCCAAACTAAGGAAACACTAACACAAACAGTAAAAGAAGGTAACAAGACTTTCTATAGATACATTAGTGAAAGGAGAAAGTCCAGAGGGGGTATGGCTAAGCTCAAAGGAGAAAAGGGGGCATGTGAGGATGAGGACCCTGTAAAAGCATCTATCCTAAATAGATACTTTTGCTCAGTATTTACTGATGAGAAGCTAGGGCAGGGCCCACAGCTCAGCACCATGGACACAGGGGAAGGGAGGTGAGCACTACTCCCTTCACAAAAGAATGGGTCCTACAAGAGCTCGCTAAGCTCAGGGTGGACAATGCAATGGGACCTGATGGCATACATCCCAGGGTACTAAAGGAGCTAAGGGCGGAACTAGCAGGGCCATTATCAGAACTGTTTAGTGAGTCTCTGAGCACAGGAGAGGTCCCAGAAGACTGGAGAAGGGCACATGTGATCCCGCTTCACAAGAGTGGTAGCACGGTGGAGGCAGGGAACTACAGACCAGTCAATCTTACCTCAGTAGTCGGCAAGATTATGGAGATACTCCTTAAGGAAAGGATAGTGCAACACCTGGAATCCATAGGGGCACAGGATCCAAGACAGCATGGGTTTACAAAAGGAAGGTGCTGTCAAACTATCTCATAGATTTCTTTGACTAGGTAGCCAGAGTGGTGGACCAAGGGGGAGCAGTTGATGTCGCCTACATTGACTTCAGCAAGGCTTTCGACACTGTTCCACATAGAAGATTGATAAGCAAGCTGGATAGGCTCAGGGTGGGTCAGAAGTTGGTCAACTGGGTGGCAAACTGGTTGACAGGCAGAAAACAGAGTATGGTGGTAAATGGTATACAGTCAGAAGAAATGTAAGTCACAAGTTGAACCACTGTGGGCTCAGGGAGGGTGAGGATGGTGGAACACAGGCACACCCAGTCAGTTGTTCCACTTCACAATCCATACACCATTCGGGGGGAGCATAGCTCCCCTATGGATGCACCCGCAGAGGAGACTGATGACAACTGTCACAAGGGAGGCCCACAGGAAGGAGGTAGAGGACACCACAGGAAAGAAGCAGCTCCTGGTGGGGACTCAATTATTAGGGGATAGAACTGGGGGGCAGGAAAACTGAAGTAAGGTGCCTGCCTGGTGCCATGGCTTGGAGGGACAGGCGCATCCTCAGGATCACGAGAACAGCTGCACAGGAGTCTGAGCTGGACGTCATTGTCCACCTAGGGACAAATGACTTGGCTCATCATGAGATTAAAGCAGTGCAGGAGGAATTTGTAGAGTTGGGGAGGGGCCTAAGACAAGTAGCACACACAGCATCCTTCTCAGAGGTGCTGCCTGTCAATGGCATGGGGGAGGCGAGGGTAATTTGCACCATGCAGTTTAATAAATGGTTGAAAAAATGGTGTGGAGCACAGGGGTTTGGCTTCATTGGGGACTGGGGTTCCACTTGGAGGGACACCAGCCTATACTGGTAGGATGGTCTGCATCTGTCCAGGAAGGGAACAAGTCTTTTGAGCAATCGGTTTAAATGCTTCATTGGCAAGCTTTTAAACTAGTCAAGGGGGGAGGCACTTACAAGCAGCAGAAAAATCCCAGCCTCTCTCTACAAAACAGGGTACTAAATGAGAAAAAGACCGAGGTAGAAAGGTCATTGGGGGATGCTGCAACAGAAGGTAAAGCCATCAAAAAATGGAGAGCAATGAGTACCAATGCCCGTAGTCGGGGTAACAAGCTTCCTGAATTAGTGGCCTTGATGGAGAAGGAACATCTGGATATCGTGGCAGTCACAGAAACATGGTACACACAAAACCATGACCGGGACGTAAACATACCAGGATACACTATCTACAGGAGGGACAGGGAGGGTAAAAGAGGAGGAGGAGTAGCTTTTTACATAAGGGTAGGAATAAAAGAAACAGAACAAAAGGGTAAACAGGTAGGAGAAGAAGCACTGTGGGTAAATTTGGAGACAGGCAATGGCACCACAATCTGCACAGGGGTTGTATACAGACCCCTTCTCAGGGGAAGGAAATGGACAAGGAAATGATGGAAAGTATAGTTAGAATGGCAGAAAAAGGGGAGATATTGCTGATGGGTGATCTCAAAATGCCAGATGTTAACTGGATTGCAGTTGCAGCAGCCACTTCGAAGAGTGGGGTTATTCTAGATTCCCTACGGGGGGCATGCCTTAGACAACTAGTATTGGAGCCCACTCAAGAGGGAGCAATCGTAGACCTGCTTCTCTCAAATGGAGATGGAGAGAGGATCACAGATGTAGAAGTGGGTAGCCATCTGGGAACTAGCGACCATGAACAGTATGGTTCACAATCAAACACAGCAATAGAGTCAAGCCATACAAAGGCAAAAGTACTGGACTTTAGGAGGGCTGACTTTGCCAAAATGGGTGAGTGCCTAAGGAATGCACTAGCAAATGGGCAGGAAGGAGGGTGGAAGAACAATGGAATAATAAAAACTGCCATCACAAAGATAACGAGCTTTTGTGTGAAGCAAATAAACAAAACAAACGATGAAGAAACCACTATGGTTCTCAAAGGAAGTTGCAGTGAAGGTTCAAGAGAAAAAGAAAGCATTCAGGAAGTACAAGGACTCGCAGAAGGAGCAGGACAGAGAACTGTATCAGTTAAAGCAAAAGGAAGCTGGGAAGGCAGTCAGAACAGCAAAGGCCCAAACCGAGGAAAAGATAGCCAACTCAGTTAAGAAAGGGATAAAACCTTTATAGGTACATCAGGGAGTGAAGGAAGACCAAGGGAGGGAGGGATAGTGAGGCTTAATAAAGGGGAGGGAGGGTGGGCAGAGGGACTGTGAAAATGCAGAGATACTAAACAAATATTTTGCTCAGTATTTACAAATGAAGAGGGAGGACCTAAAACAAACAGTAGAAACACTCTGGATACAGAAGTTGATACCAGCCCATTTACAGAAGAAAGGGTTCTGAAAGAACTCTTAAAACTGAAGGTGGACAAGCAATGGGACCTGATGGGATTCATCCCAGAATTCTAAAAGAACTAAGGGTAGAACTAGTGACACCACTGACTACCATCTTTAACAAATTATGGGAGGATGGGGTGGTACCCGAGGACTGGAGGATGGCAGATGTGATTCCCCTTCACAAAAGTGGGAGCAAGGCAGAAGCAGGAAACTACAGACCTGTTAGTTTAACCTCCGTGATAGGAAAAATGATGAAATCACTTTTGAAGGAAAGAATTGTTTAGTATCTAGAGGCCAGAAAGGCACAGGACCCCAGGCACATGGATTCACAGTGGGAAGGTCATGCCAGACGAATCTGATAGATTTCTTTGACTGGGTGACCAAAGTAGTAGATCAGGAGGGGCTGTGGACATGGCCTACCTAGAGATTAGAGGCATTTGACACAGTCCCACTCAAAGATTAATATACAAGTTAGCCAGCTGAGGTGGGTCCCAAGATGACAGCCTGGATAAAGAATGGCTCAATAATAGGACCCAGAGGTAATAGTAAATGAGTCCACTCAAAAGAAGGGGTTACTAGTAGGGTACACAGAGTTCAGTATTAGGACGGTCTTCTTCAATGTCTTTATAAGCGACATTACAGAGGGACTGGAAGGAAAAGTATGTCTCTTTGCAGATGACACAAAGATCTGCAACAGAGTTGATGCACAAGGTGGGGTGGAAAGGATGAGAAGGACTTGGCAAGGTTGGAGGAATGGTCAAATGTGTAAGCTTAGATTCAATGCTAAAGTGCAAGGTAATGCACCTGGGAAACAAAAACCCAGGGAAGAGTACACAATGGGGGTGAGATACTAACAACAACAGAAATGGAAAGGGACCTGGGGTAGTCATATCAGATGACCTAAAGGTGGGCAAGCAATGTGAGAGGGCAGCAAGGAGGGCTGGGGGGATACTAGGATGCATAGGAAGAGGCATCATCAGTAGAAAACAGGAAGTTATTATCCCTCTGTACAGACAGCTGGTCAGACCCCATCTGGAGTACTACGTGCAGTTCTGGAGACCCAATCTCCGCAAAGATGTAGACAGGATGGAAGCTGTCCAGAGGAGGGCATCTAAAATGGTGCCGGGTCTGCACCAGAAGACGTATGAAGACAGACTAAAGGAACTTAATATGTATAGCCTCGAGGAAAGGAGGGAGAGGGGGGGAAAAGGATAGAAACGTTCAAGTACCTCAAGAGAATCAATAAAGTCCAAAAGGATAGCATCTTTCAAAAAAAGAGGTGTGCAAAAACAAGGGGGCACAATTTGAAGATAGAGGGGGGCGGCTCAGAGGTAATTTAAGGAAGTATTTTTTCACAGAGAGGGTTGTGGATGCATGGAACAGCCTTCCGGAGGAGGTTGTGGTGTCAAAAACAGTGGTGGAATTCAAGCATGCATGGGACAGTCATAAGGCCATTCTAGGGGTTGGGGGGTAGGAAGAAGTAGGCTGCTGGTTAACTAGGATCTGCAGCTTATCCAGTAGGTAGGTAGGGAAATGAGCAGACTGGGTGGGCCAAGCGGTCCTTATCTGCCGTTAAATTCTATGTTTCTATGTTTCTAAGTGGGGTACCTCAGGGATCAGTCCTGGGGCCAGTCCTCTTCAATATCCTCGTCAGTGACATTGCAGATGGACTAGAAGGTAAGGCTTGTATGTTTGTAGATGACACCAAGATCTGCAACAGAGTAGATGATCCAGATGGGGTGGGCTGAATGAGAAGAGATCTGGATAAACTAGGAAAATGATTGGAAGAGTGGCAACTGGGATTTAATGCAATGAAGTGCAAGATCATGCACATAGGGAAGAGAAACCCTGAAGCCACCTATAGGCTGGGAGAGGAGTTGCTGGCAGTCATAAAGGAAGAAAGAGACTTGGGCATCATCATTACCAATGACCTGAAATCATCCAAGCAGACCTCTGAAGCAGTAGATAAGGCTAGAAGGATGTTGGGGTATATTAGTAGGGGTATCACAAGTCGTAAGAGGGCAGTAACAATCCCACTTTACAAGGCACTGCTTAGGCCCTATCTGGAGTACTGCATGCAGTATTGGAGGCTACACCTTCACAAGGACATTAACCAAATTGAGGCAGTCCAAAGAAGGGCAACCAAAATGGTGCAGGAACTGCATCAGAAGACATATGAGAACAGATTAACCGAGCTCAATATGTATACCCTACAGCAAAGGAGGGAGAGAGGTGATATGATCGAAACATTCCAACACTTTAAGGGCATTAACAAGGTGAAAGAATCTAACATGTTTCAATATAAGAAAATTAGCAGGACAAGAGGACACAGCATGAGAATAGAGGGAGGCTGATTAAGAGGTAATGTGAGGAAGTTCTTTTTCACAGAAAGGGTGGTGGATGCATGGAACGACCTACCTCAGGAAGTGGTGGCTATGAATACTGTGCAGGGCTTCAAACAGGCATGGGATAGGCATAAGGGAGCAATACAGATGAATATGAATAGGTAGGCCACTGACAGCAAAGGATGATTGCACATTTATATGGTAGAAAAAGAAATGGGCTTACTGGATGGGCCTTGTGATAATTATCTGCCATCAATTTCTATGTTTCTATCTTTCTGTGATTAAAACAATCACAGTGCCACTCCTTATGAGGGGAGGTCCCATGAAACCCATGATAAACATTTGGTGGGAAAAATTCAAAAAAATGACCATGTTACAGGCACGTGTTGTGCAGTTTCTACACATGCTTGTAACTTTGTGAAGTTTTTATATTTTCACTCCAGATTTTCAACATTGCCATTTTTCATACCTCCTCATGTACAGTGCAGCTGCCATTTTTCACATCCTGCCCAAAAAGTGTTTCCACACCTGTGGCACCAAATTGCATATTTGCTTTGTGAAATCACCTTTCAGTATTGAGTAATCAAATGATAATGCCACTGTCCATGAGGTGTGGTCCCAAAAAGCCCATTTCGAAAATTTGGCATGAAAATACCAACAAACACCAGGGGCATTAAGGTTTCCAGCCATAATGCCCATCCTGTAGAGACTGACTGGCATCAGAGGTGTGACTTAAGTTCATCGGCCGTAATGCTCACATCATTCCACTCCTGCCCTACAGCCACTGACAGGCATCAAGATGTGCCTTGGGGTCTTGGGCCCTAAAGGTCACCCAATTTTCTTATACTGCACCCATCTCTGCTTATTTCCTTATGAAATGGGTTGAGCATAAGGTCTAAAGACCCCAAAGTACACCATGACACCTGTCAGTGTCTACAGGGTGGGGTGAGGTGGAATGGCATATGCATTATGACCGACAGCCTAAAGGCACACCCCAAACACCTTTCAGTCTCTGCATGGTGGGGGGAGGGGTTGGCGTTAGTTCAATACTGCCAATTCTATTATGCATCTCTCTAACTCCTGCACTAGCAATGCCAGTGCCAGCAAGCAAACGTTCAGCTTGTTTAAAACTGAAATCTTCAACATGATTTGTAGTATGTTTAAATGTATAGTGCCTGCAACTCAGATGGTTATAATAGTTTCTTCCCAAGTCCTCAGCTTCACTTCTCAGATTTTTAACCCAAAGAATGTGAGAATACACTCTTATTACTATTGAGAGCACAGTGCCTACACATGCTATATAAGCACACTGTATATTCTGTGGTGATTTGCATATGCAGCCCATGATGCTTTGCATTGTGGGGGCATGTGTGATTTTCTATTTCTGTATATTATGTTTTCACCCATTAGTTTGTGTTTTCCATCACAATGATTACTTATACAACTATTTTATCAGGCATTATGTTATACAACACAACTCAAGGAACAAAATGATGGAATTTGTAACTCCAGTGAGTTGTAGTACTTAGGGTTCTCCACTTTTTATTAACCTGACTGTTTACCTTCAGGTACTACATCATTTCTTAATCCGTCTCCTTGGAAAAACATGCTTCACTAGTCATTCCAATCAAAAGCCTTAGAAATTCTTTAAACTGATGAGCCAGTGCTGCAAGCCTGCTTAGTACACTATGTGCAACAAATTCCAAGAGGTGCTGATTTTCTATTTTTACTGCAGTGATTTAGTAATTGTTGCTTATTCCATTTTCCACATAATTTCTGAAGTCTGAACATGTCTCATGAAAGATTTAAAAGAAACTCACTCTGGGTGTTATTTGTTAAGCTTATTCTGCCTCTGGTCTTGATTTTGTATATTAAAAAATAATTAAATGTGAAGAACATGCATAAATTCATTTTTTCATTTTAGATAGCATAAAACATTATGACACTTTACAATTTTCATGTGGTGAAACCCGAAGTACCATTTGGTATTCCAGAAAACAAAATTAAAACAACATGAAATTATGCAAAATCAGTTTTTTTTTGTTTTTTTCTTTTTTCTGTAGCACAGTTTAAACCAAAAGAGGCCTTTAAGTTGGCTTTTTTACACAGAAAGTGAAGATTTCTGACTTATGATCAATCCACATGTATTAAATGTTGTATGCAAATACTTTCTATTCTGAAAGTATCTTCTCACGCTCACCATACAAAACTGACTGCATGCATGAATAGAGTCATCAACCCTCAAAAGCTTTTTCTCAGGACACTAAAGCCTGTTTATGTCTTTGTCTTTGGAACCTATAGAGTCAGCAGTGTTACGTATGGGAGACCTGAACTGAATACTAATACAACTTGATACTGTGTTATAGATTGCATAACAGTACAATACACATATCTGCACAGGAACTCTTCCAGCTTGGAGTTGCTATATCACATATTCTGTCAATGGACATTTGAACACTTGGTAGACACAGCTATGCTACTTCTTAAAGTAATATATATGCATTGCTTTACAGATATGAAAATGTAAGAAAAGAAATAGAATTTATGATTAAGAACAACATTTACTTTTAGGAGGTATCTCTTTGAAGCTTACTGTTACATGTAAAAAGAAAACTCATAAATGTCCCAGGCTCAAAGCAATGACTTGTTGTACAATGTGAAAGAACACTGTAGTATTTAATGCTACAGAAGTTTACTAAAGGGACACAAAAAGGTCAAAATGCTAAATCTTTTATTTTTATTAATATTCATAGACCTACAATTTGCTCAAGCAAAAGGCTTCTAGTTCGAAAATATATTGTATATTGTGCAAATTTAAACAAGCTGTATGTGTTCTTATGATAAAATACAGCTCACACAACCTCATTGTACCTTTGTGAAGTTTTTGTGGACTTTAGGAACTTTAACTTCCCCAAAAATGTAAAGTTGTTACAACAAAATGGCTTTTTTTCAAAGCAGCCACTTCACAAGTGAATTCTGGTCAGTTCACCAAAAAAAAAAAAAACTTTGTATGTTAAACCTTCACCGATTCGATGAATTTGCACTTGCAAATTCCATGAGATTCATGAATTTTGGCCACTTTGTCCTTATTTATGTTTAGAATTGCAAATTACAGCATATGGCAGTAGACATGAAACAAAATGAATAAAGTTATTTGGATAAACATTTTAAAATGATCCAGTATGACCTGCTCAATGGGGCCTACAAACCTATGCACAGGAACTGTGCTCATATGCACTGTAGTGGCAGCATGCAGCTAGAGCCAGGGCTAAAATGTTTTTAGTGTTCTAGTTCAGTTCGGATTTGGCAGGTTATAATTCGAGTTTGGTTCAATTCAATTTGATAAGTAGAAGTTTGGGTTCAAGTTCAGTTCATTTAGAGTATTTTTGTGTGTAATTTATCAGTTTGTGTTTGACTTCTAATGAATTCATGCTACTGCCACCATGTGAGTTCTCCTCATCTCGCATGGTCTGTATTTGCATTCAGTTTGGGTTCATATGATTTTTTTTTTTTAGGGTTCAAGTTTGGTTTGGACTGGGTGAAAATCAAATAGTTCGGGTTTCATTTGGGTTCAGTTGATGGATGAACCCTGGCTCTACATGCAACTGCACACCATGCCAGCATGGACAGTTATTTGCTATGCATGAATGTGCATACAGAACAGGCAGGAGCATGGTTTAATGATGCATGCATGGCTACACAGAGCAGGCTGCAAGTGGATCCATTGAATACGGCCATGTCCCTTGACCCCTGCCATATACATGGATCTGCTCTGCCCCATGTCAAAACATGGAAGTGAAAGACAAGGAGAATGCACTGATTTGGGGGGAACAGATGCACCCAAGATACCCAGGATGCCAAATGGGCCAAATAGTACTGACCATTGCCATGTCTGGATGCAATGACAAGACCAGACATGCAACAGAGGATAGCCATGGTCCACATATTTCACTAGCAATCAGGTGGCCACCATCATTTCTGACATATGGGATGACTGTGCCATCCTGTATGAGGCAGAGTCAGTAAAGGCTCCGGTCAAGTGAAAGGCCAGGCTGTGGCTAGACATGCAGGCAGTTGTTAATGTGATCAAGTCTGAGACACATTCGTTAGTGGCCATCATGTACAAGTGGCAGGACATACAATCAACTGTCAAGCTGAATCTGGCAGCTGTCAAATGCCAACAGAGCAGTAAAGGAGTAGGGCTGCCCACCTAGGAGTACAGCCTGACCCCCATAGAGAGGATGGTGGTAGCCACCCTCACTAATACAGTATGTCCTTGAATGGGGAGGCAGAGGGCTCAGACACTCTGCCAAGTATGCACAACAGTGGAGGGAGGGGATATCAGGGGCATCACAAACATGCTAACCTTTGTAAGCATGTCTAAGGAGGCAGTATAGCACAGTGGTTTAAGGCTCTGAGCTACAAATCTGGTGACATCCAGCAGACCAGACCTGGGTTTGAATCTCACAGCTTCCACCTGCATACTGTGTGACTCTGAGCAAGTCACTTAACTTCCCTGTGCTCCCAGGTCACTCCTGTAAAAACGCTTTCAGCTTAGTGTGCTACTCCTGGTTAAACAACTAAATAGAAAAAAAAAACCCTCCTTGGGTTGCATCATACAGACCCAGTGACAGGACACACCCCTGAACAGGAGGATGCAACAACTGCCAAGAGTGCAGTGCATCAGAAGTCTTGTAGAAGCAGCTGGAGACAGGTGGACTGTGCAGGTAGGTGGTACCGTCGGTGTCCAGCAGCATACCCTAACACAACCACAGCATCAGCACAGCCTGTAACACCAGTCCATTCTTTCTCCCCCAGGTATGTTTCAGGTGCCTGTGTGTATGGCAGAGGAGGAGCAGATGCTGGAGGGTGCCCCTATATAGACACAGTGGAGGAGACCCAGGTGAAGGTGCAGAGGATGGGCAACCCTATTGACAGCCAACCCTCAACCTCCTCTGTGTGGACCCTCTGCTACAGTCCCACCCTGATCGGTTGCCTCTGGAGGTCTTTCATGCCACAGATGACACTGCTGTGTAACCATATATCATATGTATGCCATCATGGCCTGCCAGCACCACCAGCCATTCACAGGGCACAGTTGGTGGCCCGCTCAACAGTGGTGGCCAGTTGACAACAGGAGGGAAAAGGGGGAACACACAACACAACACTGACAGTGGGGATGAGGATGCATCAGTCTGCCTGACATACTGGACAGGCAGGACAGGCTTCTTGGGTATACCACATATATACTACACTGAGGTATGTTAGCTAGAATGTGACTGCCTCCAGGCACTCAAGGAGCTGAGCTTGGAAGTGAGGGATATGTGCCACAGCACACACAGGATGAGGGACCTGTTGGAGAGGCTGACAGAGTACATTGTGGCAGGAGTGGGACCAGCCACACCAACAGTCCATGAGGTCTCAGCAGGGTCCCTGATGCCCATACATCTGCCATGCCCAGTGGCCTAGAGGAATGGGAGGACAGTCAACAACAGCAGGAGGTAGACATCCAGCCTAACGAGTGGCCAAGTTGAGGGGGAAGATGACAGCAAAGATCTGTCATCTCGGACAGCAGAAGGCAAAGAAAAAGTGATATGGGCAAAACCCAGCATACGACACAAAGTGATAAAGCACATTCCATATACATCACTTCTACGTAATCCCATCACAGTGGAGATCAACACCACTACATGCACTCCCACATATACCCAAACCACAGATACCTCCACCACAGATATCACCAAGCGCTGACTCCCATGCCCCCCTCCGGTGGGCGGAATACCACTCCAGGTGGATCCTCATCACTGAGCCATGCCACCCCCCTGAGCCCTTAAAGAGCCTCTGACAGCATTAGGAAAACTTAGAAAAAAGTAAGATTTATATTCAACTCCATCTCATTTTCTTTATAACTTCATACAGGTATATTTTTAATAATAAATTCCCCTCATTCTTTATTAATGGAAAAGGATGCATGAAAACAAGATCCCTGTCCCATAGACTATATCTACTCTGGCTGCTTCTCTACACATAACATCTCAATCCCATTTTTGACATAACAATCATCTCCAGCAGCAATATGTTTTGATGTCATAAACAGAATTATGATATGAGGTATAGGCAGGCAGCCAGAACTAAAAGGGCAGAGATACTGTACTCTTCCAATTTGCCTTAGTAACAAGGAAATAAGAGTGAGAATTACAGAATAAAATGTGAAATATACGCTACATATATGCCTGAATGTTACATTTTTTTCAAAGTTGTTTCATCTCTGTCAGGAGCTCTTTAGAGGTTGAATGACCCCTGCAGAAGTTCGTGACTTGGTAATTATCCAGACAGAGACACTGTACCCTTCCCTCGGAAGGCCCCCCCCTCCCCGGTAACCCAGATGGACAACTCTCTGTACATCCCCTGGCAAGGATAACCAATGCTGCACTGCCATGTTATGCAGCATGGCATATGTGGTGAATGCTCTGAATGCCTTCCCTGGGGCATTCATCATTATGCTGCTTGTCAGATCCAGGCACCAAAACCTCATCTTCAGCAGCCCTATTGTGCACTCGATCACTGATCATGTTTCTTGTGGGCCCCGTTGTATGCCTCCTCAGCACTATGTGCCTCCTGGTTGGGTGTCATCAGGCTGTAATGGATATCTGCTGTCACCTATGCAGTGGAAGAACAAAGGGATAAATTCAGTGCCAGGTCACTGCATACACATTGCTGCACCTGTGTAGTGTATGTATACCCATCTATCAGCCATCCATCTCCTGAACCATGTGCACAGAAAATGGCATCCAAGCTGGAATTTTTGAAGATGAATGAGTCTTGATAAGAGCTGGGGTATTTGGCTCACAATGTAGTGATGACAACCCACTACATCACAAACTATCTGACAGTTTATGTAATGGAAGCCCTTGCTGTTCCAGTCTGCCTCCTCATCTGCTGATGAGGACAGGATTGCCATATGCATGCTGTCTATGGTTCCCAGTACATTGGGCATGCCATATTTGGTACAGAATGCCTTGTTTGTGGACCATATGTCAGCATCTGGTGTGGGAAATGATATGTGCTCATGCACATGCAGGACCAGGGTGTTGGTGAACTGGTGTAGTGCCCTGCACATGGAAGACTGGCTGACACCCATGACATTCCCTGTCACCCACTGGAAGGACCTGGTTGCATAG
Source organism: Neoceratodus forsteri (assembly GCA_016271365.2). NCBI lineage: Eukaryota > Metazoa > Chordata > Ceratodontiformes > Ceratodontidae > Neoceratodus > Neoceratodus forsteri. The sequence goes on along the minus strand of CM057454.1, from coordinate 998,294,556 downwards.
TACACCAGTGCATATAGCACCTTTGTCTCCACAGTCATTGCCAGTGACCATCATGTTATTGGGGCCACATGGACCCACACCATGTCACATAGCCCAGTGAAGGTGGCATGATCCAGATGGAAGTACTTGACATACTATGTGTGTGTTCTGCAGGACATTGGTGTCCAACTGTGGTTGAAATGCACATGGACACTGCCTTGCACTCAATGTCTACTCATGCTCCCTCTCACCATCCAGTAGAGGGACATTCAATAATTGCCTTAGGCACATTCTCTGTACCCCAGTGATCTGGCTGTTGCAGGCTCCAATGTGCTGCATGGCTCATGCGAGTCTGTGATGTTCCCCCAGCCATGAAACTAACAGAGAGGCTGCACAAATGTTCCATGCATTAATGGGGCCCTTTGAAGGGGCATGTATCTGGCACACCTGCAGGGGGACGTACCATGCTCAGGCATCGCAGGATCATTCCTCACTGGCTTGTACGATGGCAGCAGTGAAAGCAAGCACAGGTACTGTGGGGAGAGTGGAAGTATATCCCCAAAAATTATGGATTGTGTCCAAGCAGCATTACTATGACACAGAGGATGGCGGGGCTATTTGGGAGGTGAAAGAACCAGGGGAGGTGTATATATATATATATATATATATATATATATATATATATATATATCTATATATCTATATATATATATATATATATATATATATATATATATTTATACAATGCATGTTTTGGGATAAATGTTTGTATAAAAAATGATATCTCAGCCAGGCAGTGAAGATATCACTGATATCTCCACGTTCCTATACGTCATACAAATATCTTTACACTCCTATATGTCATACATAAGCCAATCAAAACAATAGTACCACCTGCACACTCCTCAGTACACATTACGCACACTTTCACTTTCACATCCCGCTCATGTCCTGGCTAGAGTCCCACCACAATACATTCTCCCGAGACAAAAAAGGATTTCTCCATCAAAATACTGTTCAACATTAAACATATTCTTCAATAATTCTAATCCCAGACTACAAAACAATCACATTTAGCTCCTCCATAACTATACCGAACTCATCTCGGCTAATTGTAACCCGAAAACTGAACATGTCGCAGAACACTGCATCTCCAAATTACACCACCAAACGTTACCGCTGAATTCCTCATTTTCTCTTGCCAGCTTTCAGAAAAATACTCCAAATAACCACTAAACTATTCACCAATAACAACTACATCTGTTTCCATACACACACACACTTACTTTTCACTTCCATGTACAATAATAACTCTCAAAAGCTGCATCTGTTCTGCAAGTACATCCCCACGCTGTACTGAGATGACATGCAACATTCCTCTACAATACAGAAACCCCTCACTAAAATGAATTGCTTTGGACCCTCAACGATCTCTCGTTCCACTAACTCGCTAAAGTCAGAAACCCTCTTCTATGCACAGTACACCTCACAAAACTGAAAGGCTTGCTAGAATGCAACACTTACCACTGTCTAAGCCACCCCCCCCACAGACAAACTTTTCCTTCATTCGCACACCCTGTCCCTTTTCAAACGCTTTTCTCAACTTGCGCCATTCTCTACTTTGCACCACTGCTGCACTCCTGCCAAGGTCCTATCTACCGCACATATGGAAACACATTCATAAACTGCACCCCACTACCATTACTATAATAATGAACTACTAGCCCACAAATTTTTTAAAGTTTACACTGGCATCAGCACTCAGTAACTACTAGACCCAGTCTCGCACTTCCGAGCTAAAATCTTGACAGGAACAATTTCTCATTACAAAGCCTGTCATCGGCCATCACCTCCTAACTATTTTCCCATTTCATCCTTCTATTGTACTCAATTTCTTCTTTTCCAAGCCACTTCAACTCACACCACTCATGGCTCCGTACGGCTGCCACTCGCACTAATTTTATTCACAGCACTTCTATCCTTACATACATACATGATGCTGCCACAGATTGTCTGTATTTTACGACTCGCTTTATTCACGGACACTATGACAATAAAATCATTTCTCTGCTGCAACTCCCTGTTACTAAAACATAACTCATTCATAATTCTTCACTGCAGCTCCCACTTTGGACAACATAAATAATTTCTACCTCCGCTCCCTACTTTACATCATTTTCAGTTGCAACACCCTTTTTAAAAAATGTCACGCTGCTTTTCCATTGCACAGAATCGACTTTTTACCTATGCATATTAACACACTTCATTTGCAAGGACGGCTCCTACTGCTCACTCTGTCTGGTCAACATCGATTCCATTTTTGCCAGTTTCAACAGCTGCAAAACATAAATGACAGCTCCCTACTCGCCTCCTTTTTTATTCCATCATTAAACCACAGCTCCTTTTCTCCTTCTCATAAAGTTACGTCCTTTATTAATTAGCAGCATACCACGGAAGCCTTTGGAGCACTTTACTATTACTGACAAACCACAGTTACACAAACTACACTCTCAATTACACCATGAATGCTACATGCGATCACAGCGTGAGCCACTGCTTCTGCTACACTATGGCAACCAAAACCTTCACACCTGTGCCACTCACCACAAAAGCACGAGGCAAACACAGCAGCCTGGCACCCTCAGAAGACATAAACAGGAAGCAACATAAAAACGTCTCCGTTCATTCATGGTGTCTCTTCTCCCAAAACTCCTTCACTACAAATAATATGTTATTGGGCAGTTTGTGATGGCCAATTAATTAGAACTGTAAGACAAACCGAACATAGAAATGATAAAAAAACAAAAAACAAGGACAACCATGAACATATCGTTTGAAATCTAGCCCAACACCATACCTATTATACAGAGTCAAACGGAAGAAACTACTTCTTCAGACAAAACTGACATCAGCAAAATTTTCACAGAACTTGAAGACCATGAAAACGAGCCATCAACCTCAGCCACAACAGATAAGTCACATCATTGCCTAACCATAGATGACTCAGTACTGCATTTTATTAAAGACCAAGAAAATAAAAACACCTCTCGAAAAACAACCTATGATGTTTTATCCATACAAAAGCATTTTGTTGAAACTTATTCAGACAGCAGAAACTTAGAAAACATAGACCCAGTCACATTAAATAACTATTTATCAAAGTTTTCATGAATGCCAAGAAAAAATAGGAGAGCCATATGAGCCAATAAGCCTCCAAGCAATATATCAGAGCACAGAAAGGTACCTTAAAAGCAAAAATTACAGTCACTCCATATCAAATGACAAAGAATTTGAGATAACTAGACAAACATTGGCAGCAAAACAAAAGCATTTAAAATCACAAGGCAAAGAAGATAAACCAAATGCATCCGATGAACTGTCAGATGCCATGATCGAAAAACTGTATTCACAGAAACAGCTAGGTCCTCATTCTGCAACATCATTAATTAACACACTATGGCTCATATGCTGCACATTTTTTGGCATAAGAGGATCCACTGAAATTAGACAATTAAAATGGGGAGATGTAACCAAAAATGTAGACGAAAATGGAATACATTATATACAGTACTCCACTGAATGCCAAACAAAAACCCGCTCAGGACTCAACATAAGAGACACCAGAAAAATAAAACCTAGGGCATATGAAAAACAAAGAAAATCCCACCAGATGCCCTGTCACTACATATACCATGTATGCCAGCCAGCGTCCAGACTGCTGCATGAAACCTGAAGACCCATTTTTCTTAGCAGTAAACAGCAACACTGAACTGTACACTGGATTAAGAGCAGTCAAGTGCTTTAAAATTCAACCGATGGGAATTAATAAAATAGGCAGCATACTTAAAACAATGATAGCAAATGCAAGCATAACTACAGACCAAAAACTAACAAATCATAGTGCACGTGAGCATCTCGTACAAAAGTTAAATGACAGTGGAATCCAACCCACTGAAATAATGCAAGTTACTGGACACAAATGTGTACGAAGCATTAATGACTACTCCTATATTAATGAAAACCAACAAAAAATGAATTTCAGATCTATTAAGTGGAGCTAATACAGACACTGCTCAAAAACAAGACCAGCATGAACATCTACAAATGACGCAACACTCATCCAATGTACGAAATGCATGGGATGGATACTTCTTTCAACCAGCTTTTCATGCAACAAATATCAACTTTCACTTCCATAATGGTAAAATTCCCTTTATATACTGAAATCTACTCGCAACACACACACATACACCCACACACACCCACAAACCATTTAACACAAACTTAATACACAGCCAAAACAACCACCACAAACAACATACCAGACTACCAATCATAAACTCACAAATCACACACTCAAAAGAACACTTAAACACTATAACAACATACAAACAACAATTTAACTGCCTTTCTCTCCTACACCCCCCAACAGAGACAATCAACAAGCACACCAGCAAAAGACGCCTGTAAGTCCTATCAAGCGACTCTGACTCAGACTAGGTCGGTATACAAATATCATACTTGATATTCAGCTAACTTCACAAATTGTATACTTTATATAGAAAAGCTGATAAACACAAAATAATGTTCATAAGGCATATTGTCCAGCAATGTACTTTATCTGCAAAACATGCAAGCATGTAAAATACAAATTATTAAAAATATACATTCCCTAAAACAACAACACATATAATCATACAAATGCAAATGTAACAGAAAATTATACAAAGAGTTTCCAAAATAACAACCATAGATAAAGTACAATGTTGCACAACAAATAAACACTGCATAAAATACAATACTATCATAGAAACATAGAAACATAGAATTTGACGGCAGATAAGGACAGCTTGGCCCACCCGGTCTGCCCATTTCCCTACCTACTGGATAAGCTGCAGATCCTAGTTAACCAGCAGCCTACTTCTTTCTACCCCAACCCCCCAGAATTGCCTTATGACTATCCCATGCATGCTTGAATTCCACCACTGATTTTGACTCCACAACCTCCTCCGGAAGGCCATTCCATGCATCCACAACCCTCTCTGTGAAAAAATACTTACTTAAATTACCTCTGAGCCAACCCCCTCTATCTTCAAATTGTGCCCTCTTGTTCTTGCACACCTCTTTTTTTGAAAGATGCTACCCTCTTGGACTTTGTTGATTCCCTTGAGGTACTTGAAAGTTTCTATCATGTCCCCCCTCTCCCTCCTTTCCTCGAGGCTATACATATTAAGCTCCTTAAGTCTCTCTTCATTATGTCCTCCGTTGCAGACCCTGCACCATTTTAGATGCCCTCCTCTGGACAGCTTCCATCCTGTCTATGTCTTTGCGGAGATTGGGTCTCCAGAACTGCACACAGTACTCCAGATGGGGTCTCACCAGCTGTCTGTACAGAGGATAATAACTTCCTGTTTTCTACTGGTGATGCCTCTCCCTATGCATCCAGTATCCCCAACCCTCCTTGCTGTCTTCTCACATTGCTTGCCCACCTTTAGGTCATCTGATATGACCCCCAGGTCCCTTTCCATTTTGTTGTTGTTAGTATCTCACCCCCATTGATGTGCTCTTCCCTGGGTTTTGTTTCCCAGGTGCATTACCTTGCACTTCTTAGCATTGAATCTAAGCTGCCATACATTTGACCATTCCTCTAACCTTGCAAGTCCCTTCTCATCCTTTCCACCCACTCTGTGCATCAACTCTGTTGCAGATCTTAGTGTCATCTGCAAAGAGACATACTTTTCCTTCAGTCCTTCTGCAATGTCGCTTCATAAAGACATTGAAGAGGACTAGTCCTAACTCTGAACCCTCGGTACCCGCTAGTAACCCTCCTTTCTTCTAGTGGACTCCATTTACTGTACTCTCTGTGTCCTATTCTCCAGCTAATTCTTTGCCCAGGCTGTCATCTTGGGACCCACTCCCAGGCTGGCTAACTTATATATTAATCTTTTGTGTGGGACTGTGTCAAATGCCTTGCAAAAGTCTAGGTAGGCCATGTCACAGCCCCCCCTGATCTACTACTTTGGTCACCCAGTCAAAAAATCTATCAGATTCGTCTGGGCATGACCTTCCGCTGTAATCCATTCTGCCTGGGTCTTGTGCCCCTCTGGCCTCTAGATACTTGACAATTCTTTCCTTTAGAAGTGATTCCATCATTTTCCCTATCACTGAGGTTAAACTAACAGGTCATAGTTTCCTGCTTCTGCCTTGCTCCCACTTTGCATGGGAATCACATCTGCCCTCCTCCAGTCCTCGGGTACCACCCCATCCTCCCATGATTTGTTAAAGAGGGTAGTCAGTGGTGTCACTAGTTCTACCTTAGTTCTTTAAATTCTGGGATGAATCCCATCAGGCCCCATTGCTTTGTCCACCTTCAGTTTTAAGAGTTCTTTCAGAACCCTTTCTTCTGTAAATGGGCTGGTATCAACTTCTGTATCCAGAGTGTTACTACTGTTTGTTTTATGTACCCCCCTCTTCCTTTGTAAATACTGAGCAAAAAATTTGTTTAGTATCTCTGCCTTTTCACATTCTCCTCTGCCCACCCTCCTCCCTCCCTTTATTAAGCCTCACTATCCCTCCTTGGTCTTCCCTTTGCTCCTGATGTACCTATAAAGGTTTATTCCCTTCTTAACTGAGTTGGCTATCTTTTCCTCAGTTTGGTCCTTTGCTGTTCTGACTGCCTTCCAGCCTCCTTTTGCTTTCAACTTCAAGTACAGTTCTCTGTCCTGCTACTACTGGATTCCTTGTACTTTCCTGAATGCTCTTTCTTTTCTCTTGAACCTTCCTGCCACTTCCTTTGAGAACCATAGTGGTTTCTTACATCGTCTTGTTTTGTTTGTTTGCTTCACACAAGGCTCGTTACCTCCTGTGATGGCAGTTTTATTATTCCCCATTGTTCTTCCACCCCTCCTTCCCACCCATTTGCTAGTGCATTCCTTAGGCACTCACCCATTTTGCAAAGTCAGCCCTCCTAAAGTCCAGTACTTTTGTCTTTGTATGGGCTTGACTCTCTTGCTGTATTTATTGTAGACCATACTGATTCGATGGTCGCTAGTTCCCAGATGGCTACCACTTCTACATCTGTGATCCTCTTCCATCTCCATTTGAGGTATCAAGTCTAATATTGCTCCCTCTCGAGTGGGCTCCAGTACTAGTTGTCTAAGGCATGCCCCTGTAGGGCATCTAGAATAACTGCACTCTTCGAAGTGGCAGCTGCAACTGCGCTCCAGTTAACATCTGGCATATTCAGATCACCCATCAGCAATATCTCCCCTTTTTCTGCCATTCTAACTATACTTTCTATCATTTTCTTGTCCATTTCCTCCCCCTGAGATGGGGGTCTGTATACAACCCCTGTGCAGATTGTGGTGCCATTGCCTGTCTCCAAATTTACCCACAGTGCTTCTTCTCCTCCCTGTTTACCCTTTTGTTCTGTTGCTTTTATTCCTTCCCTTATGTAAAGAACTACTCCTCCCCTCTTTTACCCTCCCTGTCCCTCCTGTAGATAGTGTATCCTGGTATGTTTCGTCCCAGTCATGGTTTTGTGTGTACCATGTTTCTGTGACTGCCACAATATCCAGATGTTCCTCCTCCATCAAGGCCACTAATTCAGGAAGCTTGTTACCTAGACTACGGGCATTGGTACTCATTGCTCTCCATTTTTGATGGCCTTACCTTCTGTTGCAGCATCCCCACTGACCGTTCTACCTTGGTCTTTTCTCATTTAGTGTCTCCTTTTTGTAGGAGGCTGGGATTTTCTGCTGCTTGTCAGTGCCTCCCCATTGACTAGTTTAAAACGCATGACAGAAGCATTTAAACCGATTGCTCAAAAGACTTGTTCCTTCCTGGACAGATGCAGACCATCCTGTCAGTATAGGCTGTGTCCCTCCAGGTGGAACCCCAGTCCCAATGAAGCTAAACCCCTGTGTCCGCACCATTTTTCAACCATTCATTAAACTGCATGGTGCCAATTGCCCTCGCCTCCCCATGCCTTTGACAGGCAGAACCTCTGAGAAGGATACTGTGTGTGCTACTTGTCTTAGGCCCCTCCCCAACTCTGCAATGTCCTCCTGCACTGCTCTAACCTCATGATGAGCCAAGTCATTTGTCCCTAGGTGGACAATTACGTCCAGCTCAGAATCCCTTGCAGCTGTTGTTGTGATCCTGAGGATGCGCTTCCTGTCCCTCCAAGCCATGGCACCAGGCAGGCACCTTACTTCAGATTTCCCAGCTCCTCCCAGTTCTATCCCCCTAATAATTGAGTCCCCCACCAGGAGCTGCTTCCTTTCCTTGTGGTGTCCTCTGCCTCCTTCCTGTGGGCCTCCCTTGTGACAGTTGTCCTCAGCCTCCTTAGTCTCCTCTGCAGGTGTATCTATAGGGGAGCTATGCTCCCCCAAAATGGCGTATGGATTGTGGTGTGTAACATGTGACTGGGTGTGCCTCTGTTTCACCATCCTCATCCTCCCTGAGCCCACTGTGGTCCAACTGCTGTGCTTTCTTTGCAACCTCTGAGGTAGTGGTGGTGGTTCTGGTGCTCCCTGGATGGGGAGGTTCCTTCCTACTGTCCATTGTGGCCTGGGGAAGGTCCAGCCACTACTGTCCAGTGTGGCCTGAAGACGGGCAACTTCCTCCACTAGGGCAGACAGTTGTCTGCAAATGAGACAGCATCTCAGCCTCCAGAAAGACTCCCGGAAGACTGCCCCACAGCCATTACATTGCACTACTCCCCCACATTTTTTTTTGTGTGATTGGTTTTGTAATGTAGAAATATATATTTATATTATAAATGTTTATGCTTATATTGTCAGTGCAGTGTGCTAGAGAGGATATGACAGTAGCATACACCTTGCACTCTTGAGGAAATGATGTCAGAACCCCAGGTATAAAGGAACTATTTCCAAGGGTGGGTGGGGTGAGGGTGGGGAAGGTGTTGGGCCTAAACTGTGCCCTTGCAAAACAATCAGCTAGAAGCTCTGACCCACTGCTGCAATGAGTGCCTTCCTGTCAGGAAGATGCCCTACACAACAATTTGATAGAGAAATACCCTGCTAATCAATCAGAGAAAAATCCACACATCCAAGTCAGACACAGGTATCAATATGACAACAGTAACCATTTCTTTTCTTTCTTTCTTTCTCAGGAATGAAGACCCACAGTCCAGAAGATGTGAAACACCAGAAGACCACAAGAAACAGAAACACACAGCAGCAAACAAACAACAAACAACTACAACTAAAGGCACAAAAGGACTCAAATAACAACTAGAAGAAGACAACACAGAACCTCTACTTATTATATATTCTACATATCCTAAACAGACTTACACCCCTTGGATAATCAGCAATGGAACAGTACTCTAACTGAAAAGGACTAACATGAAAGACAATACTGCAAATCTTATCTATAGCATTTCATCAATGTCTCAACAAATAACAATGCTACCATATTCATGGACTTAATAGCTCAATTTAAACTTTAAAAAACTTTCATAACTATCAACTTAATAGTATGCAAACGTTAAAAATGACAAAGACACAATCTTTTTCATTCATTTTATTAGTGACACAAAACAACTGAAATCTACCAATTGTTATCTGTACTTAAGCAGTTACTTAAATACTGTACTTACAAATGTAAAAGTTCACCAGTTAACAAAGAGTTAACACACTACAGTATTTATTGTTTGACAGTTCTATTCACAACATTTTTTGAGTGTTACAAAAAAGTATTTAAATATTCAATGTTTCCATAAAAAACACTTCCAAAATAAAACATTTCTTCTTAAAATACTAGCTTTATGCAGTTTAAATGCTCTTGGTCATGAAACGGTTAAAATATTACAATTATTATTAACATACTCTTTTTCTCTATTGTTCAAACACTTACCAGACCTTAAATACTTCTATATGTATCAACATTATGCAATAAACACCACTTTTTCACAAAACAAAAATATGGTCTTCTACTTTTCTTTACAATATACTGACTACTATTGCTGTTATGCTTTAGTTACTAAACTATTAATAATCCCAAAACATACAGAGTATAAACAGAATATGACATGGCCTGACTGAAGATATCATATTTATCTTCACTCGAGGCCAATAAAATCATGATATCATTGGCCTCTCGTGAAGATAAATATGGTATCTTCAGTCAGGCCATGTCATATCCCCTATATATGCAATGGGCAACGGTCTAGGAGAGCATGCATGCCATATGTTGTGTGTACAGCATCACTGATGTTGATCCAGTTGTTCTTTTTCTGCAAGACTATCAGTCTGGAACACATCGTCCTGTAGAGGTGTAAGCAACCAGATGATGTGATGTCACAGGTGGTGGCCTGGCAGACCAAGTGGGACCCTCATGTTTTGTACTGGGTGTCCTGGCGGGTAGACCTGCAGGATGCTTTCTACAAGGATGATCTAGGGGGCTACCCGTCTCTGACTGAGCATTCCAAGATATGTGTGTGGTGGGGAAGGAATGGTGGGTGCCTGTGTGTCCACCGTGTGCTTCTGTCACACTACATGTGCATCCTGCTTATGCCTGTCACCTGAGAGCCTCTCGTTCCAGGGATATTGAGGACCACTGTGATGCCTTGTGTTGGTGGAGAGGGGATCCAGCATGACAATACCAATGGGGTCCAGCTAAGAATCCCAGGAGAAGGATATAGATTAGCTGGCAGTCCTTTCCCCTATAATGTCATTGTGGCCCCCATTGCTCCTGTGGTTGCACTACACTCTCCTGTGTTTCACATTCTTGTGTTAATGTGTTCCTGTTGGGTAACAGGCTATTTTTGTACAATTTGCATAGATATGATAGCTGTGCCCAGTATATTAAGCAGTTGTTTGACACATATGTCCCATGTCTATGACATTATTTCGGGCAGTGGGTACATGCCACTGTCCTCTATTGACATATTCATAGTGATTATGGTGTAGTGGGGAGGGGGGGTGGCGGGCTGCTTGCCACATGTCACATTGTTGTGTGTTTGTGCTTTGGGGGGCTGTTCCCATGTTCCTTAGTGTTGTAGTATATGTATGTGTTGGTGTTGCATTCTGGGCTATCAAACACTGGTTTCTTGAAACCCTGATGGTTGTGCTCATCTGTGGCCCTACAGGTCCTCAACAGTGGCAGTCCATTATGACCCTTCATGCATGCCCTACACACATGCAGTTTACAGCAGCCCTCCAACTGGCATAGTGCTGCCCTTGTGATCCCACATGAAGGGGTGATCTAATACACATCAGGCATCCATGTATGTGCAGCATGCATGTGCCGCTAAGCGGCCATGACCCCAGCCCATCCATAGTGCTGCCCTGTTGGAACATGTGCATTGCATTCACATATCTCTTTGCACCTTACATGCATGCTGTATGGCTGTGGCATGTGTGTGCATGGGTTGTATGCTCTTATGTGTGCCTTTTGCACATCATGCATCTGCAACAGTATGGTAGTGCATAGAACCCAGTGCACTTTAAGAATGTGTACTACTGTACATCAGTATGTATTTGCATGCATAACATTTACTCAGCTGGTAACATATTTAAGCGAATACATTTTAGAATTTTCAACTGTCCTTCATGAGGTGTACAGTGTTTTACTAGCCTATCTAGAAAGTTTGTATTTAAAAACAACAATAGGGAAGCTCTTCTGACCATACCATGAACTTAATTCTGACATCATGGTAACAGTGTATGTAGGTATATTCAGTGAGTACATTTATATACAGTCCATGATGCTTTGCATTATGGGGGTATGTGTGATTTTGTATTACATTTGTGTACAGTTTTATAAAGCAGTGTCCTGATTCATATAAATTTTTTCTAGCCAGAGTCATTCTATTTTTGATCAGAAGGAGAATATGACACTATTGTACTTTTATTATAAAGTGGGTACTGGATATTGTCTGTGATCACTTAATTTCTATTGTTAGGGCAGAGATTTAAGATTAGTTGAGGCATAGTTCTTTCATTTTGTAATTAGTTCAGAAAAATTAGAAAATAATCCAGTAAATGATTTGATTAAGCAATAAGGCATGGCAAGGTGTGTGTTATCATGTAATAATGTCACTCCTGGGGCAGGTTGAAGCACGAGGTAAAGCTGAGTGCTTCCACCACCCCAGGAGTGATGTTATTATATGATAACACACACCTTGGAGTGCCTTATTGCAATTATACAATGGCTCGATGTTATAGAAAACAAAAAATAAAAATAAAAATGTTTTTAGTAGATTTTTAGTGAAGCAGTGTATCTTTGTTTCTGAAAAAAAAGTAGCTCCAAAAATCATCCATAAAATCAATGCAGTGATGTTATTGTGTAATAACATCACTGTCTCAGGCACACATTGACCAATCAGAGTCCAGGAAAATTTCTTGCCATTGTATAATTAATCATATTACTCTGTCACTACAGTACAGTACTGTATGTGTTAAATTATCTGTTTACACATCACCATAAACAATTGGTTGTATGTGTGGCAATTTTCCAGTGTGTGCAAAACTAAAAATGCTCCCAGCCACCGAACTCCCTCAAGGAGCAGGGACCAATGCCGGTGCCTTGTAGAGGTACTTAAAGTACCTCTAGCTGCACCTTTGTGTGGGGGGTTAGCCCATCAACATGCTGCGTGTCAACTGCCCACCCACCCCGGGTTGTCACCACCTATATAGGTGCTGCCTTATGACATCACTTCCTCTCCTTCATTATTCTAAGTCCCCACTTTTCCCTTTGTAGGTTATACCTGCCAGCCACTAGAGGGACCCACACACACCCACCTCAGGCTCCACTATCTGTCTCCCCCCCCCCAACTTCCTGGAACCCTTCTAACCTCCTGTGCCACTTCTCTCCTCCACAACTCACACCTACCTCTGCCCACACCTCTCCCAGCACTCAGCCCCACCTCCTGAGTCCTAACTGCACCACCAAACCTTCACCCAGTGACCACTAGGAGTTGCTATTTCTCACCCTGTTTTCAGCCCAATCCAGCTGGCATTCAGACCCCTAGAACATGGATCTCTGCTCTCACCCAGGCACTTTTCTAGCTGTCCTGGCAGAGACTTGAACCTTGTACCTTGTCCAGCAGAGTCCATGTCACTACCACTAATCCAAAGTGGTATCCACGCTTTCTGGAAGACAACCTAAATACTTCTACCTTTCTACCCTACTGCTACCACAAGAGCTATGTTAGTCTACCTCCTCCTAAAATGCCTACCCCTCATCTACCTTCTATTACCTTCGTCCCACCAGCCAGTCATCCCCACTGGCTCACTGGTCCCTGCGTCAACAATTCTCCCTGACATAGTTCGATCACACCCTACACTGACCATGTGCACTGGCCCACAGCACCCATCCCCTGGGTACCTCCCCACCACCTACCCAGGCTCCCTTTGGTGGCTAATTGTTCTCGCCCTCCCAACCTGGCAAACCCTACCCATCTCCTGCTCCCTGAAGGTCCTCTCCCCATCCTCACATACCCATTGGAAGCCTACACATCACCATGCTCTGGCCAGAGCCGTGGTCCTTCTTCTACTCTTAACAGGCAATATACATCCTAACCCAGACCCCACCTAGACCAGCCCATTAGGTGGGTCCCCTGGTCTGAGCATTGCCTCTATGAATATATGCAGCCTATTAAAAAAATATGATACCCTCTAATGATGGGTCATGCTGCACAAACCAGATGTCATTGCACTGGTCGAAACCTGGCTATCAAAGTCCACCCCTGACTCCTTTGTCTCCCGCCCTGGCTATACCCTATACCAGGAGGATCATATAGACAAACGTGGGGGTGGCTGTGCAATCTATGCCAGGGATACACTCACTGGGCAAGCACTCTCTGTGCCGGCCCTTGCAAGCGGGGCACAGGTCCTTACCCTTAAACTTACTCCGGACCCCTCCAGGGGGCCTCTTTATCTCACCACTGCCTACATTCCCTAAAGAACCAAAACCCAGCACTATTATCATTACTGATTATCCTGCCACCCTCACTCACAAGGCAGAACAAGTCCATGTGGGAGACCTTAAAGTGAACTGGCTCAGTGCCACCTCCTCCACCACCCGGTACTCCTTCATGGCCATTGATCTGACACAGCTCATTTCCGAACCCACAAGAGTATACCCTAAGAAAGGTACCAGCACCCTCCTAGATGTTATCATCACCAACCGCCCCAAAAATGTCCTGGACATCCAAGTCCTCCATGACTCACTCAATGACCATTCCCCTATCCTATTCCGCTGGGTGACCCCCTCACCCCGACTCACAACCCAGCCCACACTCCACTGGCGCTTCAGACCTGGTGGGCTGAAAAACCTCAAGCAATTTCTTGCCCAGATAAACTGGTCCCCCATTCACCACGCTCCTGACATAGATACAGCCCATGCCTTCTTTTCCCAAACCTTTAACAAAGCCTGCAACCTTTTCGCACCCTTCACAGCTGCCCGAACCAAAAAACATAACGTGCCCTGGATTACTCCTACCCTATTACAATTGCTTAGGCTTAGGGATAACCTATGGCACCTGTTCCACTGAAACTGGCTGGATGACTGACAGACAGGCCTACAATGCTGCGCAGAATAAGTGCACCTGGGCCATCCGGAAAGCTAAGGCCAAACACTACCAGGCCACTCTCACCTCCTCCTGGGGGTGTGCCGAACTTTCTGGGATAATGTCAAACAATTAAATGGGAGCGCATGCTCCCTCCCCATCCCAGATCACTATTGACGGCACAACCGTTACGGATCCAACAAACATTGCAAACTACCTTAACACATTCTTTATGGACCTTAGCATTGTCCTCCCCAGTAATTTCTTTGACCCACCACCCTCCCTACCTGCCCCAGTCCTCCAACATCCTCACTTCCATCTACGTAGGGTAACTGCCCAGGAAGCCAGACCCCACCTGTTCAGAGCATTAAAAAGCAGTAGTCCCGGGGATGACTGTCTGGACCCCAGCATCCTCCGTCTGGTACTGGATCAGGTCCTTTCCCCACTCACCAGCCTTCTCAACAAATCCCTCTGCCTGGGGCAATTCCCAACTGCATGGAAAACTGCCATTGTTACTTCCTTCACAAAGGTGGTGACAGGTCCTCTGCCGGGAACTACTGTCCTATCTCCATACTCCCACCCCTCTCCAAAGCCCTAGATAAGCTGGTCGCCATGCAAATCACTGAATACCTGACCAAACGCAACATCTTCTGCCCTGAACAGCATGGTTTCCATACAGGACGCAGTACCGGCACTGCACTAGTTGAATTTTCCACTTTCCTACTCTCCTCTCTGGACTCTGGCTCCCTAGCCAGGCAGTGTTCATTGATCTCTCAAAGGCTTTTGACACTGTCTCCAACCCCCTCCTCTGGATGCCCTCTGCCACACTGGCTTCTATGCTGGGCCTCTCACCTGGTGCACCAGCTACCTATCTGCCTGCTCCGAAAGTCAGAATTAATGGGACACATTCCATAACTTGTCCCATCTGCTCAGGGGTTCCTTAGGGCTCCATCTTGGGACCCCTACTCTTCTCACTCTACCTTAACACCCTGCCCAGTGCATGCACTGGAAAAATTCTGCTGTATGCAGATGATGCCATCATCTTTGCCACCCACCGTAACCCTATCTCCCTCCAGGACTCCCTACAACTATTCTATAATGATGCCAAAACCTGGTTTAAAGAGCACAGACTGATTATTAATTTCAAAAAAGAAATGCTCTTTGCCCACCCGCAAAACAAAGCTAGCAACTTCCCACTTCATATCCTCCCCTGCTCCAAACAACCACTAAAGCAAGTCCACTCCTACAAGTACATCGTGGTCTCCTTTGACTCAGCCCTCACCTACCACACCCACATTGATGCACTTGCTTCCAGCCATTAATGTGTGGCTAGGTATCTTATACCACTATTAAAAAACTGTCTCCCCCTCTGCCCTCCGTCTGGCTGTTTACATCCTCTATATTATCCCTCGTTGACTATGGCCTACCAGTATACGGTGCTGCTGACACAACTGCCCTCAATAAAATTTGCCTCATCCTAAATAAGGCATGCAGGCTTATCACTGGGGCCCCCAGGCTCACGCACTTGTGCCAGCTCTATGATATGACAAGACTGCTGAATCTAGATGAACGTCTCTGATACCAAACCTGCCTAATAACAAAAAAGAATCTTCTCGGGCTCTCCCCACCTGGGCTGACAGCCTCCCTCCACCAAGCCCAACCCTTGGTCTGTATATGGACCTCCTGCAAGGCCACTTTTCTGGTCCCAAGCTCTAGGACCTCCCATGGACAGAGGTCCTTCTGCTATAGAGCTCCATACTGGTATAACTCTCTCCCTGCCCCAATCTCAGATGCCCCCATGATTTCCAAATTCAAAACTGCATTTCAAAGTCAACTATTTAATACACGTAGCTGCAACTGTCTATAATTGAGGCATAGCTCTATGTGCCCTGACAATTCCCGCTGGGTGGCATCCACACCACTCCTCTCTTAATCCTCACCCATTGCTGATTGAACTGCTATTATCCTGCTGCTTTCTCTTACCATCATGCAAGAATGTGCCATTGTAACCAAACTGGCTTATCTGTTTAACTGTCGTAATATCATGTGCTTGCTAACTATGTAACCCATTTGCTGTAACCAAAAGTCTGTTATGTATTTGTCCTCAATGTGACGAGGTACCTTTGGAAATGAGCCTCTGGCTCAAAGGTTGTAAACTGATGTACAAATAAATAAAATAAATAAAATAAAATAAAAATTCTGGTTACAACCCTCGTCAAGGCCATGTTATTGCATTACACTATGATGGCACAAACTAGAGAGTACAATAAATACTGTACTAGTTTAAGTGATATATTTATAAGACAGAAAGAAATGATGCCCATGTGAGGTGAAGGGTTTTGGCACAGCAGTTCTCTAATTTCTGCACTAATTCCATAATAAACTCTATGAGTCCCTTACCTTTCTCATTTCCTGGTTTTCTTTTCCTCTCCAGTCTATTCTGTTATGAATATAGGTTAATTTCTATCTACATAACCTCACTGTAAAACATTTGTGAGCTAATCTGCTTCACATACCATATTCTGCACCTTTGGAACAACCATTCCACAAATATAAAGATCGTTACTGCAACTGTTTCTGGTGTGTGCATGCAGTTATATTCTTACCATTATTGTAATCTCCTTCAGGTATGTCCACAAGTCACTGAATGCTCATTATGGTATTGTATAGCTTAGTATTGCTTTGTGCACCAGCGGTAGCTAAAAAAGAGGGGTGGGGGGGCGCAAACAGAACATTCTTGATTCCTGAGTGGGCTTGTATAGTATTTTGCCCCCCACCATCACACACATTTGCATTGCAATGTTTTTTTTTTTTAATTTAGATACATAGATACATAGACAGTGTCGGCAGATGAAGACCTATAGCCCACCCATCTGCCCCATTTGAGCTTGTAAGTTCAGTTTGTTTTCCTAGAGTCTGTTTCCCTTACCCTGACCCTAGAATTCCTTTATGTCTATCATGCATTCTTAAATCCCGTGATTGTTTCAGCCCCCACCACTTCCTCTGGCAGGGTGTTCCACTTGTCCACCACCCGTTCTGTGAAGAAGTTCTTTCTCATGTTTCCTCTGAATCGTCCTCCCTCCAACTTCATCCCATGCCCTCTAGTCCTGGAACATCTTTTTCGCTTAAAAATAGTGTTTTCCTGCACCCTGTTCCTCCCTGTAAGATACTTGTATGTCTCTATCATATCCCCTCTCTCCCTCCTCTCCTCCAGGGAGTACATGTTCAGTTCCTTCAACCTGTCTTCATAGGACTTGTGATGCAATCCATGCACCATCTTTGTTGCCCTCCTCTGAACCTTCTCTACCCTGTCTATGTCCTTCATAGGTATGGTCTCCAGAACTGTACACTGTACTCCAGGTGGGGCCTCGCTAGTGTCTTGTATAGCGGAATTATGACCTCCCTTTTCCTGCTGGTGATGCCCCTGCCTATACATCCCAGCATCCTATTGCTTTACCTGCTGCCTTGTCACACTGTTTCCCTACCTTGAGGTCATCAGAGATGATAACCCCAAGATCCCTTTCCTGCTTGGTGCATGCTATATCCTCACCCCCAACTGATATATTGTGCCAGGGTTTTTGTGCCCCATATGCATTATCTTGCACTTCTTTGCATTGAATTTCAACTGCCAAACCCCTGACCATTCTTCAAGTTTCTGCAGGTTGCTTCTCATTTTGTCTACACCCTCTGGTGTGTCTACTCTGTTACAGAGCTTTGTGTCATCAGCGAACAGTGAAATTCTGCCTTCTAGATCCTGCGCAATGTCACTGATGAAGATGTTGAATAGGACTGGTCCCAGCACTGATCCCTGTGGTACCCCACTGGTCACTCTTCCCTCTGTGGAGTGACAGCCATTTACCACCACCCTCTGTGTCCTGCCACCCAGCCAGTTACCTACCCACCACACTACTGTCCTGCCCACACCCATATTCCCCAGTTTGTGTAATAGTCTTCTATGTGGCACAGTGTCAAAGGCCTTGCTGAAGTCCAGATAGGCCATGTCCACTGCCTCCCTGATCCACCTCCCTAGTCACCCAGTAAAAAATTCAATGAGGTTGGTCTGACATGACCTCCCCTGGTGAAACCATGCTGCCTTGGGTCCTGTAGTCCATTGACAACCAGATGTTCCACCAATCTCTCCTTCAGTAGTGCTTCCATGATCTTCCCCACTACCGAGGTGAGGCTGACTGGTCTGTAGTTCCTGCTTCCTCTTGTTCCCACTTTTGTATAAAGGGACTACATCTGCTGTCCTCCAGTCTTTGGGTACCTCCCTGTTTCCAGTGATCGGCTAAACAGGATAGCCAGAGGTTCAGCCACCACCTCTCTTAGTTCTTTAAGGACCCTGGGTGCACCCATCTGGCCCCATTGCTTTATCAACTCTTATTACTTCCAGTTCCTTCAGGACCCTTTCTCATGTAAAGGGACTTGTGTCCATTCTGCACCATTCTCACCCTGTACTCCTTCAGACCCATTACCCCTCTTCCTCAGTAAAGACTGAGCAGAAATACCTGTTCAATATGTCAGCTTTACTGTTGTCATCCTCCACGCGGCTCCATCCTCCCCCTTCAGTCTCACTATCCCTCCCTTTGTCTTTCTTTTTTCACTTATGTACCTGTAAAAGGTTTTGTCCCCTCTACCCACTGATTTTGCAATGTGTTCTTCTGTCTGAGCTTTGGCTTCCCTTACTGACCTCCCTGCCTCCCTTTGCTTCTCCTGGTACTTCTCCCTATCCCCTTCTGCCTGTGTCTTTTTGTATTGCCTGAATGCAATCTTTTGGCTTTCACTTTCTTTGCTACCTCTTTGGAAAACCATAATGGTCTCCTCTTCCTTTTCCTCTTGCTAACCTGCTATAATGCATAATTCTGTTGTTCTTGTAATCCCCATTTTAAATACTGCCCACTGTTCCTCAACCCCTGATTCCTGTCCCATTCCTAATGCCTCTTTCAAGTATCTCCCCATTTTCCCAAAGTCTGCCCCCTAAAATCCAGGATCGTGTTTTTGTGTGGTTTGGTTCTGCTCTTTCTGTGATTTCAAACCACAATGACTGGTGGTCACTGTTACCCAGGTGCTCCCCACTGTTACCCCATCACACTGTCCTGTTTGTGAGCACAAGGTCCAGTATTGCCTTCTGCCGAGTTGGTTCCATGACCAGTTGCTTGAGGAAGGCACCCTGAAGGAGTCCAGGATAAATCTGCTCTAGTTGATGCTGCTGCTGGGATGCTCCAGTCCACGTCTGGAATATTGAAGTCTCCAACCAGTACTACCTCACCCTTGTCTGCCATCCTTTGGATGGCTAGCATCAGCTCCCTATCTGTTTCTTCCTCCTGGGCTGGTGGTCTATAGACCACACCTGTGTGGATGCTGTCCCCATTTTCCTTTCCAGCTTAACCCACAGTATCTCTCCCCCATTTTGTTCCTCCTGGATCTCTGTGGCCCTTATGTCATTTTTCACATACAGTGCCACTCCTCCTCCCTTCCTGCCTGCTCTGTCTCTTCTGAATATGTTGTAGCCAGGTATGGCCATCTCCCAGTCATGGTTATCATTACACCAGGTTTCAGTGATGGCCACAATGTCCAGGTCTGACTGTACCATGACAGCCTCCAGATCTTCCATCTTGTTGCTAAGGCTCCTGGCATTTGCACACATGGCTTCCATGATTTGACCTCCCTAGACTGCTTCACTGTTCTACTCAGCCCCTTCCTTGGTTGTCATTTATCCCTGGTTCTCCTTGCTGTCTGCCCTTCTGCTGAATTTTGCCCTCTCTGTATCCACCTCTTGGGCACTAATCTCCATCTTTTGCACACTGCCTTGCAGAGATAGTCACTCCTCTGGTTCACTGGTTCCACTGCTAGCTGTGGGGGTGAGCAAGTGGTACCCTCCTTGCTGGCCTGCCACCCCCCTTTGCTAGTTTAAATGCTTGTCAATGTAGCATTTAAACTTATCATTGAGTGCTTGATTCCCCTCCAGGATGGATGCAGGCCGTCAGGCTTGAACAAACCTCCATCCCTCCAGGTGGGTCCCCAGTCACCAATGAACCAAACCCTTCCTCACAGCACCAGTTCTTCAACCATGAGTTAAAGTTCCTGGTGCATGCACTCCTATGCTCTCCCTTCCCTCTCACAGGTAGTACTTCTGAGAAAGTGACAGAAGTAGCTACTTGCTTGAGACCCCTCCCCAGTTTCCTAAACTCTTCCTGAACTTCCTTTGGCTCCCCATTTGCAAGTCATTAGTACCTAGGTGGATAATGACATCCAGCTCACCCTCCCGTCTTGCCTTCCCAGTGATCCCCAGTGTCTTCCTTCCATCCCTCCATGCCGTGGCACCTGGTAGGCACCTCACCTCCCTGTCCTCCCTCCTGTGTTCCTAGCTGGATCCCTCTTATGATGGAGTCCCCACCAGGATTCACTTCCTCCTCCTCTGGGGTCCACTGCTTTCCCACTGAGGTCACCTCCTTGGCTAACCTCCACATCCTTTCCTTCACTTCTTTGGGTACCTCTATTTGGTTGTCCTCATTTGCCAGTGTGGCATATGAGTTCTTGAGTGGAATAGGATCTGGGATGTGCCTCTGCCTGACTGCTCTAACCCTCCCTAGGCCCTGTCATCCAAGTGCTCCTCGTTCTCGGCATCCTTTGAGGCAGCTGCATTGGACTGGTGGTCCCTGGATAGGGGTGATGGTACTCCTGACCCAGTTTACTTCCGCTTCTGAGTCTGGCTACCTCATCCCGCGGTCAGAGAGATGCATGCAGATAGGGCAGCACCTCAGTGTCCAGAAGGTCTGCCTGAATATGGCTGCCCCACAGCCACTGCATTGCACCACTCCCCACATTATACTGCAATTCCACTACTTGTCTGCTACTGAAGCTCTCCTAGTTCTTTTTTATTAATTTACTGTACTAAAATCCTGTCACTGATCCTCAGATAATTTTTTTTAAGGAAAAAAACCAATAAATAAATAAATGAGTCAAAACACTGTCGTGCTGAGGGTGGGCTTCTTCCCCTTATGCCTCCTACTTCACACCTCTTACTATACCCTGTGTTTAGCTCCTGTCAATCAGATTTATCAGGGCATATAATTAAGAGTTGGGGAAGGAGGGAGAGCAATTTGCAGAAATTAAAGACAGCACAGAATTACACCACCACTATGTTTTAAATTTTCAACAGCCCAAAAACAATTATAAGTAAAGACAACAAAGAAAGTATAGTGTCACTACAAGCCCACAATCTAAGTTTAAAAGAAAAATAGCAATTACCAGTTACTCTAAAGCACTGAATTGAATATGTTTGCTTCCTTCCCTTCTGGCTTCTTCTGAGAAAATAAACCTCTGCTTGCTACTTTAACTCTGACTAAGCCCCACCTCCAGTTATCACGTAGCTGAGGTCAGAGGCCAGACAATTAACACCCTTCACCCAACTACAGGACAGTCAGACAAGCCAAGATAAAATTTGCAGCAATTAAAGACAGCACAGAATTACACCACCACTATGTTTTAAATTTTCAACAGCCCAAAAACAATTATAAGTAAAGACAACAAAGAAAGTATAGTGTCATTACAAGCCCACAATCTAAGTTTAAAAGAAAAATAGCAATTACCAGTTACTCTAAAGCACTGAATTGAATATGTTTGCTTCCTTCCCCTTCTGGCTTCTTCTGAGAAAATAAACCTCTGCTTGCTACTTTAACTCTGACTAAGCCCCACCTCCAGTTATCACGTAGCTGAGGTCAGAGGCCAGACAATTAACACCCTTCACCCAACTACAGGACAGTCAGACAAGCCAAGATAAAATTTGCAGCAATTAAAGAAAGCACAGAATTACACCACCACTATGTTTTAAATTTTCAACAGCCCAAAAACAATTATAAGTAAAGACAACAAAGAAAGTATAGTGTCACTACAAGCCCACAATCTAAGTTTAAAAGAAAAATAGCAATTACCAGTTACTCTAAAGCACTGAATTGAATATGTTTCCTTCCTTCCCCTTCTGGCTTCTTCTGAGAAAATAAACCTCTGCTTGCTACTTTAACTCTGACTAAGCCCCACCTCCAGTTATCACGTAGCTGAGGTCAGAGGCCAGACAATTAACACCCTTCACCCAACTACAGGACAGTCAGACAAGCCAAGATAAAATTTGCAGCAATTAAAGACAGCACAGAATTACACCACCACTATGTTTTAAATTTTCAACAGCCCAAAAACAATTATAAGTAAAGACAACAAAGAAAGTATAGTGTCATTACAAGCCCACAATCTAAGTTTAAAAGAAAAATAGCACTTACCAGTTACTCTAAAGCACTGAATTGAATATGTTTCCTTCTTTCCCTTCTGGCTTCTTCTGAGAAAATAAACCTCTGCTTGCTACTTTAACTCTGACTAAGCCCCACCTCCAGTTATCACGTAGCTGAGGTCAGAGGCCAGACAATTAACACCCTTCACCCAACTACAGGACAGTCAGACAAGCCAAGATAAAATTTGCAGCAATTAAAGACAGCACAGAATTACACCACCACTATGTTTTAAATTTTCAACAGCCCAAAAACAATTATAAGTAAAGACAACAAAGAAAGTATAGTGTCACTACAAGCCCACAATCTAAGTTTAAAAGAAAAATAGCAATTACCAGTTACTCTAAAGCACTGAATTGAATATGTTTCCTTCCTTCCCCTTCAGGCTTCTTCTTATTTAAAAGCAACAGTATCATTCATATGCCACAGCCACACAGAATCCAATAAAATTTGGGGGATCAAGCTGCTAACGGACATAGTGACAGAAACAGAAGACAGTCTTCTGTTTCTGTCACTACATGCACTAGCAGCTCAAGACATAAATTGTGCTGATAGCTCTGCTAATATGCTGTGACTTTATGCATAGATAACTCATCTATGGGCCATCCCTTTAGTACTGTTGCTATGAGTGCTGACCTGACCAATTAAATTACAGCAGTGAGCGGTCACTTGCTGTAGCAGGAACAGGGCACTCTGGTGAACAGATGAGAGTAAGAAGGTGTAGGTTGTTAGCAAGAGATACTACTGCTGAGGTAAAAGTTTATTCATCAGATTAGTGTCTCACCTTGAATTATAGCAGTTTTCCTCAGCAACATGGTCTGTCTACTAATAAATCAATAGGATTTGCCTCCTTGTCCCCCCCAAATTAATGTTTTCATCAGCTGAGTTGAGCAAACAAATATGCAATCTCTGCCCCCCCTCCATCTTAGCAGAAAGGATTAGTTTGTTGTGATTTTGTTGGCAAGACTGCAGTGGCTGAGGTCAACAAATAATGTTCTGCTTCAGAGAAAAAGAAATGACTGCTCACTGCAGTCACCCCCCTAACTTTACTCAACAAACATGTGGAAGCCAGAAATAAAAACAAAGATTAGCAGAAGGACTAAACAATTTACTACATGCTACCATGTGTGACATCATGTAATACACGCTCAGCCCTTCTGTTAATTTTTCTGTGTTTTAATTCAATAGCTGAAACCTGTCAGCATTGTCCCCCCTTAATGGAAGGGCACTGACTGACAACTCACTTAGGTCATGGTAAATGTTTGAAACACTGCTAGCAACAGAGCCCAAACAAGAGACTATGGACTGACTACAGACAAATAATGACAATGAGAGTTGGTGGGAGTTGTGATATGTGAACGTCCCCTGTGCATAGCAGCATAATGAGACATTAAAATATTTAATGCTGAGTTAGGTCAGAAGTTATATCATCAAATGACAGTGTGCATTTTGCATGGAATTTGGTCTAGAATATTATAGGTAATTTCATAATGCTGAGGTATATAACCACTAATGAACTCAGCAGACAGTTTGCTATGAATTTTTTTTAAATGGGCTGGGTACAATAAGGTAAAATATATATTAACAAGGGGAGTAAGGGACAAAAAGGTGCTTATTTTGTAATTTTGTTTTATTTAGAAAGAGGAAGCTTGATTACAGAAGTAGATGAGAATGCTTGCGGATAGTCTTTTTTCTGCATTCCTTTGTAAAACTTCTTTGAATGCAAAGAAAGTACAACAGTATGTATAGTGACAAGAAAACAATGAAGGTTATGTGCTTAACTGTGTTGACTGTGGTATAAAGATTTATTTTTAATAAGTATGCTTTCTTGTTTTTCGTCACTACCATGCAAGTTAGGAAGCTTATTTTTTATTTTATTTTTGGTATGACTGACCTAGCCTACCCAGTTTAACTGACTGAAGAATTGATATAATTATGTATATAAAAAGTTGTGTATCCTTTTAAAGTTCAAATTTGCTTTAGAGTAACACTAATGGTAACACAGGGCTAACTGCTATGTTCTTATAATGCATGGTGGGGGAAGGGGAAAAAGAAGAGATTGCTTCCCTATCTTCTCTTTCTCTCTCATTTATAATTTTAATTAAATGCTTAAAAAAGAATATTCCTACAAACTGTGATGCAGAACTTTTTACCTTCTAATTGTGGTACTTCATTCTCTTAAGAGCCTTTTGTTCCATGTTAAAACAGTGATTCTGAGTTACATGTTAAAATTGAATAAAAACTTAATGTGTGTTGCATTTTTAAGACTTCTATAATATATCAGAGGCATCTGAATACTGTTACTGTCATGAATTTCACTGTAATGAAGGTGATGGTCAATGGTGTACAGGCATTTCCTAAAATGATTTAAAAATGCGGGCCCATCAACTCTTAATGGCATCACTGGATTGTTTGATGTGAATATCAAATAAACCTGTCCCTGTAAGACAGTTATAATCTGCCTTATTGCATTATGAGCTACTGTAATGTTCATTGTTATTGCTGTTTGTATTGCAAAAACTCAATTATCTTTAAATATAAATATATATATATAGAGAGAGAGCAAGAGTAATGTATGCACTGAAATGCTTTGGATGACTTCATTTATGTTGGTGGGGACCTTTGTAATGTGGTAACTTTATTGGAAGATACTCAGTCTACCACTGCTTAATAAGTACTAGTTATTAGGTATGCTGTACAACCATGTACTAATGTATAGAAATTTCCTATATTCCCTTTGTAAGCATCAGTTTTTCATGGCTTACCTTGAAGTTGTGTACTGTCAATATATCAAGTGTCTACGCTTGTTGTCTATTCTATAAGTTCACTGCCCTCTAGTAAACAAAAAAGTACCTCCTAATTTTATTTATTTATTTATTCATTTAGTAACCAGGTTGGTGTACTGATCCAAAGATCTTTTTCAGGCCTGGTCTGGGCCAGAAACTGGCAGATACAATGTAAAAATACAGTGAGAGAGTGACATGTATCATACTGGGAACATAACAGTGGAGGTTAAGCTAACAGAGAAAATATAAGGTAAACAGTACTAGGTACATCAACAATTGAGCAAACAAGGTATATAACATTTAGATAAACAGGGTAAGGTTTACCTAAATCTTACCTCTGAAATTACTATATCTGAGCTTTAGGGCATATCCTAGCTCTCTGTTGAAGGACACCCTTTTCCTTGTTGGTGCATAGAAGACCTGTATTGTTTTCCTATCCTCTGCCTCTCACAGTACTTTGTGTTTGATATTTTTGATATATTTGATATAGATATATTATCACGTGTTATGCATTTTATATTGATTTTTCCAGAATGCATTGTTGATAATATAGAACAAATGGCATGTTATTTTTAAGAATGCACTGTGAAAAACCAAAATAATGCACCAGAACAATTCAAAACATGCAAATTTTATGGGGGCCTAGGTGGCCCTGGACCCCCTTCAATTTTTGTTACATTTCTTTCACTTCCCCACAATAAAGCTACCTGAACTGCCTCACTGTACAGTGTATCCTGTTCCTTATATTCATACCTTGTACCTACTGACCACTTTACAGTATAATTTCCCTATCTTCTCTCACTCTCTACACACTTGGAAACAAGTTATCCAACTCAAAGAGTACCCCTAAAAAAATTAAACTGATAAATAAACATCACATTTGCTAATTGCAGAATGCCATGCTTGTTGATGATATCAGAAACTCAATCAAAATATTCTCTTTTATGAAAATGCCAGATAATGTGCCCTCAACAGGCATGGCATACTTCAATCGATAAGCTAGTGGAAACTATGTTTTCCAAATCCTGTAGTTCAGACCATAAGCAAATAGCTCAAATAAACAAGACAGAAACATCTTACTTTACTGGTAACAAAAATAAAGTTTATGCAGGGGAAATGTGCTAACGTGCACACTGTAAAATGTAACAAAATTCAGCAATGGTGGCAGAACTAAGGTGCTCAATATCAAAACAACAAATCATGTTAGCACCCCATAGCTGCTTCCTGAAACAGCAAGTATGATTGATGGCTGACAGACAGCAAGCATGCACCAATCAACTGATGTTTCCTCTAAATGACTTCATCAGAGCTGATTGGCTAATCTACCCCTGCCTCATTAATAGGCATATCCATTCATGCAGTATCCATGTAGGTGGCATGGTGACTGCAATAGAGTGCTCAACTCAGTGCTGGTAAAGAGAAGATGTGAGTGCTAATAGTATGTATATCACTTGTTTGCAGTGTTTATGTAACCCCCCTTCCCATTTTTAATCCCTTTGGTTCCCCACTGTGTCATGTCCATACACACGTCCCATCATTCTTTCCTTATGTTTTGTCTGTACATTTGCTCCTTTTTATTTA
Organism: Neoceratodus forsteri; assembly: GCA_016271365.2. Lineage (NCBI taxonomy): Eukaryota > Metazoa > Chordata > Ceratodontiformes > Ceratodontidae > Neoceratodus > Neoceratodus forsteri. The sequence continues at coordinate 998,267,389 of CM057454.1, read as the reverse complement.
ATTTTTACACATATAATTTTTAACTTATTTCACTGTTAGCACTTGTATCTTCTCTTTACAGGTATTGAGCTGAGCAATAGGCATTAGTATGCCAATTAATGATGCAAAGGTACAGAGCCAATTTTCTCTGAGGATGGCATTTAGATGAAACATCAGCTGACTGGTGTATGCATGTCTCATGTATGCATGCTGTCTGTCCACAGCCAGTCATACCTGCTGGTCAGGAAACACCTCAGGTGTGCTGGCATGATTGTTTTGATACTGAGCACCTTAGTTCTTCTGCCATTACTGCACTCTATGCTTTACTACATTTTTCAGTGAGGCCATAAGCATGTTTGCACTGAATAAACTTGCTTTACATTACCAGTAAGGTAAGATGTTTCTGACTTGTCTATGGGAGCTATGTGCTCTTGGTCTGTGCTACAGTGTCTGGGAAACACTGTTTCCACTTGCTTGCAGGTTGTGTCTCTGTTCCTGTCTGCATCAGGCTTGCCGCTCACCAGCAAAGTGAAAGCCCCTCAGCTGTACCTTTCCTCATATCATTTTTCAGTTGGTGACTGTAATATTACTTCCCTGTAATTGCAACACCTGTATGATAGTTTTCAGTATGCACATAGCATATGAGCATGGGACACATTTTTTTTATTATTATTATACGTAGTTTATTTGTTGCAGTGCTTTCAAAAGAGCTCAAGGAGCTTTACATGACTAAAACATTAGTACATAACTAATAAATCATCACGTTTACTAAACAATTAAAACATTCTGATTTTTATCAAGAAATATGCAACTAGGAAATATATTAAATAAAGAACACTTTCTACAGTATGCAGAAATGGCAAAAAAGTAATTTGGAAAAAGCCTGATGGAATATTCATGTTTTCATCTTGTTTTTAAAACAGGATACCAAGGCACTTGGCAAACATAGAAACACAGAGAAGGATGTGACAAAAAGACCAGTGGTCCATCCAGTCTACCCGAGTTACCTATAAGCCCTGGAATCAATTGTTCCTCCAAGGTACTTACCCCCCCTGTTGTTCCCCCTCCTTTTCCTCCTTGATTCTGTTGCTCTGAGCAATCACTATACCTTTCATTCCATCCCAGCTCTGCATGAATCCCTTAACTGTTTTTTCCCCCTCCACCTTGGTGACAGACTGTTCCATGGTTCCAACACCCTTCCTGTAAATTAATACTTCCTCATGTCCCTCCTGAACCTCCCTCCCGTTATTTTCCACTCATATCCACGAGACCACTAGTTATTTTTCAGGCTAAATAGTTCCCAGCAGTTTACTTTATTAATTTCTTTAAGGAACTTGAAGGTCTCAGTCTTGTCTCTCCTCTCCCTTCTGGTCTCCAGTGTGTACATGTTTAATGCCTTGAGGTGCTCTTCATAGTATCTCCCCTGCTGGCTCTGAATCATCTTTGTTACTTCTCTCTGCACTACCTCCAGCCTATATGTATCCTTTCTAAGGTAAGGACTCAGAACTGTGCAGAGTACTCCAGGTGAGATCTCACCAGGGATCAACAAAGGGGAAGTGTTACCTCTTTTCTTCTGCCATCAATACCCCTCCTGATACACCCAGCATCATATTAGCTTTGCAGTAGGCCTTATTGCACTGCCTCAATTGCTTAAGTGAGTTGCTGATGAAATTCCCAGATCCTATTTCTTAGACATAGTAGAGTACTAGCTAGGATCCCTTTCCCTCCCATCATGTATCCTGTCATGGGGTTCTTGTTTCCTAGGTGCATTACCTTGCAATTCTTGGTGTTGAATTTCAGCTGCCAAACCCTTGATCACCCTTTTAGCTTTTGTAAGTAAGCCCAACCTAATCTTGTTTCTCCACTTCCCTTTCTGCTCTAGTTGCCCCCCCTCCCCTTCCCTCCTCATTGGATTCTACCCTCACATCTTGGCATACCCAATGCTGCACTTTTCACCCTCTCACCACCCTTCCTACATCCCTTCTCCCCCCCTACCTTCTTCCCTCTCCCTATGACTCTGGCACTTCTTATCTGTTGTCTATTTTCTCTGACAAATGCCGCTGGCTGCCTTGTTACAATGCTACCCTTGAACTGTATTAATCTGTACTCTGTTTGCAATGTCCACATTGTTGTAATGCCTGTCTTGATGTTCCCCATAATTTGTATTTCTCTGACATGGAGCCTTTGTGAAAGAGCCATGGCTCAAAGGTATTTGTAATCATAGACTTGATAAATAAATAAAAAATAAATAAATAAGTCTCCCTGCATTTCCCTTATTCTTTTGTCACTATCCACCCTCCCACATAGCTTCATATAATCCATGAAGAGACACAACCAGTCCCAGATTCCCTCTCCAATGTTAATTATGAACATGTTAAAGAGAACTGGACCCAGGACTGATTCCAGTAGAGCCCAATTCATAATCTCACTCTCTTCTGATATAACCCACTGATCACAACCCTCTGTTGCCTCTCCGTTAGCTAGTTACCCACTCAGTTTACTATGAGTTTAGCCGCATCCGGGTCCTCCATCTTCTTCAGTAGTCATTTGTGAGGTACCGTGTCAAAAGCCTAGCTGTAGTCAAAGTAAAGCAAATACATAATGTGGCCCTATCAAATTTCTTTGTCAACTAGTCAAAGAAAACTAGCAGGTTAGTCTGGCAAGAACTTCCTGCCACAAATCCATGGTGTTTACTTTCCTGGAGCCCATTGCTCTCCAGGAAGTCTACAAGTTCCTCTTTGACCAATGATTCCATAAGTTTCTCTACAATAGAGGTTAGACAGACAGGTCTGTATTTTCCTAGTTGCTCCTTGACCCCCCCCCATGAAGTGGAACTACGTCTGTGGCCCTCCAGTCCTTTGGAACATCCCCCTTCTTACAAAGCTGTTGAATAGACCCACTAGTGATTCAGCCAGTTCCATTGCTAATTCCCTGAGTATACTTGGATGCAACCCACCTGGTTCTGGGGCCTTATCTATCTTTAGGACAACCAGCCTTTTTCAGACCCATTCATTAGTAAATATTGGCTGTCTCATCTTCGGGACTCCCACAGTGGCCACTTTGATGCCACTCTCCAGCAAGGACCCATTGCCTTCCCTAGTGAAAACTAAGCAAAAATAATTATTAGGGATGGCAGCCTTTTGCCCATCCTCATCTATCACCCTACCCACCTCAACTAGCCTTACGATTTCCCCTCCTTTTTTCCTTTTTTCTCTAATATATCCAAAAAATTGCTTTTCTATATTCTTGACACAATCCACAATATGCAGTTCTGTGTCTGTTTTTGCCTGCTTAACATCTCAATTTGCCTCCTTATTTTTCTGTACATAATCTTCCCATTCTACCTCCCCTTGTTATTCTTTGTATTTACAGAACGCCTTCTTCTTGGCCCTCACCATCTCACTGACACTTGCTGAGAACCATAATGGTCTCTTTAACCTGATTTTTTGGGGGGGTTACTGTTCTTATGCATACCTTAGATGGCTCCAGAATGGCCCCCTTAATGGCCCCCCATCTCTCTTCCACCCCACCTATGCTATCCACCTCAACTAACTTATCCTGATCAGTTCTTTCAGTCTATTAAAGTCTGCCCATCTAAAATCACAGACAATAGCTCTCAATTCTAGTTTGCTGGACCTCAGGGCCAGTTCAGATCAAACAGAGTTATGGTTGCTGAACCCCAGTTATATCCAGTGATAATAGCAATTGTGTATGGGTGACCGTCAAAATGGCGTCCCATAGTATGGCGCTATTATCATGGGCAGCCTTCCAGGGTAGTGGGGACTGTGACTGTGATTAGAGGGAAGGGTGAGCAGAAAAGAAACATAGCTAGGGGAAGGGGAGAGATAGGGAAGAGGGTTATTACCCTCTAGTGCGCCTGCCTCTGCTGAGCCAACCGTGTAGCATGGTGGGTAGGGAGGCTTGCTCCAATGGAACAGGTTCAGGGCTGGGGGCTGGGAAGATTTTTTTTGTTCCCGCAGCTGTAAGACTTACAATTTTTTTTTAAACCTGGCCGTGCCCCCTCCCTGACATAAACTTCCCTGGAGTTGACAATCTATAATCAGGTGGATGCGGTGGGTGAAGCCCCATGGGGGCCATGGGGTGGCATAGTCCCCTGCAAACACACTTAATTTATTGTGTGTGCCCGGTTGCCTGAAAGTGTATATCACTGAATTGCTTTTCAGCGATATACACTCGGCATTATAGCGATTACCATAGCATGCTCGCTATTATGACATAGAACCTTGCCCAGCAGCTCCTCCACTCCCACATCTCCCACCAATTCTGAGTTGCTGAGCACAATGTCAAGGACCATGATCTGCCTGATGGGTTTCTTAACTAGCTGTACAAGTAGACAGTCTTGGAAGGCATCCAGTAAAGCCTGATATCTGGCAACTTTTGCCACTGGAACATCACAGTCAATCTCCGGCAGATTCAGATCCCCTGCTACCACTACTTCCCCCTTTGCTACCCATTTTCAAGTTCTTCCCTGAGCTCTCTGTCACTTTCCCACCCTTTTCTTGCCTGAGGCTGCCATGAGTTTTACCACATTGACTCAGCCTTCTCATTACTACCCCAGATGCACCCATCTTCTGCTACCTTGATGCCCTCCTTGACAAAAAGGGCAACACCTCCCCTCTACCTGTTCCTGTGTGCCTCCTGAACAGTGAGTACCCAAGGACAATCATCTTCCAAATATTATTATCTGAAGCCCACATTTCCATGATGATCACAAGGTCCACCTCAGTGTCTGTCATCAGTGCCTGGAGCTCACTGAGTTTGTAACCTAGGCTCCTGGTATTAAGGCATACCCCCTTCCATCTGACCCCTGATCCTACTTTGCTACTGGACTTTTATTTTCCTTGTCTTATCAAGTGTTGGAATTACAGGGGGTCTTGCCAGGGCTTGTCCCCAGTAGCTCTGAAGTGAGCCCCGGCAGCTCATGCATCACTGCAATTAGCTTGTAATGGGAATGGGGGCTCAATTTAAATATAGAACCCTTATGGACCCCCCAGCTCCCAAGGCTCTTAAAGTATAATTCCAACATTGGTCTTATCATCCCTGTGTTGGTGCTTTCACCCTTTGCATTCATCCTCCCTACTACCCCTTCCTTTGGTCCAGTAAGCACCACAGCTCTCTTTATACCCTCTTTGCTGCTACTATTCTACAAATGCGGGGGAGTACTAGCTAGGATCCCTTTCTGCTCATCAGCCACCATAGTTCCACTAGATCCACTCCCCACCCAGTCAGTTTAAACATCTGATGTAGATGTCTGACTTCTGTTCCAGTACACTGGCCCCCTCTCTTGTCAGGTGAAGTCTGTCACCAGTGAAGAGTCTCCTGTCCCAGAAGTCCCCTCTACCTCCAACAAAGTGGTACCCCATTTACTGACATCATCCTCTATTTCAACTGTTAAAACTCCAGCATTACATCTCTCCTTATCTTATACTGCTTTCCCTCCCTACTCCACAAAAGGGAGGACTGTGGAAAAGGCCAGGGCAGCTGAGTGTGCTGTCTATCTGTCCCCCAGTCTACGGACATTCTGCTTCACCATCTCCACCACTTATTTTTTTATTTTTTTATTTATTAGGATCTTGGAATACACCTGTGAGTGGATGTTCATTGAGAGGTTCCACATCATTACAATCATTGAGGAAATCACAGTAGTGGGGGGACACAATAATAGGGCTAATTATACAAAACTATACAAAAGCACATCATGCAAAATACAGTAGGGTTTCATAGACAACAGAATATTGTAATAAGGCATTGTACAATGTATGCCTACATCCTAGGTAAAGAAAAGACAGAGGCACAGAGAAATGTGGGAGGGGTGGACAGGGGATGGGGAAAAGCAGGGGTTGTAAGGAGAGACAAGGAGTGGTGGGGTTGGGGAGCCAATGTGTGAGTGAGGGGTTATAGAGAGAAAGGCAGAGAGTGGCAGCAGTGGTTGGGAGAGGACAAGGGTGAGGAGGCAAAATGGGGTGTAGGGGGTGGGTTGCAAGTGCTGGAGGGGGTTAGGAGGCAAGTGCTGCAGAGGATCAATTCTAGTAGGATGTGACAGTAAGTGCTAGGGTTAAGTCATCATTGTATGGGAGGAAATAGCAGGGGCATATACACGTGCTAGTTTCAGTGCAGTGCTGACTCAGCCTACATTTAAAGGATCTCAGTGTTGCAGCATTGGAGATGTCTGGAGGTAGGTCATTAGTCCAGAGAGCAGCTCGATGAGCAAAGGAATGCTGAGCCATGGCTGTTCGGCACCTAGGCACATGGAAGATTTGGGTGGGCAAACTCCTGATGAGTCTAGCTTTACAAGTCCAAAGTTGACTGCACTCCTCTAACTAAAGTCTGAATGAAGCACAAACTCAAAATAATTTTAAAGCATTTATTTTGTTAGTAAAGAGTCAGGCTCAAAGTGACCATGCAACCACTCATCCATCTAGCTTTAGAAGGCGGAGAAGGGAGTCTCTGTACCCCAATGGGAAGCAGGTGTAGAGTGGCCTTTTTTGCAAGGAGACAGGTTTGATATCTGATTTTGCCACTCAAGGGAAGCCAGCCAGTCTGAGCATACAGCACAAAGGTGTGGTTGAACTTTGGGGCATTGTTGAGCAGACAGCAGGCTTTGTTTAGTGTTATAGACAGGTGGAGAAGAGCTGAGTCAGCTGCAGAAGCATAGATAGCCAAGCCATAGTCAATGAGGGTTATCAGTGAACTGTTTATTGCCAGTTTCAAGGCTTTGAAAGTTAGGCTGTGTCTGTGTCTGTAGAGAATGTTAATCCTGGTGTTGAGGGCTTTGGTAAGGTCGTCAATATGCTGGGTGTAGGACAGAGCAGAGTCCAGCGTAATATCCAGATATTTGAAGTGGGGAACTAGGTCCAAGGTGAGACCAGTATCATTCCGGATTGCTAGTGAGAAGTGTTTTTACTTGCTTTGGGCAGATGTGTAGAGCATGGTCTTGGTCTTTTTATAATTTAAGACCATTTTTTTATCCTTAAGCCATTTTTCAGCAGTTGTGAATCCAAACTGGAGGTCCGATTCTAGCTGTAGAGAATCACAGTTGCTTGAGAAGATCACTGCATCATCTGTATATAGGAGCACATGGCAGTGGCAAGATGCTGGAAGGTTGTTTAGGAATATGTTGAACAGATGGGGGCTGAGAATGGAGCCTTGAGGAACCCCCGATCTGACAGGTCTTTTTTCAGAGAGAACAATCCCCAATCCTGACTTCCTGGGATTGCAGGGTCAGGTAACTTCTGAACCACTTAACAGTTTCTGAGGCAAGGCCTATGTCTGAAAGTTGGTCAAGAAGGAGGGCATGCTGAGCCGTGTCAAATGCCTTTGATAGGTCAATGAAGGCCTGCCCTTTTTCAAGTGTGTTATGTATGGAGAGTCACATGATGCAGGGAATTGGCTAGCAGCCTGATGCTACAGCTACAGCCACCCATCTCGTATTATGCTAATTTTACATTCTAAAAGGCTTTTTTACAAGGATCTTCCCACATCCCTACCTGAGAGAACTACTCCTGAAAAGATCTGTGGTGTTTCTGCAACAAATGGATGTGGAGATGCGGAGAGCTCAGCCCAAACACACTCTTCCCCCATCACCGGCTAAGGCCCTGAAAAAATCTATGGCATCTCCATATGTCAGCCTGGTCCAAGAGCAGATAATCAGGGAAGATGAACTGCTTACATTAGTGCAAATCTTAGCAGAGTTTAAACCCTTTCGAAAGGAGGTACATTTGATTACCAAGGAATTGAAATCAGTAACACAGTCTCTAGAGGAACTATCTAAATGTACCAGAGATTGTGAAGTCAGAATCACATCGCTGGAGAAAAAGCTCAAGAGATAAGACCCAGAGTTGGTTATACTGAGACAAAAAAACACTAAAATGGACAGCAAAACTAAGAACTTAGAGGGATGAAGTAGGTGGAACATTGTAGTAATCTTCAGCCTCCTGGAAAAGGAAGAGAGAGCCACAGCAATATTGTTCACCCAAAAATTATTAGTGAAATTGGCAGGCCCCACAGCTTTCGGGACTGCCTACACCATAGAATGAACACACAGGTTGTTGAGAGCCATGCCTCAGCCTGGCACCCCTCCATGATTATTCATTTTTCATTTTTTAAACTATCAAGAAAAGAGGCACTTTCTTCTAAAAGCCACGGTAATCCAAGAAATTAAGTGGGAGGGCACCAACCTGAGAGTGATGCAGGATTTGCCCATATCAGTTTGTCAGAGAACAGCTGAGTATCATTCATTGGTGGTAAAACTGATTGCTTCTGGAATGTGCTTTTGGATGGGCTACCCCTCCAGACTCCAGGTCCTTGTGGACGGTACTTGGTCTAGTTACGAGGACGCTACCACTGCCGCCATCGGCCTGAAGAAGGACCTACTGGATCTGTTCAAGTAAGGATGAAGAGGAGGAGGATAATCTGATGAGAAGATGAAACTATGAATTTCAATTCTGACTGTGTTCCAGTTGGGGTATATTGGAATGGTCTCCTTATATCTCTGGACTCTGGCTACTCGCATGTACTCCAGTGAGCATACAGTTGAATGGCAACTGGAAAATTAAGGGTCAGACTTGTTTGTTCCATATGGCCAGGCATAAATCTATGACTGATAATCTGTTCGCCTATCTCCACTATGCTGGTTGCTGATCTGAGTCAAGTGAGGACAGACTCTGGGAGATCTGGAGAGATAAGTGCACTAGGGCAGGTTACTCCCCAATACTGACTTCAGTCTGTGTCTCAGAACTGCCACTTGAGGGTGCCTGCTCATTTTAGTTTGCTCTTTACTCCCATATGTGCGTCAAACTGATGTAAGGACTAAATCCCTCAAACAATAGGTCTCTGCAGTTAAAAGACCACCTTTTGCTTTAGTTACCTTTTTTGTGCTTTTTGGTCAATTTATTTGTCATTCACAACAAAATTTGGTTAGCTCAATAGAGTGAAGTACATACATGCCAGCACATGATTTAAAAAGGGACTGCTCCTGTTGTTTGGAGTTACTGAGTGGGTCCAAGTATATTTTGGAAATATTTGTTTGGTAACTTTTACCTGAGACAGGGACTAGGGACACAGAGATCCCTGAGTACTTGAACTAGCATTCAGTTACAGCAAACAAATTAAAAGTTCTGCAGTTTGCCGAAGTTATAAGAATTGCCCTCTGACTCTGCATGCGGCTCACTTACAATACTGCTTAGTAACATGAGTGTGACCGCGAGAGGGGTCTCATTTCTATGGTCTTGTCAAAGGGTCCCTTAGAGTATTAATACATTGCCAGATAAGCAGAATAATAAGTGGACTAATCATTATTGGAGGTAATTATGATTGGATTACATGGAATGTCAAAGGGGCAAGAAATAAAACAAAAAGATACAAAATACTTGAACATGTACAGTTACATAAAGGGAATATTATATGTTTACAAGAAACGCATATGTTTGACTCAGAGGCCAGCTTATTTAGGAGGCAATTTGTGGAACAAGTCTTCATGGCAGGAGATAGCATGGTGAGCTGGGTAGTTGCTATCTTAATTTCAAGATCTACACCATTTATTAGTGAGCAGTGTATAAAAGATCCGGAAGGGAGTTATATCCTTATTCATGGCCTTTTAGGTCATACAAGAATGATTATAGGGAGGGTATATGGCCGGAATGCAGATTCATCAGGTTTTTTTATGGGCTTGCTGAATGTTCTATCCCCCTTTGTCAACCTCCCCATACTTTTAGTTGGGGATTGGAATCTTCCTTTTAGCCCCAATCTAGATAATGTTGATAAGAAACAGGAAGATTTTTCCCAGGCCCAACAAGCTATTCATGATCTGTCTGATCATGCAGTTGTGTGTGCGACCCTTGGAGGGTTCTACATCCGGACCTCAAGGAGTTTACTGTTACATCAGATGTTCATAAATCTAGGTCAAGAATTGATTTTTTCCCCCCTTAGCCACTCTATTCTCCCGGGGCTCAAGGACTATACAATAGAAACGGGTGTTCCCTCACCCTCAATCCTAATACTCCTAGGCAAACTATATGGAAATTAAACAATCAATTACTTAATTCAGAACAAATTAGGGACAGCATTATTATAAGGGGATATAGAATGGAGCACTCTGAAATGTGTTTTGAGGGGAGAATTGATTAAAATAGCAACAGAGCAGAAGAGAGACAGAGAAAACAAAATACAACACCTACTAGAACACATAAGAGAAATAGAGCAGACTCTATCCCCAGCCACCTCAGAGAAGACTAGAGGAAAGTTAATAGGCCCCAGAACTCAGTACAGTGATCTTTTGAGGGAGACAGCAGAATATGCCATTCTCAAAACTAAAGCGACCTATCTTGTTCCAGGGGAGAACTCCAGTCATCTGTTAGCCATGGGGCTAAGAACAAAGGAGTCCTCTAAAATTATTCAGAGTATCAAATCCCAGAGAGGTGGCTCTATTTGCCTTTGCCCCCAAGATATCATACTAGAATTTGAAAATTATTACAAAGAACTATACACCCCCATGAAACATCAACATAGTACAGCAATAGTAGAGCACTACCTATTCTCGGTTCAGTTACCAACAGTCTAAATAGGGGTTTGATTTCCCCCATATCAGAGGCGGAAATTCAGTTGACAATCAAGTCTTTAACCTCAGATAAGGCCCCAGGTCCAGATGGATTCTCCACAAATTTGTATAACTATTTTGTTGACCAACTAGTGCTGAGCTTGAAGAGGCTGTTTGCTAATATATTACAAGCAGAAACAGTGGACAAACACCTGCTTGAATCTCTTATCATAGTTATTCCCAAATCTGGAAAAGATCCCAAAAAGGTCACTAGTTATCGCCTCGTATCTTTAATTAATTATAATGTGAAGATTCTTGCTAAAATTTTGGCAAATAGATTGGCAAAAGTCTTGCCCCTCATAATCCATCAGGACCTGGTAGGTTTTATGGCAAGTAGAACCTCCTCTGATCACTTACGTGAGCTCGCTCATATCTTCTCTGTGTCCTGCGGCTCAGACACCCCATATGGCCTGATGTCCTTGGACGCAGAGGAAGCTGTTGACAGAGTGGATTGGCAATTTCTGCTCTCAGCCATGGATAGTTTTGGATTTCTCGCCACCTTCATTAAATGGGTCTCCTCTTTATATAAACATCCCATCACAAGATTATTACTGTAATGGGTTATTTTCCTCCACCTTCTCATTATTCTCAGGTACCAGACAGAGTTGCCCTCTGTCACCCCTCCTCTTTAATATTTACTTGGAACTTCTTCTTTGTAATCTTTGTTTGGATCCTAGCATTTCAGGAGTGATGGTGGACTTCCATGAATTTAAGGTTTCTGCTTATGCGGATGATATCCTTCTGCACCTGATACACCCTAACACATCCTTTCCTGCAGCACTGAGTATTATAGAAGGCTATAGTAAAATGTTGAATTACAAAATTAACGTAGAGAAAACCACGGTATTTCCTCTCAACCTAAAGTTACAGAAAAAGGTAACGCTGACCTGGGACTACAGTGCAGCCCAAATACTTTAAGATGTTTGGAAATGTTATTGGCTAGGGGTGACTCCAAAATGGTTCAGCTCAACTTGGATTCTATCCTTCAAACAATTAAACTGGACTTAACCAGATGGAGTAAGCTTCCACTTTCTCTGTGGGGCTTGATAAGTCTCACTAAAATGAAGGTCCTGCCAAAGATGTTCTATCCTATTAGCATGCTTAATGTCTGGCTCCCACAAATGCAGTTCAAAAGGGCTCACTCAGTGATCTCTGAATTCATCTGGCAAGGGAAAGTCCCTCGTAGAGCCTCCCACAAATTAGCTGTGCCTAAATCTAAAGGGGGTTTAAGATTGCCTCACCTGGGTTTATATTTCTGGGCTAGTAGTGCCAGCAAATATTTAAAATGGTTCCTATCCCCCACTGAGGATGCCTCCCTGCCTTATATTCCCTCATGGGTGCTGTTAGAAATAGAGCTGATTATAAAGGTGGGTCTAGAACCGATTGCCCTGTTATATTCAACTCCTAAATCTCTTCCTGAAATACTAACATCAGTTCCCATAATCACATCTCTGAGTATCCATGCTCAGTTTGGCTCATTTTTAAGGTATTCTGCAAGTCAAGCTTTCCATCAACCACTGTGCATGAACCCCAATCTGACAATAGGCGGCAAGATGATCCCCACAGATTGGATTCCTGCACTGGCGAGATTGAGGGTGAGTGATCTGATGAATGAGGGAAGATGTCTCCCTGTGGGAACCATACCTGACAAATACAGGGTGTGCCCAAACCACATTTTTAAAATTCATCAGGTCAAGCACACATTAGCATGATTCCAGGAAGGCCATAGAGAAGATAGGCTTCCAGAGAAGTACTTTGAATTACTCTGTCAGAGTGTGTGGGCCCCGCATGTAGTATCAAAATTTTACACCTCTCTTTTTGATCAAGCATATGTGGTTCTTGACAGGATGCCTAAATACTGGGCAGACCAGATGCCTGAGCAGTTTAGGGATTGGGGGCTCTTATGGCAGAATACTTATCACCATATTACCCAGGACTGGCTTAGAGTGATGCGGTTCCACTGCTAAACAATATGTTCTGGACTCTAATCAAACTACAAAAAATTGGCACAGCCATTAATTCTATCTGTAAGAGATGCCATCAGGAAAAGGGTACTCTCTATCACATATTTTGGGAATGTCCCCCTGTCAAGGATATATGGGATGTCATTAAGGCCAAGGCTGATCCGCTATTGGGGATCGATGCCTGCTTTACACCAGAAATTTAATTGGAGATTATGGGAAGGTGGAGGTGAAGGCCAGGAGATACTATATGGCAATGATCTCCTCCTCCCTCAAAAAATTAGTGTTAAGGCACTGGCTCGATGATCTCCCTCTAAGTTACTGTACATGGAATGACTAAAGGGGCTTCTATTTAACCAAAACATAGGAAAAACAGGGCAAGCATGAGGAATTGACTCCCCAGATAAAACAGAATTTGGGAGAGTTTTCACACTTTGTATTTGCTTCAAATGGGAATAACCCCCTCCTGATATGGCAGTGTGGCTGGAATGTTCAGGCATCAAGGTAGCCTACTTGAATGTTGTTTCAGGGCAGGAGATGCTTCATAGAGTGTTGGCAAGGCTGGGGAGGGCAGGAGGGAGGGACTAGGAGGAGGAAAGGGAGGCAGGGCAGGAGGAGTGACACTTTTTGATTGTGATTCTTCCTTCCATGTTCTGTATCACCTCTTGTTCTATACTGTAAAACGTTAATAAACTTGAATTGAAAAAAAAAGTGTGTTATGTATGAAACGAGAGGATTCGAGAAAAGCAGTGATGGTGCTGTGGCCTGCTGTGAACCCATGCTGCTCAGGGCATAGGAGTTGGTGTTGATTGATGTACTTCACCATCTGTTCAGCCATGATCCGTTCAAGGGCTTTAGAGAGTGGAGAAAGTATAGAGATTAGCCTATCGTTGCTGTGCTGTGACCGGTCTCCACCTCTGTGTACCGGGGTGACTGTTGCAGTCTTCCAGATTTGTGGGACCTGAGAGTGGAAGAGAGACAGGTTAATTAACTCTGTGAGGGGACCAATAATCTCATTCAGTGCAAGCTGCACAAATTTGAGTTCCAAGATGTCCCGCTGTGTCTCAACTTGCCAAGAACCTTTTCAAGATATTTTCTTGCCTCAACTTTGGGGATCTTCCTGAATCAGAAGGGTGGCAGGTTGGGTAGTACTGATTTTTCTACTGTGGCCCTTGGGGCACAGGTGGTAAAGAAGTCTCCAGGAAGTACGCTACTGAGGTCCGAGAAGGCAAAGTTCAGCTGGTTGGCAATGCTCAGTGGGTCAAGGATGGGGACACCCTCAATATTAAGCATTGCTAGGGCAGCTTTTGAGTCTTTCCCGGTGATGTCACTTAAGTTAGTCCAGAAGGACTTGCTACTGTTCCAGGTCTTGGCTAGGGCTTCTTTTTAGAAATTACTTTTAGCAAGTCTGACTGCTTTTGTACACTCATTGCGTGCCTTTCTATAAAGTTGGATGTTTTCCACCATGCCATGTGCTCATGCCCTAAGCCAGAGTTGATCTCTAGATGCTAGTTGAGCCAAAAGATTGGGGGTAATCCATTGGTTGAAGGTAGCCTTGGCTTTTTTTTGTTTTGACTGGTGCATGTTTCTTATAGGTGGCATTGAATTTTGCAATAAAGAGGTCAAGAGTGGTATCCATGCCTGAGGCACTGTACAGATCTGACCAGTCAAGCTGTTTTAGGTCTGACTTTAACTGTGGAAGGTGGCCTTTTATAAACTGCTGATTTGTTATGGTTCTAGTTGGAGGCTTGCAGAAGTTGTTATTCCATAAGTATTTGACTGTGGAATGGTCACTTAAGCAGTCGGTGAGCATGGTGAAGTCAGAGAAGTGTAAGGGGTGGTTAGTTAATACCCAGTTCAGAAGTGTGCTGGTGCCAGTCTTGTAGTTTGTTTGAGTAGGGGTGACCACCAGCTGGGAGAAGTGGGTGGTAGCAATGGTGTCTTTGATGGCATTAGTTGAAGGCAAGAGCCAGTTTATATTGAAGTCACCCAGTAGTACTGTTTCGGCATTCAGGCTCAAAGCGATGACATAGTCTAGTAGATTACCGAACTGTAGAGGTGGGAAAAAAAAATTACAATTTGTAAATTATCAATTACTGATACTTAGAAAGGAGACGAACGGAGATGAGGCTGATGGCGGAAGAATTTAATGAATTATAATAATAATCATAGCAAGAGATTACAGGTGGTGCATTTTTCATTCTTAATTCTTAATTCTTCAAACTAACAGTGTATAGTGGCTTGCTTATATAGTGGAAGACAGTACTATCAGTTTCCAATGGAGTTCTATGATTGGTACAAAACAAGTACAAACATTAACTTTAAAAGGCAATTCTCTTTTTAGTACATGTATGAGCTCAGCACAAATGTATTGATAGTGTAAATTATACTACTATATAAGGATAATAATAATTGTCATTACCAGTTACTCAGGTCTTAGGAGGAAGAAATAGGTTTGCACTTAGGAATGTGCATACAAGCATTCTTTGACCTGTCCTCCTGATAAGAATAGTCAGAAGGGTAATTTAAACTCTATCCCTGTATTTCTGTCTGTGCAGGCACTTAAGACACCTGTCTGCCATTACTCACATGGTCAATACAAATATCAAAAGACATTTTAATATTACAACTTGTGGTTTAGTTAAACCTGTAGCTTTTACAAGTTTTAATATGATTTAGCTTTATAGGTCAATATTTGTTACACAAACACCTTATGTTTTAGACCAAAATGAGGTTTAGGCTGGAATATTGGGACACACTTCTTTATACCTTATTACACAAACACATGCGAGGTCTGTTTGGGCGGGATCTAAATGGATAGTAGGGTGAGCACTCTTTTGTGTACCCCAGTAGCAGTTTAATGGCCAGGACTTGTAGGTTGTCAAAGCTAATTGGTGGTAGGATAACATATCCACGGAGTTGCACCTTGGTGTAAATAATACATCCTCCACCCCTTTTTGAATGGCAGTTCTGCCTATACAATGTGTAGCATGGCTGAGAGATGGCAGAGTCAGGGATTTTTGGTAAAAGCCAGGTTTCCACAACAGAAATGACATCTGGATTTTGTTGGGTGATCCAGACCTTGAGGCTGTCTAATTTTGGGAGGAGACTGCAGATATTTATCAAGGCAAACACAAGGCTTGTGGATTTGTGGGGGGTTAGTGTTGTTGTGTGGTGAGGGTCCGGGATTGGGGTGCACGTTGCCATTCATGAAGAGTAGTAGAAGCAGAAGGAGTCTGAGGAGATGGTTCACAAGATAGGTGGTAAGCAGGTGTACCAGCATCCTCAGCTTCCCCTACACCCTCTCCACCATCATCCCTATCCTGTCTAAATCCAGATGGCTGACACCCCAGGCAGGCATAGACCATGCCACCTCCTTCTCCACCATGCTTTCTACAGCTATAATATTGAGTCTATGACCACTAGGACTTTCCTGGAAGTCTTTTTCCCCTTGGGTGCCATGACATTGTCTTGCCCTTTCCCATCGACTGACCCAGATTCTCCCCAGTGGAGTCAGGTGCCATAATCTCCTCTAGGGGTGTGAAGTGATTAACTGTCTGGGTGGTACTCGGCTGGACAACCTCCTTATGGCAACTGCTTCCCTCTCTCCTGCTCTCAACCACTGTCTATTCCCCTGGATCAGTGAGGGGTGAGTTCCTACTGACCTGAATGCACAGCTGAGATATTTCTACCCTTTATGCCACCAGCTGAGAATGGAACTCCTCTAGAGCACATTCCTACAGAAGAGTGCCCACAGTCTCCACAACTGAAAATCTTCCCTCTTAAACCCTTCCCAAAAAGATCTGTATACAGAGAGAACTGATTTTATTTGTAGTGCTAGCTTGGATAGAGTGTAGCTGTACCAATCAGCAACAGCATAGACAACAGGAATACAAACTACCTTACGTGCTCACCCAGATAAGGTGAAGCTGTATAATTCAACTAAAAACAACAATACAACCCTGAAATGTCAGATACACTAGCAATATCCCAGATACAGGTATGAAAACCAAAAACTTTTAATTTTTATTTTGCATGTGCAATGAACACTGACTGTAGTTGAGGCAGAGTACTCTATTAACCTGCAGTACCCACTTAAATGCATGCATCAAGTTCCCCAAACCCTTCACCCACAAAGAATCAGACAAATAGATATCAGATTGTCCTGGATTCTCCCCATTTTCCCTCAGATTTGGCAATTAATTTATTTATATATCATAATTCCATGTTCCATTTATCATTTTTTATTATTGTATTTCTCACAATTTCATTTATTTCCATCCATATATCCATTTCTGATCATCCCTCTTTCTTCCTCTTTTTCTCCCCCTAGATGAGAACCTGGGTGACTTCTTCTTCTCCTTTTCAGTTAGGTAATGGTGAAAACAGAGACTGCTTTTCTCCTTCTGCTTCTTCCTCTTTTAATCTTATTCCTTTTTCTTTCCCCCTCCTTCCCCCCCATTTTCTCCTCATTTTCCCTCCCATCCACCTTTGGCAGTCCAAAAACCATATTATTACCTGACATCCACCTTTGGCAGTCCCATAATCGTCCAACCGGACTCGTCCGTCGTCCACCTTTTACAGTCCTACCATACAGTCCCTTTTTTTTTGACTGTCTTTTCCTCTTGCCCTGTTTTGTAGGGTGGGTGGGAGGAATCAAAATTCCAGCAAAAGTGGCTGAACCACTTCTGTGTTGTCCCTTATGTACCTCCACTTGCCCCTCCCCTTTCTGTTGCTTGTTCATTGTTCTATCCCCGGGCCCCTCCCCTTCCTTTCCCCCTCCCCTTCTGAGCACACCATCCTGATGAAAAGGGAAGGGGTGCACCAGGGCAACCTGGTCTGCCCCTTAAAGGGCAAACTCCATTGTCCCGGATTCCCCCCCTTTTCCCTCACAAAAAGACAGAGACCATTGTTTGTCGTACTCAGATTTGGCAATTATTTTATTTATATATCATAATTTCATGTTCCATTTATCACCTTTTGTTATTATATCTCTCACAATTTCATTTATTTCCATCCATATATCCATCTCTGATCATCCTTCTTTCTTCCTCTTTTTCTCCCTCCAGGTGAGAACCTGGGTGCCTTCTTCTTCTTCTTCTCCTTTCCTGTTAGATAATTGTGAAAACCGAGAACGCTTTTCTCCTTCCGCGTCTTCCTTTTTTCATCTTATTCCTTTTCTTTTCCCCTCCCTCCTTCCCCCATTTTTCTCCACTAGCCAGTCTCCAGCTTGCGTTGGATGACTGGCTTTCCACCAGGGTCCTGCCCCCTTTCACCTCAGAGATCCCTCTAAGCCATCTCTTCCCCCTTTTTTATACTTTTTCTGCATGTCTCCTCCATGCCTCTATAAAACCCATAATTTCCATATTAAACATATCTATGGACAGATCTGACAAGTGGACGCTGTCTGACCTATAGAAATCTTCTACCCACTCTTCCACCCCCTCAATAGTACTTGTCTTCCCATTTTTCTCACTAGTGTCCCTACTCTTCTGTTCATCTTTTTCCTGGCCCTATCCACAGCTCTATGGCTGTGCTCCAGTCTCCAAACTCTCCTTGGTATCATATCCGACCAGGCCAGGCATACCTTAGGCCACCACTACAGTATTATTTCTTAGTCTCTTTTTATCTGCATATATGTGTCTACCCATGGCTTGCCCTCAAGGTAACCCCCTAGATGAATAATAATTAAGTCTGGAGTGGGTCGCGGCTCCTTCAGCTCTTTCAAGGTGGGGAGCAGCTGCGTCCATCTCATCCCATGGATGCCGTGCCATACCAATTTACATTGTTTCACCTCCTGGTAAAGCTGCTTTCCCCCAGCCTTTTTCTCAGCTCTCCTTTCTGCCCAATAAATATAGGAGTGGCTGCAGATCCAGACTTCCATGGTCCTCCCTCTTCCTATAGGGTTTAAACAGAATAGATATTTTATTTATGATCTTAGTTTTCACCATCATATCATCACTCCCTTGCCCCCGTGGCTCCCCATCTGTCACAAACATAAGCGATATGTTAGTCTCCACACTGCAGTGTTCGGATGTATCTTTTATAACTGGCCGACTGCCAGTGCCCCTTCTCCAAAATATTATTTACCGTCTCCTCTGCCGCTGCCCACTGTGAGGCAGCCCCTATCCATAAAGAGTGGGAGGAATAATTCACCAGGTCCTCCCCCAGGAATTGAATGCCCCTCTTGAGTAATGCAGTGACTTGATAACTCGTGACTCTGCTTCCATCCCCGTGCAGAAATAATTTTCCTGTCCTATTTCCATGCTCTGCTGCGAAAGCCCACAAAACCTGCACTGGGCACACTGTGCCCTCTACATGTTTCTTTAGAGTTACCATGCAACCTTGACCCCTTTGAT
This sequence comes from Neoceratodus forsteri, assembly GCA_016271365.2. NCBI lineage: Eukaryota > Metazoa > Chordata > Ceratodontiformes > Ceratodontidae > Neoceratodus > Neoceratodus forsteri. Next base: position 998,248,475 of record CM057454.1, on the reverse strand, counting down.
CCGTCTTTGACCTCTTAATTATGACCTGTATTTCCTTCATCCCCCAACTTATATCTTCCCATTCCAGTCCCCCTTCCCTGTCTTGCCTCCTCTGGCCCACCACTTCGCTCACTCTCATGGCCCCCGCAAACATTACAACATAAATTATGTGGAATAACTAGGCCTCGGCCTTTGATCTGCATATTGCTGGCAACACACACTTCAGTTTCACCAACCACTGCTCCACTACTGGCCTCCTATTATCCACCGTCCCTTGTTTTAACCTACCCCATCCTTGCATCATTCTTCTAATCATCATTGACTTTGTTTGGTCCTGACATCTTTTTAGACTGCAGATCACACTAATCCCTGCCAAGTATACCCCCATTGTGGTGTGGGCTGTCCCCTTCTGCCACTACTCCTTGGTGAACTTCCCCAACTGTTCTTCTCTGAGCGGCCTACTTACCTCCATGTGGTGAGTTGCCCTGAATGTTTGAAACACTCGCCAGGCCCTGTCATAGGCCCTCAGAGTCCGTGGCGCCCATGAACTGCAGAACAACATTTCTGCTCCTTCTTGCCAACGTCCAACATGTTCTTTGGTATGGGTGTTTTTTTGCCCCTCTGCTGTTGGTGCCAGCCTCTGGAAATGATCCAGCTGCAGGCAGGAAAGGCTGTCAGCCAGGGTGTTGTGTACCGCTTCTATGTGTTTCACTCTGAATGACATGTTCAACTGCAATGCCCCTAGCACCAAGAGTGGCAAAACTTGCATGACTGTTTCTGACCTGGCTTCCCTGTTGTTCAAGACCTCTGCCACTGCTCTATTGTCACACCAGAATGTTACTTTTTGATCCCATAATTCTTCTCCCCAAACCAGGGTGCATGCTCAGATGGGCATGATCTCTAACAAGGTTATGTCCCTCATCTTACCATCCCTCACCTAATCTGAAGGCCAGGGCTCTGCAAACCATCTGTCCCTCAGATAGCCCCCATGCCCAGGCCTCCGGCCGCATCTGTGTAAAGATTGAGGTCTGTGTTATACACCCATTCCTCTTGCCAGAAAGCGCAGCCATTATATTCCCTAAGGAATTCCTCCCATACTTTGAAATCTTCCTTGACTCCCTTTGTTATGTCTACCCAATGGTGTGGCCTGGTCACTCTGGCTATGACCCTTGCTAGCCTCTTTGTAAAAGCTCTCCCTGGCCCAATAGCCCTACATGCGAAGTTCAGATGCCCCAATACTTGTTGTTCCTGCTTTAGCTGTACCCTCCTACTGGTAGGTATCTTAATCAACTCCTTCAATTTTCTCACTTTTTTGTCTGGTAACCAAAATATTTCCCCCGAGTATCTATCTCAATGCCCAGAAACTCTAACACCCTGCTGAGCCCTTCTGTTTTTTTCTCATGCTAGTGGGACCCCCAGTTCCTGACACAGCTGTTGGAAACTAGCTAACATTCTTTCCGTTTCCCTTTTTCCACTGCCTATGAAAAGAAAATCATCCAAATAGTGAATCATTGTTTTATAACCAGTCCTTTCTTGGAATATCCACTGCAAACATGTGCCAAAGGCTTTGAATGTGGCGCATGCTATAGTGCAACCCATGGGCATGGCTTTGTCTAAATAGTACTGTCCCCCAATTTTAAACCCCAACAGGTCCCAATGCTCTTTTCTAACTGGAAGTAATCTGAAAGCTGACTCTATGTCTGTTTTAGCCATCCATGCATCTGCAGTTGCCCAGATAATCCAGACAGCATCTTCCAGGGTGGAATATGTCACTTTACTATATTCCTCTCCGATAAAACTGTTGACCGACTCACCTTTGGGAAAGGATAGGTGATGAATCACACTAAACTCCCCTTCTTGTTTTTTGGGAAACAAACCTAATGGGGAAATCCTCATGTTCTCCAATGGGAGGGTGTCACATAGTTCCTCTATTCTCCCTGTTGCCTTCTCCTTCTCTATCTTCCATTGTAACATGTCTTCCCTCCCTCTTTCTCACTGAGCCCAGATTGTTTGCCTCTCTGGCCTGTCTTGGCCCCTCACACTGTAGAGAAAGGCCTGTGTGAAAACATTCTTTAATCATTTCTGCCATTTTCTTACCTGGGTATCTGCCCAACCGTTCCCTCCATGCCTCTATCCTGATAGGGGTTCTAGCTGCTCTAAATTGTTCCCCTGTCCTCATTTCTTTTTCCCCACCAGCTCGCCCACTCTGGCTGATGCCCGGCCTTGCTGGTCAATAATTTTGACTCCATCTATTTGCATGTCTCCTACCCTTCCCCCCTCTATTCCATGTCTAGCCTTTATACCCCCACCCTTCCAGAAAGAACTGCTGACCCGACCCCTGCCCCCCAGTTCCTTGCATTCCTTGGACCCATGTCATCCTGCATCTGATCGCCGGATGTGATCCCTCACATTCTGAACAGTCATGCCGAAAATGGCGTTGTGTCCATGAGCAAAAGGCCCTATTGTAGGCCCAACAACATCTTTGTAGCATGGTACCTTTTTTCCCAAATTCTCCCTCTGGCGTGGACTGATCGGTTACGTAATCTGTCCATAAATCTTGCTGTTTCATGTCCCATCATACATCCCCATACGTGGCCATTCTTTGCCAGAAGAATTCATCATAAAATATTCAGCCCACACCTCCTTTTGCTTTTGCTCTCCTTATTATCAGGGAGTATGTGATGAGCGGGATGCCCAACTCAGGCCTTCTTTCCAGCACTATGGCTGAGAATGTGGTGAAACCTATGAACCACCCCTCCCAAGTCTTCACTTTTGTGAATTTGTCCTCCGCTTTCTTGCCTAACAAAACCACTGCCACTGCCATTTCACTTTTTTCTATATTCTCTGTTTCTTCATATTTCGCAGCTGCGTCCCAGCTTACTAAAGCGAAAATATCCACATACTCTCCCTTCCATATTTTTTCTTTTGTGGTCAGTGGTATGTGTTCACTCACTCTCATCCCTGGAGCTCCTATCTCCCTTGTTCCTTTCCTTTCCTTTCTTTTCAACTCCACCTTCCTTTTCCTTTTCCACCTCTTCTCCTGCCCTAATCTTGGCTAGTGCAGCCTCCGTCCAGCTCAAGCCCCCAACCAAGTGCTGAAATGTTCTGACCTATGTACTCCTTGATGCTGTCACCAACAGAGCTGGGTGTATCACCTGTGACCTTGTCTGTTCCTTGCTGCCTGCTAGTATCCTGGTCCCCCAGCATGTTTCCCTCTGGGTGAAAGGTTGGTAGGCCTACTAGCGGCTATGGAGTAACCACTGTATGCTGAGGGTCCAGACTGGGCTCCACTGGGGGAACCACCACCTGTCCCTGGGGAGGTACTGATGGGGCTGGGTCTCCTGGGTGCAGAGGTACTGCATTAGCCACCTTGGTTGGCCCAGTCATCTGTGGTTGTGCCCTGGTTGGGCTGCAAGTCTTCCCTGTTGGCCGCTTCCCTCTGCCCCCTTTACCCATCCCCGCTTTCCTTTTCTCCCCAGACCTCCCTGGTTCCTTCCCTTCCACCATCTCCCACATCCTATTGACCTTTTCAGCCAGCTCCATTATCACCTTGTAGGAGTCTTCCTTTGAAGGCCTGCTCTTCTTGGGTGCCATGCTCTCTGCTTTGTCACCTGCGAAAACACTGGAAAAGAAAATAAACTTATTTAAACAGTAATCTGGGGGCCTTAACCTGAGATGCCAGGCCCACCTCCCCATAGGCAGCCTCCAACTGAGATGCACTGCACCTCCTTTTTTTTTTTTGGCCTTGGTCCAAGGCCAGCGCTACATCCGTTATGTATGAGCCCTAGTTCCCCAGTCCTCTGGTCTCCCTTGCCCCTTGCTAGGCCCCGTCAAGCCCCCTTTCATTTTTAGACCCCGGGTTTCCTCTCCTCCAGATTGCAAGGCCTCTTGTTACTAGGCCTTCCTGCCCATTCGACTCATGCCCCTGCTCTCTCTTGGTCTGTTCTCCCTCTCCTCCCTCCGGCATGTGACGTCATATTGAGTGGCTGCTTATGGCTTCTCTTTTTTTTTTAAACCTCTCCTTGTCTCCAGGCATCCTCATGCTGTGCTTCCCCCCCAGCGCATGGTGTCACACCACCTGTCTGCTGCGCCAACCCCCCCGCTTGCTTGACCTGTCCTTCAGGCCCTTAAACCAAATGGGGGGGCCCCTTTCTCACTCCACTAGCCCCACTGGGCCATAGGGCATGAACCCTGTGCTGTTGCCCGGTCAGCCCCCTTTTCAGTCCTCCCATTACACACGCAGTTGCCGGCATTCAACCAGCAAGGCTGCACTGCTCTGATCTGCCCCCTTGGGTCCCTGTGACCCCCTGACATTCCCTGCAGCCCAGTGTGTTGATCCCAAACCCCCCATTGGCACCCCATGCTGCCCAGAAAACTGCAGGCTCAATGGCTTCCCCTTGCGCCCTGCACCCTGCAGGGCCTAAAGCCTGCTACCCCACATGGCCTGTATTCGCTAACCCGCCAATGCCGTCCTTTCCCCTCTCCCTGAGCATTTCTCCTTCCCCCATTTCCCATGCAGGCTCCCAAGCATAACCCCCCCAGCAGTGCTCTCACAGCCAGCGCAGGCTTTGTGCTACCAGTATCCAGCCCTTCAGGCTGCTTCTTCCCATCTGCTCACCACTGCTCCTTCCTCTGCTTCTGACCAAGCAAGCGACTGCCCTGCTACCTGATAACAATGCTCCAAATCACGTGGCACTCTCGCCCCGTCGATGGCTTTTCCAGCCTGCTTTACACCCAACACTACCTTCTGCCTTCCCATGGCCCCCAAAACTTTTTCCAAGCAAATGGGCATTCTGCCCTGCCAACGAGACAACCATAGAATGTGTGGCGCTTTCGCTCTTCCCCCAGCTAGCCACTAAAACCTTGTGAACACGGGCGTCTGCCCCAGCCAACGGAAAAACAGCTATATCAACCATGTGGTGCTCTCACCCTTCCCCCCGACCTCCTTTTGGTCACCTTCTCTGCCTCAACAGGTTACTTTCAGCATTCCAAACAGCCTACAAGTCTGTTAAACACGCAGGCACCAATCTTGCCCCTTAGCAATGTACTTATCTATTTCCACAATGCTTTCTTTTTTTTAAATGCAGGCATAACAGTACACAATCTGAGGTTTCTACCTTTTCATTTTTTTTTTACTCATAATGACACCCACAATATTCAAACTACACAAAAACTTTCTACTTTGTAGTCAGAGAAACTACCCCTGCACTACAAAGGCAGATTTTTCTTTTAAAGGAGGGTTATTCCTGACAACTGTTCTCAATGACCTACAAAATTGCACTGCCTAACCATCATATACTCATTTTTGGAAAGTCTGTTGCTGCTTACCTGACCAAATCCCCAACCTTTGTTCTGATGCCAATCTGATGTGCTGCAGTTCAGAATAATCAAAACTCCAGCAAAAGTGGCTGAACCACTTCTGGTTGTCCCTTATGTACCTCCACTTGCCCCTCCCCTTTCTGTTACTTGTTCATTGTTCTATCCCGGGCCCCTCCCCTTCTTTCCACCCTCCCCTTCTTCGCACACCATCCTGATGAAAAGGGAAGGGGTGCACCAGGACAACCTGGTCTGCCCCTTAAAGGGCTAACTCCATTAGCACCAAGTTCCCGAAACCCTTCTACCACAAACAATACAGGTGCACCTGGGATGGGACTGGCAGTATTCCTGACAGTTGTCTGTCTCCTTGATTGACTCCAAGCAGACTCCACTGTCTATGGGGAGTTGGTTGCAGAATTAAGGCTACCACACACAGGGAGTGGTCCCCAACAAATATCATACAAGATTGTTGAGCTTGCAACAAACATTGCCCAGCAATAAACAAATCTTTACTATGAAACAGGAGAGCCAGACAATCACAGTTCTGGACAAAATTAAAAAAGCTGAAATCATTAAAGTTAATACAGCAGTTTCTATTAGACTTGAAATTTGTGCACATACGGTATACAATACCTATTCATTACATTTTTGAAAGCTGTTTTCTACCATCTTGAATGATGTCCATTTGACATATTTTCAGTTCTTGACTATTAGATATTTAAACAAGACTGCCTCAGGTTTTTATTAGTAGTGTCTGCTAAAATGACAAAAAAATAGTTAAGGGAATAATATTTGAAAGAATTAAGCAGCCATGTATGTTAAAATATGTGCAATACATGCCTTATGACCCATACATATTCTACCTTGATGCAGATACCTACTGATTAGTTTTGTTTCAAAATCCAGTTGTATTGTTCCTTTTTCATTTTATGTTCGCCATGTCATAGCACAATGCCTGGAGGACATCTTGATGTATCCATTGTTGCACAGGTTCAAAGAGCAGTTTGCTAGTTCATCTTAGTCTTATAAAGGAGGATTTTAAACGATGGGGTGCTGAAATGCAAATAAGTTTTCAGTACTAATAAAACAGTGTGGCACCTATATTCTTTGAAGCACTCCTTTAAACGTTTTTTATACAAAACATGTAAGATATAAAAAAAAACTGGCATCATACAACACAGGAGAAAAGTGCTTTCAGAATTGTAATAGAAATAATGTGTTGTATAACATGAACACTACTTTACATTTAATTGTTCTTAATTGTATGATTTAAATTGAGGCAGATATTAACTACTTAAAAATTGTGATGCCACATTACCTTTTTTGTCAATCAAATATTAATTTCTCCAGAATTAATTGTTTGTAAAAACAAAACGGTATCAGTAGTAGTGTGCAAAGTTAGAAAGAAATCACTTTGTGATTTCATTCCTAGATTAGCTGCAATTCACAAAATTAATTCAACTTGTGAAACAATTTACAGTATAGGTATAACTTTGCAAAATGTGAATTTGATAACATTTCCAGTGAAGTTGGGACCACAGGAGAAATCTGCCATGTGCTATGAAATTAGAGATCGCATGGTACTGAAATTAGCTTTGCATCATGCGGGGGCTGTTCTCTGTGCTGACTTCTGAAGAAAAAAAGCTAGACAGGAGTCTGTCTCTATTTGACTGAGAAAAAAACAACTTTACAATCAATCCAAAAATTAAACCTTTTGAAATAAAATCACTCACAAAACGATCTATAGGGCTTTGTGCAGATAGATTATTGTTTGTTTCTGGCTTGACTAACTTATTTAGTTTAATGTAATGGTTTTGTTTAGTCTAGTGAAGAACTGCTGTGTGGGGGACTGGAGGGGTTTCAGCTAGTAAGACAGTCCAGAAAGATCAGAAGGACTTAGTGCCTCTTTACTGTTAGCACTACCAAGAAATTCCAAAGATGTCCATGCACTCATGTGGAACCAGAGGTCAGCTAGCCCTAGGAACGGACCTGCTACAGGAAGCAGTTGCACTCCAAGGAAAACTGAGAGAGGCTCACTAACTGTGTTAAATTACAATTTCAGTTTATTTTGAAAACTGCTCATACATGTGAGCCAAAGCCAGTCACCAAAATGGAACACTATCACAGCACTTCATCTTCAACCAAGGCTTTGTCAGGGGGCATATATCTGGAGACATACATAGGCATTTATCGCCCCACTGATGACATCATAACAGAGCATTAATTACAAAATCAAAGAAAACACAACTAATTAAAGTGAAGAACAATGCCAGCGAGATGAAATATGCATTTAGAAAAACAGTTGAAACAAAACACTGCAGTAGAAGATTCCTAAACAATCAGTATATCATAATTTTATATGAGTATATATCTAGGACAACATAGCAAACAAGTTTAAGGAAAATAATTAACTCACTCCATGTTTAAATTTAAATTCTGCAGTTTAAAGGATAATGATGGTTCATAGTCACTGTGACACTGTGGCCAGAAAGTGAGCTTGTCAAAATCCCACCAGCAACTGAGTTCTGTGATCACCCAACAAGTTTCAAGGGGACAATCCTGGGGATCAACTGGTACAGAGTGGCAAAAAGTATGAAATAGGTAATGAAAATGAGCAGACTAGGTGGGCCAAGTGGTCATTATCTGCCATGAAATTCTATGTTTCTATAAATTCATCAAACTTCATATTTCTGACAGAGCATCTCAGGAGCTGGAGAAAATAACCACAAAACAGAACATCATGATTACCATATACAAATTACCATACACATGATTACCATTGACAAAAAAAACCAAAAAACATTTAGAGTTTGAATTAATAAGTTTGAATAAATTCACTAACTTGAGAGTATATGTCTCATGGTGGGCAGGAGGGAGAGGGAAGGAAGATAAAAAACAAGAGTACTAATAAAATAAAAATAGAGGAAACCTATTTCTAAATGTTAAGCGGGGGGGCAGAGAGAGATGGAGAAAAGGGAGGTTATATCTGTCTCAAAGATGTGGCTTAAAGGTGAGGATTTAGGTCCCACGTTTCATTGAGACCATTGGGACTCATTGTATCAAGTGGATATATCCAGTAACTTTCTCTTTTGAGTAGTAAGTTCAACCTATCACCCAGTCTTCTGCCACACATTCTAGCCCCATGCATTTTAAATCTTTGGGATCTGCATTGTGCACTTCTACAAAGTGCCTCTCCACAGCTTTGTCCATTCTGGTATTTATAGTGTACTGAAAATGTTTCTGGATTCACTGTTTGAAGCTTCTAATTGTTCTACCTACTTAGCCAAGTCCACAGCTACACCATTTCAAATAGACCACAAAGGTAGTATTACATGTAATAAAATCCTGACTGTACTGTTTTTGTTATTCTTGAAATCAGAGAGATCCTTTCCTACACTAACATACTGACAGATATTACATATGGAACATTTAAAGTTCCATGATGATCTACTTGGTAACCAGGTGCTCTGACTTGGCTTATGTGTGGAAAATTGATTATGAACTAGTTTATCATGAATGCTAATGGGCCTTTAAAATGTGACTCTGCAGCCCACCCCTACCTCTCCTCTCACTTATGTGTCACCTGTAGAAGAATGGACCATTTTTCCAAATAATGTTACCCATGGCTCCAGGTATATTATTGTGTTCTGTAGAGAATGTGATTGGACCCCGTTCTCTACCACAGATGCACCATCCCCTTCCTGTAACAGGTTCTTCGTATTTTGTTTTTAACATCATTGTAAGGTTTCTCTTGAATGTTTGCCCCATATCCCCTATATAAGAACTGACACTTAATTTCTCGTGTTTGTACATTAAACTCAGAGTCTTTAGAACAATGTCTATGAATTTTCAGCATTTGGCTGTATGGTATGTTTTTTTTTAGGCTAATTGGTTGAGCACTGTCATACCTTAGAACTGCATTTGTAGATGTGCTCTTCCTAAATCCCTTAGAGGTAATTTTTTGAGAATAGTGGTCTCCCATTAAGGTAATGTGTAAAAAATGAATGCTCATCTTTTCCATTGTGCAAGTGAATATCAGATTTAAGTCAGTGAAACTGAGCCATTTAACAAACTCTGTAGCAGATTCCTCACTACTCGGCTATATACAGAGGCAATTTCTAAAACTATTTCTATGCTTATAAATTTGCCACCTTCAGTGCTCAGTAACTGAAGATGTATATACACACTTTCCTAGAAACTGCTAAATATAGAGGTAGTTGGTTATATAACTTTTAAAAATTCATGGACACATAATAGGTAATGCCAGTAGAACTTCACTTGTGGAATTTAACTTGCATGAAACACTTATCACCATGGAATCACCTTTCCTGCACTAGCATCATGGTTCGACAATGCCTCACCAGCACTCCTTTGACAGTGATTCCCAGAATCATGCTCCATTATGACTAAAAGATATTTGTATACTTCTTTCACAATGGCCTAACTTGCAACTAGTTGTAAGGCTTGGTGTCTCTTGGTGCCAATATTTTCAAACAGTAAAAATATATGTTGGTATCTAGAGGGTTGTTAAAGAGTCAGCAGGTGGCATTGTACAGAAACTATGTTACAGATGCATGTCCTTCAATAAGTCATTAAGTCAATGAGCTTTAGTGGTTAGATGGCATATTGCAAGAAGACAGGCTAGTGCACAGTGATGTCTATGACTATTCTTCATGGTTTGTCACTCAAAATAGTGACCTGGTACTAGGCACTACTATACCTTCACTACATGGCCTGCTATAAATGCTCTTACTGCCACTTTATCCAGCCTTTACCTTCATCTATAATGGTGGTGCAAGCATATGACTTGGCATAATGTATGGACATGGCTTCAACAACAGTATCACAACATTCCACAATTTCATGAAAGCTCATGAAATTCAACTTTAATTACTGATGTTATTTGGAATGTTTTGTTGCTTATAATCTGGGCCTGCATTCTAGCAAGAGATTAGAGTGTTAACACAAACAGCCTCCTTTTTCTCCATATTTGATTTTTTCCTGGCTAGCAGCTCATCTCTCAGGGATATACTCTGTTGACAGGGATGTATCATGAGCAGGATGAACTCACCCATCATTCAGTTCACTATCAACTTTTTCACCCACATTTTTTCCCCTCTCACCTCCCCTGGTTGGGGTGTTAACACTGTCAGCCTTGAACAGCTACAGCTTCCCCAGTAACAGAAGAAAGCTCCTTGGCCCAGCTACAGGGGTTACTGTTTTGGTGGAACCTGAAACCAACCCTTCATCTCCGAGATGCATTTCCAATTGACAGTTGTCTCGGCCATGGCCTGCCTCACAATGCTACTTCACGGGCTCACTTCTGATGCCAGGTCATCAGTGTAACAGTGTGATAATCTATTGCTGGACCATGAGGGTGGCCTCAAAGCATAATATTTAGGGTCATTGAACCTTATCAAACTTGGTAATATTCAGTTCTCTAGTTTTAACTTGACATGGGTTTAAAATTCTACAGTTTACATAACTGGAAAATATAATTTTAAAATTTCTAAATGTTTAGAGGCTTATAACTCAGTCTTCTTTACAACAGAGATTTACAGTTTGGTATATTTCTGTATGGGCCTCAGTAAGGTCCTCATGCCATATTTGGTGCAATTTGGGCAATAACTTTTTTAATTTGATTGAAGTAACTGAAATTATAATTTTGGCAAATATCTGCAAAATGTTGTGGAAACAAAATCAGAATTTTGCCATAATTTCACTGGCAGAAGATACATTTTGCCTAGCTCTAATTATAAAAGTGTGCAGGCCCCGCCCCCTCCCACTGCTACCTTGCACCCCTTTATTTGGTGACAGAGTTGGCCTGACCAAGAATCTGCTGTCAGAGTGCGTAGCCCTCCCTCCCTGAAATATCACCCACAAAAGGGGCAAGTCCAACATGTCCCATGCCATGCCTGGGTCATTCTGTTTACATCCATGAAACTCCTTATTTTACCCCAGCCATTGCCAACTGGCTTGCTAGTGTGCATGTACATGATATGACTATAATAAGTCCACACTCATGCTGCTTTTGCTGGACTTACCTGCATCAGTAGCCTCACAAATATTGCAGATTCATCTGACCAGTTTTTCCTTGTGGGCCAAATTGTAACCTTTCTATTTTGCACAATCCACTCCTCTTTCTCCTTCTTGTCTATCGCCTTCTGTGACATGCTGGGCCTATTTAGTAATGTTAACACATCCACATACTCCCCACTAGCAATTTTCTGCTGGACCATCTCCAACAGATGGGGCTATACCGGCTCTCCCAGACTCACAAAGCTAACATATGCTTGCTGCAACACACCTTGCTGTGGCAGACTGGCTATAGGCATATTGACTGAGGGCTGATTCTCCCCTGTACTGTGCTCAACCATGTGGTGTCTGCCTGCTTTTACTCTTGTGCCCCTATGAATAACAGGACCATGTCTAGCTTTTGCTAAAGAACTAATAGTCTTGGTGGAAGGGGAAGTGCTGGAGGCTGGAGAGACAAGCCACCCAGTGGAAGTGGGTCAGTTAGCCATCGGAACACCAGAGCCTTCAAAGATGGTGGAACCAGTCCCTGGGGTTGAGGCAGAGGAATCATCAGAAGGTGGTGGTTGCACTGAACCCAGTGTAATGGGTAAAGACAGATTCTGAAGTGCCAGCAGTTGAGGTGCCAGCTCCACCGGCCCATGGAGCAGATTGCCCCCAGGCCTGCCAAAATCAACACCCCTCCCAGGGTCTTCATGGCTGTGCTGTTGTACCTGGCAAGAGGACCCTAAACATCTGCCACGATAACTCCCTCAACTCCTCATTAGACATATTCTCCAAGTCTGGCCCACATGGCTGAGGATTTAACAGCACTGAAGGTTCTTGTCTGGGTTTCTTATTCCTGCTTTTATTAGCCAGGGTGGCCTGTGCTGGTATATCTGGTACTGGATCCACCAGAGCCCCTGGCTGTGGGTTCAGTTCTGGGTTCAAGAGGACATGCTTGATTGGGGCCATCTGAATTCTGAAACTGTGATTCCCACCAAGTCTTCCATTTTCTTTGTACTAGGGCTTCCAGCTACCACTCAAAGTCAACACCATTGGCCTATCCTTTTCCTGGCATCTTGGATACAGTAGCTGCAAAGATATAAGAAGAAACAAAACAAGAACCCTGTCAGTGGTCTTAGTCTCTGATGCCAGTCACCACCACTCAACACAGGGTATACTGTATAGAAAAAGAGCATTAGTGATAATGCATTACAAATGCCACTCTTCCACCCCTTCTATCAATATCAGTACTACCAAATTGTGCTCAGTCTTAACTGCTTACTAGCCCCACCTGAACTGGATTAAAGGTCAGAAATGCTATAGGGGAACAAGGCCAAAAGCTGTTTGTTAAATGGGGGTGGTGGATCTCAGGTACTCAAAAGAGGGAGTACACCAAAAATTAACTTGTCCTCAGCAGTAATCTTTATCAGACACACGTATTCCAAGACAATTGCTTAAAATGAGCATACTAAATGAATAATTTGTCATGCATCTTGTGTTCATAAGCTGAAAAATTGCTCATCCTCTGGTACCTGAGTTATGTGTGCCCTGTCTATCAAACTGTCAAATAACAGAAGCATTTAACAGCTCATCATTATATATTTTTGGTATAATACTGCCCTCTCTGCTCCTTTTAATTCCTAAATTCAATCCTGCACTCTCTATAGATCCAGCGTCAATGCCAGACCAAATGTTCTTAAACAATTTGCCTTTGCTTTAAACCTTACTTGGAAGATATCCTGAAATGAGAAATACAAAATTCCCAACCATCACAAAAATCCTTGGCCATGAAACAGCACCTACTGAACTCCTGCATAACCTTACAGAAATACAGGTGTGCTGTGTACATGCAGAATGCATGCCACATGCCTAATTGTGCAATGTTTCCTTTTAGTTCGCATACCTAAAATGATCCCAAGTGAACCAGGTCTAAAAAGCAAATCAGGTTCACATGCTGCATGCTTGGCATGAGTGCAGCAGTTAAGCTGGTGTTAACATCACTTAAACATCATATCAAGTTGACATGCTGCATGCTTATCATGTGTGGTGCAAATCTCATCTAAACAAGCATTTGTCAATGCCGAATGTTGCTTGCTTCTATGTGCTGTTTAGGTATTTGGAAGTCATTGGAGTGCAAATATTGAAAATTTGCGAACTTACGAGCGTGCGTGGAACTGTGCAATGCACTCAGTAAAACAGTCATTTTAGAATTTTTCACCAAATTTTCAACATAGCCATTTTAAGACCTCTGCTCATGAATAGTGTCACTGGAGTTTTCTTAATTTGTCGATACATTGATTTACTTTTACCGACCTAGCCATTGTCACGCTACATGGCGGAAACATGTTTTGGGCAGGATGTGAAAAATGACAGCTGTACTGCTCATAAGGAATGTGGTAAAATGGCAATGTTGAAAATCTGGAGTAAAATATTGAAAATTTGCGAACTTTCTGAGCTCAAGGAACTGCTACTACGCTCGTAGAAACAGTCATTTTAAGAATTTTTTCACCAAATTTTCAACATAGCCATTTAAGACCTCTGCTCATGAATAGTGTCACTGTGATTTTCTTAATTTGTCCCATACTTTGATTTCACACACCGACTGCGCCATTCTGCGCTACATGGGCAGAAACACATTTTGGGTGAGATGTGAAAAATGACAGCTGTACTACTCATAAGAAGGTGTGGTAAAATGGCAATGTTGAAAATCTGGAGTGAAAATATTGAAATTTTGCGAACTTACGAGCCTGCGTAGGAACTGCGCAACGCACGCTCGTAAAGCAGTCATTTTTTGGAATTTTGCACCAAATTTTCAACATGGGGTTTTTGGGACCCCTTCTCATGAATGATGTCACTGTCATGGTGGTATTCAGGCCTGAAGGGTGATTTCGCAGTCACTTGCAGAAATCACTTGCCGAACCTAGTCTTTACCATGACATGTCAGATCTGAAGAATCTAACTCATGTTAAATTGGTGCAAATTCTCCAAATGCCTGAGATATGCAACAAAGTTGAACCCCCTATCTAGGCCATTATACAGCTTACCGCATTTCCTCAGTTCGGCGGTCGGCTTTGAAGAGTGCAGACGTGTTCCCTGTCCACCAAGATCGCTAGGCCTGAGTCCGAAGTAAGTATGGGGTGGGGGTGGGGAGGCAGGGCACAGTGGTGGGTGCGGGTGTGGGAGGGGGGGCCGGCGCTCCGTGGGACGTTTTTATTTTCAGGTTAAAAAGATGTTGTGGGACCGTTTGCCATGCTGGGGTGGGCTCCCAGCGTGCTTTGGGAATGAAGCGTTCAGCCCACGGGGATTGGGCACCCCTCGGCCAAATGACTCATTGCCACGCTGGGTGGGTTCCCAGCATGGCACCTACAACTAGGGGGTGAGGCAGCTCAGCCGATGGGATGGGCACCCCAGTCGGCTCACAGTAGTGTTGGGGGCACGCACGCCTGCTTGTGGGTGGGAGCTATGCTTCAGTGGGCTTCTTATCTCTGCTCACTGAAGTGTAGCTCCCCCTTTCAACTGTATGTCACTGCATTTTGGAGCGTGTCATAGACAGCTCCAAAATGCATTGGCTTACAGGGGCCGCGCCTGCCAGCTCACTGACTGAATTGGAGGAGAAGGTGACACACCTCCGAAATCTCCGATGATGGCACTATGTTTCTTGCACATGCGTGCAAGCAACATAAAAAACACATCAGTTTCTATTTCTTATACTACTGCTAGCAATTAGAGTCATTAAAATACATTTTATTTGAATGCCCATAAAAATTAGGTAAACTCATTAATTCTGATCCTCTTGCAAGTTGTTTAATGATTTTTGATCATTGTCATTAAATTGCCATTTATTTGTAAAGTGTTGTTTGCCTACTGCCTTAATTGCCTAGGGTGGGATATTCAGAATGCGCCAGGAAGGGGCACAAGTCTGGAACCAGTGCAACTGGGATGCGTCAGGGAATGTGCTGGGTGATATTCAACATGCTGCGTCATGGCTCAGCACCATTGAATATGGCAATGTGGCTGCCCGCATTGCACATGGTGCAGTGGGACTGCCTCAGCGCAATTGGCAAGAGAGGAGCGGGGGATGCGCCAGCGCACGTGTGGTTGCGCTAGGTGCAGGAACCACAAAATTCAGTGGTGGATATGCAAATGGGGCCATAATGCATGCAAGGCACTACTGGGGCCATTAGCATGTCATTATGGACCCATTTGCATGCAGGTGCACTGATCCCTGGCGACTTGCACCTGGCGCCCTGCCAGGCTGAAGCCATGGGGACAGCGCCCCTGCACGTGACAAAAGTGCTCAATGCCGATGGCGAGGCATATATATAATAAAGAACATTTCCAATATCCCTGGTGGTCAGTGGACGCTTCCAGCCAATCGCGGACATCGAGTATAATAAAATACATGTCCAATATCCCTTGTGGTCACAGCTCCCCTTTCCCACCGCCCCTCAGACCAACTACCCGCTCCCCACCGGTCAGTGGCAGTTGGCAGCTCCCCACCCACAAGCCGCCTGACTGCCTGCCAACTGACTGCGTACAGCACGGCTGTGCACCCATTGGTCCACTGCGTGGGCCAATGGGCATGCATACTGTACTGTACTTCACAGTCCCAATATGTGAATGGATCCATTCACATATCTAGATTGTGTAGTATGGTACGGTCTGCACACCCATTGGCCCACGCTATGGACCAATGGTCATACAGCCATACTGTATGCAGTCAGTCAGTGGGCTGCTGGGTGGCTTGTGGGAGGGGAGCTGCCACCCGCCACTGACAGGGGTGGAGCAGAGTGGCAGATCTGTGTGGGCGGGTGGGAGAGGGGACCGCTGGACCACCGAGATAGTTTAAAATGTTTTTTATTATACTGATGCCTGCAATGGGCTGGAAGTGGTCCACTGGACCACCAGCGATATGGACATGTTTTTATTATACTTATGCCCATGACCAGGCTGGAAGCAGTCCGGACCACCAGGTATATGTTCTTCATTGCCGTACCTGCGATCGGGCATGAGGCGTGTTACCCGACAGACCCTGGCTCTGGAGTTCGGGTGGCCACCCACAGCTGGCAGCTGCTGTGTTGCACCCTGCAATACAGCAGCTCACTTGTGGGTTGCCAGCCCTTGTTCCTTAATTTTTTGGCTCAACTTTGAGCACCAGTGTGCAGCACATGTAAGGGTTGCACCTGCATATGCTCAGCACATCCTGGGCCGAATATCGTGATGTGCCGAATATGCATGGGCACACCCCCCTGCACTTCATACATTACTGATGTGCCCTGGTGCATCGGGATTTGAGTAGCGCAACATCCACTTCTGAATATCACACCAAGGTGCATCAGTGGGTTTCGCCTGGCACAACACTGTTGCGCCTTGCGAAACCAGTTTGAATATCTGGCCCCTAGGATATAGCCAGTCAACATCCCCCATTCTAGATGTACTAAGAGGGGCCTCTGTGTTGTGAAGTCTATTTTTTTTGTTTTGGACCATCAATCCCTTATGCATATTTAGTGCTACAAATGTGTTTCTCCATGACTGTTTCAACTCTCTTATTTTTTCTTTGTCATTCTGTATTGAGCATACACACTATGGTCATGCTCAGCACTCTTTGTGCTGACTAGGGTCTTGT
Organism: Neoceratodus forsteri; assembly: GCA_016271365.2. Classification (NCBI taxonomy): domain Eukaryota; kingdom Metazoa; phylum Chordata; order Ceratodontiformes; family Ceratodontidae; genus Neoceratodus; species Neoceratodus forsteri. Next base: position 998,231,536 of record CM057454.1, on the reverse strand, counting down.
AAGCATGCACCAGATCTCGCATTGTGTCACTAAAATGAGGGACATGGACACTTAAAATGAGGGACAATGAGAGACACTAACCCACATGATGATCAGGACACATCATGAAACATGGAGATACAGTACCTCACAACACAGTGGAAACCATTGCATTAGCACCTGAGAATGACTTTCTACCATTAAGCAGGGGTGTCATTTAGGTAGGACAGAGGGCTCATTTGCACTGCCCCCCCCCATGTTTTTGCTTAGGTTGTTCTGATGGTGTGGCAATAATTGCAATAAATTTGGATTTAATATTTTGCACAATAAGTGCCCCCCTGACCTCTGTGTGCTCATGCTGCAGGTGCTCTCCAGACTTGACTGTGTCTGTATTGTGTTGTCCACTCTCTCCACCTATTAGTGATGGCACAATCACATGTGATGTGGATAAGCTCCAGCCAAGGAAGAGCACATGAGTCTTGCAAGTGCAACACTGTCTTTCCCACCCCAGAGTAGAAAGACTGAACACTACAGCTTGGAGGAGTCGGCGAGCACTGAACTCTAAATAGCAATGTTGTGGCAGAGTATTTTTGTTGATCAACTCTTAGTGAGTCTCAGTTTCCCCTGATGGCAGAAGGGGCAGAGGGTGATCTAGAAGCTAACTCAAGAGTAGGCTACCTACTTACTCTACTAGGCTTGCCTTGCAAAAACAACAGCACAGATCCCCCCCACGGCGGCAAGCTAGGCTTAGCAGCAGTGGTGGCAGTGGTGTGGGTGACCTTCATAGGCCTTAATCAGTGCAGTGTGGCAGCAGCCACAGAAGTAACCAAGCAAGAAGCGAGCAACCTAGGTTGAGTGGGTTAGGTTGGTGAGGTGACTTGGTTGCAGACCATGTTGGGGACCTGTGATGGTCGGTTCTAGCATACAGCTTCTGGTCGAAGGAGACAGAGGGAGCTGAATAAAAACTGGGCTGGTGGCACACTGTGCCAAGCTGTAGGGTCTGGCCATATGGACGGATAAGTAAATTTGGGTGGCTTCATGACCCATAGGGGATGAGTATTGAATGGAATGGAGTCAGGGGGAAAAAAACAGAACAAAGTTCTTTTTTTGGGGGGGGGCAGGACTTGAGCCAGGAAAAAAATTGGTTAGTAACTGGGTAGGTTTAAGCCCAAAGTTGATGCACTGCTCCAGGGTATATACAGATGAATCTTATATATATTTGAATTTTTCCTGATTTGCATATCACTATTTAGTCAAAACAAATGAGTTGTACCTTTTAGAGATGTTATGTTACAGACATCCTAGAGCTGTCCCTTGCATTCATGGACAGTTGAGTGGTATGCATAGACTATTGGAGCCCCACTATAGTCAGGCTTATGCGCCCAAGGGAAATTGGGAGCACCACAGAAAATAGGGGATCCTCAGAGATATGAGGGGTCAGACAGTTATGGGGACCCTGGCAGCTTAATGGGGAACCCCTTGAAAAGCTTTGGTGACCCTCTGAAACACAGAACAGGCTCAACTCCAGCAGACAATCCTAGAAGTCTAAATTCAGGATTTTAAAAGGAAAACTATTTTTTTTTCTTTCTTTCCTTCTCCTTCCCCCTGCACCAGACCGACACCCAGGCAGCTAAGCCAGCTGGGCAACATTCCTGTCCCCAGTGGAGAAGGAAGCCAGGCTCAGCCCTCTCAGACAATCCCTGTGGCTAGGGTAGATTCAAATCCGGAGATTTTATTTTGTTTAAGCCACTGACCCAGCTTCAGGAGGCTGACCTCTGGACAAAGGAGCCAATCCCCTGGCATGTAGCCAGGACCACCCCAGCCTAGAGGAGGCTCTTCACAGACTGGAGAGAGGGAGAAAGAGTTTGACCAGGGAGGGTGAAGGACAGCAAGGCAATGGATGTCGGCTTCCCTGTTAGGAGATTGAAGTGAATCCCCTTGGTCCCATTGGTGTAACTCCCTCCAGAAGATCCCCAGTTGCAGCCCCGGTCAGTTTTTTTTGCAGAAGTCTGCCATCTAGTCGGGTTCCCCAGTGTGTTGAGCCAGTTCATTTGGCCAGGAAACAGACCCAGTGAACCTTCCATGTAGCAGTCTCCAGGAGAAGAAGCCTTATCCCTCCTTCTTGGTTGTGCATTCCCCAGAGGACAGAAATCTTGGTTGAACTCCAGGGGTGAATAGGCTGTTGGCCAGCATTTCCTTTAATAATTAGTCCTAGCTAGACCTGCTTCAGCCAGGGGAAGGATTGTTTGTTTAGCAATTGTATTGTTGCACTGTGTAATTATTGTTTAAAATTGTTAAATTGCTTCCATTGTACCCCCTCCTTGGGTGGGGGAAGCTGCTACCTTGTCCAATTGTATGGAGACAGAGGGAGAGAGAGAAATGAGAACCAAAAAGGCAGAAGCTAGAAGGGTTCAAACCAAATCATTGTTAGACCATTATTAAAGATGTTTGTGAACTCCTCTCTTGAAAGAATCTCTGCTAGTTTAACTTATTGTAGGCAGTCTGTGGTCCATATAGAGAGACTTGGGCACTCCCTCTTAGCCAAGAATCAAAGAAGTGCTAGGTAAAGCCAGGTCAAAGTATTATTGGTGAGAATGTGCATTTTCTGCTGAATTTCTAGCTGTTTAGCTGTAAGAAGCTAATTACTAAAAGCCTGGCAGAGCCTTATTGCATGTTTTGCTCAGAGTTCTAGGGTAATCTAAGCCCAAGTAATGGAAAAACTTAGTCCTTTGTCCATGTAGTAGAAGGGCGTGGCAGCCCATAGCTGGGACAAAGACAATAGGTACCCTGGCCTCCATATTCAGAAGGGGGGGTGGGTCATCAAACTGTCTCAATGCGCATGAAGCAAACTGTATTTTCTTTATCTGCCTGCAATTTCTTGTTGCTTGCCTACCCCTCAGCTGTTCCTGATTTTCAGGGATGTCCCTGATTTTGCCTCAGATACTTCTTCTGTCCCTCCTAAGTCTGGCATTTCTGGCACTAAAGAGTAAGGATTGGGATCACAGAATAATGCCAGCCATTGATGTTGCAGTCTCATTCTCATTAAGAAAATGCTATTCACACTAAGAAACATGTGGTATACAGCTTCTGGGACTAATATTACTATTTTATCTAATGTGTTCCTGATTTGGGTCATCACTGCTTGCTGTGTTTGAACTGCTGTATTCAATCAAACTGTTTTAAATTGTTGAACTGCTTGCTATGACTGAACTGCTATATTCAATTGAGGAGTTTAAATGACTGCACTGCCTTATTTTCTCAATTGTCCTGTGTGACTGCACTGCCCTGAGGAATTGATTACTGTACTGGCCTACTGCTACTCCCTCAGAAGACATTTGGGGCCACCCCATCCCAAATGGCAGGGCTCTCGGTCATACAAAGGGTGGGGGGGACTGCCTTTAAGGTTTTTAATTTTTGTTCTGTTCCAGGCTCCTGCACACACCTCACACCTCCCACCTCACACCTCATCCAGAAGTCCTCCGGTGCCTCTTCTTCAACCAAGGGAAGGTCCCCGGGAAGCCCAGTATCACCTGCACCCACTTCCAAAGACCTCCAGCAACTCCAAATGTTCGCCACGATGCCCCAGGTTCAAGTTGTAGGTCGTAAGTGGTAGCCAGCTGGTAGCTAGGGCCCACCAAAGTGAGTCAGATTAGGGGCCACCCCGGCTCTAGCTCGAGGAACTTAAGTCGTCCGTGAACTCGGAGTCACAATGCCCATTCTCCCCAAATAGACATTGTCCTAAGGTGGCAACAGTACTGGTGGCCTATACCAAGGGCTTGCCGAGGATTGCCAGGCTCTGTGCCCCATTCCCTGAGGTGGCATAAGTACCAGTGGCCCACGCAAGAGGCCACACCGAGGATCACCACACTCTTGATTGTACTGCCCATAGGTGGCTCGTGTTCCAGTGATGCATCAAGAGGTCACACCGAATATTGTTGGACTCTGAAGCTGCAGGGGTGAGGTGGTAAGGGATCTGGGGACCTGCCCAGAGGTTGTCCAGTGGATCATCGCACCCAGCATCCTTTCCTCGACTGGAGAGCACCTGCCTGAGGTCACCGCAGCAACATCCCCAGAGGAGGTTCTCTTCCCTTATGACCTGGTGTCAACACCCATCCTTGACCAGGCACTGCCCTGTCGACATTGCCTCAGTGACACCAGGAGTCACCTTCTTTCCAGGGCCAGGAGGCCTGCAGTGTTTTATTGTTTTTGATTCACTGGGGGACACCCCATTTTATGGCCTTTGTAGGAAGCACTTCCTTAGGTTCACCCTCAGCAGTTGGCCAACCAGAATGCTAGAAACCCAAGCTTGGTGCATCGGATCATGACACCTTTAAGACTTGAATAACCTGGACTTTTGTTGGACATTAGTGGGGCCAGTTTGTGGTCCCGGTAACCTTATTCACTTTTTCTTATGTGTATAGTGTTAGTGAATGCTAAGTCTTTTCTGTGTGCTCCAACTGTGGCTAATAAACCTTGCATCTTGACTCTAGGGTACATCTCCAGCCTCTCCTTCCAGATTTATCTGGCATCACCGTAAACTATAGGGATACGAACCACCACAGCTCGTCCCTCCACACACACCCCCTCAGTGAAGCTGATCTCCACATCCTCATGCTCAGGTACATTGTGACAGAGGGAAAAGGAGACTGCAGGAGTGTGCACCATTGAAATGAATGGGGGTATTTTTTTATTACTATTTTATACATTACTGATGGAATGTTGGAGAATAATGAAGGCTACTACTCGACTAACAAGGGCCTTGTTAGTAGAACAATGGCCTTTATTATTCTCTAACTCACCATCATAACATATAAAATAGTAATAAAAAACAACTGCATTCATTTCAAGGTGGTATGCCCCAGCACTGTGACCCATGGACATTATCCCTAAGGACTCCTGCCTCTGGATCCCTAGTACTCAAGTAAGAGACTTTTTACTTACATCAATACTTGGTGGGTTGTCTGTAGCAGCATGGCTATACCTACTACAGTTTGTATGCCGGGAAGGGGGGGACTGGCCATGTAGGTGTGTTTCAACTTATTGCTACTTTTCTGTTTGGATAAAGTCTGTTTTGTGGAAGCATTCAAAAATATGGAGAGAAAATAGGAGTACAAGCCTGACAGAAGTAATTAAGTGGCTTTGTGGTTATGTTTGTGTATTGGGGTCGGAAAACCTACGTGTTTTCATTGGTTTTTGTGCTACAGGTCAACTGTGAAACTGAGATGAGTTAGAGAAGACAACTGAAAAGCATACCAGTGGCTACAAGCATGCTACATGCTTGCAGATGTATTCAGATACAGTATGTATTGAAGTACACATGAGCCTTATGTGTGCAAACAGTATGGCTTAGTGGTTAAAGGCACTGAACTGCAAGCCAGGAGACTTGGTGGCATGAAGATCTGGATTTGAATCTCATCAACCCCCACTTACGTATGATATGATCCTGAATATATCACTTAACATTTACATGTACAGTTATCAGTGACAACTTGCTCTTTGCACACATGCCACATGCATGTAATCTTTCCTAATTTAACATAAAATCATGGCTTCCACACTTGCTTGCTGCACACATGCCATATGCATGCGTTGGTTCCAATTTAACATTTAAATCACACTTGCAACATGCATATCACTTGGGTAGTTTTATGTGTGCAGCATGAAAATAATTCATAAAATTATTTCTGTAAGGGTAGCTCCTGTTACCCTCTGCCTGCACTGGCACTGACTAAAATGACTAAACTGACTAAAATGCAACTAAAAAAGACATGTTTCCTATTTTTGTCTACTATAACTGAAGCAAGTGCTCTCAAACGTGGGTCACCACTGCTAGATGACCTGTTATTCTGAGGACATGGTGCTCAGTGTCCTGCACCAATTGATTCAAGAAAATTCTTCACTAAGTTGGAAACACAGCCACAACAAATGTATGCACAGTGATAGTTCTACTATCCTGAGGCCAATTGCTCTCCTGCTTGATACCCCATTGCTAGATGCCTATCTTTGTGCCGATGTGGTGCTCTGTGTCCTGCCCCATTGATTCCCTTGCCCAAAAGTTTAAACATTGACACTATACATTTGATATCACTTCAGTGATAGCTCATTCTTTTTTAGGACATTGTTTTTGTTCTTGCATAGAGAAGTGTCAGTGATCAGAGATTAAGAGGCTAGTCAGCCTTGCATTTTTTAAGACCAAGCTAATTGAAATATTAGTGGAATGGAGTTGCCACATTTGCACACAGTCCCTGCATTCATGTTGGATGGGCTACAGTACCTGTGATGGCCACTTTACAAATAACACACTGGGTCCAACTTGTACAAACCCATCTCAATTCTATTCATTTGAAACTCTTTCTTTCTTTCTTTCTTTCTTTCTTTCTTTCTTTCTTTCTTTCTTTCTTTCTTTCATTCTCTCTTTCTTTCTTTTTCTCAGATAACACCATTTCACAAAAAAGCAATGATACTGAATATTTAAAGTCATTTAAAGGCACAAGCCCTGCAAAAACAAAGTGCCATCAGGGGACCTCCTAACTGTCAGGATCCTAATTGAGTGTCCCTCCATGCCCTAGATGAACCTGATTGTGCTAGGATGTGAATAAACAAACATCAGGCATAGCTTAAAATGTCAACTTCCTTTTCACTCTCTCCTATCTTCTTTCCTTTTTCTGACTATCCTTTAATTCATATCAGGGTGGCCAACCTGATACTCTTCATTCTTCTCTATCCCTTGTCTGAAATGCAGCCTGAACCCCCCCCATTTTGTCTTAAAGACATCCTTAAAACATGTTCCCCATTACACAAGTTCCTTAGTCGTAATTAAGAAAACAAAGGTGTTTGTATACTGAGAGTCCAAGGCTGCTGTTCAAAAAGTTATTTTTAGGTTTCTGTTTCCAAATGAAGAAACGAAACATGGTTTTTGTTTAGTTAAGCTGCCATGTGTATCCTAAGTCCTTTGCAAATGAAAATGTTGATTCTGCCTTCTTAATGGTTCTGGAATAGAAAGTCATACTCTTGCAAAAACAAACAGATAAAGGAGCGCACCCCTGTCTGTTTGGGTTTCCAATATAAATGCCTTTTTCTTCTTCTAGTAAAATGAAAAAAGGTATAAAAGGTAACATGAGTCAATAGAAATATCAAGTATAGTTACCCTGTTTACTGAGATAGGTCCTCAGTAAAGGAGATAGGTCCTGCTACAGGGCTGGGTGCCCACAGATTGACATGTTTTACAGACCCAGGAGAGAGTGATGTCATGAGGGGGAGGAGCTAAGCTAATGCTCTGACATCATTAGCACTATAATTAAGCATTTATCTCCCTTCTGTCTTAGTATGCTGCATTAAATGAACATCTGTTTAAATGATAAGGACTTGAACACATTGTTTTATGATGTAAAACATATGTATGGTGTATCCAAAGGCTCCAGTAGATCTTTTTGTCTTAATAAGGATGTCACATGACTTATGAGGTCACCCCTGATTGACTTAAAAAGTGCTCCTCAAGGGGACTCAGACAGGTGTGGTGATCAATAGCTTTCTGATCACAGTGAGAGACGGTTCTATTGAGAGTGTGCCAGTTTTCACATTGTTCCATGGAAAGGAGAGACTGCAGGAATTATTTTAAGTTGTCTGAAGGAAGAAGAATAATATCCTATGTTCTGAAGGTGTGAAGGACTAACACCATTTATTTTCCTTTCTGTATACAAGTATTTTTTTTTTTATTTATTGAGACAATAAAATGATAAACACAGAAGTATGCGTTTTTTATGCATCTTAAACTGGTTGTAAGATCTGTTATTGGAACCCACACTACCACACTGATAAACCACATAGTGATTGGCATTCACTCCAGTCACCTCAGCCCAGTTCTCAGGCTACCAAATTCCAACTGAACACTGCCTTACCATGCAACTGCATGTACTGACATCAATTTTTCTATTACATTTAGCAGTAAAATGAAAGACAATGTCATAGCTTGTATACAGTATAATAATTCATACTTCTCGACCCTGCCCTCATGAAACTGGGGAAAGGAGATTAACAAATAAGAGGATAAGATCCAGTTATGAGACATCACATCAAGGAAATATTGCATGAGACTTAGTGTTTGACAGAATAGCAGTTTTTGTGAGGAAAACATGTTCCTGAAAGAAACTATTGCAAATCTAATGATTACTGTTTTCTTTTGCTTCTAAACCAATAATCTGTAGTGGCTAAAACATCATTTTGGATTTTGAGACAGGGTATTTTGAAATCAGGCTCAGCTGAGTGTTAAAGGGTATAGAAAAAAGCATCACCAAAATAATCGCGTTTTGGGTGGCTTATCTAAAGTTGCACTACATCTGTGAGTTTTGTATTTTTTTGGGGGGGGGGTTGTTTGTTTTGTCTGTTCAGTTTCCAGTTCCCTATATTTGAGCCACAAAAAAACAACTGAAGAGATGGGAGGTTCCTGTGCTTCAGGGCCTGGACTACATAGCTGTCAACATTCCCCAAATCATCACCTTCTTCATATAACCCCTCAAAGACATCTCCCCATGTGGCTGTCTAGAAATATATTTTTTGGTTTTTCCTTTCTATTCATTTATGTTATACAAGAACCTTCCTACCAGGGAGGGATTTTACAAACCGCCCAGCCTACGGAATCCAGTCATTGATCAAAGCACACACAAAGATGGCCACTTGTTATTAAATATGCAGCCATCCTGGCCACCAATGTGGTGGTCAGTGTTCCTAAATGCTGACTCATCCTCTCAGCACCAAGGCCTCAACTATGCTACTAGAGCCACTGCCTCAGGAACACCTCACTATCTAGGAGCTCTCTGAGAGTTAAAAACATGAGAAAAAGCAACCATATTGGTCTTTTGCCTTGCTGGGGAAAAAAAATTCTCAGCATCTACTTCTATACCTAACCGACAAAGAAACAGGGTGAGTTTGAATTCTGACTGTTCTTAACTCACTACACCATCCCCTTATAGAAGCCTACTACTAAAATAGAAATTAGACACTAGTAATGCCACTACTGCTTAAAATACTCAGCATGGGTCTAGACTTTAGCACTCCTTCCAAGAAACAAACATTCTCTTCCAATCTCAAGCCAGGGAGCTTCCTAGAATGTGACCTAATGATAGTCCTGATATCCTGCTGGTGCCACTGGAGCCTTGGAAGGTGTGTTCCTTCCCACCAGAGGGCAAGAAGCTGAATAAAGTTCTCAGATTTGCTTAGCCTATTTATGTGTTAAGTTCCACAACTCTAGTCCTAAGTCACCCACCCCCAGCAAACTCCTCCTACTTACCTACCTACCTACCTGCCTAACCACTCCCCATTTGTGGGGATCTACCTACCTAACTATCCTACCAGTTTAGGTGCCAGTCAGGGTTTTTCACACAGATAATGTCCCTATTGCTGCATTTCTTTCCTAGTTCCTTAAAAAGCAGTACTGCAGTGCAGTAGCCAGACACACACAATTTTTCATGCATCTCATGATATTGTCAAGCAAAGTTTTTCCATGAAGTTTTGCATTTTATGCATGAAATTTTAATGCAAGGAAAATGCCAGAATCCGTACATATTTCTTGAATATAATTCTTACATAAAAACTTGCATGTAGGTTGCATATGCTAGCACAATATCCTTGCATGTTTGGAGCAGAATCCTTCCCTTTTTTTCAGGAATGATCATTCATTATTTGAGCCAAAACTGCTCAACCTGGGGGCTCCCCTCCTTGCCTGGCCAGTCTCTCACATCTTTAACACTTCTCTTATCGTGGGGATTATCCCAGACATATAGAAAGTGGCCAAGGTTGTCCCTGTCTTCAAACAAGGTGACCTCAAAGATAGCATGAATTATCACCCTATTGCCATACTTTCTGCTATCTGTAAGCTCTTTGAAAAGGTAGTTGCCTCACAACTCTCCCACTACCTTCAGAGTTATGCTCTTCTCTCCCCCGTGCAACATGGCTTCAGAAAAGGACACAGCACATCCACCATGCTTGCCATAGTTACTTCTGAGATAAGGACCATGTTGGATCAAGGCAAACTAAATGGTGCCATCTTCATGGATCTCTCAAAGGACTTCAACTGGGTTGACCATTCCCTCCTCTGCTATTCTCTTCAATCCCATGGATTCTCCCCCCTTGCCTTGCCTTGCCTGGTTCTCCAACTACCTTGAGGATAGACAGCAATACACCTACTTCAACTGCACCCTCTCTGACCTGTCCTCAGCTGCCTGTGGGTTCCCCCAGGGTTCCATCCTTAGACCTATTCTGTTTTCCCTATTTAATAATGAACTGCACTCTGTCACATCCCATGGGCACTCCACCCTCTATTCGGATGACCTCATCATCCTGACCAGCTCCAGGATATCTCTGTCGTCAACTCCAGGCTTACCTCCGACTTCATGCTTATCCATTACTGGCTAGAGGGTCATTAGCTGACCATCAACCTGAAAAAGACCCAGGTCATGCTCTTTGGCTTTGTGGCCAAAACTAATTCCTGCCCTGCTCCCCTAGACGTTTATGGAACAAATGACACCCTCCTGCAGGCGTAGATTCTGTTAAGTATCTGGGAGTAACCCTTGACCCACAACTTGACCTCACCATGCATCTTTGGAATATAGGTAAGGCAACTAACGGCAAGCTCTAACTTGCCTACAGAGTGAAAAGTTGCCTCACCTCGGCTACCCGGCTCACCCTAGGCAGGGGATACTCCTTCCCACACTCTGTTATGGGCTTGTATACTTTTCCCCTGTCCCAAAATCTAGTCTCACAAAATGGGACACTGCATATAACAATATATACCGCTTTGCACTCTCTGCTCCTCATCCTATGCATCGCTGTGAACATTACTCGTGACTGGAGTTGCTTCCTCCTGAAAAGCACCGCGCCTTTGTCCTCAGTAGCTTCATTGAAAACATTGTCAGAACGGCCACCCTCTCCATGCTTGCCCTTCCCCTCAAACATGAAACCCCAGCCTACCACCTAAGATCCTGTCCTGCACAGGATTGCCTGGTTCCAAAAACCTGCACCCGTACTGGGGATTGGGCCTTCTCTGTCCATGCACCTAGACTGTGGAACTCCCTTCCTGCATTAACTCATTCCTCTCCCTCCCATCCCTGCTTCAAAGCATCCCTCTGGAGCATCCTTAAATTCAGCATCAGCCTGTCTATGTGCCACATAGACCCTAGCAGCGTCTCTCTCTCTCTCCCCCAGTCGACTGTTTTGGAGTCGGCACCCTTGTACATTGTTGCTATAATGACTGCTGTTTAATTTTGCTGTGAATTTGCACTAGGCACTTTTTTGCACTTTTTCTGCCACATTGCCCTGAGGGGGTGAACCTGTCATATCCCTACCTTTTTTCCCAGGATCTCTGGACACTGACTGTACCTAATATTTTGATGTTTTACCACATATTGATGTTATTTAGATGTTTTCTACTTATTACTACTACTGGTATGTATCCTGTTGCTATCCTCCTACTTGACTGTTTATGCCTGATGTCCCAAATGCTGTATCACCTACTTATGTATGCCTGATGCTCCTGCATATTCCCATGACTTTGTCTGATGCATTGTATGCACCCTGTAATCCTCCTGGGTCGCACCTGAAAATAGGCACTTGGCTATCTAGTGTGCATACCTTTCAAACAAAAGCAAATAAATAAATAAATTATAGTGTCATCCTAACATCTACTGTATATAGAAATGGTACATATGGTAGGGAGGAGAGGACAAGATGGAATTATCCCCTTTCCATCATTACCAGACTGTTTCACTGTTTTTCATAAATAAAAATACATTTATAATATACCTTTTTCACTGCACAAAATATGCCATATTTATTTACCTATTCTTTCTGTTTTCATTTATTTAAAACATAATTTACCAGCTAAGCAAACAGAGTCTGGGCATGCTCTTTTCCAGTTGCAACCTGGGAGATGGGAAGAGGAAATGGCAGGGAAATAAAACATAATAATTAATGGTGTGCAAAAATGTACAGTGACAAAATATAAATAGATACCATGTACAGCAAATAGAAACAGAAAGCTGAATCAGGCAAATCAAAAGGAACTTGGTCTACCGTACATAGTATTTATAGACACAATAATACCTTATAAAGCATTTCAGTCTTGCAAGTAGAGTATAATGTAACTATTTATTTTGACTTTGTTAATTTTATTGTCATTTTTTGTTATGCTTTTTAAGATCACCAAGAGTAGTTTGGGTGCTGCAGTCTTCAGTGAGGCATTGTTCAAAACACTGTTTGAAAATTTCGAAAACTTAATATAGTATAATGTTTTATGCTTGTAAGTTTGAAATCCTTTTTTTATTTAAAAGCCATGTTCATTATGTTATTCCTTTGTGCAAGTGTTGAAACTAGTACTATTAATATGGGAATTGGTGATTAAGGTTCATACAAATGTCTTAGCTACATAGTAGGTTATTATAACATTACCTTCCTCCTATTATGTTAAACAGAATTAACGAAAGAAAATACCTGTGGGGGATGCAGAATTATATGTAGATATTATTGCCTGACAATTAACTGCTTCACTATTTATGCTGAATTTGCATGCTGCCTGCAAGAAATGAGTGCAGATCTGTTACACATCAGTTAAGGTATAGAATCTGAAAACAATGAGGATGTCATTAGAGTATGTGAATGTTACATATTTCCAAAGAGAATAAACTAGAACAAATCAATTGGAAATCTACACATCTGTGCAGCTATTTTAGGTACTATAGATGATAGATGATAAAATGCATCACCATGGCAACATTGCAGTATCTGAGCAATAGTACTGGTTAGAAAACAAGCAATATTAACAAATAATTTAAAAACCGTTTCATATAAAAAAGTTTGATTCTCATCCTTCCAGTAAAGAGTTTGAATCATGTGGTTAAGGTCTGGCAAGCACATATAGTAGTTCTGTATTTCCCTTCAAGAAAATAAAATGGAGTATTGTATATTCACCAAATATGAAGCATTTTATTCATTACATAAGTTATTGGCTGTGTGATAAGTTTCATCAGTGCTCAGTCACACCACTAGATGGCACAGGCAGCAAAGCAAATAATTTATCATGGTTGATGTTGTTTATATATGCTCCCAATTTCACCTTGGTTGCACATTAAAATAATATGGAAAACACACAGTGAAATGGAACTCTAGCTACGTGTTTGTTTATATACTTATAAAATAATTAGGCATTTTGTTATTCCAAAGAGATGTAGCTCATATCACTGCTTTGCAGTTAATGATAAATAAAGGATTTTAGTATACATTTGTGAGATGGTGCATATAACAAGATCAATGTATGGCTCTAAAAAGGAAATTCAGTAGATTTCTTCATTTCTGTGTCTCAACACATTTCAATGCAAAAAGCTTTTTGTCTGTGCTTCCAGAGAACACAGAGGACCACTTGCATTAATGTAAGAAAACAGAAATACTGTGAAAATTATAAAGAAGCCTGTCAGGATGAGTGAGGATGAGAAAAGAGAAGTGAAAATTGAGAGACGCACATTAATGGATGGGAAACAGCGGTAGACATTGTGCTGTCACAGGATGGCTTTAGAATTCAGGCATGAGTTCCAAAGAGTTCTTTCAGTTCACTGAGCAATGAGAAAGTAAAACAGAGGAGCAGCTGTGAATTCTGAGGTAGAAGGTCAGTGCTGAGTCACTCAATCCACAGACTTGGACAAACTGATTCTGCACATGATTTGTTAGGTTCAATAGGACATTTAGTAAGATTTCTCCTTCAGGGTTAAAAATAATGCATTTTGCTCTCAAAAGCCAAACAAGAATGGATATAGAACTGGCTTTTGGCCAGATTAATTCATGCACCAGTAAGCATATGCTTTCTCAATGTACTAAAAATGACTATTTAAGCCAGTTCACATTATGCATCTGTTTAAATGAGGGTGGAAGTTCTTTTGCCATGATGCTGATGTGAGATAAAGGCTCAGTGTTACTGCAGTGAACAGCTATGAACTGAGTGTGTCTCTTGGAGTGGTTTTTATTCTCCTGTGCCTAATGGATCATAAAGACAGAAATGCTTAGCCCATCAGGCTGTAAACTTAAATTCAGATCTATTGTCTTCCGAACACATATATTTCATAGAAGCAAAGCATTAAAACTAAAATTAGAATTAGCTGTGTTCTGGCAAACAGCCAATGGGAAACTAAATTGAAACACTTCAGGCAGGTAGCAGGAAGCAGAATCAGTAAGTCAAGTAGTTACGATGATGGCTTATGGAAGAAGCATGTGTAGTGAAAGTGTTTATTTTCCTATGCCAAAATAGTAAAGATTGGAGTGGCAGCAGTCTGCCAATATACCTGTTCATGTGACATCTGAACCATAGTCTCTCTAACTTGATTGCATTTCACAGGCAAACAGCCTTTTGTATAAGATAAATAATGCTTAGTTAGACTAAAACATTGTATAGCAAACAAGAAGACAGGAGTATGATCAAATTATAAACACGTTTTGTTGTGCTTTGTAAAAGGATTTATTGTTTAATGACATTAAGTAAATAGTAAGTATCTGGTGTGTGTGAATTTAAAAAATCCCAAGGTATAGTGGCCATTCTGGACTTTCACCTCTTCAGACAGGACAGGGGTAAACATGGAGGTGGCATTGCACTTTATGTCTACTTGCGTCTTTTTCTTGCACCTTCACTCTCAGGTAGGCTACACCAAACTCCCATGAGTTCCTGCTAGTTAAACTTTCCTTTCTTACTTCATTATTCATTTTTGTTTGTGTTTTTTTTTTTGCTTCACAGACATACTCGCCTTCTTTTCTGGTGGATTTACTCATAGCTCTCTCCTCACATTCATCTGCTTGTGAGTTCATTGTTTTGGGTGACTTTAACATCAGTTGGCTTTCCCCATCATCCAGGTTGACTGCCCATCAGAATGAGCTCCATAATCTTTTGAAACTCATCACAGAACCCTCCCAACTCAGTCCCCACTCATCTAACCACATCCTCATGGACTGGGTTCTCTTCTCTCACCCCAACCACATGGTTGCAGCAGCCATACTGCTGGATGCCTTCAGTGACCATTTTATGAAATTATGTGTCAGAAAAGTCTGTTTCCCCTCCCTTATCACTAAAGTACACCTGGTCAAGATCTCTCTGGTCACTGAACATAGAGACTCTACTGAGCAACCTGGCTGCTCTGATTGATCCCTCATTCTCATACCCCTGACACTAATATGACACTATCCCTCATCAATTTATTATTTACTTCGATCTGGGATAAGCATGCCCCCATTAGGAAATCCAGTATAACATTATCTCACCATCCTTGAATCACCTGTCATCTCATCAATTTGTGAGAGACTCACAACCAAGCTTTGGCCAAGTACAAATTATCCAGCTCATTGCAGGACCCCTCTCATACAGGGTGCTTAAGAATTATTGCACTAAGGCTCTCCATACTGCCAAGTCCCTCAATTTCAAGGTCAACCTCCAAAATAACATTAACTCCTCAGCTAAATTCTGGATAGTGATTCATTCCCTTTTTGATCACTTGGACCAGTCTGATCCCCCAGTCCTTCTGGTTAATTGATCACCAGTATCTGTCCTGCGCTCTGTTGCCTCTCACTTCAATGAGTTTTTCACTATTTGTGCTCTTCTCTCCTCCCATCTCCTTGCTCTAACCCTCTCCCCTGGATTTTGTCTTCCCACCTGTCACTCTCCAGGAGACACTTCTCAGCCTATCCTTACATGATCCTTCCAAATCTAGCCCAGATGGTTTGGGCCCTAAACCTTTCCATCTGTCTGCTCCATCCATTGCCCCCCACTCACCTCCTAAATCTCTCTTTTGCCCTTTCCACTGTCCCTCAGTCTTGGAAGTTTGACAAGGTTCTCCCTGCCAACAAAGAGATGTCCCTTCACTGCTGGCAATGTCCACCATATCTCCCTCCTCCCATTTCTTGCAATGCTGCAAGAGAAACTGATCTACTTATGGCTTGTTGACTTTCTCCACTTGTCCAGTTTCCTATCACCCATCCAGTCTGATTTTAGAAAGGATCACACCACCATCATCTCCCTACTTAGAGTCACTAATTCCATCTTTTCAGGCATTGATCGGGGTATGTTATTGTGACCAGTTTCAATGATCTGGCTAAAGCTTTTGATTCAGTGCCCCATTTTCTCCTCCAGGATATGCAGAGCACTGCCAGCATCTCAGCCTATGATGTTGACTGGTTAGAATCCTATTTCATGGGCCATTAACAGTCAGTATAGTTAGGAGGAGCACTCTCCCCACCACTCCCTATCCAGGCAGTGGTCCCACTGGGCTGCATCTTGGTTCAAATCCAATTCTCAGTCTTCTTTAATAATGTCCCTTCTGCCTGTGCCAAATCACATATTCACATACATGAAGTTGACACAGTCCTCTACCTTCAGGTCCCTCAACTGCTTCTGTGGAAGTCTTGCACCAACACGACTTGCACAGTGTTCTGCACTGGTTCCAGGCCAACCAGCTACAGGTCAACACAAAAACAAACTGTGTCTATTCCCTTTAGTATCAGACAGAAATTAAG
This sequence comes from Neoceratodus forsteri, assembly GCA_016271365.2. Taxonomy (NCBI): domain Eukaryota; kingdom Metazoa; phylum Chordata; order Ceratodontiformes; family Ceratodontidae; genus Neoceratodus; species Neoceratodus forsteri. The sequence goes on along the minus strand of CM057454.1, from coordinate 998,215,021 downwards.
CTGGCTCACCTCCATCCTCATTTTCTCCCTGCTAGAAGGCTCCCCACTTGAGGCTGTCCCAACCTTCAAGTACCTCTGTGTGTGATTAGACAGTGAGCTTGATTTATTGGCTCACATTAATGCCATCAATTCCAAACTCCAACTTAAACTCAGTGCCCTTTACCACAATAACAAATGCCTGATTTGTCAGGAGTTAGTCACAGAAATGGTTCTCCCAGTGCTCAATTATGTGTATGTGGTCAATGCTACTACCCAATCTACTTTCCTGGCCAGGCTGGACACCCACTGCAATGCTTTCATCTGCTTTGCTCAAACTCTTCTTTTCACACCCACCACCACTCCCATTACTTCCTCCTTATCCATCTCTGTGCTTCCCACGTCAACAGCTCCACAGTGCTTCTATCATCTCTAAATACTGGTTTGTGTCCCTCCCACCTACTTATCTCATTTCATACCCCTATCATCTCCTCCTCCTGCTTCTTTTGATCAAGGTCCCACACACTTTCTTCCATCTCCACCTATAGTCCTCAGCTGGAAAATGTGCTTGCTCATACTGTCTCCCTTCCCTCTGGAATCAGCTACCCTCCTCCATTTCTCCTCTGTCTCTCTTTTCCTCCCATTCCTTCCTTAGGCACAAACAAAAATTTATCCCTTCTTCCTCATGCTTCTGCCAACATTCCTCCTGAACCCTTCCTTAGCTTTTCCAACCCCACCTCTCAGCACTTGATCGGCATCCCATCATCTGGGTTCCCCTGCATTTTTGGAATTTACCATATTTGCACATTTGTTTTTGAATCTGAACACTATTTACTGAGTGACTGGTTGCAATTTTGGCAGTACTGTGTGTATTGTACTTGACTTATGCACTTTATGTCATTGTTTTTGTGACTATCATTTTCAACCTGTTTGTATATCTTTTTTGTATTTATTCAGGTGAGGCATTAATACAATCATTTTCAGAATATACAATAAACAAATGGTAGTGCATTGTTTCTTACATTCTATTCTGTAATATCAAAAAAGAGAGAAAATTATAACAAAGAAAAGAAACAATTAAATAATCAAAGTCAGTACAAGTATTTTTAGTAGTCATTGTTTCATTATTTACACAAGGCAGAGATTCCTGTAATTGAAAGTCAAGAATAGAGATATATTTTCATGTTCTATGGACTATCCTTTGAGTCATTCCTTAGGGATAACTTATTCTAATTTATTTTCAGATATAGTTTTCACAAAAAGGCTGCCATATTTTATCAAACTGTTCTACCTTGCCCTTCACATAATACTGTACATGTTCAATTCTATATAGATCAATCAATAAAATTGAGCCATTTATTCACATTTGGGGGTTCCTTGTCTTTCCACTGCATTAAGATATGTGTTTTTTTGCTACCAAGTAGACAAATTATATTAATCTTTTTGATTCCTTAGTTGTTCCATTTTCTGTTAGATTGTATACCACTCAGATAGCTAGATCTTGTTTTCTTAGTTTCTGGTGGGTCACATTTTCTAATATAGCCATTACTGTTTTCCAAAATCAAGATAGTTCCTTACAGGTTAAAAACATATTGGTAAGTGATTCAGGATTGCTAAGGCACCTTGGGCAGTTTTTGTTAATTGCCATTTCTATTTTGTGTAATCTGGTTAGGGTAAAATATGTTCTATGGAGTATATTGAATTGTATTTGTTGCATTCAGAGGAGTAAAATTCTGTTGTAGGGTATTTTATAATTTGGGCCCAAGTTCTGTCATTAATCCTGGAGCCCAAATGTTGTTCCCATTTACCTTTTATTTGTGCTAAGGAGTATTGATTATGATTTTGTATCTAGTTATAGATAGCTGAGACGGGTTTTAGTTTTCAATTTTTTGTGGCTAGGATATTTTCTATCCATGAAATGCTATGTGTGAGATTATTTTGGTAGATAGTTTCTTAACTGTAGATATCGATAAAATTGTTGTTTTGGCAGGCCATATTTATCTTGCAGTTGTTGAAAAAGCATAAGAGTTTTATCTTCCAAAATGTTCTTCAATCTTTTTATGCCAAGTTGTTCCCAGAACTGAAATCCATCATCCATGTAAGAGGGTTTGAAGTTAAAGTTTCTATAAAATAGGTGTATCATATGATTTCTGGTCCTGCAATTGTATTATCTTATGTACTTTCTTCCAACACAGGTAAGCATTTTTTTTGTAGATATTAATTTATTCTTATTATTTTGTAAGTTTTTTTAGAATAATATTCTGAATGCAATAAACTTCTTATAGTTCCATATTGGTGTATTTCCTGTTTTAATGTCCCATTAATTGTGATTTGGTTACTAAAGCAAACCTGTATTTGGGAAAATTGTGCTGAATTATGTTACCAAGTAAAATTAGGAAGGGCTAATCCCTCTGTTCCCTAGGGACCCATAATTTATTCATATTTAGCTGGGGTTTCTTTTCTGTCTAATGAAACTTGGATATGGCCTTATCCAGGTTTTTAAAATATTCTAATCTCACTGTTATTGGAAATGTCTGAAATAAATATTGTAACCTTGGAAGGATATTAATTTTTATAACATAGCATCTTCCTATCAGATTTATGGGGAGTACAGTAGAAGCCACATACACTGCCAGCTCTTTCCTGAAATTTCAGTGATATTTCCAGAAATATCTCCTGCTTTCTGCATTTCCACAGTAGGGGCAGAAGAGAGAAACTCTTCAGAAATTTTGCAAAATATCTGGAAATAGCTTATAATGTCTGTGGCTACTACTGTACTTCCCATTTCTCTAAATCAATTTATATCTGTCAGAGTTTGTGAGGGTAGTTCTTATCATATATGCTTTGTTAGTTTCTTGAAATAATAACCCTTATATATTTAAAGTGGCAGACTACTTTGTCTTGAAGTATCCTGGGTAATGTATCCTTTTTGCAGTTTTCAAGTAATATAATCTCTGTTTTGTTTTCATTTATTTTATATCCTAAGGTTTTTTTTGAAGTTCTCTATAATGTTAAAACATTCCTGAAATGATTTTTGTAGCTCTATTAGGTAAAGCAGGGTATCATCAGCATATAAACTAATGTGGTGTTACTGGTATCCAAGGTTAATACCCATTAATCTTTGATTGTTTCTAATTGGTTCAATAACTAGAGTGAAATGCAGGGGTAAGAGTGGGCAGCCTTGTTGTGTGCCCCTCAATAGAGTGAAACTTGGAGATATGTTTATATTTGTTTGTACTACAGTACAGCTTTTGGATTACAATATAATGTTTCCAAAACCAAACTTTTTTGGTACTCTAAAGATGAAATCCCATTCCACTCTATTGAAGGCTTTTTCTGCTTCTAACACTATGATGTATGCTTTCTCCAGTTTGCAGGCATCTGTTATGTTAATTACTCTTCTTATATTAGTCCCTATTTTCCGGCCTTTATAAAATCGTTTTGATCAGTGTTTATGATTTTTGATACTACTGTTTCTAATCTTTTTGCTATTACTTTGGCTAAAATCTTCATATCAACATTAGGCAATGATATAGGGCTATACAATGAGACAAATTCTGATTTCTTGTTCTTCTTTAAGAAAACAGAAATTCTGGGATCATAAAAATGTTGATGGAAGTATGCCTGTTTCCCAGCAGTAGTTATATAATGTTAATAGTGGTGTTTCAAGTTGTTCTATGTATATTTTGAAAAATTCAGATGTTATCCAATCTGGTCCTGGAGCTTCTCCAGATGGTAAACGTTTTATTGCATTTATGAGTTCCTCAGTTCTAATGGGTTGATCTAATATATCCGCTTCCTCATGTTCTATTTTATGAAGTGTTATTCCTTTCATGAATTGTTGTGTGGCTTTAAATATTTTGATGTACCAGTTGTATATAGTTGTTCATAATATTTTGTGAATGTTTTATTATTTTTTTTTGAGTTGGAAGTTACCTGATGAAGATTGCTGGAGTTGTCTGAAATTTGGAAAATCACTTTTTCTTGTTTTTCCTTTTGCAATAGGTAGGCCAATACTTCATCCAGCTTTTTCCCTAACACATAGTACTTTACCCATGTTCTTATTATGCTAGTTTCTGCTTCTTGAGAGATTATCTTTTTATATTCTTCTTTTGTTAATATCAAATTTTTAAATAGTACTGGATTATGGTTAGTCATATGTAACAATTCCATTCTTTTGATTTCTTTTTCTAAATGATTTTTTTTTGTTTTTTCTTCTTCCCAGCAAAGTAATTTATTATTGTACCCCTAATTGTTGCTTTGAATGCATCTCAGTGTATGTTACAGGAGGTCTGAGATGGTTTATTGAATTTGAAATAGTCTTTAATTGCAGTGTATGTTTTTGGGATACATTCTGTATCTTGTAATAAGGTTGGGTCTAAGTTCCATTATCTGGTTTATTCCATTTCATTGGTATTCAAATTAAGTTCCATATGGGCATGATCAGATATTACTATGTTGTGATATTTTGCAGCTTTGACACAGTATGGTAGGGCTTGTGTTATAAGAAACATATCTATTTTTTTGCAACTTTGATGTGGCACTGAAAAGAAGTGTTGATGTTCTAAAGGCTTACATTATCTCCAAATGTCTGTTAGTGTCATATCTTTCATGTGATCATATAATTGTGTCTTGAGTCTGTCTTGTTATTTATGAAGGAGGAAGATTTGTCCATTCGACTATTTAATGTGAGGTTAAAATCTCCTCCTATGGACGTTCCAGGGTTGCAAAATTTGAAAAAGAATGTACTTAAACATTTTGGATCATACATATTAGGTGCATATATATTTGCAAAAGTAAATGTTCCTTCCATGGTTCTGATTTCTGAAATCCTGAAACTTCCCCCTGGATCTGTTAATAGTTTTTCCAAACCTAATAGATTTGTTATTATTATTTATTTATTTTTTTAATAAAAATTGCTGTACCCCGGACAGTATTGATATAATTGTAAAATCTCCCTTCCTCCCATATTTTTGTGTGAAAGGAGGCCACTTCTTGGCAAAAGTGAGCTTCTTGTAATATAATAATATCTGTCTTTTTATTACCTAGAAAATGTGATTTTTTTTAGCTTTTTGTCTGTCCCTTAGACCTTTAACATTCCACGTTATTATTTTAATCATATCATTATCTTATTATATCTTTTTCTTTCAATTGCCTTACAGGAATCTGCTTTGCATACATTACATTTGCATATTTTTGTAAATTCTTTGCCTCTTTTTCCCTCCCCCAATGTAAGTATGGTGGATTAGTTCTGTAGTAGCATTTTCTAAAAACTCCATTGATCACCCTTCCCTTGGTCTTATCCCCCCTTAAGTTTCTGCAGTACATACTACTACATACAGAATCTTCAGGCCCTGCTGTCTGATTATCTATCTTATTTCTAAAATAATCACCCCTTCCCCCACAAGGAAGGGGAGAGTGAATCCTCTGTATTTTTTACACCAACAAAAGACAGAGTCTTTTCCCAGCTCCCTTCCTGAGCTTGGAGGACATTGCGGAGTCTATTTGTTTGAGAAAGATATCTTTTTTCCTTTTTTATTATTTCTATCAAGTGATCAATATATGTTCTGATCTATATACTAAAAAGTAAGAAAGTAAGAAAGCATTACCTGCTAAACAAGGCACATATCCATGCAACCATGTATGCACTTGTCCAGAAATTAGTGATATCTTGGCTGCCATCTGCTTCAAATAGATACAGAGAAAGAAAGAATTAAATCAAAAATACAATAAAAAGAGGCATTTATAACACTTATTAGCATAATCTTTATATTTTTTATTTTACAGCTGTATTTTTCCCTTTTTTTCCCCCCTACCTCTTCCCCCCTTCTGGCTCTTTTTTTTCTATTCATCCTTCTTCCTCTACTTCTTCACCTTCCACTTCTGACAATCAATGCATCTATTTTCTTTCATTTTGTATTGTTCGCATAAGTCAAGGGGTAAAATGGTTTCATTTTTTTCTGCTGAAACAGTCTTCAATATTTTCAATTTTTTGCTGATCTGCCAAGGTAGAAAATCTGTTTTTTTAATGCCAATGCCTGTTGCAATGTCACTGTGGCCCCATCATTTGAACGAGGTTGAGCATTTGATTGTTGTGAGCTGCATTGTCTGTCATCTTTTCTTAGCAATTCTTCTGCTTGTTTTGGGTCCTGAAAAAAAACTGCATTCTCCTGCTGTAGAAAAATGTTAGTCTTGCTGGGGGAAGTAAGGCATATTTAATCCCTCTAGTCCATACTATAGCCATAACCTGATTAAATGATTTTCTTTTAACCATAGTCTCAGAGCTGAAGTCTGTGAAGGCCTGAAGTTTGAGGCCTTTCGCTTTTAATCCTTTAGCTGTTCTGGCTTTTTTTTTCTTGGAATCTATGGGGCTTAACATAAACAAATCTTGGCAGGTCTACCCCCGGTTGTTGCCTTGGGTCTCCTGCTCGGTAAACCCTATCGAGGGAAATTGTTTGTCTGTGGTATTCCAGACCTGCAGTTTCTGTTAGTAATTATTCAAAGTATGGCATAGAATCTCCTGGGCCCTCTTCCCTCCCTGATATGTGACTCAATTTAATATTTCCTCTTCAGACATGATCTTCCTCATCCTGAATTTTCTTTACTAATTGCTCATGCTGTACTATTGGTTGTGCTACTGTTTTTTTTTTCAAGGGTCCTACTGTTGTGCTCGCTGTCTCTTCCATGGAGTGATCTGTATCTGCTTCCATTTTCTATTGCCTAAGTCATAGACAATATTCCCATCTACTGGAGCAAGTATCTAATCTTGTAAGTTCAGTGTTACTTTGGTCATCTTCTGCAGTATCAGTTCTGCAATCCCCTTTGTAGCATTGCTGTCTGGTAGTGTTGAATCTGCACTGGAAGGGGGGAACTCAGCATGCACTTCCTTAGCCACTTCATGGATCATCTTCTGTGGCTCCATTGCAACTATCACAGCTTCAGCAGCATCTCCCAGTTCTTCTGCAACTCTCTACTGATCCTCCAAATCCGATATAGTTTCTGTAAGGTTAGTCTTTTTGTTTTCACCTTTTCACCCTGTCATGTCTGGAAGTGTAAGTTGTCTTTGGCCAGTTCCTGCAGGCCATAAGGGGAAAAACAATGCTGTTAGGTTTTGTGGAGAGGCTTCTGGATGTGCTGTGACTTCTGACACAGAATGACAGCAGATGTAACTAAACCAGATACCTCTGATACCAAATATATTGGAGGCTTAGGTTAGGAAACATACACAGTCCAAGAGAAATTGTAATAATCCACTACTGTAAAAATCCACCATGATTTATTATACTAAATCATAAGAAGGTCATGTAAGACAAATCTAATTGATTTCTTTGACTGGGTGACCAAAACAGTAGACCAGGGAGGGGTTGTGGACATGGCCTACCTAGACTTTAGCAAGGCATTGGACACAGTCCCTCACAAAAGATTAATAAACAAATTAGCCAGCCTGGGAGTGGGCCCCAGGGTGGTAGCCTGAGTAAAACACTAGCTGGACAACAGGACACAGTGGGTAATAGTAAATGGAGTCCACAGTGAAAAAAGAAGGGTTACTAGTGAGGTACCACAGGGTTCAGTACTGGGGCCAGTGCTTTTTAATGTCATTATAAATGACATTATGGAAGGACTGGAGGAGAAGGTATGTCTCTTTGCAGATTACACACAGATCTCTAACAGGTTTGATACACGAGGTGTGGTGGAAAGGATGAAAAGGGACTTGTCAAGGTTGGAGGAATGTCCAAATGTATGGCAGCTTAGATTCAATGCAAATAAGTGCAAAGTAATGCACCTAGGAAACAAAAACCCAGGGCAAGAGTACACAATGGGGGGTGAGATACTGTCAACAACAAAAATGGAAAGAGACCTGGGGGTAGTCATATCAGATGACCTAAAGGTGGGCCAGCAATGTGAGAAAGCAGTAAGGGGGGCTGGGGGATACTGGGATTCATAGGGAGAGGCATCACCAGTAGAAAACAGGATGTTGTTGGCCCTATGTACATACAGTTGGTAAGACCACATCTGTAGTACTGTGTACAGTTCTGGAGACCCCATCTCTTCAAAGACATAGACAGGGTGGAGGCTGTCCAGAGGAGGGCAACCAAAATGGTGCAGCATCTGCACCAGAAGACATATGAAGAAAGACTAAAGAAGCTTAAGATGTATAGCCTCGAGGAAAGGAGGGAGAGAGGCATAATAGAAACTTTCAAATACCTCAAGGACTCAACAAAATCCAAGAGGGTAGCATCTTTCAAAAAAAGAGATGTACAAGAACAGGGGGTACAATTTGAAGATAGAGGGAGAACGGCTCAGAGGTAATGTGAGGAAGTATTTCTTCACAGAAAGGGTTGTAGATGCATGGAACAGCCTTCCTCAGGAGGTCATAGAGTCAAAAACAGTGGGGTAATTCAAGAATGCATGGGACAGACATAAGGCAATTCTAGTGGAGGGTAGGAGGAAGTAGGCTGTTGGCTAACTAGGATCTGCAGCTTATCCATTAGGTAGGGGAATGGGCAGTCTAGCTGGGCCAAGCAGTCCTTATCTGCCATCAAATTCTATGTTTCTATGTTTCTAAGACAAGAATAAACTAATTAGAAAGCATTTCAACATCTCTTTTCTTCAGGTCAGTGTCCATTCAGCAAATTAGAAGATAATTCAAGACATGCAATCTTTATGTCTTCTCTAGTCTCTCTTCATTAATCTCTACACATGGTTGCTAGTTGCCCTAAGCAGTCAATAAGATATTTTAGCTACTATAAACCCTTACCTGTGATAGGTCACCTACTGATTCTATCACATACCCTCTTCTTAAAAAGAAAAGCATAATGGAAGTGCTGGTTTTCCTTTCTCTAACCAAATCCTAACCTTAACCTTCGAAACAAACATTTGACATACTCAGGTTCTCACCCCACACAATTTTGTACCTGTAACATGTAGTACATTTACCAAGGGTAGCTAATTGCCCTAGCCATCACCCCAGATATGTTGGTACCAAGTATAGGCCCTTACATAGGTTCCATCCACTACTTAAACCCACAATATCTTTTATCTCCTGTACAGTTTCAGACATCTGAAGGTAAACGGTGGTGTTACCCCAATACAGGGTCTGTTAACATTCCCACCAATTTACTCCTTTGGAGGTTTTTCTTATAAGTATGAACAAACATTTAATGTGTTTTACCTTGGACTCTTTGCCATTTAGCATATACTAGTTTCATAACACTTTGCCATTCCATTTTCATTTCAGCCTCTCAACCTTAGTTAGTTAAGAAATGTTTTTACTTTTATGCACCATTCAGCTTAGGAGGAAGGCTACCCTTCATTTTCCAGGGCCTCCATTCTTTTCCTCAGTTGGCTTTATCCCTTGGGTATGCCACCTCCACCTTCTTAGTAAGTGTACAGGCACCTATTCTACTCTGGGGAACTTTCTCCAAGGCCAACCTGGCAGTCACCAACACAGGGTGGCAGACAGAACAGGCCTTGCAGTCCACTGCAACCTGACTGTACACCCCTGGCCAGTAAAAGTGGGACAACAAATTAGCCAGTATCCCTCATCTTCCTAAGTGCCTTCCACAGGTACTGGAGTATGCAACCTCTTTCACCTACTGCCAGTAGGTCTGTGGCATTACTACCTGGATATCTACTTTCTGGGTATGGGTAGTGGGCCTCATGTGGTAAAGAACACCCCTTTACACTTCATACAATTCTGCTAAAATCTCTTTGTGTATGCACCTTTACTGTTGAAATACTGAATTTATTTAAATAAACTGATATACCTTTATTGTTTGGGGTTTGAAATCTAAATTTTATTTTACTCACTTTTGTCAGGTTATGGAGCCCTAGCCACGCTAGGAAGAGGAGTGTAGCTCTTTTAAGAGACTGACGAACTACAACTCGTACTGCAGGGGGTTTATCTTGCAGTTTTAACTGCAGTAGAGACTGTTGTTTTTATTTAAGCCACATCCTGTGGCTTGAAATATATTTTATTTAAGTTTTTAAGTTTAAATTTGGCCATTTGACTCGTCGACCTTTCCCAGCACTTCCGGGTTACACAGGACTATTTCAGGAAGTCCTGTTGCGAGCAAGTGCTCCTGATTCTGCTAAAATCTCTTTGTGTATGCAATTTTACTGTTGAATTACTGAATTTATTTAAATAAACTGATATACCTTTATTGTTTGGGATTTGAAATCTAAATTTTATTTTACTCACTATCGCAAGGTTATGGAGCCTTAGCCATGCTAGGAAGAGGAGTGTAGTTCTTTTAAGAGACTGATGAACTACAACTCATACTGCAGGTTTTTTTTTCTTGTAGTTTTAACTGCAGTAAAGACTGTTGTTTTTATTTAAGCCACATCCTGTGGCTTGAAACATATTTTATTTAAGTTGTTATGTTTAAATTTGGCCATTTGACTCTGTGACCTTTCCCAGCACTTCTGGATTACACAGGACTATTTCAGGAAGTCCTGCTGTGAGCAGGGTGAGCATGAGCAGGGTGGGCATGTGCTTGAGTGAGCGAAGATGCGCACTAAGACATGGCGTCATGTGTCACACGTGTCAAGAGTGACAAAGTGATAGAGTGGGGAGGACTAGTAAAGTTGTGTAAGTACAAATTTTTATTTGACAGTATTGTTATCACGTTTGGAAATAGGAAACATGACTGACCTAATAGTATTGGATAATGTTCTATGTACCAGCCCAGTTTCTACAAATGCAGTAAAGCCTGTAAAGAGAGATATTATAATGACTTTAGATGGGGAAACAGATATAAAATGTAACACTTGTTTTATGTACACTTTATTTGATTATCTTCCCAAAATACCCCTATATATCTGTGATAAATGTATAAATAACAGAGTTTTGATGGAAGACATTGAAAATTTCTATAAAAGACTAGCAGTCATTGAACAACATCAAGAAACCTTGAGTTTAACTTCAGGCAGAGCTTTGGAGAAAGAAGATAATTTAAAATATTTCAGTGATAATATAGTGTCAGGTGATTTGGATCTGCAGAGTGAGGTCAGTCAATATGACAAAAGGAAATTAACTGAGTCCGATTAAAATAGTATTCATAGTGAGTCAGAAGAATGGACTGACGTTGTTATAGGTCATAAATCTAAATCTGGACGTAGGGTCTTGGGAAATAAAAATATCGCACTAAGCGATAGGTATGAAGCTTTGATTGATTTGGACTTGGAGGATAATACCATAGAGAATGTGTAGCATAGCATTCTTAATGAACAGCTTATTAGTTCACCCACTACTACAGTAAATACAGAATCACAAGCAGATACAGTGACAACTGGCATCCTAGATCTCTCATTCAGTACAAGGGAAGTTGAAATATTTCCAGACACTATAGTAATTAATAACAGAGGTAATTACAGAAATAAAACAAAAAACACTGAGGAATCTGTTGATGAGACACCCATTGTTGAAACTGTTGAAGTACATTTAGGAACAACAGATGATGCTTTTTCTATGGAAACACAATCAACAAATGATTCACATAGGCAATGTTTTATACTTGGTGATTCCATAATAAAATACACAGAAAAAAATTGGGTGTAGACGTGACAAACACAATATAGCATGTTCATCATTTCGAGGGGCAGGAATTAAGGACATAAATACAATGTGTTCTGATATTTTACACAGTGCAGGCCCCAATCCATTTGTCATAATTCACATTGGTACAAATGACCTAAAAAACATCTTCTATGGAAGAAATCAAACAAGAATATAAAAATTTGGGTAAAATATTAGTCGAATTGAAATGTGAGATATTGTTTTCTGAAATCCTACCAGAACCAAGAACAAATTATCAGACTATTAGAAAGATTAAATCTATAAATGAATGGTTGAGCAAATGGACACTAAATGAAGGGTTTCAATCTATTCCTCACTGGGAAACTTTTAGTGAAAATCCGTCTTTGTATTGTTGGGATGGACTTCACTTAAGTAAGCAGGGAGCCTATAAACTAGGTAGAACCTTTGAGAATAAAGTTCTTCATGCTTTAAACTAATCAACATGGGGGATGAGGGAGTCCAAATAAAACCCAGCCAAAATAATTTAAAATTTAAGAATTTTAAAATATGGAACATCAATGCTATAAGTCTTAATAATGTCAAACTAATGGAATTAAAATTACTTATAAAAAAATAGTGTTGACATTATTTGTGTAACTGAAACTTGGTGGGATGAGAATAATAATTGGTGTAATAGTATTCCAGGGTATCATCTGTTTTCCAAAAATCTTATAGACAGGAAAGGAGGTGGTATTTGCTGTTATGTTTCTGATCATATTCAGCGTCAAGAGATTGAATTATCTAACACCTCTAAAAGTATAACAGAAACTTTATGGATTAATTTAAAATTTCCTCTTTCACCCAAAATAGTACTCGGGATTTGCTACAGATCCCCTAATAGTTATAGTGATTATAATAATAGTTTAATTAATGAAATTGATAAAATATGTAGTTTGGGTGACATTCTAATTCTGGGAGATTTTAATGTACCTGGCATTAATTGGGACCAAATGAAAGGAGTTACTGTATTTCAGAAATCATTGATCGATACGTTAGTATCGCGTGGATGTAACCAAATGGTGGATATTCCCTCCCAAGAGAGAAATGTTTTGGACCTAGTCATAACAAACTCTAAAGAAAGAATTTGTAATATAGAAACTTTCCCACAATTGGGAAGTAGTGATCATAAGATTGTGGAGTGTATTATCAATATTAGAAAACCAAAAACCAAAAAAGGAGGCAGTATAGTGCAGTGGTCTAAGGCTCTGAGCTGCAAATTTGGTGACATCCAGCAGACCAGACCTGGGTTTGAATCCCACAGCTTCCACTTGCATACTGTGTGACCCTGAGCAAGTCACTTAACCTCCTTGTGCTCCCAGGTCGCTCCTGTAAAAAAGCTTTCAGCTTAGTGTGCTATACCTGGTTAAACAACTAAATAAAAAAAAATAAAAAAATAAAAAGTATCATTCTTAAAATGTGACTATAAAAAGCAAATTGGATGAAAACTATTGAAGCCCTTAATAAAATAGATTGGGGAATATAACTATCTAAATTAGATGTTAATTCAGTAAGGGAAAAAATAAAATCTAAAATTCAGGAAACAACAAATTACTATATTTCAAGGTGTAAAGATAAAAATAAAAAAGGCATTATTCTATTATGGTTTAATAAAAAAAAATTAAGGGGCAAATAAGAAAGAAAAATAAAGCCTTCAGAAAATATAAATCCATTACATCTCAAAATAATTTAAGTAAATACAGGATTCAACAGAGACTCTTGAAATCCATTATTAAAAAAAAATGAAAGTTAAATCTTGAGAATAAATTAGCATCTAATAAAAATCATAAGACTTTGTATGCATACATTAATAATAATAAGTAAACTGGTAAAAAAATAAATTCAGTGATAATCGATGGAGTAATAATAGATAGTAATAAAGAAATGCCAAATAGTTTTAATAATTACTTCATGGAAATCTATCAGGTGAATAAATCAAAAGTGACTACTCCCAGTGTAATTAACTCTAAAGTTTTTAGTATTAGCCAAGACATGGTATCTAAGGAATTATCTAAACTACGAACTTCTTCCTCTTCAGGTCCAGATAATATAGATACTGTAGTTTGAAAACATCTTTCTGATGTGGTAGCAAGCCCCTTGACTACTATATTCAATAAATCTCTTTTAACAGGTACAATCTTGATTGGAGAAGTGCAACAATAGTACCAATACATAAAAAAGGAAATAAATCCAATGTGGCAAATTATAGGCCAATTAGCTTGACTGCAATTTGCTGTAAGATTCTGGAGAGGTTAATTAAAAATAAAATTGAGAACGATATAGTTGAATTAGGACTACAAGATACTTCTCAACATGGTTTCAAAGGAGGACTCTCATGCAATACCAATTTATTATCATTTTATAACCATGTTAGTAGTAATCTGGACGAAGGGAAGCAGGTGGATGTGATTTTCCTGGATTTGGGAAAGGCATCTGATATGGTCCCACACAATAAGCTTATTTTGAAATTATTAAATCTAGGTTTAAATAAATATATAGTTAGATGGATTGGGAAATGGTTGTCAAATAGAAAACAAAGAGTTGGAATTAATTCTGTTCTTTCAGACAAGGGTATTGTTTTAAGTGGAGTTCCCCAGGGCTCGGTGCTGGGCCCGATTTTGTTTGGTTTACATATCAGTGACTTTGACAATGGTCTAAAATCAGTTATCACTAAATTTGCTGATGACACTAAAGTGGGTTGGGATGTTTCATCATTATCTAAGTATCAAGAACTAAATCACGACCTTAAGATAATTGAAAAATGGGCTGCAATAAACAACATGAAATTCAATGAAAGTAAGTGTGCAGTGATGCACTTTGGTAAAAGAAATCCCAAATATTCATATTTTCTTAATGGAGAACCTATAAAATATAGCACATGTGAAAAAGATATTGGAGTCTGGATAAATTCACAATTGTCATCAGATTCACATATAACCAAGACTGTGGGGAAATGTAATAGTATTATCTATTCCATTAAAAGGGCCTTTATCTCAAGGAATAAAGAATGTGTCCTTAAATTATATAGGACATATGTATTACCTCATCTTGATTATGGATCCCCAATTTGGAACCCTCATCAAAAAAAGGATATTATACAGACTGAAAGAGTTCAAAGGAGGATGACAAAATCTATTAAGGGATTAAATCATATAGAGTATAGTGATAAACTTATGTGTCTAAATTATTTCCCTTAGAGATCAGAAGAATTAGAGGTGATATACTCCTATTGTACCAAATTATGAAGGATAAGGCATTAATGGAACAATGTAATTTAAAAATGATTCAGAAGAAAGTTAATTTAAGATCACATGGTAGACAAATTGTTATACACAGGGCAAGAACCACCAGGCATCAAAATGTTTTCAATATACGTACCCCAATGATCTGGAATAATCTCCTTGGAAATATTACTGAGTCTTTTTCATTTGATATATTTAAAAAAAAGGTTAGATGAACATTTATTACATAAGATTATAAATAAATAGACCCACTATGATTGGGAGACAATTAAATGGGCTGCTAGCCTACTTTGTCTAATCACACCAAGTTACCGAGTTACGAAGACTGTCTCATGCCCATTCACCATTAACTTGTACACCTTTTTTAACCTTTACATACTACAATAATTTCCCTATAGCAGCATCCCCAGCCTGAAGCCTACCCCAGTCATCACAATCATACCTATCATTAATGTGACTAGACACAGATAGCATACAACAAGCAAAACTCCCTTCACACGTTATATGCAGTAGGCATCTTCTTTCTTGATTGGAGTCACTACCCCAAATATTGTAGCTCTAGTCACAATCTTATCAGGGGCCTTGCTCACATCTGTGCTGGCATCTCTGTCCTCTAGTAGATAGCAACCTGGGAACTTGAGCAACACTGGAAATTCTTGCTCAACCATGTACTTCTGCTCCAGCTTTGTCTGGGAACTGTCCTCTGATTCTTCCTCAGAGCCTTCTAAGGGGCACAGCTTTGTCAGTTTAATGCCTTTCAAATAACCACTGTTTTGTGATCTGTGGGACCTGTACCAGCTCCTCCACTTATAATTGCTTGCAAGGCAGCCAGCTATTGCTGTATGTCTTCCCTTCTTTGGGCCTCTAAATGCTGGAGGTCTCTCTCTCTCTCTCTCTCTCTCTCTCTCTCCCTCTCTCTCTCTGCTCTGCCTTTAATCATTGGAGATCTTTTACTCTTTGCCTCTTGGTCTCTGTTTGCTGTATCACACACCATTTGAAAAACTCTGAGAGACTTTTTGGTTTTGTAGCTGCCTTAGGTTCTCCTCCAGTCTCTGGTGGCTTGGCTGCCATATTTCAGGTGATCACTCCTGGACTTTCTATTATTCGATCCATATTTGTTTGCTGTGCTTCCTTGGTATCAGGTCTGGTACCCACAAACAAACTCTTGGCCCTAGAGTAAGCACAGTTTAAATTCAATTACTTCTGACACCAAATGTGGAAAGGCTTCTGGATGTGATGTGGCTTCTGGCACAGAATGACACCAGATGCAACTAAACCAGATACCTCTGACACCAAATATATTGGAGGCTTAGGTTAGGAAACATATGCAGTCCAGGAGAAATTATAAAAATCTACCAAGATTCATTATATTAAATCACAAGACAAGAATAAACAAGTTAGAAACATTTCAGCATCTCTTTTCTTCAGGTCAGTGTCCACTCAGCAAATTAGAACATAATTCAAGACATGAAATCCATATGCCAGCAATGTGAGAAGGCAGTAAGGATGGCTGGGGGGATACTGGGATGCATAAGGAGAGGCACCACCACCAGTAGAAAACAGGAAGTTGTTGTCCCTCTGTGCAGACAGTTGGTAAGACCACATCTGGAGTACTGTGTACAGTTCTGGAGACCCCATCTCCACAAAGACATAGACAGGGTGGAGGCTGTCCAGAGGAGGGCAACCAAAATGGTGCAGGGTCTGCACCAGAAGACATATGAAGAAAGACTAAAGGAGTTTAAGATGTATAGCCTCGAGGAAAGGAGGGAGAGGGGGGACAAGCTAGAAACTTTCAAGTACCTCAGGGACTCCACAAAGTCCAAGAGGGTAGCATCTTTCAGAAAAAGAGATGTGCAAGAACAAGGAGACACAATTTGAAAATAGAGGGGCGACGGCTCAGAGGTAATGTAAGGAAGTATTTCTTCACAGAGAGGGGTGTAGATGCATGGAACAGCTTTCCTGAGGAGGTCGTAGAGTCAAACACAGTGGGGTAATTCAAGAATGCATGGGACAGGCATAAGACAGTTCTAGTGGGGGACAGGAGGAAGCAAGCTGTTGGTTAACTAGGATCTGCAGCTTATCCGTTAGGTAGGGAAATGGGCAGACTAGGTGGGCCATGCAGTCCTTATGTGCCATCAAATTCTCTGTTTCTATGTTTCTTTGTCTTCTCTAGTCTCTTGTCATCAATCTCTACACCAGGACATAAGGCATCCTGTTCTGGCTCTGTTCAAATCAATTTCTCCTCTGACTGACTCATCCTGTCTCCACACTGACTACAGGTGAGTCTTCACACAGACTGCAGGTGAGTCTTCATGTAGACTGCCCAATTCAGTTCAGGACATCTGATTATAAAGAGAGCATGGTGTCACAATTAGTACAATATGACATCACAACAAGCATTGTTACAGACACTGCTGCTTAGCAGGAGCTTTGTCCACATGGCTGTTGGTTGCCCTAAGCAGTCAATAAGATATTTAGCTACTAGGTGGGACTGGCAAGGTTAGAGGAATGGTCAAATGTATGGCAGCTTAGATTCAATGCTAAGAAGTGCAAGGTAATGCACCTGGGAAAAAACCCAGGGGAAGAGTGCACAATGGGGGGTGAAATACTAACAACAACAAAAATGGAAAGGGACCTGGGGGTAGTCATATCAGATGACCTAAAGGTGGGCAAGCAATGAGAGAGGGCAGTAAGGAGGGCTGGGGGAATACTGGGATGCATAGGGAGAGGCATCACTAATAGAAAACAGGAAGTTATTATCCCTCTGTACAGACAGCTGGTGAGACCCCATCTGGAGTACTGAGTGCAGTTCTGCAGACCCGGTCACTGCAAAGACATAGACAGGATGGAAGCTGTCCAGAGGAGGGCAACTAAAATGGTGCAAAGTCTGCACCAGAAGACATATGAAAAGAGACTTAAGGAGCTTAATATGATAGAAACTTTCAAGTACCTCAAAGGGAATCAACAAAGTCCAAGAGGGTAGCATCTTTTGAAAAAAGAGGTGCGCAAGAACAAGGGGGCACAATTTGAAGATGGGGGGTGGCTCAGAAGTAAAGTAAGGAAGTATTTTTTCACAGAGAGGGTTGTGGATGCATGGAACGGCCTTCTGGAGGAGGTTGTGGAGTCAAAAACAGTGGTGGAATTCAAGCATGCATGGGACAGTCATAAGGCAATTCTAGGGGGTGGAGGTAGGAAGAAGTAGGCTGCTGGTTAACTAGGATCTGCAGCTTATCCATTAGGTAGGGAAATGGGCAGACTAGGTGGGCCAAGCAGTCCTCATCTGCTGTCAAATTCTATGTTTCTGTGTTACTACAAATTCTTACCTGTGATAGGTCACATACTGACTCTATCACAGGTTTTCTCCGGTCATATTACATAGAAACATAGAATTTGACAGCATTCCAAGCTTTCTGGAAAAAAGTGAATGGCTGATTTGATTTGTTTTGTAGCATCTCCTGTCTCTGTCCTTTTCGAGTTGGGGAGTCCAGTAGTACTGCAGAAAATCCAATGTCATACTCTGACCTATTCAAGACAGACATCAGATCAGACACAGTTAACTACAGACCTTCAAGCCTTACCTAGGTACTTGGCAAAGCATTCAAGACAATCAATTTTAAAAGATGTGGGGGTTCACCACATGGATAAAAATAGCTGTTCTGTAGCACACAGCATTGTTTCTTAAGAGGCAGAGCCTGTCAAACCAACCTGATTGCTTTCTCAAAGAGGCAACTTGGAACACAGATAAGGGCCAAGAAGTGGATGTACAGTATTCAGTCTGGACATTAGTAAGGCTGTTGACACAGTACTGCATGAAAAACCCACTGAGAAAGTAGCCCACTATTGAATACAGTGCACTACACTTATAGGGCCCATGGTGGATCCAGGCATCTGCTTACATTGGGTGGGTTTTGGAAACCACTGGCCAACTACATTAAAATCAATAGAAAAACTGCCACTAATTGTGATCTTTGCCCACCTGCTTTTTCGGGCAGATTTTGGAAGTTTAACACAGATGTCAGCAATAACAATCTGATGTGGGCTTGGTGCTGGAGATATGCTTGACTGAAATTAACAACTAAATATCCACAAACTGACTATGTCTTAACCTGGGTAAGACAGAGGTCATGATTGTTGAGCCTGGTAGGCAGGGCCCAACAGTGATGAGTGGATTGACCTTGTGTCCTTCGTTGGGTGATCTGATGCTCAGAGCTGTGATGCAGTTAAGAATCTTGGGATCATCCTGGAGAGCAGGTTGACATTTGATCAACAGCTGCTGGCTGTGATCCAGGCTGACATTAGCCTTCTTCATTACCATGCCAAAATTAAATGGCATCTAGCCCCTGCAAACCTAGAGATGATACTGCATTTTATTTATTTATAGCTAGGATTGAAATATCTTTGAACCAGAGGTTCTTTTACAAAGGTTCTGCATCAGCTACAAATACAGTAACTGCATATACAACATTTGGGTATACATAACAAGGTAGGAAGGTAAACATTTGGTATGATGACAAAGGATGCATAGTGCAATATAGTTACATATCATTTAGAATAACACTCTAGATGGGGAGCTTAGTACAAGATAAGTTACCATAATGATTCAATCTTTAGGGGAGATCAAAGAAAAGGGGGAACAGGGGAAAAATATGGGGTGAAACAGACAGCAGGTGTCCTTGTCAAGTCAGATAGAGATAGGTGTGAGTAAAGTATGGGGAAGGATAGGTGAAGTGGGGGATGGGGTAGGTGGGGGAAAGGGTAGATAGCCCGGTAAGGAAAAGAAGCAGGCTAATTCCAAGAGCTGGACTGGTTTTAAGTGTTAAGGGGGCAGTCACAACTAGTTAATTGGGTGAAGTGGTGGCACAGATTAAGTTTAAATTGACCTAGGGAGGGGATGTTAAGGATCTCTGGTGGGAGGTGATTTAGCCAGGAAGAGTCTTTAAATTGAAAAGATCACTGAGACTGGATAGTCCAGCAGTAAGGGACCAGATAAGTTATTGTAGAATATCTGCATGTGTTGCAAGGATAAGGGGCTGGTAGCAGTAGAGGCATGGTGATTGGCGGAGCTTTGCTGAGGATGATTTTTTTTTGGCAAAAAGACAAGTTTGGTAGGTGATCCTACTTTTGAGATTCATCCAGTGAGTTTGTGAAGAA
Source organism: Neoceratodus forsteri (assembly GCA_016271365.2). Classification (NCBI taxonomy): domain Eukaryota; kingdom Metazoa; phylum Chordata; order Ceratodontiformes; family Ceratodontidae; genus Neoceratodus; species Neoceratodus forsteri. The sequence goes on along the minus strand of CM057454.1, from coordinate 998,195,077 downwards.
AGGTCGCAGGTGTGGATTAACCTGGGCTGGCAGTATAGCCTATAGGTTAGAGCAATGAGCTGTGAATGAGCTGGGTACATCCAGCAAAACCAGACCTTGGTTTGATTCTCACAACCTCCACTTGTATACTGTGTAACTCTGAGCAAGTCACTTAGCCACTCAGTGCTCCCAGGTCATTCCTGAAAACAGGCCCTTGGGCCTAGTGGCCTTACCCAGTTACCAAAGACTAAAATAAAATAAAAACCTGTGTGCATCCATAACCAGCCGACACACTTTGTTGAGGGCAACAGTAATTCTTTTCAGGGTTGTATCCATGGCTGCTCCATAGAATATCAAACCATAGTCAACTATGAAGATATGAGCTGGATACAGCTAGCTTGAAGCCTCAGGGGTGAGGCAGTGCTGGTGCCTATAAAGGGCACTGATATGAAAATTAATTGCCTTAGATATTAGGTTGATGTGGGTAGAGTAGGACAGGGTGCTGTCTAATATTATGCCTAGATATTTGAAGTCCTTTACTTGCTCAAGGGGGAGGTTTTGTTTGTTTTGTATAGTAAAGTAAGGCAGGTTGCTTTATCATGGCTTTGTGAGGTTGTGAAAAGCATCACCTTTGTTTTTTTGTAGTTCATCAGCAGTTTATGTTCTCTGAACTATCGTTCAACCTCCTTAAAACTAGTTTGGAGGTTTCTGGTGAGTTGGGTTTTATCAGTATTAGCAGAGAAGAGGACAGCATCATCTGCGTACAGAATGATGTTGTTAAGGCAGGCTTTTGGGAGTGAGTTGAGAAAGAGGCTGAACAGTAAGGGTCCAAGGATAGATCCTTGGGGAACTCCGGAGCTAACTGAGCTGTGGCTAGAGATTGTGTTATTAATTATAACCTGCTGTGAGCTGCCACCAAGATAGCTGGTTAATCAATTGGTGAACTCACTGGAGAGGCATGAAGCATGTGGAGTAGGAGCGAATGGTTCACAGTGACAAAGGCCTTGATGAGGTCAATGTAAATTGACTCCAGTAGCTGGCCATGGTCAAGAGCACTGTGTAGGAAATCAGGATACTTCAGCAAGGCAGTGGTAGTGCTGTTTGCCTTCCTAAAGCCATGCTGCTCCATGCACTGGAGGTTATATTTGGTCAGGTGTTCCATGAGTTGGTCTGTGACAATCTGCTCAAGTGCTTTGGAAAGGGGGGGAAGGATGGTGATAGGTCGATAATTAGAGGGTTGTTACCTGTTGCCACTTTTATAGACAGATATGATGGTGGCAGGTTTCCAGTGCCGAGGGAATTATTGACTTTATAGGGAGAGGTTGATAAGTGTGGTAAGGGGTCTGAGGACAGAGTCAAGGGTGAGGCTGAGGAGTTTAAGGTCCAAGGAATTGCTGCTGTACCTGGCATTTCCCAGTACCCATTGGAGGTATTTCTTTGCCTCCCGCATAGGGACTATTCTAAAATACAATGGGGGGCTGTCAGGAGGGGGTGTTTCACATGTACTAGGAGTACTAGTGTTCCTTTTTGAGAAGTTGGGGGGGTATGCCAGTGAGGTTGGTGAAGGCTTTATTTAGTGTGCCCACTAAAGTAGTGGAGTCTTGTGTTAGGACTCCATCTGCAATGATCAGATTTGGAGGAGTTTTACAGGGCTTCCAGGTGAGGTTTTTAAGGTAATCCCAGAGATGCCTTCCATTGCCCCATGAGTTTGAGAGCTCAAGTTTAAAATGCTCTCATTTAGCGCATCGTATTGCGAGGGTACAGACGTTTCTTGTGTTAGCACCCTTTGCAAACTGTGTGAGAGGCCTTTCGGCACCATGCAATTCTGCTTAAAGTTGGACCAGCATAACATTCTGTGGTGATTTGCATATGCAGCCCATGATGCTTTGCATTGTGGAGGCATGTGTAATTTTGTATTTTCTTGACGTTTCTTGTGGCCTTGTACTGCTGCATGTCTGCTTGATTTCCTGAGGCAATTGCAAGGTGCCACAGATTGTCCCTATCACACATCTTTTTTAACAAGTCAGTGGTCATCCAGGGGTTAGTTTTTCTCTTTATCTTCCTTTTTCAGAAGGGGTGAATATGTCACAAGCTTTGTTGAATTGGTAGATGAAGTAGTCGAGGGTAGTATCTACATATTGGGTGTTGTACATAGGGGACCAGCCAGTGCACACAAGGAGGTGCTGTAGATGCTTGAGTTGCCCTTTCTTGAGCAAGTGCTGTAACTGGGCCTTAGTAAGAGCTCTGCGGGCTTTGTTTGACCAGTGGCAAATGACTGGGGAGTGGTCACTTAGGGCATCTGGTAGTACCTCGGAGAGGGTTATCCTGTCTGAGTGGGTGATAAGGACAGGGTCAAGAAGTGAGCTATTGCCAGTCCTGCAGTTGATCCTAGTGGGGAAAATTACATGGTGTGTTACATTGACAGCTGCTATGATGTCCTTGAAAGGGTTGGCCTTAGGGGCCAACCAATTCATGTTGAAATCCCCTAGGATTACTATTTCATGGCAAGCAAACCAGTCAGCTATGTAGTAAAGGACTAGTTGAAAACTCATGGATCGATCTTGGGGTGGAATGTAGACAGAAAGTATAGTTATTGATTTGCCATTCTGGCTGAGTATGATCCTGACAGGTAGCAGTTGGGATTTGCTTTCTATAGTTGGGTGAGGTACAGCTTGCCCATTGAATGATTCTTTAATGTGAAGTGCACATCCCCCCCTTTTTCCTGACCTGTCGTGCCTAAACAAAGTGTAACCCACTAGTGAGATGGTGGTGTCAGGGACTTTTAGGGACAGCCAGGTTTCACTAATGGCTAGTAGATCAGGTTTGTGCTTCATAACCCAGACCTGAAGGTCATTCATTTTTAGTAAGAGGCTTCTGTTATTTATTGAGGCAAATTTTAAGGAGCAATAGTTATTGGTGATATGTGGGACTGCCTCAGGGGGGCCAGAGTTGGAGTGTGAGTTACTTGACAGGAGAAGGATGAATAGGAAGAATCTGTGTAGATAGCGTAGGAGTTTCCAGCATGTTCTATGTTGCCCGGAGCCAGAGGTCACTTTTGGTAGAGGGTTTAAGGGACTGGAGTTGAGACAATGAAGGAAAGGGAAAAATAGTGTTAGGCTATGTACACTAGCACAGGTGGCCTGTTCTGAGGGAATGGGGTTGCATCTATTTGATGTGAAAGAGATGCCTGTACCTTGCGTTATCTCTTTTGTTCTCTCGAGTAGGACATACGAGGGAGGGGAAGTGGCATTTGGGCAGTTAATCAGTACTTTTTATTTATTTTTATTTATTTATTTCAATCTAGGATTAGAAAATACCTTTGAGCACAGTGGAGCTCATTTACAAAGGTTGCATGTCAATAATGGGGAGGGGTTACAAAACAGACAGAGTAAGAAGCACAATAACATGTACAGATAATATCAAATACAGTGAACAGTAGAACAGCACAACTCATAGTAAACATAGGTGATTGCAATTAGATACAGAGTTGGCATTCTGGGACTTTATAGGTGAAAATGTGGGTGGGTAATCCCATTTGGAAATCGGGAAGGGCGAGTCAGGGGATGAAGAGTAGTAGCAGGACTGAGAATGGGGGATGCAGCTGGATGGCATTGTCAAGCATGTTGAATGAGGCAGGAAGGGGTAGAATGGGTGGGAAGGGGGCAAGCACAGAAGGAGAAGGTGACAGGAGGGAGGGGATGGTGAGGTCTGGTCGGAGGGAGGGAAGAGGGAAGGGGGAGGAAGAAAGGTGTGGGAAAAAGTCAGTCAGGGGTCATAGTGGGCAAGTTAGTGGGACACAGTAGGAGGGTCCAGACATGACAGGTGGGGGGAGGGTGAGAGAGGCAATTGAGCAGTGGAGGAAGGATGCAGCCAGAGGTCTTGTCGAGGAAGCTGGAGAATGCAGGTTGACAGATGAGGTGCAAGTCACATGACAAATTAAAGCAGGTATACTCACTTTTCTTCGAGATGTGCAGATGCAGGAGATGCTTGAACAGGATAAGTTGAGGTATGCTAATCGGTTCTCAGCTCAGGCCATTCATCCACTTAAGATACAACAAAGGTAATCACTGCCATATATTGAAAGGGCCCCATAGTAGTTGTTCAGGGGGGGAAAGGAAATAGAGAAAAAGAAGGAAACAAATAAATAAATAAGTTGCTTGAGCTGGGGGGAACAGAATAGTTGATTGGGTTATCAGGACTGCTAAAGATTGCAGAGTAGTTGCTAAGTTAAGCAAATTTAGTGGGATTACTAAGAGGTAGATAAGGTTAGGGGGAGACTGCCCCTTAAGATAATGAAGAAGCCTGAATTGGAGAGGGGGAAGTTATCCCTTTAAGAAAAAGACAGCACCTGATTGGATGGGGGTGGGGCGTTGTTTGTGGAAGATGTATTTAATGAGATCGAAGCTGGGGTGGGAAGGCGAGAGAAAATTCTTCCACACCAATAAATTATTCCTGGGGAGAATCTAGATTTAATCAGAAGCAAGATTATAGACTGTACAGCTGAAACTGTGACTGAGTTTGTGGAAGGCAAAAAGAGCTGTGGAGCCAACTGCATCTTCCTCATCTTGAATAGCAGTCAATCAGTAGAGTAGAGTGCGAGAGCACCAGAAATTGAAAGTTTCTAGAAGGAGTAGTTAATCGTAACTTGCATTAAGTCCTGGAATGCAGGCTGCTGAAGTGGGTGGTGGCAGAGAGAGGAGCTGCACCACTGGGGGTTATGCGCCCAGTCAGGTGCTCAGAGCTGTGAGGAGGAAAAGAGAGAAGGATTAAAGTTTAACAATAATTGAAGCGGGGTGGGTTAGCCAGAGATGGCAGGGATTGGGATAAACAGATTAAGTTAAATCATGTGGCTGGGTGATAGGAGTCTGGAGATTAGCAAGGGACCAGAGGCTATGGGGAGACAAAGAGAATTAATTAAATGGGGCAGGTCAGCAGGTTGGAGGGTGGGAAAGCACTGAGGAGGCAGAGAGGAAGGAAACGAGCTGGGAGAGGCTTAAATGGAATTGTTTGAGCAAATAAAAAAAGCGTATCAATTAATTCTTTGAGTGCTACCAAACAGCTCTAGCTATTAAATTAATAGAGTTCAGCTCTAGCCATAAAATTCAAAGAGTTCAGAAAGGCATATGACATTAATTCTTAGATTACTACAAAAACAGCTCTAATAATAGGATTAACAGAGGTAATAGTTCAAAGGCTGAGACAATCTGAGTGTGGCTAACTCAAACAATAATTCCAAACAGAATTTAATTGGCAGGCTCTAAATAGGAATAAAGAAAAATCAAGCAACAGAGGGCTGCAAATACATGTGCTATGTGCACTCTGCAGACATTCTTCCCCACTAATAAGTTATGCCTGGGGAGAAACTAGATTTAAGCTGAAGCAAGATTAAAGGCAGTACAGCTGTACAGCTAAAACTGTGACTGAGCTTTCAGTCAGCAAAAGTTGCTGTGGAGTCAATTGCATCTTCCTGGTCTTGAACAATGGCCAATCAGTAGAGCGGTGTGTGAGGGCACCAGAAATTGAAAACTTCTAGGAGTAGTTAATCATACCTTGCGTTAAGTCCTGGAGTGTAGGCTGCTGAAGAGGGCAGCAGCAAAGAGAGGAGCCACACCTCTGGGCTTTGTGCATCCATTCAGGGGCTCAGAGCTTGCATTGAGTTCTGAAGTGCAGGCTGCTGAAGCTGGTGGCAGTAGAGAAAGGAGCCACTCCACTGGGGGTTGTGCACCTCGTCAGGAACTCGGAGCTTGCAATAAGTCATGGAATGTAGGCTGCTGAAAAGGGTGGCAGCAGAAAGAGGATCAATACCCCTGGAGGTTGTGTGCTCAGTGAGGGGCTTGGAACTTGCATAAAGTCCCAGACTGCAGGCTTCTGAAGTGGGCAGCGGCAAAGAGAGGAGCTGCACCACTGGGGGTTGTACGCCACATCAGCAGCTCGGAACTGCATGCCTTTGTCACCGCTAGGCTTGACTATTGCAATGCTTTATACCTAGAGTTTGTATACAAAATGCAAAGTAGGTGGATAACAAATACTCTTACAGGTAGAAGCAGAGAGTGGTGGTGGACGGTTACCTTTAGGGGTGCTCAAATTTGAATAAACTCATTCTGTTTAGACAGCCCCAGCACCCAGCACTTACAATCAGTCTTTGCACCCCTAGCACCTTACCTGTCATATTCCCTCAACAAGGCCCCCTGGCTGCACTGTCTCCCACCCTCACCCACCTCCCCCCCATATCTCCACTCTTCCCTGCCCCAACCACCTCCCATACTCCCCTCACTCCCTGCACCTCCTTCCCCTCTGATCTCCTACCCTCACTTCCCCACCACCCACCCCCTTCCCTTGTCTTGCTCATAGCTCAAGTCTTTGTACTGGTTATTACATGTCTGTAAGTCAATGACTATATGTTTGTAACTAAAAATGATGACTGTTGCACACGCTGACATGGAACCTTTGTAAAAGAGCCTCGGCTCAAAGGTATCGTAATCCTAGATTGAAATAAAATAAAAATAAAATAAAAAAAACATTGTCAGATTTCAGAAGTTCCAAGTCCAATTTTAGTTGCACTCTGATTCTGCTATGTCACGGATTCAGAATTGGAATCTAAAACTCCAAAAATCTAATTACTAAATACTAAGGTCAATATCCCAAATGTAATCAATATAACTTAAGTACTAATAATAAGCAATGAAAAATCAGTAAGATTACAAATACTTGTAAGTTAGTACTTACTTTATCAGTATACTGTAATGAGGAAGAGTCAAACTGAGCTATTCAGTTTGATCACCTACAATAGCAGCGACTGTGAAAGTATAATGCAAGTAGTATACAGCGAGAGGCTCAGTGAGGTATTCTTGCTGTATAATGTTATAGGGCTGTGTTTAGCCAGGCAGTTCCCAGTTGGCTATCTGGTGTAGTGGGTTAGGTCACGGCCCATGAAGCTGATGGACCAAGATTCAGGTCTGGGTGGGGTGATAATTGTTTTTTGCTAGTAAAACAGATTTTTTTTTCTAAGTCCAGTTTCCCAGTTCCTTCCTGCCCACAGGTTGCCCTTCCCCCAAATAGTCCCGCTCCTGAATTTTACTGTTTCCCTTATGTCCATCCCCCACAGGCTTGATTATAATTAGTTTGGGTGTGTGTGGGAGCAAAGCCCCTTGTAAAGGGGGTTCTAGGTGGCATAGCCCCTCACATAAAAATGTTATTATTTTGCCCCCAGTATAGAGCAAATGGCCATTGCTGTTTCTAGCAGTTGCTGTATAGTAATTGATATCACCATTTTTTGTTTCAGCAATATTGTGGTCATTCTTGTGGTCAGCACTCTTTTTGAGTTGCCGTTATCACATAGAACTTACCTTATTCAGTGTCAACATTCATTTAAGACTCCTACCAGACAACCAGCCCTCCGGGTCATGAGGGCTGCAGCTTGGAAACCCTCCCCACCAGAGATGTCACAGCGGACCCCTGCACAGGTACTTCATCACTCCAAGTTTGTTCCATGCCCACGAGGCTGTCAACATGCAGTGCCATGACACCACACGTCTGGTCTGTGTCAGCAGAACTGACTGATTGACTCTTCGCAGCAACTAATTCTCCCTGTTCTTTCTCATATACTGGGTTTTCCTTAACTGTTCCTGGCAAAAGTCTTGCATTCCTTATTGCTGTATACAGATTTGAGTGTTTTTTTAATGCTTTTATGGTGCCATTTTGCACTGACTGCTAACTCTGTTCCCTGTATTTGCATTGTCTGAATCTGTTAGCCTTGCTCACACATGTGGCTCTCATTCACAGGGTGTCGGTCTCTCACATTGTTTCTAGGAAGTGATTTCCCATTAATTTACATGCTCCAGGCATCTCATTTTGTGATATACATTATACTGTTCCCTTTGCTGATCTCGGCATGACTTGGAGTTGTTTGCATAGCAAAATACTTTCTTTTTATAATTCTGCATAGAACAGTGGCATCAATTACATTTGAGTTTACCCAGCACATGACGGAGTTCTAGCTGTCTTCCGGCCACTCCGTAGCCATCCCTGCTGTGAGCTATCCTGCCTATTGGGCTCAGATTATTTACCTGCCAACTAATCTTTATCTTATTTCTTCCAGCTCTCTTTAACATTCATTTGGGACTCTTACAAAATGACCAGCCATCCAGGTCATGAGATCTGCAGCTCAGAAACCCTACTCACCACAGAAGTCACAGATGACCACCTGCACAGGTATTCCATCACTCCAAGTTTGTACCTGGCCCACACGGCTTTGTGGAACCGCTGCCCAGTGCCATGTGGAGCTTCCCACCCACACACCCCGAGGGATGCTGTTGTTTATTCTGTTGCGGAACCAATCAGCTCACTTTCACCTCCCTGCTCCTCTGATTGTTTGCCCGGTCTGTGTCTCCCTTAGAACTAACTAAATTGGTTCTTTCCAGCTTTACTCACTACTCAGGTTACCGGCATCAATTTAGCCCCCAATATACATAAGCCTATACATTTACTTAAAGGTACCCACCAGGTCAGTCAGCTCCTCACTAGAGATGCACGAAATTAAATTCCACTGTCAAAGTGAACGTGAAGTGGCCACTTTGTGTTGTCACTCCGCTATGTGGAGTGGCCAATAGGAAAGGCTCACTTCACCTTGTAATTATTACTTTGCATTGTCATTCCACCTTAATGAGAAGTAAGGTGGAGTGGCAACAATATTGGCAGCCCCCCAGTGCCCCCCCAAACACACACCACCAGAATTAATGTGCATCCCCAAAATGCTACTGTCTTGTGTCCAGAAAACTCCCCAGTGCTGATGAAGTGAAATGTGAGCACAACAAGAAATACAAAGTCTCCCAGAATTAATGGCACACTCAGTCATGTGCTCAGTGGATGTGGTCACATCACACAGATACACCAGAATTAATGTGCATACCCAATATGCTACTGTCTTGTGTCCAGAAAATTCCCCAGTGCTGACGAAGTGAAATGAGAGCATAACAAGAAATGTGAAGTCTCCCAGAATTAATGACACATTCAGTCATGTGCACAGTGGTCACACACAGTCACCAGAATTAATTTACATCCCCAAAATGCTACTGTCTTGTGTCCAGAAAATTCCCCAGTGCTGATGAAGTGAAATGAGAGTGCAACAAGAAATGCAAAGTCTCCCAGAATTAATGGTGTACTCAAATGCACAGACAAAGATTGCGCTGGGCACTCAAGAGATGCAGAGTCAGATGCAAAGGCACAACACCACCTAACCAGTGCTCACAAGTCACAAATCCAAATCTGGAAAATAATAACTTTGCCAGTTGGGGGGAGGGGTGTAATGCAGTGCATGGCAGTAACAGTCTAATACTAGTAAAGATACCACAAAGCAGTATAACAAATGTATGCAGGTGCAGTGGCTAGCAGGTTCACACTGCTGCAATTACTCTGGCACAATAAAGCTTTCAGATTTATTGGTATGCATCACACATACACTCACACACACACTACAAGTATTGAGTAGCAAATTGAAAACCTTTAGCAATATAGGGCCAGATATTCAAAACTGCGCCGGGCAAAAATCATTTGCGCAGGTTTAGCGCGGGATTAGCGCGGGTCTGCCATATTCAAAAGGCCAAATAGTGTGGGCAAACTGCATTAGCGCCAGGCAAAATTATAATGTATGCAAGGGGCAAACTGACATGAATACAGGCGCAATGCTATATTCAGCGACTAGCACCCGGCGCAAAAGTGGTTTCTTTGGCGACTTAGCGCTGACATTAGCGTGGTGCACATTACCGCCCAGGAAAAGCTGATCTTAATCCTGGGCAATCAGCTTTGCGCGACATAATGGCTTTGCGCCGGATTTGTGCGGGTTTAGCGCGGGTTTTGCGCGACCCTAACAAATAAATATGACACATAGATAAAGCCAAACATAGAGGAAGCATGCTGCTAACCGATGGCATCACAATGATGCCATCATCTGCCACCAGTCCCAGCCATGCCAGGCAGTAAGTGGTGACCCTGCCGCCAGTGGACAGCATGGCAGTGTAGCCATACAGCACACACCTGCGGACCACACATCTGTGGACAAAAACAGATGCCAGCACACACATGCAGCACTGTGGGCATGGAGGATGTTGAGGGGAGTGTGTATGGGTGGCCAGGCTGTGCCACAGACCAGGTGTGGCCACAAGGCTGGGACACATCATTCAGTGCACATGGGCCAGTATTAGGAATACCCCCAACACTAGTGTGCCTTTCGGATAATATATGCCCCCCCCAGCCACATACCACACAGCTGTACAACTGCCACAACACACAAAGCCAGATATGTACATGTCACTGTGAGCATCCCATGCCACAGGTACAGCATCTGTGGGTCACACAACAGTGTAACAGTAATGTCGACTGTCAGTAAACACCTGCAGGTTGGGCCTGTCACTGTGTACAGTGCAGTCAGCATCACTGCCCTACACACCATAGGCAGTGCTGTGTCCCTCACACTAGTGTCCCCCCTTGCTACTGTAGTGTCTGCTGTGCACTGTAGCATGCCCTACAGTGTGACAGTTGCATGCAGCACCACCACACCTGTGCCTATTCTGTCTTGTCCCCCTGGGGTACAATATGCTATGCTATGCTGTACTGTTTACATGTAGTCTGCAGCTATCATTGTGCACTGCCAGACTGACCTACAGGTGGAGCTGCGGTTGGACCTGGTCAGCTCCTGTACTTCCAGACTGACCTACAGGTGGAGCTGCAGTTGGACCTGGTCAGCCCCTGTACTTCCAGACTGACCTACAGGTGGCTCTGTGGGACCCTGCAGTAATGCTGGGCAAACTGCATGCAAATCAGGGTATAATGAGATACTAATCTGGTTGTTTGCCCAGATACTACCTAAGTAGGCTCATTTGCATGGCACTTTTGAATATGGCACATTTTAGCTACGGGCAAACGTGTTTGCCCCGGGCTAACTGCTTAGCTCCGCTCTAATGTGTTAGCGTGGCGCTAACAGTACGGGGAATAATATACAGTTTTGATCACTGTTCTTTCACATCTGCTGCTTCCTGAAGCTGTACTGAGTCCATGCATTTGCTGGCACACACATTGACCATGTAGGTCGTCCGTACCTGCCCTCACATTGCTGTGCACTGTGTTGTTGTTGTGGGTTGCACTTCCTGGTTGCTTTATTCAGTGCTGTCTTATTCCCGGGCTATTTTTGCCCTGCACTCCCAGACCAGTTTGCCCGGCGTCCTTAGCCTGCAATATTCAGCAGGATTAGCACCGGGCTATTTCCATTTCAATATAGCTTGCTCTGTGCTCCGGGCTAAGTTTGCCTGCCGGGCAGTGCTAATTTAGCCCCTGGGCAAGGTTTTGAATATCTGGCCCATAGCCAGTTGTTTTAAACATACTGAAATTATATGCTGCTGCACCATTACAATCAGCAAAACAATGTCAAGAATTACAGAAAATATTACTGTGTGTATATGAACACAGTTATACAACAAACATATAACCAAAACAGAAAGACTGCCTTTTTTTCCCAGTTAATCTACCTACACCACAGATACACCCTCCCCAAAGCACACTTCACAGTACACGGACTGACTGTTCTAAATTAACATTCAAAATCCACACACAAACAATAACCGTCAATGATATGAGCACAGGAGGGTTTCCTACAATCGATGCACTAAATTTTGAGCAAACAAAATGGTTCAAAAGGATTTTTTAACAGCTTTTAAAGAATTTGAATCACAGAGCTCTGAGAGGAAACTCACCATCTTCCACTACACACACACTACACAGAACTGAGGCTGTGCAGAACAATCTAGAGCTCATGTGACCTGAAATCCCATGAAGCACTGCAAATTCACCTTGGAGCTCAATAACAAGGCAAAGTGATGTGAAGTACATTGATTTCAAGGTACTTCACCTTAAAATTGGCGGAGAAGTGGTTTGGGGAAGGCGGAATAATGCAAAGTCATTGATTTCAATGGACTTTGTGTTCCCCATTATAACGCAAGTACTCCGCTTTATGTTGCGGAGCACTTTATGGATTTCACGTTACTCTGTGAATCACTCCATTGAGTGAATTTCGGCCACTTCGCCCATCTCTACTCCTCACCCCTACACCCCAAAATCCCTTTCTCCCATACCATATGAACATAGAAACATACAAAACCATCAGAAGATAAAGGAGTATCATAATCTCCCCCCATTTGACCCTGCTCCCCTGTAAACATGCTCCAGGGTACCCTCTATCTACTCCCCCTCCTTTTCTCTGAAGCATCCCTTCTCCCCCATCCCTCATCATGTCTCTCCTCTCTGAACCGCCGCTTAACTCTTATACCATTTCCTGCTTCCTCCTTTACCTCTTACCTGTCTCTTTCTGACTTGTCTCACAATTCCTGACCTCCTGGCCCATCAATATTACCCCCCTGCTTCCATGCCAGTCTGCTCGCATTCAAGCTCTCTTCCCCCTAACTCACCTACCACCTCCCATTCATTACCATGAAAGCATATTACAGTCCCCTCCAAGCTCCTTGTCACCCTGATGCTGCTGGTGGCAGATGACATAGAATCTAATCCTGGACCAGCCCCTTCCCCCCCACAACTAAACATCAGGAGCCTCCTCCCCAAAATTACTCTGCTCTAATCCCTTGCCCTGACCCTTCAGCCCTAACATACTAATCGTAACTGAGTCATGGCTAAACCTTAATGTTCCAGATGTGAGTGTTTCCATTACAGGTTACTCCCTCATCCACCAGGATCAGTCCAGTAAAGGAGGTGGCATAGCTATGTACATCGCCTCACAATCTAATTCTCCCCATGCTTGCGACCTCCCTCCCTCAGGCCTATGAGCTACTTCTGGTAAAGCTCTTCCTTCCCTTCTCCCTGCCCATCTTTATTGCCAGCACATACTACTGCCCATGTCTTTCTCCCTTCTATCACGAACTTCCTGTCTACCCTACAGTCACAGGCCTCTATGGATGAACTTCATATCCTGGGAGATTTTAGCATGAACTGACTCTCCCCCTCCCACACTAAAACACAGAATTATATAGCTTCCCTAAACCTGACCCAGTTAGTAAGTGGGCCCACCCAACTAAACACAGAATCCCAAAACTACACCATAATTGACTGGGCTTTCACCTCCCAACAGCACCACATAATTGCAGCTGGAATCCTTCCAGATACCCTAAGCAACCACCACCTGATCTACACTGTTTGCAAAATGCAGTGCCACAAAGCCCACCTAGAACATTACTGTTCTTCTCGTACAAATCCTTGGGTTGGACACCAATACTCTATAACCTGTCAAACACCAATTGATCTCACATGCCCCTCGCTGCCTCTATTGACTTGGCATTGGATTATCACAGATCCAAACTTCTCGCTATCTGGGACCACTATGTCCCACTTAGACACACCAGGGTGCATGGTTCCCACCTCCCCTGGGTCACTGCCAAACTGCTGGCATGCCTACATACCAAGGATCAGGCTTGTAAGGTACACAAATCCTCCAGCTCCCCTATTGCCCTCCAGATGTACCGCTCTCTCTGAAATGCCTGCACTAGGGCAATTAGACTGGCTAAGGCAAATACTTCTCAATCACCTTTCAGACTAACTTAAACCATCCATCTAAATTCTGAAAGGTGGTTTATGCCTTTTTCTCCCCATCCAAGCCCCCTATTCCAGTCCTCAATGTGGATGATGTTTCCCATCTGATCCCCTGTCTGTGGCCAAGGAGTTTAATTCATTTTTCACCTGATGTGCCTCCTCCCTTCTCTCTACTCTCTCTCTCCATCTTCAGCCCACCCTTCCCCCTTGAGTCCTCTCAAACTGCTGGCCCTCTATCTCCCTCTTTCTCCTTCTGCCCTATATCCCCTGCAGACAATCTCAAAGCTCTCCTTTCCCTTAACCTTTTTAAGGGCAGGAGCCCCACTAGACTTGACTCCAAAATTCTTTATCTGTCTGCTCTTGCTATCTCCTCCTCCCTCACCTCTCTCCTAAATCTCTACTTCTCTCTCACATCTGTCCCAACTGAATGGAAACATGCCACTATTGTCCCCCTCCCAAAAGGTGGTGATTCCTCTATCCCTGGGCACTAGTGGCCTGTCTCTCTCTCTCTGCTTCCCATCCTTGCCAAGCTCCAGGAATATATGTTATTATCCCAACTCTCCTCCTACCTTGACTCCTTCTCCTTTTTCACCCCTTACCAGTCTGGTTTCAGAAAGCTCCACTCCAACACTTCCTCCCTCCTTAGGGTCACTGATTGCATCCTCAATGGCATGGAGCAGGGCCTCATCACCTCTGCTTTCTTAGTCGGCCTTGCCAAGGCTTTCGACAATGTCTCCCACTCTCTCTGATTTGATAAACTCTCTGCTTCTGGGAACTCAACTGCAGGCACCAACTGGTTCCATTCATACCTTGTAGGGAGAATGCAGTCTGTCTGGATCAATGATTCAATATCCCCCCCATCAGTTCTGGAGTCCCACAGGGTTCTGGTCAGGGACAGCTGTTAGTCTCAGTCTTCCTAAACCACCTTCCCACTGCCTGCCCCTTCACATCCATCCACATGTATGCAGACAACAATTGTCCTGTATAATGGTCACTGTCCCTCTGATGTAGTGTCCAGACTTCAGTATGACTTTTATAAGGTTCAGCTCTGGTTTCACGCAAATCAGCTGTTCCTGAACATCAAGAAGATAGTCTCAATGACCTTTTGCACAAGGTAAAGACTGTCTCAGCTCCAATCCCTTGCCTCCTTCCACACTGTAGATGGGACATTGCTAGAGGATAGTACCTCCTTTAGGTACCCCGGGTCTGGCTTGACCAAAACATCACATTTTCAGGACACATAGATCCAGCCACAAGAAGCTACACCCTAAACTAGGTGTCCTGTACAGGAACCTTGGGTGTTTTCCATTGTCAGCCCACCCTGCGCTTGTCCGGAAAATGATCTTACCTATTTTGTACTACAGGGATGCAGTCTAGAGTGCTGCTCCCAAATCTTCCCTAACCAGGCTGGACACTCTCTTCCATTCTTTCTACCACTTTGCTGTCAACTGCCCTCCTCAAACCCATCACAGTGACCTCTACCAATCTCTTTTCTTTCCCTCCCTAGGGGACAGGCACCATGCCCCCTATAACTATCTAGCTAAATTCTGGTTCCACTCTTTCCCCCCCGTACTTCTCTTCTACCCTTTCCCATAAGCCTCCTTCCTCCCACTTCTTTAGATACCTCGATAGTCGCACCATGTCTGTCCCACCAAGGTCCACCTCAGCTGGCCAGGCAGCATTCTCCCACCACTTTCCCATATTATGGAACTCCCTTCCCCTGCCCATCCATCATGCCTCCTTCTGCTGTGTCTTCTCCCCCATAAAGAACCTTTTCTCCCCTTCATGCAACTGTGATTAATTTCTCCCCCCTTCTTAATTTGCCCTCCCACTCTCCCTCCTGCTCACCCCTCCATTGCCGTTATTTCTATAATTTTATAGGTATTACCTGTTATCATCCCCCTACCAATGTGTCTATCCTGGCCTGGCCCTCTGGCCTCCATTATCTGTAGTTCTGTTTGCATTAAATCCCAGTTGCCACTCTTCTGACCATTTTGCTAGTTTATCCAGATCTCTTCTCAATCTGTCCACCCCATCTGGATCATCTACACTTTTGCAGATTTTGGTGTTGTCTGCAAACAGACAAACCTTACCCTCCAGTCCATCTGCAATGTCACTAATGAAGATATTGAAGAGGACTGGCCCCAGGACTGATCCCTGAGGTACCCCACTTGTGACTTGCATCTCTTCTGACTGTATACAGTTTACCACCACTCTCTGTTTTCTACCCATCAACCAGTTTGCCACCCAGATGAGCAACTTCTGACCCACCTCGAGCCTACCAGGCTTATTAATCAATTTTCTATGTGGAACAGTATCGAAAGCTTTGCTGAAGTCAAGGTAGGCGACATCAACTGATCCCCCTTGGTCCACTACTCTGGTTATCCAGTCAAAGAAATCTATGAGATTAGCTTGACAGGACCTTCCTTTTGTAAATCCATGCTGTCTTGGATCCTGTGCACCTATGGATACCAGGTATTGCACTATCCTTTCCTTAAGGGGTGCTTCCATAATCTTACCCACTACTGAGGCAAGACTGACTGGTTTGTAGTTCCCTGCCTCCTCCCTGCTACCACTCTTGTGGAGTGGGATTACATGAACCCTTCTCCAGTCTTCTGGGACCTCCCCTCTGCTTGGAGACTCATTAAACAGTTCTGATAATGGCTCTGCTAGTTCCACCCTTAGCTACCTCATCTTCTGATAATGCACAGAACTACTGTACGGTACTCTGATTAACATTATTTAGAATCAGACCCTGGAAATAGCAAATAGCACCTCCAGTGTGCACAGTTTATGGCTGCCCTCTGATGCATTGATATGATGCTGGTTTCTTTGTGCTCTTTTTGTGCAGAATGGTAATGAGAGATGATGGTGATGTTGATGAATATGCTTGAGAAGGAAGATGTAACAAGATGGCTTGCCATGATATTCTATTCCTATGTTTCCATATGCTGAAAAATGAAGTCAGTCAGGAGGTTGTGTATGTTCACAAAATAAAAGGCTGCTCTCTGGTCTCTTGTGACGCTGTGATATAATATGTTAAGAAAAGAAAACCTGTACATACAGATCACATGCTACAAGAAAGCATAGACACCAAAGAGCTCATGCTTAAGGTGTTTATTACTGCTCTAGAAGGTGCAGCATACACAACACTGAAAAAATGAATGTGGGTTTGAAAAGAGGCAATATAGATGCTACAATGGCTCACAGGAGACTTACTTTTCAGAGTGCCATTAGAGTGGTGCAAGTTGCACAGAACCCCCACCTGTGGCAACCCTGGATATGCCAGGAACCCTGTGCCAGATTTTCAAACAAGATGGGTTCCTGTGCTAAACTCCCCATATCTGACACAGTTGGGGTGCTGTGCCAAAGAGGTGGTGCACTGGAGGTGTCTGATGGAGGGTGCCATCATCACCCCAGAGCAGAACCAGTACTGGTACAGGAGCACAGTAGAAGATGGGGCACCCTGCAACCAGTCTGGGACACTGAACAGGGACCTGTTGAAGTGCCCTAAGGGGTGCTATGTGCACAGATGGCAGAGCCAGGGCAAATGGTGGCACTGTAATCAGGCATACTGTGCATGTTGGACAGTAAGCCTAACTATGCAGAACCACATCTGTAAGTCTGTGAGCCTGATGTGAGCACACCTACCCAGTGCCACCATTTGCCCTGGCACTGCCTACTGTGCACATAGTGCCTCTTAGCACTCCCACAGGTCCCTGCACAGTGTCCTGTGCCAGTTGCAGGGTGCCACACCCCCACTGGCTGACTTATGCTACAAGGGTTGTTAGATCAGCACTTGGCTGGTTTATGCACAGCCTTGAGTTGCAGTCACAGAGAGGCTTTCAAACCTCCAATTGCAGGGATGCTGAAG
This sequence comes from Neoceratodus forsteri, assembly GCA_016271365.2. Taxonomy (NCBI): domain Eukaryota; kingdom Metazoa; phylum Chordata; order Ceratodontiformes; family Ceratodontidae; genus Neoceratodus; species Neoceratodus forsteri. The sequence goes on along the minus strand of CM057454.1, from coordinate 998,177,637 downwards.
CCCTGCACTGGCGCTAGCCCCCTTCCACTATGGTGCACTGTTGTGGCCATCGCAAGGATGGCACATGCTTGGTTGGCACAGGTGCCATTCTGGTGGTGCACGGTCCCTTCCAGAATCAGGACTGGTGCAAGGTATGGCACAAGGAGCCCTTTGCCATTTCTCCTTGCCACAAGCCCCCTTGCACCAGTCTCAACTTTTGAAAATCAAGCCAAGGAAGTCTTTTTGGACTTTTATGACCATGAGCCCCATTTGGCCAGATATAAATGTTAAATTTGCTTGAATTTCTTTCTTCTAAAAAACAATTATGATAATGTCGGTATTTATGATGTCAAATGTTGGCAATCATGTGCAATTGATCTCTCTTTTTCTTTTGTTTCAGATACCATGATGATGACAATTTGATGGCCTTTTTTCTGATATCTTGTTAATTTGATTGTATCAATGTAATTGAGTTTATAGTGTGTCTTTGTCACCATTGTATCAATTGCACTTGTTTGGTCTTGCACTTGCACTGTTTTGCACACTACTGCTCCCAGTTCCAGATATTTTATAAACTGTTGATGTAACTTTAAGGGAGGGTTACTTGAACCTTCGTAGTTTGGGGGCATTCTGACTTTTGACAATGCAGTGTCTGTGGCTCAGCAGGTTGCACACTTGCCTATGAGACCGGGAGATCAGAAGGCAGTGGGTTCTATCCTCACACCAAGCACTTGGGTCAGTATCCCAATACTGACACTGCAGCATTAGGTGGGAGCTGCACTCCCGACGTGCCATCTTTTAGATGAAATGTTAAACTGAGTTCCCATCTGCCTGTTCGGGTGGTAGTTCAGGTGGATGTTTAAGATCCCATGGCACTTCTTGAAAAGTGTGGGGTGTTTGTTTTTAATTTTTTAATCATACAAAGTACATTACAGTAACCATACAGTAAATCCATAATCTTTACATCAAGATATTCATATGGCATACATTTCCCACCTAATCATTGTCTTTGTACATTTAATTCATTTAGGTTATTGGTGAATCTGTATCTGTTACCCAAACAATATGTCTCCACTTTCTTTCCAAATCTATCCTTTGCATATATTTAGCTTCCTTAAAATAAATGAATTTCAATTCCTGAGTCATTTTCTGTATTATTTCAACATGAGATATATACTTTGCTGCAACGTAAAAGGCATCTGGAATTCCAGATATACCACTTGATGACCACAAAAATAAGATGAAGAGTGATTTTATCTCATCTTTCCAGTTTTTCCCATGTATCCCATAAATTAATATGTCATAAGTGACTCCTTCAAACATTTATTTCCCCAAATGCTTGACAACAGTGCCCAAAATTGTTTTATGTATCTATAAGAAAAAAATAAATGTTCCATGGTTTCTAACTTTGTTACACATTTTGGCCTAATACAGTATCTATCCTCCAATTGCTTATGCTTTTGGTTTGCTTTTATATTCAGTTTCAAGTGGCAGCAAAGACAGTTCACATCTTTCATTTTATCCGGTATCCTCATATTATTCAAATACTCCTTTACTGTGGTGACTTGTTGTGAAGGGCAAGTTGAGAATACTATGGGTTCTGTAAATGTTTTTCTTATTATATATGTGTACACCAACTTCCTTGTCTGTGTTAGCATTGTCTGACTAGCAACCTCCCATGATTTTTATTCAACAAAAACCTCTCTTACCTATGTGGGGAACAATGCCCTCGGTCTTATTATTTTTACTTGTCCTCTTGTCCAGTTTTGAAACCATTCTGCACATGTTTCCAAGTACAATATTTTCCATACTTCTTTACTGTGCCTCAGTAAGGGTCTTATGTTTGCAGAAATATAAATTCCATCCTCTTTCTTTTTCTGGCAAATATAGAATATTTATTTTTATAGGATTTAAATGGGACCCCCAAGCAGCCTGAAAAACTAGGCTTAAAATCGAAATGTCTAAGGTCTTGGGTAGAGGGAACAAATAACTGATGTGAAGAAATAATGGTATCAAAAAGGTTTTTACTAAGTGAATTATTTTCCATTTCTCTAAATGTAACTTATTCCATTGTATTACCAAACTCTGTTCCTTATCTATTTGTTATTTCCAATTTAGAATTCCTAAGTTTCTTTTCCAAAGAGTATGCCTATAGAAACATAGAAATATAGACTTTGATGCAGATAAGGATCATTTGGCCCACCTAGTCTGCTCATTTCCCCTACCTACAGGATAAGCTGCAGATCCTATTTAACCAACAGCCTGTTTCTTCCTACTCCCACAAAAATTGCTTTATGTCTGTCCCATGCATTCTTGATTTCTCCCACAGTTTTAGACCCCACACCCTCCTCAGGAAGGCTGTTTCATGTGTCCACCACCCTCTCTGTGAAAAAATACTTCCTCACATTGCCCCTGAGCCGTCTCCCCTCTATTTTCAAATTGTGTCCCCTTGTTCTTGCACATCTCTTATTCTGAAAGATGCTACCCTCTTGGACTTTGTTGATTCCACTGAGGTACTTAAATGTTTCTATCATGCTCCCCTCCCTCCTTTCCTCAAGGGTATACATATTAAGATCCTTTAGTCACTCCTTGCATGGCTTCTCTTGCAGACCCTGTACCATTTTAGCTGCCCTCCTCTGGACTGTCTCTATCTTGTCTATGTCCTTGCAGACATAGGGTCTCCAGAACTGGATGCATTACTCCAGATGGGGTCTCACCAACTGTATGTACAGAGGGATTACTTCCTGTTTTCTGCTGGTGATGCCTCTCCCTATACATCCCAGTATCCCCCCAGCCCTCCCTACTGCCTTCTCACATTGCTTGCTTACCTTAAGGTCATCTGATATGATTACCCCAGGTCCCTTTTCATTTTTATGTTGCTTGCACGCATGCGCAAGAAACATAGTGCCATCATCTGAGTTTTCGGAGGTGTGTCAGCCCATCTTCCAATGCAGTCAGTGTGTTTGCAGGCGTGGCCCCAGTTCCCCAATCACTGCTGCAGCTGTCTATGACAAGCTGAAAATGCAGTGGCATACAGTTGAAAGGGAGAGCTCCGCTTGAGTGAGCAGAGCTCTCCTCCCCCACACACATGCGGCATGCACGCACACTGCGTGCTCATGCACCTTCCCCCTCACTGTACGGCCGATGGGGGTGCCAATCCCCCATCAGCTTCATGCCCCCCAAAGCATCCAGGTGCCATGCTGGGAGCCCACCCCAGCATGGCAAAATCATGTTATGGCCAATGGGGGTGCCCAATCCCCAGTCGGCTCCACTGTCCCCCCCCAGTACAGGGTGCCACGCTGGGAGACCACCACAGCGTGGCAACAGATGCCATGGCTGACGGGGGTGTCCAATCGCCCCGTCGGCTCCACGCCTCAGCCATTCTTCTGCCATGCTGGGAGCCCACCCCAGCGTGGCAAACGTCATTTTAAAAAAAACCTGTAAAGAAAAACGGTCCCACGCAGTCTCCTGCCCCCACAACCACCCACCCACCCACTGCGCACTTCCTGCCTCCCCACACCCCCTCACCCCATACTTACTTCCGGAGTCTGGTGTCGATCTTCGTGGACCGGGACATGTCTGCACTCTTCAAAGCCGACTGCGAACTGAGGAAATGCCGGTAAGCTGTATAATGGGATAGATAGGGTTTTTAAACTTTGTTGCATATCTCAGGCATTTTGGGAATTTTTGCACAAATTTCAACATGGGGTTTTTGGGACCCCTCCTCATGAATTCTTGCACTGTCATGGCATTACTCGGGCCTGAAGGGTGATTTCGCAGCCACTGCGTGAAATCACCTTTCTGAAACAATTAATGAAACGACACTGCCAGTGTTCATAAGGTGGGCTGTCAAAAAGCCTATTTTGAAAATTTGGTGGAAAAATTCCTAAAAATGACTGTTTTAGGAGCGTGCATTGTGCAGTTCCTACGCACGCTCGTAAGTTCATCGAATTTTCAATATTTTCACTCCAGATTTTCAACATTGCCATTTTACCACACCTTCTTATGAGCAGTACAGCTGTCATTTTTCACATCTCACCCAAAATGTGTTTCTGCCCATGTAGCACACAATGGCACAGTCGGTGTGCGAAATCAATGTACGGGACATGTTAAGAAAATAGCAGTGACACTGTTCATGAGCAGAGGTCTTAAAATGGCTATGTTGAAAATTTGGTGAAAAATTCCTAAAAAAATGACTGTTTTATGAATGTGCGTTGCGCAGTTCCTACACATGCTCGTAAGTTGGCGAAATTTCAATATTTTCACTCCAGATTTTCAACATTGCCATTTTACCACACCTCCTTATGAGCAGTACAGCTGTCATTTTTCAGATCTCACCGAAAACATGTTTCCGCCCATGTAGCGCACAATGGCACAGTCAGTGTACAAAATCAATGTATGGGACACATTAAGAAAATCACAGTGACACTGTTCATGAGCAGAGGTCTTAAAATGGTTATGTTGAAAATTTGGTGGAAAAATTCCTAAAAATGACTGTTTTGCGGCTGCATTGCGCAGTTCCTACGCGCTCGTAATTTCTAATTTTCAATATTTGCACTCAATGACTTCCAAATTCCTAAACAGCACATAGAAGCAAGCAACATCTGCATTGACAAATGCTTGTTGTTGTTGTTACTACCTCCCCCCATTGTGTAATCTTCCCCAGGGTTTTTGTTTCCCAGGTGCATTATTTTGCTCTTCTTTGCATTGAATCCAAGCTGCCATACTTCTAACCATTCCTCCAACCTTGCCAAGTCCATTCTCATCCTTTCCATGCCTCCTTGTGTATCAACCCTGTTGCAGATCTTTGTGTCATCTGCAAAGAGTCAAACTTTGCCTTCCTGTCACTCTGCAATGTCAAGTATAAAGACATTAAAAAGGACTGGACCCAGTACTGAACCCTGCCGTGCCCCATTAGTATCCCCTCTTTCTTCAGAGTGGACTCCATTTACAATTACCTTCTGTGTCCTGTTGTCCAGCCAATGTTTTACCCAGGCTACCACCCTGGGATCCACTCTCAGGCTGGTTAATTTGACTATTAATCTTTTGTGTGGGACTGTGTCAAATGCCTTGCTAAAGTCTAGGTAGGCCATGTCCACCGCCTCTCCCTTGTCTACTTCTTTGGTCACCCAGTCAAAGAAATCAATTAGATTCGTCTGACATTACCTTCCTGCTGTGAACCCATGCTGCCTTCGGTCCTGTGCCCCACTGGCCTCTAGGTACTCAACAATTCTTTCCTTCAGAAGTGATTCCATCACTTTCCCTAGCACAGAGGTCAAATTGACAGGTCTGTAGTTTCCTGCCTCTGTCTTGCTCCCACTTTTGTGAAGAGGAATCACATCCACCTTCCTCCAGTCCTCAGTTACCACACCAGCCTCCCATGATTTGTTAAAAAGGGTAGTCAGTGGTGTTACTAGTTCTCTCCTTAATTCATTTAGAATTTTGGGGTGAATCTCGTCATCCCATTGCTTTGTCCACCTTCAGTTTTAGGAGTTCATTCAGAACCCTTTCTTCTGTGAAAGGACTGGGATCGACCCCCCATCCAGAGTACTTCTGTTAATTGGAATACACACCTCCCCTCCTCTTTTGTGAATACTTAGCAGAAGTATTCATTCAGTATCCCTGCTTTTTCACTGTCCCTCTCTGCCCACCCACCATCCATACTATTCAGCCTCACTATCCCTCCCTTTGTCTTTCTACACTCCCTGATATACCTATAAAAGATTTATCCCCCTTCTTAACTGAGTTGACTATCTTCTCCTCAGTTTGGGCCTTTGCTATTCTGGCTACCCTCCCTGATTCCTTCTGTCTTAACTGGTATAGTTCTCTGTCTTGCTCCTTCTGTCTTTCCTTATACTTCCTAAATGTTATCTTTTTCTCCCTGACCTTCATCACCACCTCTTTTGAGAACCATAGTGGATTTTTCTTTCATTTTGATTTGTTTATTTGCTTCACACAAAGGCTTGTTGCCTCTGTGATGGCAGTTTTGATGTTTCCCCATTGTTGTTCCACCCCTCTTTCTAGCCTTTTTGCTAGTATTTTTCTATGGCACTCTCCCATCTTGCCAAAGTCAGCCCTCCTAAAATCCAGAACGCTCACTTTTGTATGTCTTGACTTTGCAGCTGAGTTTATTATGAACCACATTGTTTGGTGGTCACTTGTTCCCAGATGGCTACCCACTTCTAGATCTGAGATCCTCTCACTGGCGCCATTTGAGAGTACGAGGTCTAAGACTGCTCCCTCATGTGTGGGTTCCAAAACTAGCTGTCTTAGGCATGCCACCTGAAGGGCATCGAGAGTGGCCCTGCTTTTGGATGTGGCTGCAGCAAAGGTGCTGCAGTTAACAACTGGCATATTCAGGTCCACCATCAACAGTACCTCCCCTTTCTCTGCCATCCTAAGGATGTCTTCTATCATATCCTTGTCCATTCCCTCCCCCTGACATGGGGGTCTGTATACAACCCCTGTGCGGATTGTGGTGCCATTTGACTGGGTGACCAAAGTAGTAGATCAGGGAGGGGCTGTGGACATGGCCTACCTAGACTTTAGCAAGGCATTTGACACAGTCCCACACAAAAGATTAATATACACGTTAGCCAGCCTGGGAGTGGGTCCCAAGGCGACAGCCTGGGTAAAGAATCGGCTGGAGAATAGGACACAGAGAGTAATAGTAAATGGAGTCCACTCTGAAGAAAGGGGGGTTACTAGTGGGGTACAGCAGTGTTCAGTATTAGGACGGTCCTCTTCAATGTCTTTATAAGCGACATTGCAGAGGGACTGGAAGGAAAAGTTTGCCTCTTTGCAGATGACACAAAGATCTGCAACAGAGTTAATGCACAAGGTGGGGTGGAAAGGATGAGAAGGGACTTGGCAAGGTTAGAGGAATGGTCAAATGTATGGCAGCTTAGATTCAATGCTAAGAAGTGCAAGGTAATGCACCTGGGAAACAAAAACCCAGGGGAAGAGTACACAATGGGGGGTGAGATACTAACAACAACACAAATGGAAAGGGACCTGGGGTAGTCATATCAGATGACCTAAAGGTGGGCAAGCAATGTGAGAGGGCAGCAAGGAGGGCTGGGGGATACTGGGATGCATAGGGAGAGGCATCACCAGTAGAAAACAGGAAGTTATTATCCTCTGTACAGACAGTTGGTGAAACCCGTCTGGAGTACTGCATGCAGTTCTGGAGACCCAGTCTCCATAAAGACATAGACAGGATGGAAGCTGTCCAGAGGAGGGCAACTAAAATGGTGCAGGGTCTGCACCGGAAGACATATGAAGAGATACTTAAGGAGCTAAATATGTATAGCCTTGAGGAAAGGAGGGAGGGGGGGCATGGTAGAAACTTTCAAGTACCTCAAGGGAATCAACAAAGTCCAAGAGGGTAGCATCCTACAAAAAAAGAGGGGTACAAGAACAAGGAGGCACAATTTGAAGATAGAAGGGGGGCAGCTCAGAGGTAATTTAAGGAAGTATTTTTTCACAGAGAGGGTTGTGGATGCATGGAACGGCCTTCTGGAGGAGGTTGTGGAGTCAAAAACAGTGGTGGAATTCAAGCATGCATGGGACAGTCATAAGGCAATTCTAGGGGTTGGGGGTAGGAAGAAGTAGGCTGCTGGTTAACTAGGATCTGCAGCTTATCCATTAGGTAGGGAAATGGGCAGACTGTGTAGGCCAAGCGGTCCTTATCTGCCGTCAAAATCTATGTTCTATGTTTCTATTTCCAGTCTCTAAGGTGACTCACAGTGCCTCCTCCACCCTGTTTACTCTTTTGTTCAGTTGCTTTTATCCCTTCCCTTCCCTTACATAGAGAGCTACTCCACCCCCTCTTCTCTCCTCCCTGTCTCTCCTGTAGGTTGTGTACCCTGATATGTTAACATCCTAGTCATGGTTCTCTGTGTTCCATGTTTCTGTGACTGCTATGATATCCAGGCATCCCTCTTCCATCAAGGTCACCAGTTCAGGGAGCTTGTTGCACAGACTATGGGCATTGGTACTCATTATACTCCATTTCTTGATGGCCTTACCCCTTTTTACTCCATCCCTGTCCTTATTGCATTTGTCATTTTCTCCCTTTACCCCTGCCCTTCTCCCTATTGACATCCATATCTTGGTGTTTACCTGACTTAGTACCCTGTTTTTTTTTGGGGGGGCTAGGATTTCCCTTCTCCTCTCCAGTACCTCCCCCCTAGTATCCTGATAGGCCTCTGTGTTAACTGTATCCCTAAGATAGAATCAATTTGCTTCCGTGTTTTATTAAAAAAGCCACACTGTGTATTTCTGCAAGTTTAATTTACTCTGAAATATTTCCAAACATCTTGTATATATGTAATAATTTTTGTGCTGAAGTTTCATTCCTTGTGAGTAAGCAGACATCATCTGCATAATCCAGAGCTGTGTATGAGATATCCTGAACTTTTGTTGTCATTGTTTCTATTCATTGTGTGGAATTAATGGCACTTAACATAAGGTCTATGTCAAACACAAATAATAATGGACTGAGCAGGCATCCTTGTCTCATACCTTTTTGTAAATGCACCCTAGGTCCATGCTATCCATTCACTAAAAGAGTAACAGTAGCAGTTCTGTATAACAATTTTAGCCAAGATATAAATGTGTTTGGTATATAATGTATTTTTAATGTATGCCAGAGATATTGGTGATTTATGGAATCAAAAGTCTGCTGCTGATCTAAGGAGAGAAGCAGACCTTCCAGACCCTCTACATTATCCCTTTATATTAATTCTCTAATTAGTACCAGTTGATCAGTCATATTTTTCCCAGGTATAGAACAGGTCTGCGCATCACTGATTAAAAATTCACAACTTTAAGTAGTCTGGAATTCAGTATTTTAGTTAATAACTTAAAATCCACATTTCACAAGCTAATTGGTCTCCAATTGCTGATATTTTCCCTATCACCTTTTTTATATAGGACTATTAAAACCTGTCTGACAGTTGCAGAGGTAAATTATCTTCCTGTAACATTGCATTAAACACTTTAGTTAGTTAATTTACTCAATCCTCTTTAATTGATTTATACAGTTCTGCTGTTAAGCCATATTTACCTGGTGCTTTCTTTGTTTTAAGCCATTATTATCTGCTTCTACTTCTATAGGTTCTACACTTTTTGTGAGCTCCACCTGTAAGTCTGCCAGGAAACTTGGAATTTGAAATTGTTTTTAAAATTGAGGTTTTACCATTTGAGTTTTATTTTTTTCCATAAAAAGCTGCTGCACCTGCTGTATTATAATATTCATTATGCTGCTTTTATCAGTCCATCTGCTTCCATTTCTGTCTTTTAGTGCACCTATTTGCTTGTGTTGAATTCTATCTGTGCATTGTAAAAAGGGGCATATTTTACTTGCTGAGTCTTGTGCACCATATTTTTTTTATTTTTATTTTTTTAGATTTTCATGCTGCTGTGAGTGAAATGTTAACATTAGATGCCTAAGGTTTTGTATTTGCCTAATAAAATTATACTTTGTTATTCTTGCTAGGGTTTGTAACTTTTGTAGATGTTTCCTATGCCGCAGATAAACTAAATATTCTTTGTTTTTTAAGTTTTGCTATTTTGTTTCAAAAGAAGTTGTAAATCCCTTTTTACCTCTTCCCTCAACTAAACTGGTGAGTCATTCATCTCAGGTGTTGTTTTTCTTAGGAGAAAGAAAATATCTAATGTTTTATAAAAAAAAAAAAATTATCTAATAATACGTTGGAATTTACTTTCCAGTATCCTGTCCCATTAGTGAATTTTTTTGTACTCCTATGATTAATTGTAGTATTTTGTGGTCTGAAAATTCTGTTTCTTGTACACTAGCTTCCAAAATTGGTGCTGCTTGTGATATAGAAAAGAAGTCTATCCTTGTAGCTAAGCTGACCTCTTGAAATACGGGTCTTGATTTTCCGTGTTTACTATAGTATGCGTCCTTTAAACTTGTATCTCTAATCATAGTTTTCAAGATTTGCATTTCACAGTATAAGTTACTTATTTTTATCTGTGATCCCCTATCTTGTTTATGTAGATGGCAATTAAAATATCCCCCAAATATTACTGTCTGTGCCAAATATAAGTATGGTTGTATAATTTTGAAACAATGTATCCTTTCTGTTTTTATTTGTGGTGCATAAATATTAATCAATCTGTAATATTTGTTATTCATTATAGTATCCCACAGTAATATTTTACCTGGAAGGAGGTCCAACAGTCTGATTATTTTTAAATCCTGTAATGTTTTGAAGCATATTCCAACTCCTGTACATGTTTCTGGGCCTAAAGAACAAAAAGTAGGCCCTTTAGTACCATGGCATTTTTGCTTCTTGGATTTCTTGCAATGTGTGCAATCTAGTGTCTTATAGAAAGACCACTTCTACTTGACTGTTTAAAAAGAAAGAAAACACTGCTTCTCTTTTCTTTCTGTTTTTTTATGCTATTCACATTTATCGTTGCTACTGAGAGAGGAAAATCCATTGGGCTGGATATTCAAACTGCGCCATTCTTAGGCGCAAGCCCTTGCGCTTTGTAAAATAGTTGTGCAGGGGTGTGGCTGGGGTGATATTCAAAGGAATTGAGCTACTGAGCAACTCCTTTGAATATCACCCCCCAGCCACAGCCACTGTGCATGGTGCAGTGGAACTTGCACCACCGCAAGTTGTCAGAGTGGAGCATACAACTTGAAGTGGCGCAAGTACCATTGCGCCATGTGCAAAATCCCCATATTCAAAAGATGACATGTAAATGGGGCTTAATTCATGCAAGGCGAAGGGGGGCCATTTGCATCTGATTATGGCCCCATTTGCATGCCATTAGCATGCAGGTGCGCCGATCCCTGAGGACTTGCACCTGGTGCCCTGCCAGACAGCAGCCATCGGGGACCGATGCCCCCTGCAGCCCGATCATGGGCAAAAGAGTGAAAATCCCCACCACCACCCTCCACTGGCCAAATTGTGGGCAACAGCAGAAATGTCCTCCCCCCACCAGCCCGACCTGCGGGCTGCATTAGTTAAAAACAACCCCCTGAATACATCCCTGGTGGTCCAGTGGACCAAAAGCTGATCACGGGCTGTATCAGTGTAAATACAACCCCTCCTCCCAAACATAGCCCTGGTGGTCCAGTGGACCGAAACTTCTGTTCGCGGATGTATGCAGTAAATACCCCCAACACATCCCTGGTGCCTAGTGTTCCCCACCCCACCCACCCATGAAGCCCCACCACCCGCTCCCCGGCAGCCGGGCGGGTGGCAGCATCCACCCACCTGCCGCCCCACCACCCGCCGACTGACTGCCGGTAGGGCTGCATACCCATTGGTGCAGAGCAAGAGCCAAGGGTTACTGCTTACATCCCACAAACGGGGTTTGGTCCACTGGACCACCAGGGCTATGTTTGGGAGGAGGGGTTGTATTTAACTGATACAGCCTGCAATCAGGCTTTTCGGTCCACTGGACCACCAGGAATGTATTCGGGGGTGTTTTAAACTAATGCAGCCCATGTGGTGAAGCTGGTTGGGGGACATTTCTGCTGTTGCCCACACATTGGGCCACTGGGGGTGGTGGTGGGATTTTCACTCTTTGCCCATGATCAGGCTGCAGGGGGCACAGGGAGGTTGGGGCCAGCCACAGGTGGCAGCTGCTGTGTTGCGCCCTGCAATGCAGCTGCTCACCTGTGGGTGGCCCTCAACTTGAGCCTTTTTTTTGGGCTCAAAGTTGTGCAGGCGCAGGTTGGGGGTTGCACCTGCACAACTCTGCACAGCCCGGCTGAATATCGGGCTGTGCAGTTTATGCATGGTTCCTCCCCCTCCAGTTCAGCATGCATTCATTTGCATTGCGCTGTTGCTCAGCATGTTTTCTGTGGCGCAACTGTCTCCTGCTGAATATCGCAGAATGGAGCAAGTTTGGACTTGCACAGGTGCAACCCTATGGCGCATGGCACAACCCTTTTGAATATCTGGCCCATAGTGTTTAAAAGTAAGTCATATAATCATCCCTAAAAAAAAAAAAGAGTGCTATTTTGGTTTTTGTCTTTGCCTTTTTGACCTTCTGTTTTTTTTTTTTTTTTTTTATACAGGTGATTCTCTTCCTCTGACTGAGCTTGAGCCTGATTTTCTATAACCTCTCCTTCTAGGTCTGACAAAAGCTGAACTTGTGAGGACCATAAAGTGGAATCCTCAGAATCCTGGTCTGAGTTTTCCTGACTGATATTTAAAGTTTCGTATTTATAGGTGAGAGATATTTCTGTTCTTTTGGGTAGTTTTGATACTGGTTGACACTTCGTATAAGTTGGTTGACTCACGCCTCACAGGGCACACCCACTTTGACAACTTTTTGAAAAGCCTAGGCCTAAAGATTGCCTTCCAGTTCAGACACACATCCTTGTTGTCCAGTACTGCAGAGAGGCACGGGGTCATAATGTAGCAAGACATTGTGCCGCATGGCAAAATAACACTGCCAATACAGTACAATATTGCCATGCAGCATAATTCTTTTTTCTCTGGGGGATCTGCCCCCATACCCCCATTATGGAGGGCTGCACCTCCAGATCCCCCCCACTAAAGATTATCAACTCTGGGGGGGCCAACTTGGGGAGTGCACAAATTGTGATGGAAAAATAAAATGTCTGGGATTGGGAATCAAACCTGGTCCCAGATGCAGTGCCTGGGTTCCTGCTGCTGTCTCTTAGTCATGTGAGCCATGGCAGTTGCTCTGTGGAACTCACTCCCAGCTGAGGTCTTATCCTCTGCCTGGGAGTGTATGAATGGTGCAATACTGCGTACAGCAGTATACGTGGTATTGTACCATTCGCTGTCCTGGACAGTGCACTTCCGGGTTAGCTATAATGTCATATGTTATTAAGTGTATAACATTATGACCTGGTAGGCTGAAGGCAGAAAGTGAGAGAAAGTGAAATCAAATCTATGATATTTCTTTTTTTGACTAAGTGGGCATCTTCCTCCATGGTGTCTTCAAGTCCCCAGATTGCATAAATTAGTTGTGCTTTGCAAGAGGATAGCCAGGCTGATACTTGGCTGCCATTATGACACATGTCATTGTAAGCTCTAGAATGCATTAAACTGGTTGTCCCCACATGACAAGAGGAACTGCACTACATTCTGGTCTTCCTGAAGTGCATCAAAGGCATTGTCCCCTATCATATGCACTCAATGGTTACCCACAGGTCCTATCCTATATTCTTGCACTCAGCTGGATTACTGAAGCTGAGTGTCCTATGCATAAACATGGCTGATGGTTCACTCACCTTCTGAAACAGATATCTGACTGATTAACACTCCCTGCCAGAGTATGTATTCCTTGTAAACTACCCCTTTCTTTTCAGTAAAAAAGTTATGGGAAGAGTCTTTTCAGTCTCCTCTGGACAGAAACCTTACTGTTATCATATCAGGGGTGTAACATTGATTTAAATAACTGTAAGCTTCTGCCCATATACCCCCTGTGCTGTGCCTTACCATGCATTTTGTTATGCCTATGTAAACATAAAATGTCTTGTAAGTGCCCTGTGCACCCCTGGTGGCATTCACCAAGGCATGCAGGCACCTTGTGTGAGGGATCCCCATGCTCTATGCATGGATCCACACTGGGAGCAGGATGGGGCATGCCTGGGTGGTGCACCTATGCCATGTGTATGCACGATGCCACTTGCTTGCTGCACTAGCATGAGTATTCTTCTCAAGGGGTAACCTGCTGTAAGTCACTACGTACCCCCCAAGTTTGATTGTGGGGTGTGGCAGTTATGGAATCTCCCCACAGATGCTTGCCACAGCCCACTGGGTTACCTGGGAGGGGCTTTGGCCAGTCAGACAAATGCCTGTTGTCTGATCCAGGTGGGCTGAGAGCCATCCCAGGCTCCCCAGCCCCAGAGCATAAGGGATCCACAAAGTGAAAATGGGACAGGCATCCTATTGGATGCCTACCCATGGTCCCCCTCTACCTATGCACTGCCACATTCCTCAGTCATGTGACTGCACCACCAGCGGGGTGCAGACAAGTGGATGGTGGTGGTGAATGCTGACCAGCGCATGCCTGTGTAGGGGTGCAGTGCTGCTCGGGCAGATACACATGTTTCATGTGTAATTGCCACCCATTCATGAATAGTCCCCTTTATTTTGTATTGTGCCATTTTGATGCCTCGAGTCATGTCTGAAAATGGTCTCTGGGACCAGTGTATTCACCTGGTTAACAAATACATACTGTAAATAAATGAATATTTTTAAAAAGTCTATGTAGGAATAGGAGGTTTAGATATGTTTTTCAGCATATTGAAACCCCTTTTGCAACTGCAAAATGGTTTAGTGAGTCACTGTAATACCAATTTGATACCCCAAAGCTGGACAGGACAGCAAAGTGCCATACTGGATGGCATACTGGATGGCATAGTAGGTGAGTTACAAACCCATTTGTGACCAGCCCTAAACTATGCAGGTGCACCTATGCAAAGCAGTTGATACCACCTTGCATATGAGCACACCAGCATATTGGTACATTTGCAGAGGCAGAAAGTACCCTTCAGTGCTGTGCTAATTATCACCTTGAACTCCCTATTCATGGCCTCCCCGTGCTCCTGAATACCTCACCAAGAATATTTAAAGTTTCCCTGGTGTCCAGTGGTCAAGTCCACTTCTAAACAGCCAATCCGTATTTATTAAATTATCACAGGTGTCTAGTGGTCCCCCTCCCATGAACAATCCTGCCAATATTAGTTAAACTATCCTTGATATCCAGTGGTGCCTCAGCCCTCAAACACCCTTGCCAATATTTATTAAATTATCTCTGGTGTCCAGTGGTCCCCAGTCCCCTATACTTACCCAACCTCCCCACTCTATCCCAGCAATGCTTTCCAATAGGTCAGAATTCCCCTTCTGACCCACCCTCCCTGTCCCCAGTGCCCCCCCTTGATGATCAGCACAGCTGATTACAGTATGCACACAATAGTGAACTGTCAGTCAGCAGCCAGCTGTGGAGGTGGGATGAGGGTTAATGCCATTCACTGAAGGAGGGGACTGTGGGGATAGGGATTATTCAATAAATACTGGCAAGGGAATTTGTGGTGAGAGGACCACTGGACACCAGGAATAATTTAATATACAGTAAATAGTGACAGGGCTGCTCTGGTGTGGGAGGGCTATTGGACTCCAGATAAAAGGTAGTAAATACTGGCAGTGGTATTCACTGGGGGGGGGACCACTGGACACCAGGGAAAAGGTAATAATTACTGGCATGGGTGTTCACAAGGGACACCACTGGACACCATGGAATAGTTATTCAATATTGGTGGGTTGTTCAGCAGTGAAGGGCACTAGGCCACCAGTACAGGTAGCCCTGACAGATACTGGGGTCAAAAACTCTGTTTGCTTCTGGCCTGTAATGAGGCCCTAATAAGATGCAAGTTGCCTAACAGTGCCGTGCTATGGGGTCATTTGCATCTTAAAGCATGAATATGGTAGATTGCTGCACAGGAAAGTCATCATGCCTCATTGAAGTTGTAAATAATAACATGTACAGAGACAGATTTGGTTCACCTTCCTTTACAGCTCCCATTTACAGTTAAAGGCAAGAAGATTATGCTTGAAGGGGCTGTTTTAGAAAAGATAAATAACGTGTTATGTAATAGAGACATCAGTGATAGGTTAACTATAGTTCAACAATCAGCAAATACTAAAGAAGAGTATGAAACCTTAAACATGTATTTAGTTTGTTGTATCCTATAATGCACATAAGGAAATCTGAATCTTCCAGAGGAAAACTTTATACAGGGTTTAATCAGACCTGCAAAAAGAAGTCTATCAAAAACAATAAGGTAGACAAAAGCAATCCTTCCAGACTAAATTTTAATAAACTAGATATTAAAAGAATGTATTATGTTAGCTGTTAAAATGGGAAAAAGAAAATTACCACCTGATACTCAGAAAGAAATGTACAGAGCTATTAATACAAATAATAAGACACATTTCCGGATGATAGTAACTAAAGGCACCTATTCAGTGCATTTGTCACTCCTAGTAAATGTACCAGAGGAAAAGTGGATTAAGCATTATAAAAAAACATATTTTTAAATGTGGAGAGACCTAATATAACAAATCTAAATTTAGTTCTTGATTATTCGAGTGATCCACTTGTCTTCACAACTGGGCCCTATTCACGAATGGTACAGAGTGTCTATGCGCTGCGTAACCCCAGCACATAGCCCACCCGCACCTGTCCACACCTGCCAGCACCCACTGTGCCCTCTTTGTGGAATTTATGATGCCACTACACCCACCCTATACACCTGAACCCACGGCTGAATGCACAGCACTGCATGGAGCTGGCAAGGAGCCAGCACCAGGGATGTGTCTACACTCCGTGTCATGCATGATGGTGCTGGTGTAGAGTGTGGGGGCGGTGATGGATTTGCCTTCTGCAGGCAGTCTTAAATTATACTCACCCCCCCCCCCAGTATGCTGCCATTGGTTGCAGCAAAGATGGCAGGGGTCAACCAACCCTACACTGAGCCTGCCCCTGATGTTGGGGTACATTTTGAGGGCTAGGGACAGTCATCTGATGGACTCCCAGTCAACTGTGGTGTAGGTGCATTCATGCTTGCCACCCACATGGCACCCCATGGGTGCAGTGGATCCAGCAAGGGACCCAGGATGGGCAGCTGATTGGCTGCCTGTCTAGTTCCATAGATCTGCACCAGACCACCCTCCTGTGAACCTGTGCACTGGGGGGGTGGCAGACAGGAGATGTGCATTGGTTGCTGTTTGAGAATGCGGGCCACATGCAGAACTCCTGATGGTGAGAAGCAGCATGTAACCCCGCCTGCATTAGTGAATGGCCCCAGTGAGTGAGGTTGAGGAGGCTATTATAATGTTTGCCTCTAATAAAGCTCAATGTCAAGATGACATTCCATGTGAACTACTTAACAAGAATTTAAACTTATGGATACCGGTATTAACCACCTTCTTCAACAATACCTTATGGCAAATATTTATTCCATCTTCATGGTGAAAAAAATTATAGTACATAGTTGGCCTTTGTTCTGTATAGATTTCAGTCTCAGCTGAAATATTGTTGTACTACAAGGTCATGGAACATTTTTGTACCCTTCTGTAGTGCAACAGTATTCCAACTGATCAGAAATATTCATTGCACCAAGTATTTTGCACCACCCTGCTACTCACACAGCAATCCATTCAAGTTTTGAATTAAAACTGCTGGTACATTCACTGCTGCCGCTGAACACTATGAGATCATTTTTCCTTTAAAAACACGAAAACCAAAAAAAACCTATAGTATAGAAAATACTGATTGGGCAGCTGCATGCTCAACCAGACTGTGCTGCCACCACAGCCTTGTGATTACATTGGACGACTTGAGCATTGATCCTGAAATTCAATGTTACCAGAATGTCTATGTGGCAGCACAGTATGGTTGTTCATAGCCCCCCAACAAGTATTCTTTATATAGTCCTTGGTCACAAGAAAGGGTCACTCGATGACTCAAACACTTTTTGCTCAATTATCTTGTTGGACTCAATAGCAAAATCTTTTCTAGAATTCTTCTTTTTAGACTAACTTTATGGCTTGAAGCATCTAATTCACTATCACAAACAAAGGTAGGCTTTAGAACTGCATCTTCATCTATCAAAAACATTTTTGTACTATTTTGTTTCTTGGAAAATACTATAAACTAATATTTATCAAATTACATGCACTGTTTAAGGAATTTTTGCTGCATTTGATTCCTTAAACAGAAATAAACTTTAGGATATTGAACTTTCTTTCTGTTATCGGTGGCTTGCCTATGCACCACAGATCTGTGGTGCATAGGGAATTCTAAGTGTCATTTCCATGCACTGGGGACCCGTAGAGCCCTGCATATATGCATGGAATGGACATGTGTCACTTCCACACTGGACCCCTCTGCTGGTTTCATGGTTACATTCTGAGATGGTCTAACAGAGTGTTGGAGGCATTCCAGCAATCCATGCCATTCACAATGACATAGAGTGCTGGGTGAGGGAGGTGCACAATACAGCAATAGGGACCCTGTTGTAATTGTTGTATGTCATCCACAGCATACCCCTGTTGGCCATGGGAACCAGTAGCCCCACCCCACTGTGCTGCCCCAACCACCTGGTCAGGCAGGGAGGGCTGGGGACAGCCAGTTGGGCACTTGCCCAACACTGTACAAATTTGGCAGCCACAACATCTCACAAGTCACTGCTCTGTGCAGAGCGGGAGATTTACCGCAGGATCAGATTGGGCATTCAACTGAATGCCTGCTTGTGTCATCCAGTCCACACTGATCCATGATCCTGCACACAGGGGGGCAGGCCACAAACAGGTGCCCAGAGTTGCAAATGCTGGCCAAAGTGCTTCCGGCCACAGGTGCAATGCCACACAAACTGGGATTGTTCCTCTTGCAAAGGCCTCGATACGATTACATTGGCCATTGTACTTGCTCTTTTGATTTTGATTTCAGCTTTATGAGCAAAATACAGCAGGGGTGAGATATGATAATCATGGGAATTTGTCCTCCCATTTGTAGAATGTAGCAGGAAGCAGACAGTGGGTGAAACAAGGATGTCTTCCAGCCCCCACCCTCTTCAAAATCTATGTCAGTTCTCTTTTACAAAACAATTTAATTTGTGGGTTTGACCCACCTAAAATTAAAAATAATCCTTTCTACATGTTAGCATACTCAAATGGTATAGTTTTACTTTCCTTATACCCAAGAGGGTTGCAACAAAAAAAATAATGCATTTAAAGCTAGCTGTGATTTGGACCTGAAAATCAATCTTAACAAAAAAAGTACTCATATCTGGATAAAAAGTAATTGTTTTATACTGACAGAGGAAAATACAAGTTGTGAGGGATTATATTTATTTAGGAACAAAAATGATAAATAATGGAAAATGGGCCAACATGCAAAGTTTACAGTCCTCAAAAGCAGTTCATGCTTTGACGAAATTCATTTACAACTGTGGTGGAAACTCCTTTATACATGCCTTGGTTGCAGTGGAAATGGCAGTTAACCTATTATTACAGTAGCTGATATATAGGGAGCAATTTATACTCAAGATTTAAGAAAGCCCCTACTATAGATCAATAAGGCCCTTTTAAAAGTATCTACTGTATGTCTATCTCTGCTGTAATGGTCACAGCCAAATTATGAATAATTGACCTACACTCACAAGTTAAGTAAAAACTGATTTTGTATTGGCTCACAATGATCAACATAAGTATGACTTGCTTCCCCATGTCCAGTCTTCTGTTTGTTATGATGTCTGATACAAAAGTTTAAAGATAGTAACTTACTTCCATTTATGTAGAGACAGATTTTACAAGAAATATAAATATTTCTTCAACATATTTGAGTATAATTAAGACAAACATTTCTCAAAAGGCACAAATATCTGAAATGAACATTCTGGGGCAACTAAAGTGTTCTGCCTGGTTTAGGGAGAACAAATTTTGCCATGGACTTGAAGGTTACCTTTTGCTTCCTATATGTCTGGAATCCAGCACACAATTATGTTAATTAGACTTTAATTATTTGCACTAAATTTTTGGAATTAAGAAACAGCACTTGCTGTCATGATTAGGCGGGAACATTTTTATGTCACTGTTACTTGGTCATGAGGAAATTTAACATCACCTAGTTGTTCAGTGGCTTTTATATGAAATTTGGAGAAAACTTTAGATTGGTACTCATTTACAGATTTATGCCAAGAAACCACTTTTTTATCATATAAGATTTTATTAGTTTTCCAAGTACATCCAACCAAGGTAGAAGCACTCAGGCATGCCTCATACATGTGAACATAAATATCACAAGTATGTTTATGAGCAAGAATACCATACATACATGATTGGGATATCTCGTAGCAACATCTGCCAGGAAGTTTACATCTTCCTTGCTATCCCCTTTATACATTACATAGCCTTACATTAAGATCACACAACTGTGAACCGTATCTATATACACCAGGCAGTATTTAAGATTAGTACCATCGCCAACCAGGGAAATCTCCAGGGACTAACTGCTCATAAAATGAACTTAAATGACCTGGGCCAGGGTCTTCATATTTCTTCTTATTAGTCCGACCATCCAAATCTTCTCAGAATGTAGATCTGAAGCGTATAATGCCAAGGTAGAAAGTAAGGACAGATTGACAGTAGCTTGGACAATGTGAGGTGACTGCACAATCTGCACCTGACAATGGGCATCCATTGCTGGAGTAAGAGAAAAATATGAAGGCAAGACTATTAGAGGATGTTTTGGGAGGGGTGGAACTGCACAGATATGCGAGTGCAAATAAACGTCCCATTTCTTATGAAATCTGGAGAGATGACCTTTCCCAGTCACAGAGAGCCTTTCAAAAGTAGCCAGCCACACCATTGCTGCCCACCAGCAAGTGATCATAGGAGGGGTAGGCAACCTCCATTTCATCAGTATAGCCCTCTTGGCTTCCATGATAGCCACCAACACCCAGGTCTTAGAGGACACAGACAGTGGGCCCAGGATAGAGACATCCCCCAGCACCAGAGTCTGCTGAGCAGTTGACAAGGGTCTACTGACAATTTTAGAGCAGTCCTCCAACACCTGCTGCCAGAATGCCAAATTGCTGGGCAAGTCCATAGAATATGAAGTAAGTGGGCAGGGGAGGCACTGCACCTCCAGCACTTATCATGTTTCATAATGTTCAATTTATGAAGCACTGCAGGTGTCTTTTACCACCTGAGCAGAATTTTCAACTGAATCAATTGACTTTTGGCATCCTCACATGCCAAGTGGGCAGCTTTCAAGCAGTCACTCCAATGCTGCTGGGAAAGGGGACATCAAAATTCAGCTTCCCAGGCCGTTCAGCTGGACAGCGTAGTGTCGGGTTGGGCATCCCTTATTACCTTGTACAAGGTTCCCACCAAGCCTCTACCCTTGCCAGGCTCATGAAGGGTGGCCAGGCATTTCCACCTCCCTGTACCCATAGATGCCGTCAAAAGAGATGCAGTTGTGCTCTGGATTTGGAGATACCTCCAGAAATCTTGGGTTTTTATTCCATACCTCTCTCACAGCTGTTCAAAGGACATAACTGTTGCACCATCAGAGGAGGAGGAGATCCCTCACCACCCGTATACCACTAGTGGCCCAGTGTTTCCAGTAGACAGGTCTGCGGTCCACCGTTATGAGTTGATTATTCCACAGAGGGGCATACGAAATCAGGGGAGGTATGCTCCTCTTGGAGTACCAGTGAGGGCCATTTTCCATCGCCAAGCCCTACAGGTTTCTGTCATAATAGGAGTGAGCATGCCTCCTGCCGGCTTTTTATCGGTAAGCAGAGAAAAGAGTGAGTTATTGGGTAGGAGAGCTGCTTCTAATCGAACTCATTGAGGAGGAGGAGGAGACAAGGGGGCAGCAAACCAATGGGTAGCCTATGCCATGCAAATGGCTAGGTGGTATCCCATAAACCATGGGAGTCCCAGACCTCCCCTGTTCCAGTGTGCCCATAGTTTGGCCAGTTCCAGTGTACCTTTTTGCCTTCCCATAAGAAGGAGGAGATTAGTTTATCCAGTTGCTGGTAGTGCCTAGGGGTTACGGGGGTGGAGATGTTGCTAAGGAGGTACGAAACCCTAAAAAAAATGAACATCCGGATAGCCTCTATCTTACCCTTCAGGGAGAGCAGCAACCTTCTCCATCTCTGAACCTCAGCCATAATGGCTGTAATCAAGGGGGAAAAGTTGGACTTTTCTAAATCCCACCAGTCAGAGGGGATAAAGATCCCAAGGTATGAAAATCCCTGGGGTGCCTAGGTAATGTTCGTATTTCATAGACACTCTCTACTACACTTTGCATTTGGGGGGATAAGATTGTCTTCTTTTGGTTAATTACCAGTCCAGAGAGGGAGGCAAACTCCTGCAGCACCTTGAGAATTGTAGGGATGGAACATTCTTGGTTAGACAGGGTAAGCAACATATCATCCACATAGGCATTTACCAGGAGGCAGTGCTCTTTCACTGGGATCCAAGTAATGTCTGGGGTGTTTAGTAGCTTCCATATCAGGGGGTCCAGACCCAAAATAAAAAGAAGGGGGGAGAGAGGGCAGCCTTGTCTAGTGTCCCTCTGTAGAGGGAAGGGCTGGGATACATCTCAGTTGGTTACAATTTTCTCTGTAGGCAGGTGAGAGAGAGTGAAGACCCAGAAACAAAACCCTGGCCCAAACCCATAAAGAGGTAATACTGCATGTAGATATCCCCACTCTAAAGAATCAAAAGCCTTGGCAAAATCTATGGCCAAGGCTGCCATAGGAGTGTCCGAGTGCAAGGCTAGCCTCTTTAAGTTAAGGACTAATCGGAGACTGTCTGCCCCGATTTCCCCTAACAAAAACCATCCAGTGAGGGGTGTATCACCATTGGTAGAAGTGGGGTGAGCCTATTTGACAGGACTTTAGCTAGCAATTTGGTGTCCAACGACAGCAAAGAAATCAGCTGAAAATTGGCACAATTCATTGCATCCGAGGATTTCTTAGGAATTATGGTCACCAGGGCCTCCCGCATGGTAGGAGGGAGAACTGTGGATGCCTGAGCTTCTTGCAGAGCCTGTAGGAGTGAAACAGTGATTTCTATTTGTAGTAGTTGATATAACTCCACTGTCATACCATCTGGGCCTGGTGCTTTTCCTTTGGCCAGCTGGGACAACACAGAGCGAAGTTCCTCCACAGTAACTGGGGCATCTACAGCCACTCTTTGCTCTGGAGAAATATTAGGAAGAGAGACCCCATTACACAGCATGGATAGTCGGGTGATGAGCTCCGTGTCTGATAGCTGGGCTTTCGATCGTAAAGCTTCTGGTAAAAATTCTGCATTACCTCATTAATGGCCTTGGTTGTAGACACTACTCTGCCCTGTTGGTTTTTCAGAGCTAGGATTCTTGAGGATGCTTGCTGCTTGCGAAGGTAATATGCAAGGAGTTTGCCCCCCTTGTCCCCTCCCTCCCAGGATTTGTGTTTGGCTCAGATTAACTGCCAAGCAGCCTTCTCATTGAGCAAGGTATTTAGTTGGTATTTTATACGAGTGATATTGGACAGGACAGGGGAGTTAAGCAGATCTTGAGATTTTGCTTTAAACTGTCTCTCCAGAGTCACCAGTTCTGTCTGTAGTGAAGAAATAGTCTTTGTTCTGGCCTTGTTCCTGGCCCGTGAAAGATATAATTCTTCCTCGCAGGACAGCTTTAAATGCCTCCCATAATACTGAAGCTGTGGTTTCTCCCAGGATGTTAAAAGCAAAATAATTTTCAGCTTCCTTTTTGATGTAGGCTTGAAAGATTTTGTCTTGCAGCAAGGTGGGATTACATTGCCATCTTGTGGTAGGAGCACCCTGACCCAGTGGGAAGTACAAGATAGAGACTGGTGCATGGTCTGAAATTAATGTGCTACCTATAGAGGCGTTGATTACCCCCGGCTCAGCTGCATAGTTTATGAGCCAGAAGTCCAGTCTGCTATGCGTGTGGTGTACTGCCGAGTAAAAAGAATAATCTCACCCCTGAGGGTTGGCCCTCCTGCAGGAGTCACAGAGGCTCCATTCTGTCACCAAGTCAGTAAGACTGGCTAGGCTTGGGATGGGCTTGTGGGGTGAGTAGGGATTTATCAAGGAAAATGTCTAGGATTAAGTTGTGATCCCCTCCGAGTAAAATAGGGATGTCAGAGAAGCCACTCATCAAGTCCAAGAAGGCTTGGTTGAGGTCTGAGTATACCTCCCCAACATTCGTGTTGTGGCCATAGATATTGGCCACCAGTAGTCTGCCTCCTGGATATGATATCTGAGTTGCTATCCAGCGCCCTTGTACGTCCGAGCGCTTATCTTCTACCCCCCATGGCATAGATTTTCTTATTAAAATGGCCATTCCCCTGGATTTGGTTGTGGCACAACTGGAAATCACTGTCCCCACCCATAGCTTCTTCGGCCACTGTACAGTCTGGCTGGTAATGTGCATCTCCTGGAGAAGGGCCACATACACCCCCATAGAACTCAGGTATTGAAGGACTTTAGTTCATTTAGCTGGATGATTAAGCCCCTTCACATTCCAGGAGATGCACCTCCTGCCGTGACCCAGCCGGGGTTTTGCAGAGGCTGTCATACCTCCACTTGTCAGCAAAAATTAAGATTAGGAAGGTACTCACCCTGATGTCACCTTGGGGGTATCAAGCACAGTGGCCAAGAGCTCGGGGTAAAAGAAAGTACCCGTCTGACGACTGTATACAACGGGTGGCGACTGCGATAGCAATGTAGTAAGGTTCAGAGTGTGAGCAGTTATTGTTCCACCTGAGTCCCACCTGTTTGGGGATAAAGTAAAAAGAAAACACAAACACAATCTCTATTATATTGTATAACAATCTTAAGGTTGCAAAGCTCAGAACTGTAACAGTGAAATCTAAGCTCTTATTAGAGCACTCTAAAACACAACAGTTACTGATGTTGAAGTAAACGTGCGAAAGAAGTCACCCAGAATGAGGGTGCCTCATGCCACACTGCTTCAGACACCAGAGAAATCAAGGGAGAGGTTACACCAATATGACAGTAACCTGTCCCAACCTGGCCTAGTGGATTTCTATGGCTAATTGGGATCCGGAGAGTCCAGGTGAGAAAGAGAGACCTGCCCTAAAGATAGGGCAACCACCAACTACCTATCCACTGGGGAAAAGAAAGAGGATTGGGGGGGGGGAGGGGGGTTTTGGGGAAAAGGATAGAAAGAAAAAAGGGGGGAATGGAGAGAGAGAGAGGAGGGGTGAAGTGGGGGAGAGTGCTGAGGCTAGCACTAGTTTATCAATACCTTAGAAGTTTGAGGGGAAACCTTCCAAAAAGGAATGCAGCTTGCAGAAGGCAGGTGACATGTATCTAGCATTCCACTCAGCCATTTGCCCGGGGCCCCACAGTCAGGCCAATGAATTGCCTGCCTGGGTCCTCATGCCCCCTGCAAAGCAAACCAACCGCTATCGAAGGCCTGAGTAATATTGAAAAGGGGGCAGGGAATGCACATGGGAAGTGTTGAAAAGAGATAGGGAGCACTCATGGGGGGGTCTACACTGTGCTGCACCATGGAACCCATACATAACATCATCCAAACTGGAGGGGTGGTCTAGGAGTGCAACAATGAGATAGGGTATCCGCGCATGCTACTCCATTACCCACATAACCTGCTCAAAGGAAATGAAAAGAGAGTCACAAGTTAATTCAGCCAGCGAAGCCAAAAGTCCATTCAGCCTTCTGCTCCCGATGACGAGGATTGCTCTTTGGACTTAGGAATGGAGCTGCAAAAAGGCGAGTTAAGCGCCTCCACATAAGATTTAGTCCCAGGCATCAGGAGGCCCACCTCTATGACAGCTTCTTGCTCATTATCTTCCACTTCAGTCACCCAGTCCAAAATCTCCATGCCCTCCGTGGATTCCTTGACATCCTCCATCCAAGAAATTGGAGCTGCTTTTATTGCAGCTGCTTTGGCTTCCACTCTAGGGAGCTTGGCAGGAGGAGAAGCTACCACGTTGCCTGAAACAAGCTGATGAGGGTTCCTAGCCCATTGTCGTTGTCGACCCCGCGCGGGCAGGATTGCTCACTCACATTGCCCATTGTTGTCACCTCTTTTGTCTGGGTATACACCTCGACCTGGGGGGGCTTGCCTTGGGGCATTTGTCTGCCTGTTGCAATTCAGCTGGAGGAAATGAGGGGGTCTTCTTTGTGACCATGCTTGATCGATCGAGACTACCACCTCCCTGGGATCTGTTTCCCCTTTCGTTTGGTCCCTTTGGTGGATTTTCTGTCGGGGTCCAGAGGCATCTGGGGAGTGTGGATCTAGGTAGTAGGCCTGGCCATTGATTATTTACCCAGGCCTCTGCTTCCCTGGGTGATTCAGCCAGAAATGTTCTGCCATCCTTAGACAGCTGCAGGGCAGTCAGCCTCCTGAACCTGTACTGGAAAGAGTTAGCGGCCAGGCTCTTCTTCAGTGACCCAAATGCCTTCCTCTTCATTGCCACCTCCTGTGAGAAGTCCCAATAGAAGGAAATTATGTTGCCTTTCCAGGTGATCTCCCCTAAATCCCTGGTAACCCGCAGAAGCTTTTCTTTAACCGAATACTTCAATAAGTATGCAATGATCGTTCTAGGCCCATTTGCACCGTCAGTCCTGCTCACTACATGATGTGCTCTCTCCACCCCCACAGGTTCCTTCCACCTCTCACCTAGGAGCTGAGGTAACCAGTCATTCAGAAATTTCTCCATATTCGGCCCTTCAGCCCCCTCCAGCACCCTAGGATCCAGATATTATTAATCCTGCTCCTATTTTCTTGGTCCTCTGCCCTTTGCCACAGCCTGGAGAGTTTGTCTTCATGGTCTTTAAGCCTTTGCAGCACCATGAGGTGCTGTCTCTCCAGTTCCTCTGTTCGCTGATCGAGAACATTTTGGTGATCTTCCAGTTTACAGACATCAGCAACATTTCCAGCCAAGGTTGCCCCTATGCTGTCCACTCTCACCAGGAGCACCTCCAACATCTTGGTGATGCTGGCTAAAGCCTCTCTGACTGGGGTTTGTTCCTGAGAGGGCAGTGGGAGGTGAGTAACCTGACCCATTGCGGTGTCTCCTGTGGCCTCCATCCTTAGAACCTTGACCCCAGTGTGAATAAGAATCAAAACACTCCTTGTCAGTAGCTTACCCAACAGATCATGAGCGTCCGGTGCACCCAAACCCTGCCCCACTAGTTCCAATGAGCGATGTAGGTTTACAATATTGCCGTTTCCCCGTGCTCTGGCCTATGCGGCCTTTCGCCTTATACTGCTCTAAACTACTCGCAGTTAATTTTCATTCAGCCAATGTGTTTCCCCACAATTAAACAGCTGTGCTAGCCTCACTTAGGGTAAAACTGGGATCCCCAGTGATTATTTGTATAGTTCAATCCGGCATTCTGGCAGATCGGCAGGAAAATAGTGCCAGGTCGGGACAGAGCCGAGAGATCACGCAGCGATCGCTCCAGGGTCCAAGCCATGCCCCCGTATATCTGCCAAGAAACCACTTGATAAATTTGTCTGTTTAAGACACTAAAAATGCAGCAAAGTTCATCAAGGCTGTAATCAAAAAGAGAAAGAGATTAAAGAGTTAAAGTATTTTCTGGGGGATCAGCACACTGAATATTGTATTTTCTGCTTTTTTTGTTTAAAAAAAGCCCTTTTCTGTACAGAGAATATCTTCCATTATAAACCAAGAGTGCTCAGTGTATAAGCCATTCCGGTTTGACAAAAGATTTAAATGCCTTCATTTTGTTAGGCATTAGCTAATGCACTTTTCTTCACTCCTCCCCAGTCAATAAAAAACACTAGGCTTAAACAAAGTATTATTAAACTATATTTATTATATACCATATAAGCTTTTTGGGTGACTTATGTGCTTGCCTGTTCATAACCATAAGGCTGCTCTGAAATCAGTGCTGCTTTTTAAAAATGGTATAATTGTAGCATGATTGATATGCAGTGTTGTAATGATTCACGTGTCCAGTTTTGTATGGCTGAACAATAAACATTACTACTACTGTTTCAAAACAGTATTACTTCTCACAACCTTAAAGAGTGAAGGGGTAATTGTTGCAGTGCCATCCTGAGAAATCACTTTAACTAAATGTCAGGTGTGAATGAGCACAGCAGTTATTAACATTACAGCAGGATTCATGTCTTTCACCACAACACAAAGTTATAGAACCTGGAAACCTTACAGCACAGAGCTACTCTTCCTGAGTTCTGCACAGATTTAAATGATCAATTTAAGCACTTTTTTACATTACTGTCATTAAAAATGACAAAATGACACCCAGAGATCTGTTTGTCTTCCAGTTTCTTCCAACAGGCACAGAGCAAGAAAAAAAACAAAAATAATCTTTACAGACCTCAGCAATGTGACAGTCTCCCTGGCTTCTTCATACAGCAGATGAAAGATAATAGCACTCCAGATGATATCACCATGATGGAGATATACTGATTACTACAGTGGACAGCAAGTCTCAGCATCTAGCAGTGTGGCTGATGCATATCACACAACAAATGACTAACAATGAAATGAAATGGTAGATGTTTGATACAAAACTCCAGACAGACACTGTTTTTGTAATATTATTTCACAAATGATGCTGATAGTTTTAGTTCTGTAAATTTCATCATACATGATCTTTAAGTTGCATCAGTCTTAGTAAGAGAAGGAATGCCAACAGATGTCATCAGTAATACAGTGGCAATGATGCTGATGATGGTAATGGAGCTTAGGAAACAAAATGTTGAGGTTAGAGAGAAGAAGGAGGATGGAAATCATCATAGTTCATGTAGCTGCACAACACCATCATCCTCTGTTTATAGGATATTAAGCCCACTGATCCCCACACCTCGGAGAGGACACTAATCTATATTTACTGCCATCTCCAGGGGTGGTGACATGCTAGAGTTAGCCATCAGATGATCTCAAAAAAGTGATTCAACTATCACATTTCTCTCATCTAATCTATATAAATCAACAAAAAATATAAAGCTAACAGGTCTGAGGCTAAATAGTTAACACATGGGGAGGGTACCTGTGAGGAGTGTCAGCCTTGATATCATCCAATATGGCCAGGTGTACTGAACTCTGAGCAGTTCTGTTTCAGTGTGCTGCATCTTCAGCAGAATTGCTCTATTGCATTTAGTGATGCTTCGCTGTACTTCCACATCTTTCAGTTTATGATCTGAAAATAACAGGGAATGATAGCTCCTTTTCCTTTCTGGGGTTGGGTACTACCGGTATGTCAAAAAAAGGACGCTGTACCCGTGAGCTCACCGGTGCCTATTTCACTGAGAAACACCCCACTAGAAGCTAGAAAGCCATGACAAATTCAAACACCTTATCAGCCTGCCATTTAGTCCCCTAGTTCACCTGATTTATGGCTACAACAAACCTACTGATCTCCCCACTTTCTGCTAGACCGTCCAGTAAAGAGAGAAAGCTACATTCAGGTAATATTTTTACTTTTCTTTTTAAATATAAACCAGAATGCAAACCTGCAGGAAGAAAAGGAAATACCAGAGATGGTGTCCAGACAGAAATGCATTGGAGCAGATGGGGAGAATCAACAAATACATGAGAATGCAAAACAAATGGGTGGGGGTGATATGGGAGTGGGATACGGCCTTTCAGGCCTTACACCAAATTAATGCAAAGGCTAATTTTATTCAGCAAGATCAAGATTACTTAGCATCTGAAAATTTATCATCATCAGATCAATTTAACCAACAAGAAATTCAAGCAATTATAGGGGCAATGCTGGAGGTTGTGAGTAATTTGAAAACAGAGGTACTACAAACATTAGGGGAGATAAAATCCATAGTAACAGGCCTATTCACATTTTTAAATTAATTAAACTCTAAGCTGGAGCAGCTAACACTAAAAACTGAGGCAGCTGAAAATAGAACATTCACATTGGAAGACCTCATTAATCCTCTCCCGGTAAAACAAACACAGCTGGAAAAGGAAATGTAACTTTTACAAAACAAAATTGCAGTACAGGAAGACAGAGCATGAAGGGGTAATTTGAGACTGAATCAACTTCCAGAAGGAATGGAGTGCAATAGTCATCCTCTGCCTTTTTTTGAAAAACGTTTGACTGTAGCCATGAATAGAAGCTGCCCTAAAGAAAAAATACATTTAGACAGAGTCCATTGGGCTGGTAATCAATTTTCAAATAGCTTGTTTCCATGTACATTTTTTGTTAAACCGCATACAATTTTGGACAAAGAGGAAATATTGCAGAAGGCTCGTATGGGAAAAGGGTTGGTTTTTGAGAATGTCAAGTTTAATGTGTTCCCCAGTATGTATTTTTAAACAAGCACAAAGTGCAAATTATTCAGTCCAGTAAAAACAAAGTTATATCAAAGAGGAATCTACTTTTCAATGAGCTACCCAGCCAAATTAGGTTGCTGTAAAGGGCAAGTTGCATACCTTTGATGATACAGAAGAAGCGATGGAGACATTTGAACAAGAATACGGTGAAACTGCAATGAAGGAGCAAATGAATCAGCACAGAAAACATCCGTATTCACGTAATGCATGGACTAGTGATACTGACCCAAAAGCTGGCACCTAGTAGATATTATCATATGGTGCATAAATATCTCACTTATCTTCCCCTTTCATCTTTACTACTTACCAGAGATCTTTCTGTCATTGTAAAATTGCAGATGGCATCATCCTGTAGTATTTGGGCATTTATATGAAAGAAAGAAAGGAAAAAAAATTGCTTTTCAGATGTCCAGCAGCTATTATGATTTGTGAATGCACTGTAAGTTGCAATTGTGGATTTACTATGAATAGGGGTATGTTGACCAAACTATGGTGGCACGATTTGAGACATGAACTCCAAGATTTACAGGGAAAGCAAGAACTATATTATTAGAAGAATTACACAGCTACCTTACTTTCTCTCCATTTTTCTCTTTGCTTGGTAATTAAATAGGTCTCTGTGACCTTAAGATAAAAATTAACAGTATAGTAGTACAATACTTAAGGCTTTTTAGGAATAGAGATTTAGGCTTACATTGTGTCCACCTTCTACATATCTACCAAAAATTATAACAGAGATAATATTATTTAGGCATAGCTAAAAAACTTTATACAAGGGAGCTCACCACAGACCAGCTCTCAGAGGTAAGCGATGACAGAGTTTGTCACTGAAGATTTGGGGTGTGTGTTCCTGGAATCCTCATGATTCCAGCACTGGAGAGTTAAGCAGGTGGAGGGTGGAGGTAATGGGACTTTTCTCTTATTTCCTTTTTTCTTTTCTAATACAGTTTCCTCATACTACTGGCCTATAGATCTTGCTGATCAGATTTCAGATCAGAACAGAAAAAATAAAGATTATAAAATATGTAATATCTATTTTAATTTGGGGGGTCCAGGCATAATAAATAAACTTATGGGCTAAAATGACCAGCTGTCTACAGATTAAGTCCTGGAACATTAGAGGTCTCAAGAATAAAACTAAGATGCTTAAAACTATTAATTTTATGCAAAAAAAGGACAGATTGCTATGATTCAGGAGACTCAATTTCACCATACAAGCTCCACCTAGTTTTGTAATCACTGGGGCAAAGGGATATTATCTAATTTTGCACGTAACTCATGGGGAGTTGCCTTCACTTTCAATAAACAGATGCTCAACCCAAAAATAAATAAACATGATACTGATATACAAGGTTGATGGTCATAATGGAAATAAATATCCTGAAATTTAAGGCCAGTTTAGCAACTGTTTATGCCCCAAATGCAAACAACCCAAATTTGTTTACTTAATTTTTTTAACACTATCCACTTTTCCCCCATCATATATAATAGAGGGGACTTTAATGTAGTTTTATATGCTCAAGATAAAGCATCTACAATTGACAAATCATACAACTACACGAATACTAATCAAAAAATACATATCTGAATTAAAGCATATTGATCCTTGGCTTATTAAATATCCAGATACAAAAACCTATTCATAATTTTCTTCAACCCAAATTTCCTATTCTCGGATTGATTATTTATTCAATTTCTGAATCTTTGAAATACACAATAGTAGATATACAGTATTCTGGGATTTTGATTTCTGGCCATTTACCTAGTATATTAAAAATCAAAATGACAGAAAATCTAAGTACAAATAAATACTGGCAAATGTATTACCCAATAATCAAAATTCCACAGATTTCACAGACATTAACTGAAGAGATACAAGAGTTTTTTTTTTCAAAATAATACAGAATTAATTACCCCCATGAATACTGTCTGGGATGTATTCAAACCTTGGGTACATGGCCATTTGATTATCTTTGAAAAATTAAGATACAAAAAGCAAAGTGTTATTATAAATCAGTTAATTTCAGATATAGCAACTCTTCAGAATATTCATAGCCATACTTTAAATAATAATGTTTACAATCAAATTGTACAATAGAAAGAACAATTAAATACTCCTCAGACAGATATTATTTCTAAGCAAATTTTGCTAACTAGATCCAACTATTTGAACTTATCAGATAAGCCATTAAAACTTTTAATATGGCAAACCAGAAGAGATCAATAAAAAAATTACATTTTGACAATTAAAAACTCACAAGACCATATAGTTGATGATCCAGTAGATATTAACTCTTGTTTTTTCAATTACTGTCAAGATTTGTATCAATTAGAAACATCTACAATAACTGAGGAAGAACTCTGAGTATATTTACAACAAAATCCTAGTCCTAAGAACTGGTGGCCAAAGTGAGCGAAATTCGCTTTGGTAGTAATCTGCAAAATTCCACCCATTTCACACAGTGAAATGCAAAATTTGCCTGGCAGAGTAGTGAAATTTTGCCCAGCAGAAGGGTGAAATGCCCCCTTCAGTGGTGAAATTTCAACTTCCATGGTGAAATCCCTCCTTCGGTGGCAAAATGTTGCCCATGGAAGGTGAAATTTCACACATGGAAGGTGGAATTTCACCAAGGAATGCAAAATTCTGCCTAATGCAGGAAATTTTGTGTATTGCTCTGCCAGGAGAATTTGGCCACTTTGCCAGCACTTTGTCAGATAAATTTAAATTCACTGCATCCCTACTCCTTAGGTTCCTATCAGATTTAGATGTGCATTAGAAAACAATATAATGAGTGAGGAAATTGAGCAGGCTATCAATGACCATCCAGGTAATAAATCTCCTGGCCCTGATGGACTGATTATAGAATTTTATAAGCATCTCAAAACACTACTCATACCTATAATGCAAAAGCTATTTGTCTCCTTCAATATTTCAAAATCACTTCCCAATTCCTTCCAGTAGGCCATTATTCATGTT
The DNA here is from genome assembly GCA_016271365.2 of Neoceratodus forsteri. Taxonomy (NCBI): domain Eukaryota; kingdom Metazoa; phylum Chordata; order Ceratodontiformes; family Ceratodontidae; genus Neoceratodus; species Neoceratodus forsteri. The sequence continues at coordinate 998,144,788 of CM057454.1, read as the reverse complement.
TTTCTTAAAAAAAAAAAATAAGGATCCATTCAGCTGTGCATCATACCACCCCATCTCCCTTTTAATTGTGGATTATACATTTTTTACTAAAATCTTATCTAAATGACTAGAATGTATACTAACTCATATAGTTAATATGGATCAGAATGGCTTTATTAAAGGAAGATCACTTAAGGAAAATATTAGGCTGGCATTAAATGTTATATCCCAACAAGAAACTGATGATGCAATACTGCTAGCCATCAATGCAGAGAAAGCCTTTAATCAGGTTGAGTGGAAATTTATGCTAGAAATTATAAGAGAGATGAGGTTTGGAGCACAGCTCAATAGATGGCTACAATTAATATAATGTATACCATCAGAATCAATCAAAACCAATCAAAATATTTCACAGCCATTTTTGCTGCATCATGGTACATGCCAAGGCTGTCCACTTTGATCCTTAATTTTCACCTTAGTAATTTAAAATCTAGCAGATAGAATTAGAAATCATCCAAATATACATGTGATCAATATTAACAATTCAATCAACAAAATCACTTTATTTGCTGTTGATATTTAGCATTTTGCATCTTTTCCTGATATTTCAATTAAAGAACTTATAAACACAACCAACCAATATGGTAAAATATCAGGATATAAAATAAACTGGGACAAAACTACAATACTGAAATTAAAGAATCATATAAATATTACCACGCCAGTGTGTTTCAACAGCCAGATTAAATCTCAAATTCAATGTCTAGGTGTCCAAATAACTTCTGACTATGCACAATGGATCTCTTTAAATTATGATCAACTATATATTGAGATTCAAACCGAATTTGATAGATGAAAGAATCTACTGCTAACAGTAATAGGCAGAATCAATATAGTAAAAATGAAAATTTTACCAAAATTATTATTTTTATATCAAGCACTTTCAACTACAGTTCCGCAGAAATATTTCAGTCAATTGAAAAAAATTATACATAAATTCATATGGAATCATAAATTGCTTTGAATAGCATATTCACCTCTTACAAAATCAAAAGAAGAAGCTGGATTGGCTTTGCTTAATATAAATAAATATTATTTAGTAGCTCTGATAACTCCAATATGGAAATGGATACATAATTTAAAGGTGTCTACTAATTCAATCCAGTTAGAACTAAACACTTATCCATATGTAAACATGACCCAATTATTATTTTTGGCTTATCAGAAAAGATTAAAACCATAAGCTTAGTATCCCTACGACCACAACTGTAATAGTATGGGATAAAGCACATCGGATACTTAAAAAGGACATAATACTTACAATATATGCACCTATCTACTTGAATTATAATTTTTTACCATCTACAACTGATCAGGTTTTCCAGCTTTGGAATTCTTGGGGATTCCAATAATTGAAAGATATGCTTATAGATAATAAAATTAAACCTTTTTCATTGCTTCAAAAATAATTCAATTTACTACAAACTCACTACTTTCAATATCTTTAAATAAGTAATTTTATTTAACAAAACATGAAAAAAAAATAACATCATCGATATTAAATTCCTTAGAAGAATACATCAAAAAAATGAATCTCTTTAATCTATAAAAATCTAGAAGATACCAACCATAAAGATCAACAAAAACTTATCCAAAAATTGGAAGCTGATTTGGGCATAATCATAACTGAAAGGGTCTGGCAATATGTAATTGCTACTTCTTCTGTTAATATCAAAGCAAGCAAATTACAACAAATTCAACTAAATACAATATACAGGACTTATTTCACTCCATCTTGATTGCACCATGTTAACCCAAACATTTCAGAGAAATGTTCTAGATGCACCAAAACATCTGGCACACTTATACACATGCTTCATTCATATCCATATCTCTCTAATGTTTGGTTTAAAATCTTACATATAATACAAAAAGCCATAAAAATTAATATTCAACTTACCACACCCCCATTAACAATATTTTTAATGCCATCTAACAAACTTAACACTAAACAAAAATTGTTTGAGACTATGGCTATAATAATTAAAAGAAAATGCATCCTTTTGAAATGAAAGGACAATTCTCCACCAAATATACAAACCTGGATTAACTTTATGGTGGATATGATGAACCTAGAGAAAATCCATTATATTAAGGAAGGAAAATTGGAATTATTTGAAAAAATATGGGTCTAGTTTCAAGGACTTAATCCAATAAGGTTTAACATAACACCTCAAAAAATGCTACTAACATAAATGTATAAAGTAAATCAAATAAAATTTAATTTAATATAGTATAGATAAAGCCTAGTCCCCTCAGCAATGATGAGAATATAATACTACCACTCTGACTCTCTTTGGTGCAAGCTGGGCTGGTAATATTTCTGAGCCAGAATAAAAAAAAATAAATAAATAGGTAACACATGCTGTTATGTAAATGTTGGCCATTGATGTCTAATATTATCATTTAGGAGAAAAGAAAGTATTTTATCATTGATGCAAGTTGCAGTGCCAATGTACCAAGTGCACAGTTGTATATACTATTACACAGTGGCTTTTCCATATTTGTATCAGCGTCTGCAGGACTGTGTCTCATGCAAATCCCTTCCCATATTTGTGGGTTACTATGCACAATTTATTTGCATTCCTTACAGTTGCAGTTTCTTTGAGACCTGGCAGAAACTGGGATAATCACTCTCAGTCAGAACAGTTTCCTGTCAACAGGTACAGAGGATCCAGCCATGATGCAACACAGTACTTTGGAATAAATAATGTCCCAATATACTGTATAACAAAGGGCTTAATTGCCATTAAATTATAATGTTCTTTGAAGCATATTGCAGTAGGGCTGGGTGAAATTGATCTTCTATCCCCCTTACTCACCCACTCCTCCAAAGACCCATGGTTCTTGGGGGATGGTGGGTGATGGGAGGGGGCAGTGGGGCACCTAGAAGATGAGGAACCACCAGCCACATGTTATCCACATACAGAATTGTTTTGCCACCCTAGCCATGGGACAGAAACCAGGTGGGAAAGAAGGAAGAATTGTGCAGGACAAGCCTGATTCAAGAAAGCAGGAAGGATGTATAAGAAAGGAGGAGAAGAAGAATATGCAGAGCAACAGGAGGATTCTGGTCACGTGAGACTCAATGTTGTGAGGACTGGTGGCACAGTCCATCAGTTCAAAGGGAACTGAAACCATGGTGAAATGCATGCCAGGAGCATCTGCAAGGAGAGATAAGGACAGAGTAGGATGGCTGGTGAGAAGAGATCAGGATTTTGCAGTGATCATTGTCCACCTTGGGACAAATGACATAGCAAATGGAACTGTGGAAAAAGCCAAGACAGATGTGAAGACCTTAGGGGAGAGCCTACATAAGTACACAACACACCTGGCCTTCTAAGAGGTGTTGCCAGTTTGGAGGAAGGGTGGAAGTGAGGACAAGCTCATGAATAAAGAGATCATGGAATTCAACTGGTGACTCCAGGGTTGGTGTGCAGACAATGGGATGCACTACATTGGAGACTACAGGACCTTTTGGGACAGGAAGTTCTTCAAACATGATGGTCTGCATCTCACCAGAAAAGGAGCTAGAGTGCTAAGGCAGAAGTTGGAGGTATTTGTGGAAGGTTTAAACTGGGAGGTCTCTAGCACAGAGAAGAACACCTAAATGAGGATGCAGCAGAAAGATATGAAGGTAAGGGATCAGTGAATGGAAGGGAGCCTCCCACAACATTGTGCTAAAGGTAACAGGCATGGCCATCAGCAAGGAGTGGCCATAGGTAAAAAAGGAGGGACCTCATGTCAAATAAAGGAGAGGCAGACACAGAATAAGGGGGATGGTACTGGAGTTATAGCAGAGGGGGAGGCTGTGATTGGAAGGCTATGTGCACTAATGCCCACAGTCTGGGTAGCAAAATCCTGGAACTTGTGGCATTAATGGTCTCTGTGGACCTGAATATCATGGCAGTCACAGATACATGGTGCAATAGCAACCATGCCTGGGAGCTAGCCATTCCAGGGTAAATGCTCCACAGATGGGACAGAGAAGACAGGAAGGGGGGAAGGGTGGCATTGTTCATCAGGGAAGGGATAAGAGCAGCAGTCCTACAGGACAAGAGGAGAAATGCAGAGGCACTGTGGGTAACCCTGGAAGTGTGGAGGGGGACAGTACTTAGAACAGAAGTGATATACAGGCCCACAGGACAGGCAGAGAATGTAGACAGAAAACTTCTGGAGACTATAGGGAACTTGGCAACAAAGGGTGAATTGCTGCTGATGGGTGACTTCAATTTGCCAGATGTGGAATAGAGCATCCCGGTGGCACCCTCTGCCAGGAGTAAGGGATTCCTGCAATCCCTGCAAGGGGCAGGTCTCACACAGCTAGTGAGGAGCCTACAAGGGAGAATGCAATTCTGGATCTTGTCCCACAATGGGGACAGGATAAAGGAAGTCACACTAGGGGACACCCTAGGGACTAGTGATCATTGAGATGTGGGGTTCACCATAAGGATGTCACAGGACACTAGCCACACAAGGACTAGAATCCTGGATTTTAGTAGGACAGACTTCGGTAAGATGAAGGATGAATGCAGTAAAGGCTATGCAGGGATATGATGACATAAGTGTGGTAGTGGAACAGTGGGATAAGATAAGGGAAGCACTGCACCTGGTATTAAACCATTGTACCAGGCCCTGCAGCAAGAGAAACAGGAAACCACTGCAGTTCTCGAGGGGAGTAGCAGAGCTAGTAAGAGGAAAAAAAGATGGCATTTCTGAGGTATGAGGCAACACAAAACAAGGAAGACTGGCAAGAATACTTGGAAAAATGAAAGCATGTGAACAAGGCAGTAAGGTTAGCAAAGGCCAAAACCAAGAAATAGCTAGCTAAATCAGTGAAGAAAGAAGGGAAGGCATTCTTTAGGTATGTTAGCGAGAGAAGAAAGACAGGGGGAGGGATTGTGAGACTTATGGAAGAGAAAGGCAGGGTAGTGGAGAAAGACATTGACAAGACAACCATCCTCAACAAATACTTCTGCTCTGTATTCACGGAAGAAGAAAATGGAGATGGTCCCCCATTAATGGAGATGATCAAACAGGGAGAAGGGGTGGACATCAGACCTTTTTCAGATTAAAAAGAGCACTAGAACAGCTTAGGGTGGATACAGCCATGGGGCCCAAAGGGATACACCTGAGGATCCTAAAGGAGCTCAGGGATGAACTGACAAAACCTCTGGCTAAGCAGTTCAGTCGATCACTAGAAACAGGCATGGTTCCAGAGGAGTGGAGGAAGGCACAAGTGGTACCCATGCACAAAAGTGGTACCAAGGAAGAGGGAGGAAACTACTGCCTGGTCAGTTTGACCTTGATAGTAGGTAAAATGAAGGAAACCCAACTTAAGGAAAGGCTGGTGGACTACCTAGAGACCAGGGATCTGCTCGGCCCAAGGCAACATGAATTCACTGCAGGGAGATCATGCTAGACCAACTTGACTGATTTCTTCGAGTGAGTGACAATGTAAATAGACCAGGGAAGAGTGGTAGATGTGGCCTATCTAGACTTCAGGAAGGTCTTTGACACAGTCCCACACAGTAGACTAATCCACAATCTGCCAAATCTGGGGGTGGGGACAGAGGTGGTCATGTGGGTTCAAAACTGGTTGATTAACAGAACACAAGAGTGTGGTAAATGGGGTTAGCTCAGAGCAGGGATGGGTAACAAGTGGCGTACCCCAGGGATCAGTGCTAGGACCAGTGCTCTTCAATGTCTTCATAAGCGATATTGCAGAGGGTCTGGGGGGGGTTGCCTGTTCATGGATGATACAAAACTATGTAACAGGGTAGATATACAGGAAGGTATAGAAAAAATGAGGAGGGATCTGAAGAGTCTAGAAAACTGGTTCAAGAAATGGCAGTTGGGTTTCAATGCAAAAAAGTGCAAGATTGTGCACCTAGGGAGAGTGAATCCTAGGGCTAAGTATGAACTAGATGGTTTAACACTGAAGGCCACCACAGAGGAAAGGGTCTCTAGGGACAGTCATAGAAGACAACCTCAAAGTGGCCAAACAGTACAACAAAGCAATTGGAAAGGCTAACAGAATGTTAGCATCCATAGGGAGGGGTATGACAAGTAGAAGGAGGAAAGTGGTGGTACCATTGAACAACTCCCTAGTAAGGCCTCAGCTGGAGTGCTGTGTTCATTTTTGGAGGCCCCATCTCCCAAAAGACATAGACAGGATGGAGACGGTACACAGGAGGGTAACAAAAATGGTGTCAGGATGCAGCATAAGTCGAATGAGGAGAGACTCAGAACTCTAAATATGTACTCCCTGGAGGAAAGGAGAGAGAGGGGGACATGATAGAGACCTTCAAATATCTAAAAGGGATCAACAGGGTACCAGAGGGGAGCATCTTTCACATGGAGAGAAATAGCAGAACAAGGGGGCACAGCATGAGACTAAAAGGTGGAAAACTTAGTGAACTTGAGGAAATTCTACTTCACTGAAAGGGTGGTGGAACAATGGAACAGTCTCCCTCTGGAAGTGGTGGGAGTGGCCATGGTTCAGTGATTCAAGAATGCGTGGGATAGGCACGTGGGAATTATCAAGCTGGGGTGGGGGGACTTGTAGCATCTACGGTACCTTAAGCATTAGAAAAAGGGATAGAGCAGTCTGGATGGTCTACAAGGCCCTTATCTGCCGACAACATCTATGTATCTATGAATTCTAACAAAATTACAGTTTCACTTTTGTGAAATTTCACACAAATTCTGTAAAAAGTTAATAAAATTTGCTATAATTGCAATTTCAGTTATTTCCATCTAATTTAATGCACATTTGCCCAAATTGCACAAAATCTGATGTTTTTAAATTACCTATCCAAATGGAGAAGAGTACCAAGTTTCAGATCTCCAGATTACTAGTTTTAAAGGCAACCAAGTTATATGCCTAAAATATTTCTGACTTTTAAAATTACATTTAATAAGTATATAAACTGTAGAACTGTAAGCCCCTATAACTTTAAAAATAGAGAACTGAATATCACCTATTATGTTAGGTCCATTGATCCTATACATGTGTGTGTGTTTGTGTGTGTGCTTGCATGCCTGCGTGTGTGTGTGCATGCATGTGTGTGTGTGTGAACTCTCTGACATCTTGCTCAAAGCCTGACCAAGTTATAAACAGCCAAATATTTCAAAATAACATCAGTAATTAATGTTAAATTTCACAAGCTTTTGTGAACTTGTGCTGCCATTGTGGAGGAAGAGGAAGCCTGGGTAAAGTGTAAGTGAGGTACCATTCATAGTACGGTTGTCAGAACTAGTTCTAAAAAGATTTGAACTGAGCTAAAATTATTGTGTTCAAGTTTTAAATTAGAACTTAAACACCAGAGGGTTCACATCATGGTTCAAACCTGTTTTTAAGCCAGTTGTACAGCTCACCTCATGCTGTACAGCAGCAGCAATTCCAACTCCCAGTCCTCACTGGTAGTAGTTTAGTGGCAGAGGTTCTTCTGGCTGATGTGGTACAGACTGTGGAGTGGACAGCAAGCACCTGGATCACCAACAGTGGTGAGCACTGCAAAAGGTGGGATGCTGTTGTGGGAAGGATTGGGTGGCCATGGAACCTTTTCACCATGACACTGACAGTGGGTGGACTAGTGCATTTGGAACAAAGATGGAAGAGAGGCTGGGGTATAGTACAGATGGAAGAGGAGGAGCAATGAAGAACTATAACTTTAGGTTTTGGTCAGGGATGGGAACTTGGGGACTCAGATGGGCTCATGACAGACTAGCCTGAGGACTGAGCCAGAAACTCATGAGATGTGCTGGCTGAATCCCTCTTCAGTCATGTGATGACAGAAATATCCATGTAGCTCAGAACTTGTGGTGCGGACAGATGAATGATTGAGCAGCTAGCAGATGGCTTTTGACTGGTACTGTTGTGGCAGTGGCAGACTGTTAACATATAAAAAAAATCCTGTCCCCTTGTGTGGAGTCAGAGGTCTACTGTCTGGAGAAGGCACACATACAATACACAGTTTACACAGTTTTTATAAGGTAGAAGAAGGCCTATCTGACCCATCGAGTCTACCTCCCACACCATGTGGATAAATACAACCAAATACCCATATAGTATTTGTCTAGTTCACTTTTAGTAGTGCCTAAAAATGTATTTTTTGATTGAAAGAAAAACAAAACAGGTATTGTGAAGGGACTGGTGGGACAGGCAGTGGCATAAAATGAGGTGGGGTTGGGGAAGGTGACTGTTTCTTCTCTCTTAATCTGAAAATACAGAAATACATAAATACTTTGTGTGAAGGAGAGGAGATTAAAGAGGTGAGAAAAATTCTTTATTTAAAAGGATCCATGAGTTCTTTGTGACTGTGTTGTGCTCACTTGACTGCTCCGGGGAGGAGAGAAAATTCCTTTATTCATTAAAAATTTCTGTGACTCCTGTTTGGTGAACTTGCCATCTATGCTGTGCTCCCTTTGACTCCACTGTATGCAGTGTGTGATTCATGTTCTGCACGTCACTCGTGCAGTATCTTAAATATGTCTTAGAAATATTTGGGGAGATAAATAAATACAAGAAATATTTAGAGTGGCCGGAGGAGAGAAAAATCCTTTATTGATTTAAAGGTATCTGTGATTCCTGCGTGGCATAGTTGGCATCTGTTCTGTGTGCCTTTTGACTGCACAGTACCCAGCATGTGACCATGTGCCACCTGGCACTCACTGTGTAATATTTTAAATAAATCCCAAAAATATTTTGGGTGACAAGGGAGAAGAGGAAACTCCTTCATTCATTTAAAAATATATGTGACTCTCGTGTGATGTACTGGCCATCTGTCCTGCTTTGCTCTCTTTGCACCAAACCCAGTACAACCCAGCTTGTGACTGTGTGCCACCCAGAACTCAGTGTGTGGTATCTTGCAAATAAATAAAAACAATATTAAAGTTTTATATAAAAGAAAGAATTAAAATATAATGTAAATGAATAAAGAATGTCTCAGTACTGAAACAGCATTTTTTATTGAGAATTTAGATTCCTGATATCATCTCACTTTGCCCATGCCTACTCTGTAAGCCTTAAACTTGGGATACAACATGCATCTTGCTTCTTCAGTTAACTTCCACTGCATCACATTGTTATATAGCCAAAACAAAATGTGTTAGTTGAGCCACACCATTTTCTAATTCAGGGGTTGTGTACACAGTCACTGGTGCTATTATGGCTGACAACACAAATGAAGCATCTGACTCTGATACTATTGGTTCAGGTACTGGTGGTAACGGTAATCCTGGTGGTAATAAAAATAACCCAAATGTTTCCAGTCATAAACATAAAAAAACAAAAGAGCCACAATGAACTGGGGGACCTTTTTAAGAAAACTTGTGCAGCTGCTGGTGTCACACATAGAAGCACTGTAATGTATGCCTGTTCATGCTGTTAAAATCCCTGTGACTAGCAGTAAAAGTAGTTCAGTTGACAATGAGTCTTATGCAGACAGTAGCTCTTTGTCTGAGTCTGACACTTCAGCAACTGGTGAAATATTAGCCCTTCACCCAAGCCAAATGAAGGAATCTGCTGACAAAGAATCTGGTAGTGCAGTTACAACTAACTACACAAATGCTGGCAATGAGAAAAACAAATCAACCTCTTCTACACCAAATCAAACTGAAAATCCTTCAAGTACCCACTCTACTAGTACCATAGGTACAAAAGTATGGATGGCCTGGGTTTTGCTCATACATGTAAAAACACCTGTGGCACTACAGATTTTGGTTATCATCCTAGCTCCCCAATCAAGTCTGTTATTTCTGCAGTGTGGAACTATTTTCCTGCAGTACAATTGATCCATGTAGAGCAGTCAGTACCCTCTGTAAACAAAGTGTAAACCATGGCAAAGTTGTCTCATGTCTCAACACCACAGCTTTCAAACTCCATCTGAAAACACATTCAGTATTGCTTGATCAGCCAAAAATCATGTTCTTCAACTCCAAGAAATCCAATGTAAAGGATCAGGATGTAGAAACTGATACTGAATTTTGTGAACGTGATATGGACAAAACCTCTGACAGCCTGAGGACCACCAATACCACCAACACCATTAGCACCAGTTGCACATCGAGTGATTGCAACCAAATGTAGAACTCCTCCATCTCATAGTCTTTCTGGTAAATCAAGCATAGTGTCTAATAAACCAGGGACATGTTATAAGCAGCTAACATTTTTTTTTGTACTCAGTCCAACTTCACTCTATCAGTCAAATAACTGATTATGGTGTAAGTTGACATCATTGTGCAGGGGAAGGGAGCCTATCTGTCAGCTTTATTAGGTTGTTTATTTACAATCCTTATCTTAGCTTAAATGTATCGTTACTTATATATAAGCATTAGACCACATGTTTGCATGCTTGCATACACAGTTTACATTTGTTTGCTTTTTTTATTTATTTTTATCATCCTCCTTTTTCCCTTCATAATGTATTATGTGTATTCAAGAAGTTGAGATAAGGAAGCCACATTTTTTCAAATATAACCATTTTTTGCTCTCTGCTATAATACATTTTCTCTAGTTTTCCACAATCAGACAGTATATTAAGCCATTCTTTGAAGTCTGGGATGTTTCATCCTTCCAGTGCATAAGTGTCACCTTATTCACTAAGATCATCACCAATGATAGAAATCTACTGGCTTCTTCTGAGCTATCCAAATTAGAAGTCAGGGTAAACATTAGAATTCCAGGATCAAAAGGGATATTGTTGTCCAGGATGTTAGCGATTATTGCCCTTATTTTCCCCCAGTACTGCTGCAGAGATGGACAAAACACCAGCATATGGCTTAGAGTTGCATTGTCTCCTTCACATCATGGACAGACATCAAGCAAAGTTGAATTGCATTTGTTAAGCTTATATGGAGTATAGTAAGTATTATTGATTATATTGAATTGTATTTGTCTAAGTTTGGCATTTTTTGAGACTTTTTCTAGGGTAGAGAGGACTTCCTGCCACTCTATATTGTGGCTATCTCCTCCTTGTTCTTTGACCCATCTTTGCCTCCAGTGATCTGTATCCCACCTACGTTTCCAATAGCAGATTATATATTCTCGATATTGGCTTAATCTTATGAGCCGGGTTTTTTACCAATAGTTCAAAGGATGTTGGAAGTATTGGTAACCTTTCCTTATTCTGAAAAAAATCTCTTAGTTGGAGGTAGGCTATATAGCCTCCTATAGGAAGGCTATAGGTCTGCCTCAGTGTTTGATATGAGATTAAACTGACATTCTCTAAACATTGATCTAACTGGGATAATCCTTTTTGTTTCCATGTTAAGAATTTCCTATTGACTTGTGTAAATTTGAGATTAGAATTCATATATATGTGGTAAAATAATGAGATATCATCTCTTATATCCAGAGCTTTCAGGGCATCTTTCCAAGCTCATGAGGTAGTTTTGTTGAGTTTAAAATTTTATTTTTGTAGATCTTGTTTTCACTTTCGACATAACAAACTTGATAGATGTTCTGAAAAGGTGTACAGTAACATTCTAGTTTTTCATTATCATTATTCATATGGTGTAGATTGTCCCTCATCTAAAACCAATCCATGATCACCTGTATTTGAGAGGCCAGGTAATATAACCTTAGATTAGAAAAGCTGAGGCCTCCCAAATCCAGCGGGAATTATAATTTTGATAAATTTAACATATGATGCTCATGTTTCCATATAACTTCCCTGAATATTTTGTCTATTTTATTAAAAAAAGATTTATTTAAGTATATATGTAAAGTCTGAAAGAGGAAAAGAAACTTCATTAGGATATTCATTTTAATAATATTGATACTACCCATTATGGTTATTGGAAGATTTACCCATTTTTCCAAATCAGTCTTTATGCTTGCAATAAGGGGGTTCATAGTTACATTTAAAAAGATTATTTATATCCTTTGCTAATGTAGTGCCCAAATATTTAATTTCCATTTTTATAGAAGAAATAAGAAGTGTATCTAATCTGGTTTGTCCATTATAGATAACTTCAGATTTTCCCCAATTAACCTTGTAACCTGAAATGTTACCAAACCTTTCCAGTTCTTTCCCAAGCTCTTCCACCTTACCTTTTGGGTTATCTAGATATATCAAAATATCATCCACATATAGCAAACATTTTACAAGTAATATTATTTATATCCAAACCTTTAATTTGTTCATTGTTCCTAATAACAATGGCAAGGGGCTCAATGAATATTGCAAAGAGTAAGGGTGAAAGGGTGCAGCCCTGTCACACACCTCTTTGTAATTGAATATAATCAGAGATGTTGGAATGTGACTTTATCCTTGCTTTTGGCTTATTAAAAAAACAGCCTCATCCAGGCCATGAATATATCACCAAAATTCAGTTTGATCAAGCCTGCTATCAGAAAAGGCCAATGAACTCTCTTGAAGGCCTTCTCAGCGTCGAGTGAGATGATAGCCATTTCAGTATCACCAGTTAGTTCCAGTATATTAATGGCTTTTCTTACATTTGTTGTAAGATGCCTTCCAGGGATAAACCCAGTTTGATCTGACGTATGATAGAATGCACATGGTGGGCTACCCTCTTGGCCCACATTTTCATTATGATGTTATAATCAATATTCATCAAAGCTATACTTTAAGGGGATCTTTATCTTTTTTAAAGATGAGGGTAATTATTGAGTCATTGAGGGATTCTGATAAGGACTCTTCTTTGTCCATGCTGCTATAAGCATGAAACAAAATGGGCAGAGCAAATCAGAGAATTCTTTATAAAATTCCATCATGTAACCATCTGGACCTGGGAATTTTCTGTTTGGGGCTTAATATATTACAGATTTAATTTTCTCTATTGTTATCAAGTTTATTGGGTTATCTTTATCTATCCTAGCTGTGTCTGAGAGAGGAGCACTCAGAAGATTTTTAAAGAAATCATTGATCTCTTCTTGAGATGAATTAATATCTGGCATATATAGGTTGCTATAGAAATTATGAAAACCTTCATTAATTTCTAGGGGTGATATCAATAACTGACTGGAGTCCAGTTTAATTCTATGTATAGCATTTTGATTACACTCACATTGTAGCTGGTAAGCTAATAATCTGTCTGGTTTTTCAATGAAGAAATAGTAGTTTGACCTAGAATTTTGATAAGCTTTGTCTGCTCTGGTTGTCAATAAAGCACTCAATTCTTCTCTGATTTTAAGAACTGCTATTAAGTCTTCCTTCCTGGCTGATAAATTAAAAGCAGCCTCGGCTACCAACAGACGATGTTCCAAGGAATCCATTCTTTCCTTATATTGTCTTTTTTTTATTAATAGCATAGGCAATAGTCTAGTCTCTTAAATATGATTTTAATGACTCCCAAACCACTACTGAAAAAATGCCATTCATTGTTTAAATCATTTATCAACAGTCTCACTGGAGAATGATCAGAAATTTGTATAGCACCATATTGTATTTCTATGCAGTTATAGATTAATTTCTCTGAAATGAGAAAAAAGTCTATTCTTGATGAGGTTCTATGTGTATTCAAAATAAAAAATGAAACCTTTCTCCATGTAGAGTACTTTCCCCTAAATATATCTGTTAATTTTAGATCCTGCATAAAGTCCCTAACTGTTTTCACTGACCATTTTTTCAGAACCTCTAACTCAGCTGATCTATCAAGATTAGATAAAGATAAATTAAAATCCCCACCAAAAATATATGGTCCTGGGAGTCCAGCCAGTAAAATGAAAAAATGAGTGACAAAGGCTGGGTCATCTTTGTTTGGACCATATAATGAAGCAACTGTCAGTGTTTTACTGAAGCTCTGAATGGTTGCTATTACATATCTACTCCCTTTATCTATTTCAGTATGTTTAATAACATTTAACGCCTTTTTAAAGATCAATGCGACACCTCTAGAATTATTAGAAAAAGTATAATATATCCCGTGTCCCCTAAATAAATTGCATGCATAATGAAAAATCACTGGAGGCAAAGTAGGTCTCCTGCAACAATAAACAATTAGCTTGGATTTGATTTGCATATGGTATAATGTTGCATATTTTTACCCTGTCCCTAGCTCCTTTAATATTCCAACTTAAGCTTTTCAAATTACGGGCCATTTTTTTTCTCCCTTTCTTCTTTCCATCAAGTATGGAAACATATGTACAGAGATTTTGAACATTCACTATTCCATTCATTATTGTAATACTTTTTATACCAAGACAAAGGCTGTTGCTATCTTTATCTTTTACCCTTCCCTTCCTTACTAAAACCTACTATTATTAACCCCATACCCAGACTTATTGCTGGACCCCCCCCTTATGACTACCTACTAAGATGGTCATAACTTCTGGTAAATGCCTGTGAGACAAGCTCCCTATTTGACCACTATCTGTTTCATAAGTGCTTCTTTCCCTTGCAAATAACAGTGAGAGAGGGAAAAAAAGGAATTAAGGATTTTTTTCTTGTTTTCCCTTTTTATTCTTTCTTCCACCTTCTTTCCTTCCCCTCCACCAATTACTTTTTAATTATTATCAGGTTTGAAATCATGTTACGTATCTTCCAGATTTACTATGCTAAGCACTTTGATCATTCACTTTCCTCGGTATGAAAAAAAATATGTTTTCAAGTATTGATCTGGCTCATGAGGGGTATCAAAATATGTTGCCTCCCATTCAACATCACTTTTAGACATTCTGAATGGATTAAATTGTGCGAAATACCTTTCTCCCTTAAAATCTTTCAGATTCCATCAAAAGATTTCATTTTGCCAAGATGGGGGGGGGTCAGGGAAAACTTGTAAGTGCAAATTTCATACATATAGGCCCTTATTCAATCTTACTTTTTGTAGAAGTTGCTCCTTTATTTGAAAGTGATGTGGTTTTACAAAAAAGAATCTTGGGATATCTCAACTTGTAGAGAAACTTCTGTGGGTTCTGTCCAGCTCTATTCTTTCCTCTGGCCATTTTCTATCCATAGCCTCTGTGAGGAGTTCTTCCATAAACTGTATAGAGTTTGCCCCCTTCAAGTCCTTCGGGTATCCCACCAATATTAAGGTGTTTCCTCCTTTAGCACGATTCCAGGTCTAGCAATTTGTGCTGTAGATCTTGATGCTCTTTTTGGCTCCTATTTGCTGTGGTCTGAAGGGGTACTAACTGATCCTCTGTCATTCCAACTCTAGTCTCCAATTCAGTGACTCTCTTAGTAAGAGATTCCATTTTGTTGTCTAAAGAAGTAATTGAGCTCTTCAGGGAATCAAAAGCTAAGGACATTGATTGAAAACCTGAACGCATCTCTGCCATCATAGAGTCTTGCATGTGTTGCAATTTTTCTGTGATGTTGTCATTATGGACATTTATACCTGTTTGGAATATAGGGTTAGAGACAGGTGTAGCTTTTTTTTATCATGTAGAGATTCCTCTCTTGTTGATGTGCCAGCTTGTTCTGTTAACCCCCCCATTTGTGGTAGCGGGAGTGTAGCAAGGTAGTATCATATTGTGGCCCTCTTGAAATGCTGCATTTCTCCCTGCTTCAGTGCCAGGAATTAGTCTCTCCCCATCTGGATTTAAGTTTGATCCTTTATCCCCAGATTCTCATCTATTGAGCCACTGGTGGAAGATTTGTTGTCAGTCAGGGTATTATTGACTTCTTCACTCACTGAAGTTGCCCCTGCAGTAGCCAGAAATTGATCCATGAGGCTGTCCATTGCTGCTTTTAGGCTTTTTTGTAGTCACGGACACGTGAATTTACTACTTTTTCTTCCCTCTTCGGGGGTGGATTTAGCACCAGTAACGGCCGTCTTCATAGTATCCTGGGTAACTTGTATGCCGATAGAGCTTTCTGGTGTCAGTTCTAATGAGATTGGCATGTTAGTAGTGCCTATTGAGCTCTCTAAATGCATACCTGGGTGACTGCATGGCTGTTTTGCATTTGCTTGAGTTCCCCTTCTCTGAGTCACCTAAGTTTTTTAGACATCTAACCTGTAAGGAGGCCACAATATCAGAGATAGCAGTGAAATAGATAGAAAACAAGTGTGGCAGAGTGCACCACAAAGCTTGCCCTAAACAGCTTCTATTTCTAGTTATCTCAGTACAAAGAAAAACTTCAACAAAATATAGGCCCAGACACTGAGGGTGAAAAGAAATAACTGTTTGTTTCAAGGTCTCTTTCTCCCTTTTCCAGCCTCCACTCCCTTTACCCCTATATTTTGTGTTTTGTTGTAGCATATAAACCAAGCATAGAAAAACAAGGCAGATAGTTTATGTTACAGCATCAATACATTTTACACATTGCACTCATTCTTACTGCAATTAAGTTTTTTTCTCAGCAAGTTTCTCCCTTCTATCTTAGGAGATGTACACAATCGAAGAAATGGAGTAAAGCGAAGAGAAAAAATTAAATATCTGAGCAGGGTGAGCATTACAAGCTTCTGTTTAACTTCCAACTGTTTCACTCACTGTGACCCATATGGGGAGGATTTAACAGAGATCCCCTTTTTCCTTCATTTCTTCCCCTTTCCAGGATAGCTGGAGGAACACCGCACTTCCTAGCAATTCGGAGTTAACAAAATTGATAGAGTCATCTTTGTTATCCAGTAGTTAATAGTCCCCTCTCCTGTTCACTGTTTTCTTTTTGTCGAAAGAAAGAAAAAAAGAGGGGCAAGAAAATTCCAGAACAGCAGCAAAGAGCAAACGTTCAAAGCGATTGAAAGTAGAGTTGCTTAGGCATGAATTTCAGTGAGCCATCTTGGATCTGTAAACAGCTAACATTGTCTCAGACATTTGAGTGAAATAATATTTTTAACAAAAGTCATCCAAAGATTCTTCATCTTAATCATAAAATAAGGGAAATGTTAGCTGGAGTCCTTCTCCCATACTCTTTAGTGTATCATGAGGATTTTTCAGAAGTCATCAAATTTGCAGAGACGCATTACAAAGTTCCTTATACAAGGTACTTTGCCTGTGCTAAAATATCAAACATTTGCCAGGCATTAAAGCAACAGTGATGCATATACTTAAACAGGCAAATGGTGTGGTTATTCATGTCACAACAGATATATGAACCAACAGCATATAAATTATATGTCTCTCACTGCTCATTTGGTCAAGTTTGTCTTGTGCTGCTTCCAATGTAAACACAGCCTCAAAGTTGGTGCTGCTACATTTAAAGAAGTTTTGGCAAAGTCATACAGCTTCAACTATCCTGCAAGAACTAAATGAGCTCCTTAATGAGGATCATGGTCAGAAATGTGGCATTATAGTAAGTGTCTATGGATCTACTTCTTGAAAGCAGCATAGAATGAATGGTTCATGCATACTTCTTGCTTTGCATATCACTTGCATTTAATTGTCAATGGGTTCCTGACCAATGAAACATAAATTGCTGATAGGATTGAAGTTTGCAAAATAATCATGACTTACTTTTATCATTCATCCAAGATTATATGAATACTATCCAAACTGCAAAAGAAATCCCATCTGACCCACCAAAAGTTGATTCAAGATGTTTCTACTTGGTGGAATTCAGCCCTCTCTTTCCAGAAGCATGTCTTGGTACAAAAGCCAACTGTACATGATTATTGCTTGAGTTGCATTATTGGAGACACCATTATGCTTTCTGTGCCGCAGTGAAAGTCAATGGAGACAGTGTGCTACATCCTAACTCCAACTGAAACAGATACAATGGCTGTGACTGCAGTATGTGTGACTTTGAGTCACATTATTCCACTTATAGTGCTCATTACACATCATTTTAATGTTCTGACTCCACAGATAAAAACATGCAGGTGAAATCTGAAGAAGAAACAAGAAGTAGGTGGTATCATGATGATCTTGTAAAGACAATGATTAAGTGATTCCAAAAAGATGAAAAATTAGATGCAATGGCCAAATCAAAACACTACATGCTTGTAACTTTCATAGATCCCCAGTTCCAGACAGTACATCTTCCAAAAAGAGACAATGTAGAGCACTAAGAATTCTGTTATTACATGAGATGTAGCAGTCACAGGATGGAAACACAAACATACACAATAGCTTCTTATCTCTACAACATGCAGACCCATATTCAGAAGAAGACACAGAACAGCAGAAGTCAACAAATGTGAGCAGCAGTTATTCTACAACTCCCAGTTGTACTCCTAGCAGCAAGCTAAATCTATGGCAAAATCTTTTATACATTGCTGACATACCACGTTACACTGATACTTCTGAGCATTCTATTTCCATTGTGGTAGACAGTTACCTGCAAGAATCATTTATTCTTATTGCTGCATATTATTTTAATATTAGAGATCAAAAAAGTTAATGTGGCCTGAGCTGTACAATGAAGCCTTTAATTATATTGGTTGTCATTCAACGAGTACTTCTTCAGAATGCATGTTCAGCACAGCTGGCAATGTTGTGATAGACACCAGAAGTAGATTAATAGATTGCTGCTAAAAATGTACAGGTGTTAACATTCATTAAATTTAACAAAGCATGATACTTGTATTCTGAAGGGCTGAGAAGGAGTGCTTTAGGAGAGAGATAGTCTACCTAAATATATTAGACCCCTAGAAGCCCCCACCCCCAGTATTTTTCTAATATACAGGAAATCACTGGAAATGAGAGCCTTACTATGATATTGTTGTCCTCGCTTCCCCACTGCTGAACCATAGGAGGCAGTTGCCTGAAATTATTAGATGATGATGTATTGATGGTGCTCTTTCTTACCAGTAATCATGCTGAATCTGTATTCTCACTGATGTATTTGTACAATATAGCATGTGCACATGTTCCCTTGTTTTGAAAATGTTAATAAAAACATACTTACAAAAATATTTTTATATCCCTGCAAAGATATATAGATTGCTGATCTTAATCAAGTGATTGTTGTGAATGATAAAAACTTAGAAAGTGATTGGTAAACGTCGTGTGAATAAAAACAAGAAACTTTAAAGAACAAAAACTGAAGAACTCTGGAGTCTATCTTTGTGTAGTTCTACTATGGACAATATCCATAAGACTCCTACATCATTTGTATTTAAGAGCTAATTGTTTTGTAGATCATGCCCAAAGCCAGCAATTTCACAGGCAAAGATAATATTAGTGGGGAAAGGACTAATGGCACCACATTATCACATGCCTACTGCTGCAGCTACTTTAAATATCATGTAAGTTAATGCATGAATTTTACTTGTATAGTAGCTGATGCGGTACCTAATAGAAAGCTGTATGCATTAATGCAGTTTACTGGTTTCATCAGTACAGTATTTAGATTTTGTTGTGGCAACTTCCATTTTACATAATAAGGAAGAGACACTTTACCTGCAGAATTAATACTAACAAGTATAATGCAGTTCCTTTTAAAGAATGACAAATAGTGTTAAATATTTAATAGCCTCAAAAGAATGGCTTGTGTATTTATTTTAATTCAAATGTCTAATGACTGACTATAATTAAGAACATAAAAAGAGCACCAGTTCCATGTGCTGTGGTTGCAGTACCTTGACTTTGCTAATGATGGAAACTTTGAAACAGAAACTTTCAAGTTACATATTTAAAAACAACAGCAGCAAACACCAAGGTTAACTAATGTAAACTAATGTTTTCATTCATGCTTCATTGAAGAATGTTCTGGAAACAAAAGCAATAAAGATACCCTCTTTTTTGGGTTATCCTTCCTTCCTTGTTCTACATATAGTGATCCCTTCTAGAGTTTTGTGGTAAAATTATTATTCTCATTTTTGTTGCCGGGCTGTCAGATCTGGGGAGTGGGTGGGAGGGTTTGGGAGGGCTTCTTAAGGTTCGGTTTTAGTCTTTTTACCTTGTTTTATCTTTTTTTTTTGTTATTGTACTGTATCCAATTTTATACCCTATTGTAAAGGTACTACGTGTGTCTGGATTATGTACAAGTTGTTATTGCTAAAGTTGTTCATGCAATAAAGTGCAGTTATTTGCAAAAAAAAAAAAAAAGATACCCTCTTTAATTTCCTGATGATAGCTAATATATGTATAAGCTACTCTACAAATAATACAGTATATAGAAACTGAGACTTATTTAAATTTGATTACACATTCAATTGTATTATGGTTTCATCATTACTTATTTTCTTGACATACTGTACATGATGTAACCACCACTTTAGTAAGTGCTGCTGAATCTGGACTGTTCATTACAGATGAAAAACACTTTCAATAAATAAACCAATGGATGGTGATGATATAATCTTCAAGTGAATAAGTCAATGCAGATACTGTTTTTTTCACTCAAGAAGTCTAATGCTGTGGCAGCAAGAACACTTGTAACATATGAGTGGGTGGCTGGCCCAGTAAGTACTTGTAAGTGGCTGGCCTTCACAAACAGAAAAAACACAGATAAACCTAGCTGTAGCCATGTCAAAGTCACACATTATCGTCTCTCTCCCCTTAAATTGAACAGATTTTATTTGCTTCTGTCACAGTTTCATGACATGTATTTCACTATTGTTTTCTCTATTTGCAATCAGATTAAAACAAACCCCCCCAAAAAAGAGTTTAAGTTATAAAAATGATTACAACCCTGGAACTTTTTTAAAGTTGTAAACTAGAACCAGAACCCAGAACTTCAGTGGGTTCTGACACCCATAATTCATAGCAGTTTCTATAATAAAAGTACAGTGGTGACAAGCATCAGGTCAGTATTTTGAGTGAAGAAACAAGAACAATTGTCAAGGAAATCACTGTGCACTAGCCTAACTTCTTGCAGTATGCCAGCTAACCACTAGAGCTCACTGACTAAATGAGTTGTGGGAGCACATGAATGCACATCACTGTTTCTGTACATGTTACAATACCACCTGATGACTCTTTAATAACCCTGTAGATAACAAAATATACTGCTTGCAATTCAAAACAGTGGCACCAAATGACACCAATCATTACAACTGGGGGTGACTGATGCCATTGGGACAGAAGTATCTGAATATCTTAAGCCACGATGGAGCATGATGTTGGACATTACTGTTACAGGAGTATTTGTGGGGCATTGAGGGCCCTGATGCTAGGGTAGGCAAAATGATGGGCCTGCCTGCAGTACAGTACAAATGAATGTGATCAATAATCAGCTCAAGATGGACTGAAGTTCTGCAAAAAAAGAGTACGGTCATGTCAATAGCAAGAGAAGTAAGGAGAATTTGAACCATAGGATAGGGGAGGTAACAAATGCAGGGGGCAGTAGTGGCAGTGGTTAGATGAATGGGTTCACCAAGGAAAGGGCAGGTTGACTGAATAAAAAAACAAAATAGCTGGAGCAAGAAAGTTTACAGGGACAATTCTCACTTGAAAGCAAGACACATGAAGATCACACCCTGCAAAATTGGCTTGACTGAGCACCACATACACTTGAAAATCTCAAACTTGAAGAACTTACAGAGACCAGATGAGGAAGAAAATGACTTGGCAATGAAGAAGAAATTCTGGCTATTTCAAAGGGATAGTTCCTAAGGAAAAGAAGTAGGTGTCTCTCTTTTGAAGTGATCTTGTCTGTGAAAAACAAGGAAGAAATCAATGTGACAAGCAGGTACAAAGTGTCCATCTGGTCAAGCTCAGAGAAATAAGCTGAAGGACCAAAGAGTCACACAGAAAGGAACTATAGAGCTATAAATAGCTCAGCACAACTAAATGTATTCAATGGGGAAAAGTACTTTGTCAAAGTTAAATTCCACAAGTGGAATTCTTATAGCACTACCTATTTTGTGTCCATGATCTTTTGTGCAAATGTTACCAATTAGAAATTTCTGAAATTTCCATTGTAAATTTCAACCTACTGAACTGCAATCATGCTTCTTTATTAGATTCCTGGACCTGTTTACATTGGATATGTATCCCACATTATGGGTGAATGCCTGCAATAGCAGTGGAGTTACAAACATTCACATACTTTGAACATTTTCACACAGTTTAACAAAACATTAAATTGTGAAATTATGTGTGCCTGTAACTTACAATTTGCCTAACCAAATACCTCCATCTTCAGCAGTTTTGAAGATTCTTCCAAGAAAGTATTCATATACATTTTTCAGTTTTCTAACTCCATAGGTGGGTAAGTCATAAGTAGACAAATATTTTCAGAAATGTTCAGAAAACCAATATGTTGCCAAACTATGAACCTCTGTAAGTTCCACACTCCTTTGCCACATGTCCTTAAACTTGGACATCCCTTTAGGACTCCATACACAAAGGAAGTATGCAACATATAAGGTTTCTAGCTGTAAGAATGGCAGGGTTATGACCAAGTAAAGAAGTTCCAAAACTTCTATGAAATTTTGCAAAGAATTTTCTAATTTTATCCAGTCATATAATGCATCATTTTGCAATTATACTGCAAGGCATTGCATTGCATCTTGGCTGACCCACTGAAATACTAACATCCTGCAGGCATAGTCTGCACGTACAGCTATAGTAGTGCTCCTGCCATATCACTGGTAGTCTGTATAAATAAAGAGTGAGTTGTTAGATTCAGGGAGAAACAAATGGATTTTTGAAGAGAAAATAGTCAGAAAGTGGCAGGGGGATGTCTGTTAAGAAGGTACTTTTGTAGGTCCTTGCAGGTCTTATGCCAGCTTACAGTGGGGAAAAGATATGTTGGGGCAGTGCATCCCAGGTCTTTTAGGGAAACCAGTTGTTGGTTAAAGTAGCACTCTACATATCAGCATCACAGGGAGCACAATGAAGTTGGGTGGAAAGACTTCACATTGGATGCATGATGGTAAGCGTTGATTTTTTGCCAGCTAAGGGTATAGCTGGTCTGCCTAGGTGTTTTTGTATCACCATTTATGGTGTTCATTATGTAATTGGTTTTAGATAGGGGTTGTCTGATGAGGGAGCCTATTCCAGGCCTGTAACCCATGCCTACAAGCCAGCAAAAGAAAGAGCAGTAAACAGAAACAGTGCAGCCGAACTGTGGCAAAGAGCATAAAAGAAACAAATTCTGGTTAGAGCCTCTATGGCTGCTAGTACATTTACTTGATAAAAGTATTTCATGGCCTTAAACATAAAGATGACTTTGCCATAGTCATCTCCATGTGTAAATGTAATGCTTGCTAAAGGTAGATCATCTATTTGGGTGTTCTTGTGTTTCCCAAATTTTTAAAATGCAAGTGGTGAGTGCATGTTCTACTATATTTGGAAGGAGAGGGAGTTCCACACCAATGCCTTCAAGTAATGATAGAAGAAATAGTGTAGGAAGGAAAGGTATGTCTACACTGGGGACTGTGGACCTACCTGGAAGGATAAGAATCTATACAGAGGTGATGGCTGGCTTTTATCCATGAGGCAACCACAGTTCAATGGACAAATAATGTAGCTGAGGGAGGGTGATGGAAGAAATATGGGAGGCAAAAGTGGGCCACCACAAGCTGAGACAGAGAGTAGGGAGATCTCAAGGGGAGAGAGTTCCACCAGGATCAAGTTATTCAAGCAAGCAGAGGGTTAGCAAAAGAAGGAGGAAGAAAATAGCAGTCAAAGGAGAAAACTGTGGAAGGGAGAACAGCTGGAAAAAGGAGAAAGCAGCAAGAAGAGAGGTGAGGGCTGTCAAAATGGTGAAAGGTCTGCATCAGAAGCTGTATGAGGAGAGACTGAAAGAGTTCAATATGTACACCCTGGAGGAGAGCAGGGAGAGTAAGGCTATTATTCTTCAGATGAAGCTACCTCTGGCTGGAGCTGCAATATTGAACATAGGATTTGCAAGAAAGCGAGTTCTGCTCACAACAGAGGGAGGTGAACCTTACAATTGTCTTTGGTTTGTAGCAGATATTCTGCAGGTGGAGGCTACTTCTAACTGAAAGGTGAAATAAGGAACGCAGAATTATCAGGATAGACAGTCTTTCTAGCAACAGAGTGAGGTGGATATTGCTTTACTTTTGTTACAATTGTTAAGATTTTCAGTGCAGGAAGAGTTTAAACCCTGAGGAATGGAATACTGTTTACTGGGTCTGTCCTGGTGCACAACTGACTTATTTTGGGGCTGACTGCTTTCAGAGCACAAATCACCAGGCTGTTTGGGGGCTGAGGAGGTTTACCTGTGCCTGACTTGGATGTCTGTATTTTTCTCTGTTTGATTAGCAGTGTATTTTCTCTGTCAAATTGTTGTGTAGGGCATCTTGCTGACAGGAAGGCACCCATCGCAGCTGTGGGTCAGAGCTTTTAGCTGATTGTTTTGTGAGGGCACAGTTTAGGCCAAACTCCTGCCCATCCCTTACCCCACCACCCCTGGAAATAGTTCCTTTATACCTGGGGTTCTGACATCATTTCCCCAAGAGTGCAAGGTGCATATCACTGTCATATCCTCTCTAGCACACTGCACTGACAATATAAGCATACACATTGTATAATATATATATTTCTATATAACAAACCAATCACACACACACACACAAAAGTAGATAAACATGTGGGGAGTAGTGAAATGTAATGGCTGCGGGGCTGCAGTCTTCCAGGAGTCTTTCTGGAGGCTGAGATGCTGCCCTATTTGCAGACAACTCTCTGCCCTGAGGGAGGAAGTTGCCTGTCTTCAGGCCACACTGGATAGTAGTAAGGGAACCTTCCCCCAGGCCACACTGTACAGTAGGAAGGGAACCTTCCCCATCCAGGGAGCACCAGAGCCACCACCACTACCTCAGAGGTTGTGAAGAAAGCACAGCAGTTGCACCACAGTGGGCTCACAGAGGGTGAGGATGGTGGAACAGAGGCACACCAAGTCAGTTGTTCCACTCCACAATCCATACACCATTCTGGGGGAGCATAGTTCCCCTATGGATGCACCTGCAGAGAAGACTAAGGAGGCTGAGAACAACTGTCACAAGGGAGGCCCACAGGAAGGAGGCAGAGGACATCACAGGAAAGGAAGAAGCTCCTGTTGGGGGACTCATTTATTAGGGGGATAGAACTGGGGGGGAGCAAGGAAAACTGAAGTAAGGCACCTGCCTGGTGCCATGGCTTGAAGGGACAGGAAACGCATCCTCAGGATCACAAGAACAGCTGCACGGGAGTCTGAGCTGGACATCTTTGTCCACCTAGGAACAAATGACTTGGCTCATCTTGAGATTAGAGCAGTGCAGGAGGACTTTGTAGAGTTGGGGAGGGGTCTAAGACAAATAGCACACACAGTATCCTTCTCAGATGGTGCTGCCTGACAATGGCATGGGTGAGGCGAGGGTACTTTGCACCATGCAGTTTAATGAATGGTTGAAAAAATGGTGTGGAGCACAGGGGTTTGGCTTCATTGGAGACTGGGGTTTCACCTGGAGGGACACCAGCCTATACTGGCAGGATGGTCTGCATCTGTCCAGGAAGGGAACAAGTCTTTTGAGCAATCGGTTTAAATGCTTCATTGGCAAGCTTTTAAACCAGTCAAGGGGGGAGGCACTGATAAGCAGCAGGAAATTCCCAGCCTCTCCCTACAAAACAGGGTACTAAATGAGAAAAAGACAGAGGTAGAAAGGTCAGTGGGGGATGCTACAAAGGAAGGTAAAGCCATCAAAAAAAATGGAGAGCAATGAGTACCAATGCCCGTAGTCGGTAACCAGCTTCCTGAATTAGTGGCCTTGATGGAGGAGGAACATCTGGATATCATGGCAGTCACAGAAACATGGTACACAAAACCATGACTGGGATGTAAACATACCAGGATACACTATCTACAGGAGGGACAGGGAGGGTAAAAGAGGAGGAGGAGTAGCTCTTTACATAAGGGAAGGAATCAAAGCAACAGAACAAAAGGGTAAACAGGGAGGAGAAGATGCACTGTGGGTCAATTTGGAGGCAGGCAATGGCACCACAATCCGCACAGGGGTTGTATACAGATCCCCCTCTCAGGGGAAGGAAATGGACAAGGAAATGATAGAAAGTATACTTAGAATGGCAGAAAAAGGGGAGATATTGCTGATGGGTGATCTGAATATGCCAGATGTTAACTGGAATGCAGTTGCAGCAGCCACTTCGAAGAGTGGGGTTATTCTAGATGCCCTACAGGGGGCATACCTTAGAAAACTAGTATTGGAACCCACTCGAGAGGGAGCAATCTTAGACCTGGTTCTCTCAAGTTGAGATGGAGAGAGGATCACAGATGTAGAATGGGTAGCCATCTGGGAACTAGCGACCATCAAACAGTATGGTTCACAATAAACACAACAATAGAGTCAAGCCATACAAAGGCAAAAATACTGGACTTTAGGATGGCTGACTTTGCCAAAATTGGTGAGTGCTAGGAATGCACTAGCAAATGGGCAGGAAGGAGGGTGGAAGAACAGTGGGGAATAATAAAAACTGCCATCACAGAGGTAACAAGCCTTTGTGTGAAGCAAATAAACAAAACAAAATGATATAAGAAACCACTATGGTTCTCAAAGAAGTGGCAGTGAAGGTTCAAGAGAAAAAGAAAGCTTTCAGGAAGTACAAGAATCACAGAAGGAGCAGGACAGAAAACTGCATCAGTTAAAGCAAAAGGAAGCTGGGAAGGCACTCAGAACAGCAAATGCCCAAACCGAGGAAAAGATAGCCAACTCAGTTAAGAAGGGGGATAAAACCTTATATAGGTACATCAGGGAGTGCAGGAAGTCCAAAGGAGGGATAGTGAGGCTTAATAAAGGGGAGGGGAGTGGGCAGAGGGTCACTGTGAAAAGGCAGAGATACTAAACAAATATTTTTGCTAAATATTTACAAATGAAGATGGGGAGGTACCTAAAACAAACAATAGAAACACTTTGGATACAGAAGTTGATACCAGCCCATTTACAGAAGAAAGGGTTCTGAAAGAACTCTTAAAACTGAAGATGGACAAAGCAATGGGGCCTGATGGGATTCATCCCAGAATTCTAAAAGAACTAACGGTAGAACTAGTGACACCACTGACTATCCTGTTTAACAAATTGTGGGAGGATGGGGTGGTACCCATGGACTGGAGGAGGGCAGATGTGATTCCCCTTCACAAAAGTGGGAGCAAGGCAGAAGCAGGAAACTACAGACCTGTTAGTTTAACCTCAGTGATAGGGAAAATGATGGAATCACTTCTGAAGGAAAGAATTGTCGAGTATCTAGAGGTCAGAGGGGCACAGAACCCAAGGCAGCATGGATTCACAGTAGGAAGGTCATGCCAGACAAATCTGATAGATTTCTTTGATTGGGTGACCAAAGTAGTAGATGAGGGAGGGGCTGTGGACATGGCCTACCTAGACTTTAGCAAGGCATTTGATACAGTCCCACACAAAAGATTAATATACAAGTTAGCCAGCCTGGGAGTGGGTCCCAAGATGACAACCTGGGTAAAGAACTGGCTGGAGAATAGGACTCAGAGAGTAATAGTAAATGGAGTCTACTCTGAAGAAAGGGGGGTTACTAGTGGGGTACCTCAGGGTTCAGTATTAGGACCGGTCTTCTTCAATGTCTTTATACGCGACATTGCAGAGGGACTGGAAGGAAAAGTATGTCTCTCTGCAGATGACACAAAGATCTGCAACAGAGTTGATGCACAAGGTGGGGTGGAAAGGATGAGAAGGGACTTGGCAAGGTTAGAGGAATGGTCAAATGTATGGCAGCTTAGATTAAATGCTAAGAAGTGCAAGGTAATGCACCTGGAAAACAAAAACCCAGGGGAAGAGTACACAATGGGGGTGAGATACTAATAATAACAAAAATGGAAAGAGACCTGGGGGTAGTCATATCAGATGACCTAAAGGTGGGCAAGCAATGTGAGAGGGCAGCAAGGAGGGCTGGGGGGATACTGGGATGCATAGGGAGAGGCATCACCAGTAGAAAACAGAAAATTATTATCCATCTGTGCAGACAGCTAGTGAGACCCCATCTGGAGTACCACGTGCAGTTCTGGAGACCCAGTCTCCACAAAGACATAGACAGGATGGAAGCTGTCCAGAGGAGGGCAACTAAAATAGTGCAGGGTCTGCACCGGAAGACATATGAAGAGAGACTAAAGGAGCTTAATATGTATAGCCTCGAGGAAAGGAGGAAGAGGGGGGACATGATAGAAACTTTTAAGTACCTCAAGGAATCAATAAAGTCCAAGAGGGTTCATCCTTCAAAAAAAGGTGTGCAAGAACAATGGGACACAATTTGAAGATAGAGGGGCAGCTCAGAGGTAATTTAAGAAGTATTTTTTCACAGAGGGTTGTGGATGCATGGAACGGCCTTCCGAGGAGGTTGTGGAGTCAAAAACAGTGGTGGAATTCAAGCATGCATGGGACAGTCATAAGGCAATTCTAGGGGGTGGGGGTAGGAAGAAGTAGGCTGCTGGTTAACTAGGATCTGCAGCTTATCCATCAGGTAGGGAAATGGGCAGACTGGGTGGGCCAAGCAGTCCTTATCTGCCATCAAATTCTATGTTTCTATGTTTCTATTATGGAGACCTTCAAAATACCTCTTGGGGGTTAATAAAGTACAGGAGAGAGATACGTTTCAGAGAAAAAGGTGCTGTAGAACAAGGAATCTTGATATGAAGCTGGAATTAGGTAGATGTGAGGAAGTACTTCTCACAGAAAGGGTGTTGTATTCCCGGAACAGCCTTCCATGACAGGCACAGAGGAATCCTAGGATGAAGGAGTTGGGTGGAAGAGACACTGCTGTAGAGCAAGTTGAATCTGCAGCAAAAGTGATCATAATTAATAATGGGCAGACTAGATGGGACCAGTGGTCATTATATGCCATCAGTTTCCATGTTTATGTAATACCCACTTTGACAGATTACTAGTTCCATTTGGCCCTTCCTGGGTTTTTGTGGCCTAATTTGGCCCAATAGAGAAAAGGGTTCATTCTTCTCAGCACTCAGGTGGACCCTACCATAGGTCAGGAGGTCACCTTGGGTGCATGGGGAGATAAAGCCCCTGTTGAGAGGTCTAAACCTCACCTTCAGATTCTTGACGATATTGGGAATGCATGTAATCACAAACAAGTTGCATTTGAGTAATAAACAAGTTTATTACTACAAAAGGGATAAATCACAGTTGCCCTAAGCAGTTCTTACCAATACGAACCGGGGGCCAGTGCTAAGCGTTCCCTTCACCTCGAGGTTTCTCTGTAGTCACTTGGGATCTCTCGGGTCTCTGAGGTGTAAAGCCTGTGCATTACATTATATACCTATGATAATTACTATGGTTACTAAAAGATAGAAACATTTCTAGTTACAGAGATGAGCCCTATTGGCTAAATTAGAGGTGGCTCCACGGTCCAAGATAACATTATATAATTCTGTAAAGTCATCAGTTTTAGAACAAAGTTGTTCTTATACAGAGTCTTACATAACCAAGTGTAGTGGTGCACATCACCAGAGGATGGCAATGTTGCCTTATGTATTATCATTACTTCAAGGACAGGTGTCTTGGCATCTGACAAGTAAGAAATAGACAGAAAATACATGGTATAATATGTGTGCATTAGCAAGCAAAGTGGATTACAACAATATGCATTCATATCCTGACGTCTACTCTTGTACGGTAGATGCCCTTAGCCCTAAGTATTAGTATAACCTATACCTAAGCATTGGCTGTCTATGGTGTACCTCTGAGGGTATCAATTAGGGTGCAGGGACCTCATGTAACAATTCTCCCCCCCTTGTTGCCTCTAAGGGCAACACAGGCAAATCTAGGGAAAGGACAGGAGCAGTGGTCATTTACAATCCTGATGCACAAGCTTTGTAAAGGAACTCAAGCTGCTCACGGTGTTGACGTAGTGTACGTCTGTAGGCAGCAAAGCATAATAATCAAAGTGAATATCAAAAATGCTTGTATAATAACAAAACTTTTAAAAGTAATCTCTAACCAAGTGTTAGTTAACGCATTATTCATATCTCCATCGTTAATCAAGTCAAGAACAGCTTCATTGGCTTTGGTAATATTATTGCTGATGTGGATGAGGTGTGTGTCCTTCCTGTCTAAAAGGGATTTCAATGTGTGAGCATAAGTGGATCTATGTATACGATAAAGTATGGTAAGTATTCTGACAGTGTGAGTAGACAATCTGGGTTACCATCAATAATGTCTGCATCCATAATGGGGATAGGGGTTATAACAGTATGTCCAATAACAGTCTTCTGGTGGGGAACAAAACAGAAGTTGGGGTAATCAATAGCACAAGTAACAGAACCATATGTATAAGTCTTATGATTTGTGATGACGCAATACTCGCCATCAGAATTGTACTGTGAGCACACAGTAGGCAGTCTCCACTTTTGCAACTGGACAGGGCATGTGTAAGTTGTCTTCGAAATCCATGTTGCCAGGCGATGAGCTTCCTCACGATAGGACTGGTAGAGCTGATCAGGAGACAAAGTTGAGTCAAAAGAGTTGGTGCCATTCTCAGTGATGTCATCATCCATAGTGAAAGTCCAATCAATGCTGTCTGGAGAGTAGCCACAAACAGGGCGTATAACATCAAACACATCACATCGGCACAGGTAGATGTATTGCTTTTTCGCACAGCAGTCCGTGTACGGGGCCAGCCAGGCATCCAAGAAAGAGTGGTAGACCAGGAGAGGTGGTAGGTCCAGGAGTTCTCTGTAGATGTCTTCATCCAAATGCCCAATCGAATGTGCCAGTGCAAGCTTGTTGAACAAAGCTGTAGTGGGATCAAAACATGGTAAGGAGACAGTGAAAGAGACAAACATGGTATCTGTTATGGAACATTTCTTAGTAGTGAAACAAGGAACAGTATTAGGGTGTCTGGTCACAAACCCCAAATTCCTAGCTGTGGAGAGAGGAATAGATGAAGTCTGTTGCATACACATGGAAACACAACTAGAAGTTTTGCATCTTGGATAATACCATTTGGAAATGCGTCTATCATGTATGATGTCAGGAATTCTTCGAGATTCTAAATCACGGAAGGGGTTGTTGATGGTAGCGATGATGTATGAACCATAAGCAGAGCAGAGTATTTTCCTAGCAATGTATTGCTTATCAGCTTCTCTATTGTTCTGTTATATGAGTGTGTTAATCTTATCTTTTGAATCAGTGAATGCTTTAGCAATGTCGTGCATGTTGTTAACAGTGTATCTTTCTTCCTGACTAAGGCCATCCACACCATGCAATAATGGAGGTAAAACATTATTAACCAAGCCAGTGAAGAATTTTGCAGAATGACTTTTGATAGCAGCAATGTCTGCTCTATTCCAGATAGACATGGCAGTACCAAAAAGACCTGTGACAGTACCTGTAGCACCTGTAACATCAGAACTGTCAACCTCACGTTTGTTACGTTTATGATTCAAACTACAAGGAGGGGTTTTTCTCCTGAAATTACCTCTATGTTCAGTAGAATAGACTCCAGTAAAGGGATCCTTAGTACGAATCTGAAATGCAGCTAAACTATCAAGTTATAATGTACTATAAAATGCAGATGTATTAGTATTGTGACACATACCAAACTCTTTCATATTCCAGTAAAATTAAACAAAATAGGTATATGCATAAACTGTAAGTTATTAATCAAAGAACCTGGGAGGGCAGTGGCTGTGAGACCACTACGGGGAACAGAGTTATGCTTTGGACATTCCAAAAGCTGTTTATCAGTGGGCAGTAACACAGAGAGATACATGGCAGCAGAGGCCATGTGGTGTATAGTACAAAATCTGCGAGTGGAATCTTTGAATAGAGAATTACAGTAAGAAGGATCTATTAAGGCAGTAATGTTGTACAAACCAGAGTGTCTTAATGCCGTTTGCAACAAGGACAGTGAACCATTTGGGGATAATTTAGCATTGGGCCAACCCTGGAAAGTTCCTTTGGAGAGTTTGGCCACAGGGAGGATTTGTCCTTGTGATGTGGTTTGCCACTCAATTTGAAGGGTAGATTTGTCAGGAGCAATGACCGAGGCAGTGAGGTAAGCATCAGAACCTTCCTGGACAGTGATCATGGTATCTGGTATTTTGATGGAAACTCCCTCTGTAGGAGGTGCTAGAGGATCCAGTTGTAGGAGGAGGTCCGGTACCATGCCTTGGATGCATGGGATCACTCCTGGAAGGAGGAAATATAGGAACAAGATAGCCATCTTGTCAGTGTATCTGAAAAAGGAAGATCAAAGATTAGTGTATTAGTACAATTCCACCCAATGGGGTTAGGAAAAGTAATTTAAGCTCCTTTGTACAGTTTCAACTGGTTCGCATGCAACCATTTGTCAGACAGTTTGCTGTTGTGTAGGAGTCTAACTTGATAGACTGCCGGACTGAGCTTGTTGACAATGGGGTATGGGCCTTCCCATTTGTTGGAGAAGGAGTGGGTGGGATGGGCAAATCGAAGTACCATTACCTGATCTCCAACCTGCCAATCCACTTCTTGTGCGTGTTTGTCAAATTGTATTTTGGATTGTTGCTGAGCTTTGCCCATGCAATTTGCAACATACAAGTGTGTGTGTATGAGGTCTTTTCGGAGTTTTTCCACATACTGGTCCACAGACATGCGGACTGCGGTTGGGGTGTGCAGGTCAAACAGCAAGTGTTCAGGTAATCTCATCTGTCTACCAGTCATCACCTTAAAGGGTGTCAGCTGGGCAGTGGCTGAGGGTGTGCCCCTGATTGCCATAAGGAGTAAAGGCAACAGGGAATCCCA
Source organism: Neoceratodus forsteri (assembly GCA_016271365.2). Taxonomy (NCBI): domain Eukaryota; kingdom Metazoa; phylum Chordata; order Ceratodontiformes; family Ceratodontidae; genus Neoceratodus; species Neoceratodus forsteri. The sequence goes on along the minus strand of CM057454.1, from coordinate 998,112,232 downwards.
GGTTTTGGGATTGTCCTCAATAAATTGGAATTTTTGCTTAATCCATCTGTTGGCTCTTTCTACTTGACCTGAGGATTGAGGATGATAAGGTATGTGGAACTTTTGTTGAACTCCAAGGAGTTCAAGGGACTCTTTCATCAACTCACCTGTAAAACTAGTTCCTTTGTCGGAGTCTACCTTAAGAGGCAGGCCCCACCTGGAGAAAATCTGTTCCACCAGGATTTTGGCAGTTGTCTTTGCTGTGCATGTCTTAGTGGGGAAATCCTCAACCCACTTAGAGAATAGGCTGGTTACCACAAGAGCATACTTATTGTTTCTACTGGTATTGGTCAGAGGGCCAATGAAATCAATTTGGATGGCACACCAAGGGCCAGAATGTCTTTGTGGTAAAAGTTTGGCATTTCGTTTTGTAGGTATGGGATTGTTTGGTGCACAAACAAGGCAATTGTCTATGTATTGTTTAACATCTTTGGTGATACCAGGCCGCCAGGCGGTGGTCTTGAGTCATTGGAGGGTATTTTCTGCTCCCTGGTGTCCACCAGTAGGAGTATCATGTACTTGGTGCAAGAATTCAGATCTTAGGTGTCTGGGGACTACCCACAACTTGGTGGTAGTGTCATCTGGTTGGAACCAAATGAGCTTGTCATCAGGGGATAAGTGCAACTTACCTTCATGCCTTCGGTATGGGTTATGAGTAGGTAGTCTTTCTTCAGTACCTTTGTCAAGGAATCTGAACACCTCTCTAAGTTCAGTGTCCAGATGTTGGGCTGCTGAGAGGTCCAAGGGGGAAAAAGACTCAGATTTCTTCTTGAGGGCTGCAACATGCACAGCTGCATTAGCTTCCGGATGATCCATCATCCAGACATCCCCCCCCCCGGCCTCTTCCTTTGCAAGGGTGTCTGCAGTGTCATTGAAAGCATGATAGGGGTCATGAAGAGAGTGGGTTTTGACCTTGTGAACATAAAGTTTGTGTGTGAATTTCTGTGCCAATGCTTGTATGTATATTACCAATTCTTTGTATTTCACTGGGCTGCCGTCAGAAGAGAGGAAGGAGTTCTTCTGCCAGAAAGGAAGAAATTCTGTAAGGGAACAACAAGCCCAGTTAGATTCTGTAAAAATGATAGTATCCTGAGTTTCATGTTGGATGAACTCAAGGGCACAGGCCACCGCTGCCATCTCTGCATATTGTGATGAAGCTACACAACAGCGTTTAGATATTTTAACGGTGTTTCCATAAGGGTAGATTACCAAAATTCCTATCCCTGCAATCTGGTCCCCCTGATAGTAAGATGCTGAACCATCAGTAAAAATATGGCACAAAGAGGTACTCTCGAGTACTTGTGGCATGGCAGGGAGGAAAGGACCTGGATCTAGAAGATCAGGTGACTGTAGTGTACAGTCATGGGGTTCTCCCTGAAAGAGGAGACCATGAGCTAGCAGAGATGGAACTTTGGTCGGGTGGACCTGGATATCTCTATCCTGGAGGAGAAGTGACCAGTGTGACAGCCTAGTGTTAGAGACTGACCCATCCTTCACTCTATCTGTGAGCAGAAAGGTAGTTGGCGTGTGGTTAGTGTTGATGATCAATGGTGAGTACCCAATGATATACAAGAAGTGCTTGACAGCCCAGTAGGTGGCCAGAAGGTTCCTTTCACAAAGGTCATACTTCTGTTCCACCGGGGTCAAGAGCTGTGATGCATATGCAATGGGTCTCAAGGTGCCATGCACCTTCTGGGCCAGCATTGCTGACATGGCAATGTCAGAGGTGGCACACTCCAGATGGAATGGTAGTGCGGGATTGGGGTTGACCAGTGCTGAGGCGGAGGCCAGAGCCTGCTTCAGTGACGTCACAGCCTGGGTGTGAATAGGACCCCAAGTCCATGGTACATCCTTTTTGAACAGTTCACACAGAGGAGCGGCTTTCTGTTCAAAATCACAAATGAAGTCCCTCAAATAGTTTACCATACCTAGAAACCTTCGAAGAGTTGCCACACTGGTAGGCAATGGCAAGTCTTGTAATCCCTGTACCTTCTTCCAGGTAGGGCTGTGACCGTGGTCAGTTATTTTTAGACCCAGAAAGAATACTTCCTTCTGACACAATTGTGCTTTTGCCGGGTTACATTTGAGGCCTGCTCTCTGGATGAGAGTCAGTAGTTCATTCAAGAGATCCAAATGCTGTTCCTGCATGGCCGTGGCCAGCAACAGGTCATCCACATACTGTAAGAGACATTGGGGGGTAGAGAAACTCTGGAGGGCATCCGTCATGTGGAGATGGAAGAGGGAGGGACTGTTATGGAATCCTTGTGGCAAGCAAGTCCACGTGTACTGTCATCCTTCAAAGATGAAGGCAAACTTATATTGACTCTTGAGGGCCAATGGCAATGACCAGAAACCACTGGAAATATCCAGGGCACTGAACCATTTCTGATCAGGTGTTAGAAGTTGGAGCACATCTGGTGCCGATGCAACAGTTGGGGAACAACTGGGAGTGACCTGATTCAGTTTCCTGTAGTCAATAGTAAGTCTCCAGGTGCCTGTGGGTTTCTTCATGGGCCAGACTGGGGAGTTGGCAGTAGAAACACAAGTTCTGATTACTCCTTGTTTAAGGAGTGACTTGATTGTTTCTCGAAGGGAAGGCAAGGCCTCAGTTGGAAAAGGGTATTGCCTTTGCCTTTCATGTGCCAGGCCGGGCACCTCAATGACAGTGTGCATTCTACCACAGTCATGCTTGTTAACTGCAAACACTTCCAAATGTCATTGCAGAATAGGTAAGAGTTTCGGAAAAAGTTTATGATTCTTGAACAAATCTATGATGTCATACTCTGTCATTGACAGATATCATTGCCACAATATGTGAGTCAGGAATCAGGATGGTATGGTATGGACCCTGAATCTGTATCAATAGCATGTTAGCTAGATCCACCACACAGCCGTGTGGTGCAAGGAAATTGATTCTTATGGTACTAGGATGATCATGCAGTACCATCAGTTGGAAAGCAAGTGAGGCCTTCAGATGGCCTAGCTCTACCAGTAAAGGTAGAGAACGGTATGCAGGCAGCCTATTACCATCGACTCCTGACATATTGGTCTTCCTTCCGGTAGACCAAGGGGACATGTCCGGTGTTCGTCATGTAACACAGATACAGCTGTACCTGTATCTAGTAAGACTACTAGTTGGTGGCCCCCAACCTCGGCCTCAGTGCAGGGCCTTCCGTTTGTATCCAAGACCAGCTTGTTTAGAATACGGACTGGGGCCTGTAATTGTCAATCTGTATTGCCGGAAGCATGCAGAGATTGGGCCTGACTTGCGTGAATGACTCTGCAGTGCTGTACTGATGCGATATAGGGAGGAGCTTCTGGGTTTAGGCCTGTATGGGCCTGTGGGCTTATACTCCCGGCATCTCCATGGCCGGTTGTGGTCTGGACTGCCAGTTGCACTGCCGCAAGGGTTTGTGCGGGAACAGCATCCGCTACAGAGCGTACTTGTCCCAGGAGCTCTCAGAATTCTCTATTTTCTTCAGCTATTTCCCTATATGAAGGACCTGTTCTCTGTGATGGTTTTCCTCTGCCCTTATGCCACCTGTTCTTAGGCCAATTCCGGTTCCCACCCCATTGCTGTTGTTGTTGTTGTTGGGCCTGTTGGGGTGTTGGTTACCAGCTGGAGGGGCTGACGGATGTTTGGTCTGCTGATGTTGGGTTTGTCCTTCCACTGTATAATGTGTCGTGGTCCCGGGGGCGGGTTCCATGGCAGCTACTTTCTTAGAACCGGAACCCAAATCATGGATGTACAGTTGATATACCCTCTCGGTTTTCCGAAGAATATCGGCAAACCTATCCGTATTTGGGTAAGTGGTTGGCTGTACCTTTTCCCTTTCTGCTGGGATCATGTTCCTAAGGAACAAGGTCTTATATTCAATAAGATCTACATCCACAGCTTCTTGTGCCAGGTGTTTTCCTGCTCGGTAGGCCATCCAGAGTCTCTGGTGGTAGATCGCTGGGCTTTCTTTTGCATTTTGCTTTATGGGGTATGCCAGCATCACTCCTACTACGCCTGGACTGTGAGCGGAAGTGAGCTCAGCTGCAACCTCATCAAATGTAGCTTTCCCATTCTGGTGAACTGCTTCAGGGATTTTGGCCCATAAACCAGGATCGATGGTCTGGCGTAGTATTTGGACCTGATATTCTGCAGCGAGGCTGAGCATCTCGCATTTAGAATGCACCTTTTCCAAGAGACAGCTGAGGCTGTCAGACGGGCTCATTTGACCAATACTGTCAGCAATTTGCTGAACAGAGTAGGCCATTTGTAGAATATTAGTAGGTGGTCAATCAGGCAAAGATAACGCGTCTCGCACACCATCCAAGGCTGCGCGAGCTGCAGCTTCGGCTGCAGTGTGGAAAACACCTTCCTGAGTGCCAGCTTCTTGGAAAATCTGTTGAATCTGACTTTTAATAGCTTTCATACTCCTTTCAGGAGAGGAACATTGCCTAATGCTCTATCAATCATGGTTTCTATTTCTTGCCTGTCTTCCACACTAATAATGGCTACCGGAGGCGCCATCGGGACCAAGCTTGGGCCTGCTCCCCCCCATCATGGGTGCCGCCATGTTGGCATTTCCCATGATGAGTGTCACGACGTCATCGACGTGTGACCTGGGGAGTTGGGGGTGGGGACCCGCCATGCTGTGGATGGCTGGGTGGTGATTCTGGGCCATAGTAGGGGCATGACTGGGCATTGTACTGTGAGACCTCATCATCAGATAACTCCCCTTCTGATGACGAGTGAAAGGCAGGGGCTACATCTCCCATTGCCTTAACATGGCCAGCCAGAACCTCTCGCTGATGGTGCAGTGTTGCCATCTTAGCTCTACATTCATCATGATTCACACTTGCAACATCCATATCAACCTGATCTTGCTTCTGCTTTTGCAAAACACGGTATGCAGTGCTCAATTCGCGATTGTCCCTATAGGCTATTTCTAAATCATTACGTACCTGGTTGATCTCGTCCTGAAGCTCACCCATTTCATCACTCAACTGTGCAGTCACAGCACTCAACAAATCATTCATTTGCACAACCTGACTCTTGTCCTGTCTCAAACTTTCACACTCCTGCTTCAAAGTACACATTTCTTGTTCACCAGCCTGTGCTGAATGATGCAATAGTGAATCCTTTTCATTTCACAGAGTTTGGAGCTCAGACTCCAAGTTCTGCTGCAGTCTAATAGATTCTGTTTCCTATAAACCCATCTCTTGTTGAAGAGATGCGATCTGCAGATCAAGGGTTCGAAACCTTGCTTCAGAGACTTCCAAAGCAGCGTAGAGAGCAGCGACCATCAACCCTTTAGCGTGCCACTTATTGGTTGACTGTCGGATCTCTGCGTACTGGGTTGAAATCCCCAGTACAGGGTTGTTGGATTGACTTGCGTCCCGTCCGAAGTCAGCCCATCCTCCGTGGGAGGCAAGGAAGTTAGAGACATCGAGTCTCAGTTCTGCACAGATATCTGATACTGTGGCCATTGTGTGGAAGGGAACGAAAATTCAAACTGTGAAAAAGACAATGTGTCACGTATTGATCCACAACACGAGTACTTTAAACACAGCCGGGCTACTGTATAAGTTGCAGGCTTGCATTTCAGAGCTGCTATGGAGTGGGTCGAGATGGCATTAACCACACCCAAAAAGTCAGCCAGACTTTGCAAGTGACTACAAACTGGTTGCAAAAATGGGAGAGGTGATACGGGAATGTACACCTATAGTCCCCTTGGGGAAGGGAAAAGTTTCAGCAACAAGTGAAAACTTACAAACACCAAATATCGCCTGCAAATGGTTGCCAATTTGTTGAGAGGTCAAAACCTCACCTTCAGATTCTTGACGATATTGGGAATGCAAGTAATCACAAACAAGTTGCATTTGAGTAATAAACAAGTTTATTACTGCAAAAGGGATAAATCACAGTTGCCTTAAGCAGTTCTTACCAATACGAACCGGGAGCCAGTGCTAAGCGTTCCCTACACCTCGAGGTTTCTCTGTAGTCTCTTGGGATCTCTCGGGTCTCTGAGGTGTAAAGCCGGTGCATTACATTATATACCTATGATAATTACTATGGTTACTAAAAGATAGAAATATTTCTAGTTACAGAGGTGAGCCCTATTGGTTAAATTAGAGGTGGCTCCATGGTCCAAGATAACATTATATAATTCTGTAAAGTCATCAGTTTTAGAACAAAGAAGTTCTTATACAGAGTCTTACATAACCAAGTGTAGTGGTGCACATCAACAAAGGATGGCAATGTTGTCTTACGTATTATCATTACTTCAAGGACAGGTGTCTTGGCATCTGACAAGTAAGAAATCGACAGAAAATACATGGTATAATATGTGTGCATTAGCAAGCAAAGTGGATTACAACAATATGCATTCATATCCTGACATCTACTCTTGTACGGTAGATGCCCTTAGCCCTAAGTATTAGTATAACCTATACCTAAGCATTGGCTGTCTACGGTGTACCTCTGAGGGTATCAATTAGGGTGCAGGGACCTCGTGTAACACCCCTCAATGTAGGCAGGAGGGGGAGTTCCAGTCAGAAGAGTGAGTGGCGAGGAAGTGACAGAGAGTCAAGGCTGGGTGGGGTCAATTGCCGCTTCGGCCCCCGGCCAATGGCACTTGAGGGGACACAGAGGAAGAAGTTGGAGTCAGTAGCCACAAGCTGCATAGTATCTTGGAGGGCAGCTAAAGCTGAGAGAGGAGCCTGCAGCCACAAGTCACAGAGTGACCTGGCAGCCTGTGCTGATTAGTGTAGGAATCCTGTGGACAAGAGTGTGGCAGAGAGTATAGTGTTCAGAAAATGAGCTGATTTGGAGCTTCATGGGACATGTCCCCCTTCTCAATGTGGGAACAGTTGCTTTCAGTCTTGGGAAATGATGCACGGGTCATGAGGGAACTGCAAATCCTCAAGATACAAGAATTGCATGTTCAGAGGGTGACTCGCTGAGTCAGTACTGAGAGAGAGCAAGAGATGGAGATCATTAAGAGTTTGGGTGCCTGTGAAGAATAATGGGCTGTTAGGTACTGTGAACTGTTCTTTGACTTGTGCTGCCTTAAAGCTTTTGTTACCATAGTGGTCCCAAGTTAATGCTGCGCTAAAGACTGTGCAACCTCCTTGGTCCAGGTAAAAGCTGCCATTATGGTCATACTGGCCATGTGAAAGCTGCATGTGTTTCCTACTAATTAACTGATGTTCCCCCGAACTATGTGTGAATATGTTTAATGGATTTGGGAGCCCTTTTGTTTCTTCAAGTTCAGTTTGGACATTCTGTTATTGAAAGGAACTCTTTGCTATGCATTAACCTGTTGTTTTCATCCAGCACCAGTGATGAAAAGTGACCCTGTGTGTGACATCTTGGCTTGGGTAACATGGCCACTGGAAGTGTTTCTGCTTCTCTGAGTGCCCCCTTCCCACAGACATATTCCATCCATATCCCTGACACATAGAGGGGATGACTACATTTCCATGTATGACAGGTTATGTGATTCAAATGAATAAGGCACATGGCTATTTCAGTTTTGCACTCATGCTGTTGGTTTACAGAGCAAGTTTAGATGCAAATGTGTGTGCTGGTTGTTGAGGAGAGGGATAAGGAGATGCGGGCTTGAGGATCAAACAAAAAAACAAAACAAATTAAATACCTGGACCATATAATACTAGGCACCCCATCAAGCTCAGCAGTGATGAACATTACATACATATTCTGTAGGTTACAGTCAGTGATTTCAGAAATACATATTTTTTTATCCAAACCATCAGTCTCCAATTAGTGCACATAATAAGCTTTATTTGTAAAAGGCTGGAAAATAATGTAAAAGTTTAAGTTGACAAAAAAATCAAGTAAGTTATCACATTTGTCCAGCTTCATTTTCAGTATTTCATAGTATAAATCAGGTTCCAAGATAGAAAGAGTGAGAGAAAGAGAGAGAGAGAGAAGAGGAATGATGGAGCACGGTTGCCAATCCACTATTCTCTCTGTACAGTTACACACACACACACACACACACACACACACACACACACACACACACGCACACACATAAACACTTAGGAGACAGAGAGAAGTGTGATTTTGAAGTGTGGGGTCTACATGAAGTATGATTTCCCCAACCCCTCACATGCTGAGGGTCTGGGGGTTGCCTAGGCCCCCAGAAGCTATTAAGTTTTAGATTAATTCTGGTGCATTTTGAGGGTCATTTTGACACTCTTTGACTGCTTTTAAAGCCTTCTTTGACTTGTTACAACCAGTCAATTTTACTACCAAAATAGCAACTTTTCATTTTCTTAAAAAATAATTGTCAAAACTAAAGCAAAAAATGCTACCCCGGCCACCTTTAAACACCCAATTATTTACCACTTCTCTTGAGTACAGCCAGTTATCACTGCAGCAGGTATTGAACTTGTTACTTTGCAACCTGAACAGCAGACTGCACCCCACAACAGTGCACCACACAGTCACATACAAGGCAGTGAGAGGGGCACTCAAAACACCAGCCTGAATGAGCATGTGTCTGTCACACAGCAGACACTTACAAAGACCATCTATACCAGAGAATGGAACTGATACAGAGGACCCACTGGAAGGTCCCTCAAGGCCCAATATTGACACAGAATGTATACCCAGTCATGATTGCTTTATCTGGATGTACCCTGAACTGAGACAGTTGGAGCAAAGAGGGTAAGGCTCAGCAGGACAGTTGCATGAAATACAGGGCAAATACAATGACATCACAGCCCAGAGACCTGACATGCAACTTGTATGAGACCTCAGACAATGGCCCTGTTCACATGGTCAAATCTGTGGCATTACTAGTGGTGCACAGCAGCAAGATCATTGCCACAGTTCACACTGAATGCCACAGTTTTGCCATTTGCAGGTTGCATTTTGATGGGAATGTGATCCCTCTTTCCTTGGGATCGCATACTGGTGTGGACATTCTATGCTGTTTTACTTGGCCATCTGAACAGCCAGTACCAGCTACAACATTGTAGCAGGCTTTTCCCAGCCTGCACTTGTGGTTGTCTATGCAGCAGTCACACTAATGTTTCCAACCCAAGTTCAGCTAAATGTTTTTTTTTTGTGGTGGAAAGGTAGCTGAACTCAGGGAAGTGCTTTTTGTAAACCGAGGGCTACAAATAGTACAAAACATGGTCTCAGATGAGCCTTGACACTGCTCATGCATATGCATAAGTGCATGACCAGTGTCACGGCTCATCTGAGACAGTGTTTTCTAGTATTTGTAGTCCTCATTTTACAAAAAAAAAAGCACTTCCCAAGTTCAGCTGTCTTTCCACTACCAAAAACAACATTTAGCTGAACTCGGGTTAGAAAACCTAACCTCTGTCTCCCATGTTGTTCCTGTAACTCAACCACCTCTCACCCCAGTGGAACCCTCCTGGAAAATTGTGGAACTTATCTGTGGGTACTGTATCCACAGTGCTCCAGGGCCATGCCATCTGAATGCTACTCCACAGCAATTCAGCAAGCTTGGCCCCAATGATCCACATGGCACCTATTTTAAATTCTGGCAGCATGAACGAGATAAATAGCATGACCATAACTGTCATTGCTCTACATCAGGATGATGTTTCCTATTCATATCTAGTATATGGCGGCCAGCCCCCAAATCTCCATACAGATGTGGCAGCCAGGATACAATGCAGAAATGCTGCAGAGTATCACAGAATGCTACAGTTTACTGCAGGGGCCATTGTAAGTCAATGGCAATTAAGCCCTTTTGTCATGCAGGATTTTGTGACATGTCATTAATGTAAATTACTGTACTTCCTCATGGCTGACTCCACTGTATGTCATGTACTGGAACCACAACACAATCGAGCACTCCAGCACAACCCACACATGACAGCCAACCTGCAGGGGTGCATAGTGAACTGTAACAGATGATGACTTGATGCCAAGCACATTCTGTGCCATGTAGACATCCCAGTCACATGGCAAGGGCAGGGGCAAGCTGGTGGTAGGCTCATCTCACCCTAAACACCCACTCAGAAGTCATCCTAGGCACCAAAGCCAAAAAATTCTTCATCCAAATACAGCACAGGCTTAAATGCTGAAGCATTGCCATCCACCATCCGATGCGTGCGAACTTTTCTTCATGGGTTCCATACTCACTCACAGCAGGGGGATGGGAGGTTGGTAGCAAGGGGCAAGCTGGGTAGGAAAGAGATCACTCGGGTCACTGGACACAGCCCAGCCCAGTCCCTCACCATCTGATGAGACAATCCAATATAAACAAAATCATTAATACAAAACAGCACACTTACCTCACTGCTCCTTTTATGATAAAGCCAGGCTGGTTATTAATTTATATTGATTTTTTGGCACCAACTCACTCAGTCCTGGCCAAGTTCTGACTCCCAGCTTGTGAGAAATAATCCCTCACAGGCTCACATGGTGTGATTAGTCAGTTGCTCCCCACTCGCACTCTGCATAATACTAATACCAGCAGCACCTCCAGTCACACAGGTAGAGCTAGTGACTCACTGGGTTAAAGGATTTCTGCAGGACATTCCCTAGATTACAGATCTATCTTTCACATGAACAAAAAGTATGAACTTCAAGATAAGAACAAAGCTATCACTGCCAGGTTGTTAAGTTACTAATCTGTCATGGAGATGACATTTAAACATGTACTACTGCTTTGCCACATTAAATAAATTAATTAAATAAAATGGTCCTCTATTCTGCTCTATCATTGAAAAATGCATAGTGAAAGCTGGATCCCACTGAATATGAAAAATTGCCTCTCACTTGGGTTATTCTGGGTAAATGCATTATAAAAAGTGGTAAAATGAGGACCGCACTGAAAAAAAAAAAGATCTTGCATCTCCGCTGTACTATCCTGGGTAAATATAGTGTAAACACTTTGTCAAATAGAACCCCACTACAAACAAGATATCACAACTCAGTCCTCATGCAGAAGTAGAAAGCTACAAAAGATTGGGGTGCAGGGACAAACTTGACATTGGTTCAGCACAGAATCCCACACTCATCACCACCATGTAGAAAAGAATGCTGCTCACTACATGTCTGTTAAAGTACAATCTTTATTGAGGTGCTGGTGCAGGACACACCACACCACATGACTTGATGTGTTTTGAACCAAAAATCCTTTTTCTAAAGTCATGTCTTTTGAAAAAGGATTTTTGGTCAAAAAAAATGTCAAGGTGTGTGTTGTGGTGTGTCCTGCACTGGCACCTCAATAAATATTGCACTTTAATGGAGATGTTGTGAGCAGCATTCTTTTCTACATGTTGGTGTTAAGTGTGGGATTCTGTGTTGAACTTATATCACAACTCAGCAGGGCTATCCTGTGTAAACATATTGCAAAACTGTAAAAGCAGGGCCCTGCATCAGAACCCTACTGAAAAGCAAATGTTGCATGCAAGCTGAACTCTCCTGAAAAAAATACATTGTAAAAGCATCCTGATCACCCATCTTGTAGCTGTCTGGTACGTTCTTGGTGGACTAGTGGTCCCTTCAATAAGGGCATTTGACCCCCTCCCAACTCACCCTCTCAGGCTTGTCACCAGCTCTGGTCACATAATGCAGACTATGGCAATAGTGATAATGGGCACAGCCCTCTGCTCACCACCTCACCTGGTTTCCATCTGATGGTCTCTGAGCAATAGCAAGTATTATACAAACACCTGCTTCTACTGTACTAATGATCACTCACTGGTAATCAGATGGTGGCAGGCCAAGTTGTGAGCAGAGGGCTGTGCAGGTCACTGTCTCTATTTCTGTACTTTGACTTAGGTGACGTGAGCAGGAAGGGGGGTGTGGGGAGGGGGCCTGATTAGGTGGGTTGACAGAGGTTCAGATGTCCTTATGGGTGGGGGGGAGACTACTAGACTACCAGAAATATTCAAGAGATCTACAGGAAGGTCGATTGAGAATGCAGGAACCTTAGTAGGGGTGTGCAAACAGTTCTTATTTAAATCAGAATGCACCCCCCCATATCCAGCTCTCACTCCAGAACTCAGATATATAAAGACTCATCTGCAGGAGCCAGGTTTCAAGTCCTTATTTATTTATTAAAGGTCATCTTGGGAGCACTACGAAGTTAAGTGACTTGCTCAGCTCAGGATCACACAGTATAGATATGGTGGCTGTGTGATTCAATCCATGTCTCCAGGTTTCTCCAGGAGTCTTTTAATGCTAGCATAAAAAACTGCAGCTATGAATTCCTTTACTATCATCCCTCTTAGATTTTAAATTCCATGCACACACACACACCACCATGTTTTATTCTGTACAAGACATAGCTCCTTGCAGAACTTCATAATTTTTTTTATTTAGTTTTTGTTGACCGAGTAAGTGCACTAGACAAATCTGCCTATTTTCAGGCATGACCCGTGGGAGGGGGATACAGATGAATGCCAACTGATCTTCAACCAGATTAAACTGTTGGTGGTATTTTTAGCGAATGAGGGAAATTTGGCCAGGCCATTGGGGGAAACTCCCCTACTCTGTGAGACAGAGGGCGCTGTGTGGCTGAGTGTCGGTTTTGCTCAGTGGCGTCTAGCGTCTCGAGGGAGTAAGACGTGTGGGCGGCTAAGGAGCTAGTCTCCTTCTTGGCCCCTCTTGCCTTAAATGGAGACCGACAACAGAGGATGTTTACAGGATATGCAACCTATGGAACCAACCGAATTTGGAGCCAGGAAATGCAAGTTGCAGTCAGTCTGCAAATGGCGCTGCTATGGAATTTTTACGAGTGCAGTTGGAGTTAGCGGAACGCTCCTATCAGGAAGCAAGGGAGCATTTGCAGGAGGCACTCGAGTGGCAGATGGAAAACGGTGTTGCGCAGGAAGTGGATGGACAGATTAAAGCAATGGAAGCAGAGGCGACTGTAGTAGTTGTGGGCTCCACAGGGGGTTTTGGTGAACTCTGTTGAAAAGGATTCTGCAGCAGACTGTTCAGTAAGTACTTCTACCATCTCAGAATCAGTATCAGTTACGGGGGCCCTGAATAAAGAATCTGACGCTGTTAGTATGGTGTCTGATACACGGAATGAAGCATTAATTAATGGGCAGGCCAAAGACCTAATTCAAGTATCAGGAGCCCCTGCTCAAACAGACTTGCCTGCAATGACTTTTACTATAGGGTCTTCAACAGGTGGCGCAAAACGATCAATGAAGGAAGGGGTGGGAAAAAGCAGAAAGTTGCAGTTGCAGAAAATGGACCAGGGCTCAATGAATTGGGTGTCTATGGCCTTGCAAGCTGCAGGATGGGTTAAAAATCCTGCGGGTACTGGGTGAGATGCAAATTTGCATGGTGCAGGATTTTTGCAAGCTTCTCAGTCAGTTTTTCCTGGCACTTTAGTAATTCCCCCCAGATAGTGTTTTGGTCTCTTTGATACCACCAGGGCAATGCTCTCCTTCAGGGAGTGCATTAGTTCAGCAGCAAGATAAGCCCACTCTCTACCACTATTAGAAGAAATTAGAGAGCAAGAAGCAGAGTTTCCTAATTCCTACTGAGAAATCAATAAAAGACTGTTTTAGAGCAACAAGGCCCTGCTTCCAATGACCAATCGACATTAGCTCCTCTGGTTTCAGCTCCTACCAAAGTGTGGTATGGTAAGAGAAATGACCATTTGTTTTCATCTGAGAGTGGTCCATTTTTAGAACCTGCTGTACCGGATCGTCATTTTGTTGGAAGAACTCTGTTAAAAGACAGTATGAAATATTATGCATATGAAATATATGCCTTAGTTCAAGTTCCGGGGGATTTCAATCTTTGATATCAGCTTTAAGCATCCTGCGGGCCTGGAAAGATTTTGGAAACAGTATCATCTTTTGAAACTCTCTCCTTTATGGAGGCCTTTCCTGGAAATTCTGTTAACAAAGCCCCTTACAAAAAAAATTACTGTGTTGTTTAGGAATGAGGTGGTTAATGTTGCATACATAACCTACTGGTTACAGCAACACTGCACTGTTAAAGGTTTTCCTGAACCTATTTTGGATGAAGAACAATTATGGACTGGGGGTGGAAATATCAGGTAGTTCTGAAACTTGAAAATGGTCAAACCAGTCATTTAACTAATTGTTTTTTTCTGAGTTGGGATAAAAGGGTGATTTTTTAGCCTGGACAGCCACGGGCTTATTTTAAATGTGGGGATGTTTGGCATCTTAGTAATGTTTGTGACAAACAGAAGTGTGGTTTGTGTGGGGAGCTGGGTCATGTTGTGGCTCATTGTCAGCAACCCTTGCATTGTAACTTATGTGATGAGCAAGGGCATTCCTTTCTAACTTGTTCCTGGGTGTCACATAATAATGTGGATGTAGCTGTTAGAGCTGAACAAGATGTTTATGTTGCCACTGCTCAAAAAGAAAAAATATGCATGTTGGAATTGCTTAACACTGTCCCTGATAGGAGTCCCCTGCCTCAGAGGGTCCCAAGGAAAACAGATAGGACTGGTAATCAGGAGAAGGAGGTAGAAAAAGAAGTCTTAGTGGAAAGAGTTAATAATTCAGCACAGGAGTCAAAGAGTGACTTAAGGTCAGAAGAGGCTGAAGGTGCGACAGGTCTCCCTTGTCAGTCTGGAGGAGATGAGAGGGGCAAAGAAGATGTAGATAATGTAGAACAGTGTGTTGAAACAATGGAGGAGGGTGTTTCCATGCCCCCATACACTCAGAGGCAGAATTTCAGAGAGTGACCCTGTCTAAAGCAGGTAAGCTTCTAGCAGGTTCCCAGGTAACAACTAAAAGCATAGAAGGGGTAACAGTACAAAATTCTTATGCTTTATTATTTGAGCAGGGGGTGGAGGAGAATGGGGTTGACTCGGATTTTTCCTCAGTAGCCTTCTCCCAGGTGGAAGGTGCTTCAGAGATAGGTCCTCCTGATAAGCCTAAGACTAGGAAAAGGAAGAAAAAGAAATGATTAGGTTATAATTGCTTATTTTTTTTTTCTTTGTTGGGTTGATTATGCTTTTTGCTACTTCTTTGCTCACAGTGAATGTTAATAATATTAAGTCTCATGAGAAAAGGCAGAATACCCTTTTAAGTCTTAGTACAGGGGGTGGGCAAATAATATTGTTGCAAGACACTAGACTACATACTTTTTTGGAAGTGTAGCCAGCGCAGAGGGAATAGAGATGAGGCATCTCCTATTGATCTATAGGGGAGGAACTGTGTTCTGGAATAAGATTTCTTTTTTGGGGGGGATATCAGCTAATATCATACATGTTTTTGATATACAGCCAGGAAGAGCTATGATTGTTGATGTACTCTTAAAGGAGGAAGTTTCCAGGATCATTAATATATATACCCCCCAGACTAAAGCAGATAGGTCCAATTTGTTTAAAACAGTAGAGCCATACTTGCATACTTCCAAATTGGTTCTATAAAGTGGTGATTTTAATTGTGGGCTTTCACATAGAGACTGGAGGAGGACTACAAAAAATGTTTTTAGTGATTCTAATGCTTTGTTGGCAGTTTTGCGTAGGAATAATCTAAAAGATGTCTATGAGTTCTTACATCAGGTACCAAAACATACCTTTTATAAGGGTAAACTATGTACTAGGATAGATTTTTGGTTTGTATCAGCGCAATTAACTTGCCAAGAAGTAACTCTGTTGCCATTAGAATCTTCAGATCACTTAGCAGTTAAGTTGTTGTTGGGAGATAGGCAGGAATTAGTAACTGGTAGGGGTTTTTGGAAAATGAATATTTTGATGCTGCAGGACATTTTAATACAAGACTCTATAAAGGATTTGTTTGCGCTAAGGGCAGATGTTTGCTTTTTGTATGATAGTCCCATAGATTGGTGGGAGGATACAAAAAGGGACTTACAATGTTTGTATGTTTCTCTTACGAAAAATAAGGCAAAAAATAAATATATTGAATGCCTAGGACTTAGAGCAAAATATATACAATTTTCTGACACAAGCAGCAGATAGATCAAATAATGTATCAGTACATTTGCAGACCCTTAAGGAGCAAATGTGTCAGTACTTGCAGGAGACTACTAAGAAGGTGACAAGTCAGCAGAAATATCAAACTAAAGGCTCAAGGGAGGAAGTAAATCCTTATGATTTAAGTATACAGGGGTTACAGAATTTGGTTATGACTGCACTGAAAGATGAGCAGGGTAATTTGAAGATGCAAAATCAGGAGTTGATGCTTATAGTTCAGCAGCATGTTGTAGCCACTTTTCAAAAGGAGGTTAAGGGACACCAAGAATCCTTTTTTTCTGATTTAATTATACCTTCTTTAACTGATGAAGAGATAGAAAGCTTGGTTGTGCCTATTACAGAGCTAGAGATTAAGGAAGCTATTTCTCAGTTGTCTGCCAATACTACTCCAGGATATGATGGGATACCAAATGATTTCTATAAAGCTTTTGTTGATATTTTGGTTCCATGTTTGGAATTTATTTACAAAGCAATTTGGGAGGAAAATAGGCTTGCCCTGACTATAAAAATGGGGGGTTATGATTTTTTTATATAAAAAGGGAGATCCCCAAGATTTAAAAACTCTGTTAAATACAGACTATAAAATCTTGGCAAAAATACTTACTACTCGGTTGGCAAAGATTGCACAGAAGTTAATCGTCCCGGAGCAGACTTGTGCAATTCTGGGTAGGAATATTATTCAAAATTTGACTTTTGTTAGGGAGATTGTGGAACAAAGTTTAAAAAAGAAGTTAGAAGGATACTTAATGTTGGTAGATCAGGAAACTGCTTTTGACACAGTACGACAAGAGTACATTTGGATGGTTTTGCAGCATTATGGGATTCCTAAAGTTTTTTTAGATTTAATTAAAGTGTTATATACTGAGGTTCAAGCTATTCCATTAGTGAACGGTTGCTTAGGGGTGCCAATTTACTTAACAAATGGAGTAAAGCAGGGTTGCCCGATGAGCCCCTTGTTAAATGTTTTTGGTCTGGATCCTTTACTAAGGTCAATTGAAAAGAATGAAGATATTAGAGCCATTACAAATTATGATGGCTATGTGTTTCAAAAACTTTCTGCTTATGTGGATGATTGTGTCTTTACAGTAGCAGATGTGGAGTCTGGTGTCCGAGTATTAAATATGCTGCAAGAGGTTTATGATGTTACAGGAATCAAACTTAATATGGGCAAGAGTATTGTTTTGGTGTTAGGGGACATTGGGAAGGTAGAGGGTTTTCCAATTTTAATGACTATGGATGACATTAAAGTTTGTAAGTTTATTTTTTAGAACCAAGGAATCAGAAGAGCATAATTGGAATATTGTCTATGACAAAGCACAACTTAAGGTTTTATCTTGGTTATCATTGAAAATGTCTAGGAAAAAGCAGGTTTATTTATTAAGGGCATACATAGCACCTAGTTTTTGTATATGTTTCTCATGTATTTCATCTATCTTATAAGATGCATACTAAAATTATGGGTCTATTTTTTCATTTTTTGTGGGGAAGTAGATTGAACCCAGTAAAAGGGTTTATACTTATAGGGTAAGGAAAGAGGGGGGTTTAAATATGATTCATCCTCTGGTTTATTTTTTTGGGAATTTCTTTTTTAGTTCTATTTGCCCCTTGTTGTTTCAAACAGCAGGGATGGGACAAGTATGTATGCAGTTGTGGGGAAAGCCTTTTTTAGAAGCATGGGGTAGAGGCAAATGGCATCTTATGGATAAGTTACTTCCAAGTTATGTGCAAACTACTCTACGCTACATACGAACTTGGCAGATTGAATTGAAATGATGTATAGGAAAAGGAAAGAAATTGTTTTATAAGAGTATTCTAGATAAATGGTATTGGGAGGAACCAGTTTTTCAGGTTTCATCCATGATTAAAACAAGTTTACTTTTAGAAAGTATGATTGATCCTAGGGTTCCTCTTAAAATGCAAGATTTTGTTTGGATATGTGGACATCAAAAATTGCAGGTGAGAGGCAATCAGAAGCATAAGCAGCAAGATGATAGAAGGTGTGGGGAGAGTGCCTGTGCTGACACAGTGGAGACCATGCAGCATCTCTTTTTTGAGTGTATACATGTCTCTGATTTATGAAATTATTGTCTGATTTGTGGGGGAAAAAAATTGTTTCTATCAATGAACTATAACATTTTAATTTTAGGACAAATTCCAACCACTAGGGAAAAATGGACAAAAAGCACAGCCAATATCCTTTTGGCATGCATAAAGTGGTCCATTTGGCAGGTGAGATGCCTTAGGTTCCTGCAAGGTAAAGTGATTCTGCAACAAGATGTTTTCTTTAGAATACAGCGAGAACTTGATAATATCTATGAGTATGAAAAGCATACTCTGGGGCAAGTGGTGATCTCGAAATTGTGGAAAAATGTTGGATGGGTGGGTTGATTTGTTGTATTAATGTTTTCTCTTTTTTTTCCTTTTAGTTGGCAAAAACAGTTTGTCTACTTTTCATCAGGAAACTGGTTTTTATTTTTATTTTTTTTTGGTATTTGGTGATGGGATTTCAGGATTCTAGTGGTTATTTTAGAAAGATATGTTTTTGACTTTACATGGAGATGTTTTGTACTTTGCATGGTTCTGCACTTTCTGTATAATATGGATGACTTGTTTTATTTTTTATTAATGGTTTTCTTTTGGTTTCTGTTTTTGAATTCTGAATACAAATTTCCCCTACTCTTTTCGATAAGTGCCATGGGATCTTTAACATCTACCTGAACTACCACCAATCCAGGCAGATGGGACCTTGGTTTAATGTCTCATTCAAAAGATGGCACATCAGAAGTGCAGCACCCCCCTCATGCTGTACTACAGTGTCAGTACTGGGATATTAACCCAAGTACCAGATGTGGGAACTGAACCCAGAGCCCTCTGCTCTCCCAGCCTCAGAGGTGAGTGTGCTACCTACTGAGCCACTGACACTGTATATTGGAGGCAGTATGGCGCAGTGGTTTAAGGCTCTGAGCTGCAAATCTGGAGACCTGGGTTTGAATCCCACAGCCCCACTTGCATACTGTGTGACCGTGAGCAAGTTACTTAACTTCCTCGTGCTCCCAGGTTACACCTGCAAGCAAGCTTTCAGCTTAGTGTGCTTACCTGGTAAAATAATTGGGAAAAAATTAAAATTATATCCAGTCCTGCAAGGCCAGGACTTTGATGTTCATCTATACCTAAAAATGTTGAATTAGTTATAACCTAGGGATGCTTTTTTGTCAAAACTATTATTTTCAGTGAACACTTTGTTTCTCACTTGTAGTATGTTATTCATCTCTGACTTGACCAGTCAAATTAATCCATGCATATCAAAGAGGGAAGACAGCCATCAGAGTCAGGCACCAATAAAATTGTCACTTTATAATCACTCAAGCAATATTTCAAAAAAATAAACTCCTTAAGAATGCAAATAAAGTGTAACCACCAAATGTTTTCAACAGGATTGTTAGTACAAATAATGGACAGAGGGTTATATGATTTGTGCTTACTTTGGTAGGGAAAGTTACTTAGCAAACAGAGTTGCTAAAAAAATTAAACTGCATGCCAGTCTCTGTCTGCCTGTCACAGCACACTGACCCCACTGCCAGAGGCTGAAACAAATCATCTTGTGCTCCCTTAAAGTCTGTCTAGTAATTCAGCAGAGAAGCTGTAAAATACAGTTCCTTTACACCTCTGGTTCAAAGACTATTAATTTGCTGATTTAACAGTGCTGCCCAGAGAACTACATACAAGAAAAACATACACCCATGCCATCATGGCATTGTTTAGATAAAAATAGGTAACAAGAGGATTTAGGTGTCCTTTAAGACTAAAAAAAGCTGTCTGTGCTGTTTAAAGTGAGCATATCCACTGATTGTAACTTGATCTGACAAAGAGAATGCTACATGTAAGAAAGGAACTCCCCCTCCCCCAGTGCAGTGATTTCAGGTAGAGAAAGGATCATGGTTCAACTCCAAAATTGTGCTTCAGAAGGAGTCTGAAGAGTTCTTTTTCCAAAGTAACACCAAAATGTCTGCAGGGCTCCACCCATGCAGCCATAAAAAGGATGGTCCAGTGCAACTGAATTAGCGCAAATGTAAAAATGCTTTATTTATAAATGAATAAAGCAAGGCATATATATGCAAGAATCAACAAGCCAATTCCCCCAGTGCTTTGAGGTGATCTGTCTCTCTGTTAGGGGTGGGGGACATGGTGAAGAGGCAGAGTGTCTTGAAGTCCTGGGAATTTGGCTTGGTGTTTTGTGCACACACATCTCACTTTAATAAATTCTAAATAAAGTATTTTTGCATTGTCACTAATTCAGGTGTGCTGGGTCATCCTTTTGTCTTTAAAATGCATGCCTATCAGTCTGGCTCCCTGCCTGGGAGCCTTTGCCTGGAGGCTTAATATAATGGAACTCTCTCTATATACAGCATTTGCCAGGTCATAGAGTGCCCTCACTTGACCCAAAAAGGCTGCAGTTGTATTTCAGGGTTACCAGCATAAAATGAATATGTTTTGAGAGGTGTCACTGTACTTGTTTATCATTAAAGATTGTTTTTTGTTTATTTTGTTCACATATCTGGACTTCACCTCTAGTAGCCCCTGCATATTTTGCATATGTGTCACTTCTTATTTAACGTACCATGGCAGTATTTTAATTGTGACTGGGAGTAAAGTTATGCCTTTACTTATAGTGGGTGTGGAGAATAGTTATTTTTGTGTGTGCCTCAGTGGTATAAATGGTGCCCTACATAGTAACAATATAAAAAATATCTTTAGACAATCACTTCTCATTTATACAGCACCAGTGGTGATAAATGGTATACTGTCTAACCACAATATTTATTTGCAGTTTAGATATGTCACAATAAGAACCCATAAGACATTTGATTTCACAATGCCGATGACATAACAATAGCCTTGTCTTGCCCTGACAGCAGCCATTGAATTCAAGGACAAACAGTTAAATCTGTAAACAAACTGCTCACTTAATTTATTTATTTTATTTTTATTTATTAAAATGTTTCACCAGGAAGGTACTCTGAGCAACAAGTTGCTTGTCTCCCGGTGCGACTGGGGGGGGAGGTAGGGGAACATGAGGATAGTATACAGAGATTTGGTACACAATATAGATATATAATTTGATTATATTCAATAAAGTGAGCAGACTATACAGATTTGTATTCACTGTTCTCAAATGGACCTATGCATCAAACCTGTATATTGTGTCTACTATTGTTGCTTGTATCAAATCTGTTTCATGTGTATTACTGTTACCTTGTACTCCACTGTCACCCTGCACCATGAGTTATGGCCCGTGTCGTGGCTGAAAATGGTCCCTGGGATCAGTGTATTCTCCCGGTTATCAAAGTCATAAATAATAAATAAATAAGTACTGAAAAGGAGGAATACTAACAGGTATGAACTAGATGGAATACAAAGCACAAATATCTTTGGTAAACACTTGGTGGGACATAGCTTTGTAATTAGAAAATGGCTGGATAGAATACAAGAACATTGAACTAGGAAAAGACTGTGAGCAGAGACACAGATAGAACAAAATTTACAAGGTGTAACAAAAGTGCAAGGTTGACTATAAGTGCATTAGAGATAGGGGTTAACCAATAACTATGGCTAGGAAGGGGGGAGGTAAGTCGGGGGTATATAGGCAGAGAGCAGGGGGTGGAAAGGGGGGATTTGGAGGAAGGAAAGGCAAGGGATGGAGGAGAAGTGTCCGTCAGGGTCTGACCCCTCCAGAATGCTGGGGACCCTGCCTACACAAGGCGGAGGTCTAGCATGAACAGGAGGGAAGGAGCTTGTAGGCAGTGGGACTTAAAGCATATCAGGAAGGGAGGGGGAAAAGAAAGGTCTGCTGGGGCCTGGACCCTCCAGTATGCTGTGGACCCTGCCTGCACAAGGCAGAGGTACAGTATGACAGGAGGGAAGCAGGTTGTAGGCAGCAGAGGTAGGGAATGACAGGAGGGAAGTAGGCAGCGATGGGGAGTAGGCATCAGAAGGACTAAGTGAGAGGGAGGTGGGAGAGAATAGGGGCCGAGGTCCAGACCTCTCAGGAAAGAATGAGGTGGGAGTAGAAGGTGAGGAAGGTGTTTGCCTAGGTTCTGGACCATTCAGGATGCAGAGAACCCTGCCAGGGGCCTAGGCCAAGCAACAGTGAGTGGATAGTGAGGGTAAGCTGGTGTACAGAGTAGGAAATGCAGGGGTGGGAGCAAGATGGAAAGGAAGGGGTGCTGGGGGAAGGATGTAGGGGGATGGTTTTGCAGGAAAGAGGTGGGCATGAAGCTGAAGCAGGCTCATAGGGGAACAAGTTAAGGAGGATTGTAGCAGGAGCAGCTAGCAGAGAGAAAGTTACTGTATGTAAGGGAAAGGCAAGGGAGTGCAAGGAGGAGGAGGAGTGTTGTATTTGAGATGGGAAGGAGTTCCAGATTTTGGGGAAGTGATGAGAGAAGACTGATTGTCTGATGAGGGTGGTACAATGGGGGACTAGCAGGATGTGAGTGTTGGAGGATCTGAAGGAGTGGGAGGAAGGTGGGGGGGAGCATGAGAGGTAGGAAGGAAGGAAGTACACCAAGCTAAAGTTTGGAAGTTAGCTTAGCACAGTGAGCAAGGTGTCTGTTAGCAAGCAGAGGGAAGGACAAGGCATGGTAGAGGTCACAATGATGGGTTCAAGATGGGGTGTCAAGAATGAATTAACAAAAGGAGTTGAAAAGAGAGTCCAATCTGGTAAAGGAAGATATGGGAGTGGCACCACAGACTGCATCAGTGTAGGCAAAAATGGGAAGGATCATCCTCTGGACAAGTTTTCACTGGGCAGTAGGAGGGATGCAACTACGATTCCTGTAAAGGGCTCCAAGCTTGGGGAGCAGTTTTTTCAGAATGGCATCAATGTGACCAGAGAAGCTGAGATGTTGGTCCAGCCAAACCCCAAGATATCTGAAAGAGGGGGGTGTCCTCAAGGATGATCCCATCAAGGGTGTGGAAAGAGGGTAAGGGGTGAAGCCTAGAGAGTCTCTACCTAATGCTGAAGGTCATGGAGACTGTCTTTTTGGCATTGAGGAATAGTTGATGTGAGGCAAACCAGAGCTGAACCTGGTGGAAGTCATGTTGTAGAGTGGTTGTTACATCAATGGTGATTTTGCCAGAGGTGAACAAGATGGTGTAATCGGCATACATATGGATAGGAGAGGAGAGGAAGCAGACTGAGGGAAGGTCATTTAGGAAGATGGAGAAAGGATGGGGCTGAGCACAGAGATCTGTGGGACTCCTGTGGAGATTGGGAGGGGTGGAGAGATTGCTTGAATCCTGACTGACTGTGTTCTGCCTGTGAGAAAAGCTCTAAACCAGTTAAGAGCAGGAGTAGACAAACCAGCAGCCATAAAGGAGTCAAGATGGAAAGTATGGGATACTGTGTCTAAATCCTTGGTGAGGTCAACAAAGAGGGCAGAGGTGATGAGGCCATTGTCCATCCCAGTAAGGATGGAGTCAGTGAGCCTAAGGAGGGAGGTGGTAGTGGAGTGGTTCTTCCTAAAACCAGACTGGAATGGGGTGAAGAAGGAAGAGTCAGCAAGAAAAGAGGTCAGTTGGGGCTTAGCAAGGGTGGGGAGTAGGGAGGTTGAATGATTGTTGGCAGGGGAGGAAAGATTATCACCCTTAGGGAGAGGAAGAACCACCACATGTTTCCAGGGTGTAGAGAAGGAGGAGGGCATAAAGGAGAGATTTAGAATTAGAGAGAGAGAGAGAGAGAGGGTAGGCAATAGCTGGGGCTGAGAGGTAGAGAAGTTTAGGGTCACGGTCATCCAGAGACGAGCCTTTGGAGGGATTGAGAGAGAGGAGGGCTGTTAATGTCTCCTCAGGGGAGATAGGACAGAATAAGAAATGGGGTGGGTACGGCAGATGAGTGGTAGGAGAGGAAGAATGAGTGGAGGAGTGACTTTGGGGATGGATTTTAGAAGGATTGAGACACGGGAGATGTAGTGGGAGTTGAACTCCTGAGCCACTATGCCAGGTTCAGTGTATTGTTTATATTAAGCATGGGGGTTGGGGGATGCAAGGGGGGCATAGTGAGTGGACTACTTTCCAAAATGTGGAGGGGGAATTTATGTTATTGAGGAAAGAGAATTTAAAAAATTCAGTCCTGGCAAGTCTGATTTGCTTTTGTACAAGTGTTTCTTAACCTGTGATAGTTAGTAAGGGCTGATGGAAGCTGAGAAGTCTTGTGTTTCCTCACCACTTTATCACACTCCCTGAGGCAGGTAATTAATTCAGGTGTGATTCAAGGATGATGGATACCTTGGATTCTAGTGCATTTGAATGAGGCATGGAAGTCCCAGGTAGCTATAAATCTGTCTTTGAAGTAAGTGAGGGATTGGTCAATGGAAGTGGAAGATGCAATTGGGGACCAATCAGAATTGGATATATCATTGAGGAGAGGGTTTAAGTCAAGGAACTGAAAAAGTGGAGTTTCAGGATTTTATGTTGTGGTTTAGGTCTGTGGAACTTTCTGACAACAAAGATAGGGTGGTGTTCACTGAGGGCATCCGGGAGGACACCGGACTTGATGACTTGGTGAGGGTCGGAGGTGAGAGCCCAGTCTAACAGCGAGTGGTTTTGGGATTTGTGATTTAGTCGGGTAGGATCTTGGATGAGTTGGGAGAGGTTTAGAGCAGAGAAATCATTTTGTGTCTTAGAAGTGATTGATGATAGCCAGTTTAGATTTACATCACCTAATACATAAAGCTCACCTTTGTGGGAGACAGAAGCTATAGAGGTGATGAGGTCAATAGATTCAGAGGGCTTGATACCTGGGCAACAGTAGATACCAGCAATAAAGACAGAGGAGGAGAAAGGTAGGGCAACATTTACTACCAGGCCTTCATAAGTGGAAGGTAAGGAAGACGAGAGGACAGTAGTGTATTGGAGAGAGGACTGCATATACATGGCCACTCCACCTCCCATACCTGCCCTATCCTGCCTAAGTAATAGCCTGGTATGGCAATGGAGGGATCAGAAATGTTAGTATTCAGCCAAGTTTCAGTTAACATTAGAATGTCTGGAGTGAAGGAGATTATCATTGGCTGTCGCAGATCAATTTTAGGGACAAGGCTGCAGATATTTACATGAAGAATCTTTAGGCTTTTTGGGAGGGCAAAGGAGGTATTGGAAGGTTGTATGTTAATGGGGAATAGTAGCTGGGGGGGAGGGGACTAGGATTGGGATGTACATTCCCTGAGGCAAGTAATAGGAGTGCGAGTATAAGGAAGTACTGTTTAGGATATTTGTGGTGGGCAGAGTATTCATGATGTGTTTGGGGGGGCTGGGTGAGTGGATAATCAGGAGATGAAGGAAAGCAAGGTGGCTAGAAGCTGTGAACAACATTGCAAGGGATATGTGGATAAAGTGAATCTAGAGTATTTGAGAGGAAGAGGGGGTAATACCAAGAATGAAGGAGGGGACTAGGAGATCATGGGGGGAGTGAGAAGGGCTGGGCTTTTAAATTTAGAAGCTTGTGGAGTTATGTTAGAGATTCTGGAAAGGAGAATTAGAAGGATTGGAAGTGGGGTGAGTGGGATGGGCATGCTGTAGGTAAATGGGGAGTGCTTTCCAGTCAGGGTAGATTGGATAGTGGGGGGGGTGCAGGACAGTGAAACTGGCAGGGGCATCAACAAAAACGTGGCCACTGCCAGAGGGAACTGACAGCCACTAGCAAGTTGTGTAAATCTGGGGAAAACAGGTAGCTAGAAATAGGCCTTGACAGAAGTAGAAGAGGAAGGGGGAAAAGACTGATGAATAGGGATAGATTGATCACACAATAAGTGAAATGAGACAGGGATTCGATTGGGTGAGTGCACTTATAACTGGGCCGTCTAGTGGCTAGAAGATACAGCTAATGGAAAAGGTTAATTTGGCTGATGGCAGTGACATAGTCCAGTCAGGAGGAATTGAAATTGCTGGGCAGAATGAGGAGCCAAACAAGGAGCTCATGGACCTCAGACGATCACTAAGAGCTGTCCTAAGAGAGAGGTAATTGTCCTTTGAAAATTTACAGAGACAGCCACGCAGCCTTGAGTTACTGGAGCACTGCCCAGGACGTACCTGCAAGCAAGGGTTCAAGGAGTGTGGCAGCAGGCTTTTCTGTCTGTGGAGGCATGTAGATCCGCGTCAGAGGTAACCACGGAGGCATTGTTAGCACAAAGGGATATGAGAGGATGCCTGAGAAAAAAGGGACAAGAGTGGGTTAGATATAGTTCAGGAAACAGTTAATAGGTTAATAGGTATAACATATGAACAGACAATGTATATCTCTTAATAGATATAACATATGAACAGATGATATATATCTCGAATACACAATACACATATATCTCGAATACACAGTAACTTGACTCAAAAGACACAATTTATCTCTTTTTGAGAAGGGGGAGGACTTCAATATTTGTGAAGGGGCAAGACTTCCATAAGGAACAAAAAAACATAGACTTTGATGGCAGATAAGGACCATTTGGCCCACCCAGTCTGCCCATTTCCCTACCTTTTGGATAAGCTGCTGATCTTAGTTAACCAACAGTGTACGTTCTCCTACCCCCCCACTATAATTGCTTTATGTCTATCCCATGCATTTTTGAATTCCTCCACTGTTTTTGACCCCACAACCTCCTTAGGAAGGATGTTCCATGTGTCCACCACTCTCTCTGTGAAAAAATACTTCCTCATGTTGCCCCTCAGCCGTCCCCCCCATATCTTTAATATGTGCCCCCTTGTTCTTGCGTATCTCTTTTTCAGAAAGATGCTACCCTCTTTGACTTTGTTGATTCCCTTGAGGTACTTGAAAGTTTCTATCACCCTCTATTTCCTCTCTGTGAGGGTATACATATTAAGCTTCTTTAGTCTATCTTTGTATGGTTTCTGGTACAGACCCTGCACCATTTTAGTTGCCCTCCTCTGGACTACCTCCATCCTGTCTATGCCCTTGCTGAGTTGGGGTCTCCAAAACTGCATGCGGTACTCCAGATGGGGTCTCACCAACTGTCTGTACTGAAGGATGACAACTTCCTGTTTTCTACTGGTGATGCCTCTCCCTACGCATCCCAGAATCACCCCACACCTCCTTACTGCCTTCTCACATTGCCTGCCTACCTTTAGATCATCTGATATGACTATCCCCAGGTCTCTTTCCATTTTTGTTGTTGTTAGAACCCCCCACCCCCCATTGTATACTCTTCCACTGGATTTTTGTTTCCCAGGTGCATTACTTTGCACTTCTTTGCATTGAATCTAAACTGCCATACTTTTGACCTTTCCTCCAACCTTGACAAGTCCCTTCTCATCCTTTCCACCCTCTTGTGTATCAACCCTGTTGCAGATCTTTGTGTCATCAGCAAAGAGGCATACTTTTCCATCCAGTCTCTCTGCAGTGTCACTTTTAATGACATTAAAGAGGACCAGCCCCAATACTGAACCCTGTGGTACCCCGCTAGTAACCCCTTTTTCTTCAGAGTGGACTCCATTTACTATTACCCTCTGCATCCTGTTGTCCAGCCAGTTTTTTACCCAGGCTACCACCCTGGGACACACTCCCAGGCTGGCTAACTTGTTTATTAATCTTTTGTGCAGGAATGTGTCAAATGCCTTGCTAAAGTCAGGGTAGGCCTTGTCTACTGCCCCTTCCTGGTCTACTACTTTGGTCACCCAGTCAAAGAAATCTATTAGATTCATCTGACATGTCCTTCCCACTTTGAATCCATGCTGCCTTGGGTCTTGTAACCCACTGGCCTCTAGGTACTCAACAATTCTTTTTTTCAGAAGGGATTCCATCATTTTCCCCTACCACTGAGGTCAAACTAACAGGTCTGTAGTTTCCTGCCTCTGCCTTGCTCCCACTTTTGTGAAGGGGAATCACATCAGCCTTCCTCCAGTCCTCAGGTACTACACCATCCTCCCATGATTTATTAAAAAGGGCAGTCAGTGTTGTCACTAGTTCTCCCCTTAGTTCTTTCAGAAATCTGGGGTGAATACCATCAGTCTCCATTGCCATGTCCAGCTTGAGTTTTAGGAGTCAGTGTCTCTACCACTCATGAATTATGGTCCTACCCCGTCACTCACAAAGATAAATTGCATATTTTGAGTTTGGCCATTGTATATCCCCTATATACAGAGGTGGAGTTGTCTTTGGCCAAAAAAGGTACAGTAATAACCAATTATGGGATACTTTGGGCTCATGAAAAGCCACAGCATAATTCACTCCAAGGCAGACTACTATTTACTTTTCAAGGCAAGCCCTAATGTTTTACCTGCAATGCTTCTTCAGGGGACACTGTACAAAGCTCACTCTTAAGTAATCTACTCTTATTGTTTTGGTGTTCTTTCATGTCTAGTCATGCTGTGATACACTATCTTGATGCTGAGTGAGGACTAGCCATGATGATTCAAAACACATAACGATAAAATAAATTAGAAGTGATGCCACTGTCCATTCTTACTAGTCATGTAAGAAGATGATGATTAACAAGACTGGCCAAGAAGGAATATGATACTGAGTACCACTGTTCTTGGCTGAGATGAAGACTGTACTGAGAAGTCCCAATGACTTGACTGGACAAGAAGGAATAGGACACTGAGCACCACTGTACTTGGCTGAGACAGTGACCATAATCTTCATTAGTGACATTGCAGAGTATCTGGAGGGAAAGGTGTGCCTCTTCCCAGATGATACCAAGATCTGCAAAAGAGTGGACACACTGGAGGGAGTGGAAAAATGAGAAAGGACCTAGGCCTATTAGAGGAGTGGTTGGGTGTCTGGCAGTTGAGTTTCAATGCTAAAAAGTACAAGATCATGCACCTGGGTCACAGGAATCCAAGGGAGGAGTACAGGATGGGTGGGGAAATTCTGGTCACCAAAAGTCAGGAGAGAGACCTGGGGTTCATCATATCTGACAACCTGAAGGTGACCAAACAGTGTGAAAAGTGGTGGGGAAAGCAAACAGAATGTTGGGGTTCATAGGGAGGGGCATAACAAGCAGGATGAAAGAGGTGGTGATGCCACTGTACAGATCACTGGTGAGGCCTCAGCTGGAGTATTATGTACAGTTCTCAAAACGTCATCTCCGGAAGGACATTGACAAAAGAGAGGCAGTCCAGAGAAGGGCAATGAAGATGGTACATGGAATGCACCAGAAGCCCTATGAGGAAAGACTTCAGGACCATAATATCTATTCACTGCAGAAAAAAAGGGAGAGGGGATATGATAAAGACTTTTTTATGGGAGGGGGAAATAAACAGTGTACAGGTGGAAAGCATATTTCAGAGAAAACTCTGCACAAGAACAAGGGGCATGATATCAGACTGATTGGTGGAAGGCTCAGGGATAATGTTAGGAAGTACTTTTTCACTGAAATTGTGGTGGAGATGTGGAACAGCCTTCCAGCAGAAGTAGTGGGGGTGAAAACAATATGGGGGTTCATAAGTGCATGGGATAGACATAGGGTATCCTGGAGATGTGCAGCACAGGACAGCTGCAGAAGAAATAGGATCTGTGGCTACAGCAGTGAGTAGGGAAATGGGCATATTAGGTGGGGCATATGATCGTTATCTGATGACAGGTTCTGTGCTTCTGTGGTGTCCTTAAGAAACATGGCTTACTGATTTTGCTATGTAACATCCTAGATGCTGCACAAATAGAACATATTACAAGAAAATGTATCATTATAAACACTGTACAGGATACTCAGATTTTTTGTTTCCTCTAGCTGCTGTGACACAGTGTGTGTAGCCATCACAGAAGAGTCATACAATAAACTTAGAAACAGGGAAATCCATTTCCACCAAATGAACTCTGTATCTGTCTTCTAACTTATGGATGTTCCCCGGGAGGACATATTTCTTATACATGCATGAGAACATTTGTTGTTCTGACAGTTCACTAGCTACTACAAACCATGTATTACTTGGCAATGACTGTCCATTTGGCAACTCCCACTATCCCTTCTCTTTCTCCTCTACTGGTTTGTGGCTACAGCTGCAGTAGCATTAACAGCATGTCACTTTGACCCTCCAATCTCCAGAAGCAGGAAGCTTCATGCATCTGTGTATTTGACAATGACCGTTGTGCAGAGAACCTACTTGAGTGCCTTGAACAGAAGTTTGAGGAGTGGCTGACACCACTTTCATTCACATCAGGTTTTAAAGTAAAACATAATACAAATAAGACTGTGAAGACAGTCAAGCTGGGGGACTATAGCCATGTCCCATGCTTTGATCACTGTATAACTCTAGCTGTTCACAGATTTCTAGATGAGGAAGGCAGCTTGGAGAACTGAGTTGGGTTGGCCAAAATAATATTTGGTCATTTTATCTATTCTGTGAAGCCATGAAAGTGCTAGACAAGAGTTAGCAGAAAAAATAATCTATGCTTCCACCACCTGAAAGAATATATGCCAAGATGGTGTGATTCCATCTACTAAATATGCAATTTCTGCTACAACACCAGAAGATCTTCATTAAGTGTGCCATTATGTGATTGTAGTGAGGTATTGACATGGGAGAGGTGAACATTAGTACTAATAGTGGATGATTGGTGAAGACAGTCTGCTATGTGCTAAACCCCTTGGAAAAAGCCATGTAGGTCATAAATACATCTAAGCTAGGCATAGGCAGTGCCTTAACTGTCTTAATTTACCTGAAATATGTTTGCATAAATTCCCAATATGAGAGGTAGGAGGAGGATAATATTTCTGTTAATGTGGTAGAAAGACTAAGAACCACCTTTCTGCCTCTTTACCCTTACAGCGTGGTACTCGGCAAGGGTGCCCACTGTCCCCTCTTTTATTCAATTTCTATTTGGAGCTGCTTATAAGGCATTTGTGTAATTTGAGTGACATTAAAGGGATTTCAGTGGCCAACAAGCGTTATGTCTTGTTGGCCTATGCTGATGACTTGCTCCTACATTTGGAAAATCCTGTGGTATCTATCCTGGCCCTTCTCTAGGAGATTAATCATTTTTTACAATGTCTCCTTTTATAAGCTGACTGTCTCTAAAACCAAAGTTTTTCCTCTCAATAGCCTGGTTTGTAAATGGGAATATTCTGGGTCTGTGTCTTTCATGGGAGCCCTGGGTGTTTACCTATCTGGGGGTCAAAATTACTTGATCAGTTTCAACTATGGTTAAGGAGAACTTGACTAAACTTTTAACTGTGTTAAAATCTAATTTAGACAAATGGTCCTCCCTCTCAGTATCTTTATAGGGAAGAGTTAACATCCTCAGGATGAATATCCTACCCGTGTGTTATACTCGCTGGGGATATAAGGATTTTATCTCCCTAAGCTCTGGTTTTTCCACTTACAACAGTTACTAATTTGTTTCTTTGTAAGTCATCTGTCATTTGGCAAGCTTATATAGGGAAAGGGGAAATTGTTTAACCAGTCGAAGCTTGTTTCCAGGCATGACCTGGGAGCACAAGGAAGTTAAGGGACTTGCTCAGGGTCACACAGTATGCAAGTGGGAGCTGTGGGATTCAAACCCAGGTTTCCAGGTTTGCAGCTCAGAGCCTGTAACCTGTGTGTTATACTGCCTCTTAAAACTATCTGCCCCTAAATTGAATGGCTGCTTGTATTGCCCTTCCATTTCTTATATTATGGCACCCAGCATGCCAGCAAAGTTTTCCAGTGGAGTGCTGGAAGTGATCGTCTTGATACCCTCACATGCATCTCTCTCTGGTTGGAGATTTAGACAACTCTTACTGATAAGGTGGGTTGCTTATTTACTAGCCTGCCATATTTTAGGGCTTCTCAGCTCCCCCATCCCTTGCATGCCACTCCCGTAGAGTGGGCACTTAAAGCCTGGGCACAAATACAATTGTATCTTTCACTGTCATGGTTCAAAGCCTTCTCCCAACTCATGTTCAATAATCCTCACTTTAAGACAGGCTGTTGCTCCGTTCCAATATCTTTTTGCCCTCTACTAAGTGTATGTTTGCGGACATTTGCCATGCAGAAAGGATGGTCTCTTTTCGGACACTTCAAGCCCAATTTCAGTTAAAGGGTACAGACACCTTTAAATACTTTCAAGTTAGAGGTGCTATGACTGCCTTTTTGGGTCCCAAGCCTTGGCACTTAAGGCAATTAGATGGGGTGGATTCCCTGCTGTCTCTTGCTGTGCAGCCTCACCCAGTTTCCGCTCTTTATAAATATTTTCAATCCATAGAGCCGCATATTCCTGTCAGGGTTTGTTATTACTGCGTCCATGTACTTTAATTATCAGATCATCAGGATTACTGGAAGATCCCTTGGGTAAATTTATATATATTTATAAAACAGGATTGGCTCTGGTTAGTGTAGTTAAACATCATGCATTATTTGTATTTTACTCCATTGAAATTGCATAGAATGGGAAACTCCCCTCTTCTCTGTGTTCTCTGTGCCAAGTGGTTTCCGGTTCCGTTACCATATGCTGTGGGAGTGTGTTAAGATCCAGCCCTTCTGAAGATCTATCCAGCAAGCCCTCAATCCCTTGTTAGAACTGGACAACCTCTACAAGTTGTTTGCTGGCATCTTTCCCCCAGGACCCCCTAATATTAGGAAAGCCCACCTGTCCCTTGTGGGTGCCATGGCCAAGCTTGTCATGTTATAACACTGGAAGGATGAAGATCCTCCATCCTTCTTGGAGTGGCACCACAAAACCTTACTGGCACTCCAGTTAGAGAAACACACAGCATCAATGCAGAAGAGACCTCAGCTTTTTCCCACTGGTGGGAGTCTCTTTACACTCCATTGTCCCTCTGGGATACCAAGAATTTGATCCAACTCCTCCTGAGATTTTTAGCCATGTGCTTTTTTATGATCAAGGGCGGCACCTATCCTGTTCTGGAGTATAGGGGGTAGCAGGTTCGCAGACAATGGGAGGGGGTGGTAGTAGGTGATGGGGTGGGATTTTATATTTAATTTTTTCTTTGTCTGGTACTGTGTTTTTTTCAGCCTGATCATGTATGGATTGTACTGTGTGATTTACTCTGGGGTATTTTTTGTTCTTGTCCTTGGTTTGTACTGTTTGTTTTCTGGAAAAATCTTAATAAAGTATACTAAATAATAAAAAAAAGAAAGACTAAGAACAGATTTCTTTGGTGACACACATTAAGAAAATATGTACCACTGACTACTACATCATGGCCACCCTATTATATGCTCACTTTAAAGGCATATTTCAAACTTTAATTAATGTCAAAGGCAGTAATTATAAGCAATCCTACAATGACTCAGCCATCCATCCAGTTTCTGCATGTATGGCCTAACAAAAACTGCAGTTACATGTACAGCAGAATAGGAACGGTTATCACGTGTATGCCCAGAGTGCAGTAACTGGCCAAATAAAGGATGGTGAGGTGGGACCTCATGAATCTCTATTTAATGCTGCTGCTGATGATCATAGGGACACCAGTTTGTCCTTGTCCATGGGGTAACCCTGAACTACAACCTCTGTTGCTACTAAGAAAAAAAACAACAGAAGGCATCAGTCAGTGACAAGCTACTGTGGTAGTATCTGATTCTGGCTTGATAAAAGAGACTGGCAAGCTATAGTCTTCCATAGTGATGTCAGAGATGCCTGCAAAACTGGCACTGGACTAATAGGATGAAAATATAGCCCTGACAAGAGGAGATGAGCCTCTACAGTACTGTTTTTTTTTTTTTTAAATTTCTTTTTTCTCCCGTCCTACATCCCTGCCAGAGCCGCACCTTCAGGAGTCGCCAATGAAACCCATCCCTGCCACTGACTTACCTGCTACTGAGGGTTCCTCATTTTGCCATGGATTACCCCCCAGGTGGGGCTGGGGGTGGGATGAAACCCCTGTACCTTAGTGTCTTCTCCAGTCCCTGAGACAGTGGCAGTCGGTGGCACATCAGGACTGGGTTCGGTGCTCCATCTTCCTGGCTCTGGAGGATGATTTTCCCTGTTCTGTAAGGATGTTGCTGGCCCTTTGATGTCAAGGCATGAGCGTCAACATCCGCAGCATCCTCCCCCCTTGATGATGCACCCCTAGAGGTGACTGATCCACAGGGCTCTGCCTGTGACCAATTAAACCCCCAAGGTGCTGATGAGCTGTCATGCCCCAGCCTCCGCCAGAGGTAACTGCTCGCCAGGATAGATCCCCACCCTCCCCCCAGAGAAGGCGCCCTGTCATCGGACACTCAACCTTTCTCCCCCCGACTGACCCCCGGTGCCCAAGTCTGCTCCAAAACTCTGGTCACCAGCGTGGTGCGAGGTATGGCGTCCAGCACCTCAACCCTCAGTGCCACCGGGCCGGCCCTACAGTACTGTTACCAGAAAAAGAACATTGGATCCTCTTTAGCATATTTATCTGTTTAGTATCTCAGTTGTTCTCCTGCAAGTACGTACTTAAACAGAATTGTCATTGCTGCAGGCAATGTATTCAGCAACAGGATACCATGCATTTCAACAAACATGTAGACATGTTCACATTTATGAAAATACACCTGACTCTGTTTAACAATACTTTTTCCACTCCAAGCTTTATGGATGATGACTCTCCTACATTTAAATTGCAGCTAGTGATGAGCTGCAGTATATTCAGCTATGCTGTGATATATCATAATATATCACAAATAATCTCAAAGAAATTAATGGTATTTTCTGTGATATATCACAATATATCTAATTATACAGTATCTGGATATACTGCAACTTGTTACTGGGTCAAACTTTACTATCTCTGACACAGGATGATGATAATGTGGTGGACTGTGAGGACTTCTGTATCCATTAGCTATACCACTAGTAAATAAAGAGTTCATGTTCATGCAACCATTGCTGTCTTTTTATTTCTGTTAGTTGGGCTGATGCATCTTTGACATCAGCATCAGTATTTTTTAAGAGGGTAAGATGTCCTGGCTGCTTTCATCTTGTTGCTGTTTACCGCTCAGTAACATTAAACATCCACATCCACAGTGTTCCAACCATGACTGTTTCAGTTGATAATTTATAAGGCATCTGAATATTTTATGGTGCCTGGCTTACCCTATGTAGGTGATTCAACTCCACATCAGACTCTTAGAGAGTGGGACATGTTTTTTTGACTGTACAGACAACCCCGTGTTGCTGGTCTTCAACAGCATAAGCAAGATCAGATTATTATAGCTCTGTCTTGCAGAACATTTTTACAAGACATTTTGCTGCCCATTGGACTATGACATTCTGGATGGGCTGATTGTTTAACCCTTATCATTGTTAGTCATATGAATAATTACACACATTTAATTTTGTGTAAAAAAACAGCCACGTTCTCTGTGTACAACACTTCTGTGTGCTAGAACTTAAAGTCTTGTCCAGGTATAGAAGCATCTGAATGAACATAATTTTTAGAACCATTAGCCTTGACTGTGTCCCACTTTACCACCATTTTCTTTTTTATGATCTGCACTGGCTTTATACAAACATTTATTTTGAGGGGGTGAGGCCACCATCTTCAGAGACACATTTTGGAGACTGAGGTGGTGTCCCATATGCAGGCACCTCTATGGATTGAGAACAGAGGTTGCTGGATTCAAGGCACAACAGGCATGAGTACAGGGTTCCATCTGCTTCACCCAGGGGCCAGCAAGATTTTTGCTGCTCCCTCAAAGAAAGCCAGAAAAAAGGCTAAGTATCTAGGCCTCAGTGGGCTCCAGGAGCATGAAAGGAAGGAAGAACAGCATCCATCAGACCTTACTTCCATTCCTTCACCATTCTGCTGGGATGAGGAAACCAGCAGGAGGTACCCAAGGCATTGGGAAGGGAGCAGGTGGAAGTCCTCAAGGGAGAAGGCCCCAAGGGGGAGAAGAGAGAAAGAGAGAGGCCCCCAGCCAAGGAGGATACCAATAATGGTGAGAAACTTCATAGTTAGGAGACTAGAGTTTGCAGTAGGGAATGGGACAGATAGGGTAGTAAAGTGCTTACCAGGTGCTTCAGTGGGGAGGATTGGAGGGCAGATTGTAGAGATCACCATGGAAGAGGTGGAAGGGAAGGAACTGATGTTATGGTACATCTAGTGACTAATGACCAGACCAGGGACACTGCAGAGGCAGTGCAGAATAGGTTTGGGAAGCTGGGGAGGTACCTAAAGTAGGTAGCTCACACAGTTGTCTACACTAAGAAGATACCTGTATGTTTATTTATTTGAAAAGTTCCAGGCTATATATGACCAGGGAAGGCTAGGGAATACTGTACCAGGGCCTTCAATGACTGATTGAAGACATGGTGCAGGGAGGAGGGCTACATTTGGACTGGGCCTCCATCCATCCATCCATCCAAGAGGGGAACAGTAGTCCTGGGTGGAAGGGTTAGATGCTACTTTGATTGGCTTTTAAACTAGCCAAGGGGGGGGGGATGCAGAAAAGCTGAGTAAGGCAGAGATTGCCTCCCACCAAGAGAACAGAGCATCAGAGAAGAGAAGCCCAGGGAAATGAATTATTCATTGGTAGAGGGGTGTAAGGACATGGGGGAGAGCAAAACTGGTAGGTCAAGAAGAGAAACTAAAGATAAGATAGCAATTAAGGAAAGTAAGTAGAGACATATTGAAAATGGTAAGGACAGGGCCAGGAAAACAAGAGGGGGCAAAAGATGGAAATAGGAAGGAAGAATGGGGGAAGGAAGGACAAAAGGAGAGAACAGCCATGTGTGTTAATGCAGACAGTCTAGAAAATAAAATTGCTGACTTTGAAGAAATCATTTCAGAGACAGACCTGGATCTTGTGGCCATAACTCAGTCATAGATCGCCAACAACCACAACTGGAATATGCTCTTTCTAGGCTACACCATATTCCAGAAGGACAGCACAGGGAGAAAAGGTGAAAGGCTGTTTTATATGTGAGGAAATGTATAAAGGCAACATACTTACAGGGACAAAAAGGGGATAAGGAAGGGCTGGATTCAATACAGATCAGCTTAGAGACAGGATCCAAGGCCTTTATCTGCATGGGTATGATGTACAGACCATGAACACAGGGGGAGTAGTCATGCAAGGGTTTGGGGGAGGCCATTGGCACAATGGAAGCAGGAAGGAAGTATTGGTCATGGCAGAGTTTAATCTGCTAAATGTAGACAGGAGCATTCTGGTCACAGCTACATCAAGAAGCAGGGACATCCTCAACTCCCTGCAAGGGGCATTTCACAGCACCTGGTTATGGAACCCACTAGATATGGGGAAGTTCTTGACCTGGTATTTATGAACAGAGACAACATTGCAGATATTACAGTGGGTAGTCTCCTGGTTACAAGTGGTCACCATACTGAGTGGTTTAGCATATGTAGTGGGCAAGAGAAAACACAGAAAGATTAGGGTCCTGAAGTACAGGAGGGCATATTTTAAAGAAATAAGTGACTGCCTCAGTAAATACCTCAAAGGGGGGATGACAGGGTGGGCATGGAGAGACAATGGAAAAGTATCAAGGAGGGAATAGCTAAGGCAAGGGCATGCTGTTTGAAGAAAGTAAGCAAGGAAAGGAGGAGAAAGAGAACAAGGCCACTATGGTTATCAAAGGAGATAGCTAAGACAGCATTTAGGAAGTACATGGAGACCCAAATGGAGATGGACAGGGATGTAAAAAAGCACAGCACAGGGAAGCAGGAAAGATTGTGAGGGCAGCTAAGGCACAGACAGAGGAGAGGATTACCAAGAAAGACAAAAAGGGGAAAAGACTTTCAAATATGTGAGTGAAAAGATTAAAGAACGGAGTAGAAGTGGGAATAAGGTTGAAGGAGAGGGGACACTGCAGAAGAAAATCAGGAAAAAGCTAAAATTTTATTATACACTGCCGCTTGGACTTCATAGTAGAGAGAAGACAAACTGACTTATATCAGCAGGCTCGGGGGGGAGGGAGAGTGGACACAAGTCCATTTTCAGAGTGTGAGTCCGGAAGGGATTGGAAGCTCTAACAGATAAAAAGGTGATGGGACCGGACGGTATTCACCAAAGGGTTCTAAAAGAACTGAATATGCTGCTACCCACCACTTAGTCAACGATGTTCAGCACCTTATTGGAGATGGGGTGATTCTAGAGGACTGGAGGAGGAGGACAGATGTAGTCCCTCTGCACAAGAGTGTCAGCAGGGATGATACTAGCAATGACTGGCCAGTCAGGCACACATCAGTGGTGGGGAAACTTATGGAGACCCTGCTGGAGGACAGAGTGATGGAGTACCTGGAGGTATATAGACTGCAGAGCCACAGGCAGCATTGTTTCAAAGTGGGGAGGTCATGCCAAACAAATCTCACAGATTTCTTTGACTGGATGATTAGAGAGATGGATCAGGGGAGGGCAGTAATGCGTCTCATTTGGTCTTCAGCAAGACCTTCAATACTGTGCCACATGGGAGGCTGGTAAGGAAACTAAGCATTCTGGAGGTTGGGGAAAACAGATAAGCTGGGTATAAAACTGGTTGATGGATAGAATGTAGAGGGAGTGGTAAATGGCAAATACTTTGGGGATTAGAGTGTGACTAATGTTGTACCACAGGGATCAGTACTGGGACAGTCCTCTTCAGTGTCTTCAAAAGTGACATTACTGAGGAACTGGATGGAAAGGGGAGTGTCTTTTAAAAATGACACAACAATCTGCAACAGGCTGGACACTCAAGAAGGGGTAGAGAGAATACAAAGGGATCTGGGGAAAGTAGAGTAGTGATCTAAGATGTGGCAGCTGGGTTTCAATGCCAGAAAGTGCAACATCAAGGTAATGATATCTGATGATCTCAAGGTGGCAGAGCAGTGTGACTAGGTAGTAGCTATGGCTAGTGAGATGCTAGGGTGCAAGGGGGGAATTTTAGCATGAGCAGGAAGGTGATTTTCCACTGTGTTGCTCACTAGCTGCTCATGGGGGGGGTGTCAAGTCCTGGCAACCACAAACCAAGAAAGGAACCTAGGGATGATCATAACTTTTGACCTAAAGAAGTCCAGGCAGTGTAAGAAGGCAGTAGGGAGAGCCAGCAGGGTACTAGGTTGCATAAGGAGAGGTATCACTAGTAGAAAGAGAGAGATGTGGTGATGCCACTTTTCATGCAATTAGAGAGACCAAATCTGGAATACTGTGTACAAATGTGGAGGCCATATCTCAAGAAAGATGTAGACAGAATAGAGACAGTTCAGATAAAGGCTACAAAAATGATACAAAGATTGCATCAGATGTCATAGGAGGAGAGACTAAGGTAGCTCAACATGTATTTGCAGGAGGAGAGGAGAAAAGAGAAAGAGGAGATATGAAAGAGACTTTAAAATACTTTAAGGACATAAACAAAGTACAAGGGAGTAGCATCTTCCAGATAAAAAGGGGTTCGAGAACAAGAGGTCATGATATGAAGTTGAAGTGAGGTAGACTCAGGAGTAACGTGAGGAAATACTTCTTCATGGAGAGTGTGGTGGACAAGTGGGACAGCCTCCTCAAGGAGCTAGTAGAGGCAAAAATGGTAGGGGAATTCAAGAGGACATGGGATTGATATGAGGGAATGATATCAATGAGGGATTAAGGGAAAGCTACAGACCAAATGAGGTCTGAAGGAGTATCAATAGGTCAAAAATATGGGCAGACTTGGTGGACCAGGTGGTCCTTATCTGACGTCATTTTCTATGTTTCTAGTAAGACCCCACCTAGAGTACTGTATCGAGTTCTGGAGGCCACATCTCTGCAAGGACATTGACAGGGTGGAAGCAGTCCAGCAGAGAGCTACCAGAATGGTGCAGAGAATGCAGAAGAAGCAAAGAGAGTAGAGGCTGTGGGATCTCATTATGTAATCCCTGGAGAAGAGACAAGTGACTAGGGATATGACTGAGACCTATAAGTTCCTCACAACGGTGAACCAGGAGCAGTTGGAATTTTTCAGAGGACGAAAAGCACTAAAACATGGGGGTATGCAATGAAACTAGAGGTATGAAGTTTAAGGGAGATATGAGGAAGTACTTCTTCACAGAAAGGGTGGTGAATACCTGGAACAGTCTGTCAGAAGAGGTAGCGGGGGTGAAAAGAGTGGGGAGCTTGAAAATGTGCAGAAAAAGCATACTGGTATTTTAAGTAGAGAAAAGGGAGGTGGGTTGGATGCTAGTGACCAAATAGGGTCCAAGGTGTTGGAATAGGCAGTGATAAACAAAGCAGACTGTATGGGCCTATATAAAAGGGCAAAGAAATTCCTGTGTTCTGATTGGCTGAGACTTGGTTCTAGCCATTGCAGTAAGAGATTGCCACCACTGGCTAAAGCAAGTCCCTGCCAACCAAGGTAACTCACAGAATTCATAAGCCACCTATTTCCTACAGTACTTTCCATCACAAACATGGCTACAGCCTTTACTCATATATAAAAAACTTCAACTAGGCCCTAAAAATAAAAGTCCATTGAATTAAATAAAGTAAGTAAATAATTTAATTTTATTTACACTCATGAGCCCCCCTTACACACAAACACAAATTAAAAAAAAACTCTAGTACTATTCAGAGTTGCCATTGCTGGTGTTTCTTTGATGACTATGACAAATCCCCCACCTGTTCCTACCACTTTGCCAGAGAACTTCCTGCTTCTTACTTGGCAACAGATAAAACTGAGGTTCTGGCTCCACTTCAGGCCTGCGTGTGTGTTTTTGTTTGTATGCCAGCTGAGATCTTAAGAATGTTGAATTCATGAATTCCATGTTACCATTCTGTGTGTGTGTGGGGGGCATTCTACTATTGAAACAATGCAGAGCTTTGAATTCTTCTAGTCTATGGTAAACAATCATAAAACGTACTGAGTATGAAGAAAAACAGATGACTGACAGGTGAAAAACATCTGTGGAAGGACTATTTTACATTATTTAGCAACATTTTAGTATTGTTTTTGTGACTTTGAAAACTTTTAGAATGTTCTTTTTTTCAAAGTTACCTATGGGCCCATTTTATGTAAGCAATAAGACATGGCTTGGTGTTGATAGTACTGAGATACCCTCACACCCAGAAGCTGAAGGCACTCAACCCACGGTCTCATGCCTAACCACAGTATGCCTCTGGGCGTGTGGCTATCTCAGTACTACTAACACCCAGCCATGTCTTATTGCTTACACCAGTCCTTTTCCACCAACAAATTATGTTTCTATGGGGGCAAGACTGGCCAAGGTTTGTGTACAACACATATCTGTAGCATAAACCTGAAGAATGTTTCATGTTGGCAGTGTCTGAACAGGCAAGTTTGGAAAACATAATTATAAAACACAAATAAAAAGCACTCTGCCAGAAAAAAATAAATAAATGAAGACACAAAGTATAGATGCTAGGTGCAAGAACCCACAGCACACTACCCCAGTAGCATTTGGTGTGGGCTACTGCACCAGTGTCTTTAGATTTTTAGCCTACTGTACATAGGAGCAATACAAACAATGGGTCATATTCACTAAAGTGTGTAAATTCAGCATGATAGGTACGTATCCCACCTATGCAGCTTCACATCCACAGACAGGTGTGCACCGGCTGGTATTCTCCATCGCCGGCCACTTGTCTGTGGCCCCATCCCCATAGTATGCAGCTGTGCATTGCAGGATCGAGGCTGTGCGGGGGGCAAGTGCAGGACTCAGGCAGACATCCAATCGGATGCCTGTGCTGGGTCCCAGAGTGAATCCCTTAGGATACTGCACAAGAACAGAAATAAAGGGACACCGTCCACTCCCATCAAGGGTATTGGCTGATGAATGGTTGTAGGATTGGCAGTGTGGAGGATGATAGTGACATACTTCATGGATGTACGACCCTGAATCCACATTTCCATTATGGTGGGTGTGTGTGGGACTAGAGATGTATGATGTCTGCAAAATTCATGCCATAAAATATTTTGTGAATTGCGCTCAAGTCGTGAAGCGCAATTCATGAAATTCACCAATTTGCAGAGCGCGGATCAACCATGAAGTGTGGAATTTCATGAGCAAAATTCCACACTTTGTGGAAAAGACTACTCTGATAGTAATGGACCCCATCCACGTCAATTGCCAACCCCAATGTGAAACAATATATAATGGCCCAGATATTCAAACTGCGCCCAAACTGTGCGCAACAGCAGGAGCAAGCACAAGTCAATTGCGCATATGCGCAACAGACGCGATATTCAAACATGGATCAAAACAAATTGCGCAAGCAGCCAACGTCTGAATATCGCACAAACTGCACCATAGCGCAACCAGGAAGGGGAAGCTGAGCAGAAAGGTTGCGTCATAGCGCACCAGGAAAGGGAAGCTGAG
The DNA here is from genome assembly GCA_016271365.2 of Neoceratodus forsteri. Lineage (NCBI taxonomy): Eukaryota > Metazoa > Chordata > Ceratodontiformes > Ceratodontidae > Neoceratodus > Neoceratodus forsteri. The sequence continues at coordinate 998,070,027 of CM057454.1, read as the reverse complement.
CAGAAAGGCTGCACCATAGCGCAACAAGGCTAGCCCAGCTGAGCAGTCCAGAGGTGCCATGGCTCAAGCAGAGCCCCCCCACCCCCAACAGAGCAATGGAACTGCACAACCAGGGAGGCAGGCTGGGGCCCACCGCCAGCCATGCCACACATGGGCACAGGAACACACTGCAGAACCAACAAGACACCCGCACACCCCAAGCACAGCATCACTGGGGGAGGGATGGATGATCCACTGGCCCATGGGGACAAGCCAACAAAGCACAGCAGGGCCATGATGCCCCAGCACAACCACTGTCAGGCTGAGACTGCCACACACAGGGGGTTGACTACCACAATGCACATCAGCCCCCCGTCTGCACAGCACACCCTGCACTGTGACCCCAAGACACCACCCATGTGCAGTGACTGTTACTGCAGGAAACACCATGCATCCCCCCCAGCACACGTCAACCCCGTGTAGCATAGAACCATACAAGCCAGACCCACCCTGTGCACCCAGCAGTGGGCGGCAGCAGATGGCAAGACCGACAGAAAGGCACTGCCACACTGGAGACACCCCCCCATGCACACACACACACACGCACACACACACACACCCAGTACCATACCACCCCAGATGGCATGCACACCACTGCAATTGAGCAACCATAGCCAGCTGCAAATCAGAGACCACCACAGTATTCATAACAAAATATATGTATAATTCAAAAATAGAAAGTAGAACAAGAACAATAACAAAACTATGTACAGATATATACAAGGGGGGGTAGGGGTACAAGGTAGGGGTGGGCAAGGGGTAGGGGTGAACAACTGGGAGAGGGAAGGCAGGGTGGGAGGGATGGGTGAAGTGGGAAGGGGAAGCCTGTCTATGGCCTAGCAGGCTTGTCTGCTGCTTCCTGGCACCGTCTTGTTTGGCTGTGCCATCGCCGGAGCCCACAGCGCTGGATGTCCTGGAGGATGTCATGGTTCGCAATGGACACCCTGGTCAGCTGGCGGAGGGCACGCTCAATGCTGTGTAGGACGATGAGGCTTAGGAAAAGGGAACACAGTCAATGGCTGTGACTGTCCACAACCCTGAACACCACCCAACCTGCAAGTCAAATAGCCCAGTGTCCCGCACCTGTGATGGTATGCACCCACCCACAGTGACCATGCACATGACATGCCCAACCAGGCGGCACCAGCTATGTGCACCACTGCACACACACACACTGCCCATGTCCATCACAGCACAAACAAGGCTGTCAAGTGACGTGGCAATGTGGTGGGATGCCAGTTCCACAGCCATGTGCCCAGTGCATGCATGGACCACCAGTGATGCACACACAGACTTGCAGTGACACTGGACAGTGATGACTGTTGCCTGTGTCATGCATGGTTGTGTTGTCCATGGCTGGTGGTCATGCCCACCCCCTCCAGCATGCAATAGCATCCATGATGTAATGATACTCACACTCCTCAAGCAGCTGTGGCTGCTGCTGCTGCTGCCGCTGTGGTCCAACCCTCACAACACCTCCATCCGCCACCTGGGCCCTGCCACGGCCCTCCTCATCCCATGCCCTCATCCTCTCTGCCAGGCCTGTGGGTGACAAATGTTGAGAAAAACATCAGTGTGACTCCAAAGCAGACCGCCTCTGCCCCAGTGAGTGTGCCTGCCCACACAGCCAGACCCATGCATCTCACACCTGCACACACTGACACAGCCAACCATGGCAGAGCCATCCCCCATGCACTGCCACCAAAACACAGTCACACCCCTACGGAGGATACAGGTGCATAGATGGTACACCCACCTGGCCTAGGCACAATGCCCCTCCTGGCACATGACCGCAGACGTGCCAGTAGCTCTGGCTCCCTCTGTCGCAGGTCCCCATACCGGTGCCTGCACTGTTCGGCCATTCTCCTGCGGCCAGTGGCCGCCTCCAGGTCAGTGGCCACCTCTTCCCAGGCCTGGGTCCTGGCCCTGTCCAGTGGCACCTCCCCAAAGAGTGGGCCATAGTGTGGCTCCACAGTGGCCACAAGGTTTGCCAGCTCAAGGGCATTCCACTGAGGGGCTCTCCAGCGTGCCATCTCTGATGCGATAGTAGGCAATATGGTGCTCCACAGCACGGCAACCCCACATGGAAGTGCTGTGCAATACATTGCCACCATTCCTATCGCGCTGTCGGTACAGCGCTGCCATTCCCTATTGCGCTGTCACCGAACAGCGCGATAGAGCCGTACACATGCCAGACGTATAGCGCCAGGGGGCAAAGGTCGGGCACAAGGTCAGGGTTCTGTGGCACAAGGCCACACACAGCGCCATCGGACGTCTACATGTCCTGTGTTAACGGTCACCTGCGTGCCAGTGCCACAGTGGACTATTGTGCAGTTGTGCCACAGCGCCATTTGGTTCCCAGTGCTGTAGCACCACTGGCACAATGGTGGCCATGTCCTGAATTGCTGATCGTGCACAGCACGTCATCAGCGTGGCAGATGCCTGTGTAAGCCACCTGGGCATGCGCAATGTGGTGTACTACACAGTCACGGAAATGCGCCATTGGCTCAGCCAGATCAACCATATTGCGCAAAGCGCAACTGCGCGATATTCAGCCGACACATGCAAATCATCTGATCAGCCATTCAAAGGCACAGTGGCGCGATTTGCATCTCATTACAGTTGCTCCACTCCTAATTTGCATGCATTGCGCTATAAATGTACGACGTTGGGCTGCGCTGGCCAGATTCGGTTACTGCAGGTGAGAGGTGGGTTGCATGCTGTGTGATGTTCTGACAATGGTCATGGGATAACGCTAGACTGCACAGTGACAGGTGTCCACTTCCACCCATACAGATCCCCATGACCGAGCAGAGCCAAGGTGAGGGTGAGGATGGTGGGCGGAGGAGGAAGCCCAACTTCACCATGGCGGAGACAGAGGCCCTCTACCAGGCCTACCTGGAGGAGGAGGAACTACTGAGTGGACGGTGGGGCACCCCTCAGGCCCGTGCAGCTGCATGGGAGGGGGTAGCTCGGGCAGTGAACCTGCACGGAAACCACCAGCGCTTCATGCAGGAATGCAAAAAGAAGATGGGGACAGACCGCAGGAGGGTGAAGGAGAAGGTGGCAGCCCTCAGGGTGGCACGTGCTGGCACTGGTGGGGGCCAGCCAGCGGTGGTGGAGCTGACCCCGGCTGAGGACCGACTGGCTGTATCAATGCAGTGCAGTGCTATTGAGAGCATACCAGGAGGTGGATTCTAGACAGGTGGAAGCCCATCACTGCATGGTATGACATGGTGGTGGTGTTGGGGGGGGAGGTTGTTCACATGCACTCACATGTCCTCTCTTTCTGTTACAGATCCTGTTCGTCTTCAGGGGATGGTCGTGGTGGGTCCAGGCAGTGAGGAAGACCTGCTGGACAAGGAGGAGGGTCCATCCACCTCTGTCACCATCCAGCATGAACTGCACCAGCATGCACACTGGGCTGCCAACTCTGGTGTCGGTGAGTCAGGTGTGGGGGGGTGCACAGCCTGTGTCTCAGCAGTCTGGCATGCAAGCATGCCAGCACGCTGTGACTGTGGCTATAGCACATACCTGCACCATTGATGATGCAAGGACTGCAATGGGCAGTGACATGTGTGTGTCCCATGACGGACACACAGCAGGCCAGCACGTGCCCCTGGTCCTACCTGGTTCCAACGTGTGTGCCAGCATGTTGGCACAGTCCCAGGCTGTGCCTGTCAGCACCGGCAGGGCAGCACCAGTGGCTGTGCAGGTGTCTGGCACTGTTGCGGCCACAGCAGTGGAATGAGTGGTCCCTGGGGGACAGCAGTTGGAGAGGCAGCAGCAGCAGTCACCCACCAGGTCTGGGGTACAGTGTCCAGCAGTGGCACATGCCCGCTGCCCTTTGATATGCCCCATTCCTGGTCCTGGTGAACAGCACCGCCTCAAGGGGTGTTGAGCATCAGGACCTTCCATACCCTGGGGACAGGATGCCATTGTGGCAGAGTACCCATTGGAGAGCACCCGCCTGCTGCGGGAATCAGTACAGCAGCAAAGGCGGGTTGCAATGTCTGTGGAGGCATTGTGTGCGGCTGTGGAGTGGCACAGCAGGGACCGTGCTCTGGACCTTGCAGAGATGGTCCATATGCAGATGGATGTGACCGCCGCCATTGACAGGCTGACCCAGGCATTGGTCGCTGTCGTGGCTGCATTGGGCACACAAGCAGGTGCTCCTGTACCGTGCACCCCACACAGTACACTCTCCACTCCCCATTCCCGGTGTCGTGCGACACCAAGCCTGTTGATGCCAGGTTCTGCTGTGGGCATCCCAAGCACCCCGGGTGCAGGTATGTTTGGCATCCTACAGACCCCACTCGCGGACAAGGTCGCGATCGTGCAGTGGGACCCCTGGTGGTCCATCGGTGCCACCCCATGTGGCCCCTGCTCAGCCTGCCAGTGCTGTTGGATCATGGCGGGGCCGCCCACGCATCCGCGGTGGCCATGGAACGGTGCAACCTGACTGACCTGTCTCCCAGTCGGCCCTGTCTGGTGCTGCCCTATGTGCACTGTGGCGTCATGGTGGCAGTGCACTGGTGGGTGCCCTGCCCATCACGCCGACATAATGGACCACCTGCACACCATCCCGACTGCTGTCCACAGGTGCGTGTGCATGATGATGCCTGCATTGTACTGTACACCAAGGTGCAAGGGTGCCCAGCATCTGACACACGTGTTGGACAGCACAGGTGGTGGTGTGTCTGTGGATCTGTGTGTTTGCCATGTCTGTCTCCTGCTCTGCTGTGCACCTGCCCATGTATGCTTTGTGCCTGGTGTGTGTGTGTGTGTGTGTCCATATGACTGTTTGCCCTCCCTGATGGTGTGTTTGTGTGCCAGGTCCCTTCCACTCCTTTGCCGCCATGCACCCCTGGTGTGTCTTCTGTGTGCCTGTGGGTTGCGCCAGGACAGTGTTGTTTTCACATGGCCCCTTGACTTACCTGTGTTGTGCATAATGCTCCTGCTTGATGGTGTCCCAGTGCAGCTGGCCTGCCGGATCAGTCAGGGTCCCGCCCGCCCAAGGGGCTGCTCATCACCATCAACACCCGCCGCAGCCGCCCCTGAATCGGCTGTCCTCTTCAACCTGTACGGCTATCCTACAGTCATTGGGCATGTTGTGCAGGATACAACAGGCCAGGAATATCCCACAGGCCTTTGAGGGCTGTACTGTAGGGCACCGCCGAGGTGTCTAGGCATCGAAGCATGCCTTGAGCATCCCAAACACCCGCTCAATGATGTTGCGCAGGGCGCATGTGCCTCATTATAGCGCTGCTGTGATGGGGTCATGGGGCGCCGTACGTGAGCAGCCAGGGACAGAGTGGGTATCCGCTGTCACCTGTGTGGAGATAGTGAGATCAGTATCATGTTCAGGTCCATATTGCCCATATCCCTGTGTGCCACTACCATGGCACCTGTGGCATTCCCACCCTGCCCCCGAGCTTTGCATTTCCTACGCGCGTACTCACCCACTAGATGGCCTGTGGGATGTCCCCACCTGAATCGATGGCATTAATGTTGACTGATGCCATATGAAGGCATCATGTGCTCCACCAGGGTGTGTGGCACAGACATTGATTATATGCCCAGTGGCATCACACACCACCTGGCAGTTGACACTGGAGAAGCCCTTTCTGTTCCTATATGCGGCCCCATCGGGGTCAGGTGGCGTGTGAATGGCCACAAGGGTGCAGTATATGGCCCCTAGCATGCCAGGCATACATGCTACCCTGTGGAATGCCTGCATGTTTGCTGTATGCTCTGCGCGGTGCTGGGGAAATGGATGTGCTCCGCAGCATGTGGCAGCTGTGTGCTGAGGAATTGGGTGAGGATGCGTGACGTGGCTCACTGTGTGATGCCTGTGGTGTCCCCTGTTGGCCTCTGGAAGGTGCCCGTGGCGAGCAGGCACATGCAGGCTGTCACCTTGGTCTCCACTGACAGAGCATGACTCTGTGGTGAGGGTGCCTGCATCACATCACTGCACAGCTCACAGAGCCTTCAGTATTGCCCCTGTTCAGGCGGTACCAGCCCACTCATCTCTACATCTGTGTACAGCTAAAGCTGATGCGGCACAGTACCGCCTGTGGGGGCATGCTGCGACGGGCCCATCCACGGCCACCCCCCCTGCACCTTGCATTCTCACCCTCATTACAGCTTCCATGTGGAAGCTGGCACTGTCCATGTCCCTGGCTTGTGATCCCCCTGGCTGATGTTGCTCTGTTACCCCCGCTGTCCTGACTGCTACTTCCACTGCACTGGGCACCCCCGCTTGACTCTGCAGCCTATGGCCCACACTGTTTGCCTTGCCTGCCCTGGCCTGTCACTGTCTGTCTTTTCTCTCTCTCTTCTTCCCACTTGGCATCCCTGTAGCGTTCTTGCGCTTCTTCCTGAGCCTTTTTATTTTGGCTCATTTCCGCTGGGAATCTCCAGTTGTTCCGCTGCTATGCATTATGCAAGTTCGACATCGATTGCGCTTCTTTATGCATGGATCCACCCCTTCAAGGTTGCACATGCCTTCATTTGCATTGCGCTGTTGCTCAGCATGTTTTCGGTGGCGCAACTGCCTCCTGCTGAATATCGCAGAATGGTGCAATTTTGGACTTGACATGCACAACCCTATTGCGCATGGCAAACCTTTGAATATCCGCCCAATGAATCTAAATCCCTGATGTCTAGTGGACCCACCTCCACTGATCTCCAGCCCCAGTGTAAAATAATAGATACAGTATAAAATCCCTGGTGTGTAGTGCCCCCCCCCACTGATTGCCATCCCCTCTTTTAAAAAAATATATAATAAATCTAAATCCCTGGTGTTTTGGTGGTCCCCCGACCCCTCACTGATCACTGACCTCTCTTTAACTTCATAAGTAGAACTTACAAATGTGGTCCATAACAGAAGCACATAGCTTTGAAAGTTATAAGTGTACATTACAGTAGTGAAAGTTGATTCTCCCACCCGGGTCATTATTGTTATCAGGAAATCAGAATAAAAAAGATAATAAACCTGTAAAAGAAAAATACTTTGAGGTTAAAGACTGCAGGTTCAAAATCAAAAAGGTTCAGTGAGCACAGTGGGTTAATTATTCAAAATCCCTGGTGTATGGTTATTTGGTGATGCATTGCTTAAGGCAGGATTGCAGGATGGATGGGGTAGCCATTTGTTTTATATCCACATTGGGACTCACTGCATACCTCATGGGAACATTTAGGTCTTTTGAGTGCATCACTGCTAGATGTGCTCTAGGTGTTAGTTGCACAATTATTCTAATATACAGTAGCATCCACCAGGATATGGGGATGATTTTATGCAGGAGCTGGCAAATTTCGTTCTCCATCAGGCATTACTTGGTATTACTTGGTTTTTGGGACAAAAGAAGGCCGTGGCCCATCGAGATTGTCCCCCACAATTTGTGGGTCATTAGAACGCAACATAAATTCTCCCTTATCCATAGATCCAAATTATATTTAAATGCATCAAAACTAGATTTGGTGATTAATTCTTTAGGCAAAGTATTCCACAGCTTTGCTGCTCGTATGGTGAAAAAATTTCTCCTTTTGTTAGTATTAAAAGGTTGTATTTCTTGCTGTTTTTATTGTAATTTAGGGACTATCCTTCTGGTTCAATAATCAAGTCCACATTGGGTCATAAGAGTGGGTGACTGACATATTTTATAAATCATTAATAAATCACATTTTTCTCCTAATTTCTAACGAATATAAACCAGTATGTTTCAATCTTGTAGTATAATCAAGATGTTTAAGTGTTGGAACAATTTTAGTCACTCTTCTCTGAATATGTTCTAGGCAAGATATGTCTCCTTTAAGATAGAGGTTCCAGAACTGGTAGCCGTAATCAACATAAGGTCTTATAAAAGTCCTATACAGGGTGATAATGCATTGTTCAGTATGGGTTATGAAGGTACGTTTAATTTGTTTTAAAAGACCATTGGTCATTTTAGCTGTTTTTAAACAGTGTTCCCTAGATGCAAGTTTGTTATTTATCAGTATCCCCAAATCTTTTTCACAACTTGATGTTTTAAGTTTAATATTATTAAGATAATAATCATGCATTGGGTTATTTCTTCCTAAATGAAGAACCACACATTTTTCATGATTGAAAAACACTCCGTTCTCAATTGCCCACTTTTCAATTTTCCCTAAGTCAGCAACTAACGTTTCCAAATTATTAAGGTCATTAACCTTACCCCCCCCAATTTGGTATCATCAGCAAACTTTGAAAGATAATTATTTGGTCCATCTTGCATATCACTAATGAATAAATTGAACAGTGTAGGTCCCAATACTGAGCCCTGAGGAACCCCACTTGTTACCAAGCCCCAATCAGATAAAATGTTATTAAAGTTAACTTTTTGGGTTCTACATGTAAGCCAATCAGTTATCCAGTCAACAAGGTACATTGAGATGCCAAATGTTTTTAATTTCTGTTAGAGTTTAGTATGTGGTACCTTATCGAATGCTTTACTGAAATCAAGTTATATTACATCTGTAGAAATCCCATTATCAAGATGTGTACTAATTATGTTGTAAAAAACAATTAAATTTGTGATACACGAGTGACCTGGCATAAAGCCATGTTGGGTTAAAGCTGCTATACCTCTGGTTATAACCACATCCTCCAACTTTCTTTTGATAATCCTCTCCATAAGTTTCCCTACACCAGAGGTTAAACTAATGGGACAATAATTTTCAACATGTCCTTGATTTCCCTTCTTAAATATTGGTGTAACAGTTTCTGTACGTCAATCATTAGGTATTCGACTTTCCTGTAGCAATTTATTAAAGATGATTAACGAAGGGAGGGAGATAAATTGGAAAGTTGCTTTAAGAAATTTTGGGTGAATGTTATCAGGGCCTGGGCTTGTTGTTGGTTTCAATTTAACAATTGCCTGTTGAATGTCAGACATATTAATTATGTGAGTAATTGAATGAGATGGAGAATGAGATGCTCTGGAAACATTTACGTCAGAGGGAGAAAAAACTGAACAAAGTATTTATTAAAAAGATTTGTAGTATCAATATCTGATTTGCATTTGGTTCCCATATTAAATATTGGGCCAATTACCCTGGAGTTTCCTTTTTTATTATCTAGGTAAGAATAAAGTGACTTATGACAGTCTTTTGTATGGGCTAATTTAAATTCCAAATTAACTTTAGCTGTTTTTATCATTTTTTTCAATGTTTTAATTGCTGTTCTGTATTTAATTAATAATATGTTTTTATTAGATTGTATGCTAGTTTTCAATTTACTAAACAATTTAGTTTAAAGTCTAATCTGGGATTTAATGGCTTTATTAAACCCTGCAGGGATCTTCCCTTTATTATTATAAATTCTTTTAATTGGTATATACTGATTTTCTAATTTACTTATTATATGTTTAAATGAATTCTAAGCCTCCTTAGTTGGTAATTTAGAGAGCAAGGTTTCCCAATTAATGTTTGCAATTTCTTTGTTAATAGTTTGGAAGTTAGCTCTATTATAATCTTTCATAAATCGGTACCCTCTAGTGGGTGCAAATTCAAAGGGAATTTCAAATAGAAGAGAAAAGTCATCACGATTTTCAAGGGGGTCACCAATTTGAAAATTATTTATTTTTAGTTCAATATTAGTAAGAAGAAGATCTAAAGTATTTTGACCCCTTGTAGGTTCCTTAACGATTTGCTTCAAGCCCTGCTTCCATTATAATATTTATTAAATACTTTTCAATATTGGTATGTCCTACAAGAGTACTCCAGTCAATCGATGTTATATTGAAGTCTCCTAGGATGATAACATCTCCCTTATCTGCCAATGTGGGAATTTCTTGAAGGAGATTAGAGGTATATTCTGTATTTGCTGAAGGAGGTCTATAACAATTTCCTATGGTAATATGTGACTGATTTTTCTAATTGAATATTAACCCAGAGATTCTCAGTAGAAGGAAGATGAAGTTCATTAGAAGGGATATCATTCCTAACATAAATACACACTCCACCACCATGCTTATCTAGGCGTTTTTTATAATAAAGTTTATAGTTAGGAATATTTCTAGAGCATATGGATGCAGAGTCCCACCAGGTTTCAGTCACTGCAATGACATCCAAGTTCAATATGTTACATTTTGCTTCCAGTTCCCCCAACTTAAGTAAATTAAGTGATCTTGCATTTAAACTAAGAAATTTACATATATTGTCAGATGAGGTTGCTAAATTGTGCTTTAGAGACTTGGGCAATGTTCCATTCTCCCCCATCCTTTTTAGTTTTAGTTAGAAGCATTGAATGCTTCTTAACTTTTGGTGCTGGGAATCTTCAATGTATGGGTCAATGATGAAACCTCAACCCTTGGTTAACAGCTCTTTTTGTTGATGAACTCACTTGGGTTAACACAGGTGGTTGCTTCTGGTACACATCAGCAGAGTCACACCTTGGACCTGATCTTCTCATTGGGTCTTGGCACAAGTGGGGTCAAGGTTGATCCAGTCTTTTGGTCAGATCATCACACTGTGACATTCATCTGTTGGGTCCCCTCTTTTCTAACTCCCTAGTGGAGATGATCTGGTATCAGCCAAATATAATCTGGATTCTTGCAAACTCCCTGAGGTACTGGACATCTCAGGTATGATGATTGTTTGTGTGCAGGGTTCTAAAAACATTATGGGGCACTTTAAAGGTGCTCTAACATTTGCCTTGGATTCCTTAGCACCTTACTGTGTTTGTCTCTTGACCTCCTGAAGCATCTCTCTTTGGTATTATGATAAGCTGTGCCTGCTGAAGACTAAAGAACAGCAGTTGGAGCATTCTTGGTCCAGGACTCAATTTGTGGTCAACAAGTTGCTGTTGAAACTCACTACAGTGAGTATCAATGAGTAATGTCCCTGAAAAAGACAAAGTACCTGTCATGTATGATTGCTGCAGGAAGAAATCACCATCTTAACTCTTTTGCAGCTTGGACAGGCAATTTCTTTTTTTTTTTTATCATGACTGTTTTTGCACCTTTTACCACCAGCTCCCATCTGATCGACTCCCCCAGCCCCAACTCCTGGAATCATCAGGGCTTACCTTACACCTAGTCCAGGAGCAGTGCCTTCTGGGAGTTGATCTTCATCCTGCCACCGGTGTGTTTTTCCCCTCCATTTTCTCCCAGGGGCCTCAGGAGTAGGTGCGCATGCTTGTGGAGGACCACATGTGCCTTACGGCCCCAGTACTGACCCCTATCCCCCACCTCATTGGCCTAATGCCTAGCACCCTCAAGGCCTGAGCTGCCCCTGGCCTCCATGAGGAGGTGGCCATTAGCTGAGGGTAGTCACCACACCTCCCCAGAGAGGAGAGCTGCCTGCCAGCAGCTCCATCCAGCTTCTCCCTCTCCTCCACTGCCAAACTCTGATGGCCCAGGCTCGTTCCTGAACCCAGGTCACTGGTGTGCCACGAGGTAAGGTGTCCAGTGCCTCAGCCCTCATTGCCACCGGGCTGGCAAGTGGACAGGCTATTAAACCCATCCTGTCTATGGTTTGCTTAAGTTTTTAGCTTAAAAATGCAATAAGTTTGGGGATTTCTTCTCTGACGTTATGTCCTACATTAGATCCAGTATCTTCTAAAGTGGTATGTAATGGGGCAGTGATGGTCACAGCCTTGGTTTCACTGTTGAGCTGCCTGTCTGGAGTGAGTTTCAGCTGGTTTTGGAGGAAGAGGTTCTCAGGGTAATGACAGGTTTGCATCCCACCAGCTGTTTGCTGGATATTGGTCCTACCTGGCTACTTTTAGAGTACTGAGAGGTTTTGGGGTCCAGTTATTTCTCAGCTAGTCTGATGTTCCTTAAGGGAGGGTGTTTTCCCATCTGCCCTTAAACAGGTAGTGGTGAGGCCACTTCTTAAAAAAACCTTCCTTAAATCATAATGTGTTGGGGAATTACTGACCTGTCTCAAAGCTTCCCTTTTCAGGAAGATTATGGAGAAGGTGATGGCTTAGCAACTTGTTGAACATCTGGAGCAGTTTAACACCTATGAACCTCTCCACATGGGTTTTTGGGCATGTCACAACACTGAGACTGCCCTCATCAGGGTGATGAATGATCTCCTCATGGTGAGGCACTGAGGGCTTTATACCATCTTGGTCCTGTCAGATCTCTCGCTGGCATTTGACACTGTTGACTACAGTGTGCTTTTGGATTGCCTGAGGGACAATGTGGGACACACAGAGAGTGTATTGCACTAGTCTGAGTCCTACTTATCTGGGATAATGCACCAAGTGGCCTTGGAAAATTTTCTCTCTAGGGCTTTGGTACTCCCCTGTGATGTTCTTCAAGGCTCGATCTTTGCTCCTGTGGTATTCTTAGTGTACATGTTGCCATTGGTGAGATCTTTAGATGTTATGGCATTGAGTTTCACTGCTGTGCAGATCATACTCAAGTTTATGTGTCTGGAATGTCTGGTGGGTCTGATGAGGTCTTGGTGCTGGAGAGCTGCTTGACTGGAATTAATTAATGAATATCCACAAACCAGCTCTGTCATAACCTGGGTAAGACAGAGGTCATGATTGTTGAGCCTGGTTGGTAGGGACCAACAATAATTAGTGGATTGACCATGCATCCTTCATTAGGGGGTCTGACACTCAGAGCTGTAGATGCTGTTAGGAATCTTGGGGTCATCCTAGACAGCAGGTTCACATTTGATAACAGATGCTGTCTGTGGTCCTGGCTGGCTTTTACCATCTTCATTACATTGCCAGGATTAAATGGCATCTAGCCCCTGCTGACCTAGCAATGATACGGCATGCCTTTGTCAGCTCTAGGCTCGACTATTGCAATGCTTTCTACCTAGGGTTATCAGGAAGTTTGCTGTGATGCCTGTAGCTAATCCTGAATGCTGCAGCACAACTGACTGTAGGATCCTCTCATAGGGACTACATTACACCGATGCTGCATGCACAGTACTGGCTTCCTATGCAGTGCTGCACAACCTTTAGGTTCTGCTTGACAACCTTCAAGGCCCTACATTAAAAGAGGACATTCCTAGTTTCCTACCACCCAACTCACTCATTCCACTCTTCTGATGCAGACTTCTTTTCTGTCCCTTTTTCTAAGCTCTGGCAATCATGGGCAGAACATTTTGTGTGGCAGCACCTACGTTGTGGGATGCTCTTTCAGAACATGTTAGATCTGTCTGTACGGTAGGGGTCTTGAATTCTAATTTAAAAATGTTCCTTGCCAGCCCGCTGGCACAGCGGTTAGATTTCTGTCTGCAATGCCAGCGACCCGGGTTTGGGAACGGACTCGGGTTGCTGGAGGGCCAGCTGTGGAGAAGGAAATGAGCATCTGATGATGGCTCACCTTCACAGAGAGGAGGGTGGATTCACATCTCGGCACCTGCTGGCTCCTGGCAGAGGCTGGGAGCACAGCAGGACATCGGCCCCAATAGACGAGGGAGTGACAGATGTCATGTACACCTTGACGTCAGTGGCATGTCACTCTCTGGGGAGTAAAGTGGAAAAATGGCACCGGACAGATTGGGTTCTGACCCTCCAGAACCCTCACCACCGGGCTCCTGGACCTCGATATGCTGGCATAGCAGCACCCCAGGATCATTGGTTGGCCACCAGGCCGTTCTCCTATGGAGGAAAAAGACCTGCCTGGTGAAGGGATACACCGGAGTCACCTGGGGCTGGCTGCAATGTGGGTTGGTCAGGGTCAGGAGAAGTCGAGGTGGGGCAAGTTCATGAGGGGGGCTGAAAGAGTAATGGGCCAGGTGTGGGAGGAATCAAAAAAAAGTTCCTTTTTTTCTGAGGCTTTTCCCTGACCTTTTTTTTAACTCATCTTTATCGAGAAACATTGTTTTGTACAACCACATATTACACAATGATCACTGAGTACCTTGACCTATTACCTCAACTATGTAGCAGGATATATTACTATAACATTTCTATACCTCTTGTAGGTATTGTTACAATTTAATAACTTATCTCTACAATTCTAGGCTGTAGTCGATGTACTGTATATGAATTCTTCAATATGTAACTACTAAAGAAATAAAACTATGTTATAATGTTATTTTAGTTGTCTTGAGATGTTATTTGCCAAACAACTTTGTTGACAACAGAACTTTTGTACTAACAAACATGACTGTCTATCCCCTTTAGACTCTATCAGGAAACCGTTATCCATGGTTTACTAGCAAAGAAAGGCTAAAGGCTGGCCAAAGATAGGGAGGGGAGGACTGGAGGTCCCCCTTTAGATGAGTGTATAGAAAAGAGTTATTCAAGACCTGTCTCCTACTCTTGTTTTGGAGAATGCCAAGCAATGTCTTGCGGTTCCCAGTCTACTGTGGTCAAGACTCATGAAGGGGAGAATTTTCATCAACCAAGGCTTAATCCTGGCATTGTTGGTCTGCTACACCCAGTGCCTCCTGTCCCCTTGTCTCATAAACCTCCCATACATGCCACAACTCCCTAAATTTCTCTAATCATTGTTTTTCAATGATTCATACAGTACATGCTGCCTGTTTAATGTAAGGCTATGCCTACATTTTGGTGGCCAAGGAGCCAGCCACTCCCACTTCCTGAGCTATATAAGCAGCAGTTCCTCTAAGCCTCTCTGTGAAGCATTTTTTCTTTGCAGCTGGAGGCTATGTTGGTTTGTCCTCTGAGCTGGCTGGGGCCTACCCCCCCTCAAGTCTGCTGTTTCTGTGTGTCTCTGCTGGACTTTGGTGTATGTTTTCTTGCTTCTGGTTTGTATTCCTTTGGCTGTGTAATTCCTTGTGTGTTTTGTTTCTTTTTGGGGGCCTTCCCTATTCTGTTTTGCTGTATTTTGTTTTAGTCTTTTTGAGGGCTTTTATTTTCTAAACTCCTAGCATACTGCTACTACAGAGCTCATACTGCTGGCCTTCAGTTGCAACTCTCAAATTACTTGAACTGCTACTGTGAACCTACTCAGAGCTCATGCTACTGCTTTCAGTTACCTACAATTGCAGCCACTGCTGTTTACTTAATAACTATTGTACTCCAGTGCCTGTGTTTTAACACTATGCTCACCACGCTGAAACTACTGCAATGCAACTGCATTCATTACCTGTGTATTTCAGCTCAACCATAGCTGCTCCTTTATTTGCACTCATAACTCAGTGTACTCATTTGTTTACTACTGCTGTGCAGGCCTACTTGCTTCCTGCTGCTGCATTGTTTACACCCATTCCTATTGTACCTTGTTTACTCTGAGGTTAGCTGAAGCTCCTGCTGAGGCTATTAAATTAGCTTTATATCTGCATGTGGTTCTCAGCCTTTCATTGCTTCATTTGTCCTATGGCAGGGATTAATAGGTGTTTAGTTGGGTCGTGGCCTATGTGGTTAATTAATTATGTTCTAAATCCTGTCTTCGCTGCTGAAAATCCTCAGAGTTTATCACCTTGATTTGTCTATTCATGTCTGGCTTGCTTGCCCCTAATTCAGTGCTGTTTGCTTTTTATACAGTTGTTATGCAGGTCAACCTATTATTACTACTGCTTGCTGACCTATCAGGTCCATATTTGCTTATGCAACCATTGCTCCTTGCTTACGCAAACCATTGCTTCACACCTACTGCCATCCCCTCGGCTTTGACCTGGGATTCTACTGTTCTCAATATGCATTTGACCTTGCAAGGTCTCAGCACTCAATGCTCATTACAATCTCAGCATGCCGTGCTCATTCAGCTCACCTGCTTTCAGCTGTCAATCAATTCTAGGGCATGCCAGCCATTCTATTCTTGCACAGGGTTCCTGCAGCCAACGGTCTTGCTCTGCATTTAGTCTGCATCATCGAGCGTGTCCATCTTGGGGCAGGATCCTTCTCAACTGGCCCATAGCTGGGAATGTCCTCGCCCCAGGCTTGGCTTTAGCTGCCTGCTACATAACAGCAGCTTCTGGTGTAGAATTTAAGACTAGCAGTGAAGGGTGGTTATGACAATCTCCTTTGGCTCTAGTGTTCCACTATAATGGCTGTCCATTGACTTTAGTGATTTTCCTAGCAAGGCACCTTTACCGCATTCTCCCTATGACTGCCTCTGGTTCACCTGGTTTGATTTAGGGTGGGTAGGCCAGGTGAGTGCCACAGCAGTTGTTGCTCTCCTCCTGCACCTTGGATGCACATATTGTTGCAGAGTTTTCTCGCAACCTTCCACAACATTCCCGCTAGAGGGTTTGAGTTAGAGCCTCCCTCCAAACTGGACTATTTTCCACCTCCCTTTAATTGGGTTTTCCAAACTGCAGCTTCAGAGACGTCACTAAATAAATTTTCCCAAGCCTGAAGGGAAGGCAATCTAGGCCTTGGATCCCCAGAGATTTCCTCCTCATAGGGTTTTTTTTCTCTCCTCCTTTGCCTCAGGTCATAACTTAGTTAGTTAGTTGTTTTCCCTGGTCTCTTTAGGCAGGTTCCATTGTTGGATGGAGGTGGAGGATGTCCTGCCATTCCCTCTCTCCTTAGGGGATCCCCTTCTCTCAATGCAAACCATCAGTATCATGTTATGCAAACCTGGGCTGTTACTACAACAACTGAGCATGTCATTGAACTATCAAACTGCTTGTTTTTCTCTACTACTACATTACAGTTTACTGCTTCCCACTGTTACTGCTTGCATTATGCTTTGTGTTGCCTCCTTTTTGAGGATAATACTAGATTTTTGTGAGGGAATCCTAAGGTACATTTAGCCATGGGAAACTTCCTGTGGCACCTCTAGGGGTGGAACCCTCCCTGAGAGTTCCTTGCCGTTGTACCCCTACAGGGTGGTAATTCCTCTGGAATAGAGAGTGCGAATGGCCAAAACCAAATTAACACAGTTGCACAAGCATAACACTATACTGGCTGTGTAGTTCAGTGAAATGTAATGCTATGCCTAAAGTTCAGTGGCCAAGCAGCCAGTCACTCCCACTTCCTGAGCTATATAAGCAGCAGTTCCTCTAAGCCTCTCTGCGAAGCATTTTTCCTTTGCCCCACCATCCTCCCCTCCTCCTCCAGTACTCTTTCCTTAGGGGGATTCCTAAAGTACCTTTAGCCACAGGAAACATCCCGTGGCACCTCTAGGGGTGGAACCCTCTCTGACAGTTCCTTTCTGTCGTACCCCTACAGGGTGGTAATTCCTCTGGAACAGAGAGCACGAATGGCCAAAACCAAACTAACACAGTTGCACAAGCATAACACTATACTGGCTGCGTAGGTGAGTAAACTACTAATAGTTCTATAGTTTGTATTTATTGTAAACTACCTTGATCCTTTGAGAAAGAGCACTATACAAATAAAGTTGCTTTGCCACAAAAAGTTACAAAAAGACATGATGCAACAATTGGCATCCCACTTTGCACAATTACTGTAGTATTGCTCAGTTAACATAGATGATGCTTTTTTTTAAACCAGACATTGACTTATTACATTTTACAGAGTTTGGGAGATTGTCATACTTCTGGGAGCCAACAAGAAAGGTACAGTACATTAGGAATAGGAGGCAAATGAAAGCCTAAAATGTCTATGCTTCCATTAACACATCCCTGTCAGCTGTGCAATGTTGATGATAGACTTCCAAAGATGATATCAAATGTTATAATATTGTTAAACAGATTAGAGTAACTGATTGGCTACCATTGGTCACCTGACACTGTGATGATTAAACTCACTGCATGGTTGAGATTGATAACACCATGACATCATCCCAGGAACTGATGACCTTGTATGTATGACTACACTCCCTTTGAAAATAAAAATTTCAGTTAAGCCACCATCTTGAATACCCTGAAATGAAAATAATATACTTTTAAAATGTCTAGCTTACCTGACATTTTATTTTTTTGAGCTGTTTGGCCCCTGAGCCACTAGCTACTCCTGCCTCATCAGGTCTTGTACTGCCAGTGACTCCACAGTCCCATCTGTTGCTCTTCCCATTATCGTATCTGGTGGAGATCCTTCAGATCAGAGTCTAAGGCTGCAGTGGCCATCACTTAGATATCTCAGTGCAAGGAAGCATGGTCAGTGTTTGGGAAAGATAGCAACCTAGACCACAAGCATCACTACCCCTTATTCCAGTCTCTCTGCATCTGTCATTAATGTTTAGAATGCTCAACCGAAACAGCTATAGTTTGATAGCTCCAACACTTAGATGTAGCCTGGTGTTGCTATTTTTTATAAAACAGGAATTCTCTGGGACATGACAGTCCATTTAAACTTTTCCAGCAGGGTGGCTTTCCTTCTATGTGGTCCAAGCATGGAAATGGTGATGGCTCCCTCGTCAGAATGAATTGAGGTGATGTTCACTCAGCTGTTCCTGAAGACACAAGACATAGAAAGCATTATCACAAAAAATGCATAAGACATCACTCTCATAGAAAACCATTTAAACTCTACAGAACAACAGTAATTGGGCATACAGTGGGGCCTATCATGAACTGATAGCCATAGTGAGAGAGCAGGATGATGTTCTTGAGAACCAGGGATGATGGAACGATTTGCATTTTGTCAGCTTCCCAGACACTATGGAATTCAAGGACACCATTGTGTTTTTATGTCATATTTTGCAAGCCTTACTCAAACTTCCTGGTGACTTCCACTTTGAAATAGAGCGGGCTCATCTCTCTTTAACCCTGCTACTGAAACCGGAGGAAAAACATAGACCCATCTTGGTCCACTTCCTATGCTTCCAAAAAAGGGAAGACGTTTTAAGATGTGCGAGGGAGTTGGGCTCTTTGAACTGACAGGGGCACTAAATTATGATTTCCGGACATTCCCCTGGTCTCACTGCCAGCTGTTGAGTGTTTATAGTAGCCTATCAAATTCTTCAAACTGTTGGTATTCTGTTTACTTTCAGATATCCTGCACTGCTAAGACTCACTGACATTAATATTCAGTACCTCAGAAGCAATTATATGTTTTGTGGCTAAAACATATCCTGCTGCATTCTCTACGCAGTCTCACAGTCACCATCTCCCAGTTCCTAAGCTCCCACCATCCACTCCTAAGATCACCTCAGTACCTCCCCCAGCAGTCATGAAGCTCTCCCTGCCACAGCCCTCAGAGGAAGATGGATGGCACCCAAATCCAAGAGGATGCTCCATAGCAGGATCAGGTCCAACAAAGAGCAAAACCAACCAAAGCTTTGGTTACAGAGCTAAAGTAACAGCCCTGACACTGCAGAGGTGAAGAGAATCCACTAGGCCCCTTGGCCTCAAACTGCTTTACTCCACTGCAGTCTACATCCATGCAGAATGACCTCAGTCACAGATGTCCTATCCACAATGCTTCAGTTGACTCCTCAACTCTACCCTGGCAGGATCCCTCCCACTCACAGCCTCAGCCAACTACTTTCAGACTCAATATCATAGCAATCACAGTTCCCCTGCCATCCTTGGGGTCTTCTGGCACAGATACAACTGGTGCTGTGATACTCTCACTGGAACTGAAACAGGCTGCAGGGCTGACAATTATTGCTCGACCATGAAAATGAGCTCAGTCTACCTTGTGAACTAATGTGAGTAGATCTAGGGCTGGGTAAGGGGTGGGGGAGTGGCTGGGGGCAAAGGACTGTGTGATGTGGACCACAGTCCCTTGTTTTTCTTGAATCTGTGGTTGAGTAGCCCTAGATCCACACTACTTACCCTCCCACCCCATAGAAGCATAGAAACTTATAATTTGTGGGCAGATAAGGACCGCCTACCCATCTAGTGTGCCCATTTTCTCTACCTACAGTATCACCACAGATCCTGCTTGATCTCTTGCCCCTTCCCCCTTCCTTTCCCCTAAGATTATCTTATGCCTATCTTATGCATTCTTGAACCTCATCACTGTTTTCACCCCAACCACCTATGCCCAAAGGCTGTTCTAGGAATCCACTACTCTTTCTGTAAAGAAGTACTTAATCAAATCACTCCTGAATCTACTCCCTCCAGCTTTGTAGCATCTGCCTTGTTCATTAGCACATTTTTTTTCTGAAAAATACTTCCTTTCTGTCATTTGTTTTCCCCTATAAAGTATGTAATGGTCTCTATCATATCCCCCCCTCTTCTTTTCCGTGGTATACATATTAAGTTCCTTTAATCTCTCCTTGTAGGACTTCTGATGTCCACATAATTAAAAAAAATCCCCTGTTGCCCTGGTGGTCTAGTGGCCCCCCCACTCCTCCACCCAGTAGTGCCAGATCACCACACTCCCCTCGACCTGTACCCAGCTGTCGACTGGTACAACCAACCTCCCACCACCGCAGCCAGCCACCGACTGAGCTCTTCTAAGAGTATGTACTTTAAATACTACGTGCTCTGTGAATGACAGCAGCTGTCAGTCACTGTGCACATAGTATTTACAGTACGCGATCATAGAATAGCTCAGTCAGTGGCTGGCTGCTGTGGTGAGAGGTGGGCTGTGTCGGTCACTAGCTGGGTATGGGTCGGGGGTGCAGGGCAGTCTGGAACTGCTGGTTGGGGGGCCACTAGACCACCAGGGCCACAGAGGATCTTTTTCTTTATTTATGTGGACACAAATGATGGTGAAATACTTCAGTGTTCGGGGATAAGGGATCAGGGCTTTTTGGGGGGTGCTAGCCCAGAAGGGCTAATGTTTGAAAATACTGGGATCGGGGCTTGGGAGGCATCAGCTAGTCCATATGAGCTATATATTACAGATATCAGGATTGGGGCTTTGGGGGGGTCTGCTAGCCCATATGGGCTATATATTACAGATATCAGGATTGGGGCTGGAGGGGATCATGTGTGTTCATGCGGGGAGTGGGGGCTGTAGGATTCACATACACACATTGCAACTGCCAGTGGATGCAAAGTACACTTACACCAGCTAATAGCTAGTGTAAGTGTACTTTGACAGATGTCCTCCGGGGGTTGTTCTAGAATCCCAAATTATGGGATGTGGCAGCCTACCTTCCAGAATAGGGCACAACTGCTGCTATAAACCCCCTTGTGCCATGTTGCAGGGGGTTTATGTGCAAATGGTGGCGTAAGTCCACTTTGGCACAATCAGCCTGCGACATGTCACTGGCTGCTTTCTAGAATCTCAAATGGTGCAGCTCATGGTGCAAAGTGCTCCTTGTGTCATTCCTGTAGGCAAAAGTCACTTTGTGCCATGTGTAAACCTTTGAGAATCTGGCCCAAGAACATTTTTGGTTATTTTTTAATTGTAGTTTTTCAGATCAAATTGCTAGTCCCTGATTCTCTTGGAGAAGGTGTTGTCTATTGCTGGTAGTCAATAACATGTTTAACCATTTGACCCTGTTGTGCATGTTGTGTTAATCCCTGAGGTGTTTTATTGTTTTCAGATCTCATTGCTGATCCCTGATTCCCTAGAGGGAGGTGTTGTCTGCTCCTGGTACTTGTTTGTACTGCAGGCTTTTATTGCATTTTGTAATTCTTCATCCCAAATCAAGTTACAATTAGCATATCGGAATGACCAGGAAGAGACACTCTACTAAAGGGAGAGGTGCTGATGAGGCAGCAACAAAATGTATAAAATCTGTGGGGCAAAACAGTGCTGCATTTAAAAAACCATGTCTGCAGCAAAGTGTTCCATGTGTTCCAGGGCTGGTAGTAGCGAAGTAGTAGCTGGCGGTAGTGGCATTAGTGTAGCCAAATTTTTCTCTACTATATCTGTTGCAGCCATGCTGGTGGGGGATGTGGGAAGTGACAAGAGAAGCAGCAGTAAACAAGGAACAGTGGTTGAGGAGAATGTTGTTGGTGTCCTTGAAAAAGCTGAGATACTGAACAAGTATTTTTGCTCAGTATTTACCAAGGAAGAGGCAGGGGAGGGGCCAAGACTCATAAGGAAAGGTTTACAGGGGAGAGAGGTGAACATCAGCCCATTTACTGTGGATAGAGTCTTGGAGAAACTAGGGAAAGTAAAGACAGACAAGACCATGGGGCCAGATGGGATTCACCCTAGAGTTTTGAAGGAACTCAGGAAAGTCCTAGCAGGACCACTTACAACCCTTTTCAACCAATCAGCTAAAGACAGGGGAGGTATCTGAGGATGGGAAGTAGGCAGAGGTGGTCTCCTGCACAAGAGTGGAAGTAGGGAGGAGGCAGGCAATCACAGACCTGTAAGCCTGACCTTGGAGGTGGGGAAGCTGATGGAGTCCCTGCTTAAGGAGAGAATAGTGAAGTTCCTGGAGCCAAGTGGTGCAAAAGACCCAATGCAGTATGGATTCACTGACGGAAGGTCTTGTGAGACTAATCTTATCAATTGCATTGACTGGGTGACTAGGGTGGTGGATCAGAGAGGGGCAGCGGATGTGGCCTACCTGGATTTCAGCAAGGCCTTTAACACCGTTCTGAATAGAAGGTTGCTTAACAAATTGAGAATCTGGGTGTGGGCTCTAAAGTGGTAAAATGTGTTGGAGACTGGCTAAAAGACAGGACCCAGAGGGTGGTAGTAAATGGCATAAAATCCAAAGAGGGGGAGGTGACCAGAAGGGTGCCACAGGGATCGGTGCTGGGTTCAGTCCTATTCAGTGTCTTCATAAATTACATTGCAGAGGGACTGGAGGGAAAAGTATGCCTCTTCACAGATAACACCAAGATCTGCAACAGAGTCAACACTGCAGGAGGGGCTAGATAAAATGAGAAACAACATAAGATTATTTGAGGAATGGTCAAGGGTTTGGCAGTTGGGTTTCAATGCTAAGAAGTACAAGATTATGCAACTGGGACACAGAAAACCAAGAGAGGAAAACAGGATGGGGGGCAGATTCTAGCCACAATAAGTCAGGAGAGATACCTGGGGATTATCATAGCCGATGACCTGAAGTCATCCAAACAATACAAAAAAGCAGTGGGGAAAGCAAACAGAATGCTAAGGTGCATAGGAAGGGGCATAACCAGTAGGAGGAGCGAAGTGGTGATGTCACTGTGTAGATCCCTGGT
Organism: Neoceratodus forsteri; assembly: GCA_016271365.2. Taxonomy (NCBI): domain Eukaryota; kingdom Metazoa; phylum Chordata; order Ceratodontiformes; family Ceratodontidae; genus Neoceratodus; species Neoceratodus forsteri. Next base: position 998,047,128 of record CM057454.1, on the reverse strand, counting down.
GAGGCCTCATCTGGAATACTGGGTCAAATTCTGGAAGGACAAAGACTGAATGGAAGCAGTCAAGAGAAGAACAAGAAAAAAAATAATACATGCACTGTACCACAAGCCTCATGAGGAATGACTTAGGGAACTTAACATCTATTCACTGGAGGGTGAGAAGGGAGACAGGGGATATGATGCAGACTTTCAAATACCTTAGAGGAATAAACAGGGTACAGGAGGAGAGCATATTTTAGAGAAGAAAGTGCACGAGGATAAGGGGACATAACATGAGGCTGGAGGGAGGGAGGCTTAGGGGAATGTTAGGAAGTATTTTTTCACATAGAGGGTGGTGGATCCATGGAACAGTCTACTAGCGGAGGTGGTAGAAGCAAAAGCAGTATGGGGATGCAAAAACTATATGGGAAAGCATAAAGGCATCCTACTGTGCAGCAGAGTGGGGGAACAGCAGTCCAGATAACGGAAGGGATTGACAAACCAAGTAGGGAAATGGGCAGATTAGGTGGTTGGTCTTTATCTGCTATCATATTCTGTGTGTCTATGTGTCCTCTTGGCTGGTGGTGGTTGTGGTGCTGAGCCTGATAGTGCAGAGCTTAAGTCAGTGGTTGAGGTGGTAGATCAGGAAAATGTGCGTCATACTCAGACTCCTAATGATGAGAGGGTCTGAGAGCCTAGAGATGGTTATGATGAGGAGGACAAACCTGTGGAGGAGGAGGAGGACATCAGCAGCCATGTTGATGATGATTTGTTGGATCCCTTAAGGGAGTCCAAGAGAAAAAGTGTAAGGGTGGTGCTGCAGGGTTTTAATATAGCACTTTGACAGCGCTCACACCGAAATCTCCCACAGTGACGGACACAATGCCGAGTGTCAGCATTGTGCCGACGGGGATGTAGGTGCATTTCCATTGGGGGGCTGTGCCCCCCAACCCCCCATGTGGGGGTCTCTGCCCCCTACACCCCCGGTCTGTAAATATCTAATTCCGAGTTAGAGTTGGACCGGAAGGGTGCAACACAGGGAAACACATCACCGGTGTCTTCCTCACACGAGCACAGCGACTCACCACAGACATGAGAATTCTGTCGCTGTGCTGGTGTTCACTGCATGGGTGTCGACCTTGCTTCAGCACACCATGCTGCAGATAGTGTAGGGGATGATTTTGTAGAGATCCAACTACCAAAGTCCCCCCCTAATATTATTGAAGTTATGAAATCATCCCATAAAACACACATTTCCACCCCTTCCCATCAGCTGTCCTACTCCTACCACCATGGTAAATAAACGGTTATGAAATTCCTAGTTTGGGATTTTTATATACTTGGCCCAGCTGATGAGACAGTCGCTATTTGTCAGCTATGTCAAGCATGAGTTAATGGGGGCGCAAAGGGCAGTTACCTAGGCACCAGTGGGCAATTCACATACCTGAAAGAACAGGCACATTTTCTTTGGCTCAATGCCAGAAAGAAGCCAGTGCAGGGGGTCCCTGTCCCTCATCATCATCATTAGGCAAAGCAAACAGAAGTGACAGGGCAATAGACCAGGCAGATGGGGGGGTGAGAGAGGAGGACTACAGAGAGGAGGAGGAGGAGAAGGAGAAGAAATATTCTTTGGGTCTGCATACTAGTGGGTATAGCAGCAGTGGTGGATCGAGTAGTACTACCTAGAGACAGAAAAGCAGAGTAACACCAGTGTAGAAACACCCCCAAATCACAGATGTCATTCAAGCAGCAGCATATATGAATCCCCAGAGGTCAAATACCACCCCACCAACAAAGCTGCCATGATGAGTCCAGCTGTTTGGTAGCCCAGCCCCAAGAAAGGTCCAACCTATGCTGCATAGCATGTTTGAGCATCACTCCAAAGTCACGCCCAATCATGCTACTGCACACAAGGTAAACACAGCAACAGCTGAAATGCTGGCAATTGATCTATTGCCATTCTCATTTTTTGAGAATGCTGGATTTCAGAGGTTGATAGCTCATGCAGGTCAAAAATGGTAGATTCCATCAAGAACAGTTTTTTTCTAAATGTGCCATTCCTGAACTCTTGTGAGACAGTGTCACAGATGGCAAACCATACCTTGCAGTATTCAGGATCACCATACATACATCTGAGCATGGATATATGGATCAGTGGCCAAACAGATGGTTGCTCCTACTTGTGCATTACAGCACACTGGGCACAGGTACCTGGGGTAGTATTTGAAAAATGAGCGTGAGAAAAATTGCAGTAAGCCAAATTGTGGTGGTAGCAACACTCTGGGTATTCGATAGCATGTCACTCTGACAATGAACAGTATAGGTGGAACACACACGGGTGAGAAAATGTTAGAAGTGCTCCATGCAGAAACTGATGAGTAGCTTCACCTCATTCACTGAAAGCAGGTTTAATTGTGAGCAATAATGGCTCAAATGTTGTGAAATACATTAGTGATGGGTGGTTTCTCTAGGTGCCATGCCTTGCACACTGTCCTAATCTTGTTGTGAAGGAATTTCTAACGGGATCCATACGAAATCCCAGCACTGATATTCCCTACAGAGAAATGCCAGACTCCTAATTCCCTTCATGTTCATGATTCTGACTGACAAGTTCACTAATTCTTGTGATCTTGACATCATGTAAATGTTTTCTGACAATTAGCTGACTATAGGATCTTCAGAAATGTCATTTGGTACTTTAGCAACTCCAAAACCCACATAGTGGGAGGTTAACATGTCTGAAACTGTAGCTACTTCAGATTCAGCTGCTCATGCATTAAGCAGTGAAACAGAAAGGGTTCAGGTAAACACTGGCAGAATGGACTAGCAGGAAAAGGAAATCCCGACTTCAACGGGATAAGCAGGTACAAGTTTAATTTTTTTCTCCCACTACTACAGAGATTAGCTAGGATCAGGACTCAAACAGATGTAAGGATGACACCTGGGAATTAGTAGAAACATCTATGGTTTCCTGTAAAAAAAGATAATGCTGTTAACACCTCTCTGGATTTAAGGGCACAACAGATGGTTAGAGATTTGACCACATAGGCAGTGGACAGTTCTAAGCAGCAAGTAAATGAGTCTATGTCCTATGAGTATACAAGCTGAAATTTCATCCAATAAAGAAATACAAGCAGCGGTTTTTGTTTCATCCATACTATAATTAGTGTGTGTGTGTGTGTGTGTGTGTGTGTGTGTGTGTGTGTGTGTGTGTGTGTGTGTGTGTGTGGTAGAAGGGGGAGCATTCATGGAAAGCTGAGGTGTACTAAGCTCATATTGCATTGTGCATATTTTTTAATTCTTTTATACTGATTGACACCTGCATCGGTGCTTTATGATGCTAGTGGTACTGCTCTAGGTACCATTTATGTTTTAATTATTTATGTTTTCTTCATTGCACATAGCTTACTCATACCAGTAAGAGTTTGGCAGTAACAATTTATTTGAACCCCACTGTGGATTACATGGTGGGATTTCGCAGTGTCGGCATACTGTACAAGATGGCAACATGAGCATTGGGATTTTTGAGTCAGTAACATGAGTCCCAGGATTTTGTGTGTCTGGATTCTGTACCAAACCTGTTTATAACCCATCCTAATATCAAAGCCATGTTGTCCATGGTCCATCACATCTGTGTCCACTTTGTTCATTCCAGAAAGGCCCGTGACCAGCTCCATCATCTGCAGATACAGAGATGGGCGAAGTTGGGAAACTACTTTCCATGAATTATTCTGCAGATTTAGTGCAATTTGCTGATTAATTCACAGATGCAAAGTGCAAAGTTCCACCCATGAAGTGGAGAATTTGGTTCCATGTCATAAGAGCGAGGTTTAATGGGTGACTGCAGTATGAGTGACTTCAAATAAGCGAATGTAATAATGGCGTCTGTTCACTACTGCGAATACTATATTAACAAATTGTTTACACTGCTACACGTGTATATTATATGCAACACCACACAGATACTCCAGCCATGTATGAACTCCATATTCCACCACCACCTGTACTAGGCATTCAGTTAGAACCCAGTACTGCCTCCTGCGACTTCCATTGGCTGCACCAGAAAATCTCTCTGCCTGCCAGATTCTCTGAATAGCCCTCCTCAGCAAACACACATCAGGCAAGATCCAGACAGTGCACCTGATGTACCAGCAGTGATTTCAACAACCACCTGAGCTGTGCTGCTGGAACTACTCCTCACCCTCACCTTCAGGTCAGTCAACACTCTTCTTGCTCCAATATCTGCAGCATCTGCTACATGATTATATACCCAGGGTTCAACAACAATGTTGTCCGCAATGGTGTGCACTCATGCAGGACAGTAATACTGATGGTACTCCCTGGACCTCTAGTACACCTTTTCTCGGATCTCTTTATCCCCTCGATAGACAAAGCTGCCATAGATTAGCAGCAGCATCTGTTTCTGGCTCATTATAAACTCAACCTCCATTTATTTATTTATTCATTTATTTAGTTTTTGTTTTGTTTTGTTGACCGAGTAAGTGCACTAGACAAATTCTGGCTATTTTCAGACATGACCTGGGGGTAGGGAGATGCAGATGAATGCCAACTGACCTTGAACCAGATTAAGCTGTTGGTGGTATTTTTAGTGAATGAGGGGAAAATTAGCCAGGTCACCAGGGAAATTCCCCTACTCTCCAGTAGGGCAACCCCTTGTTGGCCAGATCCAAGATGGTGGACATGAAGTGTGGTGGCAGCAACCAAGGAGTGAGGAAGGAAGGGGATGTTACCCCTGATGTATCTACTGAGGTAAATATGGACAACAGTGAGGAAAAAGAACAAGGTTACTCGGATACGGAAGACATTGTGGACTTTTTGCTGGACGATGAACAGGATGGTGGAAATAATACTACTGGTATACAGGCCTCTGCGCAAGGCCCGCTTAAAGAACATCACATAACTTCAAAGTTAGAGAATGAAAACATCTCTTATATAAACCAGCTGACACAACCGAACAGGAGGAACAGTCGCTACAAAATGCCATGTTGCACAACAAAGCGTTTTTACTGCAATTATTGATTAAATCTGCTAAGTACTCCCAAAAAGCTTCCTCAGGAGTCAAACCTAAGGTTTCTGTGGCCTCTACTACCACCACAAATATGCATACTAGCTCCACTAATTTTCAAACCTCACAGGACATTCCTTCCTTGCTTAACACCACAAATTTTGACATATCTCTTATGGACACACCGACAGATGCTGTAAATCTGCAAGACATAGAATCTGTTTCTTAAAATATGACAGTAACTACAGACCTGGCCTGGGATCCTGCTTCTGCATTACATGCTGCGGGATGGATTCCAGACACAGAACGTAAAGGATGGACTTCACCAGGACTGGTCATGGCTGTTGACGTTATGCAGACCTCTGGAACGCACTCAGTACAAGACAAGGATGTTCAACTTCTCAATGTACAAATACCTCTAAATGCCACAAACTTTACATTAGTAGAGCCATGTCTGCATCTACCTTCTACTTTATCCAGCGGTGACACCACGACAACAAACTTAGTTGCTATGCCGATGCATAGCATCGCTCAATCTCCAGGAGGAGAGACCCTAAGGATTACTTTTTCTACCACAAAGCCTCAATCTGAGAAGACTACAGGGACAAGCTCAATCATAGGTGTGCACACTAAAGAAAACATCGAGAACTCTTAGCCGCTTCCACGGCAGGTACAGCTGATGACTTAGTCCCTCATTTTCAAATGGCAGACTTATTCAAAAAGGTGGGTGAACTGGTACAAAGGTGGGATGTGGTTCACCTTAAATATATGGGAGACAGTGACACTTTTCCAGACAGGAAGTTTATACTGCATACACTACTTAAAACTTCAATGGGGCTACAGGCACATGAACTTTTTACTTTTATTCATGTTAAAGGGGAAAATGTGTTTGATATCAGTGTTTGAAACAATGTTACATTAGAAAAATTCTGGCACAAGTATGAGGTAGTTAAACAGAACAGTGAATGGTGAGATTTTTTCCTATACTGCTAACTAAACCAACTGTTAAAACAGTGACATTGTTGTTTTGTAATGAAGGCGTAAACATAGAGGATGTCCAATACTGGTTAAGACAAAAATGTGAAATCATGTAAAGTCCTATTCCTATCCTAGATGAAGATTTAGTCTGGATGGGAGGGTGGCATATTAAAGTTAAGCTGACACATACCGATACAGGCATACAGCATCTTCCCAGCAGCTTTCATATAGGTAGAGATAGAGGAATATGTTTTTATCCTGGGCAACCAAAGACATGCCACAAATGTGGGGCCAGAACACAGCTAAGTTATTCTTGTAGTTTACCCAGGTGTAATTTATGCCTAGATTATGGCCATGAGTTTGGGCTGTCTGAACCCTCTTTGGTGCAACTTGTGTGAAGAATCTGGCCATACATATGCAAAATGTCCCTGGGCAGCCCAGAATAGAATAGACAGAGCAATGCAGGATCAAGAATCCTTAATAACTGCCCAACAAGTAAAACTATCACAAGCTAGACAAGAAGCTAAACCAGATAACCCTACCCCACATGCCCCTCTCAGAAGGATCCTACGGGAAGTTCTTCTACACAGACTTGTTTATCAGACATGTCTCCTTTAAACAACTCTGAGACAACTACTATGGGGAATGGTAGTGAAAAAGGTCCCAGCAGTAATCCGGAAGTATGCACAGAACCCTCTTTGTATGTTATGCTACCACCTAAAGAAACCCCTATGGAGGTAGCTCACATAAGTAAATCTAGGCGGCCAAAGAAAAAGACAGAATCTCTCCCAATAGAGTCTCCAATCCTAACCAGGAACAGATATAACATCTTATCCAAAAGAAAGCAATGGTGCGACATGGTAGAGGAAGAAGAGGAATCAGATGCCTCCTCGGTTACTTCAGGGGTACTAGAAGACAATCTGGACCCACCTTTTGAACATTCAAAATCAAAAAAGGCCAGGGGAAAACATAAACCCAGACAAAAGCCTAAAGGGTGATTTATGATGCTTTGTTTTTTTCCTTCTTAATAATTAACCTATCATGGACCACAGGATAAGCCCTCTGACCCTAAATGTGAGTAGCATTAAATCCTTTAAAAAGTGAGGCACAACATTACAAATTTTAAAAACTCTGTCAAATAATATTTTTTTTACAGGACACTTGCATTAAATCTGTTTATGAATTAAATCAAGCTAAACACTTGTGGTCGGAGGGCCCGTCCTTTTGGTCTTTGGGCCAAGAACTGGCAATGGGATAGCTATTTTATTATGAGAGTCAGACTTCAAGTTTAAAAAAATCACTGACATTGAATCTGGGAGGGCTCTTCTAATTGATACCTCCTTTTATGATATAAAATTACACTTGATCAGTGTTTATGCCCCTCAAAGCAAAGCAGGTAGAGTAGCCTTATTTAAATCAATACAACCCTTCCTACATACACAGAAAACTATGATCTTAGGTGGTAACTTCAGTTGTGGATTCTCCTCCAAAGATAGGGGTTGCAAAACTCAAAAAATATTTAGTGACATGGCCTGCTTGAATAATATCACTTCTACTGCAGCAATTAAATCTGACAGACATAAAACTTTTGTAAAAGAATGCCTTACATCTAGAATAGATTACATTTTCATGTCCACAAGTTTAACTATTTCCAAAGCAACTACCATACCCTGTGAATGTAGTACATCTGGTATTCCCATTAGTACAAACCCATCTAGATGGAGACTTAACAGTACCTTGCTCTCTGACCCTGACCTTAAGACAAAATTGGAAGAATTATTGAAAGCCCGAGTATCCATATTGAAGCATATGACACAACTATAGATTGGTGGTTGGAATCAAAACAAGATTTGAAACAGTTATTCATCATGCTTCATGGAAAGGCAGAAATCAACAGGAACAGTACTTAGTCTTAAGAAATCAGTTAAAGTACTTGATTTCACAAGTGTACACCAACACCATTAATTTACATTTACAGATACAGCAGACCAAAGAAAAAATGATTAGCTTCCAATACAGCTGGTACATGAGTTTACAAACGGAAGGGCAATATGAGACCCAGGGAAGACAACCCCCTGGATGCTTTTTGTAGCTACGTAAATAGGGTTAAAGCAACAACCATATACTGTTCACAGATAGAGGATGAACCAATTCCCACAACACAGACACATCGTATTAAAGAAGTACAAAAATATTTATATAATCAGTTTGGCACCAGTGCAGATACGTTAGGAGCTGCACATTTCTTATCTGAATTACATATAACACAGCTCACTGAAGATACACTTAAACCCTTAATAGCAAACATTTCCTTAACTGAAGTTTTACAAGCTATTTCTAAATTGAAATTAAATACAGCACCAGAGGAAGATGGCTTAACTGACAAATTTTACAAAGCCTTTCAAAATAAACTGGGACCTATCTTAATTATATTATTTAACTCCCTTTTACAGGCCTCTCATTTACCAAATATGTTTTCTCAAGCACTAGTAATCCTTTTGCACAAAAAAGGAGACAGAACTAATTTACACAACTGGAGACCAATTAGCTTACTAAACATGGATTATAAGATATTTTCTAATATTTTAACCTTCAGGTTAGCTACAATTGCACACCTGGTAATTTCCACTGTTCAGTCTTGTGGCATCCCGAATAGGTTCATATTTCATAATTTATAGTTTTTGAGGGATATTACTCATGGAGGAACAACACATCACTGCCTATGCTGGCTACTATCATTGGACCAACAAAAGGCTTTTGATAGAGTTAATCATACATATTTATTTAACATGTTACAATTGTATGGTATCCCCAAAAAATGTATGAACTGGATACAAATATTGTATGACTCGGCATCAGTACAGTCATATGTAAATAAGGAACTGAGTACAGCCTTCCAGATTAAGAGGGGAGTCCGACAAGGGTGCCCCTTAAGTCCCATTTTGTATCTGTTTGTCATTGATTCTTTCATCAGGAAAAGACATTCCAATAGATATATACAGGGGATACAAATCTTAAATCAGTCAGTGTCAACTAATATCTGTGCATATGCGAATGATCTTTGTCTTAGCCTACAACATGAAGAAGCCATGCCAATAGTAGAACACCTACTTGAAGAATATGAGTTGATATCTGGAGCAAAACTGAACTATGATAAAAGTAATTGTTTTCAAATTAACCCAGCAGCAAGACAGCTACCTCCAAATGCTCACTGTAATATACCTACTAGTGTAACCCCTCTGAAAATTTTAGGTCTTACCTTTGGCACTGAAAATGATGACAAATATGATTGGGAACAGGCCATTAATAAATGCCAAAATATGATTCAGCAGTGGAAACATAAAATTATCTCCAACAAAAAAAGAGTTTATATGCTGAAAACATTGATTACCCCTCAGCTCTTACATGTTACCAATATTTTCCCCTTCCCTTTACCCTAGAAACCCAAGTCTTGAATATTTATTTTCAAGGTTTATGGGGCAGTCGCTTGAATCCCATCAGATGGAACTTTACATATTATGACTATAGTATGGGGGAATAAGAATGATAAATCCCATAGTCTTTTTTCACAGTATCTTTTTGTTTAGGAATTTAATAGGCATTATTAAAAGTAGAAAACTAGATTGGTTTAACACTTACTACAATTGTTTTTTCCTACTACAGGATAAATGGGGTATAGGAACTCTTACTGTATCAATGGTAACCCACACTAAAGGCATTCCAGAATACATCAAACCTTGTCTGGCAAAGTTGAGACAATGGGGGGGGGGGTCACCCAACAAATGCTGAATAGTGTAACTAGGAAGGCCTTTTATGTAACCATAGTAGAGGGTAGTGTTGTCAGAACTAGTTTGAGAAAGATTCGAACCCTCCTCGAACCCAGGTGTTTGAGTTCTAATTTAGAGCTCGAACACTACAGGGTTCACAAAAGGGGTTCAAATCATCCAAACAAATCTCACTTCTGTGTGTTTTGCATCCCTCCCATTCTGTTCCCCATTTTGGCACCAGCTGAAGAATGCAGCTCAGTTCGCTCCCCTCTCCATCCTCTCTGGTCAGTGTTATTGTTGGGGGGAAGCTGTTTTCGGTTTGCCACGCTTGTGTACCCAACCACCTGTGCATCTGCTATGCAGTCAGGTGGTGGTGGTAGAGTGACTCGAGTCAGTCTCGCGAGTTGAGGGATCAAGTGTGCCGAAGTCGTCTGTGCAGCTGTGGCTCCATTGCATTCAGTCTTGTAGTGGAGAAGGAGCCGCATCCTCTGTGTGCTCTCAGTTCTGATGTGCTTGTGACTGTTATCGTTATGAAACCTATCATGCATGCAGCCAGTTCCTGAAAATTAAAAAAAAAGTTAATGGGCTAGTGGGGAAAAGGAAGGAGGGAAGTCAGGACTTGGAGTCAGGATCGAGAACTGAGAAAAAAACTAGGGCAGGAAAGGAGCTAAGAATGGGAGGACTGTTTACTTCAGATGCCTGTGAGTGAGTGCTCAATCTGCATTGCACACAACATACCTCTTGTCCTCTAGTTGCTTGCTGAATTTCTTCGAGAATCGCAATAGTGTGACTCATGCCAATCTTGGGAGGAGGGAGATCTCCCTGGCTGGGGGAGGGGTGAAGAAAAGAGAAAAGAGATCATATTTGGGTTTTTCCTGAGAGGAAAGAAAGAGGTTACACTTTACTGATTGTGTGAAACTTGATGTTTTAATCTAAACCCACAAAAATGAAAAAATAATTTGGTCCCAGACTCCCAGTCCCACCCAAAAGTTGTCTGGAAGACAGGGTCTTTCAGTCAGAACTGTGCTGGGGGGAGGGCTTCACTAAACTATCTCCTAAATAACCTCCTGTATTGTGTTTCTCTCCACTGCATCTTCTGTGAGGTGGCCAGCAAGTCACCCTGCTGCTGTCTGTGTGCCATTTGACTGCACTTACCCGGCTATTACCCAGTGCGTGTTACCGTGTGAAGCCCAGTGACCAGTTGTGTGGTGGCATTATCCTTAAATACGTGACAGAAGCCTAAAATATATATTTCCCTGTTGGGAGGAGAGACAGAAAAATCTCTTTCCCTGGGTTGTGCGTGTAACTCCATCTCTTGTGATCAGCCCATCACCCTGCTGCTGAGCACCCCTTAACTGCACTGTACCTTACCCAGTGTGTGTTACCATGTGAAGCCCAGTGGCTGGTTTTGTGGTGGCATTATCCTTAAATACGTGACAGAAGCCTAAAAATATATTTCCCTGTTGGGAGGAGAGACAGAAAAATCTCTTTCCTTGGGTTGTGCATGCAACTCTGTCTCTTGTGGTCAGCTCATCACCCTGCTGCTGTGTGCCCCATTGACTGCTATGCGTATGCCTATGCCCAGCAGCCCAATCATTCTGTAATACTTGAACCTGGGATACTTTAATTGCAAACCATCATATTCTTCAATTACTTTGAGTCCACTGCATCACAGTGTCACACAGCCAAAATAAAATTTTGGAGTTGTAGCCAGCGATCACAGATCACATTGCTTTCTTACACAGGGATTGTGTGGGTGTGTGCAGTATACTGGTACTGTTATGGCTGACACCAACATAGATGAAGCATCTGGTACTGGCGTTGGAGCAGGTGTTGGTGGTAGTGGTAATCTTGGTGTTGGCAGAAATAACCAAAATGTTTCAAGTGATAAAAGTTCAACAAACAGCAAAAGAGCAACAATGAAGTGTGGTAAAGGGGGACCTTTTAAGATAACCTATGCAGGTGCTGGGGTAACACAGAGAAGCACTATAAGGTATGCCATTCATGTTGTTAAAATCCCTGTGACTAGCAGTAATATTGCAAGTGACAATGAGTTCCTCTCCGACTCAGACAGTAGCTCTTTGTCTCAGTCTGACACTGTTGTGTCCTATGACGTATCATTACTTCCTCAACAAAGTGAACTGAGCAAATCTGCTGACAATGAATCAGGTAGTGCACTTGCAAATACATCCAGCACAGTTGGCAATGAAAAGGACATATCCATTGAATCCACCACTTCTGTGTTGGCCAACAATGAAAATCCATTAAAGTCCTCTGCCCACTCTTCTAGCATGAATAAGCATGTCCTGGGTTCTGTTAGGACCAGTGAAAAGACACAAAAAGTCTTTAGCTATCTTCCTAGCACTCAAACAAAATCTGTCACATCTGAGGTGTGGAATTATTTATCTCTCAGTAAAACTGATCCATGCAGAGCAATTTGTTCCTTGTGTAAACAGAGTGTAAGCCGAGGTAAAGTTACATCATGCCTTGGCACTACAGCTCTTAAAGGCCATCTGAAAAAGCATTCAGCTTTACTTGATCGTCCAAAACCCATGTCCTCCATCTTCCAGACCACACGTGAGAAGGGTTAGAAATCTGAAAAGGATACTGAATTGTCTGAACTTGATGCAGACAGAACCACTGCCAGTCCTAGGATCATGGTTACCACCAATGCCAGCACCATTAGTACCAGTTGCACATCCAGTGATGGCACTGAATGTATAAGTCCTAGTCCACCACCCCAGCATCCATCTGTCCATTGAAGCACAGTGTATAATAAACCAACAGGGGCATGTTGTAAACAGCTAACACTGTCTCAGGCATTTGAAAGGAAGAATACTTTTACTAAAAATAATCCAGAGACCCTTCATCTTAATCACAGAATTGGTGAACTGTTAGCTGGAGCCCTTCTCCCATACTCTCTGGTAGAGCATGAGGATTTTAGGGAGCTCATGAAACTAGCAGAGCCTCATTACAATGTTCCTCATTGAAGGTACTTTTCCTATGTTGAAATACCAAATATTTATCAGGCTTTAAAGGTGACAGTGATACTTGCACTTAAAACTGCAGAGGATGGGGTTATTCATGTCACAACAGATATGTGAACCAGCACTCAAAACATAGATTACATATCTCTTACTGCTCATTGGGTCACGTTTTATTGTGCTTCTTCAAAAACAAAGACACCCCAAAAGATGGCAGTGCTGCATATAAAGAAGTTTGGAGAACGTCATACAGCTGAAAATATCTTGAAGGAACTAAATGACCTCCTTGATGAATGAGTTTATTCTCATGGTCTAAAATGTGGCTTCATAGTAAGTGACAATGGAGCCAACATCTTGAAAGCAGTACAGGATGGAGGATTTCTGCAGCTTCTTGCTTTGCCCATTGCTTACATTTAATTGTCACGGGGTTTCTCAGCAATGAAACACAAGTGGATGGAATGATTGCTGTTGGCAAAAGAACTGTGACTCACTTTTCACATTCAACCAAGACTATATGGACATTGTCCGAACTGCAAAAAAAACACATGCTGCCCCAGCAAAAGCTGATTCAAAATGTTTCCACTCATTGGAAATCAACACTTTATATGCTGCAGTGTCTTGGAGCAAAGGCAAGCTGTACATGAGTACTGCTCCTATTACATTATTGGAGATGGCATCATGCTGTCTGTGCTGCACTGGAAATTAATGGAGACAGTGTGCTGCATCCTAGTTCCTTTTGAAACAGCTACAAGGGACATGTCTTCTGAAGGTGCATCTGTGAGTCAGGTTATCCCACTCATAATGCTGATTTCACATCATCTTAGTGTTCTAAATCTACAGATTGAAAAAGACAGCTCTGAAGCTCAGACAACATGTCAGCTGTATCATGGGAATCTCATAAAGAGAATGAGTGAGCACTTCAAAACCAATGACTGATTAGTTGTAATGACGAAATCAAAACACTACTTCCTTGCAACTCTCTTAGATCCCAGGTTCAAAGCTATACATCTTCCAAAAACAGATGATATAGAGCAATACAAATGTCTGTTCATAGATGAGCTGCAGCACTCACAGGTGTCAAACACAGACACGCACAGTACCTTCAGGTTGTCATTGCCACAACGTGCAAGTTCATCTTCACAAAGGGATACAGAATTGGAAAAGTCACCAAACATTAACAGTAGTTGTTCCACAACTGCCACTACTTCATCCCTTAGTAGCAAGCTAAATCTGTGGCAAAACCTTTCCCAAATTGCTGCCATACCAGGTTATGCTGATTCCTCTTCTGAGCGTTCTCTGTCCATCATGGTAGACAGTTACCTGCAGGAACTGCCTATTCCAATTGATGCATGCCCTTCTGAATACTGGAGATCAAAAAAGTCGATTTGGACAGAGCTGTATGATGAAGCCTGTAAATATCTTGGCTGTCCTGCAACAAGCGTCTCTTCAGAATGCATGTTTAGTACAGCTGGCAATATTGTGACAGACACCAGAAATAGGTTGCTGCCAGAAAATGTACACACGTTAACTTTTATTAAAGTTAATAAGTCAAGATTTTCATATCCCTACAAGAGTATACAAACTGATCCTGAAGTGATTGATGTTGTGGATGTTGATGGTGATGACAACTCAGATGGTGGTGGCTGGTAAATACTGTGTGGGACAGAGTCTCTCTCTGGACAAAAAAGGAGTCTTTTACAGACCGTGATGACTTGGGTTGTCTCTCTCCTTTCTCAATTTACCACCCCCCAAAAAACTTTCACCATTTCATGGCAAACTGCTTTGTAGCTAGGGTCTAAAGTCAGCAAGTTTTATATACAGGGCAATTTTAACATCAGTGGGGACAGGCCCAAATTTGGCATAGAAGGGACACTGTCATGTCAGTCATTTCTGTATCATATTATTTATAGTTAAAATGCAAACATATATTTTTAGATTTGCCTTCTGTGACTTTGTGGTGCATCAGTATGGATCAGGGCGGTCTATTTTTCAGTTTTAAAGTGGCAGTATAGCACAGTGGTTTAAGGCTCTGAGCTGCAAATCTGGAGACCTGGGTTTTAATCCCACAGCCATCACTTGCATACTGTGTGACCCTGATCAAGTCACTTAACTTCCCAGTGCTCCCAGGTTGCACCTGCAAACAAGCTTTCAGCATAGTGTGTCTCACCTGGTTAAACAATTGGAAAAAAACAAAACAAAAAGACAACAATGAGTTCTAGTTGGTAGATGTTTATAATTTTTTCAATTACAGATATGTAAGCCATAAACCAAAATGATCCATATGTAACTTACTTTAGTGAATGAAAAATAATGGAAAAAACTGTATTTTGTATTGTTATGTTTCTGTGGGCAGCATCCTGTTACAGGTCTCTTCCGGGAAACAGTCATCTGGAGATTTACCTATGGCATGGTTGAGCACATATCATTCTGTAAGCATAGATCTCATACCACAATAGCTCATGTTTAACATTCTTTTGTACACAAACCATGGCATAATAGCAACAGCTCTCAAATTACTGGTTCCATGAAGAGAACTGAACAGAATGTTGTCCATAAGAAGAAAGCAACTGAAAAGATAGTTTTTCACATAAGTGTTGTCTATTAAGGAACAGTTAAGTATAGCTCTTTTGGAGGCAAGACTTTTATTTTTCTTGAGTAAGCATGGGATAGTTTTAACATTTGAGAGGGGGAGGAGGGTAGAATGGGTGTTGGAGGGTGGGTAAAGTTTGGAGGTTGGTTTGGATGCAAGAGGGAGAAAGATGTCATGGATGCTAGTGCATGGGTGAGGGTTGGGGGTTGATTTTAACAGGGATGCTGGAGGAAGAAACATGGCATAGTTGTTAGTGCATGGGTGACGGCTGGGGGTGTGAGTTTTAACATGGGTGTGGGAGGGAGAAGGGTGACATGAATGGTAGTTCATGAGTAAGCATGGGGGTAGTTTAAACATTTGGGTGAGGGAGGAGGGTGGAATATGTGCTTGAGAGTGGGTGAGGGTTGGAGATTGGTTTTAACATGGGTGTAAGAGGGTGACATGGGTGCTACTGCATGGATGAGGGTGGTGGAAGAAAAGTGGAATGGGTGCTGGGGATAAAAGGGGGGAGTTATTTTAGTCCTTTTATTTACAGATTCATGATTAGCAGGGGATGGTGAGGAAAAAGATGATGACAGACCAATGGTGTGGGAGGGTTGTACCGGTTGCCCACTGTGGAACCTACTATAGATATAGCTATATATATATTTTTTTCTTAAGTACATTGCGAACTGCTGCCACCTAGCACAATTGTCCTGTCCCCTTTAAAATAGAAGAAAGGAATCAGAAATAAAAGAAAACCTGCATCAGCAGTTTTTACAGAATGTGACCAATCATAAAGTGTTTTTGCTTTACAAGTAGTGATAATTTGATGTATAATAGGATTGGCAGACAGTCCCTTAAACATCACGGGCTGGATATTCAAACTGCGCCCAAACAGTGCGCAATAGCAGGAGCAAGCACAAGTCCATTGTGCCCATGCGCAGTAGACACGATATTCAAAAGAGGAGCAAGCCAAATTGCGCCAACAGCTAAAGTCTGAATATCACACAACCTGTGCCATAGCTCAACTAGGAAGGGGAAGCTGAGCAGATACGATGTGTTATGGCACAACAAGGGATGTCCAGCTGAGCAGACCAGAGGTGTCATAGCTCAAGCAGGGAGCCCCTCAGCAGGAGAGCAATGTAACTGCACAACCAGGGAGGTAGGGCCCACCACCCATGCCACAGATGGGCACAGAACACACAGCAGAACTGACATTGCCCCACACCCAAGCACAGCACAACTGGGGAGGGCTGGAATATCCACCAGCCCATGGGGACAAGCAAAATAACACACAGCTGGACCATGGTGCCAGCACACCACTGGTAAGCTGTGAGACTGCCACACAAGAGGCAGGCCACCCCATGCACCACCAGCCCTCCAGTGTACAGCCTCCCTGCACTGTGACCCCAGACACCCCCATGAGCAGTGACCACCACTGCAGGAAACCCCATGCATACCACCACCCTCACTGTCACCTGCAACCTCATGTACCACAGAACCATACAAGCCAGCCCACGCAGACACCCAGCGGTGGGTGGCAGCACACAGCAATGCAACAATGGCAGACACAGTGCCAACATGCACAATCCCCCTGAGGCACAGCTGAGAGACTGACCATGCATCAGCACAAGAGGTACCCCACACAGGAAAGGGCGTGCCCCTGACATCACCACCATTGATATAGCACCCTGCACAGTAGACAAGTGACACATCCCGACCCACCACTAGCCACAACAGCCAGCACAGACACCCACAGTGATGCATGGAAGCATGCATCACACCGGATGTAACACAGTGCAGCGGCAAACACACACCCATACCCAAGGGGACAATAACACAGGGACGCAGTAGTGTGGCAACCAAGCGCCCAGTGTGGGCCCATGAAAACTGAGCACACAGCCTGCAGTCCTCCATGGCACAGGAGTGACACTCACCCTGTGCAGGCACTGTGGACCCATACGCCACTATCATATGCCTGGAGCACAAGTCACAGACAGTGGTGCACAGCCCCTGCAACACACACAAGCCACAGCATGGAGGTGGGACAACAACTGCGTAGGTCACAGTGTCACCCGAGGCAAACATGGACCACACCAGTGACAGGAGGCAACCCAGCATTGTGATGGTTACAGTGAATGACCTGCATGGACAACCACCACTGACATGGCAGCAGACCTTGCAGGCCACAGACATGCAAGGGTGTCAGATGCACAGGCCAAGAATGGGTTGACAGGGGCACAATGGACACAGAGCATGCACCATGGACCACTGAACACAGTCATCCAATGCACAGGGAACAACACACACACACCACAGACACCAACTGATAGCTACTCCCACACCATAGACACTTCCCCACACACATACACACATACACACATACCCATGACTGCACCACCCCAGATGCCATGCATACCACTGCAGCTGAGCACCTATAGCCAGCTGCAAATCAGAGACCACCACAGTATTCATATCAAAATAATTATATTGCAACATATTAAACAAAATTATATACATAACTATGTACATACGGGGAGGGAAAGAAACAAGGTGGGGTGTGTAGGGAAAGGTGAACATATGGGAGAGGAGAGCGGGGTGTGAGGTGGGTCAAGGGAAGGTGTTATTCGGTGCATGGGGACATCAATGGCCGACCTGGTCCTCCTCCTCTTGGCGCTGTCATCTTGGCCTCCTCCTCCTCCTGACCCCATGTTGGTGCATGTCCGGCAAGATCTGCAGGGACTCCCTCACCACCCACAGCAGCTCCTGAATAGCCTGCTGTATCTGCAGGAGTCACTGGTCACCTAAGATGAGGGATCAGAGTCAATAGGTGTGACTGTCCATCCCCCTGTAGACCACCCATTATATATGGCATACAGCCATGTGCCACACCCCTGTGATGGTGTGTGCCCACCCACAGTGACCGTGTCCACAAGACCTGCCCATCCAGGCAGCAACAGCCATGTGGACCACTGCACACACCCACCACCCATGTCCTTCACAGCACCACCAAGGCCGTACAGTAATGTGGCTATGCGGTGTGCAGGCAGTGCCACAGCCATGTGCCCAGTGCACGCATGGACCACCACTGACGCACTCCCAGGCATGCAGTACCACTGGACAGTGCTGACTGTCACAAGTCACGTGAATGGTAGTGGTGTCCATGGATGGTGGCCATGCCCTGCTTCCCACCCTGTTACACAGCATGCAGTAGTAATCATGGTGTCATGGCACTCACCCTCATCGGGCCGGTGATGTCGGCGGTGCTGGTCCCCGACTCTCCTGGGCACTGTGTCCTCCTCCTCAGCTGCTGCTCCCCAGCCGCCGCCAGCTCATCCATGCCTGTGGAAACAAGGAGAGAAAAACATCAGTACAATCCCAAAGCAAAGTCCCCTGCCCCAATGTGTGCCACCCACCAGCCAGACCCACCCACCCCATACCCTGTAAACACTGCCACAGCCAACCCTAGACTATCCCTCCCCTAGGTGCTGGACACATAAGACAGTGTTACCCATACGGACAATACAAGTGTGTAGACGTATCACCCACCTGGACGAGGCACCATACCCCTCCTGGTACACAACCGCAGATGGGCAAGTAGTTCTGGCTCCCTCCTCCTGAGGTCCCCATAATGGTGCCTGCACTGCTCTGTGGTCCTCCTCCTGCCGGTGGCATCGACAAGGTCAGTGGCCACCTCCTGCCAGACCTGGGTCCTGGCCCTGTCCAGTGGCTCCTCCCTAAACAGAGCCCCATGTTGTGGCTCCACAAGGGCCACAAGGTTCGCCAACTCAATGGCAGTCCACTGTGGGACTCTCCTGTGCATCATCCCAAACAGTATAGTAGGCAATATGGTGCACTGCAGGGTGGCACCCCACATGGAAATGCTGCGTGGTACAGTGCCGCCATTCCCTATCGCACTGTTACCGAACAGCATGATAGAGGTGCAGCCATGCCGGATGCATGGAGCCAAGGGGGCAAAGTCGGGCACAGGGTCAAGGGTCTCTGGCACAAGGCCACACATAGCGCCATCAGATGACTATGCGTCTAGCACGATTGGTTGCCTGTGTGCCAGCACCACAGTTGACTATGGTGCAGTCATGCCATTGTGCCTATGAAGGCCCATTGCCACAGTGCCATATAGTGACCCTTGCTATAGCGCCACTGGCACAATGGTGGCCGTGCCCTGCATTGCCTACAGTGCACAGCATGTCATCAGTGCAGCAGATGCCTGCGTAAGCTACCTGGGCATGCACAGTGAGGTGTACTACGCATGCCACAGAACTGCGCCATTGGCTCAGCACGTTCAACACAATTGCACAAAGCACAACGGCACAATATTCAGCCGTCATATGCTAATCATCCGATCAGCCATTCAATGGTGCAGCAGTGTGATTTGCATCTAATTAAAGTTGCTCCTCACCTAATTTGCATGGATTGCACTATATAGGTGCGACAATGTTCTGCAGTGGCCATATTCAGTTACTGCTGTTTATTGGTGAGTTGCATGCTGTGTGGGTGTCTGGACTGTGGTATCAGGGACATGCTTTGTACTGCACAGTCACAGGTAACCACTGTCATCCTTACAGGCTGAATAATGACCGAGCGAGGTCTGGGTGAGGAGAACTGCTATGGTGGGCGGAAGAGGAGGCCCAATTTCACAAAGGCCGAGATGGAGGCACTCTTCGAGGCCTACCTTGATAAGGAGCCACTGCTCAGTGGACAGCGGGGCACCCCTCAGGCACGTGCTGCTGCATGGGAGGAGGTGGCTTGTGCCATCAACCTGCATGGCAGCCACCAGCACTCCGTGCAGGAGTGTAAGAAGAAGATGGGTACTGACAGGAGGAGGGTGAAGGAGAAGGTGGCTGCCATCAGGGCAGCACGTGCTGCAACAGGCGGGGGTCAGCTGGAGGTGGTGCAGCTCACACCGGCAGAGGACAGGCTTGCTGCAAGCATGCACTGCAGTGCCATAAAGGGAGTTCCAGGAGGTGGCTTCCAGATGGGTGGTGGCCCATCACTGCATGGTAAGTCATGGTCTGTCTATGGGGGGGGCAGGGTAGGTCACACGCAGTAACGTGACTCTTCTGTCTGTTGCAGATCCTGTGCATCTGCAGGAGTCAGCGGTGGAGGGTCTGTCCACTGCGGACAGTCATCTGGAGTTGGAGGAGGGACCATCCACCTCCACAGTTATACGTCAAGCATTGCAACAGTGGGGCCACCAGGCTGTCCACACTGATGTTGTTGAGACAGGTGTGGGGGGAAGCCCTTCCTGTGTCTCAGCGTTATGGCGTCCAAGGATGTCAGCACGCTGTGGCTGTGGCTGTGGCTGGGGTGGAGACCTGCACCAATGATGAAGACACGACCGTCATGGGCAGTGACACGTGTGTGCCATGGAATGGACACACAGCAGGTCGGCTCACGCCCATGGACCTGGCTGGTGCCAACGTGTGTGCCAGCGTGTCAGCACAGTCCCAGGCTGTGCCTGTCAGCACTAGTGGGGCAGCACCGGTGGCTGGTCAGGACAGTGGTACTGTTGCGGCAACAGCAGTGGAACAACTGATCCCTTGGGCAGAGCAGGTGGAGGGGCAGCAGCAGCAGTCACCCACCAGGACTGGGGGTTCAGGGTTTAGTGGTGGCATCCGTGCACTGCCTGTGGACTTGTCCATACCTGGTCCTGGTGAGCAGTGCCCACCCTCAAGGGGTGCTGAACATCAGGTCCTTGCATACCCTGAGGGACAGGATACCGAGGTGGCAGATGACCTCTTTGACGAGCACACCCACCTACTGCAGGCATCGGTCTAGCAGCAGATGCGGCTTGCAACGTCCATGGAGGCACTGTGTGTGACTCTGGAGCGGGCCGAGGAGTAACGCAGCAGGGACACCGATAGGATCCTGTCACAGATTGACCATTTGCGGGAGGATGTGACTGCTGCCATTAACAGGCATGCACAGGCATTCATTGCTGTCATGGCCACAATGGGCAAACAGTCAGGTGCTCATGCGTCACTCACACTGTGCAGTTCACTATCCACTCCCCATTCTCGGCGTCATGCGACACCCACCCTGTCAACGCCGGGTTCAACTGTGGGCATCCTGAGCACTCCTGGTGCAGGAATGTTTGGTGTGCTGCAGACCCCTGTGCGGGCACGGTCGCGTTCACGCAGTGGAACCCCAGGTGGACCATCGGTGCCACCCCATGAGGCCTGTGATCAGCCTGCCAGTGCTGCTGGGTCTCGGCGGGGCCGCCCACGCATCCAAGGCAGATGTGGCACTGTACCACAGGACTGATCTGTCTCCCAGTGTGGACACTGTCTGGTGCTGCCTGTGTGCATTGTGTGTTTCGGTGGGTAGTGCATGGGTGGGTCCCCGGCCCTGCACGCAGACACTACAATGCCTGCACCTCACAACTGCTGTCCACAGGTACATGTGCATGATGATGCCTGCATTGCGCTGTACACCAAAGTGCGATGGTGCCCAGCATCTGACACATGCACATGGACAGTAAGTGGACATGGTGGCCTGTGGACATGTGTGTTGCTAGTGTTTGTGCTCCATCTCGGCTTTGCACCTGAACCCTGTGCACGTTTTGTGCCTATTGTGTGTGCATGTGTGTGTGTCCATCCATGTGGTGTGTTACTGTTCACCCCTCCCTAGTTGTGTGTGTGTGTGTGCTTCTGTGCCCTGTCACATCCCTTGCCAGCATGCACCCCTGGTGTGTTTCCATGCGTGTCTGTGGGTTGTGCCCTAGCCACTTGTGGTTGCACATGGCACCATGACTTACCTGTGTTGGCTGAAGTGCTCCTGTGTGATGGTGTCCCAGTGCAGCTGTGCCAGCTGGATCAGTCGGGGGTTCCATCTGCCAAGGGAGGGCTGCCCATCCCCATGGTCACCGGCATCACCGGCGTCCCCATCGCTGTCCCCCTCTTCAACCTGTACGGCTATCCCACATTCTTTGGTCATGTTGTGCAGGATGCAACAGGCCAGGAATATCCCACAGGCCTTTGAGGGGCTATACTGAAGGGTACCGCCAGAGGTGTCCAGGCAATGGAAACATGCCTTCAGCATCCCGAACACCCGTTCAATGACATTGCATGTGGTGGCATGTGCCTCATTGTAGCGTTGCTGCGATGGGGTCATGGGCTGCCGGTAGGGTGTGAGCAGGCAGGGATGGAGTGGGTATCCACTGTCACCTGTGTGAAGATAGTGGAGGTTAGTGTCATGCTCAGCTTCAGACTGCCCCAAGCCCTGTGGGCCACACCCATGGCACCTCTGGCCATACCCCCCATGCCCACGATATGTCAATTCTATATACATACTCACCCACTAGATGACCTGTGGGGATGTCCCCACTCTCGAATCGGTGGCACAGTGCTGAATGGTGCCAGATGAAAGAATCACGTGCTCCCCCAGGGTGCATGGCACAGACATTGATGATGAGTCCACTGGCATCGCATACCACCTGGCAGTTGACACTGGAATATCCCATGTGGTTCATGTAGGCGACACCCTCAGGGCCAGGTGGTGTGCGTATGGCCACATGGGTGCAGTCTATCACCCCTAGCATGCCAGGCATACATGCTACCCTGTGGAACTCCTGTATGTTTGCTGTGCGCTCCGCCACAGTGCTGGGGAAATGGATGTACTCCGCAGCATGTGGCAGCAGTGCGCTGAGGAATTGGGTGAGGATGCATGATGTGGCCGACTGTGTTATGCCTGTGTTGTCCCGTGTTGGTCTCTGGAAGGTACCTGTGGTGAGCAAGCACATGCAGGCTGTTACCTTTGTCTCCACTGACAGAGCATGACTCCGTCGTGTGGGTGCCTGCATCACATTACTGCACAGCTCACAGAGCCGCCTCAGTATTGCCCTGTTTAGGTGGCACCGGCCCACAATCTCTATATCTGTATACAGCTCAAAGCTGGTGTGGGCTAGGTACTGCCTGTTGGGGGCATACCGCTGATGGGCCCTTCCACGGCCACGTCCCCCTGCTGCATGCCTTCTCACCCCCCTCATTATGGCATCCATGTGGAAGGTAGCACTGGCCATGTCTCTGGCTTGCGTTCCCCCCCTAGCAGCTGTTGCTTTGTTCCCCCCGCTGTCCTGACTGCTACCTCCCCTGCACCGGGTACACCTACTGGCCTCTGCTTTGTGTGGCCCCACACACCTTCCCGTGCCCCTCTTCTGTGGTGTGGTTTCCCTGGCCTGCCCTCTTTCATGCTGCTTTCCTGTGCCTGTCTCTACCCCTGCCTCATGTGGCTTCCCTGTAGCGTTCTTGCGCCTCTTCCTTGCTCCTTTTTATTTTGGCTCATTTCCACTATGACGCAACTTCTGCCTGCTCCACTGTTGCACATTGTGCAAGTCTTTGAACATTGCACTGCGCCCTTTATGCATGGTTCCTCCCCCTTCAGTTGCGCATGCTTTCATTATCATTGTGCTGTTGCTCAGCATGTTTTCAGTGGCACAACTGCCTCCTGCTGAATATCGCAGAATGGTGCATTTTCTGACTTGCGCTGGCACAACCCTATTGCACATGGCGCAACCCTTTTTAATATCCAGCCCCACATGCCAACAGCTGCAGCTACATTAAATGTTTCTTAAGTTAGTATGTGGTGAGAAAAACACTTTTTTATTTATGTAACTGAAATGCAGATTTTATTGATGTTTCAGCTGGAAAGATGCATTATCTTAGAAAGTTGTATGTATTACTTCAATTTGCCAACAAGAATGTTGGTATATGTATGCATTATCTTGGAAAATTGCATGCATTTCTTGCCAACAGCAATGACTGGCATATTTTTTTTCTTCAAATGTCTTGACTGACTGCTTATGACATAATGGGCCAGATATTCAAAACTTTGCCCAGGGGCAAAATTAGCACTGCCTGGCGGGCAAACTTAGCCCGGAGCACAGAACAACCTATATCCAAACAGAATAGCCCAGGGCAAACAGCTTCTGAATATAGCATGGTAATGAGGCCATGCAAACTGGGCTGGGAGTGCAGGGCAAACATTGCCCTGCAATAAGACAGCACTGAATAAAGCAACCAGGAAGTGCAAACCACAACAACAACACAGTACACAGCAACGTGAGGGCAGGTACAGATGAACTACGTGGCCAATGTGTGTGCCAGCAAATGCATGTACTCAGTACAGCTGCAGGAAGCAGCAGATGTGAAAGAACAGTGATCAAAACTGTATAATATTCCCGTACCGTTAGCGCCGCGCTAACACATTAGCACGGCATTAGCGCGAAGCTAAGCAGTTAGCCCAGAGCAAACACGTTTGCCCAGAGCTAAAATGTGCCATATTCAAAAGTGCCATGCAAATGAGCCTACTTAGGTAGTCTCTGGGCAAACAACCGGATTAGCATCTCATTATACCCTGATTTGCATGCAGTTTGCCCAGCGTTACTGCAGGGTCCCACAGAGCCACCTGTAGGTCAGTCTGGAAGTACAGGGGCTGACCAGGTCCAACCACAGCTCCACCTGTAGGTCAGTCTGGCAGTGCATGATGATAGCTGCAGGCTACATGTAAACAGTACAGCATAGCATAGCATATTGTACCCCAGGGGACAGGACAGCACAGGCACAGGAGGTGGTGGTGCTGCATGCAACTGTCACACTGTAGGGCATGCTACAGTGCACAGCAGCAACTACAGTAGCAAGGGGGGCCAGTAGTGTGTGGACACAGCAATGCCTATGGTGTGTAGGGCAGTGATGATGACTGCACTATACACAGTGAGAGGCCCAACCTGCGGATGTTTACTGACACTGGACATTACTGTTACTCTGTTGTGTGACCCACAGATGCTGCACCTGTGGCATGGATGCTCACAGTGACATGTACATTCCTGGCTCTGTGTGCTATGGCAGTTGTACAGCTGTGAGGTATGTGGCCGGGGAGGATATATCATCCGAAAGGCACACTGGTGTTGGGGTATTCCCAATACTGGCCCACATACACTGCATGATGTGTCCCAGCCTTGTGGCCACACCTGGTCTGTAGCACAGCCTCGCCACCCATACATGCTCCCCTCAACATCCTCCATGCCCACAGTGCTGCATGTGTGTGCTGGCATCTGTTGGTGTCCATGTCAGTGCAGTCCGCAGGTGTGTGCTGTATGGCCACACTGCCGTGCTGTCCACTGGTGGCAGGGTCACAACTTACTGCCTGGCATGGCTGGGACTGGTGGCAGATGATGGCATCATTGTGATGCCATCAGTTAGCAGCATGCTTCCTCTATGTTTGGCTTTATCTATGTGTCATATTTATTTGTTAGGGTCGTGCTAAACCCGCGCTAAACCCGCGCAAACACCGCCCAAAGCCACAGTGTCGCACAAGGCTGCTTGCCCAGGATTAAGACGAGCTTTTCCTGGGCGGTAATGTGCACCGCGCTAAGTGTCGTGCTAGGTCGCGCTAAACCACTTAGTGCGCCGCTAGTTGCTGAATATAGCATTGCGCCTGTATTCATGTCAGTTTGCCCCTTGCATACATTATAATTTTGCCCGGCGCTAATGCAGTTTGCACGCGCTATTTGGCCTTTTGAATATAGCAGACCCGCGCTAATCCCGCGCTAAACCTGCGCAAACAGTTTTTGTCCGGCAAAGCTTTGAATATCTGGCCCAATATGTTTTGCAACAGTTCTACATGCTGCGGCTGCAGTACCTTGACTTGGCTTTGTTATAAAAGCTTTCTTTTAAACATAGCAACTTTTGATTTATTGATTTAAAACAGAAAGCAGCAAATAGCTGAGATTAGGTAATATCAGTTATATTTTTCTCGTAATTCATGATGACGAGAGTATATATACAGTAACTGAGTGCATAAATGGCTAATGTGCCACTTTATTTCACTAAGGAACTATGATGCAGCTGCAGCAGGAAAACTTTTAACATGAGTGGATGGCTGGGCCTGTTCGGTAAGTTGCTGGCTTTAGCAAACAGAAGAAACCATAGATAAACCTAGCTGTATTCCCATCAATGTCACACATGATAATTTCTCTCTGCGCTTGTATTGAACAGTTTTTCCTTCACATGTATTTTATTACTATTTTCATTACTGGCAGCACAATTAAAAAATAGGGTTCGAGTTCTAAAAAGTTGTAAAAAAGATTAGAACCCTAGAACTTTTTCAAAAGTTCTAGACTAGAACTAGAACCCAGAACTTCAGGGGGTTCTTACAACCCTAGTAGAGGGTGTCCTTTTCATGTAACCTGTATTTCAGGAATGCCCTGAATCTCATATACAGGCAGCCTGTATACAACTGATTGATAAAAGGATTCCCAAACAGATGTGGGATGTGATTTGGCTGTCATGTCAGGGAAGGTTAGGTGTCCATAATACGCTGAAGGAATAACGCATGACAGGGTGGGTGTTATGCTGGGATAGCATCCCACCTCAGGTGGTTGGGCCCGAGGCCAGTGGCCGAGGGCATCCAACACCCAAGAAGGGATGCTATCCCAGCTTAGAAAATGGGCAAATGCAATTCTTCTTTCTGATTGGCTGCAAGCCCCAATCTGCCAGTCCGGTATGAGACAATAGATACTAGGAAATAATTAGTCCAAGTCTCCATCGTCTCATACCATTCTAACTAGTCTTGGGCCAATGGAAAGTTGAAAATTGCAAGGACCGCCATGTTGATGTCTTGCTTAGTGGGAGAGAGACCTCCCAACCCGCTCTCATGTGGAACAAAGTCAAACTTCTTTCAGTCGCCACATAACACTACTTTAATTCTTCATTTAAAATAAGACATGTACTTCACAAAATGTGTCTCGCCAGATCATCACTGCCAACGCTCCTGAGGTCCCTGTCGGCGTGCTGCCAAACTCCCACTCGCTGCCAACTCTCCTGATGTCCCTGTCGGCGTGCTGTCAAACTCCCACTCGGTGCCCATTCAGCTTATTCCCCAATTGCACAATGCACATACTGCACAAAAAATAAATCAAAGAGGAAAATGAAAAATAAAGAAATATTTAGGTTTGCCAACACATGCCATCCTTCCTTACTGTACTTCCGGATATAACGGCATGTGCGTGAGGTGACAGCTACACCTCACCAGGACCTGGCCAGTACATTAACACACATAAAAAAGCAGAATGCAGACAATATACAAAAAACATAAAAAAAAAAAAAAAAAAAGATCGTATTAGAAACTGCAAGCCCTATGTGTGTGTGGGGGGGAGGGTAACCATGACAACTAACCACAATAGATAGTACAGAAGCTGACATGGGACAAAACACATCATAGCAATACAGGAGGAGGAACTATTTTGTTATAAAAGTTATTTTGAACTAATTTTTTATAAACTTGTTTTATTAAACTGTTTTTTTTTACAGTGCCTATTTTCTAAGTGCAATAATACCCTCCAGGGTGGGTGATATGTACAATACCGGACCTTCCACCTGTTGGTTATTATTGCTTGCATAACACCCACACTGGAGGGCATTATTCCTATTATACAATGGATTGTTATCATATATAAAATAAAAAAATAATTTTAAAGAATGTTTTTATTAGAGTGGAAAAATATTTTTGTTTCTTAAGAGGAGATGCAAAAAAGGGTTGCTCCATAATTATGACAGTAGACCTGTGAACAGCAGGGATGTTATGCCAGGATAACATCCCTGCTGTGATGGCCAACTGACCAATCAGAAGCCAGTATTCTTTCTTGCCATTGTATAATTAAACATAAGCCCATAGAGGACAGAACTTGTCCTAGATCTACTTGCAGTAATGTTTTGGAAACCATGGAGCATTTTTTAATTAAATGTCCAATGTCCCATGAACCACTCTCAGGAATGATGGACACCACAACTTCTTCCTTTTTTGGTTGCTCATTGGCAATGTTTATTTTGGCACAATGAATATTTACATCACCCAGGTTAATACTTCAGTTTTTCATAGATAAACAGTTCAATCCACATTTCTTGGTTCCAGCCTCTTCCTTCTTCTGGTTGTTCATCCGTCTTGCTTTTCCAGATGCTGTGAATCTGGCCCCCTCATCCACACCAGAACTAGGCTGGCACCACCTAACCAGGCCTTCACCCTCCATGCCCGGACACTTCTGAATCCAGTGCCTGGACCTATCCCCTTCCACGCTTTTACACCACATCTGGGTTTCTTGTTCAAAGCCCATGTACCCTATCCCTTCCCCCTAGCCCTTCCCCCCTGCTCCTCCTTTTCCTTTTCTACTGCCCCTCCTCCAGCTTGTGATGGACAGAGGGGCTTCCCCTTTGAGGGCTAGTACCAAAGGCCTTTCCTGGCTATTTCTCTCACCAACTCCCCAAATGGCCTCAGGAATAGGCACATGCCAAATTCTGACAGGTGCACCCCATCAGACCTGTTCACCACCACCTGATCGAAGAAAATGTCCTTGTGCTGCAGGTGTATGCCCCCCATTTCAATTACTGCCCTTGCTACCTTCCTATTCAGCTGTTTTCTGACCTTCTCAATCAGCCGGGCATCCTTGGCCCCACTCCAGACCAGTCAGGAAGTGATGTCGGACCAGCCAATTGTCATCCTCGGCCACCACCCCTTAATCTGTTCTAAATCCCCTATAATGTTCCTCCCCAGCTCCCCCCATGGAAGGCCCCCTAAATCAGTGCCCCCTAGATGTATGATCACACAGTCTGGTGTGTCCCATTGGACTCTGAGCTCATCTAACAGTGACAAGAGCTGTGCCCATCTCATGCCCCTAATGCCCTTCCATAGCACCCTTGTGTGCTCCGTGTTGTAATGCAATTCTGCTCCTCTGGAAGTGACCACTGCAAACCTGTATGCCCAATAGATGAAGGAGTGCCCCACTATCCAAGCCTTCATCTTGGAACCTGCCATGAAAAGAAGAGAAACAGTGTGAGTTGCTGTTACATATACCCGACATATCTCTTGTAGCAGCCGGATTTCCAGCACCCAACCTTCTTTATCTCTTCCACTGCAACCCCATTTTCTGCTGCCTCTATGGCTGCCCCAATCCAAAAGGAATGTGGGGTGAATTTACCTGGGTCATCCTCAAGGAAAACCAGGACCTTCTTGAGCACTGCCCTAACCTGGAAACTAGTGACCGGGGAACCATCCCCATGCTGGAAAAAGGCCCCCCCAGGCCTCTCCCGTTGGCTCATGTATGCCTCCAGTGACCCCACTGTGCAGCTGGTAGACTGTGGCTGCCTCACCAATAACACTTTTGTCCTCTTCCCTTTTTGGTCAGTTTTTGTCCTGGCCAGGTGAATGACTACTCCATCCTGCTCCCACCATATGTCATTCTGTTGCAACGCTTGCACCCCAGCTGATTTTCTTGGGGCCACAACGTCCCCCACCAGGAAGACCCCCCGCTGCCATGACCACAAAAAGAGCTCAGAACAGGACTGCTTCCTTGGCTGAGGTACACACCTGCAGCATTGCTGCCAGTACTCCTGCCAGCAACTGCCCCCTTATGGGGTGCTTCCCATCTGACCTGGTTACCTGCCCCCTCTGCCAGCCTACAACCATCCTCTTTACTTCCTGCTTGGCCACTACATCGGGCCAGCCCCTGTCCTGGCATACCCAACTGATGCTGGCTAGCTGCACTACCACTGTGGTGTGTGATAGCCCTTCCTCCCATTTTTCTACTATATACCTCCTTACCTGCTTGTCCCAGACTGGCTCGTCCCTGCCCCACCCATGCTTTCCTCTGAATTTCTGAAATCTCGCCCATCCCGATTTGTAAGCCCTTAACATGTTAGCTGACCAGGAACTCCTGTAGAGTGCCTTGGCTGTGTCCATCCAGCCTCTCATAGCCAGTCCAGGACCCTGGTCCTGTGCAGCACTGCCTGAGGCATCAGCTCCCGAAACCTTCTGAGCTGCAAACAGGAAAGACTGTCAGCCACCTTGTTCTTTAGACCCTCAATATGTTGCACTTTAAAAGATAGATTCAGCTGCAGCCCAGTAATAGCATGTGCATGAACAGCCTGCCCACCATTTCTGTCCTCCCCTTGCCTATTAATTACCTTCACAACCCCTTTGTTGTAGCACCAGAACATAATGCATTTTGCCTTCATTCTAGAGCCCCATACTTGCATATTCACCCATATCAGGAATATCTTCAGAAACGTGATGTCCTTCAACAGTCCCCACTCTTTCCACTGCTCTGGCCATGCCTCTGACATCCAGTCTCCCTGGAAGTATGCCCTCACTCCTAGGGTGCCTGAGGCATCCGTGAATAACTCCAAATCCATACTCTGCTCCCACTCATCCTACCAGAATGTCACCCCATTATAGCTGTTGAGGAACTCCTCCCATACCTGGAAGTCCTCCTGCACTCCTTTTTGACATGTCTACCCAATGGTGCGGTAGCTTTGCCTACCCTGAGGCTCTTCCCAGTCTCCTCATAAACGCCTTTCCTGGGCTGATATCCTTGCAGGTGAAATTAAGGTGCCCCAGCAGTTGCTGCATTTGTACCAGTGGCATCCTCCTCCTCCCAATCACCTGGGCCAGTAGACCCTTGAGACATGCCACTTTTTTCCCAGGGAGCCTGAAACAACACCCCCTCATGTCCACCTCTATGCCCAAGAACTCTAGCCTCCGGGTGGGGCCCTCGGTCTTGCCTTGTGCCCCAGATATCCCTATTCACTGGTACATCTCCTTGAAATCCCGCAGCATCATCCGTGCCTCTTCCCTTGATGCCCCAATGAGGAGGAAATCATCCAAGTAGTGTACTACTCTCCTATGCCCATACCTGGCCCTGAATACCCATTGTACCCGGGTGCTGAATGCCTTAAAAGTAGAACACGCCACCGAGCACCCCATTGGCATGGCTATGTCAAAATAGATGCCTCCTTGGAATTGGAAACCTAATAGGTCCCAATCCACTGACCTGACGGGCAAGAGTTGAAATGCTGACTCAATATCCGTTTTCACCAACCACGCCCCTTCTATTGCCCTGATGAGTGTTATGGCCTGTTCAAGAGAGGCATATGACACTGCCCCCAAGTGGTCTGGTATGCCCTCATTCACTGATGAGCCTTCAGGGTAAGAGAGGTGGTGGATCAGGTGAAATTCCCCTTCTGCCTTCTTGGGTACGATGCCCAATGGGGAAACTTGGAAATGTGTGCATGGGGGGGCCACCAATGGCCCCTCCACCTGGCCCGCCTTGATTTCCTTTTTAATCTTGACCTCCACTATGTCCTCTTTCCCCTTCACTGACCTGAGATTCTTAGCCCAAATCCCTGCCTGAACCCTAGAAAACCTAGTGGGAAACCTGTCTGAAAACATTTCCTGAACAGCTCCCCTGCTCCCTTAATCAGGTAGTCCATGGTCCACTCCTCTACCACTTCCAGTGAAATGGGTGTGCACACCAGCACCTACCCCCACTGCCCTCCCCTTGGCTCTTACTTAATGCCAGCCATTGGATACAAAGTACTGTCCATGGTGGCTGCCCCCACCCTCCCTGCCCTGCCAGCCCTGGGTGCCCTGAAAGGACTGGTCCTGAAAATGTCCCCTGCTCCTACCTCCACTTTCGCCATCTTGTCGGTAGCTGGAGGCTGGGTGTGACCCTCCAAATTTTGAAAAGGTATGCCTGAACTTACAGCTGTTCCATGTGCAGCTGGCCTTGCAGAAACCCCAGCAGGTCTTGGCCCCACTGGCAGGTGGGTTCTTCATCACGTGATCGCACCCAGTCCCACCCCCTGGGAGAGGGTCCTCACCCACAGCTCAGAGTGGGTACAATCCCATCTCAGATCCCCTTTTGCCACCATTCTCCTCCAAAAAGCCTCATCATATTTGAGCCACCCATCACCTTGTATGCATCACTGATGATGGACATGTAAGTCAGTAAAAGGATGGCTAGCTCCGGCTGCTTTTCCAGGACTAAAGCACTGTAAATGATGAAACCCCCTTGCCAATTATCGATGGTCTTTTCTTTATACCTTACCTCCTTGGCCTTGTGCCCTACTACTGCCAAAGCCACTGCCATCTCTGACTTCCCCAGTGACTCCTTCTGTTCATATTTCTTGGCAGTGTCCTCATCCAGTAACCCAAAAATGTCCACATATTCCCCCTTCCAAATTTTTTCTTTAATTGAGGCTGGAACATGATCCCCACTGAGAAGCCCAGGGGACCATCATACAAATTCTTGTCGGCTGACTTGCTGCCCACCCCAGCCTTGTCCATCCCACCCCTTTGCTTTTTAATGCCTGCATAGCCCACTCCATCCTCTTGATCCCTGTGTCCCCCATGCTGCCCAGTAGCCCCTCCAAATACTCTTTCCACCCATTCTCATCCGTGAAATCCACATCAATCTTACCACCGTTTGGGCTTTCCTTGTCTGGCTCCACTGTGGGCAGAGGTGCTGGGGTGGGTGTGGGGGGTTGCATCACCCGCCTGAGCCTTTTTCCCCCCTCTTCCCCTGCCTGGGCACTCCTCATACTCCTTCCACTTTTTCTGTACTTCTTCCTCTACCACTCTCTGCTTTGCCACTGCCACCAACTGTCACCTGCCCCATCAATTTTGCCACCTTCTGCATCATCTTTTCACTGGAGATCAGGGTTCGCTTGGGTGCCATTGCTGTTCCTTCAGTCATTGCATGAAGATGGGCAAAAAATAAATGCTCAGACCAGTGTATATACACCCCATGCAACCGAGGTTTTAGGGACCTCACTAATCCACCCTTCATTTCCATCTCCCCTCCTTTGCCTGCTCCCCAACTGTCCAAACGGCCTTGTGGTCTCACTTGTGAAAGACACAGCTCCATCAAAGGCCACTCACTGCAGTGACCCTGTTTGCCCCCCTACCCCATAACATGGCACCAGGGACACTCTGCCATTGCCCTCCCACTGGGGAGGCGACTCGCACTCATCCTGCCCAAAATGGTTCCTGTACCAGGAAAAGCCCTTCTCATCTCTTTTCTCTCCCTTTTTTTTTTGTTTTGGCAGTATCCTATCCTCCCAGCAGGCTGCTTGCTGTGTCTGCCTAGGGGCGCATCTGCTGCCGTGTTGGAAAATGGCCCACCTTAGGGCCTGCCTCACCCCTATCCAGCTGGCCAAATGCCCTATATTTTTCTTGTGCGGCCCCTCATGCACATGTCAGGCCCCATCAATTTTGCCAACTGCTGAGCAGCCATAACCTCTTTCCCACAGTCAGCAACTACAGTAGCCATTTTACTCCCTCTGCGCTGGCTGTCTTTTCCAATTCTGATTCTCTTCCCACTCCCCCAATGTGGATGAGCTGTCAAAATCAAGCCCCCCCCCATTACTACCAGTGGCAAGTCTCTAAATCACAAAGCCACTAACCTGCTTCTGCTACGTTTCTGCTTATTTTTTTTTCTTTCAAAATCCTTGTCAAAGGTGCTGCCAAAATCCAGGGCGCAGCCTGCTATGTCACCTGACCCCATCGGCCACAATCCTACCCCGTTGGTCCACCTCTGTGGGCCCAAACTCATCCCATGGCCATGAAGACCTTGCAATTAGAGATGCAGTGAAATTAAAATCCACCAGTGAAGTGAATGTGAAGTGGTCACTTCATGTTGGCACTTCGCTTTGCGGAGTGCCCAAAGAAAGGTTCACTTAGCCTTGTTTTATTACTTCACATTGTCATTCCAACTTAAACGTGAAGTAAGATGGAGTGACAACAATATTGTCAGCATCCCACCCACACAGTCACCAGAATGAATGTGCATCCCCAAAGTGCTACTGTCTTGTGTCCAGAAAACTCCCCAGTGCTAATGAAGTGAAATGAGAGTGTAACAAGAAATGAAAATTCTCGCAGAATTAATGGTGCGCTCAGCCATGCGTGCAGTGGTCAGGTCACACACAGAGTCACCAGAATTAATGCATATCCCAAAAATGCTGCTATCTTGTGTTCAGAAAATTCTCCAGTGCTGATGAAACAAAATGAGAGCGTAACAAGAAATGTAGTATCCCAGAATTAATGGTGCCATGCAAATGCACAGACAGATTAAGATTGTGCTGCATACTCAAGGAATGCATACATAAAGGCACAACGACACCTAACGAGTGCTTACAAGTCACAAATCCAAATCTGGAAAGGAATACATTTTGCCAATTGGGGAATTAGTGCACGGCAGTAACAATCCACTACTAGTAAAGATACCACAAAGCAGTATAAAAAATGCATGCAGGTGTGGTGGATAGCAGGTTCACACTGCTGCAATTGCTCTGTAACACAATAAAAGGTGTCTGATTTAATGGCATGCATCGCACACACATTTACGTGCACACTCAAGAAATGCATAGCAAATTGAAAACCTTTAGTAATATAACCAAATGTTTTAAGCAGACAAGTTGTACACTTCTGCACCACAACAATCAGTAAAAAAATGTCAAGAATTACTGAAAATATTACTGTGTGTACATTAACACAGTTATACAAGGAAAATAAAACCAAAACAGAAAGACTGCCTTTTTCTGCCAGTTAATCTACCTACACCACAAATACACCCCTCACCCAAAGCACACTTCACAGTACACAGACTGACTGTTCTAAATTAACATTCAAAATCCACACACAACAGTAAACACTCGATGATATGAGCACATAAGGGTTTCCTACAATTGATGTACTAAATTTTGAGCAAAAAATATTACTCAAAAAGGCATTTTAAACAGTTTTTAGAGGTTTTGAATCACAGAGCTCTGAGAGCAAACTGTCTCCAGCTACCATTATACACACTACCCAGGCCAGAACTGAGGCTGTGCTGAACAATCTAGAGCCCATGTGACCTGCAATCTGATGAATAACTGCAGAATTTCATTTGGAGCTCAATTACAGGGTGAAGTGACACGAATTACATTGATTTCAATGTATTTCATCTTAAAATTGGTGGAGAAATGGTTTGGGGAAGGCGGAATAATGCAAAGTCATTGGTTTCAATGGACTTCATGTTCCTCATTATGAAGTGAACTACTCTACTTCACATTGTGGAATTCTCCATGGATTCCGTGTTACTCAGTGAATCACTTCACAGAGCAAATTGGGGCCACTTCGCCCACCACTATGTATAGTACTGTAACTCACATGCTGTACGGGAAAGAATACAGATGCCTATGGCTGTACTTCTCCGATGGGCTGTAGCACAAAACTCCCCAACTTAAAAATGCTTATTAATGAGTACAATGGTGGAGTGGTGAAACCTGGAGAGATACTACAAAACATGCTTACAATACATCCAAGTAAGTAACTAGTAAAAAAATTAATGTGATTCGTGATGTGATCGAGAATCGTGATTTGTGACTGCATTTGTGATTGTGATGATGAAGAATGTGATTCGATGTCGATGGTGTGAGATAACCAATATGAGACTGTATTGGGAATGCGAATGCCTATGGCTGTACTTCCCCGATGAGCTGTAGCACAAACTCCCCAACTTAAAAACGCTCATTAATGAGTACAATGGCGGGGTGGTGAAGCCTGGACAGATACTACAAAACATGCTTACAATACATTCAAGTAACTAGTCAAAAAATTAGTGTCAATTTGTGACATGATCATGAATTGTGATTTATGACTGCATTTGTGACTGTGATGATGAAGAATGTAATTTGTATCACGAGTGACTCGTGATGATGGACCTGACTTAAAAACACATATAAATGAGTACAATGTTTATGCAGAATTATTCACCACACCTGTCCAGTACTCTGAAGGGAAACCAAGGAAACAACTGTGACTTAAGTTACAGATGGAGATTGGTCCCTAAAGAGATGCAAATGCACACACAGATTAAGATTGTTCTGCGCACTGAATAGATGCAGACACAAAGGCACAACACCTAACCAGTGCTTACCATCAGAAATTCAAATCTGGAAAAAATACCTTTGCCGGTTGGGGTGGGCCATGGAGGGGTGGCAGTGTACTGCACTGCTGCAGTAACAGTCACTAGTACCAGTAAAAATACCACGTAAAAGTACAAAAATCACACAGCTGCAGTGGATTGTAGGTTCACATTGCTGAGATTATGTGGCACAATAAAAGGTATCTTACTGTATTTGATGACATGCATCACACACATACACACACACACACACACACACTAATGTGTATCAAATTGAAAACTTCAGTAATATAACCACATATTTTAAACAAACTAAAATTATGCACTGCTGCACCACAACGATCAGCAAAAAAAT
Organism: Neoceratodus forsteri; assembly: GCA_016271365.2. Taxonomy (NCBI): domain Eukaryota; kingdom Metazoa; phylum Chordata; order Ceratodontiformes; family Ceratodontidae; genus Neoceratodus; species Neoceratodus forsteri. The sequence continues at coordinate 998,010,715 of CM057454.1, read as the reverse complement.
GGCAAGAATTATTGAAAATATTACTCTGTGTACATTAACAGTTATACAAGAAAAATGTCACCAAAACAGAAAGCACTGTCTTCTTCTCCAAGTTAATCTACCTACACCACAGATATGCCCCTTCCCAAAAACACACTTCCACTGTCTCTCAGTACACAGACTGAATGTTGTACATTAACATTCAAAATCCACAGACAAACAATAAATGCTCGATGATATGCACACTAGAGGGTTTACTATAATCGATGAACTCCAAACAAATGACTCAAAAAGGCTTTTTTAACAGCTTTTAGAAGGTTTGAATCACAGCGAGCTCTCAGAGCAGATTGTGTCCTATAGCTTCCTACACACACTACCCCAAACTGAGGCTTTGCAGAACAATCTAGAGGCCATGTGACCTGAAATCCCATGAATCACTGCAAAATTCACCTTTGGAACTTAAAAACAAGGAGAAGTGAGATGAAGTACATTGTTTTCAATGTACTTCACCTCAAGAAATGGTGGGGTAGTGGTTTGGGAAGGCACAGTAATGTGAAGTCATTGTTTTTGATGGACTTCACATTACTGATTATAACGCGGAGTGCTCCGCTACGCATTGCGGAGCACTCCGCAAATTTACCTTTACTCTGTGAATCACTTTGCAGAGTGAATTGTGGCCACTTTGCCAATATCTACCTGCAATTAGCTCCTTCCAACCACCACACCTGTATCGGCACCGCGTCCACCGCCTCCTACCTAACAACAAACAAAGTGGCTGCTGCACCCTGCCTAACCCAGAACAACACAAACAGCAAAAGCTGCTCCTCGCTCCTGACCCTGGTGTTCCTGTTGAAAGTCCCCCAACACTCTGCTGTGCCAGCTTCTTTTGTTTATTTTTATTTTATTTTTTAAAAATGAGAAATCCGCCGAATTCGGCTGAATGCTTTATCCTCGCACCAGCATTTCCTGCTTCTACCCTCACCTTGTGCAGTGGAACAAGCCCATCCGCTGCCTAGGCCACCCCTGGCCATGTGGCCTCCAAGGCATAGATGCCTGTGACCCGACCATGTGGGCCATCCCCCATCTACACCACACTGGCCCTGCTTTCACCATCCAACATTTAACAGCAACGACCACCACGGGTGCAGTGTGACCGCATTCCCAGCTTTTCTCTCCCTCTTACCATGTTAGGTGATGAAATTTAAATGCCATGCGAGCCAGGTAGCCACACAAGAACCACAGAGTTTGCAATTAAAGACCGGATTTCACCATTCTCCCCCCTTACCACACTAGGAGAAATGAACGAGAGAGTCAAACAGGAAAAACAAAGTATACTGCATTTATATTTTTTTCCTTTTTTTTTTTAAACGCCCACAAACAAACAACACCTCCCAAAGCTCTGTATTCCAGGCACCACTCACAAAGGCTTACTCCTAACAATCAGATGGGCATTCAGCCTGCCCCTGTCTCCGTGCTTTCCCACACCTCCCCCAGCTTTAGTGAGCTTTAAAAATGCATGCCAAACGACACCACCACGATGGGTCTGCAGTCTTCAGCCACAAACCAACTAATAAAATGAGTCACTGTGCACCCAGGTTTGTCAGGCCCAAGTTTTTCTCTCCTTGCAAAGAAACCCCGCTGAGCTCTGTATTCATGCTCATCCAAACCACAATTCCAACCAAATTAATGAACATCACAATACCATGGTCTCTTCTCTATGTTATGCTTTTTCTAACTTTACAATGCAATGAAAGGAACAACCAAAAACTACCCTGAGCCCCCACGGGCCACCTGACCTACAGGGCCTAGCTCAAAACACACCATAAGCCAGTCTCATGGGCCACATGGCCTCCCAGGCCTCCTGCTCCCCCAGTGCCTTAGAAACATAGAAACATAAAAGTTGATGGCAGATAAGGACCTCAAGGCCCATCCTGTCAACCCATTTCTTTTTCTATATTTCTATAAGATCCCAGACCTGCAGGCAATAATGTCAGAGGCTAAACTGGACATAGTAGCAATTAGTGAGACATGGTTTACCAGTAACCACACTTGGGAGACTTCAGTACCTGGCTATGTATTGTTCAGAAGAGATCGAGGTGCAAAAAGGGGGGGAGGAGTGGCCCTGTATGTTAATGAAAATATCAAAGCTACAGAAATTCAGAATACACATAAGGAGCCAGAAGAACTGTGGGTCACCCTGGAAACAGGAAATGGGACAGCCATAAGAACTGGGGTTGTCTACAGGCCCCCAGACCAGAGGAGGACATAGACATTACTGTTAGAAGATATACAAAACATGACAGCTAAAGGGAGGTTCTGATAATGGGAGACTTCAACATGCCAGATACAGATTGGTCAATACCAGCAGGAACATCTGCCAGAACTAGACTCATAGTGGATTCCTGCAGGGAAGGGCCTCAAACAACTGGTACAGCAACCCACAAGAGACAGGGCTATCCTAGATCTAGTACTGACTAACAAAGAAGGGATCACAGATCTCCAGGTAGAAGGTCACCTGGGGGCCAGTGACCATCACATGGTATGGTTCAGTTTGGCTACTACATCTAAATCATCCCATTCCAAGGCAAAAATATGGGACTTCAGAGGAGCTGACTTTGATAAGATGGCCAACAGAGTTAAGCTAGCCCTGGCAAAAAGAAACACAGGTGAGGGGGTACAGGCAGAGTGTGCAAGCATTAAGGATGCAATACTTGAAGCAACATCCCATTGTGTTAGACAGAAAGAAGTGCAAAGAAGAAAACCACTTTGGTTCTCAAATACAGTAGCAGAAAAGGTCAGAGCCAAAGGCTGGCCTTCAGGAAATATAAGGAACACAGTGGGATGAAGATAGGGAGGCATACCAAACTGCCCTAAGGGAAGCAGGTAAGGCAGTAAGGCAGGCAAAGTCCCAAACTGAGGAAACACTAGCACGAACAGTAAAGAAGGTGACAAGACTTTCTATAGATACATTAGTGAAGGAGAGAAGTCCGGAGGGTATTGCTAAGCTTAATGGAGAAAGGGAGCATGTGAGGAGGAGGACCCTGTAAAGGCATCTATCCTAAATAGATACTTTTGCTCAGTATTTACTGAAGAAAAGGTAGTGCAGGGCCCACTGCTCAACATCATGGACACAGGGGAGGGAGGTGACACTCTCCCTTCACAAAGAAAGGGTCCTACAAGAGCATGCTAAGCTCAGGGTGGATAAGGCAATGGGACCTGATGGCATACATCCCAGGGTATGAAGGAGCTAAAGGAGGAACTAGCAGAGCCATTAGCAGAATTGTTTAGTGAGTCTCTGAACACAGGAGAGGTCCCAGAAGACTGGAGAAGGGCTCATGTGATCCCGCTCCACAAGAGTGGTAGCAGGGAGGGCAGGGAACTACAGACCGTCAGTCTTACCTCAGTAGTGGGCAAGATTATGGAGGCACTCCTTAAGGAAAGGATAGTGCAACACCTGGAATCCATAGGGCACAGGATCCAAGACAGCATGGGTTTACAAAGGAAGGTCCTGTCAAACTAATCTCATAGATTTCTTTGACTGGGTAACCAGAGTGGTGGACCAAGGGGAGCAGTTGATGTCGCCTACCTTGACTTCAGCAAAGCTTTTGACACTGTTCACATAGAAGATTGATAAATAAGCTGGGTAGGCTCGGGGTGGGTCAGAAGTTGGTCAACTGGGTGGCAAACTGGTTGCGGGCAGAAAACAGAGAGTGGTGGTAAATGGTATACAGTCAGAGAGATGCAAGTCACAAGTGGGGTACCTCAGGGATCAGTCCTGGGGCCAGTCCTCTTCAACATCTTCATTAGTGACCTTGCAGATGGACTAGAGGGTAAAGCTTGTCTGTTTGCAGATGACACCAAGATCTGCAACAGAGTAGATGATCCAGATGGGGTGGGCAGAATGAGAAGAGATCTGGATAAACTAGCAGAATGGTCAGAAGAGTGGCAACTGGGATTTAATGCAAGAAGTGCAAAATCATGCACATAGGGAAGAGAAACCCTGAAGCTACCTATAGGCTGGGAGGGAGTTGCTTGAGTCACAAAGGAAGAATGAGACTTGGGCATCATCATCACTGATGACCTAAAATCATCAAGCAGACCTCTAAAGCGGTAGGTAAGGCTAGGGGTGTTAGGGTGTATTAGTAGAGGTATCACAAGTCGTAAGAGGAGGTAATAATCCCTCTGTACAAGACACTAGTTAGGCCCATCTGGAGTACTGCGTGCAGTATTGGAGCCACACCTTCACAAGGACATTAACCAAATTGAGGCAGTCAGAGAAGAGGCAGCAAAATGGTGCAGGGACTGCATCAGAAGACATATGAGGACAGATTAACGGAGCTCAATATGTATACCCTTGAGCAAAGGAGGAGAGAGGTGATATGATCGAGGCATTCAAACACCTTAAGGGCATATACAAGGTGAAAGAGTCTAACATGTTTAAATATAAGAAAATAGCAGGACAAGAGGACACAGCATGAGATTAGAGGAGGCCGATTAAGGGGAATGTGAGGAAATTCTTTTTCACAGAAAAGGTGGTGGATGCATGGAATGGCTTACCACAAGTGGTGGCTATGAATACAGTGCAGGGCTTCAAACAGGCATGGGATAGGCATAAGGGCAATACAAATGACTATGAATAGATGGGTCACTGACAGAGCAAAGGCCGATGGCACATTTATAAGGTAGAAAAAGAAATGGGCAGACTGGATGGGCCTTGCGGTCCTTATCTGCCGTCAACATCTATGTTTCTATGTTTCTACCTTATAAATGTGCCATCGGCCTTTGCTCTGTCAGTGGCCTATCTATTCATACTCATCTGTATTACTCCCTTATACCTGTCCCATGCCTGTCTGAAGCACTACACTGTATTCATAGCCACAACTTCCTGAGATAGGTTGTTCCATGCATCCACCACCCTTTCCGTGAAAAATAATTTCCTCACATTCCCCCTTAATCAGCCTCCCTCTAGTCTCATGCTATGTTCTCTTGTCCCACTATTTTTCTTATATTTAAACATGTTAGGCTCTTTCATCTTGTTAATGCCCTTAAGGTGTTTGAATGTTTTGATCATATCACCTCTCTCCCTCCTTTGCTCAAGGGAATACATATTGAGCTCTGTTAATCTGTCCTCATATATCTTCTGATGCAGTGCCTGCAGCATTTTGGTTGCCCTTCTCTGGAGTGCCTCAATTTGGTTAATGTCCTTGTGAAGGTTGGACCTCCAGTACTACATGCAGTACTCCAGATGGGGCCTAACCAGTGTCTTGTAAAGAGGGATTATTACCTCCCTCTTACAACTTGTGATACCCCTACTAATACACCCTAACATCCCCCTAGCCTTACCTACTGCTTTAGAGGTCTGCTTGGCTGATTTCAGGTCATCAGTGATGATGATGCCCAAGTCTCTTTCTTCCTTTGTGACTGCCAGCAACTCCCTTCCCAGTCTATAGGTGGCTTCAGGGTTTCTCTTCCCTATGTGCTTGATCTTGCACTTCTTTGCATTAAATCCCAGTTGCCACTCTTCCAACCATTTTGCTAGTTTATTCAGATCTCTTCTCATTCTGCCCACCCCATCTGAATCATCTACTCTGTTGCAGAACTTGATGTCATCTGCAAACAGACAAGCCTTACCCTCTAGTCCATCTGCAATGTCACTAATGAAGATATTGAAGAGGACTGGCCCCAGGACTGATCCACGAGGTACCCCACTTGTGACTTGCATCTCTTCTGACTGTATACCATTTACCACCACTCTCTGTTTTCTGCCCATCAACCAGTCTGCCACCCAGTTGACCCACTTCTGACTCACCCCGAGCCTACCCAACTTATTTATCAATCTTCTATGAGGAACAGTGTCGAAAGCTTTGCTGAAGTCAAAGTAGGCGACATCAACTGCTCCCCCTTGATCTACCACTCTGGTTGCCCAATCAAAAAAATCTATGAGATTAGTTTGACAGGACCTTCCTATTGTAAACCCATGCTGTCTTGGTGCCTGTGCCCCTATGGATTACAGGTGTTGCACTATCCTGTCCTTAAGGAGTGCCTCCATAATCCAGCCCACTACTGAGGTAAGACTGACTGGTCTGTAGTTCCATGCCTCTTCCCTGCTACCACTCTTGTGGAGCGGGATCACATGAGCCATTGTTCAGTCTTCTGGGTCCTCTCCTGTGCTCAGAGACTCACTAAACAGTTCTGCTAATGGCTTTGCTAGTTCTACCCTTAGCTCTTTAAGTACCCTGGGATGTATGCCATCAGGTCCCATTGCCTTGTCCACTCTAAGCTTAGCGAGCTCTTGTAGGACCCTTTCTTTTGTGAAGGGAGTAGTGCTCACCTCCTTCCCCCCTGTGTCCATGGTGCTGAGCTGTGGGCCCTGCCCTACTGTCTCTTCAGTAAATACTGAGCAAAAGTATCTATTTAGGATAGATGCTTTTACATGGTCCTCCTCCTCACATGCCTCTGTATCCACTTTGATCTTAGCAGTACCCCTTCAGGACTTTTTCCTTTCACTAATGTATCTATAGAAAGTCTTGTCAACTTCTTTTACTGCTTGTGCTAGTGTTTCCTTGGTTTGGGCCTTTGTCTGTCTTACTGCCTTCCCTGCTTCCCTTAGGGAAGTTTGGTATGCCTCCTTATCTTCATCCCACTGCATTCCCTTATATTTCCCGAAGGCCAGTCTTTTGACTCTGAACTTTTCTGCTACTGTATTTGAGAACAAGTGGTTTCCTTCTTCATTTGCACTTCCTTTTCTGTCTAACACAATGCGATGTTGCTTCAAGTATTGCATCCTTAATGCTTGCCCACTTTGCCTGTACCCCCTCACCTGTATTTCTTTTTGCCAGGGCTAGCTTAACTCTGTTGGCCATTTTATGAAAGCCGTATGTCTGATACTCTGTGTTGTTTAATCATTTTTTATACTGTCTTCCCTCCCACTGACGTGGAACCTTTGTAAAATAGCTCTCAGCTCAAAGATGCTGAATCCTAGATCCTAATAAATAAGTAAAAAAAAAATAAATAAAAGTCAGCTCCTCCGAAGTCCCATATGTTTGCCTTGGAATGGGATGATTTAGATGTAGTGGCCAAATTGAACCATACCATGTGATGGTCATTGGCCCCCAGGTGACCTCCTATCCTGGAGATATGTGATCCTTTCCCTGTTAGTCAGTACTAGATCTAGGATAGCCCTGTCTCTTGTGGGTTGTTGTACCAGTTGTTTGAGGCCCTCCCCCTGCAGAGAATCCACTATGTGTCTAGTTATGGAAGATGTTCCTGCTGGTATTGACCAATCTGTATCTGGCATGTTGAAGTCACCCATTATCAGAACCTCCCCTTTAGCTGTCATGTTTTATATATTGTCTAACAGTAATGTGACTATGTCCTCCACCTGGTCTGGGGGCCTGTAGACAACCCCAGTTCTTATGACTGTCCCATTTCCTGTTTCCAGGGTGACCCACAGTTTTTCTGGCTCCTTATGTGTATTCTCAATTTCTGTAGCTTTGATATTTTCATTGATATACAGGGCCACTCCACCCCCCCACTTTTTGCACCTCGGTCTCTTCTGAACAGTACATAGCCAGGTACTGAAGTATCCCAAGTGTGGTTACTGGTAAACCACATCTCACTAATTGCTACTATGTTCAGTTTAGCTTCTGACATTATTGCCTGCAGGTCTGGGATCTTATTTCTCGAGTTGTGAGCATTTGTGTACATGATTTTCCATCGGCCAGATTTCAGTGTGTTAGTTGTTGGGTGATGTTTGACATTTCTCCTGTGTGTTGTATGGGGAGACGGACCTTTTTCCTTACCTGGTGATACAAATGAACTCAAGCATGCCGAATCCCTGTTTGACCACTAGCTGAGGGGGGAGGGGTGTTCTTCCCATTCGACGTATGGGGTGCTGCACCCCTCTCCCCATTTGTTAGTTTCAATATTCTGCAAAGATGTCAAACTTCTGCCCCAATGCACTGACTCCCTCCTTAGTCAGATGCACTCCATCAAATTTAAAGAACTTTCGCTCCCAGAACTGTTGCCAGTTCCCTACAAATCTGTGTCCTTTTTCCTGGCACCAGCCCTTGAGCCACATGTTTAGCTCCCCTGTCTCCCCTTCTCTGACCTTCTGTCCATCTGCCCTCCTCTCCCAGACTGGCAGGATCTCAGAGAAGGAGATGTCAGACAAAATGGTTGATAGTTTGTCACCCAGCCTGGTCAGGTGTTCCTTGGTCTCCACAACTGACCAGCTGGCGAGATCATTAGTCCCTATGTGTACCAGGACATCAATGTTTTCTTCTGCTTTGTGAACAATTTTAGCAATGCAGGCAGTGTCTCTCCATGCTGATGTACCTGGGAGACATCTGACCATAACCCCTGGCTTGAGATGGGCATCAACTCCCCGAATCATGGAGTCTGCTATGATCAGAAGTTTTTGGGATTTCCTTTTCACTTTTTTTGTTTTGGTTCCTGATTTGGGCTAGTTTTGTTGTGCTAGCTCCTGTGCTGCAGTGTCCTGCTCTGCAGTGTCCTCTACCCCTTTGTTTGATTTCAGAGATAGAGGCAGATACCTGTTTGTAGTATTTATAAGGTTTTTGGAGGAAATATGTTGGAGAGCACAGAGTGATGGGGCACCCGATTTGCCCCTCCTAAACACCTGCCAACCTCCTGGACCAACTACCCTCTGCGATCGAGGTTCTTCTATTGGATGTTGGGGAAATGGTGGGTGGTTCTTATAATGTATTTCCTCTTGAATATGAAATTTGAGGCACACAGTCTCTGCCCATGCTGCCCAGAGCTGAGCCCTAAGATCTCCAATGGCCCAGCTTGTAGGACAGTGTCCTAAATACTGTAAGACTGTCCTTCTGAAAAGTGTTCCACAGTACCTGCAGTTAATGATATCCATTCCAGATAAGTTGCTGGGTTTATAACCTGGTCAGAGTAATTAGAAGGAAAAAAATGCAAGTAATGGTTTGATTTTGTGTTTTGTTTTCATATAATTTGTTATAACAAGTTAAATTTCTAGTGCCCCTATAAACGAGCTCACCTTGTGGATGCCCCACTGATCTGTCCCTTCCTGCTTTGCCACAGGAAATATCACAACTGTGGTACCCTATAAAAGGAGTGTAGTGTGGGGTGGTTGGGGATGGGGTGGTGGCTGGGCCATTTCCCCTGCCAAAAAAGAACCATGGATGAAAGAACAAGGAGGTAAGAGCAGAAACAATCAGTCAACAACAAATGCAGTAACCCTGAAAGCTTATCCTAATGTTAGATAAAACTGTAAAACCTGTAAAGCACCACCTGTAATAATTTCAGAGAAGATATACCCTGTAAGAAACACTTTGCTACAGAGAAAAATAAAGTAGTAACAGAAGATATACCTTGCAAAAGACAATTTGAATCAGAAGATTACAGCAGTAATCTGTTAGCACACACCTGTAGGCACACTTTGTAATACTAATATACTAAAATGCCAGCAGAATAGGCCTAACGGTCTTTCGTGTCTGCTCATTTCGTCAGACCCCACCCTGGGAGCTGACCTTGCCACCTCCCCTTGCCTTCTCTGGCTTCTCCCTTCCCAGTTCTGGATATTCTCGCTGCACTGGATTTTGCTTCCTGAACCCTTACCCTGTACCTGTCCCACCCCCTCATGAACCCCTCCACCATCTCTGCCTCCACCAGCCCCCTGGGCAGCACATTCCTTGGGTCCACCACCCTCTCAGTGAAGTAGCACCTCCTCCTTTCTCCCCTGAATCTTCCCCCTCCAGCTTCCACCCATGCCCTCCAGTTGCCCACTCCTCCTTCCTTCAAAGCACCCTGACTGCTCTTCCCCTATTTACCCTCTTCATGTACCTGAAGACCTCTATCATGTTCCTCCGGTCCCTTCTGTCTTTCAATGTGTACATATATAGCTCTTTGAGCCTCTCCCCAAGGTCCTGTCCCCCAAGCCCCAAATAACTTTGGTTGCCCTCCTCTGGACCCTCACCAGGATTTTGTTTGTTTATTCACTTAACGGGTAAGCACACTGGAAACAAGTTCCTTTTACAGGTGCGACCCACATATATTACATAAAAACAGTACATAATCAAACATACACATACAATACAACAAAATTGCAGACAAAATTGTCTTTGTTACAAAAAAATTAAGTCATAAAAAACATATACAATTAAATTGATTTAATGTCCCTCTTTAAGTGTGGCCTCCAAAACTGCACGCAGTACTTGAGGTGTGGCCTCACCAAGCAGTTATACAGTGGGAGTATCACTTCCCTCCTTCTGGAGGTGATCCCCCTAGCGATGCATCCCAGCATCCTCTTGGCCTTGGCTGCTGCCCTCCTACAAGTCTCCGAGTTGTTCATCTTGACATCCACCACCACTCCCAGGTCCCTCTCAGCCATCGTAATAATGCAGGTAATAATAAAGGTAATAATGTAGAAGAAGGTATACCAGCAACAACAATTTGAATCAGAGAAAAATAAAGCAATGAAATGTTAGCAACAAACAGTATCAATCCCTGTGAGTACAAAATAAAAATAACAACATAGAGTAAATCTGCTTGGCCAAAAGAAGTCTTAATCCTTTTCCCTTGCTCTGGTAAGTTCTCTGCTCTGTCCTTTCAAGCAATCTTAGAAGGAAAGAGCTCAGTGGAAGCTATGTGCCTTGGCCAGCAAATCAAGTCTTCTACCTCCCAAAAGAATTAAAACAAAGCAACATGAGCATTTCCTGCCTACCTGCCCAAAAATATTGCTCTCTAAATTAAACCGTAATGAGAACAACAACAATCCACAGTAATCTAGCCAGACTGGGCCATATGGCCTAACAAGGCCTAGCCATCCCCATGTCCCTTACCTGCTGCTTGCCAATGATGTGCTGAGTTTTCAGTTGGAAAAAATCCCAGCAAAAGAGGTCATCCTGCAGGTGTCCTGGCCTGATATACTGCCCCAGGACCCTTGATCAGGACCCCTGATGCTCCACTCCTCAGCCAATCCCAGGGTCTCTGGCTTGCCTTGTCATATTGCCCTCCCACCTGTCCTGGTGATGTCACTAGCCCCTCCTCTTCTACCTAATCCTTCCCTCCCCCTTCCCTCCCACCCCATCCTTCCTTCATGCTCATTCCTGGCAGGGGCCATTAGACAACGTGGCCTGCTTTTTATTGGCATGCCCTATTCGCAGAAGAATTTTGGTTAATATTACAGATTGTCTGGAAGGAACCAAATATATCATATGAAGTACTGATCTTAGGTTTATATCCCCATAGCTGTTGGAAATATAATAAAAGCACTTTAAGGGTGATTTTTGCAGCATGTATATATTATATGTGGCAAGAAAGATGTGTTTTGCTATTACAACAAAAAGAAGTTTCACTTAAAGGAGTAGTCATACAAGTCCTTACATTTTTAAGAACCTTATATAGTCAAGAGAAAGACAGTTTACCTAGAAACAGGTTTCAAACACTCTAGAAACTTTGTGTTTGGGTTCTTCAAGATTTTACTTAGGATGATGAATGTTATAGACTTTTAGAAAATAACTTGCTGAGGGGAAGTGAAAATACTTTATGGTATAAACATATAGTTTGAATTTAGTTTCTTGTAAAGGACAGCATTCTAGACAGAAGGTTAACCTGCAAGATATTAATCTCAGCTCATGTTTCTGATGTATTATATGAAGCAATATTTTGTTTATTTTGTTTATCTTGTTTTGTGACTTTGGATGACATTTGTAATTGCTATTTGCAATAATGAATTCCCCTACTCTTCAAGAAATACCATGGGATCTTTTAACATCCACCTGAACTACCACCAGAACAGGCAGATGGTACCTTGGTTTTTAACATCTCATCAGAAAGACAGCATCTCAGGAGTGCAGCACCCCTCTCATGCTGCATTACAGTGTCAATACTGGGATTTTACCCAAGTGCCTGGTGTGGGGCTAGAACCCACAGCCTTCTGATCTCCTGGCCTCAGAAGCAAGGGTGCTACCTGTTGAGCAACTGACACTGACATTATTAGCCATTGCATTCCCCAACACACCCACCCACCTTTATCCCCCAACAGCCACAAATGCACCCTCGTCATGCAGGGGGGCAGAGCCCCCCCTGCACCCCCCATGGGGTCTGTATCCCTGAATCCCCCTATCTCTAAGATTATGACACCACAGTGCACATGGAAACAGGGGGTAAGCTATATAAATGTTCACTCAAATGACTATTCACCCAATTGTAGAAGTTGCTCTGTTAGTACAGTTGCCCAAATGTGTTGCACTCTTTAGGAATCACTCATATTACATCATTCAAATTACCATGCTCATTTGATGTGCTACTGAGAATTTTGTCCATAAAGTGCAGGATTTTGCAAGTGAATGGCAGAATTTCTTGCAAATGGCAGAATTTCACCATTCGCTGGTGAAGTTCTGCTGTTTGTGGTTGAAATTCTGCCATTTGCAGGTGAGATTCCACAGTTCATGGTGAAATTTTACAAAAAAAAGGCAAAGTCACATTGGTGAATTTTGAGCCTAATATCAAAAATGTGCAGATTGCTCCACAGAGGTGAATTTGCTGACTTTGCCCAAACTTCACCAGTGAATTTAAACTTTGCAACATCTCTACATACAAATGAAACTGCCTCAGCACCGTATGAAGCTGGATATTGTCACCAGATGGAACTTGACACTGTACACGATTGAGCAGTTGTATAGGCAACATAAAACCATATCAGAATATCTGCTACTACATACAAGCCATGACAGTGCTGGAGTATCCACATCTCTGACAACAGAACAGTGGTGCCAAATGGACAGCCTTATCGTGTTTATCAAGCCATTTGAACATGCAACACAGGCAGAGAGTGGGGACATTGCCTGTATCAGTCAGTCCATTCCACTACTACATGTGCTGAGGCAGACATTGGTGAATGTGTAACAAGTGCTGAAGGCAGGTGGTGATAGTGGAAGTTGTGCCTTCATGGAAGACATGCTCCATGTATTAGACTGCAATGCATATATTTCTGACATTCTGCAGTCTGAAGATTTTGGGATTGCCACCATGCGGGACCCATGCTATAAAAGTGGGCTGGCATCAATAACCAAAGGCAGGGATCAGCAGGTCCAAAAGTTGACAGATCTTCTAATAAGAAGGGTACATGGGGCATGGATGCTAAAGACACATTTATCTAAGGCACAACATGAAACTCCACAGAGGCTGGGCATTACTATCACCACCTTACATGGGAAACGGGCTGAGAAAAAATGAAGGTTAAAAGAGAAAATGACAAAGTCCATTTGGGATGTGTTAGATCTGGTGGGAGTAGGAGACATGGAAGACAAGGAGGAGGCTGATGAGACTGCAGGACTGTGGGCAATGCAATGGCTGGTAGATGCATATTTGGTGGACACAAGGCACCTTATCATCTCCAACAAAACCTTGCTATAATGGAGAAGCAAGATCACTGAGTGGCCACCACTGACCTCGTTTGCAATAAAATACCTCAGCTGCCCACTCTCCAGTGTCAATGTGGAGTGTGTACTCCATTGGGCTGGGGCCATTGTTTGGACAGGTGCACCAATCTATAATCAAAAAATGTTGGCTTGCTAACATTTATTAAAATGAATCAGGGGCACATTCCACACAAGACAACTGTGTCCATGTTTCTACCACATGAAGGTGGTGGTGGTGAAAATGAAGAGCAACATGCTGTCAGTATTAAGAAATTGTCTTCTATGACTGAAGTGGGTGAAGCAGAAATGGAGAAAGAATTCTCTTCTAGTGACAACTCCAGCCTGGAAGACTGTGAGGGCAGCTTCCTCAATGAGATTGAAGCATAAAAAAAGATTTGTTGTTTCTCTTCTTTGTCTTCATCAGTATAATTCTTTACTTTATAATTCACAGTTCTGTTATTTTCAGTAAGTTTACTGTTCCCCATGCTCAGTTGTTGCACTGCTCTTTCCTTGCACCTAATCGATTACCTGCCTCTATCACATGAATATGATGTCTAGAATAGAAATGCAGTGAATTTAAAATTTGTGGGTGAAGTCTGAGTGAATAAGCAAAATGTTGTGATTTGCTGAATCCACGAAGTCTGCCCCAGCATGAAAAACTTCACCTTCCTATGGATTGCACAAAGTTCTCTGGGAATTCCACTGCAGAGCATGAATTTAGAAGTGAAAGTCAAAATGTTTCACTTTGGCTGAATTTGTCGGAATTCGCAGTCTGCAAATTTAGCAAATTGCACAAAATTTGCTGATTATTCCGTGGAGTGGATTTTGCAGACTTTGCACATCTCTTGTCTAGAAGCAATAAGTGCTTCACCCAGCAAGACACAGCATCACCTCCTCCTCCTTCTCCTCTGGCCTGCTTGGGTCCTACACAGCCACAAGGAGCATGTGCCCCCACCTCCAGACTGCTGCAAAAAATGTCCTGACTCTAGGGAATACTGTTTGGCTTAATGCTATGGTATGAGTTACAAATCTCCCTGACTTAAAAACTCATATAAATGAATATGAGATAATATGTATTGGATTTGGAATTGACAATCCACATCAAGAACAGCAGTCAAAAACACTTTGCAGGGACTCCAGAACCGATACTGGGGATGGTACCATCACAACTCTACTGCAACACACAATCTGGAACTGTATGACAGGATACTGAAGCCAACCCTCCAGCCAGCCTACTCATCAAGGCAGCAAGACCTCAGCTCCAGCAATGCCTATCTTTGCCTGCTACAATGGTAAGTCATGTTCACTGTTGCTCACAGTCCTTATCCTAAGTGAGTGGCTCCAGTCCTCGGCGTTGCAGAGGACGAAAGGCCTTACACCTTACCCAGAAAGACTTTAAAATGTTTTCCTTCTTTTCTTTTGTCTTTCTGCAGGTTTCACTATTCACAGGAATGAGTACCAAAGGCAGTCGCAAAGCCAGACAGCCCTCAAGAAGCAGAGAGGTGTTTCATAACATCTTCCTACACTATCTCAGTGGCACATGCCAGCCAGTAAACAATGCAGCCTGCAGCACTAATGTAATGGTAAGTATTATTATGATTTTTTTTCTTTTTCTTTTTTGTTTCCCTTTTTACAGGAACACAGTGTGCAATGGTGGCCAAAGTTAGGCTAAATAATTTCTCATTTTTATTCGCAGGTGACAGGTATCAGGTATAGTAAGATAGGAAGTCGACAACAGCTATTCTGTGTCCACCACAGTGGCCGAGTGCAGGCAAAGTAATTTCCGTTTTTTCTTCACAGATGACAGGTATAGTAAGATAGGGAGTGGACAACGGCTATACCATGTAGCCACCACCACAGCAGGTACTTGAGTAGAGTCTAAATAATCTTTTCTTGTCTTCACAAGTCTCCTGTGCTGCTGTCTCCTGCTCCAGCAATCAAACCATAGCCATTTTTTCTGCCCAGACAACACTGCAAAAGACACCTGCTAAAAATTTCCTAAAATTAGAGCAACAGTAACTGAAAACAGTTAGTCTGACATCCTCAAAAAACTTTTCAGAATTAACCCCCATCTGGAGTACTGCATTCAGTTCTGGAGACCCCATCACTACAAGGACATAGACAGGATGGAGGCAGTCCAGAAGAGGGCAACTAAAATGGTGCAGGGTCTGCAAGAGAAGCCATACAAGGAGAGATTAAAGAAACTTAATATGTATACTCTTGAGGAAAGGAGGGAGAGGGGGGACATGATAGAATAGTTTAAGTACCTCAGTGGAATTAACAAAGTCCAAGAGGGTAGGATCTTTCAGAAAAAGAGATGTTCAAGAACAAGGGGACACAATTTGAAGATAGAGGAAGGATGGCTCAGGGGCAATGTGAGGAAGTCTTTTTTCACAGAGAGGGTGGTGGACGCATGGAACAGCCTTCCTGAGGAGGTTGTGGGATCTAAAACTGTGTGAAAATTCAAGAATACATGGGACAGACATAAGGCAATTCTTGTGGGGGGTAGGAAGAAATAAGCTGTTGGTTAACTAGGATCTGCAGCTCATCCTATAGGTAGGGAAATGGGCAGACTAGGTGGGCCAAGCGGTCCTTATCTGCTGTCAAAGTCATTGTTTCTATGTAAACCCCCCCCAAAAAAAAAAATAAAAAAAAATTATCTTCTGTTGTTGGAAAAACTGCTAAAATCCAAAAAAGATACAGACTGGACCTATGCAGCAACATGATTTGCTCATCCTAGTGATAGCACCTGAAAATAGAAAAACAGTAACAAAAAATGGTTAGAAATAAAGCGTTTACAACCCCACCCCAGTCAAAAAAAGGAACTAAAATAAAATGCTTACTTATGCTGGTAGGTCACAAAGCTATTGAGTAAAGAAAACAACACAGTGCATCTTTTTCCATTCAAAGTACTGGAATGGTCTGTTACTGTCTTCCCAGTTTGCATATCATTTTAGCATACATGGAGCTGTAAATGTGGAACGGGCCAAAGAACAGGTTCAAACAGATCCACCATAGGGGTACAGTGAAGTGATCAGACTTCTTCAGGAGCTCCATTTTATTATTTAGCTATTAGAGAATTTCCAGAAGTGAGAGACTTATACATTGTGCTTGGCAGTTGTGCGTACTAAAGTGCTTGACAACACAGACTGTCCAAGAGGGTGACTTAAATAGCACTGTAGCAGCGGCAGCAGCAGCAGTTTATTACCAGCATTACTGATCTCTGGTTAGGGAGAGAATTTCCAGAAGTGAGTGATTTATACAGTATATTGTGCATGGCCGTTGTTTGAACTGCAGTACTTAAGATTTGGACACTTGAAACAAATCGTGGGAGAACAGAAGTAATGTGTATTGTGATTAATGCACAACTAACACAAAATGCATTAAGAACAGTGTTGGGGCAGTGACACACAGTGCAGTAATAATTTTAATTTTAATTTTATAATAATTTTATCATTTTAATTGTATTTTATTTTATGTACTGTATTTTATTGTACAGGTGCCTTGGTTTTGGAGAGGTGCCTTTTTATAATAAAAAATTGATTGATTGATTGAGTACCATGTGGCAGTGACAGGACTACTGATCTGTAGCTACCTGACATATTTATTCTGGTGGTTAAGAAAAATTTCAGAAAAGATAGAGGGAAACACTAAGCAAAGAAAGGTGTGATGTATGGAAATTGGAAACAGAGTGTCATGAAAAAAATATAGATACTGTAGGAAATAACATAGGGACATACGAAATTTGCCAGCAGATAAAGTCCTGGAGGTCTATCAAGTCTGCTTGAATGTGCAGCTAGCACCCCTTATTCTGTAGCTGCCCCTCCCTTCCACCCTTTCCCTTCATTGACCCTCCCCCTTGTCCTGTCCCATCCCTTTTTGAAGCAGTCCACTGTTCTACTGCATACCACTTCTGCAGGTAACGCATTCCACCCAGCCACCACCCTCTCTGTAAAAAAGTGTCTCCTCATCTCCCTCCTGAATCTTCCTCCCTCCCTCCAGTCTCATATCATGGCCCCTGATGTCCCTCCCTTCCCTTACTTTGAACAGCCCCTCTGTACCTGTCTTGTTTATTACTTTCATGTACTTAAAGGTCTCAATCATGTCCCCCATCCCTCCTCTCCTCCAGTGAGTACATGTTCAACTCCCTCAGCCTCCTCTCGTATGATAAGTCCCCCAGCCCCTTGATCATCTTTGTCACCCTGTGCTGCACCCCCTCCAGTAACTTAATGTCCCTCTTCAGATACGGACACCAGAACTGCACTCAGTACTCCGGGTGCAGTCTAACTAATGACCTATACAGTGGCAGAATCACCTCCTCCCTCCTCGAGGATATATCCCTTGCATTACAACCCAGCATTTTGTTGGCCTTTGCAAATGCCTTCCTACATTGTGCAAAGTTGTTCATTGACCCTGTAATGAGCAGCCCCAGATCCTTCTCCTCCTCTGTCTAGGCTAGCTGCACTCCCCCCCGAGCTGGTAACTCCTCCTTGGGTTCTTCATCCCAAAATGCAGCACCTTGCACTTTTTGGCATTAAGCCCCAGTTGCCAGGTGTCTGACCAGGTTTAAAGCTTTATCAGATCATCCTGCAACCCCTGCCATCTCCCTAGGTCATCCACAACTGCTCCTACCTTTGTATCATCAGCAAACAGACTGATCTTGCTCTTGAGGTCGAATGATATGTTTACAATGAATATCCCAAACAACACTGGTCCCAACACCACGCCCTGTGGAACACTGCTCATCACTAGCCTTGGGTGTGAGATCTCTCCACCCACCACCACCATCTGTTGCCTTCCCTGAAGCCAGTTCCCTACCCATCTCACCAGCGTTGCACCTGACCCTGTGCCTACTAACTTACTTCCCAGCCTTCCATGCGGCTCCGAGTAGAATACCTTACTGAAGTCCAGATACAGGACATCCACTGCATGGCCCCTGTCCAGTTGCCTAGTTACCCAGTGATAGAACTCCACCAGGTTGATTTGGCAGGATCTGCCCCATATAAAGCCATGCTGTCTGCTGTGCTGTAGTCCTTTGGCTTCTAGGAGGGCCACCAGCCTCTCCTTCAGGATAGTCTCCATTAGCTTACTCATGATGAATGTGAGGTTCACTGGTCTGCAGTTTCCCGGTTCATCCTTGGGGCAACTCTTGTGGAGGGGCACCACATGAGCCATCCTCCAGTCCTGAGGTACACACCCCGAATGTAGTGAGGCATCAAATAGGTCTGCCAAAGGTCCCACAAGGACCTCTGCCAGCTCCTTCAGTACCCTGGGGTGGATGCCATCTGGGCCTGGTGACTTATCCACCCTCAGTGCCTTCAAACACTCCCAGACTCTGCCCTCCATGGTTTCCCCATCTGTCACACCCCTCCCCCATTTCTGCCATTTCTCCCCCCTTGGGTGTCACCCCCTCTTCTCTTTAGTAAATACACAGGCAGAGTACTGCCTTGCTCGCACCCTGCTTCCACCCAACCCCGTCCTTCCTAATCCTTACTATGTGGTCCTACAGCTCCTTTTCTCCCTGATGTACCTAAACAAGTCCTTCTCCCCATTCTTAATGCCTTGTGCCAGCCTGATTTCCGTAGATGCCTTGGCTCCCCTTACTGCCCTTGTCACCTCCTTCGATCCCGTCAAGTACTCCTCCCTGTCCTCCCCTCTCCCTGTTTTCTTGTACTTACTAAAGGCAGCTCTTTTCCTCCTTATCTTTTCCATGACCTCCTTGCTCAACCAGCTCAGTTTCTTAGCCCTAGCCTTCTTGCTCTGTGCCTTGCAGCAAGTTTTGGTTGCCTCCACTATCCCCAGCTTTATGAGCTCCCACCTCTGGTTAGTGTCCATACTAGATTGAATTCTGGCCAGGTACCCTTTTACCGCTTCCCCATCCTCCCAAAGTCAGACCTCCTGAAGTCCAGCACTCTTGTGCCAGATTCCACTCCTTCCTTGCCCATGTCCAATGTGAGCCATACTGAGTGGTGGTCACTCCTTGACAGTGGTTCCTCCACTGTAAGTCTCTCACAAAGTCCCCATTTGCCAGCACATGGTCAAGGGTATTCCCTAACCTGGTTGGTTCACTGACCATTTGCAGCAGGAAGCTGTCCTGGAATGCACCCAGCAGTACCTGCTCCCTTCTGTTCCTGGTTGTTGGGGTACTCCAGTCCACTCCTGGCATGCTAAGTCCCCCCACAATCACCACACTACCCTTCTTGCAGGTCCTCCTGATCTGTCCTGCTAGTTCCCAGTCTAACTTCTCCATCTGAGATGGTGGCCTGTACACCACTCCCATTCTAAGAATCCTATTCTTGGAACCCTGGATTTGCAACCAAACTGACTCCGTACTACCCTCCTCCCCTTCCTCCCTTACACACTTCAGTACTTCCTTCAGATATAGTGCCACATCCCCTCCTATCACAATCACCCTGTCCCTACGAAATAACCTGTACCCTGGTACAGACAGGTCCTAGTCATTGTACTGGGTGGCCCATGTTTCTGTGATGGCTGCAATGTCCACTTCTTCCTCTGCCATGAGCACCTGTAACTCTGCAGTTTTCCTCCCAAGGCTTGTAACATTATCGGTAACCACCTTCCACCCATTTCCCCCCCTCCCATCCTGCCCTCCTTTACTAGCATCACCAATAGTACTTGCCATTTGTCCTTTGTCACTGTTATGGGGGGTACTCTCATATGGTTTCCCAACCTGTGGTCTCTGCATGTCTCTTGCCCAATTGCCACCCCCCGCTCCTAATTAATTTAAATTCCCTACTTCCTCTATGTACTCCTTCATCCTCTGTTTCAACACTTTCTTTCCCTCGTCACTCAAGAGTAGTCTGTCCTTGGCATAGAGACTACTGTCCTCCCAGGTCCCTCCCAACCCCCCCAACAGCCCATACTCTTTAGCACAACACCAGGTTCTTAGCCATCCATTAAACTCCTCTATTCTCAGCTTTCTTGTTGTGCTTGCCTTGAGCACTGGAAGTATCTCGGAAAAAGTTCCTGCCCCCTCACATAATAGTCCTAGTTCCTCCAACCTCCTCTGGACTATATCGACTGTCTTGTCAACATTGTGTGTGTGTGTGTGTGTGTGTGTGTGTGTGTGTGTTTAAGACAGAACCAAAGCAAACAGTATAGAAATACAGACAAGTAGATAAGTAAAGAAATGTACATTCAATTTTTTTCAACATTTTTAATATTTTTATAAGAAAAACAATAAGACAGTGTAGCCCAGACTCACAAAAAAAGGTAGAAGTTATATAGAAAAGGAAAGGCATTAAACAACATCTCTGGCCCTGGTCCGCAGAAGTGCCAGCAGCGCTACCTGCGCTGCCCAGGCACTGCTCCATCATCCCTTCTAACAACTGCTGTTGGTTGACCATTATTCTTCTCATCATCTCTTCCATAGCAGTGATCCTATATTGGAGGTCCCCCATTCTCTCCCATAAAGTACCCAGCTCCTGCTGGCTGCCATCCTTGTGGGTGCTCCTGCTGGTTCTCCTGCCAGTGCTGGAACATGTAGTTCAGCCCCTTCACTGGGGTTTGCCTTTTGCACTTCTCTCGCATGTTTCAGATGCTGGCTTTGTGGCACCTCTGTAGGCACAAAGGTGGAACCACCACATTCACCGTCACCACACATCACCTCTTTCTGATGGTCCTCCTACTGCTCACCATGATGAATTTTCAGTTTGGTTCTATGGCTATCTGGTCCCAAATGTGTCCCTTTTTTCCCTTGCTTTACCTTGGCCTTATACTGTATAATGCAAAATTACTGTGCAGCAAAAATTCGGCACGGTCAGGATCCCCAGACGTTTTAGCGTTACCTTATATTCAAGCTTCTGCAACTGCCTCAATATGTCACTTCTGCCTTTGCTAATTTCAAAAGTAGGGCATGGACATACAGACACTGACTTGACCAAATATCAGTATGTTAGCTGGTGTCCCAAATTGGCCCACAGTTGCAGTTGTGTATGTGGCTCCCAGTTGTTGCAGTTTGCTCAAGCACGTGTGATATGGATCTGGTTTGGTGACTGACTGTGACACACGCACAAACGTTGATCAAACAAGGACAGTCACAGGAGATTTTAACCATGAGGATGGGGTGATTCGAGTAAGGGGAAGGTGGTGTTTTCAACTATGGAAGCGAGGGATTCAAACCACGAGGATGGGGTGATTTGAATGATGGTGGGGGATGATAAAAGCAATGGAGGATGGGGTAATTTGAATGAGGGGAAGAGGGTGATATGAACAATGGGAGCTGGCAATTTGAACCATCAGGATGAGATGATTTGAGTGGGGGGTGATATGAACAGTGGGAGTGGCCGATTCAAGCCAAGAGGGTAGGGTGATTCAAACAAGGGGGAGAGGAGTGATACAAATGATGGAGGATTGGGGTGATTTATATGAGGGGGTGATACGAATGATGGGAGCCAGCATTTCAAACAATCAGGATGGGATGATTCAAACAATGAAGCCAGCGATTCGAACCATGAGGACAGGGTGATTAAGGAGATTACACAGGTAATACTGTATGTTTGCACAACATTACGCAATGAGTGGTGAATAGTAAATAATGGGCTGTTTTTTGGGGGCTGTTTTTGAAAAGTTACAGTATTCAGTAAACATTTATTTATTTATTTATTTAGTTTTTGTTAACCAGGTAGGTGCACTAGCCATAAAATGACTATTTTCAGGCACGACCCAGGAGAGTACAACAAAAGGAGAACAGTTGAACAACAGCAACATGGGTACAATAGTACAAATAGAGGAACAGTACAGCAGTGCTACAAAAATACAATGGGTAGAAACAACAAAAAAATAATGGCAAGCATTATACAGATAATGGCAGTAAGATATATAATAAGTGCAGAAACCATGGACCCGACCTGTGGAGTGAAAGAGTTAATAAGATAGTAAGGTTATATAGAGAGAAATGTGAGGAATGTTCAAATATAACAAGAAAGACTGACAGAAGGAAGGTCAGGGCTGGTAATTGGCAAAACAACAGTGGATGGTCAGCAACAAGGTTCAAGAAGGAAGAGAGCTAGTAGTCAAGGAGTTATTTACAAAGAGAAGGAAAAATATGGGAGGGAAGAGGAGACAGTCTTGGAGCTGGATTAGAGCAGGGTGACATTACTGGTAAGTCTCAGGAGCTTCAGGTTGGGTCAAAGCATGTACAAGCATCAGCTAAGGATAGATAATGATGATATTCACTTTTAAATCCAAAGTGAGACTGAGACAGCCGGAGGTTGAGTGGAAGAGCATTCCATAGCCTGGGAGCAGAAAATTGGGCGGCCCCTGTGCCTTTAGTCGTCCGATATTTCGGAACATAGAGCAAGGATTTGTCAGCTGATCGCAGGCCATGGGAGGATGGTTGAGGAACCAGCAATGCCGCCAGCTGGGACGGGTTTTTTTCCCGGATGATCGAGTCCATTAGTGATCCAAGGTAGTATTGTCTACTGGCAGAGGGTGAGCCAATTCAGATCCTTATAAAGAAGGCAGTGATGTTTGAGTCGAGGTGACGAAGATGCAAATCGGCATATATTGTTATAAGTTCGTCCCATTTTAGTAGGGAGGTTTTATGGGCAGAGGTAAGAATAGAGGCACCATAGGTAAGGGTTGGGAGCAGAATACCTCGGGCAATTGCTAATTTGGCCGAGGGTGTAAGCATGTAGCTCATTTTGTAAGCTACTCCTAGTTTTGAGTTTATAGCTTTGCACTAGGACTGAATGTGAAGATTAAAATCCAGGGACTGGTCCAGGAGGATCCCAAGGTACTTGAAGGAAGTAATATTTTCAAGTGGAAATCCTCCTGGGTGAAGAACCTCCAGCAAACTAGAACAGGTCTTAATCTTCGGTGCAGAACTTAGGAGCATGGCTTTCATTTTCTTTTCATTTAGTACAAGCTTACGGTCTAGTAGCCAGTCTAAGACCTTATTGAAGTCTGAAGTAAGTGATGTGTTTATGCAGGCAATACTAGAAGAACTAGTGTAGATGATCAGGTCATCAGCATAGAGAATAGCTGAGCAGGATTCCAGGACCTAAGCTGCATTGTTGATAAAAATTGAGAACAGAAGGGGCCCAAGGATAGAGCCCTGGAGGACCCCAAGGTTGATAGTAGACGTGTTGGACAGGGAGGAGTTAAATTTGACAGCTTGTGACCTGTTTGACAGGTAGCTACAGAACCAGTCCACAACAGGGGTTCAGAAATGGAATTTATGGAGAGTGGAGAGAAGCAGGGGATGGTCAAAAAGGTCGAAAGCCTTAGTGAGGTCAATGAAGATGGCACCTGTGAGTTTTCCAGAGCCCATGTTGGACAGAATATCAGTAGTTAGTTGAAGAAGAGCCGTGGTGGTGCTATGACCTTTTCTGAAACCATGCTGAGTGTCTGAGAGGAGATTGTAAGGTAGTCAATGGTCTGTGATGCAACTATTTTCTCTAGGATCTTGTTAAGGACAGAGAGAATTGCTATAGGTATGTAATTGGCCATGTTCTTTGAGTCACCTTTTTTAAAGACAGGCATTACTCTTGCAGATTTCCATAGGTCTGGCACAGTGCTATGGATAAGGGATAAAGTGTAGATTCTGGCAATCGGAGAGGCAATGAGTGGAGTAGCCAGCTTAAGAAGACGAGGTTCCAGTGAGTCAGAACCAGAGCTGGTATTGGCAGATTTGGATCTCAGTAATTTCAGAACTTCCAGTCTTGATATAGCCTTGAAATAGAATGGTGGCGCTGGAGGAGCATCATACGATAGGGCAGTATGGTTGTCTGATGGTAGTGTGGTAGGTAGATTGGAGTGCGATCCACTAGGTTGTAAAGCCAAGGTATAATATGAAAGATCAGAGAAAAGATTGTTAAAACTGTTTGAGATGGTCCTAGGGTCATTACAATGTGCCCAATTTATGATAATTTCATCAGGAGTGACCGACTGCGAGGTACCGTGAAATGTTTTGACATGGGCCCAAAACTTCCTCGGGTCACAGACTGAGCTTTGTAGAAGGTCCTTGCAGTATTTGCTTTTAGCAACTCTAACTTGTCTCTTACATCTGTTCCTTAGTTCACGATAGACAATAAGATCTGACTGTAGGCCAGTTTGTTTGTAACGAATCCAAAGCTTGTCCCTCTGGCGCAGATTAGCAAGGAGGTCTTTATGCAGTCACCTCGTCTGTTTTCCTCTGTCCCTCCTAGTAGTCTTGGAGGCATGTTTATATTGAATGGTAAGAAATTCATTTATGAATATCTGTAGGGCAACCTCCACATCCTTTGTTTGATAGATACCTGCCCAGTTGATATTGGAGACATCATAGAGAAATGCATCCTGGTCAATATGAGCTAGATTTGTAAACATGATTAGTCTTGATGGAGGCGATGGAGGCACAACCATAGATAGGATACAAAAAGTGGGTGAGTGGTCTGTTAGTGCATCTGCAAGGATTCCTGCTTTTGACACATATTCCATATGGTTAACCATCACCCAGTCTAGGAGTGTACCCGTTTGATGGGATGACGTGGCTCTAGTTGCTTCAGAGATCAATTGGTGAAAATTATAACTAAGCATGAGTGATTGCAAGGATATTTGAGCTGATCCTAACCAATTGAGGTTAAGATCACCTAGGATGACAGCCTCATTATGATTTACAGTCTGGGAGGTGATGTCAAGGAGTTCTTGAAGACCTACTAGTCCCCCAGCAGGTTGATTATAGGCACAGATAATATGAAGCTTCTTTTCCCCCAATACAATAGTTGCCTGTATGAATTCGCACACTGCGGGAGAGGCAGATGCTGGGACAATAGAGATGTTGAGGTGGTTTTTGAAGAATAGGGAAACTCCACCTCCACGCTTGGATGAGGATCTATCCAACCGGAACAAAGAGTAGTTAGGCAAGGAGCATACTTCATCAGGTATTCTGGGTTTTAGCCAAGTTTCTGTGAGACAGAGTACATCAGGATTATAGAGTTTCACCCAGGCCTCGAGTTCCGCATGGTGACAGGTAAGACTTCTGATATTAATATGGGCAATTAATAATCTTTTCTTGGACATGCCAGATAACTCATTTGGGGAAAAGAAACAGGTAAGTGGACCTAGATTTAGTTTGACGTCCCCAGATAGCAGAATAATGATCATGGCTAGGAACCAAAGTCTTGCACAGTGGCAGGTTAGGGTGAAAGTACATCTCCATGGCAGCTTCCTCCTGGCATGTAGAGGGTAATAGATGCTGCCTCTAACAAGGAGGATAGGGTTAGGTTGCAGATCAGGCTTTGTCTCTGCAATCAAGTTAGAGAAAATATAGTTACGGTAAACCTCTGAGGAGTCTTTTGCCATTTAGTTATATGGGAGAGCCGATGTGACAGTGTCCAGGCTGAGTAAAAGGACAAATGACAAGAGTGCCCACAGCAGACTATACTTCGCCATAGTGTTACTATTTCACTTGGGTAGGAAGGCTAGTGGTATACTGAGACAGAGGATTAGCTCTTAGGGATAAAGAGATAGCGTGTGTAAAATTAAGACAGCCAAGGGTGACCATGTTCCACTGTTTTAACCCTTGGCCAAAATTAGAGATAGAGCAAAAACAACAAAGTGTTTCCTGCTAGCGTAGCAATTATTTAGAAGAAGTGGATCAGAAAAGCAGAAAGTAAAGCCCCACAAAGGTTAATTGGAAAAGCAGACCAGCTGGAGGCTCTACTTGTGGTAAAGATTACAGTGAGGAAATGAAGACCTATTCAAGATATGTTAGATGGCACCCCTAGTGGCGGAATTTTATAAGGAACCAATGGGAGACTAGACAGATAGCAGTAGTGTTCGGCAAGAGTCAATACAAAGCAGAGGGCGCCAAAGCCCAGAGACTGATAATCCGACAGAGAAAAGGCAGCGCCAAACAGTGGCTGAGCAGACAGAAGCAGTCCAATTAGAGGAGGGTAGTAGCAGGTGGCCATCTATCAAACCCACACAGTGCTAGCCCGGACACTTAACCAGATTTTAAGGTGTCCTGCTCATCAGGATGATAGAGATACGGGCAGCTGGCAAGGATTAGCAGCGCCGCTCACTGGGAGCACGATCAGGCACAGTGGATCTATTTTAAGATATAAAATGTAGGTTAAGGTAGGAAGTTATTAGCTAGGGCAGGGGGTACAAAGGCAACTTGAAAAATACTCAGGGTAGCAAGAGAGGAAGCCCAGGTATGGAACTGCACAGTAGATAGCAGATCAGGAACTAAACAATGCTGATAGGCAAGCAGATGGTGAAAATAGGAAGATGTCATTAAAGGCAAGACAGAACAAGTGTTAGGCCTAATAGCTGCACTCTGTAGATTATAAAATTTTACTAACAAAAAATCTTTGCTGTCAACTTATATCCACGCAATACTTGTCATCAGTTGATATAGTGAATATTTTTTGACAGCGAAAGGAAGGCATTATACAGTATATCTTACATGTGACGATGGTGTCATCACTTTCATCACTTTCAAAGAACTCCCACAGAAGGGAAGATCTGATCAGGCAGTGGCACTGGTGAAGACAAGCTGGTAGTGGAGGAAGAGGGGATGATGGGTGGGGCTTTGATGCTTGGGGGTGGGAACTGCTGGCAGTGGTCATTGCATGGGTGGCATAGGAGGTTCTGTCTGTTGACTTTCACAGGGAACTGAGGGAACTTGGGACTGCTGTTGCTGCTGCTGTTGCTGGTCAGTGGCACACTGATCAGCACTTCCCTGAGGACACTGATGCTGCTGCCAGTCCTGCTAGTGCTGTTACTGGAGGGAATGCTGAGGAAGGGCTGGGGGGATGACTCTGCCATATGGCACTGCTATGGTTGTGAACCTGTCCTCTGTCCATCACTAATGTTACTGTGACTTCACCAAACAAACAAAAAAAGTGATTGATAGAGAAAGATAGGAAAATTATACAGAAAAGGACAAAATGAAACTGACTAAAAATGTCAAAAAATATATTCTAAATAAATCTTAACTAGAATAAAACTATCCACAAGAACTAAACCAATAAACCAAGAAAGAAAAAAAAGTCAAAAAATTGCACTGTGATTCTCTAATTATACAATGGCAAGAAAAAATCTTGGACTGTGATAGGTCAGTCTTGTGCTGGACCCGTGATGTTATCCCAGCACAACATCATGGCTCTACAGTCACCATTATGGACATTAGGCTCTCCTCTTTTTTGCATCTCCTCTTAAGAAACAAAAATATTTTTCCACACTAATAAAAACATTCTTTAAAATTATTTTTTTATTTTATATATAACAACGAGCCATTGTATAATAGCAATAATGCCCTCCAGGGTGTGTGTCGTTTGGGATAACATCACACCTCAGTTGTTGGATGCACTAGGCTTGCAGCCTCATGCCCAACAACCTGAGGCATGATGTTATCCCAGCACGACACACACACCCTGTTGGGCATTATTGCTTAAATCTCTAATAAAACATTTTGTTGCAGACAGGTTCCTTCTCTCTCTGACTGACTAAGAATGCAAAAGTGAAAGTAAGGCATATAGATATATAGATATGTACCATGTGAGCACAGAAGCTGAAACATGTAACCTTGAGACAAGTTGTTTACCAGAAGCCTCATTTTCAAAAAACTTCACCTTTGACACCCCAAAAGTAAAGTTAACAGCAAAGTTACCAGGCAAAGTTATAAAAAGATGAACTGCAAATTTTAAAGGTAATGGTAAAACTTTGTGGAAATTGGCTAGCAAATTAAAACCTTGCGACATCTCTATTCACTTTATGGTTACTAAATGCGGTTACTTTTCTGCTGTTTGATTTACATTTGTTTTTATTTGTTCAAGTTATTTTCTTTGTGTGGAGCCAGATTAGATTAATAATAAAAATAGTTTTATTTTTATAGCACCTTTCTGCAACTTTACAAACAAGTAAAATCTGATAAAATGCTTAAAATTCACATACAGCAGGTCATACAGTTACTCCTAATAGGCAAGATGCCATAAGTGGGTCTTCAAGGCCCTCTTAAATCTCTCCACAGTCATGCACTCATGTATCTGACGAGGTAGAGAAATCCACAGGATCGGGGCTGCATACATAAAAGTACGGGCCCCTGATGTTTTAAGGTGTATCCTGGGAATCTCTGACAACCCCTCATCAGCTGAGCAGAGCAGTTGTCTGGGGCAGTAAGGCAGCAGAAGCTCTTGCAGATAACTTGGGTCCTGTACATACAGGACCTTAAAGGTCAGACGTCCGACCTTGAAGGGGATCCGCCACTGAATCGGCAACCAGTGCAGTTCACGCAGCACTGGTATGATGTGACTAGAATGAGGAGTACCCTTCAACAACTGTGCCACAGCATTCTGCACTAGCTGTAAGTGGCAGATATCAATCCCAGTAGCCCAAAGTACAGGGAGTTGCAGTAGTCCAGACTCAAGGTCACAAAGGCATGGATCAGCATTGAGGGGTTGCCGGATGGAACAAGTTGCTTAATTCTGGCGATGTTCCTGAGATGGCAAAATGAGGACTTGCCGACTGCTGACACCTGCGAATGCAGTGTCAACCTGTCATCAAAAACCACCCCCAAGTTTTGCACCTGATCAGTGGAAGGAAGCTGGACAACTCTGAGACAGTGTCCAGAAGGTTGTCCAGCTGCCAACCCCTCTGTCCGGACACCCAAACCCACCACCAACACCTCAGTCTTTCCACAGTTAAATTTCAAGCAGCTGGATTTCATCCAACTCTGGATTTCAGTGAGGCAGTTATTAAAGACTGAGCATGCACTATCCTGGTGCGGTGCAAAAGACAGGTAGAGCTGGGTATCATCAGCATATCAGTGAAACCTCAGCTCATTCCATCTTACATGTCTCTAAGGGGGAGCATATACACCACAAACAACATGGGGGACAACTTTGACCCCTGAGGGACCCCACATGACAGAGAAAATGGGTCGGAGGAACAAATCCCTGACACCACCCTCTGAAATTTGCCAGTGAAGAAAGATTGAAACCATCTGAGGAGAAGCACCCCATAGTCCATCCATGGTGTCAAAGACTGAAGAGAGATCAAGAAGTACCAAGATGGAGTGGTGCTTCTGATCCCTCGCCATCAGGAGATCATTGAGCACCCAAGCCAAAGTGGTCTCAGTACTATGCCTCTTATGAAAACCAGACTGGAGAGATTCATAGATATCGAGGATGGTAAGATGGTTCTGTAGCTGTAGCATTTCTTTCTTAATCACCTTCCCTACAAAGGGAAGGTTTAAGATAGGTTTGTAGTTAGTGGGACAGTTTTGGTCCAGAGCAACTTTCTTCAGGAGTGGTGTCACCACTACCTCCTTCAGGGAGATCAGCGGGACTGAGAGTTGCATGATGTGGTTGGAGCACTCATATGTCCAAGGTCCTTGGAGGGTTTAGTGGCAAACTCTGGATAGCTAGGTGTGGAGACAGACAGAGGGAGGATTTCTCTACCCTGGGACATTTGCCTGTTTGCTGCAAATCACATGACTGGTTTGAATATGGACTTCCTTTTTTGACCCTCTCTGATGGTGGACCTGTGTTGCCACTGCAGGAATGTCTGGGTTTTGAAATTCCTGGTGAAACACAAGCAGGTGAAGGCACATTTGCAATGCCTGAAGGCAGAGTTGGTCCTACTCCAAGAAAGCAAACCTCAGATACATTGGCTCAGAAGTTGAAGAGAGGTGAGTGGGAGCAGAAGCCCACAGCTCCACAGCCCCCCAAAAAGTGGTTTCTCTATCCTAGCCCATAAATCCCTTCCATGGAAGCTCCTCATGTCATTAGCTGATATGTAGAGCAGGTGGGTTTTGGTATTGATTGAAACCTCTCAGGCCCACTGGTGGTGGGAAATCTTTATGTTCTAAATGAGGATGCTCCAGTTTTTTTCCACAGTCTAGTGGACAACCTCATCAAATTTAACACCACCCAAGTGCCAGTACTGATACAGAATGATTTTATTCTCACTTTGGACCCTGCTCTGGATGACAGTGATGGTAAACCTGAGCCTCATGCTAAAGCAGCCCAGGTGGTTAGGATGTGGATTTAAGACTGAGCACTGACTGATGCCTCATGCCTGCTGAATCCCTGGGTCTGTGAATATATGTGCTTTTCAATCATGCATGGCTTTTACAGACCTGTAGCTCACCCCCCAGCAGTTAACACCTATACTCATGGCGGTTTCTATAATGCTTCAGAATGGGGGTGGGTCCTAGATGTTCTCCTGGCCAATTTAGTGGCGAAATGCTCAAAGTTGTTTGTAGGAGTCTTGCCTGTACTGTGCTGAGAAATCAAGGAAAATTGTTTTGGGGTTACAATAAGAATCAAAATTCCTGTAATGTTTAGAAAGCAATATTTTTTAATTTTTAACATTCAAAAATCCGATGTGTACTGCCTGTGTATTTATTTGTTCTGTTTTAGGACATTTTCAATAAAAAATGTAACAACAAGATACCTTGCTCAAAAGAAAGCATAGAAACCTAAAACAAAGAATAAGAGAAAAAGACCTACCTCAGACCAGATATCAAAACTTAGCACTGAGCACGAACTGTTTGTGCAGGGATTGTGCACCATTTGCACACCTGTGCTATATTCAAAAGTCCAATTAGCATGGGCAAACTTGGATAGTGCCACACAAAATGATAATGTATGTGCTGGGCAAAGAGAGGCATGTACATGAATACAGACCCTATGCTATATTCAGCATGTTAGTGTTGCACAAAGTGTCTTTGCGTGACACATAGTGCAGAGCAAGTTACCACCCAGATAAAGGTAGTCTTAACTGTGGGCAAAACAAGGATGGGGAGCATGGACACAGCAGCAAAAAGCAACAAGGCTGTATGCAACAACAGCATCATGATGCACCTGATGACTGCAGTAATTCGGCAGGAAGAGAGGGCGGAAGGCCACCCTGGGCCACTCAATATGCCAAGGAAGAGAAACATGCTGAAACATGTGATCTTGAGACAAGTTGTTTACCAGAGGCCTCATTTTCGAAAAACTTCATTTCTGACACCCCATAACATAGAAACATAGAATTTGATGGCAGATAAGGACCGCTTGGCCAACCCAGTCTGCCCATTTCCCTACCTGATGGATAAGTTGCAGATCCTAGTTAACCAGCAGCCTACTTCTTCCTACCCCAACCCCCTAGAATTGCCTTATGACTGTCCCATGCATGCTTGAATTCCACCACTGTTTTTGACTCCACAACCTCCTCTAGAAGGCCATTCCATACATTCACAACCCTCTCTGTGAAAAAATATTTCCTTAAATTACCTCTGAGCCGCCCTCCTTCTATCTTCAAATTGTGCCCCCTTGTTCTTGCACACCTGTTTTTTTGAAAGATGCTACCCTCTTGGACTTTGTTGATTCCCTTGAGGTACTTGAAAGTTTCTATCATGTCCCCCCTCTCCCTCCTTTCCTCGAGGCTATACATATTAAGCTCCTTAAGTCTCTCTTCATATGTCTTTCTTTGCAGACCCTGCACCATTTTAGTTGCCCTCCTCTGGACAGCAAAGTTAACAGCAAAGTTGCCAGGTGAAGTTCTAAAAAGATGAACTGCAAATTTTAAAGGTAATGGTAAACTGATGGTACCTTCCACGAGTCCTAGCATGGTACCCTGGCAGTGCCCACAACACCTTCATCTGTCACCAATCCCAAATCTTCCAGGCAGTTGAGGTTGACCAAGTACTCAGTGGAAATCCTGCCGGTGAGTACATTTTTCACCCCTCCCAATCCCTCCTTAGGGGCTACACCAATCAATCAATCAATTCTTTATTTTGATAGCATTTTTCTCTGGTGAATAAAAGTGCTTTACATAAAATAGACACATATACATATCATGAAATACTCCACTACAACATCTAAACAATGTTTGTCTTTCTTTAGAGATGGACTAAGATCAAAATTTCTTGTGTCTATAAATTCAGAATTTAGATCAGCATATCCCTAGTCAGCTCATGCCAAAAATGAGATTTTGACATTACTTTGTTTAAAAGTTACAAGTCATTTTACAACCCTAAATTCACTGGCTGTTCAAAAAAGCCAGTCTCAGTGAAGACCTGCTGATGATGTAATCTCCTAAACTCACAGTCTAGTCCTCTCTGTCAGCAAGCATATAGCATCGGCTTCTCAAAAGTTTAAAAATCATGTTCAATGGTTTTCATCAGTAAAACAAGCAGCACCACTCAATAAACATTGCTCTTAAAGCTATGCGTGCTTCAGGTTTTGTATCAAAGTTGGCAAATTCATAGTTTCCCATTTTTTTGTGCTTTTTTTTTGTGATCCTTTTCTCC
Source organism: Neoceratodus forsteri (assembly GCA_016271365.2). NCBI lineage: Eukaryota > Metazoa > Chordata > Ceratodontiformes > Ceratodontidae > Neoceratodus > Neoceratodus forsteri. The sequence continues at coordinate 997,978,069 of CM057454.1, read as the reverse complement.
AGAGTTGCAGAATACTGCATAGTATATTGTTGTGAGGTTTGCAGATTAGATAACTCTTATGTGGTAAAAGCCTGTGATCATTCACATCTGTCATTCAATTGAGGTGATTTCTCAGGATGGCACTAAAAAACAATCACCCCATCTCCTTGTAAATGGGAATGGAAAAGGTAATGCTGTTTTGAAACCATTCAATGAGTGTCTATACAGTAACCAGCTCAATATTTTCTCCCTATCTGGCCGTCACTTGACCTACATTCAGACTCATCTATGTTGTACGCCACATTAAAATAATCATTTTACTAGGGTTAACACTTCCACCTTAGTAGGAATTAACACATATAAGGCCCCTATTAAAACTTATTGTAAAGCAGACGCTGACAAACAGCAATGAAGTCACCAACATTACTACACTAGTAGCAATACAATTTCCTAACAGGCAGAGTAGAATAGCACTCCAAATGGTATCAGCACCCTGGAAGCATGCTGACTCAGCATCCAGCACCCCTGAAGAAATGGACCACACACCAAAAAGGCATTACAAAAGATGAATTTGCCAACTTTGTTACAAAACCTGAACCACACATAGTTTTTGTAGCAATGTTTTTGGAATAGCGCTGTCTATTTTACTTGTGAAAACCATTACATGTGATTGTTAAACTCTGGAGAAACAGATCTTATAAGCTTGCTGACAGGGAGGACTAGACTGTGAGATCAGAAGATGACATCATCAACAGCTCTTCACTGAAACTGGCATTTTTGAACATGTGGTGAAATCAGGGATACAAATAGCTCATAACTTTAAATTGAAGTAACAGATACCTAATTTTTGGTATCAGATTTACTGAGGGTATGCTGCTTATTCTATTTCTGCAATGCAGCACTTTTGGCTGGAGTACCTCTTTAAATATAACCTGTTGCAGCTGTTTCAGGGAATTCCTGTCTAAATAAGTGAGATTTAAATCATGTGTGAACTGCTCTATGGTCTGGCGTTGAAGCTGCACTGCACACCATGGGTCGAGAGGGCTGGAAGAGCCTGCCTTCCCCTGGACTGAATAGTGAGATCACCCCCCACCCCCCGAACTGCTGTAGGTAGGAATCGAGCAAGGAGCAGTGCAAGACTCTTGTTGAAAGGTGTGTTGTTGCTTTGGTGCCGAACCACTTTCAGATATGGACTGTAACAAAGGACCCTATTATGTGCCTTAAGAGTCGGCACAACACTGCAGATAGTTTTTTCTCAAGCATTTTTCTGTAATTTAACTACAGTTTCCCTGCTGCAAACAAGTTTCCTTAAGAGTTTTTGAAGTTACCAAGTGAAATCTCTGCTGCAGACAAGTTTCCTTAAGATGTGTTAATTTACTTAGTGAAATCCCTGCTGCAAACAATTTCCTTACAGTTTGAATTTGCTTAGTGAAAGCTCTGTTGCAAACAAGTTTCCTTAAGAAGTTTGATTTGCTTAGTGGAATCCCTGCTGCAGGCAAGTTCCCTTGCAGTTTGAATTTGCTTAGTGAAGGATCTGTTGCAGACAGGTCTCCTTAGAAGTTTGGTTTGCTTAGTGAAATCCCTGCTGCAAGTAGACTCGCTTAGAGATATTTCAGTAAGTCCTTTGTTCTTACCTGGCCCCACCTCTAAATCCACAGCTTAAAATCTCTCCCCACTCTCCTCACCTAGGGGTTCATTGAAGCTGCACCACACACCATGGGTTGAGAGGGCTGTAAGAGCCTGCCCTCCCCTGGATTGAATGGTGAGATCGCCCCCACTCCCTGGACTGCTGTAGGTAGGAATCGAGCAAGGAGCAGCGCAAGGCTCCTGTTGAAAGGCATGTTGTTGCTTTGGCGCCAAACCACTTTCAAATATGGACTTGTAACAAAAGACCCTATTACATGCCTTAAGAGTCAGCGCAGCACTACAGATAGTTTTTTTCTCAAGCATTTTTCTGTAATTTAACTACAGTGTCCCTGCTGCAAACAAGTTTTCTTAAGAGTTTTTGAAGTTACCAAGTGAAATCTCTGTTGCAAACAAGTTTCTTTAAGAAGTTTTAATGTACTTAGTGAAATTCCTGCTGCAAACAAGTTTCCTTACAGTGTGAATTGACTTAGTGAAAGCTCTGTTGCAAACAAGTTTCCTTTAGGCTCCTGTTGAAAGGTGTGTTGTTCTGCCCCGTCGGCGTTGCTCGCTGGCTCCCCACCACCCCCACCACCACCCTTGGTCACTCTCTAATTTATGTATGTAGTCACGTGTGGTTTCTCTAATTTATATACATAGTCACGTGTGGTACAGAACCAGTCAGCCCACTTTCCAACCTGCAGATTATATTTGTTGAACACTAGGGGGATGCTGCCTGCCAACACTTATCTCCCTTCATTCATCCCATACACCAATATGTCTCTAGTAGTATTCTGTATACTTGCTTTACTCCTCACAATCCTGTCCCCCCCGGCAAAGAATCTCTCCAGTACCACTGTAAGTGCACATTTACCAGAATCTCAGCCACCTCGGGAGCATCCCCCCACTGCTCATAGCCCTCCCATCTGTTTTCCGCTCACCACTAATGCACCTCACATGCTGGACCACCCCACCATTCCCCCACACCCACCACCGACGCCCACCCCTGCCCCCTGTACACAGTGGAAGGTGGTCACTCTCTGTCCTAGCCATACCTGCCATTAACTCCCTACCCATCCCCTGCACTGCCCTCCCAGATCCTTGCATCTGCCCAAGCACCTCTACCACAACCGCTGTGGTCCTTTTCTCCATCTCATCACCTTACTCCTCATGCTCTGTGGGAATGTTCACCCTAACCCTGGACCGGGACCCACTACCCCCCATCGCCCCCTACTGGACATGGCTTCCGCATTGCCTCTATGAATATCTGCAGTCTCCCAAGGAAGACTGCTGCACTCTAGTGTTGGATTTCCCAACACATGCCTGACATTCTTGCCATAGTGGACACCTGGTTCTCCCAATCAAATTCAGACTCTGCTGTCTCCCTCCCCGGCTTCACCCTTTTTAGAGAAGATCGTGTGGGTAAGCATGGCGGCGGGTGTGCAGTCTACCTGCGTGACTCCTTCCTGGGTCACGCACTACCTACCCCCAAGCTCGACCACAGGGCCCAAGCCATCACCCTAAAAATCACCCCGACCCAGGCTGTGGCCCTCTTTATCTCACAACCACCTACATACCCCCAAGGGCACAAAGTCTAGCTATCCGCTCTCGCACTGACTATCTCTCTACCCTGCCACAAAAGGCTGAGCAGCTCATCCTAGGAGACCTCAGCATCAACTGGATTGGCACCACTACAACACACATTAAGGACAACTTCACAGCCCTTGACCTCTCTCAATTAGTCACTCAGACCACCAGATTTAATCATTCAAGTGGGACCAGCTCCCTCCTAGATATAGTACTCTCAAACTGCCCACACAAAATCAAGTCTGTTAACATCCTAGCCAACTCCCTTAGTGACCACTCACCAATTCTCTGCTTCTGGTCCTCCCCTACACTCAATCCTGCATACAAAGCCACCCTCCATTGCTGCTTCTGCCCCGGGGGCCTTAATAAGCTAAAGCAGTACCTTGCCCAGTCCCCGATCTCCCTCGCAACGGATATAGACACTGCTCTAGTCTTCCTCACCAGTGCCTTCTGCAAGACCTGTGACATCTTTGCCCCATCACCAACACCCACTCCAAGAGACACAATGCTGCCTGGATTCCCCCCCTCTGATCCAGCAACTGAAGCAGCGGGATAAGCTGTGGCACACTGCTGTTGAGTCCGGCAGGACAGCTGACAGGCAAGCCTATAATGCCGCTTGCAACCAATGCACTGGGCCATAAGACAAGCCAAGGCCAGTTACTAACAAACCACCTTGGCCTCATCCTGGGGCTCTGCCTGAGCTTTCTGGGATAACATAAAGGAGCTTAATGGGAAGACCCGATCTCTCCCCCCCTTCTCAGATGGTTATTAATGGCACAATTAATACTGACCTACCACGGGTTGCTGACTGCTTCAACACAACATTTTCTGACCTGAGTGCAGTCCTTCCCGCCCACTTCTTTGACCCTATCCATGCATCCAGCCGCCCAGCTATTTCCAAACCTCCATTTCTCTTCAGGACCATCTCTCCCCATGACACCAAGCCACTCCTCTTAAAAGCCTTCTCCTCCCACAACTCGAGCTGTGACCCCCTTGACTCCAGGATACTCCACCTAACACTTTATGTCATGTTAGCCCCTCACACTGACCTTCTTAACTGATCCCTATGCCTCGGCCAATTTCCGAGTGCATGGAAATTGGCTGAAATTACCCGTATCCATAAAAATGGAGACTGCACAATACCAAACAATTACATACCTATCTCCATCCTCCCCCGCCAAAGCCCTGGAGAAAATAGTATCCACCCAACTTGTGGGTTACCTATCCAAGTACAACATACTATGCCCAGAGCAGCATGGCTTCCACCCTGGTCACAGCACCACTACAGCCCTATTGGAGTTCTCCCACCAAATACACTCTGCACTTGATGCTGGGGAAATCACTGGGGCAGTGTTCATTGACCTATCCAAGGCCTTTGACACTGTGTGTCACCCACTAATGCTTGACTCCCTCCGTCAGCTGGGCTTCTCATCTGGTCCTCTGGCCTGGTTCTCCACCTACCTCTGGGATAGATCCCAATGGGTCAAATTAAATGGTATCCTATCAACTGCCCTATCTGTACACTCTGGGGTCCCTCAAGGCTCCATCCTGGGCCCCACATTGTTCAGTCTCTTTTTAAACACCTTCCCCAGCTCCTGCACAGGCAAAATGCTTCTATATGCCAACGACACACTCCTAGTCGCCTCACACCCCGACCTACTCACACTCCAGAGCTCCCTGCAACTCACCTTCAGCCAAGCTGAAAAGTGGTTCCTCAACCATCATCTGGTTCAGAACCTCAAGAACACAAAATCTTCCTATCTAGCTCCATATGTGGTACCAAGTCAAATGCCTTGCTAAAATCTAGGTATAGCGCATCTACAGTCTGGTCCCTGTCTGCCATTTATGTCACTATATTAAAAAAAGTATATTAAATTGGAAGTCATATTTCTTTCTTTCTTTCTTTCTTTCTTTCTTTCTTTCTTTCTTTCTTTCTTTCTTTCTTTCTTTCTTTCTTTCTTTCTTTCTTCTCCCTACATCTTGAGTTATAACCCCTGCAGTTGTCCACAAACACATTCCTGCTGAGGTACCAGCACTGTCAAGGTGCATAGTCTGCTGATGCCATATATGAGAGAACTTACTCCCCCTCCCTAACAGGTACTGTTCCTGCTCCACTTGCACTCCCTCATAATGGACAACTATGCATCCTGGAAAGGTGAGCACCACAGAAGCAACCCCAACAGAGAACTTACTGCTTTCCACCAAGGGAGAAAAACAAGATCCTCTATGTGGGAACTCCATGGTGTCCTGCAAAAGGCCAGAGTTCCTCCTTGTGAAATGATTACAGGTTGCCACATGATCTGCCCAACCCTATCATTTTTTCCCTGTCCCTCTACCCTCTATTTCTGTAGAGTTCATGCACTGTGACACACCTACCCTCCCAATGCCTACTTTTGTTACCAATGCAAACCTCCCTGCATCCCCAAGGCCATACTGGAAAGGACCAGTGCAAGCAGAGGTATACATTTTCTTCTGCAGAGTGAGAAAATAATGCCTCTGAAGTGCAACCAAAGCACTACCAGCTCATAACTGTGGATCTGATTGATAACACTAACCTGGCTTTGCTGCAAGGAGATTTTTCCAGATATTTTGTGATAATTCTAAAGACATTCTCTCTCGGTGGCACCACAGTGGTACAATAGGTAGGCAGGGAATTTCTCTATAGATATCATATACCTTTCAGGAAACACCTGACCATTCTGTACCTACTGCTGCAACTGTAGTGCAATGCCTCATTGTCAGTTCAACTTGGTCAGTAGTTTTCTTTATCTTCCATTGATATAAGTCTCTCACTCTAGAAGGCACAGTTGTATTTCCTAGGACTGCATCATTTTCAAGTCTGGCATCCAGATGGCTTTGCTCTTCAGATTGTTTTATAAATGCTTATAAATCACCTGCAAAATTTCAGTCAGTCAACTCCAAGAACTACTGGACTTCTCACTCTTTCTGAAGTTGCTATCTCTTGTGGTAGCTTCAAGTAGTTAAAGCATCAGTGCATGATAGCAATGAAAAGTTTGTCCTTTAATTCTTTATTCTATTTTAGATTTCCCCTTATCTCCTCTCTTTTATGCTACCCTTCTTTCCACACTTTGCGTCTGCTTTAACACTTTTGTTACATTTGAAATAATAAAAGATGTGCTCCTTTTAATATGGCTTGAACCAGGTTTTTGTCAGTATTCTCTGCTGTTTTTGAACACTTGGTGTCCCATAACAAAAAAGTTCTCTCAGAATTATAGAAATGTTTAAGTATTTCGGAGTTACTCTTGATTCATTGCTGACTTTTGCACCTCATATTACAAATGCAGCTGCCAATGGTTCATTAAAAAGTTGACAGCTATATAATGTCAGAAAATATCATACTCACAAATCATTTCTACAAATTGCAACTCAAAATTTGTTTCCAATTTTAGATTTCAGCTCATTAATAGTACTGTGCAGAAGCAGAATTCGATGGGCAGAATTAGTGCGGAATGATTATTCCACCAGTGGAATTTCACTTGTTTGCCTGCAGAATTCTGGCTACTGTGATCCATGGAATAATACTCCATGGAAGAGATTTTTTTCCATGGAACATTATTCTGTAACAATTTCAGTGGAAAATATTCAGATCCACAGAATAATATTCCACAGAACAGTGCATTTTCTGTTGAAAATCATTCAGCAACTATTTCATCCTGTGGAATTCCGCCATTCCATTTCTGGCAGAATTCAGTGGCATTTTTGCAGAAATTTCATTCTGCTGGAATTTGAAAATTCTGCACAGCAATACTCATTGGTAGTTGATGCTGCTTTGAAGACTAATTTGGACAAGAAAAAAAATGTTATGCCACAGGATTGTTAATTTTGTTTTGCTATGTTGTGGATAGCCTTGAAAACAGGACCACCAGTCCTAATGATCTAAATTTCCAACTTTCTGTATAAAAATAAAGATTTTACTACTACTTGTTGGAAACAAAACACATCATTGTATAAGCATTCCTAAATTAGATTGGTTTTTGTTTTAATACAAATCTCGAATGACCTTGGCAAATGTTACTGTTAGTGTTTTTCTTAAAGAGGCATCTTATTTTCAAGGAGCAAATTGTTCCCTATTGTCACACTCACAACTGAGTCATTTATTACATTTGTATATCTGAAATTCCCTGTTCAAAACTGTTTTAGTTATATGATATCCTGTTTGTGCTGTGCTATACTACTGTCAATCAGATCCTCTTTTCACCAGCTTTTTTCAGTTCTGTAATGAAAGAACAGTGATTGTAAATGCCTTAATTGACTATTACATCTAGATAATATTTTACATTAGTTAGTTCTTAGTTGTTTGCATATAGGGATTTTAAATATTGGATATGATGTATCTTATTCACAAGTCACCATCCTTATGTACAATGATACCCTGTTCATGCCAGAAAAAGGTGTTTTTGCATGAGGGCACTTACCTGGTAAATAAAATAAAACCAAACCAAAGTATGGGAACAGTGTTTTCTGCATACTTGTTCATTGTCCCGGATTCCCCCCTTTTACCCCACACAAAATCACAGAGACTGTTGTTTTTTGTTGTGCTCATATTAGCAATTAATTTATTTGTATTCATAATCCATATTCCATTTCTCATTTATTTATATCATATTTCCATAATTTCCATTTATTTCCATCCATATCTCACTCTCTGATTATCCATCCCCCAGGTGAAAACCTGGGTGCCTTCTTCTCCTTTTCTGTGAGTTAACGGTGAAAACCGAGACTGCTCTCTCCTTCGTCCTTTTCTTCCACTTGTGTTATTCCTTTTTCTACCCCCTCCTGTCCTCCCCCCCTTTTTCCCCCTTGCCATATATCTTGGCAATCCATGATCATGTTGATATCTGCCATCCACCTTTGGCAGTCCATAACCATATCATCCCCTGCCATCCACCTTTGACAGTCTGTAACCATATCATCCCCTGCCATCCACCTTTGGCAGTCCATAACCATATTATATCCTGCCATCCACCTTTGGCAGTCCTTCGTCCTACTGGATGCATCCGTCCTTCACCTTGACGGACCCCCATACAGTTCTCTATTGCCTGACTTCCTCCCATCTCCTGTTTAGTAGGGTGGGTGGTGGGAGGAATCAAAATCCAGCAAAAGTGGCTGAGCCACCCTTGTGCTGTCCTTTAAGACCTCCTTCTCCCTTCCCCTTCCTGTTACCTGTTCCATTGTCCTGTACCTGGCCCCTCCCCTTCCCTCTCCCTTCCCCTCTGAGCACAACCATCATCAAAGGAGGGAAGGGGTCCACCAGAACAACATGGTCTGCCCCTTAAAGGGCAAACTCCGTTGTCAAGTGATGTTAAACAATGGGTGTTCAAAAAAACAAAGAGAATAATGATGAAAGCCTGGTCTGAATCATATTAAAAGAAGCACTGTTTTTATTATTTCAATTGTAAAACAAAAAGTGGTCAAGCAGGCTCAAAATGTAAATGAAAGAGTATCATACTAGTCAAGGGATAAGGAGCAATCTCAAATGAGAATGAAAAAGCATATGTCAAAATATTCACAGCAATCAGGTGCTGCTACAGTATAAAAGAGTCTGAGAATGAGGTTTGGACAAGAGGAACACAAAGCAAAGTTTAGCCATTCTAGCTACTCAAACCTTAAAGGAGGACTCTCTTATACCATACCATAACAGACACTCAATGGAGACCTTATCTACTCATACATGTAAATCACTCATGTTAGTAAGAGTAATTTACAATAAGTTTCTAATCTTTCTTTTTTGATTTCAAAAAAGAAATAAAGTCTATCCTCCCCCAGCTCATTCTCCTACCAGCTCAGAAGTGGGACAGACTGCTGCTAATATTCCTGCATAAAGGACCACTGTACCCAAGATAAGAGATACAGTGGTTCTGTATGCTTACTGGCTGAAATCCCATAACTGATTTGCATTCCTTTTTGAAAGATTTAAAAAAACTTAAACTTGTTCTATGTCACTTTAGAAAATGGCAAGAATGCATACTGTTTCCTGACTGGCTAAAACCGCTTACAACCTGGGCATCTATTTTTCAATAGATGCCCAGCCAAAAATAAGAGCCAGTCCAAGTGCCACTTCACTGTGTAGCATTCTCCAGAGGTGCCCAGCCTGCTTTCTAATTGGTTGAAAACACCTGGGAAAATTTGAAATGCCCACCATATTTTTTCTCACACTTAGTGAGAGCTACAGGTCCCCCCCCCAACACTACTTGCTTCAGTGTTAATAAAAAAAAAAGAAAGTACACTGATTTTGCAGTTGGAAACAGTGAGGAAATACCTATTCCTCACAGCCATATTCTTTTACCACATCACCACTCTCCTGACCGTGATGTCACACTGTTGCGCTGAACAAAAAGTAAACGGAAGCCGTTGGGCCTATCGGCTTCATGGTGGGAAGCGTGGCTTTTAAAACGGCAGCAAACAACTCCCTCCCAGCACTGACCCCACAGTTAGTCAAGCTGCTTCAATAAATTTCAAATAAATAAATAATTTACCTGGTGATTGTCCCTAAAGCGACATTCCTATCTGGTCCGCATCATGACTGCCACAGATCTGAAAGTAAAAAGTGCAACACTTAGAAAAACGGCATTCCTGTCTACTTCTATAAAATACATTATTGTGTTCACCTCAGCAGGCTCTACCATCCACAACTTAGTGCTCAGAAGCATTTAACAAATAAAACAAAAATAAAATCAGTGTGTTTGATGGACAGCATAACCATGGAAACCAGCTAAAAAGACAAATTACAGACACTCGAGTAGGGCAATAGTCCCAAGATAAAAGTTTTCTAATATATGCGGAGGAACTACTTTATAACATGATAAATTAAAGAACTAACAGTTCTAGCAGTTAAATATAACATTATTTATTTAACCATATATAAATATACAGTTACCCATTTTTCTAAGCGCAATAATACCCTCCAGGGTGGGCTTTATTAGGAAAAACAGGACCTTCCAGGGGCTATAAGGCCCTCTGCCTGTGGCGTCAGGCCTCATTACGCCCCTGGGTGGTCCGGTATTTCCCAGTAAGGTCCACCCTTGTGGGTATTATTGCTTACACAAGAAACTCAGTGATTTACAATGCAGAGTATGTATTTAAGTATAGTGCATGTCCCTCATTGAAAAGCAACACCTTCTTATGTGTTTTGGGCTGACAGAATTGCTTAGCTTTGTTTTGTAGTTCACTCTCCCAAACAGCATGAGAGAAGTATTTTCAATAAGAGACACCCCATACTATACTTAAAATGCATATATATATATATATATATATATATATATATATGTATATATACATTATAGAAGCATAGTAGCACCCCTATATTAGGGTGCAATGGCCAGTTCTATGTTAAATCCCACATTTTTAACTTTAATAGCTATGCATCCGTTTGACTGATTCACATGAACTTTTTCATGCACCTTCAGGAAACCAATGATCTCTTGATATGGCAAGTTTTGTTGGTATGCACTCCCTATGGTAACAATTTTACCATGACTGACAATACAGCGACAAGTGACAGATCACTGAAGAGCTAGCATGGGACCCTGGTATTGCTTTCTGGGGGTCTTGCACCCCCTCCCCAAATCAACTCCAGCTCGGGTTGATTAGTTCACGGTATGGGGGTGCAGGGGAAGAGACCTTCACATGGGGAGGTTCAGGGGGGGTGAAGCTCCCTGGAAGAAAACACAGTCTGAAATGACTGCCTTTACACTGACTGCAAAACCAACAATGAATCTGTCGATCAACTGTCATGGATCCAGTTTAGTTTCAGTTGGATGTGCAGATGCAGAGATACAGATTGTCAAAAAATGTGAAAATTATCACTTTTTGTCAAATTCTTTGTCACGTCACTGTGCAGACATTGTGTGGCATTGCAGCCTGGCATATACAGGCCTTGGGTCACAGATGTGCCTCTAGAAGATTTGGTGCAAAACTATGAATCCATTCAAAAGTTATTAAATTTTAACATTTCCCATTATTTTCAAAGGGAGCAGTTAGATTTCCCATTTGAAAAATGATCCTTTATTGCAAATTTTTTTTTATTTTAGTCTTTGGTAACCAGGTAAGGCCCACTAGGCACAAGCGCCTGTTTTCAGGGGCGACCTGGGAGCACTGGGCGGTTAAGTGACTTGCTCAGAGTCACACAGTATGCAAGTGGAGATTGTGAGAATCAAACCAAGGTCTGTTCTGCTGGATGTACCAAGCTCATTCACAGCTCATTACTCTAACCTCTAGGCTATCCTGCCAGCCCATGTGGAAATGTGGAATCCTTTTGCTCAAGCTTGTGATCTTTTGTCGCAAATGTGGAATCCTTTTTTGTGCTGATGCCATTTTGTTTTTAATTATCAGTGGCAACAAAATTAACAGTTTTAGAAATCCAGGGGATTAGTAGACATCAACAGTTGTATTTTCCTAATCAGGCCACATAGAATGTGATTCAGGGGTCAGTGTTGGGCTATCCTACTTAGAAATGTGCTTCTTAAAGATCAATGGCAAATATTGGTTTTTATGTGATCAGTGATTTCAACAGACAGCAATTTGAATGCCTGTGTGTAATAAAATTGATTATGACTTACTTCTTGGAGCAAATCACTTCTCAGTGTGCCTTGCCAGTTACATGTTAAATTAAATTAAATAAATACTTGATGGGTTGTTAATTTGTTTGATTAATTGGCTTGGCATGCCCTAATGCAAGGAGTCATAGTCCCATTGTCAATTTGGACCAAACTCCACTGCTGGCAGTGGCAATATTCATAGGTGGTGGGGGTTTGATGGGATCTGGTGATTGAAAGCCTTTCATGACCCCTGGCTAAGGAATTAGAGGTGAGGAATGGCACTGTACACTGAGGCTAGTTCTGTCCTGTTCAAAGTAGGCTTCACTTTCATAGTTTCAGCCATAAATGCAACAGTACTTTCTGGTTTTGCTGCCCTAATGCAAGGGCTTAGTATCCAGTTGTTTACTTGGTCCTGACTCCAATTCTGGCAGCTGCAGTAGTGGGGTAGGGTGGGATGAGGGGTTTTGGTGGCTGAAATCCCTTCTCAGTGCCTGGATGATGAATAAGAGGCATGCTGACTGAAGAATTTCACTGCATGCCGATGCTGACAAGGTGGTTTTTACAATGTATGGTTCTCTTTATGATGTGCTTTTCAGGGTGATATCAATGGGTGACTTCCACATTTTGCCACCTAAGTCAGCTATCATTCAATGCATGCTGTCAGCTCAAAAGTATGAAAATGTAATTTCCACTGTGGCATTTCCTGCTGTGGAGTAACTAAGCCATCAGACTCAACATAATGAAACATTAACAATGCCATTCAAAATGTGGAAGTATCTCAACTGTCAGCAACACAATTGCACTTCAGAAGACCACTTGATGTTGCTTGTAAAGGCATTTTTTTTGTCTGATTTTGTTTTTGTACTGTTTGCTATATTGCAACTCTTTTCCACAACCCTCAGTATTGAAAATCATTAAAAAAAAAGAAATCTCATGAAGTCAATTTAGATGTGTATTATTCATCAGCATTTGTTCAGTGTTGTGGTAGAGCATGACAATATCTCCTCTGTTTTCTTAGTGCTCCATTACTGTATTGGACCTAGTTGTACAGAACTCTCGGTTACACATTACATTGCAGATAAGGGGGCAACAAATGACTTTGCTATGCATGCCTGGAGTGAATGGAATGTCCAATGAAGGGTGTCTCTCAGTCAGTGACAGTCAGAATTGTAGCTGGCAGTAGCATTTGGAGATAGCTGGTGATTGTAACATGCTGACATCAAAGTAGTACACATTTAGATTCCATACATAATTTACTGATAGACCACATTCCCTGACCACCTTTCCCCAACCGTATTTCTCATTTCCCTTACATTATATACAGTACAATCTTGATTATTCGAACTGACTGGGGACATAGGAATGATTCAGATAATTGAGGCATTCATAAAACCAAGGGTTCCATTGAAATGAATGGGACTTGCTGGTTGCGGTTTGGTGGTTGGTAACGAAATTAGATAAAACAGTGACACTGCATAGACTGGTGTTAAGGCAGGAACTTTGTTAGTACAAATCAACATTAGTCCTTGAGGTCCGTCACCTAGAGTGGGAGATGATCCAGTACCAACCCGCCAATTCACAGCCCACACCCAAACCTTCAAGAACTCCCTCTCCACTGTCCAAAATGCCCCAGAATCACAGCATAAAAATGGCACCCTATCTGGTATAGAAGCATTCACTTTCTGGTGTCATCATTGCTGGTCTTCTGATCCTCACCAAAAAGCCTGCAGCTGCTAAATAATAGATAACATAGTATCTTTGACTTGCTGCCTCCTGAACTTGCTAGGAGAACCACTCTGCCACATTTCTTGATTGCCTCTTTTCATTGCTGCCTAGCTATTGGTTCCAGAGGGCACTCTATATTTGGGGAAAGAATCCCACAAGCCACAGGTCTTGGTGTGCCTCCTCTCCTCCAAAGTAGGTATGCTGTCCAGCTGGGTATTGTACTATAAGTTTCACAATGTATGGACTATAAAATTTAGTTTCTGTTGTCTGAGAGCATGACGTAGAGAAATATTCTGAAGGTGCTGCCTCATGGTTTCTGACAGATAATCATTATCATACAACATGCAAGAGTCTTTAAGAGTGTACAGTTTTTTTTCCCCAAAACCTCTTTGTAGTTGAACTTGTTTCACTGTGTATTTAAGAAAACACATGATGATACCGCTAAGCACAACAAGTGAGCTGTGATTTAAGCTGATTACTTGGCCTGTGTTTAAATATGGCTCTCACATAATCACTTAGAAGAGTGCTATTTACTACCGAAATAAAAGTATTTGTTACTGGTTATGACACAGAATAGTGTCACCATATTTCTCTGTCATCCACATTATGCATCTGTGTCAGTCATAAGCTAATGCATTTTACCCCCTTCAGGGGATTTTATGTTTGATTTGTGCCAGTGTCTGTAAATCACAATGTAGGATCTAGTAGCTTCCAGATGTAGTGATTATTCCCTTGTTAAAGAGAAAAACCTCCCTACACAATATGACCCAGACTACTGATGCTGCTGAATCCCTTCAGACCTAATTATGACACATAGTTTATAGTTACTAGTGTTGACTGCAGATTTAGCAGCTGTGCTCTACTTATATTTATTGTCTCTACTATACAGATCGTAATGATCCAGATCCTTGTCCTTCTCCAGAGAAAGCTGCTGACATTATCTCTTCATGTAGCAGTTACATCATTACAGCTCCTCTTGGATCACATGCTAATAGATGTACTGAATAAAGAAATATTTCTGAAGTGCTATGTCAGCCTGGTTCCCATGATGCGTGTTACTGTAGAGGGGCACTCAACTATCAGAGCAGTAGTGAAGCAGGTTGGAGGGAGACATGGTGCTCCATATAATTGTAATTCAGAACCCTTACTCTTGCCAAATGCCTACACATAAATAGTTACAACAGATGCAGAAGGATGGCTAATAACGAGTATACTGGCAGGAGTGTGTCAGATCAGTTAATTTGTAGAACTGTAGAGTAACAGGTGATAGAAGCTGCAGAGGGGGGCTTGCAGTTGTGGTTGTGCAGATAGCGGAAAAGGAACATTACTGAACAGCTTGCTATAAAATAAATTGTAATTTTACAAACTATAAAGTGACATGTTTTATACATTATACATACATTAGCCCTATGCAAGTGGGAACAGAACTGGACCTAAAAAGTCATTGTGGATGTACTATCCCTGTATTTTCAGTGTGCTCCCATGTAACCTTCATTGAGCTGTAATTAGAGCAGAGTTCAACAAGAAGCAAAGGAACCATCTGATGCCATTGGGTACGTGGGGTCCTCAGGTGCCTACGTCAACCTGACTAAGGGGACTGACATGAATTATTTTTATTGCAGGACAACCAGGTAGTTGTAATAATGCCTTGTTGTCTCCAGTTGGAAAAGTAGGTTGGAATAACTGTTGGCACTTGATGATTCCCCCTACACCAACCAGAAATTTGTGCATTTGTTTTATGTCTCCATTTTGTTCTTTCTTAACCAGGTAAGCGCAATGCGAAGGAAATGGCTAACCTTTTCTTAATTAGACAGAAGTGGCAGTTTACAGATCAGAGTGATGAAGGTGGTATTTTAAGTCTTTCTAAGAATCCAACCCCAACCCCCCACTTTCAAAAATAATAATAAAAAGAAGTTGCTGTTATTTAGAAACATAATATAAGTGGTTAGGAAAAAAACACAATTTGTTATGCAAAACTTAGAACCTGGCACTTGGGTTAATATCCCAATACTGACACTGATGTGTAGCATGAGGGAGGTTGCTGCACTTCTGAGGCACCATCTTTCAGATGAGATGTCAAACCGAGGTCCTACCTGCTTGGATTGGTGGTAGTTCAGATGGATGTTCAAGATCCGATGGCTCCTATCGAAAAGAGTAGGGGCATTTGTTTTTTATTGAGAATCACACACAGAAATCAAAAGTACAGTTCTTGTGTGCACACAATCACATGGAAATTGAGATACCGAGAACATAAACATTCTTGTAGACCTTAAAAGGGCCAACATCTGGGTCTTACATTCCAAGCCATAAAGAAAAACTATAGAAAATAAAGATATAACATTCTCAAAAACAAAGGAGAAGGCTCTTAATCCTTAATTCTTAACCTTGTTAAATGATTATCTAAATCCATGATGCAGTGGAGGTTTCGCCACACCTGGAGTTCTTTAACATGGCTAGTAGTCCTCGCTTCTTTCTGAAAGATCATTTTCAACTCCCACACTATTTTCTGTAATAACTCTATGTGAGAGGTTTCTTTATTTTGTAATATAAACCAACACCTGCAATTCCAGATGTACCATTTTATTACTGCCAGTATCACCATTAAAGTAGATTTGTCCCATGCACTCCATGATATGTCTAAAACTCCATAGAATAGAATATCTACCATCATGTTTGCAAAAAGGGGGATCTTCCACTGATTGGCCAGGAGGTCCCAAACGTTTGCAATGTAGCTACAAGAGAAAAATAGATGTATCATGGTTTCCTGTTGTGAGTAACACCTTGGCCTTGAACACATGCACTCTGGCAGTTACTTATGCTTTTGGTTAGCCTTGACTTTGGACAACACAACCAGTGAGCATTCCACATGTTCTCTGGTATCCTAGGGCAGTTCAAAAGCTCTGATAATGATGGGAGGGAGAGCTCTGGGCAATTTGGGAAAGTGGCTAACTCTGAGACCTTGCGGACTGAAATAGTCCAGCTTTTCAGCTTTACAAACACTTCTCTGATGTAAGTAGAACCGATCTGTGATCGTTTTACTATGCGCAAAGAATCACTAACTGATTGTGCCACCTAGGTTCTGCAAGCCACTTCATATAGGAGTATCCAAGCCTGTTTAGAACATTGCAGAAGAGGCCTTAAATTTGTAACAATGTATATACAGTAATAAAAAAACAGAATAATCCATACCTAGTCCTCCATGTTTAACTGGTTGCTATAAAATATTTCTTTTTAACGGGTTCAGCTGGCTTCCCCAAACTGCCTGAAAAAATATGCTATACAGTGTGGTTTCTTTTGATTTTGGAGGGGGAAAAGGTAGCTAACGTGAAGAAATGTAGGCAGTAAGAATGTTTTGATTAAGTGAATTCTTTTACACTTGCCAATGTGCCACTTATTCCAATTCTGAACTAATCTCTGTCCTTATTCCAACTTGGGATCCCAGTTCAGGGTGTCAAGGATCCCCTCTCCAAAAAGAATACCTAAAACAGAAGAGGGTTCTCTTGTTAGGGTAATACCTGCTACAGAAGGTGCTGGGTTTGCTGGAAAGCCTAACTGCCTACCTACGCACTTTTGTAAATTTAAAGAAGCTCATGATGTATTACAAAATTGGTGACAGATTCTCTCCACATGTTCCGCTGATGGCTCATCTCTAATGAGTGCTGTGACATCATCAGCACTGGCTTGTGCAACATGAGGGACTGTGTATGCATCTACTTTAATATGTAAAATTTGGGGGGTGGAATTTAATACCCACAGAAGAGGGTCTATGCTGAATACATTTAAAAGGGGGCTGAGTGGGCATTCTTGTCTGACCCCTCTCTGTACCGAGATCATGGGGCCTAACCAACCATTCACTTGTGGCATTATAGTAGCCATTTTATACAACTGCTGTAACCATGAGATGAAAGGACCAGGGATGTCACAGATTTGACCATAAGTACCGATGATCAGCTGTGTCAAAGGCCTGCTTCTGATCTAGTGAAAGTAAAATACCTTCAGGTCCTGACCTATTGTCTCTTTCAGTAAGTTCCCATAATAAAACTAAATGGTTTACCATTTTCTTGTCAGGGACTGAACAAGATTGTAATGTAGATATGTGATATACTGCTGTTTTTAATAATCTATTATTAAGGATTTTAGTTAAGATTTTAAAATCTGTATTAAGGAGGCTGATGGGCCTCCAATTACTCAAGCTGTGTTTGTCTCCTTTCTTAAATAGGTAAACTAGTAACCCCTGTGTCATGTCTAGTGAAAAACATTAATTCTTAAGCATGCATGTAAAAGCTGATGCTAATTCTTTTGAGATATCGGTACCCAGAAATTTATAGAGTTCAGGCATTATCCCATCTAAGCCTGGTGCTTTATTATTAGATAGGGATTTGATGGCCAGTTCTACCCCAAGGGAGGAAATATCTTCAGTGAGATCCTCATGTTTGTGAGATGGACATATGGGTAGTGTGGCTGTTGTTGAAAAATCTGAAAGTGGCATTGTCCTTGTGCCCTGCCTACTGAAAAGGGATGTTGCGTGTTGTGTAACTATTCTTATTAAACTCTCCATATAGGAATATATTTTACCATCAAGGTCCACAAGGTGCATCATGTGCTTTTCTTTACCCTATTTGAGCTGTGTAAAAAGAGAAAAAGCTCTTCTGCCCTAATCTGTGTGCAGATTTGCTGCCTCTCTAAACTTTCCTGCTGTTTTATATGAAAATTTTGCATTTCTTGCCAAATCAGCTGAATTTGAGTAGAAAAATTGTGATTAGTAGTCCTGGCTAAAGTTTGTAATTTTTGTAACTGTTGTCTGTTGTGAAGATATCATAAATAATCTGTATTTCTACATGATTTGCTTTCTTTTTTCAACAGATGCCTTAAAGGGGCACTGTCAACTTTGCTCACACGTTTTTTATCATTTCCAAGTAGTGTGCTTGATGGCACACACCGATGGATTTGTACCCTAGAATGCATCCATAGATCCAGAAAATAGTCAGTTGTACCTGGTTTTGTAATTTTTTGTGAAATTCCTTCTTCACTCAGTCCGAGGTTAAATGACCCACCTCCGGAAGTATATCATGATTGGGAACGCGCATCAGGCATGAGCACATTCCTGAAGTGGGATTTCATACCATGTCCACTGTAAAAAGATGTTGCCTCTGTTACTTCAGCAAAATGGAACTGCGCCTGGTGCTTATGAATCAAAACCGAGCACTACAAGTATCAAAATTGACATTTCCAGACCGGAGCTGAAATACCATGCATGCGTAAGGGCAGCATGCTCTTGCACATGCACAGGATCTTTGCCCATGTCTCTTTTACACATGTGCAGGATTTCGGCTCGAGGTGTGGAAATATGAAATTTTGATACTTGGTGCTTTCAGGCTGACTAACAACTGAAACAACTCTTTGATGAATCCACTTCGGGGGAACGTACCTGATACATTCCCAGCCACGATAAGCTTCTGGTGGAGGTTCGACCGAGCGAACAAGGAATTTCACAAAAAATTACAAAACCAGGTAAAACTGCCTATTCCTTAGCTCTATGGATGCATTCCAGGGTAAAAATGTCATAGGTGTGTGCCAGCAGGCACACTACTTGGAAGTGACAAAAAATGTGGGGACAAATCTATCATTGCCCCTTTAAGTCAGTTTTTACATCTTCCCACCAGAGGGTAGTGTTGTCATACATATCAATAATAGATTTCTTGGTAACTATTAGGTACTGTAAACTCTGGATGACTACAGGATTTGTCAATAAAGATGAATTAAATTTCCAATAGCCTAGGCCTTGTTGTGAGACTGCTATAGGGCCAATTCGTACTGCTAGTAATTTGTTGTTTGAATATTCTTCCTCAGACACTGTAATTGCTGAAATTTGTAGGAAAGAGGAAATAAAAAATAAATCTATCTTGGTGGTTAGTACCCCTTTCTGAAATGTTGGAGCTGGAGTACTGTGTGATGCCATATGTGCATCTTTCAAAGCTACTACTGAAATAATGTGTTTCAATGTTGACATATTGCCAAAAACCTTGGTGGTTTTAGTGTGCTCTATTCTATCCTTGATATCCAACCCACAGTTAAAATCACCTCCTAGAATAAGGGAATGTGATGTCACAAGGTAGGGATGTATTGTCTTAAATAAAGAGACTATGTCTGCTTTGGTCTACGGGGCATACACATTAACAAATCTATAATATTTATTGGAGATCTTTGTATCTAAAATCAACACCCTCCCGGGGATTAGGTCAAGTAGTTTAACTACCCGGGCAGAAATGTTCCATCTGAACAGAATTCCTACTCTTGTGCAGGTGTCTTCCCCAATGGACCAGTAAGAAGGTCTAATATACCAGGATTTTGTGGCAGATTTGATATCTGTGATCATATGGAGTCTAGTGTTTTGCAAAACAATTACTTCAAAAGAGGTTGAGAGCAAATAAGACATAACCATTTGACTTTTTCAAAGGCTTTTCAAGCTATTTACATTAATAGAGCCTAGTTCAAGGGAGAGCCTGCCATTGTAAGAGGTGAGTGAAGTAACCACTAACTTTAAGCTCATGGGGGCTTTTTATTGATCCATCTAGATTTCCTCTGCTGCCTCCCTGCTTTTTTTGTTGTGGGTCTGTCTCTTTATCAGAATGGGTTTCTACTTGGGTGGACCACAAAGAGGAATCTTCAGAATCTGCATCAGAGATTTCTGAATTGGTGTTGAAAGCCTCAAATCTATTAGAAAGGGGCAGATCCAAGTTTCTAGAGATTTTAGAAGTTGGCATTACACGTGCAATTTCTATCTTGAACCCCTCATACTCTTGGTAGCTACCTGTAGTGGGGGGAAAGGGGGGCATAGTAGCAGGGTCAATAGACTCTGATGCATTATCCTCTATTAATGGCAAATCAGTCCATTGTTCACCTTTGTCTGTTGGGGCATCAGCAGTAGAAGGATCAGGAAGGTGGAGTTCAGATTTTTTTTTCCCAATTGTTTAACCAGGAGTAGCACACTAAGCTGAAAGCTTGTTTACAGGTGCAACCTGGGAGCACCAGGAAGTTAAGTGACTTGCTCAGGGTCACACAGTATGCAAGTGGGGCTGTGGGATTCAAACCCAGGTCTCCAGATTTGCAGCTCAGAGCCCTTGACCACTGCGCTGTACTGCCTCCCTATGTGGCAAAGTCTTACTTCTGGGGGCTATCTGCTATAATCTGCAGTGGGGCTTGAGGAAAGGATGCCCTTTATGCAATGGCTATTAGAAGCCTCTGTTCTGAGTCATCGTATGTGTCTGTTTGATTATGAGCAGCCCAGGTGTAACTTTGATATGTATGGCCCTGATCATCACAGAGGTTGCATTTTGGCTCATTTAAACAGTGGCCGCATGTGTGTCCCACTGCCTGACACAGGGTACATTTCACTTGATCACAAATGCTGCTAAGGTGTGCACTTGACCCGCATTTATAGCAGGCATTTGGCTGTCCTACATAGAAGAGCACTCCTCGATCTCTACCTAAGAAAAAACAATTGGGCAAATGACTTAACCCAGCATCTGTGGAATTGAGCATAACTTTCACTTTCCACCCTCCTGTCCAAATATGCTCTATATCAAAAATAGCTTCAGGTGAGCACAAAACAGTACATCTCTGCTTCAACCAGTAAATCAAGTAAGTAAAGCTAACCCCCTCACTGCGAAACAAAACTGTGAAAGTTTAATAGGCCGGTCTGGTCAGAGGGATTGCATCAAAAGGTGCCCAGAAAGGTGTTCTTTTAAGTGCTTGAAATTTTGACCAAAACCTCTGAAGCCCAGCATTTAACTTGAAACTTATATCAAATGTGGTTTCACATGAAACATGAATCAATGCATGAATTTCATTGTCCCAGACTCCCCCCTTTTCCCTCACAAAAAGACAGAGACCATTGAATGTTGTGCTCAGATTGACAATTTATTATATATCTTAATTCCATTTTCCATCTCACCATCTTTTATTATTGTATCTTTCACCATTGTATTTAATTGCATCCATATATCAATCTGATCATCCCTCTTTCTTCCTCTTGTTGCTCCCCCCAGTGAAAACCTAGGTGCCTTCTTCTTCTCTTTTCCTGTTAGGTAATGGTAAGAATTGAGACACTTTTCCTCCTTCAGCTTCTTCTTCTTTTCATCCTATTCCTTTTTCTTTCCCCTCTCTCCTCCTCCCCCACCTTTCCCCATCATCTCTGCTATCCACCTTTGGCAGTCCGTTAACTGTCCTACTGGACAAATCTGTCATCCACCTCTGACAGACCTTCCACCTCGACCTTTTGCAGTCCATTACCCATCCTACTGGACAATTCTGTCATCCACCTCTTATAGACCTTCCATACAGTCCCTTTTGGCTGTCTTCCCCTCATGCTCTACAGTTTAAGCATGGGTGGGAGGGATCAAAACTTCAGCAAAAGTGGCTGAACCACTCCTGTGCTGCCCATTATGTACCTCCTTTAGCCCCTTCCCCTTTCTGTTGCCTGCCTATTGTTCTGTCTCCCTGTCCCTCCCTTCCCTTCCCCTCTCCCCCTCTGAGCACGCCATCTTCAGATAAAGGGAAGGGGTGCATCAGGACAACTTGGTCTGCCCCTTAAAAGGCAAACTCCATTGTCCCGGATTCCCCCCTTTTCCCTCACAAAAAGACAGAGACCATTGAATGTTGTTGTGCTCAGATTGGCAACTAATTTATTATATATCATAATTCCATTTTCCATCTCATCATCTTTTATTATTGTATCTTTTACCATTGTAATTAATTGCATCCATATATCAATCTCTGATCATCCCTCTTTCTTCTTCTTGTCACTCCCCTGGTGTAAACCTGGGTGCCTTCTTCTTCTCTTTTCCTGTTGGGTAACTGTGAGAACCGAGACCGCTTTTCCTCCTTCAGCTTCTTCTTCTTCTTTTCATCCTATTCCTTTTTCTTTCCCCCTTCCCTCCTTCCCCCCAATTTTCCCCATTAGCCAGTCTCCAGCTTGCTTTGGATGGCTGACTTCCCCCTCCATTTAGGGTATTGTCACCCCATCACTTAGGGGACCTCCTCCCTTTTCTTTCTCCTTTTTTTTTTAATTCTATTTTCTGCATGTCTCCTTCATGCTTCTATAAATCCCATTGTTTCTGTATTAAACATATCTATGGCTAACTCTGACAGATGCATGCCATCTGACCTGTAAAATCCATTCTGAGTTCCACCAGGGGGATCCCCACCTGGTATTGGGGAGGTACTGATGGTACTGGGTCAGCCAGACTACGCAGGTACTGGGCTAGCCACTCTGGGAGGTACCACCAGCCGAGTGTGTGTCCCCTAGTTGGGTTGCGGGCTCCCAACAGCCATTTCCCACACCCCTCCCTTTTTCTACTTTCCGCTTCTCCCCAGATCTCCCCGGTTCCTCCTCCTCCTCCACCATATGCCACATTCTGTTGGCTTACTCTGCCAGCTCCACAAGAGCCCTAAAGGCATCTTCTTTAGATGGCTTGCTCTTTTTTGGTGCCATTTCCTTTTGTTCACATATGAAAGCTGTGGAGACACTGACCACACATGAAAAGAAAACGTTAATTAATTGTCCAACAAGCTCGCCTAGGCCCAAACGTATACTTCAAAAGCTAAGCAGATTTTATTTATTTTTTTGTACTACAGATGAGAGACTTTAGTCTCCCCTCTTTGCCAACTCCTATATTCCTCCTTCTTTAAGCCCATCCCATTCCCCCCAAATGCGCATAATAGCCCATAATACAGATTATTGTATGCAAAGCCATCCATGATTAGGCCCAAACGCACCCCTCAAAAGCTACGCATCCTCACTCTCATGCCTGTATAAATTCTATAAAACTGACAAAACCCTTCCATTAATGCCTTGCAATGTCCTGCCCCTTTCTCCCCCCTTTTTTTTTTAATAGCCTTGAGCCCCTGCATACCGCCCTCCCTTGGATGAGGCCTATCGAATGGTCTGCTTCACCGCAATTAAACAAGCATCTGAAACCATGTCGCATGGCCTGGGTCCTGCCTAAGGCCCTCTTCCCCGTGGCCCCCTTCACTCCTTCCATTGCCATCTTGCGGCCTTCTTGGTTTATTCATTCCTCCCCCTGCATGCCTCTGGCTGCTGGCCCTCAAGACCTGTTCAGTCTCCTCCCTGCTCTGATATGTCCCTGGCTGTGCCACATGTCCTCTCTGCCTCAGCCCCCCACCCCTCCCCTTGAGGTCCCCAGTACCTGTCACTCTTCCGGCTTGTTTTCCCTCTGAGGCTGCTCCATGGCTCAATGTCCTGCTTCCCCTCACTGCCCTTTCAACAGCACACCCCCTCCACATCCCTTTTCACAATCGCATCCAACCCCCTTCCAGCAGCATGGTGTACTGCGGCGTCTGACGTCACACCATGTGGCGGTTTTGCATGAGGCTTGCACTTCCTTGCTCAACTAGGCCTCCCAAAAACCAACCCCTCTGCAACCCATGCCATCGTTTTTAATCTCTTCCTTGTCCCCAATTACCCCAAACTGTCAAACAGCAGTACTTTCCCCAGCTTAAGACAGCTACAACCTCTTGTCGTATTTCACCTGCAGCGTCTGATGTCATGCCATGTGGTTGACATGCGCGAGAATTCTCCAGGCCTGCCCCTCTGTTTCCTCATCCCCATGCTCAAATCAACTTATGCTATCCACTCCAATGCCCAAAAACACAGAACAACCACCACAGAGGGGTAGCCTGTGCCCCAGGTAACCAGTGTTTCCACTCGTCCCGCTTCCTTGCTCCTTCTCATGGTCCTCGCTCTTCTGCCAAACTCCTGTCCTTCTGCTTCCCCAATATTCCCATGATCTGCTCACTAGGCTACTCTTGGGTCGCTTGTTCTTTCTCAGCGACCTTCCATACAAAAGCTCCAATTTGCTAATGTCAGGGAAAACATGCTTCTTGCCACACCAACTCTACAGCTCATAAACTAGCACAGCCACCCTGCAATACCAGGCCACAACTCTCCCCTCACTCTGTCTGCTAGGCCACACTGGGCACAATACCACATGCTGCTTCACAGTCCTTTCTCTTATCAAATCTAGGCATGTCTCACTGCTTAATACTTAATTCTTTATGTCTTACATTTTGTTTGTTATAAAAAATTTTCTTTTTAAATGGTCAATAAACTTAAACTTGAACAAACCAAACATATACCCTCTTGTGCTTATGTGCATTTCACTATCCTGCTTCACTATCGCTGCTAGCATTTTCTTTCTCAAGACTCTGTCTACAGCAGCATTTCTCACACACTGAACCATCCACAGTTTATTATTAACCATGATCCACAAGCAAAAGTCCCTTTTTTTAAAAAAAAAATCATCTCTGCCATACCTCTCAACTGTACCACATTGCGAGGAACGTTCCTCATTTTGCTTCACAAAAGCTCCCTGTTCCACATTGTGAGGACTTGTCCCACATTCAGTATTAACTTTTGAAAGCAAAAATTTATACTAAATGATGCAAAAATTATATTATTCAAGTAATAACAGACTTTCTGAACATAAATGCAAACATTTTAACAGTGTTCTGAGCTTTCTAGGTAAAGATTTGATTAAGTGTTCTACATTTTGCTAATTTGTTCCACATATTGAAAGGCAGTGTTCCACATTTGAGGGACAAAAGGTTGAGAGGTATGATCTCTGCCTCAAATATCTGTTCATTTCCTTACCTTCTCTTTCCTAGTGTACAAACCTCTGTTCCAGTCAATATGCCAATCTGATGTGCTGTAGTTTTGGGGTAAATCAAAACTTCAGCAAAAGTGGCTGAACCACTCCTGTGCTGCCCATTATGTACCTCCTTTAGCCCCTCCCCCTTCCTGTTGCCTGCCTAGTGTTCTCTCTCCCCCTGTCCCTCCCTTCCCTTCCCCCTCCCCCTCTGAGCACACCATCTTCAGGTAAAGGGAAGGGGTGCAACAAGACAACTTGGTCTGCCCCTTAAAGGGCAAACTCCATTAGCAAAAATCTTGACTCTTTCAATAGTGTTTTTGCAACAAATTCCCTATCTGACAGTGTGTCTAACCCTCCCTTATAAAGCAGTCAAATAGCATTATGTCTCCTTGCAGGGTAGATAGGCTGATGGAATAATGAGGCATAAGGCCTTGAAGTAGTCCTGTTCAGTAAATTAAGTGGTGTGTTAGGGGGTCCCTCTGTTGCAGTTGTTTGTTCTCAATTGTACTGTTCTGCACAGTGGAATCCCTTAATTGTGAAGCTGCTGACACTGACTCCAGTGATGGGATGATTGCAGCAGTACTTGGAAACATTGGGTTATCAGTTACATAGAATTTGAAGGCAGATAAGAAATGCTTAGCCCACCCAGTCTGCCCATTTCCCTACCTAATGGATACGCTGCAGATCCTAGTTAACCGGCAGCCTACTTCTTTCTACCCCCCAGAATTGCCTTATGGCTGTCCAATGCATGCTTGAATTCAACCACTGTTTTTGACTCCACAACCTCCTCTGGAAGGCCGTTCCATGCATCCACAACCATCTCTGTGAAAAAATACTTCCTTACATTACCTCTGAGCTGCCCCTCCTCTATCTTCAAATTGTGCCCCCTTGTTCTTGCACACCTCTTTTTTTGAAAGATGCTACCCTCTTGGACTTTGTTGATTCCATTGAGGTACTTGAAAGTGTCTATCATGTCCCCCCTTCCCTCCTTTCCTCAAGGCTATACATATTAAGCTCATTTAGACTCTCTTCATATGTCTTCTGGTGCAGACCCTGCACCATTTTAGTTAATTGCAACTCCTTTGATAGTTCTAAAGGATAGTCAAGAATGTCAGCAGTAGAGGCAGTACCTTCTATTTTCTGTCTGCCTATGTCATTACTTTTATCAATAACACTTTCCCGTGCAATGCTCCCCATTGTTAAATTATTACAAGAAGTGGCAATGGGTGCAGGACCGGACACCCACTTGCCTACTGTAGTTCTTACCCAGCCTGCCCCTTCGAAAGCTGTGGCCACAGACCAAGGGCAGGATTCACAAACCATTCGAGGACTAAGTCCCACTCCGCAACTCCAGTGGCAGACTGAAATCCCCACAGCTGCGGAGATTGTGATTCACAGCTGCAGCAGTTCTGGAGCTTGTCACGGCTGGTTCCACTGGCCATAACATCTTTCTGCAGTTGCGGGGATATCCCTGGTAACACCACCCAAAGGCTGCCATAATTCATGGAGCTGGTCATAATCTGGCTCCACCTTTGTGAATACCCGCTGCTGTAGGAAACCTTCGGATCTGTAAGTGGCAATCCTCTTGCGCCGAGGTTTTCCCACAGCTGCAGGACTTTTACGAGGTTTGAGAATACAGCCTCAAGTGTTTTTCTCAGTCCTGGGTTCTTTTTGGTTGTTTTGTTCTCCTGTTGCAATAGTAGTCGTCATTCCTGGTGTTTCCTCTAGTTGTGCAGTGACAGTATTGCAGTCACTCTGTTGTGCAGCTTTTGTAATGTTTAGTCCTCGTGGCTTGACTTCTTTCTGTGATACATTCCTGTCTGTAAAGGTTCCTGGAAGAGCAGCTGCTTGAGACAGCTGCTGCTTCTGTTGTATAAATGATTCAATCATCGTTTCGCTTCAATGCACTGCCTGAAACACTTTTGCTAATTCTTTTTTCCTTTCCATACACCGGGGTTCTTCTGCTTCTAACATAGCATGTAACTGTGCAGTGGACAAATCCTTCTGCTAAACATTTTCTGCCATCATTACAGATCCAGCGATATCTCCAGATGTTGTTTCTGTTAAAGGCATACCCAGTTCCTTCTGTGTTGTAAGCTGAGCAGTTCCATGATATTTTTCCATCAAACCATTTGCAGTGGTCTCAGGCAATTCAGAGGCAGGGGAGGAGACCTGCCCCCCAGCCTCTTGCACAGCCATTGGTTCCTGAGGCTCATCTATGGCTGCCATCTTGATCAAAGACCAGGATGTCAAAGGTTCCCCTGGAGGTAAGTAAGAGACTTTCCCTGGCCAAATTTCCCCCATTCACTAGAAATATCACAAATAGCTTAATCTGGCTCAATCTCATTTGGCATTCATCTGTGTGGGGGGAATTGTGAAAGGGAGGGACAGCTGCAAAGTGGGGTGCTAGCTGCACACTCAAGCAGTCTTGATTGACCGTGTGGCCTGTATCTGTTGGCAAGTAGTAAGCAAGTAAATAAAACAAATGAGGAAAAAAAATAAATTAATTAAATGGGGCAACAAACTTATATTGTTTAATGAACTTCACAGTTGACCAAAGTACTGTATCTAACAACCATGTATTCTTTTCTGCTCCAATTGGAAATAACTGTTATGGGGTAAGGGATGTAGACATCAATCAAGGTATTGAACCTCACTAGCCCTAAATCAAAAAAAAGTGTCAATAAAAGGTAGTTTCACCAACTCTATCCATATTCTAAGGAATCTAAGCAGAAGCATACTTCACAGAAGAGGTAAGCTAGATTTTCTCTTTCTGTCATAAATTATTTTCTTCTTTTTTTTGCTCCTCTCACATCCTTCCTGGGTGGGGCCACTCTTTCGGGTCACCTGGGCCCCATGGCCACCCATCTCCACCGGCCACCATCATACTGCTACCTGCTACCGCCAATTGATCCCCTGGGTGACCCAATGTGACCTTTTGTCAGATGGGTCCCCCCTCTGGGGGAGAACTCCCCATAGGCACCACCAGTTAGCCCTGGGATTGGTGGTGGGGTGGTCGGCATGGGGCTATCCCAGCTTCCTGGCTGCGGGGGATTGGTGGTCATCATCCAGTAGGCCAGGGGGCATTTTTGCATTTTTCTGGCCCTTTCTCTCAACCTCTGATTGTGTCTTGCTGGAGTGGCAACCAGCAGGTTGGATGTGTGGGCATGTCGAGGCTGCACATCCCCCAAGCCCATCTCCAATCCACCTGCCTGACCTGATAGTGTTCCATAGTGAATTTTAAAAATAGTGCATTTTACTTCTATGGCACCTGTTAATGGAAAGTGCTAGGTCAAGTGGCACTTTGAATTTGTTTTATCTACTACAAAAAAAGAAAAAGAAAAAAGTGACAGTCAAAGTAAAAAAAAAATGCTGGGCAATAGGGATACAATTACAATATCTCAATCATTATGGATGGATGGATGGATGGCACTTTGCATTCCCAGATCCAAATAAGTATACCATTATGGAGTGCTGGGAGTGTAAGCCTAAGCTGTACATGGCAACTCAGGGCCCGGAGGGCTTTGTTCTCCTATACACAAATACGCAGAGGAGTATGGAGTGGTGGGAGCACAAGGCTTTAATGATCCTGCACTCCTTCAGGGAACTAAGGATATAATTGTAGTCTCTCAAAAATTATGGATAGTTGGGTACACAGGGCCAGGAGGGCCCTGCACTCCTACGAGCAAATAAGCCTTCAATTATACTTTCTTAAAAAGTTAGGAAATTCTCTGCAGTAAACATCATTAATGCACCATTAGGGTTCCAGTGTCAAAAGCACAGAAATGACATCTTAGGGTTCCCAACCATGAGAGCTCCCCACCCTTGGTTTCCAACCCTAAGAACCCAACAACACCCTGTATGCAGGAACAGGCATGGGGTTGCAAACCCTAATGCTCCCCCCCATTCTCTTATACTGTACCCATCTTAGCTTACTTACTTATGGAATGGGGTGAGTATTAGGGTTCACAACCCCAAGGTCCCCCCCTCACCTGTTCCTGCATGGAGGGGTTGGGTGGGTTCTTTGGGTTGAATAACAAGGGTGGGAGTGGGATCATAGTGTCAGGAACCCTTAGATGGCATTTCCCTACTTTTTACACTGTAACCCTAATGGTCCATTACTGAAGTTTTTTGCAGAGAATTTCCTTACTTTTTGAGAAACTATAATCATAGCGAACCCTAATGGTGCATTAACAAAGTTTTTTTTTCAGAGAATATACAATATACATACATAAAATTACATATACAATGGGAACCACTTACCAGCTTTGGTATGAGACTAGAACTTATATGGAACAAAGCTTCACAGAACTGCCATAAGCCTTCTGCTCTGAATGAGTGTTACAGTGCAGTGGTGACAAATGCAAGATAACAACAGTTAAAGGGGTAAGGGACCAGGAGATAATACTGGCATCTGTGGATATCAGCTACTCAGTCATACAGAACATTTAGTAAAAGAAAATGAAAACTACTTTTCTCATATTGATGCATACATGGTGAAAGCCATGAATGTGAAAAAGAACAAAATATTTGGCCTGAGCTGTAGGAGATTAGCATTCTGTAAAAACTAAATTCATAATAGTCAGAGAAATAGACAATCAGTGGGAATGCTAGAATCTGCAGTTTAACGTGCCCCCTTTAGCCCTTCATTCAGTTCTTATTTTCCAATCATGATTGCTGTTTAGCTCTCTAGGTATTTCCCTGACACTGTGGCCTATTTTTCCTTCTGCATCAAGGGCATCTTATGTCTTGTATTTAAAGAAAAGGGATGTTTTGATATCCATGAATGCATTTTCACAGTTATGGCAGAAAGCAGATCTGGCAGGGGAACATGGTACTAATCAAAAGGGAAAACAAAAATCACTCCTCTTTGAAAGACGACAACTTTATGTGAGTTCTTATTTTATACTGTAGCTCTTAATTATATTCAGTTTGGCTCATGGGCAGTAAACATTTCAGTATGTGTCATCATTTCATTTAGCTATTTCCTGGCAAATATTAGTATAAAACTTTTATAAACACTTTACATTTTTTCCAAAAACAGCCTTTCTGAAAATGTCTGACAAAAAATATAGATGTTTCACACAATAAGCTTTATTGTTCATTCTGGAATGGTGCCATTGGAAAAGAGATAAGAATCTGATAAGTTCGTGCCAGCAGGCCCAATTCAAAGTGGTGACACATCCACTGGGAACTGTAGGTGTAGGAGGTACCTGCAATCAGCATGTCTATGCCCCCACCCCTGCAACCACTAGATCAGAGATTTTATTTTGCTCTACATGATATATCTCCATCACTAGAGCTGAACTCATCAGCCTGACCACATCACAGTTATGTCCTTTCCATTTCTCTGACTTGCCCTTCTTTCTGGGATACACACAGAGTCCCTTCTCCCCCACTGGTGTCACTTTTGATAAAAAGTGGTAACCATACACATCTGCAGTTTTTATAAATGCTCCCTTTCCTCATTGTTGCCCCCACATTTCACCTCCTTAAATACAAAAAACAAGGAGAAACTTATGTTCTATCATCCCACCCCTTTACTTTAAAAGTGAGGAACCAGATTATAGGGTTCCAATGGAGATACATGGCATTTGGGGGGCTATAGTCACATCTAATTCACATTGCACATTTACTATTTTTTCTCAGCATGTTCTTGTTAATTTTCTCTCATTGTTTGCACCCTATTATTTGGCAGCACCTAGGGGTGACTCAGTTATGCATCATCATACTGTTTCAAAGCTCCACATGTAAAACTCTGCACCATTTTCCCAAACAAAACTGTATATGAAGAAAGTTTAACCCTTCATGAAAAAAATGAGGAGCACCAGTGTAGCTGGCAGATGTGCAGTGCATCTGAGCAGCATCTGCACACAACTGTTCAGATGCAATGCATGCTGCCCTGGGACAGTGCCACTTAACATCACTACAACATACAGCATAGAAAAATATATTTTCCATTCTTTTTAGGATTCTTTGGGATACAGCCCTAGGGTACAACACATAATTTAGGCAATCTTTTCTTTAAATTTCCAGCCCTGTGATAAGGATTGGCGAGTTAGAAGTTTATTTGATATCACTTTCACCTACATGTAGATTTAAACACTCAGTTAAATAAATTTACACTTACACTTGGAGTTTAATTGTGTACAGCCCAGTGAACAGCTGACAGGTACATGTTGCAGCCCTGCCGGCATAGCATTCCATGAATAGAATTCCAGTTGGGGTGCAAGTTCTGTGCTCTTAGTGATGATTCAAATTCCAGGTTCAAGGCACTATCATCCAATGAGATGCACAAGGAGATCAAAGGCAGAATGTGTCATGCAGTGGAAAGATAGAAAGGTGTTGGATCTCATGAGACATGTGTGCACTTACAGTATGCAGCACATTCTTGGATGGTTGAGTTTAGTAGTGTAGTTACAGAGAATAGTGTTTCTCTCCCAGTTTCTCATTTTTGCTTTTGACATCTAGCCAGGCATCAAGTGCATACCGAATGCACAACATGCCCTGTTACCTTGATTACGCCCTCCTTAACAGTAAAAATTAGGGATGGGTGGGTACTGAAATACCCTAATAACCAAGACAACCTGCGGATACCCCAAAATTACCTCAAAAAAATCTAGATGAAAACAGAGTAGTCAGGTCAGGTCAGGTAGTCACTAACTGACCCATTCTACTACCTGATTATTTGGCCCTGATCATAACAAAAATCATGTAAAGACTGTTCTTTTGGGGCTATTGCACTATCTGATAGGTGCCCCGATCCATTATACCCAAGAGGTGTAGCTGCTCTTAACGAGGCTGCTTCTGTTTCCAAAAATTATACCCATGGCAGGCATTGCTGAGGTAGATACAAGAGGGGCAGCTGCTCTGAGTGATCCTGCTGCTGTTTCAAAAAATTATACCCATGATGTGCATTGCTGGTTAAGTATGAGAGGCAAGGGATCTCTTAGCAAGCCTGTTGCTCTGTCTAAAAATGATACCCATGGTTGGCATTGATCAAACTTACATAATAAAAACTGATGACTGACAAAAGAAAACTAAGAGTAGTACTAGTGTGGCACATGTGTCTGGCATGGTGGCAGTGGTGATGGTTCCTTTTGTTTCGAACACAACCTAGGCATCATATTCAGTATCACTGTCTGCAGGCTGTTGTTCATTTTCAGGGTCAGACTCACATAAATCAGTGTTTGTGGCAACTGGGAAATTGTCAGCATTCATTTTGATAAATGAAAGCTGTTGCACATTTGCAGGACTTAGCAGTATTCTGTAGTCAGTGATTATTGCTCCAACTGCACTAAATATGTGTTCTGAATATATACTTGAAGGTGAATAACTGAGTACATTATTGCAAGATTTGCTAAATCTAGCCATATTGTTCTCTTTTGTTTCCAATACAATAATATATCCTCTTCAAGAGCAATCATGGTATGGTCTACAAAGTACTCCAAGATCATTGTGCTTCATGAGACGATTACCAGCCTGGCAGATGAACCTGCTGCATTCTCTTTCCAGGATACCTGTCCATGTTGTTGCGAGTGACTCAGAAGTGATTTGTCTTTTTGACCCTGAACATAGGATACCCAAGAAGTAGCTGTACGTGTCCTTTCCCTCACTGATGACATTGCTGACTATGAAGAATTGATAGATGTGCTATTGTCTGCACCAGAGGCGCACTGTGATGGTTTGGCAGGATTTGACTACTGTACATCAGTTAGTGGTGCTTGTAGGGCAATGTCACATTTGATTAGCAGAAGCTCTCTCCAATACTCAATGTCCTTCCCAGCAGGAGTGATGGCTTCAGTGTTCCACTTGAAAAGGGGATCTAGCAATGTAGCCAACACATACTGTAGGTGTCATTCTTAAACATGGCATTTATATTCTGATCACTCAACAGACTGAGACTCAAGTCATATGCCAGCATATCAGCAGTGGTGACACATTCTGACTGAATGTCTTTTTTTTATGTCTTCAAGGAAAATGTGAAGAAATATGATTTGAGGATGGATTTTACTCAGAGTTGCACTGTCTGCACTGACATCACATATGGCAGCCTCAAATGGCTCCAGTAGGGTGACCAAAGATTCCAGCAGAGTCCAGTTGCTGGAAATCAACATGATGTCAACTTTACCTCTTTAATTCTGCATGGAGTAGTCATGTACAGCTTTTTTCTGTTAAGGAAGCTTTTCCATCATGTAAAATGTTGAATTCCATTGGGTTGGGACTTGCTACTTTAATGTATGCAAGGCTAAGTTTTTTATTTACTTATTGAAAGAATTGGAATTACAGCCTTTTAGCTAAAAGCTCCTATGCAAGGATCCTCATCATACAAAGCAAGAGGGAGACAAATACAAGTAGAGTGGGAGACAGTAGCAGCAAGGAGGTATTGTCAAGTGAAAAGCAAATTAGTACATAAAAGTATACCATATTACTGAATAATGACTGCATTAGCATCGCAAAATACATGTTGCATCACAGAATACATGTTGAAGGTACCTAGTACAGGAGGAAGCAGTCTCAAGGCAGAGTAGTACTAGAGTCCACGTCAGTACAATTTTAAGAACTCACCGATAGCAGCTAGATAGCATTGTCAATATCCTAGAGAGTACAGTTGAGGAAGACTGGGGGGGGGGGAATAGGCTAGACTAGTAGGGTGAGGGGAAACAGCAATAGGAAGTATGCTAAACTAGTAGGTAGAGATAGTCACAAACCAGAAAGCAGGTGGGAGCTTAGTGGGAGGGAAGGTTGTGGGAGAGGGAGGATAGATTATTTCTTTTTTAGAAATTGGAATGACTAAAACGCCTATGAGCTAAAGCTCACTTATAGAGGGTCCACATCAAAAGGGAGGGGTAATAAGGGGAAAAACAGTAGCAGCCAGCAGGGACTGTCAGTGGCACATCAAATAGCATATATAAATAAGAATCATATCAGGGTATTTGTAGAGGTCCATCAGGTGCAGGATTAGACTCATCTGAAAGCCACTGAAAGCCTTGTCAGGGTATACAGGTGGTAAGGGAGGGAAGTAGGCTAGGGGAGTAACAGGAGGTGTCAGAAGTAGACTCTACAATGTGTTGTGGGTGAGGCACTAGGGAGGTTGAGGGGAAAGTTGTTTGACTCTGTGGCTGTTTCTGGATTTTCTTTTTGTATTCTTTTATTATTCGTTTCATACATAACCGATGCAGTACACAGCTGATTGGTACAATATCATCCTTGCAAGGTTACAATTACAAGAATTTTCATATTGAGTCAGAGTCCCAGTAGAATCCATGAATTAGAGTACAGCAAGTGTTCCTGAGTTCTTTATAGAAAAACAACAAAGTCATAGACTGCTGTTAATTTGTACAACTGTGTCATAAATAAAAATAGGTTAGATAAGAAGAAAAAGAAGAGGGACAGACAACAAACAAGAACAATGAGCATAACTGTCAGTTACTTTTACTTCTACTAACAGGTACTTCAGGTGAGACAGGGTACCATAAAGCAATTAATCTTATCTAGACATATAACAGTAACATTTAATATTAAGATTTAATAAAACAAAATAAAATATGCAGCCAAATATCTGTTGAGGGGTATCAATCTGGCCTTCACCAGTAATCCAATTTAGAGAGAAGATGGTAATTAGAGTTGTTCCACTCCATCCGAGACTATCAAAGACTATTTATTCAACTCCCATCTGATCCATCAGTTTGGATATGCTGCTGTTCTACTTTGTAAATTGTGTGTTAATTGCTCAAACTTTTGTATACAACTTATAATGTTCTGCCACTCAGACGTAGTCGGAAGGTCTGGGAGTAGCCATTTCTTAGTAATAGATGTGTAGTCTGCAGCTAGGCATATGGACCAGAGGTATCCGGAGTCCTTATCTCTAAGGGTTTTAGGGGGTATACCCAGTAGGAGATTTTTAGGAGTTAGAAGGTTCTGTTTACTAAAGATATTTCCAATCTGGTGGGAAATCGACTGCCAGAATGGGATAATATTTGGGAAGAAAAGAAAAACATGGGCATGTGAGGCATCATTAGTTCCACACTGCCTCCAGCATCTTGAAGACGTGATCGGGTTACGTTTGGGTAAAAATTGATGGACAAGAAAGCACCTTGTATCTACCTTCCAGACATACTCCTTCCAGCTTGGAGACAAAGTGGCAGACTAGGTTGAGTGCCAAATTTTAGGCGAAACCAATTGCAAAAGTGGGCAGCCCAAATCTCGTTCCCATCTATGTTTTAATAAGTCTGTGACATGCAGCTGATGGAAAATCAGGAATTTATATAGTAAAGAGATGGCATGGTCACTTTTAGTTGCTGTCCATATTTGAATAAAGGGACTATTGTCCTCATTTACTAATGATCGGGTAGATTGCAATTTAAGCTGAGCATTTATGTAGTCCTTGACCAAGGTAATACATGTAATCTTTTGGACCCCAACTAAATTTAATTTGTGCTTCTGAGAAAGAGAGCACTGTTGTATGGCACAGTATCTGCCATGGTGCTACAAAACCTCAGGTGGCCTGGGAAGGGTACCAGTGATGTTCTTGCACTGGGAAGAAAGCTGGGTTTGTAGTATACCAAGAGTATTTCCAAGTGTTCCTCCAGCCCTCAAGGATTGGGCCCATACTGTCAGAAAGCAGTTCTTGGAGCTGTCTAATTCAGGATGGGACAAAAAGGGCAGCTGCTGGAGTGGGTATCAGGGGTCTGTTAACATCTATTTGTTTCCAATGTGCTGTATATTGGTTCTTCCCCCAGAGAAGGCCAGTTGCATTTGTGAGGCATTCCAATAACAATGTAAGTTAGGGAATGCTATTCCTCTGTGGGTTTTAGGTAGCATTAGGAGCTGGGACTTAAGTCTAAGTTTTCTAACCTGCCACAGAAAATCAAGAAAGGTACACTGCCATCTGTTAAGATGTTGTGCAGGGACTGCACAGGGCACGCATTGGAAAAGGTATAGTAACCTAGGTAGGCCATTCATTTTGAGGGCTTGGTTTCTGGTATAAAAGGATAAAGGTAACACACTCTATCTCTTAATATCTGTTTTAAGAGTTTTCATTAATGAATCATAGTGCAGGTGAAAGAGGGAGTTCAAGTCAATTGGGATCTGGACACCAAGATATTTAATTGTTGGGGTGTCCCATTTAAATTGAAAATTCTCTCTAATCCACTGTGTGGAAAGATAATTAAAGGCTAAAAGTTGTATTCTTTTTGGTGTTTAAGGAGTATCCTGCAAGATAGGAAAATAATTTGAGTTGTTGAACAGGTGGGGAAGGGAAGTGTCTGGATTAATAAGGTATACTAAGACGTCATCTGCAAATAAAGATATGTTATGTTCTGTGTCAACCAGTTTTATTCCAGGGATGTATGGGTCTTGTCTAATTAGGTATGCAAGTGGTTCAATACAGAAGGCAAACAACAAGGGGGAAATAGGGCATCCCTGCCTGGTTCCTCTATGGAGGGTGAATTTTTGAGGCAAGTGCCACTAGATCGAATATATCCTTGAGGGTTATGGTAGAATTTGAAAATAACATTATTAAATTGGGCTGGGAATTGGAAAACTGTTAGAACTTCTTTTAAAAAGAATGAAGAAATCATGTCAAATGCTTTTTCAGCATCTAAACTAAGGAGGAGGATGGAGATTTTATGTTTTTGAATATGTTCAATCAGGTAAATACTCTGCCTGATATTATCTTGTGCTTGGCATCCTTGTATACATTCAGATTGATCTTGATGAATTAGGCAGTGGGCTAAGTGTGTGAGTCTGCGGGCTAGGATATATGCTATGATTTTATAATCTGTATTAAGGATAGATATAGGGTGGTAGGAACAAGACAGGGAGGGATCTTTACTGTTTTTTGGGATTACTGAAATGATTGCATATTGCCAGGATGGGGGGATGGGGCTTTTAGGGAGGACTATGTTAGTAAACAGTCTGTGCAGGAGAGGAGAAGTGTCCTGTTGCAAAGTTTTATAGAATTCCCCTGGTAGACCATCAATTTCAGGGCATTTGTTTGTTTTAAGGTTACCTGTTTCAGACTGTAGCTCCTGAACTGCGATTGGGGCTAGCAATTTTTCTGCAAAGGATCTGGAAAGACTGGGAAGGTTTAAAGTCTTTAAAAAGGAACACATTTGATTGGGGGGGTTGTAGTTGGAGGGCCACATATAAGTTAGAGTAATATTGAACAAATATGTTAGATATTGCAGCTTCAGAATGTTGGGGAGAGTCTTTGATGGTGGGAGGGTCTCAGGGTGGATATCAAGGCCTTAGCTTGTTGTATCCTCATGTGCCCCATTAGCAATTTCAAGGAATGGGGTCCTCCTTTGTAATATTTTTGTCTGAGGAATAGTAATTTCTGTTCCACATAATAATCTAAAAGGGAATTAAGGTCCTGCTTCAAAATCTTTAGTTGTTTAGTCACCTCCACTGTGACTTTTATATTCTGTTGCTCTTCTAGGTCTTTTATTTGAGATACCAATGAATTTCTTTTCTGTTCCCTTATTATTTTTTTTTTCTTAGCTGCAATAGCAAAACATTTACTTCTGCAAATAGCTTTGATTGTGTCCCACAGTGTGGAGATGTCTACACCCGATTGGTCATTATCTAGTATAGCCTGTTGGACTGGATCTTTAATTTCCTGAACTATGTCTTTATCCTGAAGGAGGGATATATTCAGTCTCCACACTGTGGTTTTTCAAAACTGATCATTTCTGAATTGAAGGAACAATGAAGCATGGTCCAAAAGTACAAAGTCTCCTTGCCATGCCCTCTGGGTCTTATGAGCATACTCTTGGGACACTAGAAGGTAGTCAGTCGTCGAGTAGCTCTGGTGGGCTTGGAAAAAAAAGTGTGATGGGTGCTCAAACCATTGATATACCTCCATGTGTCTGTAAGGCCTAAGTCTTTAAGCAATTTGGTTAATTTTCTAGCTTTTTTAGTTAGTTTATGTTGCAAACATTTATAATCATACGCCTGGATAAGATTCAAATTGAAATCCCCCCACAAACAATTGGATCCTCTGCCCGCTACGTCAGTAATAGGAGGAAGGACCTATACATGGGAAAATCAGAGTTAGGGGGAAATATACTGGTGTAATGGTAATAGGTTTCCTTTTCAATTGCCCCTTGACTAGCACATATCAACCCTCCTTGTCAATTATTTGACCAGTTGCCTGAAAAGGAATCCTTGGTAGAATTAAAATAACAGTGCCTTCTCTGGCCTCTTTTATAGGAGGAAGTATACACTTGACTAAATCCCAAATGCTTGACTTTTCAGTGCTCTGGGCTTGAAAGATGCATTTCCTGGAGCATTATGATATCAGCCCCAGCCAATTTTAAAGAAGACAGAACCTTCGAGTGCTTAATAAGATTTGACAGTCCATTGACATTATAGGTACAAAATGTGTAACTCATTTTGACTGTAACTTGGTTGATATAGCTGAAAATCCCTCTAGCCTCCTACAGATATTTGTCATACAACCTAAGCATTGCTGCTTAATTTCAACTTCATATGTAAAAATAAAAGACTTAGGTACCCCACAAAAAAATCACACTGTATAGATAAGCTGACATTAACAGATATGAACTAGGTGGTGCCAACCGGGCACTGAACTTTGAAACATGAACAAGCTTCTAAGGAGGAGGTCTACTTTAAAAAGTGACCTCTGTACCCACCCTGGTGTTAATTTTGGTGAGCAAAAGAGGGTAGGACTTCTCCTGGTCGGGAGGATCTCTTTCTGGGTCAGAGTAGTACTGGACCCAAGGAACATAGTGACGTATGTCATTAAGCCTGGTCTGCTTACGTAAAATAGGTCAGGATGTAAATTAGAGGGTATTCATTACTAATATTGGGAGGGGGAGGTATCTAATTAAGCAGATAGGACAATACTGTAATATGGACCCTTTACCAACATTGCTGGAGCCCCATCTCTCTCATAAACAAAACCCTCATTTAAACCTAACATTCTTAAGGTTGCAAACATTATCATCAAAAGTTAAGTCCCAAGAATAGAAAAAAGACAATTTGAAGTTGTCCAGTAGGCCAGAGATGCTTAATGTCCTTGCAGTATCTTGACAATATCGGCTTAACATGCGTGGACGTAGGCGACAAGGCACTACGGCCCATCAGGAGTGAGCCTGGGAAGGAGGGTAGATTCTCTCAGGTCTTATTCTCAGTTACTCACTGCACACCACCTGAGAGGCAAGGATCTAGTGGAGCAGACAAACAGTCAGCCTTCCATTTGAAGAAGACCCTGATCAGACACTCCAGGGAGCTTTTAAGTAAGTACTGAAAATATATGATGGTATCTGAACTCGTAGACATGGTTGGGTGCCTGTTTCTCTTAGTGGGACCATCTGCCATGCTCACGCCTCATCTCTGCATTTCTGGCCCACTGCAGATGGTTGGTCTGGAATTTCAATGCCCTTCTTTAGTGTGGCCTGCCGTGCCACTTGGGGAGTGTTGTAAAGCTCTGTACCCTCTTTCCAAAAGACCCGAAGCCTTGAGGGATATGGTGTTTGGATTCAGAGATTTTGAGCATGAAGGGCTTTAATCAAGAGGCCAAATTCCTGTTGCTGCATTTGGATGTTGGGGACAATCATGATCAAAATAGAGTCAATAGTCTAGATATTTGACCTCTGTTGCCAGGCTCTCTTAAGGATATCCTCATTGGTCTTGAAGCTATGAAATTTTATGATCACTGACCATGGTCTGGATATCGAATCTTTGGGTTTGGGAATAGGGGCACAATGCACTCTCTCAATTTGTAATTTATAGATTTGTGGTAAATTTAAAACATCCCGGAGCATATCTGTGAGGAAATCCATCATGTCACCCTCCTCCGCTCCCTATCTCAGACCATACAGGTAAAGATTATCTCTCTGTGTTCTGCTCTCTAGATCAAGGTATTTCTGTTATGTGGTAATTGTATGCAAACAAAGAGCAGAGGCTGTCTGACTGATACGTTGCAGTCCATCCTCTGTAGTAGCAATTCAGTCCTCAGCCTCTTGTAAACGGTTTTTGACCAAGGAAAGTTTCTGGTTTAGCTGTTTGAATTCAGACTTATTTTCAGCTCTCATATTCTTCAGTTCTCTCATCAGGGACTCGAACCTGGACCTAGACAGTTGTTCTATTTCCTCATCGGTATCATAGGTCGGGGCTGCATTGTTATGGCACGAGGCAGCCAGGCCTCATGTTGGAGAGTTTTATCTGGAACCATGATTTTCTTTTTCTCACCGTGCCTGAGTTGAATAATTTCTGGACCCTCTATCTTTCTGCAATCCTCTAGATGACATTTCCAGCAATGTAGGTAGTTTTTAAAGTATTTTAGGAGGATTAATCAGCAGATCAGGTTGGAGCGACTCGCTGAGCTACTTAACGGAGCCATTACGGAAGTGTGCTTCAGGATTTTCTGAGCTTTTACAGAGTGGCTGAAGTTCCCACATATTTTCCGAGAAAGACTTAATAGGTTTTCAACATTTCTGTTTTCATCTAAGAAACCATGGATGTGAAGATTTAAAAAATGTGCAAAACAACAAATGTGTTGGTAGTTGCTATCTCTAACAGCCTTAATTATGTTGGCACCATTGTGCGATACAGTGAACACTGGATATAAGGAATACAGAGTAAGCCATTTCAGGAATTGAATTAGCAGATTCTGAAAAATATTCACAGCAATGTGGTTTTCTTCAAAAGCGGTGACACATAATACAGGAAAACAGAAAGTTTCACAGTGCTCACCAGTTGGGGCAGGGTGCAGACTCAGAGCTAGGCATGCTCTGCAACAAACACAAAAACCAATAGAGGTGCACTCCAAAAATTAGAACCAACAAAGAGATTCCTTGAGAAGTTGATAGATTTCAAAGTTCAAAAGAGGCCTCCTGATGAAACTCATACGAGAGAACCACGAGGTTGCTGGGTAAAGGTCATATCTAGCTGCCATTTGCCTCTCACAGTGAACCTGTTTATGTGAGCAATTTGTTGCTACAATAAACTTTGAAATATATTGACAACTCAAGGAATCACTTTGTTGGTTCTAACTTCTGGAGTGCACCTCTGTTGGTTTTTCTGTGTGTGTCACATAATATAGTATAACAGTCATGTAGACAATTGTTTGGATGCTGGTCCATATATCTGTGATTATTTGGACCTGCTTCAGCTCAGAGAATTTAAAAAGTTTAGTGACTGCACTACATACCAAGTCATGCAACTGTGGAATAGCATTCTTTGAGAAATATGTTTGATAAGGAAAGGTGTACCATGGTTCAATCCATTTCATGAACTTGAGGAAACATTTCTTGGCAACAAAAGCAAAAGTAAAAAGGAACTGACAATCTGCCAACAGCTCTGCAGTGGCTCTATTTAACAGCTGGCATGTTGGATGCTTGTGGGTAAATTTTGATGTCCTCACAACACTTTCTTTTAATGATAGTTGATAGAGTGATGAGATATTTTTAATTTGGGAAGGGGGAAATGTGTTATTCATACCCTTTTCACGTGGAGTACTACTGCGTGATTTTGCAGTTCTTGATGGGGTCAGAAGAAAACAATCTATGTTTGTCTTGGAAAAGTGCAAGGATACAGCAAGTGATGCAATGTCAGTTCCTGCTTCCAGTTCATTGCCACTTTGGGCAACAACACTACTACCTCCACTACCACCCATACCAACCACACTGTCCCTCGCCCTGCCCCACTCAGTTGGGTGTTTTGCCTTTGCATATTGTATCATTTCTGATGTTCCAAAATGTCCCACTTTGCCACCATGATTGACACTCTTTTTGCACAGACTGCATACTGCTCGAAGTTGTCTGCAGGGTCAATCTAAAATAAATTCCACACTGAAAGATTTAACCTCTATGCTTTGTACTACAGTACCTGACACTATTTCTTGTACAGTAAATAGACCTGGGGAAACTCCTATACTGCCCTTTCCTTGTTCACATGAAGTTTTCCCATTCATGGTCATCTTATTATTACAATTAGTGTGTGATTTATTTTCTGCACTTGGATCTCATGCCCTACAGTGGCATCATCTCCAACCCCCTCATCAAAACATAAAAACTAGTACCGATCTCATTGCCACAAGATTCAGAAGAACTGGAAATGCCATCATCTTCAGATGGGCCATAGCCTGGGCTATCTCATTCCCCATCCCAAATATCACCACCATCTTTATCAGCATTAATTGCCTCGGCATCTGAGGTTATATTTAAGAAGGATGCCTCCCCCTCCTTTCATGCTGCTTCAGCAGGTGGAAGTCTCCTGGCACATGTGGTAAAACATTCAGTACCTCTATTAGTAACTC
The DNA here is from genome assembly GCA_016271365.2 of Neoceratodus forsteri. Classification (NCBI taxonomy): domain Eukaryota; kingdom Metazoa; phylum Chordata; order Ceratodontiformes; family Ceratodontidae; genus Neoceratodus; species Neoceratodus forsteri. The sequence continues at coordinate 997,935,641 of CM057454.1, read as the reverse complement.
CTCAGTACTTTCTGAAACTCTACTATCATTTCATTGGTAACATGCTTTTTTGGTTCAGGAAGACATTTAGTGCCATTCCTGGTGATGTTATTGTTATTACTGTCACTATGTTCTTCATTAGTGCTATGATTCATATTGTCCATATTACTTTTAATTACAACGTGCACCAGCACTGTACTTCCTTTTAGTAGACTTAGTCTGGGACATATTAGACATAGTAGACACAGCCGTGGCTTTTGCTATATCACAGAGAGATGTAACATACAGCGTAGCTATGACAGGGCTCAGTGCACCTAACAGGCTAACAGACAGTGTAATACAGCCTCAATGACATTCGCTATATTGCAGAAAGACACAGAGTTGCTGTCACAGACAGGGCTCAGGTACCTAATGGACAATGTGTAATACAGCCTAAATGACTTTCACTATGCTGCAGAGAGACACAGAGTATCTATGTCACAGACAGAGCTTGGGGCACCAAACAGACAGTGTGTAACACATCCTAAATTACTTTCACTATGCTGCAAAGAGACACAGAGTACCTATGTGACAGACAGCGCTCAGGGCACCTAACAGACAATGTGTAATACAGCCTAAATGGCTTTCGCTATACTGCAGAGAGACACAGAATAGCTATATTACAGACAGGGCTTGGGACACCTAACAGTGTGTAGTATAGCCTAAATGACTTTCACAATACTACAGAGAGACACAGAGTACTAACTATGTCATAGACAGGGCTCAGGACACCTACAGACTGTGTGTGCATGTGTGTGTGTGTGTGTGTGTGTGTGTGTGTGTGTGTGTGTGTGTGTGTGTGTGTGTTGTGTGTGTGTGTATACAGCCTAAATGGCTTTCATTATACTGCAGAGACACACAGAGCAGCTATATCACAAATAGGACTCAGGGCACCAACAGCAGACAGTGTGTAATACAGCCTAAATGGCTTCACTATACTTCAGAGAGACACAGCGTAAATGTCATAAACAAGGCTAGGGCACCTACAGACAGTGTGTGTTTGTGTGTGTACTGTATACAGCCTAAATAGCTTTTACTATACTGCAGAGACACAGAGTAGCTACATCACAAACAGGGCTCAGGGCACCAGCAACAGACAGTGTGTAATAGAGCCTAAATGGCTTCACTGTACTGCAGAAAGACACAGTGTATACATCACAGAAAGGGCTCAGGGCACCTAAAAACAGCTTGTATACAACCTAAATAGTATTTACACCCTGCTGCCAGCAGCAACAAGCACCTTCACCCCTTTTTCCTTCTCTCCTGAGTGCCACTGAACTTGATGACCCCCATCTGATTAGCCCCCCCTTTCTTCAGTCCCCAACCCTTGCTCCCCCTTCCTTCCTGGAGAAAAGTTGTGCTTTAACTTTTTTTTTCAGTTTTTGCTGCTTTTTGCCATGATTGCAGTGAGTGCTGAATCTTGCTCCCTCTCCCACCAAGCTCCAGAGCTAGTCTGCATGCTCACACAGAACACAGGGAGCTCAGAAACCAGCACTGATAAATCAGATTGTCAGGCTGGTGTCATGTGCTCCTGTTTGCTGTGAAGACCCCACAGACTGCCTGTAATGCCCGATTAGAGACCGGGAAGAGTCCCAGAACCCCACAGACTGTTTGAAAAATGTATTTTCTTTTATTTATCCATTATTCACCAAGTTACCCATGTCCACAGTACCTGACCTGCGCAGTACACTACTAGATCAGGTAGAGTGGTAAATTACCAGAATTGCCCTATCTTACCAAAAAACACCGATAACTGACCTACCCAGTCCTGCTACCAGACAGGTAGCCCATCCCTAGTAAAAATGCTGATTTGTCCACCCAGTTTGCCCCAAAAGACAGCCATATATATCTATATATGTATATTTAAGCAATAGTACATGAGAGGGTGTGGGTTGTGCTGGGATAACCTCACACCTGGGTGGTAGGGCATGAGGCTACAGGCCGAGTGTGTCCAATATCCCAGAAGTGAGGTTATCTCAGCACAACCCACACCCTGGAGTGCATTATTGCTATTATACAATGGCTCATTGTTATACAAAATAAAAAAAAAATGTTTTTAGTAGATTTTTAGTGTAGCAATATATATTTGTTTCTTAAGAGAAAAGAAAAAACTGATCCAAATGCTCATCCAAATCAATACAATGAGGTTGTGCTGGGATAACCTCACTGAGCCAGGGACATACTGACCAATCAGAGCCCAGGAAATGTTCTTGTGATTGTATAATGATAGATAGATGGATAGATAGATAGATAGATAGATAGATAGATAGATAGATAGAGATAGATAGATAGAGAGAGAGACAGACAGACAGAACATGCAGAGCTACTCATCAGTAATATGCCTGTTTCAAACTACTTTTTTCCTTGATTTTGCAGACATGGATATGTACTTAACTGTTTAAACAGATGCCAGCACCAGGCTTCTTGCTTTGCCTGGTCCTCCATGATGGATTCCCTCAGGGGTCAAGGCAGGTCTGCCTTTGGTCCACAAGTGAGCAAGGTGGTAAAATTCATATTGGCAGGGGTCATATTATTTTATTGCACTATCTGGGTTTTCCTCTTTTTACATTTGCCCACTCCTCAGGATGCCAGCAGCAAGGATGTCAAGTGCAGATGAAAATGTAGAAGTGGGTGGCACTTCACACCAGCCAGTATCTTCCCCCCAGTAATCACTCTGACTGCACTTACATGTGTGGTTACTTAGGTGTCAGTATAGGATGGGAGAATGCCCTCGCAGAAAGAGATTGCCCTGATAAGCTCAGTCTTCCTGCCTACAGCTTACTATCAAGGACATTTTAATTAAAAATGCCATGCTCCTCATTAAGTTTAAGATGAAAGGGATAGAAAGGTGTTGGATTGAACGTTGAATGCAACAAATCTCAGACCCTTTTTAGTGGCATGGAAGCTACATCATTTGTACTAGTAGTCTACATCTACTTAGGGAATAAATGTCCAAAACTGTTGTTCTTAGCCGAAGAAGAGTGCAAAGTGTGATGTTCCACAATGTGAAATATCACAAAATTGTGTGGGACATATATTATAGTTTATTTTGTAGCAAAGTCTGGCAATTGCATAAAAGAAAAATTCATCAATTTTTGTTTTCAACAAAAAAATAATTCTTCAAGACCTTACTTTAATCCAGTGTAAGTTCAGTAAATGTCTGGAGAAAAGTTACTACAGATTTATTTTATGGTAACTATATTCAGCTATTGAAGGACTTTGAAGTTTTCTTGAGGAATGTCTACAGTGTTCTAATTTCTTCAAATTGTGAACTTAATGGGACTTTTAAACCACCTAGTCAAAAAAACTGGGAAAATAAAGTATAACAATGTTGCAAAGTTTTAGTTTCTAATACTCATTTTATGATTTAGAAACTGCCCAACCACCAAAAAAAAAATATTCATTTGAATTTGGCCCTGTGTACTTCTGCAAACTCATGGGCCTCATTTGGCTGCTTATGTACAAATACCTTTGAATAGAGCAATGCTTGCCCACTCTACATCTAAATTTAGCCCTATGCATTATCTGGGAGATAGTGACCACAGAACAGTCAGGTTGACTATTAGGACAGGGATGGAAGCAAGTCGTACCACCACCAGGGTAATGGACTTCTGGAGGGCAGATTTTCAGAAAATGATGGGAATTGTCAGGTGGGAGATGGAATGGAAGGAGAATCTGGAGGACATTGGGAAACTGTAGGAGGCAATAAAAGGGGGAATCTTGAGGGCAACAGAGCAGTGCATTATGGAGGTGAGCAAGAAAAAATGTGGAAGAAAGCTGCTTTGGTTCACCAAAGAGGTGGCGGGGGCAATAAGGGAAAAAAGAAAACTTTCAGGTTATACAAAGCAAGGAAGGTAGGAAAGGGAAGTATATAGGGAAAAGCTTCAGGTGGCAGGGCAAATAGTCAGGAGGGCAAAGTCATACACAGAAGAAAAAATAGCGAGGGAGGCTAGGAGGGTTGATAAAACATTTTTAAGGTACATCAGCAAAAGAAGAAAATACAACAGGGTATAATGAAGCTAAGAGCTGGGGGCTGTGATCGAGATGGATGAAGATAAAGTGGATATGTTAAACAGATACTTTAGCTCAGTATTCACAATCAAGGAGGAGGGAAGGGGACCAGAGCTAAGAGATAAGGGAATGGAGAGCAGAGAGTTAGACGCAAGTCTTTTTATGGAAGGTAGGGTATTGGAAGAACTAGGTAAATTAAGGGTGGACAAGGCAATGGGGCCTGATACACTACATTCCAGGGTTCTGAAGGAGATGAAGGAGGAGCTTGAGGCACCACTCACAAAGTTGTTTAATCAATCTTTTGGACAAGGGGAAAGTCCAAGGGGATTGGAAAAAGGAAGACGTGGTGACATTGCACACGAATGGAGGGAGGGAGAATCCAGGAAACTATTGTCTGGTCAGTCTTATGTCTGCTGTGAGTAACCTGATGGAGACATTGATAAAGGAAAGATTAGTACACTGTCTGGAGGACGGAGGGCTCTTGAATGACAGCCAGCATGGGTTTACAGGAGGAAGATCATGCCAGATGAACCTGATCAAATTCTTTGATGAGTTGACAGAGGTATGTGATCAGGGAGGGGTGGTGGACGTGGCCTAGCTGGACTTAAGTAAGACATTTGACACTGTCCCTTACATGAGGCTGGGGAAAAAGCTGGGCAACTTAGGGGTACAGTGAAAATTAACAAATTGGGTGGAAAACTATCTAGAAGGCAGAACTTAAAGGGTGGTTGTCAATGGGGCTTTCTCCAGGGAGAAGAAAGTGACAAATGAGGTGCCCCAGGGGTCAGTTTTGGGCCCAATACAGTTTAACATCTACAGTGGGGATATAAAGGAGGGTCTACATGGGAAGGTGTGTCTATTTGCAGATGACACAAAGATCTGTAATAGAGTGGATACACTGGGGGTGTGTGTGGAGAAAATGAGGGAGGTTCTAGGTAAGCTGGAGGAGAGGTCAGGAAGCTGGCAATTGTGCTTTAATGCAAAGAAGTGCAAGATAATACACATAGAGTGCAAAAATCCAAAGGAAAGCTACACATTGGGGGAGAGGAGCTTGATGCAACAAAGCAGGAAAGGGATGTGGGGATTATCATTTCAGATAACCTAAAGGTGACAAATCAGTGCAACAAGGTGGTGGGAAAGGCAAACAGAATGCTGGCATGCACAGGGAGGGGTATCACAAGTAGGAAGAGATGGGTGATCATGCCATTGTACAGGTCCATGGTTAGGCCACACCTGGAGTATGGGGTAAAGTTCTGGAGACCACACTTGCAGGGAGACAAGGGTAGAGTGGCATGGGTCCAGAGAAGGGCTACCAAAATGGTGCAGTGCTTGCGCAAAAGAGATCATATGAAGAATGGCTTGAGGAGCTTGACCTGTTCACACTGGAAACAAGGAGTGAGAGGGGCGATGTGATAGAAACTTTTAAATATTTGAGAGGAATGAACAGGGTGAGGGAAGGGAGCATTTTCAACATTAGTGATAACACATTAACTAGGGGGCACAGCCTAAATCTGGAGGGAGACAGTTTCAAAGGAAATATGACAGGATAATACTTCACCAAGAGGATGGTGAGTCATGGGATAGACTGCCTGAGTGGGTGGTGGGAGTTAACTCAGTGGGGGATTTCAAGACGGCATGAGATACCTACATGGGATTAAATATGAAAGGTAAGGGTATAAAAGAAAGCAGGGAGTAAAGAAATTATGGCAGAGGAGCCATGGGGTGTGAAAGGACAGACTAGATGGGCCAAGTGGTCCTTTTCTGCTGACAGATTTCTGTTTCTATGTTCTATGTTTCTATTAATGGGGCAGGAATTTCACTCGAAACATGCATAACACACCCTCACAGCCCTGCACCTCCACACAGGCATGTGCCGGTCTCAATTCAAGACTGATGGCTGCCTATCTAAGCCCCCATCCCCCCGGTGTGCAGCTGAGAAACATGGCAGAGAGGTGGAGGAGTGCAGGCCAGGGGTGGGCATCCATTAGGATGCCCATCATAGTTCTCCTTTGTAGATTCTTTATGTGATGGGTCTGGGGAGCCTGGGAAAACTTGAAGTGAACCCTGATTAGACAACGGGCATATGTCTGAACAGCCACCCCCCAGCCACCCAGGTAGCTCAATGGGCTGTGGCAGTCATGTATGGAGGAGTCCCATTGCTGCCATGCCCTGCTGTCATCCTATGTGGGGCATATAGTGAATTATGGCAGGGTCCCCCCTCACTATGCATATTCAAGCCATGGGTACCCCTCCGGCACACACTTGTCATGACCCTGGCACTGCGCCATGCAGCCAACTAAGGGATGCAGTGCACTGGGCACTAGTGTGCCAATGAAGAATGCTGCAGAGAGTGTGAAAATCACCCCTGCATGACATTCAGTCATAACAATGCCTACATGCTGCCCTCACATGGCGTGTAGGCATTGGTGAATAGTCCCCATTATGGGCAGGGTAAATCAATGCATAATTGGCCAACTTTCAGAATCTGGCAATCATCTTTGTCCTACAGCCAGGTCCTTAGCCATTTAAATCATAATTGATGTTTTTCCTTTTCTGAACACTGGATAATTTCAAACTATGAAGTCTATATAGATAAAATAAAGCAAAAAACATGGCATTTGTGTAAACTGAGAAGTTAGCAATAATCGAGTTCTGTGAATTACAGTGGTGTGAAAAAGATAATGAGGAATAGTGCACTAATCTTTTAAGTCAGTAACTTCATAATTTTCAGTTATTCTGGCACAAACATTCTTTTATAGTCATTTACCCAATCAGACTAGTATTACACAGATGCAACACTATCAGTGAGGTTTTATTTCATTCCAGTTGAACAGCTGGAAGAAGCAATGCACAGGGAGATAAATGTCAGTATTTTCAAAGAAGGTCAATCTTAGATCTGCCAGACTTATCTTCAAAGCAGACTTGCATCTGCACTGTTAGACATCTAACAGCATCTGCTGATCAGATGCATTCACATCTGTAAGACTGGTTCTTGCATCAAAATAATGATGCAGGGTTATGCAGGGTTTGTAAATGGCTACCGGGTGGAGGGGTGGGATGACTGAACTGCAGCTTTTCCGATGCAGATGCAGGGTGATTGGAGTCCAACACATCTGTGCTTGACAGCCTGAAAATCCCAAATACAGTGTTTTTTTCAAGGTCAGTGAGTCAGTGGCTGATACTGAATTTACCTCCTGGTTCACATTTTATTGTTCTAACCATACAGTCTTCAACAAAAGCTCCCAATTTGTAATTAGCAGTACATTACCAGAAACCAATTTATTTAAAAGCCACAAAGAAGTTCAGACATAAGCACATACTCATATTGGGTACTATGATCAAAGCTCAAAAAAGTGCTAAATCATGCTAACTGAATGACTAGTGGTGAGTTGGACATGGAGCATGATAGTAGGGGTCAAAGTCATGAAACACTTATCAGTGCTTACGCCCATGTGTACCTCCTCCTGGGCCTTGTTCATGGCTAATTATAACATTTCTGTGTGGTTGAACACAATCTGTACTATGTTGCTCATGCCTCTTTTACTGAATAGTGCATGACCCATGACTCCAATGATATACAAATCTGCTTGTGATACATGACAGGTTAATAAGAGACACTCAGACCTGTTGATAAGTTAGCATGAATGATGTATAGCTAAGCTTATACTCCTACTGTGATTGGTATGCCCCCTGACGGGGTTCAACATTCTGCCTCTTCATCTTCTCTACCCCAGACCCAGTTATCTGGTCCCAGTACATCTATGAATGTGGGGGATAAGAAGTACAGAGTAAACATGCAAGCTCCGTAGGTAGAGAGGTATCAGAGGAGAAGATATTGTAATAATGTTACTATCAATAGTACACACCAGCATTGTGAAACTGTCCCCATAACTGTTGCTGTCATTGAGACATTCTATAACACATATTTATTTTGCTAAAAAGGGATGGGATAAATGTCATGTTTGGACTTCAAATCAATTTTTATCTTCTTTCTTGGGTCTTTGAGAATGTATTAAAACTAATTACTTACATTATGATTATTTGTTGCAGAAAAACCTTGCACCAGAAGATGTACCAAAATATTTACACACAAACACACAAAATGGAAAAAAACCTAAATTACAGCAGAAAAAAAAGATCAAATGAGATTAAACAATAAACTATCATAGGCACTAAAACAGTTATCCATATCACTACCTGGACAAGTATAGAAAACCATACTACCTTTAAATTCCTCTCAGGCACTGAACGCACTTTTGGCAGTTTTGTCTCTGAATGTTGGGCAGGCACAGAATGGCTTTTAGAATCAAAAGCACAAGACCACAAGTGCACAGGGTATGGAGAATAAGGCTGGCATATGGACCAATTTAGAGCAGAACTGCATTGCCTGAAAACCTTTTTGTGCTGCTAATCAATTGTTTTTTCTCACTTTGTTCCCCAAACAGGAAACCAGAAGTCATTCATCATAGCTGGCCATAGGAGAAACACATGGACAAGGGGAAACTCACTTAATTTTGGAAGTGGAAGATTTAAAAGAGAACCCACAAGGACTTTTTCACAGAAAAGGTGATGGACAAGTAAAACAAGCTGCTGGTGGCAGTGATACAGGCCAAATTAGTGAGCAGCTTCAAGAAAGCAAGCAGAGATGAGAAAGACACAAAGGATTATTTAGAAAGGGGGTTGCAGAAATAATGGAGGGGTGGCCATTAAGGTCAGCATAGACTAGTTACAGTAGAGAGGGTGGGCAGACTGAATGGGCTGTTGGACCTTTCTCTGCCATCATAGCCTATGTATTTATGTATACATGTTTATATTTTGAATTCATTGAAAAATAAACACACACACATACTGTATGTAACAAATGCTGGGAGGAAATATGCAAAACCAAGTTTCCATACTGGAAGTAATGACTGTAGTGGAAGGGGAATCATTTTAAAAGAAAGTTCTGACTCATGATTATCACAGCCTTCTTGGCATAAATCATTTGTTAGCAGTTCACAAGGCACACATTTTAAAGTAATTTGTGGTTTATTGCTCTGGTTATCTTATTAACCCACATTCATGGAATATCAACATATGAATTATAATGTTGATCTCTTGCAGTCCTGTAAGCTAATAATAAATGTGATTTGCCCATGTTTAACATTTTCAATATTTCATTTGAAAAGAAAAGTAAAAGCAAGTTCTGACTAAAAGAACAAACAGGAAATGCTATTTATATTTGCAGTTACAGTTTTTATTGAGGCATGTTTCAATTTACAACAACAACAACAAAACAGGATATGCATTGTAACATACTGGTACATGCCAGCATAATGATGAGCAACATGAAGGAAGGCACCATTATGTATTAACTAAAGTCCTTACTAATCATCTGAAGAAAAGAGAAAATGTTACTTTTTTAAAAATAGTCAGTAGTAGCTTTCGTTTCGGTAGCAAGTTTCTTTTCATTTTGCTGTGCATAATATTTTCCCCATAATACTATAGCTCTACATATGATATTTTGAGTAGCACTCAAACTTAAAGCTAACATACTGTATCTAGAGCTATTCCTGTTTAACATCAGCACTGTGACCACACTTATTGTGATATAAAGTGAGCAAAGGTGGACAGTGACAAATTTGACTTTGATTCTGGACCTTTTTCTTTGTGTAAACTAGGGGAATGGGTCAAAACCTTAAGCTTGCAATACGGTGCTTAGCATGCAGGTAAAGCACACTACAAATAGAGATGCATTATTAGTGTCGAGGCCAGAAATTAATATTTATTACTCTAGTTTCCTTGCAGCAGGTGGTGTTATTGGCAGTGCTGAGGACTGATGCATTTATGGTGGTCTAATGGAGTCCACAACTGTACTAGGCCACAGACTGCTGGTCTCATTAATAATTAATCAATAATACTACACCGAGAACAAAAATGCATAAGCATACAAGACAAATTAAATTTAGGGTACGCATATTGTCATCCACTGCAACCCATTTACTTAAAAAACACTGTATCACCCACTGATGCATATCCACCACAAAAGTAAGGAAATGTGGTATTAAAGTTTGCAATAGAAACATAGAAACATAGACTTTGACAGCAGATAAGGACTGCTTGACCCATCTAGTCTGCCCGTTTCCCTACCTACAGGATAGGCCGCAGATCCTAGTTAACCAACAGCCTATTTCTTCCTACCCCCCACAAGAATTGCCTTATGTCTGTCCCATGCATTCTTGAATTCTCTCACAGTTTTAGACCCCACAACCTCCTCAGGAAGGCTGTTCCATGCATCCACTACCCTCTCTGTGAAATAATACTTCCTCACATTGCCCCTGAACTGCCCTCTTCTATCTTTAAATTGTGTCCCCTTGTTCTTGCAAGTCTCTGTTTCTGAAAGATGCTACCCTCTTGGACTTTGTTGATTCCACTGAGGTACTTAAAAGTTTCTATCATGTCCTCCCTCTCCCTTCTTTCCTCAAGGGTATACATATTAAGCTCCTTTAGTCTCTCCTCATACGGCTTCTCTTACAGACCCTGCACCATTTTAGTTGCCCTCCTCTGGACTACCTCTATCCTGTCTATGTCCTTGCGAAGATGGGGTCTCAGAACTGGACACAGTACTCCAGATGGGGCCTCACCAACTGTCTGTACAGAGGGATAACAACTTCCTGTTTTCTGCTGCTGATGCTTCTCCCTATACATCCCAGTATACCCCCAGCCCTCCCTACTGCCTTCTCACATTGCTTGCTAACCTTAAGGTTATCTGATATGATTACCCCCAGGTCCCTTTCCTTTTTTGTTGTTGTTACTACCTCCCCACCCATTGTGTATTCTTCTCCTGGATTCTTGTTTCCCAGCTGCATTATTTTGCACTTCTTTGCATTGCATCCTAGCTGCCATTCTTCTGACCATTCCTCCAACCTTGTCAAGTCCCTTTTCATCCTTTCCACGCCTCCTTGTGTATAAACCCTGTTGCAGATCTTTGTGTCATCTGCAAAAAGGCATACTTTTCCTTCCAGTCCCTCTGCAATGTCACTGATGAAGACATTAAAAAGGACTGGACCCAATACTGAACCCTGCGGTACCCAACTAGTAACCCCTCTTTCTTTAGAGTGGACTCCATTTACAATTACCTTCTGTGTCCTGTTGTGCAGCCAATGTTTTACCCAGGCTACCACCCTGGGACCCACTCCCAGGCTGGTTAATTTGACTATTAATCTTTTGTGTGGGACTGTGTCAAATGCCTTGCTAAAGTCTAGGTAGGCCATGTCCACAGCCCTTCCCTGGTCTACAACTTTGGTCACCCAGTCAAAGAAATCTATTAGATTCATCTGACATGACCTTCCCGCTGTGAACCCATGCTGCCTTGGGACCTGTGCTCCACTGGCCTCTAGGTACTCAACTATTCTTTCCTTCAGAAGTGACTTCATCACTTTCCCTACCACAGAGGTCAGACTGACAGGTCTGTAGTTTCCTGCCTCTGTCTTGGTCTCACTTTTGTGAAGGAGAATCACATCCGCCTTCCTCCAGTCCTCGGGTACCACGCCATCCTCCCATGATTTATTTAAAAGAGTAGCCAGTGGTTTCACTAGTTCCTCCCTTAATTCTTTTAGAATTCTGGGGTGAATTCCATCAGGACCCATTGCTTTGTCCACCTTCAGTTTTAGGAGTTCTTGCAGAACCCTTTCTTCTGTGAAAGGACTGGGATCGACCCCCCTATCAAGAGTGCTTCTGTTAATTGGATTAGGCACTTCCCCCTCCTCTTTTGTGAATATTGAGCAGACATATTCATTCAGTATCCCTGCTTTTTCACTGTTCCCCTCTGCCCACCCACCGTTCATTCTATTCAGCCTCACTATCCCTCTCTTTGTCTTTCTACGCTCACTGATGTACCTATAAAAGGTCTTATCCCCTTTCCTAACTGAGTTGCTATCTTTTCCTCAGTTTGGACCTTTGCTATCTGACTTTCCTCCCTGCTTCCTTCTGCCTTAACTGGTACAGCTCTCTGTCCTGCTCCTTCTGTGTTTCCTTATACTTCTGGAATGCTATCTTTTCTTCCTGACTTTCACAGCCACCTCTTTTGAGAACCATAGTGGCTTTCTTTTGTTTTGATTTGTTTATTTGCTTCACAAAGGCTTGTTGCCTCTGTGATGGCAGTTTTGATGATTCCCCATTGTTACTCCACACCTCCTTCTAGCCTGTTTGCTAGTGCTTTTCTGAGGCACTCTCCCAGCTTGCCAAAGTCAGCCCTCCTAAAGTCCAGTACCCTCACTTTTGTATGGCTTTACTCTGTAGCTGAGTTTAACGTGAACCACACTGTTTGATGGTCACTTGTCCCCAGATGGCAACCAACTTCTAGATCTGAGATCCTCTCACTGCCCCCGTTTGAGAGTATGAGGTCTAAGATTGCTCCATCATGAGTGGGTTCCGAAACTAGCTGTCTAAGGCCTGCCACCTGTAGGGCATCAAGAATGGCCCTGCTTTTGGATATGGCTGCAGCAAATGTGCTCCAGTTAACATCTGGTGTATTCAGGTCTCCCATCAACAGTATCTCCCCTTTCTCTGCCATTCTAAGAATGCCTTCTATCATATCCTTGTCCATTCCCTCCCCCTGACATGGGGGGTCTGTACACAACCCTGTGTGGATTGTGGTGCCCTTTCCAGTCTCCAAGATGACCCACAGTGCCCCCTCTCCTCCCTGTTTACTCTTTTGTTCAGTTGCTTTTATCCCTTCCTTTACATAGAGAGCTACTCCTCCCCCTCTTCTCCCCTGCCCATCTCTCCTGTAGGTTATATACCCTGTTATGTTAACATCCCAGTCATGGTTCTCTGTGTACCATGTTTATGTGACTGCTATGATATCCAGGCATCCCTCTTCCATCAAGGCCACCAGCTCAGGGAGCTTGTTGCCCAGACTATAGGCATTGGTACTCATTACCCTCCATTTCCTGATGGCCTTACTCCCTTTTGCCCCATAAATACCCCCCCCCACCAAGCAGCAACAGGACAGAACCACACAAGCAAGCATGGATTGCAATCATCAGATAAGACAAACAACATACAGCTGTTTCCAGATGACATGTCAGTGCTACCTTCATGGATTTCTATCTATGGTACACACACTGCAAGACATACAGTACACACTCACTTCTGGCTGGGATAGAAATCCTCAATACTCAAATCACAATACTAATTCTATGTACAGAAGCATATGCTCTGGAGTCACAGATACAGATGAAAATCAAACTACCCAAATTACAAGTGTACTTTTTTCTGCAGAAATACTGGAACCTATGGGTCCAGTGCTTCTGTTGCCACAGGTACTTGTGCACACTGTAAGACATACACAAACACTTCCGTCTGTAGAAGGGCCTGAGCTTTTGCCACTGCAGGTGTAAGGCTAACACACTAATCTCTGGTTGCAGAAGCTCAGGCCCCACAAAATTCATGATACCAAAACTGCAACAGTACTTTTGTCTGAAGAAGCACAGTGCTCTGAGGGGAATACACCTCTTCAGCCATAGGTGTAAGAAATAAACCCAGACTTCTGGCTGCAAAAGTGCAGTGTACAGTACTTGCCCAGCTGCATGTACAAATCCATGATACCCACTTTGCAACAGTACTTATGCCTGCAAAAGCACTGGCCCCTGTGGGGCCAGTGCTTCTACAGCAACAGGGAACTCACGTATGCTGTAAGATGTGCACACACTGTTGTAGCTACAGAAGCACTGGCCCAATGGGGACTGTGCTTCTACAGCTGCAGTAAAAATCCATGAAGGAACACATCAGTACCAAGGGCATAGCTACTGATACTCCAAGTAAGCCATGACATACCAAGTTTAGTAGCATGGGGTAGCAAACAAGCTGGCCAGCATTGCTCTGCCCTCTCTAGTCCATCACATTTAAATTCCTTTGTTTGGCTTCACAGGCTTTTTCTTTTCTCTTTCAGCTTTGTTTTGGGGGTGGCAGAGTGGACCACGGACATTGAAGCTGAAGGTCTCACATAGGTCTGCATGGTCTGCCTGCATAGTGATTGGCTGTGGCATTTGGTAGGGGGTGTGGCAAGTCATGGGTGGCAATTTGAAATGTCCCAGCAAAGTTAGAAGACATATTATTAGTTCAATTGTACTGGGAGGGGGAGAAGAGGTAAAGGAACTGAGGAGCAGCAGTCGGAAGAACAGACTCAGAGCCAGCTAAAAGAATGAAGACTTCATGTGGAGTGGCAATTGGAGCTAATCTGCCTACCTGCAGTAGGGGATAGAGAAGAAATTTCTCCCGTGGTCTTGAACTCGTGGTACAGTCAGTGGCATTTTAACAGTGGGCAGCAAGCACAACACTAGCAGTGCAGACAGAGAGCAGATCTAGAATGGGAATCATTTGATTGGAGCCAGGAACCTTGGACGTAAGTCATGGGGTGGGGGGAGGCAGGCATGAACAACGGGGGGGGAGGTAACAGTGTGGTAGGTTGGTGTACAAATCTGAAATACCTGACTATACCCCTGATCAGTACTATTTAATTTATATAATCTAGAAGCAGTTGTTTGTTGTTTATCTTACCTGATGATGCCTATCTGTCGTTGTTTGTGTGGTCCTGTCCATTTGCTGCTTTGTGGGATGGGGAAATAGGACTGTAAATCCCGATGTCACATTTGTAGTGGTGGTAAGTTGAACCGTAACTGATGCACTGATGCAGTTTTTTACAATTCATTTCTTTTGTTATTGAGATAGTGGAATCATATTCTCATTGATGCAGGTCCCTTTGGGACCTGTGTGAGCAGATGCAAATGCACAGGGCCCTGTGGACCCTTAGCCAAGGAAAGAGTCCACCTGCCTTGCAAGTAGACTCTTCACTTGGTTCAGGGGATGAGTCCACCTGCCTTGCAAAAGTGCTGGGACCTCTGAGCCCCGCACTTTAATGTGGCTAGAGATGTTAAGAATTTTCGGGGCTTTATGGCAGGCTATGGAAGTGCAAAGCCCTGTGCTTTCATGTGGCTACAGCTAAAGATGCACAGGGCAAAAAGCCAATATATCATCCAAAGCACAGGTCTCTTTAGCATCCCTGGGTGTAGAGGTTCCCTATGCCAAGCAAAGAGTTCTCTTCACTATACGGCATGATTGCTTTTTGGTGTTCCTGTAGGCAAGAGGGTCAACATTAAAGTTCATAGTCAGCTCAACCAAATAATTAGTGAGCATCTTATCAGCAGAATATGGCAACAAATGTGTCCTCTGCCACTGCTTGTTAAGCAGAGAACTGGTGAACATCAACCAGTCATACTGATGTGCTTTTGTAATCTGAGGCACAGTGTCATGGGCCTGTGTTGTTGACTCACCCTGTCTTGTTGCATCAGCAGGCAACCTCCTTGTCCAATTCAGGGAAACATTTCAGTTTAGTAATAACCAATACCTTTATTTTAATCATCTTAGAAGTTTATACAGCAAGGACTACAACAGATGGGAGAGGGTGCCTAATAAATGGAGAGATGGAACAGGCCCTGTCGATGACTTTAGAAAGCAAAACTATTAAGCTGTTTGCCTGGTTAGTTGGAAATCTTCATAAATCCTACTTTGGACTCTATAAAATTACTTCTCAAAAATGGGATAAAGAGTTTAAACATATCTGTGCAGATCAACAATGGGCATTAGCCTGTAATGCAATTTCCCAATATAAATTTAACAGGGATCAGTTTATACAATATAAGATTCTCAACAGGTCTTATTACTCCTGCTGTAGATTATACAGAATGAATGTAGAAACAAGTAATTTATGCTGGCACTTTAAAGTTGAAAATGCAGATATTTTGTATGCCTTTTGGGAATGTAAATTAAGTTTTTGCTGATGGCCCACCACATTCAAAATTCTCAATAACATTGGTTTTCAATTTCCACACTGGAAAGATTCCAGATTTATAGCTCTAGAAATGTACAGTACTAAGGAGATAAACCAGAAATTAGATTAATTCTCAAAGCAAATTTAATATCAGTTAAGAGAATAATACTAAGAAAAACGGAAATATGATATTTGCTTTAACCCTCTTCCTAAATATGAATGGAAACAGCTTTTTCTGATGGTACTTTACAACTATAAATATTTTCATGATTTTGATCCTTTATGGAAGTTAAACAACAAAGAAATGGTTTGTTGGTCAATATCTGATTTCATTGTATAGACATTTTGATAACACACTTGTTTTCATAAACTCAGCATAGTTAAAACATTTTATGATGCCTGTTATGAAATATTTATATACCACTATTTATCATGAAAATACAGTATATAATATAAACTATAGTCATTTTTTTTGTGTCTGCTTTCTCATTTGCAAATTATACTACATAGCCACTAGAGGGCTACAACAGCTGTCGTTGCTGTTAAAGATGAAACACATTATATTTTCTACTTTCTCTTCTGCTCTAGTGGACCTGGGATACCTCTTTTTCTGAGGACCATCCCTGGGGATTTTCTGCCCATTTCTCAGGCCAAACCATGCTCATCCACTAAGGGTGCAAGACTTGAACACCTTCCCCCACTCCCATTCTGTACTGGTGGAGCAGGGCCAGAAACAGAAATGAAAGCTACAGACCAATCTTGCCACACCGGATTTCAGCCTTGAACCACCTCACTGGCTGAGCTGCAAAGAGTTGCTCCACAGGTACATTCAGCGCCAAAACTGCCTCTCAGCCAACAAAAGGATTTTGAACTTATGACACCTGATCGCTGATCGGTCTAGGCTTCTAGTGACTTTTTCTGCCAGCTGTTGTGGTGTTTAGATCTACCATGGAAAGTTACAGCTTGTTCTTTGGTGTGTCACTAGCTGTACTAGCACTCAGCTCAATTCTTCTGAACCCTCATCCCTCCCTAAAGTGAAATGACCCTTGCACTTCTCCAAGTCCTGCGTCCAACAGCTCCTTTCAGGTAGCCATTCTGGACTACTAGGCTTCTCAGCTGTCTCTGCTGGGGAGTGGGACATCTCCCGAGCTGTCTCTGCAGATTACTTCCCCATCCAGACTCGATACTTCCTACTCATGGCAAATTCCTGCCAGGACACTAGTGGCTACAACGCTAGGCCAGTATAACACCAGAAGTGGGTACAGGCCTACCCATCAACATTGCCTTCCCTATTGCCCCAAAAATAATGTTTACAAATTACACTTCACTGCCTTAAAAAGAATCCTGCTTCTTTTTACTATTTTGCTGAGGCAATGTCGAACTCAACCCATGACCATTAGACACCCTTGCTTCTCCATCAGACCTGGCAGGTATCAAAGAAATGTCTTTCATGCATCTTAATGCCTGTAGTTTGTTGAAAAAGTTCACCCTTATCCAGGCTTGGGTGAGCCACACCCTATCTGACATCCTAGTGATCACTGAGACCTAGCTTAGGCCAACCACCCCGGACAATGAAATCTATATCCCAAATTATTTACTCTTCTGAGCGGATAGGCACTCGAGAGGAGGGGTGAAAATTTATGTAAGGGACAAATACTCAGCCACATGCATAGATACATCATCCTCCCCCAAAGAATTTGAGTGCTTGACCCTAAAGATCAAACTTTCTCCTTCCAGTGCACTCTGTGTAATAGGCTGCTACAGGCCCCCTTCTGCCGGGCCTCATCTCCTGTCTCACTTCAGTTCTGTACTGGGGCTCAGTTCCTTGGAAACCATTATTCTTGGTGACCTGAATTATGATTGGCTATCAAGTGCATCAGCTACCTTGAAATCCTTTTGTGACACTCTAGGGCTGGTGCAACTCATTGGCAAGCCTACTCGCCCAAATAAAAAGAACCTTAACAACAACTCCCTCTTAGATGTAATTTTGGTTAGCAAGCCACACCTGTTCTCTCATGTCAGAACATTTTTCTCAGACATTAGCAATCATTGTATAATCACCACCATTAGATCCATGCACAACCCACAGTTTGTGGCAAAGTTCTCTATCAAGAGGTGCAAATGCAATTTCGATTTGTTTGCATACGTCCACGACTTGAAACATTCACCGCAATGGCAGAAATTCTTCCTAGCCAAAATGGTTAACAGAGCATATACTATTTTTTACGATATTTTAAGTGAGGCTTTAAATAAGCATGCACCCTTGGCTAAGGTGCAGGTCAGGAACAGCACTTGCCATTGGTTCTTGTCTGAGCTCAAAGCTTCCCTATTAGAAAGGGATACTTTATGGAAAAAAGCCCAAAGAAGCAAGAACGACACAGATTGGTGTCTTTTTAAGAGAGCACGTAACAAGTGCACCAAGTTGGTCAGGGCAGTCAAGGGCACCTAGTATCTTTCGGAGCTAGCCTCTGCCTCAAGAAATCCTTCAAAGCTCTGGAAAACATTAAAAGACATGTCTGGACTTGCACCTGGTAATTACATTCCAGCAAAAATTAAGTCCGGTGGCAGTGTTATCTCTAACCGATTGGAGATATTGGAAGCCCTCAAGAACCATTTTGAAATGACAGGGCTAGCATTTGATACTTCCTGCCAATGACTTCCGCACAGCCCAGGGCCCACCAACCCACAAGTCCCCCTCTACCGAGGAGGCCTTCTCCTTCCTGTCTGTCTCTCTTAAAGAGGTGGAAGACCTACTGCTGCAACTGGACAACAGGAAGGGAGCAAGCTCAGACTTCAAAGAGCCATACTATCTGAAATGTGCCTACCATGTGCTTGCGGTGCCAACCACCCACCTATTCAACATGTCACTCTCCCAGGGTAGCCTCCACTTTCAAAGGAAAATAGCCCATGTCATCCCTCTATTAAAAGCAGGTGACCCCTGCAATCTAAATAATTACAGACCGATCTCCCTCCTCCCAACCTGTCTTAATTACTAGAAAAAATATTATGTGGCCAGCTAGGAGTATACTTAGAATCCAGAAGCCTATTAAACCCAGTTCAGTCTGGATTCAGAGCAAAGCACAGCACCATAACAGCCCTAGCTAAGGTGACCAATGATTGGCTCCTAGACCTTGACAACAAGAAGCATGTCTATGCCATTTTCTTGAATCTTAGTAAGGCATTCGACACAGTCGATCACAGCCTGCTTCTTTCCTCCCTAAGCACCTTAGGCCTGGACCATAAATCTATATGCTGGTTTCCAGACTACCTTGGAGAACAGAAACAGCAAGTTATAGCTGAAGATGATCTTTCTCCATTAAAACCTATGCTGAGGGGCATGCCCCAGGGCTCTATCCTTGGTCCCCTCCTCTTTGCAGTCTCTCATTCGTGGATGACACTGTACTGTACTTGAGCCGTCCCATGCCGGAAGCAGCCTGTGAAGACCTCCAAGCTGAATTTAACCTTCTACAATACCAGCTCATAAACAAAAAGCTTTTGCTCAATGCGAAAAAGACAAAAGCCATGCTCTTCTTCCCCTCCTTGCATGCAGCAATTCCTGATGGGGAAGGGGGCTATCCCACAAATTACCACTGTTCTTGGAGAAACACTAGAGTATGTAGCTAAATTCACATATCTAGGAGTTTCGCTCAATCATAAACATTTCTTTGCCGACCATCTTGAAGAACTACAGAAGAAACTAAGGCAAAGATTAGGACTATTGTACAGAATTAACCACCTGCTCACAAAGGAGGACAAGATTTAACTGGTTCAAGCTACCTTCCTATCTTTAATAGATTATGCAGATCTGCTCTACAGCCATTGCACTGCCTCTGCACTGATTAAGTTGGACACCCTCTACCACAGAGCAATCAGGTTCATTACTGGCCTTCCACTTTCCACACACCACTGCTCCCTGTACTCATCATTAGGCTGGACTTCCCTTCACTATAGAAGGAATAGAAAAGCCCCCCTATGGGCCTTCAGTGTGGTGACCAACAAGCTCCCGTCATATGTCTCAGATTGTATTCCCTGGGAGTGTGTTAGGCACCTACGCTCTAAGGAGCTACTCCCTAATTGCCTTCCAAGTTCCAAGGGCCAAACTAATTTCGGCAAAGCTGCTCTAAGCTTCTCTTTACCCACATTGTGCAACAGTTTACAAAGGAACTTGAAGCTGAGGTGCCCTGTTAGCTTGAATATCTTCAAGGTGCTCTACAATCGCTATATGAAAGCACCTTGCAAATGTTTTTCTCACCGCTAGCCCACTAATTCCACAACTCCCCCTTTCCATCCTGTCGCTCGCCATGTTTCTACCCCTGAGTCTCATTCTTTCTCTATTAACTCTTCCTGCTGCACCAACCTTCCCTGTCCACTCCAGCCTGGCTAAAGTCCCACCCCATCCATAGTAGTGTCCTAATTATCCACCCCTCCTCCGTCATTATCATAATAAACAAGTACACGACAGCCATCGTCACTTTCTGTGGTTTTAGCCCAATTTTTCCCCCCAGTTGTTGGTACCATATCCCTCCTCTTCTTAACCTTTCTAACCTGCCATCCCATACATGGCATCTTTCCCCTATATGTATAGTTGCCGGCTGCCTCACTCAAAAGATCTCTGCTTATAACCTCTGTATGCCTATGGTTGATTGTACATCTGCTGATTTCTTCAATTGTAAAATAATGCTGTGTTTTTTTTTTATTTCAACCTTGTACTGTACTGTATACACTGTATATACTTTTTCTTCCTTGTATATTATTGCTTTTTTATATACCTGCTTCTGTACTGTAGTTTGATGTATTCATGACCAGGTCCACCTTGCAATGAGTCTAGCTCAATGGTGCCCACCTGGATAAATAAAGATTTTGATTGACTTTGATTGATTGATTGATTGATTTTGATATAGTTGACTGATGGAAATTTGTGGACTCATCTTCCAATTGTTATGAATAACTGTGAAAATGAATATTCTAATAAAACTATTTCTATAAAAAAAAATCAGGCAACTTCATTGTTAATGGCATGTCACCACTCACTCCACTGCCACTTGGGCTGCCAGTGCAACTCACTACAGTTGTTCCAGAACTGATCCAACAACATCCTCTGAAAGGAACAGGTCCATCTCCCTCATGACTCCATCAAGTTCACTACACAGTTGCTGCCAGTACTCACTCACTGTGTGACTCTGCATGGCCAGGCACAGTGCTTCATATATGAATCTTGGCACTAGCATAATTGCAACCACATAACATAACTAGTGTTGTGATGTATTGTTGCAAACCATGATCTTAACTCCTTAGTAAGGCCTTCCATTAATTCCTTGACAGGTTCTGAAAATGTAGTCCATAGTGGTGCATTCCTGAAAACTTGCCATAGTTGATATGAGGAGATGGACAGCTGGAATGACCCGACTCAGTGAAGCTATATTAGAGCTTAGGTCACAAATGCACTTCTGAAAAAGAGACAGAACTTGGACTATGCCCTGAAAGACGATTCAATCCTGGTGTAGCAGTACCTCACCAATATCCTGCTCGATGAGTAGCTCAAACAGAACATGCTTCTATTTCATCAGTCATTGCAACATATACAGTGTGCTGGCCCATCATGTACTGACATATTAGGTTATTCAATGATTTGGTGAACCAAGCTGGTCCTGAACAGTTTACAGCTCTCTGGTTGCCTTAGCAGAACAATGGAAATGGATGCAGATCCCTCTTGAAATATCAATAATATGAGAAACACCCACACTGCTCTGGAGAGCACTAGTGACCACAATGTTCAAAGAATGGTCAAAGTAGTGGATTTCCTGGAAGTAGCCATCATGAACTGCTTTTACCATGTTCTTCCCATTAGCTGTAATAAAGAACCCAACATGGAAATGTGTTGTGCTAACTCAGGAGTCAGGCGTTTCTTGCAAAGATAGTAAGAATTTTAGCACTGGTGTGTTCACTTGGAAGGACTGCAACACTGAAGAGAGCATAAATCCAGTGGGATGGGATATTGCTACTGCCAAGATCAGAAGGAGAAGAAGCAGAGGAGTCAACAGCAGTTACACCACCATGTGCTACTGCTGTAGGTGAACTCAATGTGCCATAAGTAGAGGTGGGCAAAGTCAACAAACTTCGCTAGGGGGAATATTTCACATATTGCGCTCAATACATGAAAAGTGCAATATGTGAAATTCACTAAATTCGCTGAGGCCAGATCAAATGCAAAGTGTGGAATTTAGCCCCGGAAATCCCACACTCCCCAGACAAACTTTGGCCACAAGGTGTTTGGTGGACCCCCCCACCCGCCAGACACAGTAACAACAATCACATTCACCCACCCACACACACACACACAGACTCACACACACACACACACACACACACACACACATTAAACGTATACAGCTCTCTCTGGTCGTAAGTAGATCCCCCTTGATCTTATTCCATCATTTCTCAGCCCTCCATCTCTTCCATCCCCTTCATTTCATTCTGGAATATCTCCCATATCCAAGGAAAATCTGCCTTCCTGAAGTCCATGACTTTCATGATGGTTTGACTCACTTCATATCCTGCTCTAAACCTGAAGCCACTGTGTTATGGTTATTTTCTCCTAAGCTGACCTCCACCCCCACTCCCTCCACACTATCCCCATTGGTGAGGACCACATCAAGTATGTTACCCTCCCTAGTGGGCTCCCTGACCTGCTGCTGCAGGAAGACTCCCTGGAGGTCCATAGGTTCTCCCAGCTCCTAGCTGACCTTTCTGGTGGGATATCCCAGTCTATATCTAGGAGGTTAAGGTTGTCCGCCAGCAGAATCTCCCACTTCCGTGCCATCCATTGAACCTCCCACAGCATCTGCATGTCCATTTCCTCGCTCTGCATTGGGGGTCTGTATACCACCCCAAGCCTTATTGATGCTTCATCCTTTCGCTCTAGTGTAACCCATATGCTTTCAACTTCCCCCGGCTCTTCCTGCCCTTTGGTGACCTTAATGTCCTCCCTGATGTACAGCACATCTCCTTCCCCCTTCCTACCAGTCCTGTCCCTCCCGAATAATCTATACCCGGTGACCCCTACTTCCCAGGCCTGGTGCTTAGACCACTAGGTCTCTGTTATGGCTACAATATCCAGCTCCTCCCCCTCCATTATTGCTTCTAGGTCTGTCATCTTATTCCCTAGGCTTTGTGCAGTTGTGTAAAGTCCATTCCACCAACCCCGACCTTCCCTCCCTCCCTCCCTACCATGTGTGGTCTGTGCCCTTCACCCTCTTGCGGGGGGAGTACTTGCTAGTTTGGTCTCTCCTCCTTCTGATCCCTTTCCCATCCTAGTCTTGTACTCTCCCTTATTAGTTTAACCCCCCCAAGAGCTTATTAATATATCCTGGTAACCTCCCCTCAGTACTCTTGCCCCCTCTCACTCAGATGCAGATTATGTTTCCAGTAGAGATCCTCATCCTTCCATGTGTCCCCCCACTCTCCTATACATGAGAAACCTACCTCTTTGTACCATACCCTGAGCCAACTACGAAGCACAGTACAGACCTTTGTGCTCCGCTTTGAACTTTTTAAATAATGGCCCAGGGAATAAACTCCCTCTCCAGCTGGGAATGCTTCTAGCTTGCAAGTGTTGAAGTTCAGTCTTTCAAGGCACCTTTAAACTTCCTGTATTTGTTTTGGTCTTGAATCCCCATCTACCTTACCATGATCATGTTGCAGAACAATGTTCATGCTGTTTGTTTGCAGTGACCCACTTTGTTAGCTTGTTTTGGTTACTGTTTGGATGGACTGTATGTACCTTTACAGTTTTTTTTTCTCCTGTAGCTATAGATGTTAACCTGTAAGTAATTATTCCTGTTTGACTATGTTAAACTGTTGTCTACCACTATCCTTCCTGGGACCCCTAAAAAAGTTGGAGTAATTTCAAATAAGTAAACAGATCAGGGAATGATGAAACATGAGAGGTACAATAAAGTTGGACAAAATGCTGACTAGATTAACCAGAGAAGTAGGACTCATGGACATGTGGCTATTTCTATATCCAAATACTAATTGCCAGAAGATTAGGCCTTACGGTCTATCAAGTCTGCTCGAACCTCAGATCCCTAGTTGGGTGCCGAGGCCCTCCCCCTCCTTGTGTTCCAGAAACCCCTATCATCCATCCCCCCCCCGGGCCAGGCCGTCATCTGATACATCCACTTTCTGTGTCTGTCCTACCCTCTCATGAAGCCCTCCACTGTGGATCTCTGAACCAGCTTGCCAGGCAGTGCTTTCCAAGGGTGCACCACCCTCTCAGTGAAAAACCTCCTCCTCTCCCCCCCACCCTTCCACCTTCCAACTTCAAATCATGCCCTCTGGTGATACCTCCCTGCTTTAGTCTAAAGATCCCCTCCATGTTTACCCTATTTATTCCCTTGAGGTACTTGAAGACCTCAATCATGTCCCCACTGTCTCTCCTCTCCTCCAATGAAAACCGGCAGAGCTCCTCAAGTCTGTCCTCATACGTCAATCCCCTAGTCCTCGTATCATTTTAGTTGCCCTCCTCTGTTCCCTCTCCAGGGGCTATATGTCCATCTTCAAGTGTGGTCTCCAGTACTGTACACAGTACACAAGGTGTGGTCTAACCAGTCCTTTGTATAGTGGCAGAATCACTTCCCTGCTCCTAGAGGTGATCCTCCTTATGATGCATCCCAACATCCTGTTTGCCTTGCTAGTGGCTCTCCTGCACTGCTCAGAGTTATCCATACATGCATCCACCATGACCCCTAGGTTATTTTCCCCTGTTGAGGCCTCCAGCAACTCCCCTCCCAGGGTGTACCTGTGTTTAGGGTTTCCCCACCCAAGATGTAACACCTTGCACTTGGTGATATTGAAATTTAATTTCCATGTGTGAGCCCAGCTTTCCAGGGTGTCCAGGTCCCCTTGCAGTGCCAACCTCCCCTCTTTCCCCTTAACTACTGCTCCCATCTTGGAGTCATCAGCAAAGAGACTCATTTCACACCCTATACCCTCCCTGATGTGCGATATGTATGCATTAAACAGGATCGGGCCCAGGACCGAGCCCTGCGGTACTCCACTACCGCCCTCTCTGGGGTTCGAGAGCTCCCCACTGACAACTACTCTCTGAGTGTGTCCAGCTAGTCAGTTTTCAATCCATCTAACCATCAAAGGGCCTACTCCCAACCCTGTCAGTTTCTCCACCAGACCATTGTTGGGGACAGAGTCAAACGCCTTGCTGAAATCCAAGAATAGTACATCCACAGGCTTTACCCTGTCCAGTTCTGATGTTACCCATTCATAAAACTCCACAAGATTGGTTTGACATGATCTACCTGGCACAAACCCATGTTGCCGACTATCCAGACCTCCCACCTCCTCCAAGCACACCCCCAATCATTCCTTTCGTATACTCTCCATTACTTTTCCCACAACTGAGGTCAAGCTGATGGGTCTATAGTTACCTGGTACTTCCCTCGACCCCCCCTTTATGGATTGGCACCACATGTGCCTCTCACCAATCCCTAGGTACCCTCCCTGTCTCATGCGACCTGTTGAAGAGCTCTGCCAGGGCTGCAGCCAGCATGTCCGCCAATTTCCATAGTACTCTTGGATGAATGCCATCCTTCCCAGGAGATTTATCTTTCTTTAGAGCCTTGAGGGCTAACCACACCCTTTCAGTGGAGATAGCATCATCCGTCCCCTCCACCTTACTGGCCTTTTTATCCTTATCCTGATGTGACACCCTGGGTACCTC
Organism: Neoceratodus forsteri; assembly: GCA_016271365.2. Lineage (NCBI taxonomy): Eukaryota > Metazoa > Chordata > Ceratodontiformes > Ceratodontidae > Neoceratodus > Neoceratodus forsteri. Next base: position 997,910,064 of record CM057454.1, on the reverse strand, counting down.
TCCCTCCCTCTTTCTCCATTTCTGTTGCTCCTCTGATCCCACTCACTACCGCATCTATCCCCATTGTGTCTTGCTTTGTAGATATCCCATCCCCCTCCCTAGTCAACACAGAGGTGAAGTACTCGTTTAATGCCTCTGCCTGGTCCCTCGCCTCTTCCACCCACTCTCCTTCTGATCTCAATCTGCCAAGATGGCCCTTAGTTTTTCTCTGCTCCCCAATGTACCAGAAGAACCCCTTTTCCCCTCCATGTATCCCTTGTGCCAGCCGTTGCTCTTTACTGGACTTTGCTCCCCTCACCATCCGGGTAACTTTTCTAGATGCAAGATGGTACATTTCCTTTTCCCTTTTCCCTATCCCCTCTTGTTTTATATTTTTTGTAGGCCACCTTCTTTTCTCTGACCACTACCTAAACCTCATGGACCACCAGCATGGTTTCTGTGACCTTGCTCCCTTACATTTCACCTTAGAGCACCATTTTTCATTTTATTCCACAGAAATGAATCTTATTCAAGTATGGGTCACTTTCTGGTTTTCTCCAAATGACTGTATAAGGTAATAGATTGCTCAATATAAAAAAAAATACTTCCTCATATCACACCCCTGTCTCTTTAGATATTGCAAAAGTTCAGCTGTGCAGACACTCAAGGTGGAATCTTCAAATGCTGGACATAGTACCGGCATCTTCCAATGAAAACTGTCTCCTTATTAATGCTTCATAATACAGTGTATATTCAAACATCCTGATACTTTTATGAAAGATTTTATAATTTACAGTGAAAAAAAATGTTCATACATCAGAATTTTGATGCATGTGTCATTTATGGAGTGCAATCCATTATACTGTAATCATGTCCAGAAGATAGAGTACCTTTTAGTGGTCTAACATTCTGGGTGGATTTCACACACGAGCATCTGGAAAATGGTTGCAGGCCTTTGAATATAGTAACACAGAAACATAGAATTTGAAGGCAGATAAGGACCACTTGGCACACCCAGTATGCCTATCTTTCCCTGCCTATACTGTCACCTCAGGCCCTACTTGGTCTCTGACTCCTTCCCTCACCCTGATTCCCAACTAAGATTCCCTTGTGCCTATCTCATGCATGCTTGAAGCCCACCACTGCTTTTGCCCTCACCACCTTTGCTGTACTTTATGTCTGCCCCAGGCAACCACCACTCTTTCCTAAAAGAAGTATTTCCTCACAACTCTCCTTAATTTCCCCCTTACGGCTCCATTCCATGCCCCCTTGTTCTCCTGCATCTCTTCTTATGAACAATACTCCCCTCATGTACCTTGTTTAACCCCAAAAGTTTTTATAGCTCTCTATCATGTTCCCCCTCCCTCCTCTCTTCCAGGATATACATACTGAAGTCTTTCAGCCTTTCCTCATATGTCTTCTAATGTAGCCCTGCACAATTTTAGATACCCTCCTCTGGACAGCCTATACTCTGTCTATGTCTTTCCTAAGATGTGGTCTCCAGAATTGAACACAGTACTCTGGGGGTGTCTCACCAGTGATCTATACAGTGGCAACTCCAGCTCCCTTCTTCTATTGGTGATACCCCTCCCTATGCACCCCAGCATCCCAGTGGCCCCACCTACTGCCTTGTTGCATTGTCTGACCACCTTGAGGTCATCATATATGATCACTCCCAGGTCCCTTTCCTGTTTGGTGACTGTCAGTACCTCTTCTCCCAGTCGTTACTTTGTCTCTAGGTTTCTGTGCCCTGAGTGCATGATTTTGCTCTTTTTTGCATTGAAACCCAGCTGCCATGTCTTTGACCACTCCTTGAGTTTTCTCAGGTCTCCACATATTCTTTCCACCCTCTCTGGAGTTCCTACCCTATTGCAGATTTTGGTGTCACCTACAAGAGACAGATCTTCCCTTCCAGGTCATCTGCAATGTCATGTGCAAAGACATTAAAGAAGATGGGTCCCAGTACTAAGCCCTGATTCACCAAGCTAGTCACCCTCCCTTCCTTAGAATTAACCCCATTTACCTTCGACTTAGTAGCCAATTCATTAACCACTTTCTTACCCAGATGACCACCCCAGGACCCACCCCTAAGCTGCCCAGTTTCCTTATGAGTCTCCTATATAGTGGAGTGTTGAATGCCTTACCAAAATCTAAGTAGGCCACAGTTACCACCTCCCTCTGGTCTATTGTCTTGGTTATCCAGTCAAAGAAATCTATCAGATTTGTCTGACATGACCCCCTCCCCCAATGAATCTGTGTTGCCTTGGGTCTTGTAACCCACTGGATTCAGGATGCTTCACAATCCTTTCCATTACATAGAAACATAGACTTTGCCAGCAGATAAAGTCTGCTTGGCCCACCTAGTCTGCCCATTTTTCCCTGCCTGTGGTATCACCACAGATCCTACTTGATCTTTGGCCCATTCACTCACTCCCCCTTTACTTTCCCCTAAGATTCCCTTGTGCCTATGCCATGCATTCTTGAACCCCCCACACTGTTTTTGCTCCCCCCACCTCTGCTGGAAGACTGTTCAGGAAACTGGCCTCTCTTTCTGTGAAGAAGTACTTCCTCACATCTTTCTTGAATCTACTACCCTCCAGCTTCTTATTGTGCCCCCTTGTCTTTGAGCATCTTTTAATTCTGAAAAAATACTTCTCTCCTGTACCTTATTTACCCCCATGAGGTATTTAAAAGTCTCTATCATACTCCTATTCTCCCTCCTCTCTTCCATGATGTACATATTTACGTCCTTAAGTCTCTCATAGGGCTTCTGATGCAGACCATGCACCATTGTAGTTGCCCTCCTCTGGACTACAACCACTCTGTCTATGTTGGTCCTGAGATGTGGTCTACAGAACCAGAATAGTACTCTATGTGGGTCTTACTAGTGATCTATAATGAAGCACTACCACCTCCCTCTTTGTGCTGGTGACACTCCTCTCTACATATACCGTGCTATTGGGCCACCCTAGGGAGCTCTGTGGACTCACCAGTACTGTCATCAACTGGTTTGAGTCCTTCCTCATGGGCAGGATGCAATCGGTAGTGATGGAGAATTTCTCCTCCTGCCCAAACCCCTTGCCTTGTGGAGTTCCCCAGGGTTCAATCCTGCTGCATATGTTGTTCACAGTGTATATGCTTCCCCTGAGTGAGATTATTAGATGTTACAGCTTGAGTTTTCACTGCTATGCAGATGATCCCCAGCTGTATATGTCCTTTACACATGGGATGAATGGCACAGTAGAGGTGCTAAGCAAGTGTCTGTCTGAGATCCAAGACTGGATGTCCTCTGACTGGCTGAGACTTAATCCCAACAAGATGGGGGTAATAGTGATTGAGCCTGATCGCTGGCATGATGTGATTGCTGCCGGATTGGTAACGAGGTTGTTTCTGGGCCCCATCCAGTTGGTAGCATCCACTAAGGTGAAAAATTCTGGCATCATCCTTGACAATGGACTGACAGTTGAGGCTTAGGTGTCATCCATTGTCTCGAGTGGTTTTTATCACTTAAGAAATGTTGCCCGGATTAAAGCCTTACTTCTGCCTGGTGACCTGCCCTCACTGGTACATGCCGTTGTTACGTCAAGGCTCGACAACTGCAATGCTCTATACTTTGGGGTCAGTGGGAGGTTTCTATATTGACTGCAGCCGGTGCAGAATGCAGTGACCAGGTTGCTGTCAGGCCTTATGAGGACCTGCCATGTGACCCCAGTCATGCGTGACCTGCACTGGCTGCCTGTGAGGCGGGGAAGTGCCTTTAGGGTGGGCTTGTACACATATAAAGCCCTATAAAGTACTGGCCCAGATTATCTGAGTGACTTTCTTTATCCTGTCTGCCCTTTGCACTCACTCCACTCCTCCACCGAGGGCCTCCTAGTGATTCCTAGGGACAGGCTGAAAACCTTAGGAGACCGAACATTTATGGTGGCTGGCCCGGCCCTATGGAACTCATTACCAAGCTCTTTAAGGGAGGCTACATTGGTGGAGGCTTTCAAGTGGGGTTTGAAGGCCCATCTATTTATAGAAGCATTTGACAACCAGCTATAGTTTATTTTACTGCCACACTGTTATTTTATTGATATTTATTTATTGAATCTACTGATCTGATTGTGACCTGTTTATTGATTGTTAATGTTGTGTACGTCTTTTTATTTTCTTGTAAATCACCCAGAGCCTCCAGGATTGGGAGCTTAAGAAATAAACATTTACTTACTTACTTACTTACACCCAATACCCCCCAGGTTCTCCAAACTGCCTTGTCACACCACCTTGCCACCTTTAGATTATCCATTATGTTCATCCCCAGGTCTCTTTTATGCTTGATGGTCATCAGTATCACTCCTCCAATTTTGTACTCTGCCCTGGGTTTCTGTGCAACAAGTACATTATTTGCACTTTTTCACATTGAAACCGAGCTGCCATACCCTTGAACACTCTCCAAGTTTTCTCAGGTCTGCTCATCCTATCCAACCCCTGGACTGTCAACAGTATTGCAGATTTTGGTGTCATTCGCAAAGAAGTAGCTCTTCCCTTCCAGCTTCTCTGCAATGTCACTTACAAAGTCATTAAAGAGGACCAGTCCCAGCACAGATCCCTGAGGCACCCCGCTGGTCACCCTCACTTCCTCTGAGTGAGCTTCGCTTTCCACCCCACTCTGCTGCCTATCCTTTAACCAATTTTCTACTCAGTTTACCACCTTTGGACCAACTCCAAAGCTACCCAGCTTGCCTACTAGCCTCTTATGTGGAATGGTGTTTAAAGCCTTACTGAAATCTAAATAGGCCATGCCCACTGCTCCACCCTGATCTAATACCTTGGTTACCCAGTCAAAGAAATCTATTAGGTTTGTTTGACATGACCCCTACCCCTGCCCCCTGAATCCATGCTGCCTTGGGTCTTGTAACCCACTGGATTCAAGATATTCTATAATCTTTTCATTCAGCAGTAATTGTATTAACTTTCCCACCACCAAAGTCAGTCTGACAGGCCTATAATTGCCAGCTTCTTCCCTGCTTCCACTTTTGTGAAGTGTGACTACATTTGCCCTCCTCTAGTCCTCTTACGGTTGCCACTTTTGAAGCAGGTTAACCTGACTAATTGTGTTGCCCCCAACCCCACCCTCAACCTTATCCCTTTCCTCTAAGCCACACACCCTTTTTTCCTTCCAATGGCTTATTACCTGCAAGGTGCCCAGAATTTGTCCCAAATAAACTTTATTCTGGCTCCCCCACTGGCCAGATTCCATCATAACTCTTAATCTTTTGTCACAGGAGTGAGGGACATTGACACCAAATATGAGGGACAATGAGGGACCTTGACTCCCATGATGAGGGACACATCCTAAAACATGGAGATACAAGCCCAGAACAGTGTTTGAACCACTGTGTTTACTTATACAAAGTTTATTTTTGATTTAGTATCTCAGAATATTATTAATTTCTGCTTTAAAGTCTTCATTTACAGCACATGCTCTGTGTAGACAGTACCTTTTCCATGAGAGATAGATGAGGGACACAGCAATTTCAAGAGGGTAAAATGAGGGATGTCCCTCATAATCAGAGATAATTGAGAGGTAAGGGTTCTGTTCTCTTTAGCAATGTTGTTAGCTATTTTGTGGAGCAATAGGTAAAACAGACTCCTCCCACCACCAAAAATGTAAAGGAAAACAGTGGAGATCTGGAGTACAGGGGCTGGCTGACTGGGCAGTGTAGCAAAAACCCATCCTTTAAAGTGAGCGACCAAACAGCATTAAATTTTGACTGGGTGACTGAATTCAATTTATCAAACCAGCTGACAGAAATTAACACACAGAGACAAAGAGGGCAACTACTAAGAACAATCAACAGTTTAATAAACTACAGCATGTGGTGTGCCTGACAGAAATAGAGTTATTAAAAAATCCAGCAGTTTTAGACTGTCTGCAAATGACATGGGGTCATAATGTTGCAGACAATATAGTGCATGTTAAAACCACACACTAACGCAGCATGTGCAACACAGTGGTGACACTGAATTTTGATCGCAACAGAAATGTCACACTCACGATGGTCTTATTGTTTTGAGGGGTCTTCACCCCTGCACTTCAATGTGGGGGCTATGCCCCACACACCCTGGACTATTTATAATCAACTGAAAGGGATTGTGGGCACAGGGGCAAAACAAAAATTTGCCATGGCACTTAGCCATTGGCGCACTAATGGGAATCGCAAAACAAATTCACACACCATGAATTCAATCCCTGAACCTGAGCTGTGGCCCACAGTACAGTTGGGTTCTCTAGTCACTCAATCACAGGAGTGGCTCGATTGAGCACCTGACCAGCAGTCACTACATGCATGTCCCCTTCCTGTGCAGAGCAACAGGGGTAGTGATACTTGCGTATCACTCTTATACGTATCACTCTTATACCCCTGTCGCTCTGAAGCACTACGCACTACAGACCATGCAGTTCTTCATGTACAGTTTAGTCTGCACTATAATCACCTGGTACCTCAGCACACAAATGACAAAGAAATTGGCAAAATCATAGCAGGAAACACAGTGAGTGAGAGTTTACCTTAATTTTTCATTTTTTCAGTACAGCTGCACAAAAATTCAGGAGTCACCAAGGTGAGGAAACTTCTCTGGTTGTCAGGATCTCTTGTTCCTTGTTGCTTGCTGTGGTGCTGCTTATCTTAGGATGGAACTGCAATAGGTCTTCCTTCTTGCAGGTGGCTGCCCAAATAAGGTTGGAAAAGATCACTGACCACTTGGTTTTCAGTTCCATTTGAGGAGGTGCTCAGGATTAACAAGATCTTTTGGCACGTTTTTTCCCTGGTGAAGGCTGAAAATGATATGGGTGGTCTGGCTCTCTGTTTGGTAGCTGAGGGCTGCTAGGGAGCCACAAGATCTTCGAGCACTGTTCTGAAACTGGCAAAAAGGTGCCTCTTTATTTAATTTTCCTGTTGCTTGTTGAGTGTCCATCTTGAGGATCGGAATGGTCCTTAACTAGGATCCCATCATGATCTTTCCTGGCTCTTAACTCTCCTTTAAGTAGGAGCCAACCACGATCTTTTCTGGCTCCTAGCTCTCTTATTGACAGAAATAAGTAGTGAGTAGCTCTGATTGGTCTGGCTACAAGCTCCAATGTCAGATGACCTCTCCAGATGCATACAGGCTTGTAATCAGATGTGGTACAAGAACAGCAAGTCTTTGAGTGGCTAGACTACAACCGCTGTGCTACACTGGTGCTATACATTCTTCAGACCCAGTTTCTTTACTGCAAGCATGCCATGTCTGGCTCATGGCTGACCTATAGTTGCAGTCCAATGACAGCCCTCTCCCTCAGCTATTGCAAGAGTAGAGCAGCTGCAACTAAAACCAGAGAACTGGACAAAAGCCCCAAAAACTGGAAACTCTGGGGAAAAACAGATAATTGGCAACCTCATGTCCTTTGGAACCACTCCTGCTTCTAATGAGCTGTTAAATAGGACTGTCAGAGGTGCAGCAGTACCTCGCTGAGCTCCCTTAAAACACATGGCTGCACCTCATCTGGCTCCATTGCTTTGTTCACTTTCAGATTAGTGAATCCCTAAAGGACAGTCTTCTCTGAAAACAGAGTAGTATCCTCCACCATTCCTCCAATGACCCTGATATTTTTGTGGCCCCTCTCCTTTCTCCATTCTCTGTGAATACTGAATGAAAGTATTTTTTCATGTCTGCCCTTTCCTGGTCCCCCTCTGCAAGTCCACCTCTTTCCCTTTTTCAATTTTATGATCCCACCCTGTCTTCCTCCTTTTGCTTATATATCTAAACAAGCATTTGTCAATGCTGAATGTTGTCTTGCTGGCATTGGCATTGATAATGCAGGTGTTAGAGAGGTGCATAGTAGGAATGGCAGTGAAGTATAGAACCAGCATCAACCCCACTCCACTCTGCAGAGAGTGAAAGGCATAGGGGTGTGCCTTTGGGTCATTGGTCATAACGCTCATGCCATTTCACCTAACTGTACCCTGCAGACTCTGACAAGTGTCACATTGTGCCTTGGGGTTGTTGGGCCTTACACTCACCTCATTTCATAAGGAAGTATGTTGAGATGGGTGCAGCATAGAAGAATGGGGTGAACTTTGGGTCCGAAGATTACAAGGCACACCTGGATGGCTGTCATTGGCTGCATGATGGAGGTGCAATGGCATGAGCATTTCAGCCTACAATCCAAAGGCACACCCTGATGCCTGTTCATCTGTACAGTGTGGGACGTTATGGTTAGAAACCCTAATGCCCTGGGCATTCATTGGTATTTGCACTCCAAATTTTCAACATGGCCTTTTTGTGACCCAACCTCATGAAAGCATGTGGGACCTCTGCTCATGAACAGTGTTTCTGTGATTTTGTTAATGTGTCCTGAACATTGATTTCCCACAGTCACCGCACCATTCCTCACAACATAAAAATGTCAGCTGCACCATTCATAAGGAGCTGTGAAGAGATGGCAATGTTGAAAATCTGGAGTGAAAATATTAAAAATTCTCGAAGTTATGAGCATGCATGAAAACTGTGCAACACATGCTGGTAACTGTCTTTTCTTGCAATTCTTTCACTAGATTTTTAACATAGGCATTTTGGGCCCCCTGCTCATGAACAGTGGCAGTATGATTTTCTTAATCTGTCCCAAACGTTGATTTCCCACAGCAACTGAGCCATTGTGCACCAGATGTGCAAAACCACATTATGGAAAAGATGTGAAAAATGACAGCTGTACTGTTAATAAGAAGGTATGTGAAAATGGCAATGTTGAACATCTGGAGTGAAAATATTAAAAATTCTCAAACTTACGACTGTACTTGGACACTGTCCAACACATGTTTGTAACATAGTCATTCTGTGTAATTTTTTTTACCAACTGTTTAACATAGGCATTTTGGGACCTCTGCTTATGAACAGTATTACTGTGATTTTCTTACTCTGTCCAGAACATTGTTTTCCTTCAGTGAGTGCATCACTATGCACCGTATGTGCTAAAACACATTTTGGGAAGGATGTGGAAAATGATAGCTGTGCTGTTCATATGGAGGTGTGGAAAAATGGCAATGTTGAAAATCTGGAGTAAAAATATTAAAAATTCTCAAAGTTACAAGCATGCATGGAAACTGCACAACACACGATTGTAACATGGTCATTTTGTGGAATTTTTTTCACCAAATTTTCAACATAGGCATTTAGGAATGTCTGCTCATGAACAGTGTTATTGTGATTGTATTACTCTGTCCTGAATCTTGTTTTCCTACAGTGATTGTGCCACTGTTCTCCGGATTTGTAAAAACACATTTTGGGCAGAATGTGAAAAATGACAGCTGCATTGTTCATAAGGAGGTGTGAAAAAATTTCAATGTTGAAAATCTGGAGTAAATGTATTAAAAATTCTCAAAGTTACAAGCGTGCGTGGAAACTGTGAAATGCACACTCGTCACATGGTCATTTTTTTGAATTTGTTCACCAAATTTGAAACATAGGCTTTTGTGAGAGCCCACCTCATGAACAGTCACACTGTCATTCCATTACTTAGTCCCAAAGGCGATTCCGTGCAGTGACCATGAGAAATCTAGCACAGGACTGAAGAACAGATGACAGTGACTGAATTCATGAGATGGGGTCCCAAGAACCCCTTTTTGAAAATTTGGTGCCAAAATTCACAAAAATGGCTGAGATATGCACTAAAGTTGAAAAAAAAATACATTTATGCCATTATACCGCTTACTGGCATTTCTTCAGTTCGCGGTTGGCTTTAAAGACTGCAGACGTGTTCCCAGTCCACCAAAGATCATCATGCCAGGTTCCGGAGGTAAGTAGATGTTGCTTACCTTCCATATTAAGGACTGGTTAACAAGATTCTGTTTTGGGATTTTACAAAACACTGTTGGTGGAGTTTGTGAGTTTCATCTCTTGTTTGGAGATATTTTTCACTTTTACCTGTTTTTGCTACGTCCTCTGCACAGTGGCTAAGAATTTTTCTCTATTTATTTTAATTTCCTATACTTTTAAATTAGATTTAATAACCTGTGTGAGAATGGAGTGCCAGTTGGTAACTTCAGTACAGAAAGCACTATCCCCAACACTGCTCCCCCCTCCCGGGCTCTCCATGTCCTTCTTGCCCTTACCTTAGTTGTACACTACACATATGTCTGATATATCAAGTAGTTTCATCTAACCTTGATGTGTGTATAGATGCCAATGTTATTACAAAAACACCAGGTCTTGTAATACAAACCCTGGCATAATACAGGGTAGTATAAAAGCATCAAATGACTAATTAGTCACTACTTAAAACTGAGTTAAATATTATCTGTATAAAACATATGGTAGGGATTTGACCAGATACTGCCACCCTGCATAATCCATGCATTCATCAAATACACTGAAGCAGCCATGGGGCGGTAAGCACCCACTGAACCTTCGGGTTTGGTGAGGTGTGTACTGTTTCCTAGCAGCAGTACTCTGACCAGGTGAGTGCTGAAATTCCTCGGTACTTCCTGGTCTGAGCAACTCCGCCCCTTGGCCCCTCCTGATATGAAAAATGATGCAAGACTCACATGCTATGCAGTCCTTGCCCTCTGAAGCACACACAGAAAGAACTCCCTGGAGGTAGGCCAAACTGTCAGCTATTTATTACTTGTTTATGATGAAACACTGCAACCAGCAATTTTAAAACTTAATATTGTCTTCCATACAGCTTTCCAGACTTGGGGCTTAACACTGACCACTGCAACACAGATGTGATGCAGTTAGTGAAAACATGTAAGTGTCAGTTCTTTTCACACTCAGTATGGCATTGCTAACTGTTTAAACTGTAGCTACACAATGTAATGCAACAAACTTTACTATGCAGTCTGAAAACTAAAAACTTTTGTATTTTATCACCTAGTGTAGAACACTCTTCTCATGATAAAGCACTAAAACCACAAGTTGCTTAAACTAAGTGCTAAGTGAGTAAACACCAACCAACGTTGTATGATAGTATAGCATAGCATGTAACACAAAAGAAAACCAATGCTTGGTTATATCCACTTGTTTCAGCCCTTTAGTAGAAACAATTACACCTACTTTAAAAGAAGAAAATAAGACTAACTCAGCTGTAAGCCCTTTAAACAAAGTGTGAAGTGAATAAACTCCAGCTAGCATTATCTGATATTAAAGTGTATGAAATATAAGGAAACGAACATGGTGTTATATCCACTTGTTGCAGCACTAAAGAAGGAGAGGCTGTAGCTATTTTAAAAGGACAAAATAAGATTGAGTAATTCTCAAACAGGTCAGAATTCCTTACTACCTAACTAAGCATACTGGGCTACATAAGAACTAGCTAATTTACAGAAAGGTCACACCAATAATCTCTCTTTGACTACATAGATGGTGATCCAGCATTGCAAAGCAGCTAGTATTTATCAGAAGAGTATAGCAGTATTGCAATGTTAGCTAGAGGTATGTAAAACAACTTTGTGTATGAAGAAAGAATATAGATATATGCATGAACTAGAATGACAAAACCTGAATTGTCCAACAGAGTGGAATGATGTAGTTAGACTGCACCATGTTTAGCTTAACAGACATCTCATATAGAGCTTTATTTAATTAACATGATATCATTTTAACACTGCCTAGAAGTATATATGAAGGAAGTAATAGTAAACAAACTGAAACTAAAAAGTGTCAAGAATAAGATGCAAAGATGTGTATGAACTAAATGCATGGCTGAATGTCAGGTATGCCTCAGGATGTTATTCAGCATTGCGTATCGGTCAAGGCATCATGTTGTCCATGAACAATATTGCATAAAGTCAGAAGAGGATCACTGTATTAAGAGTATGAAATAGTATTTACAATGTGATAGATGACACCCACCACTTAGTGTTATGAACAAAAATTACAGAATGTTTAAAATTTAGTTATGTGTGGTTCATAGCTCCATGCTGTGCTAAATAACGGATTAATGTAGGTTGTGCTTAGATACAGAGGCCAGACCAATAAGTAGGACAATGCTTACAAGGTATTAATTGTATGTCATGATTAGTGCTTTAGGTACTTCAGCATAGGCATGAGCAAGTCAGTGATTATAATACATATGAACTGGATGGTATATGCAAAGTGCTTAGATGCTTGAAATGATGAATAATGTATTATGACTTGATGTTTTGTCCTTTCTCTGTATCCCATCATAGGAATAATGGTTAGTCAAGTAGGATGAGACCCCCAAAAGAAATGATGAATATCATATGATTATCTCCTCCAACTCCGGAAAGTGTGGCCAGTAGCATGCAGGAGAGGAAAAAAACCCTTGGGGGGAACCTCTGAGGATCCATGGCTACCGACCTGCCCATACTTCAGGGCATACTAAAGGAAAATAATCCTAAATTAACAATACTAAATTATGGGCTGATCCAAGTTCCAGAGTGCAGATACTGACCCAGGGAAGGTAGGAAGCTGAATTCGAAGTGCTGATGTTAGAATATCAGATGAAGATGGCAGTACATCCTTTGGGTGAATACTTAGTCTAAGAAATCTATAAAGAGCATAACATTTGAAGTGTCAAAGGTAGCATTAGTCGAGCAATCCAAAGGCGAGGAAGTATTCCCCTAGAACATGTACCAAATGACTAGGACTCTGGACCCAGAACATGAAGGCTGGTAGTTGCAGATCCGATTGGCAAGCTTTGCAAAGAGGGCCTTGGTGAAGAAGCACATAAGCTGACTGCTAACCACATGATCTGGAGAGGAAGAAGTGGAAACCTCTGGTCTGGCATGGGTGAAGGCAGAGACGAACATGGATGAGCTGACAATGTGAACCACAGTTAATAATCATTTGGGATCTTATAATCCCCTCCAGGCATACTACCCTCAAGCATCCCTCCTCACTGCCTCAGCTCCTCCTCCTCTCCTACCCCCCATTACTGGGTATAGGATGAATCTGTCTCCTTTCCTTTTTCATCCCCCCTTTCCTCCTCCCTTGCTGGTTCCCATCTACCACATACCCAATGCAATGCCCTCCACATTTCTCCCCTCCTCCCTCTCTCTCTCTCTCTCTCCCATACCATTCCCTCACCACCACTCTTCTTTCTCTTTTCCCACTAACCCACTCCTAACAAAGTGTCATGGATCCACCTACTACTTGTACTGTATAATTAACTCGCAAAACAATTCCTTGACAATGCCTTTGGCTGCTATTATTGTAACCTTGTCTTTTTTTTTGTAAGTTCCATTGTAATGATCATGTTATATTTTGTACCTTATTGTCCTTATTGCCTTGACATGGAACCTTTGTAAAAGACCTCGGCTCAAAGGTGTCATCCGAAATACAAATAAATAAATAAAATAAATAAATAAATTTGGCGCTGACATAGGTTAGGTTGACTGCTTAAGCCAAGATATAGGAAGGCATAATGGAGAAGAGTTTGGTTGAGAATCCAGGCAAGAAATGGGGTGGTAGTAGATCCAAATGACTTGCAGCATCCTGGTAGGAAGCACCCAAGGGATTGAAAGGGAGCTAAGCCCATACGAGTGTAGGATATTCAGCTAGACCACACATAGGTCAACCAATGGACAGTATGAGGCATACACATTGAGGCTGGACCACACAGAGGTCAGTTGTTAAGTGAATAGAGAGTGGCAGCTAAGCCCCACAAAGCCTAGCATGGTGGCTGGACCACATGTAGGTCAGCCAGTAAGTGAGCAGAAAGTGGCAGCTAAACCCCATGAAGGTTAGCAGGCTGCAGAACCCTCACATAGGGTAACAAAGGAGCAGAAAGGCATACCAGGTGAGGCTCCCGCATGGCCGGCAGAGTACGTCCTAACCCCATGTAGGTAGGGCAAAGGAGAGAGAGTCAAGCTAGACTCCACAGAGGCTAGCAGGATGGTACACCACCACAGATGGCTGCCTAACTAGACAGATGTCCCAGGGCTAAGCTGAGTGGAAATGAGTTGCTTGCAAGTAGCAAGGATGAAGCTCACTGTGACGTCGAACAATCTAGCCATGTAGAGGGGTATCCAAGCAGAGGAGAGTGTAGCAGAGCACTTAAGTGAATCGAATCCAGAATAGCCGGCAGCATGCAGTGGATAGAATAATAGGACTAACTCCTGTCACTTGAATGGTTAACTAGCACAGTGTCCTTTCAAACTGATTACCAGTTACTTGTTCTCAGTTTTTGGACCATAGGTGTAAGCTTCATAGCCCTCAAAATCACAGAGCTAATAATGAGATATAGAATAGAGACTGTAAGGTTTGTCAGACTATGGTTATGAAGGAGCAAATCAAGATAACATTCAAGCAAGCTGCAGGCCTTGTGTCAATAATGGCAGGGACTAACTAATTACAACCCAGAGTAGCTACTAAATAGCAGCTTTCCATTAAATATTACAGCCATGCACACATTTGAGGTGCATGAAGTGTCACAGAAGTTTATACATCCATCAGCAGATGCACGTCAATAAGAGTTGCTATAATGTCCATTAGAGGCTATAGTCAGTGAGTGGTACACTCGTGGGATATGCATATAAGAAACTAGTACTGAGTCTGTGTAGAAATCCAGCAGTGTTTGCATACTTACCTCATGAAAGTGCTGGAGTAGAGTGGACAGATAAGGCGACTGCAAAATCCAGACAGTATCGTGGAGCTACATGCGGCTCTGCAGAGGTAGTAATTCCATGACCCTGGTAGAGGTAAGTGGTCCAAGCTAACAGGTAGACACAGGTGGATGTACGGTTGAGGTAGGCAGGTTCCACAGCAGAGTGAGGGAACAGAACACATTCTGGAGAGGTGGCATTCGGCTTCAGCGGAGGGTATGCAAGTGGAGCAATACAGGAGGTCCAATGCTAGGGCAGCAGCAGAAGGAAAACACAGGAACCGGTGGTAGCATAGGCAATAGCTGCTCGGAAAGCAGGGGAACAAGAAGAACTGAGAGAGGGCAGGCAGGAGCTAGAAAAGAAAATCCCCAAAAGAACAGGGCAGAAGAAAACAAATAGCAACAATGAGGGGGACAATGAGGACAATGGACAAACGAGCAGAGAAGGCATGGGAAGGGGAGGGGGGCAGGAGAAAGGAGGAAAAGAGCAGCCAAGCACCAGCAGCTCCACAAGCAAGTGTGACTTGCTCTAAGCAGAGCAGCAGCTGCTTGCTTGTTTAAGTAGGATGTTGGGGAGGAGCTCTTCCCCCACATAACTACAGATTTAGCCTTTTAATTAAAGTCAAAAATATGAATTTAATATGAAAAATGATTATAAAAATACTTTATAATTATGCTCAATATTAGATCCCAACCCTGAAGAAGCCATATCTGGTGAAACATTGATGTATGAGGATCTATTTGTAATAAAGAAAAAAGAAAAATAAACCTAAGAAAATTCAAAACTTTCAAGGAGTGGCTGGCTTCTTTCTACTTTTTGACTTTGTGACTTCACCCACCAGCCCCTGAACTTTACATATTGTTGCATCAAGGAAGGGAACCCACACACTCTGGACTTCTTACTTTTTCCTAGTCAACAGATATGCTTTGTACCCACTGCTACGTGGACATTTGGAATGTACCCAAAACTACAATAGAGGTATCAGCAATATTACTCTAGTCCTACCATGAAAGCCAAAGTTGGAGGACCTTAAAAGTATATGGAAAGCCTTGCATGTTGAATGATATCATTGTTATGCCACCTGTCTTGTAAGGATTTTTTTATTGAAACTGGTCATTTTTATTTCCCAGTACGTTTTGCTTTAGGGTGTTATATTATTTGTGGTGGTATTTATACTTGCCCAGTATTGTTGTGTAGTAATTTTTTTGAAAATGTCTCAGGCCAATTTCTCTGAAATTAACAAATATTTAGCCAATGTTAACTGAGATTCACTTTTTTCAACCTCACAACACAACAAGCATGGAATTCCCTTAAAAATATAAACTACTATTTGAAACACACATATATTCCAAATAAGAAAAAAATATAATAGTAAGGGTAAAATACTCCCGTGGTTCAACAGCTCTATTAAAAAACAGATGCATCATAAAATTAAACTTTTTAGTAAGCTTAAAAAAAGTCCTCATCTACTTATTAACAATTTGTTGCACACATATAGGATATCTGTTAAAAACTTGAAACATTCTATTAAAATGGCCAAAAGTAAACTTGAATTTAAATTGGCTCACACCAAGGACTGTCACAAATCTCTTTTTGCATATTTAAATAAAAAAGGGTAATTCCAGGGCTATTGGTCCTATTTTTCAAAATGGTTCTCAACTAACTGATGTTGATACATCTAATCTTTTTCATGATTATGTTCACTTTTTTCTCAATAAACATCCATTACCCCTATTTTTTCTCATCAAAAGAGTTTTCACAAACTCACTATAACTGATATTTTACTGGCTCTAAAGAAGTTGAAAAAAAAACACAAGTCCTGGACCAGATAATATCCACCCATGGTTTCTGCTCGAAAAGTCTACTAATATCTTGATACCCTTGTCACATATTTTTAATAAATCTCTGCAAGAAAATTAAATACTGGACAATTGGCGCACAGTTACTGTTACTCCCATATTTAAGAAGGGCAACAGAGACTGTGTACATAACTATCGTCCCAGCAGCCTGACCTCTGTGGTCAGTAAAATAATGGAAAGAGTCATGAAGACACTGATCAATCAAGAGTGCGTAAAACTAGGAATCCAAGATTCTCTGCAACATGGGTTCACTCCTAAGCACTCCTATACCATGAACGTGATATCCTTTTATAATATAAGTGCACTGTTGCACGCAGGTGTTCCTTCTGATGTCATACTTCTTGACTTCAGTCAAGCTTTTGATAAGTTACCCCACAGTAAACTTATAGATAAAATGTATAATCTGGGCTTTTCTCTAGATATTGTTAACTGGATATCTGATTGACTAACTAACAGGACCCAGAGAGTTAGAATTAACAATGCTCTTTCTGACCTGGGTAAGGTGTCGAGTGGTGCCCCCCAGGGATCAGTATTGGGTCCCATGTTGTTCAATCTTTTTATTAGTGATCTACCATCAGGGCCTAATAATTTTATGGTAAAATTTGCATGACGATACTAAACTGGGAGGTAAAGTCAATAATTATGATAATATGGTATCATTAAAGGCTAATCTGGAAAAATCAGTGCTTTGGGCAAAACAAAATGGTATGCATTTCAATCAAGACAAATGTATGGTCATTCATTTTGGTAAAAATAACCCAAACTATGAATATTACATTAATGGTTTATTACTTCAATCTTCAAACTGTGAGAAAGATTTGGGTATATACATCAACAATAAACTCAGTTCCAGGGATCACTGTACCAAAATTGCATATAAGGCCAATGGGCTCCTAAGGCAAATAAAGTGAGGATTCATTGATCACTCTGAGCAATGCCTTATTCCACTCTTTAGAGCATATGTTAGACAGTACCTTGATTATGGATCTCCTTTCTGGAATCCAAACCAGAAATGTGACATTGCTACACTTGAACAGGTCCAAAGCAGAGCAACAAAAATGGTACCTAGACTGGCAAAATTAGATTATCAAGCCAGACTTCAAGCTACAGACCTGTTTTTACTTCAAAACAGAAGATTGAGAGGTGATATGCTCTTAATCTTTAATTTGCTTGAGTCACCAGAACTTATGCAGCAATGTGGATTGTTATCTTCCAACAGGAGATTAATGCCACGATTCCACAATAAACAATTACAGGTTCAACAGTACAAAACTAGTAGAAGAGGTCATTTCTTTTCAGTAAGGGCATCATGTGTATGGAACTCTCTTCCTCATAAACTAATTGATGCCTCCAGTATACATAGTTTTAAGAACAAACTCGATGTCTGGATTTGGGAAAAATCATTAATAATGTCCCACATTGTGTGGGGAACAGTCTTGATGGGCTTTGGCCTTCTCCTGTTCTTCTAAACCAAGTAATATCAAATAATACCAAGTACTTCATAGACCTTAGAGCCATATATTAAGTTAGGAAAAACTTTATGAATGGGGGTGACTACATGGAGTAAAAAAAAACATGGAATTACCCTCAGTTAAGGAGAAACAGTTAGAACTTAAACAAAGAAAAAATGGAGGATATGGGGGGAAATCAACCCCCCCAAAATCCTAAGGGATCTAAGGCCTCAAACAAAATAAAAGATCAAAAAGGAAGTAAAGAAGACAAGATACATAAACAAGCAACAATTTCTTCATACTTATACTTATACCCCTCATGTTTTAATGAATAATGCTACAGGTATAGACAGGGAACATGTAACAATAAAAGAGGCCACTAAATCTTCTATCTCATTCCCTATAATAATAAGTGGGTCCCCCTACTCCCCTGGGTCTAATAAACAAATAATTTTATCACCACCAACCATGGCTAAATTTGAATGGGAACCATATCCAGAATGTGCTACTAAAATTGATGTCAGTCTTAACTCATTGGGTTGTTCAACTGAGACATCATTGGAAAAGTCACTGGACTTACCCTTGCTACAGGATCCAATTACTTTAGAGTCTGGAACAAAAGAAACTATGCATGATAAATGGTTTGAAATCTTTTTGATATACTGGGCTGTCTGTAGACATCTGTTGCCCCTGCCTGTATTATGATGCTAATTCCTCCATATATATTTTTATGTGCCTGATACTATTGTTTGTACCCAGTATTTACCTCAGGTTCATGTTTGTACCTTTTTAATCCTCCCAGGTTGCACCTGAAAATAGGCACTTGGCTGTCTAGTGTGCTTACCCGGTTAACAAAAGCAAATAAAAAATAAATAAAAAGTTATCCTACTCCATTTACTACTAGTTTAACAGATGCCCTTAGTGAAGCCAATATGGCCAACATATTATTATTGTAACAGTTATGCATTATCAGGTATTAAACCCAACAAGGCATTTCATGAAAATTTTATCAGAAATTTGTTTAGGAAATTTGCTAAGGCAGAATTAAGTACTGAATTAGATTCAATGAATCTGGACAATTCAGAACCTACTGTACTATTGGTTGAGACAGAGTAAACTTCTCAAACCAGGACACTAACATATCACAATGGGGTGCTAAGATTAAAGAAAAGAGGAAAAGGAAAAGGAAAAGAAATAATAGAAGAATTAATAAAAGAAAACAGAAAGAGAATATTGAATAGGAGGGCAGTTTAATTGGTGAGATCAAAAAACATAACAATATATTCTCAGGGCCAAACCAGATAATTAAGGATGTTAAAGCTGTTAATCAGGAGCTAAAAATAGTGACATACACAGATTCCATTTTACATGAAAAGGGTGAAACCCCATTTGAAAAAGAACAAACTGCTCAGGAACTTAATGATACACTGTTAGAGAGAGCCCCTACGGTGCTAGCCTCTAATTATGACATTTGGTTCCCTATTCTGATTTATAAACTCCAGAGAAAGAAGCAGAAACTGGATTTTGGTTAACAGGGAAAGAAACTATTATCTTTGTAGTCAGTGTCAATCACATTGAGGCTGAAACAGATGAAGCCCTACTATTAAGGATGTAATATTTATTAGAGACATTCCTACATATCAGTAGAAGTAGGAATAATATAAAATCTGTGTATTTAGAAATAATAGCACTGAAGAAGGAATAGTTTGAATGATTTTGTCAGACATGGAGTTAGCTAAAGAGGTCTGGAAAAAGATAATAACTACTCTGCATTTAGGGGTTTATACTGACCCTTCTATCACCTTACCAGTACACTTGAACAAACCAAAAAAGAATTTTGAATGAGGAAAATTATTTTTAAAAAGCATTCTTAATACTCTCTTGTTTAACAAGGCCCAGGGTAATATAGTACAGAAGCCATAAAGCAATTATATCACCACTTTATCTAACAATGACCCAGGTAACAGAGCACAGGGTCCAAAAATGAAAAAAATATTTACTTACACTGCATGATGTGGAATAAACCCCAGATGAAACACATCAGTCTTTAATGCAATTAGTTTGCTATACACTCAAACATTACCTTGGAGTGAAACTAGGTTTTAAGGGTGTGATTTGGGTCAAAAGAGAAGCCAGTATTAATAATCAAGATCAAATAACTTCTGAGGTGAAAGATGGCATTCTGTATCATTGGATTTTGAAAGAAGCCTACAGGTTAGATGACTTAGGTATTTTATGTGTGAATGGCCTTTTTTTACTGAACAAGGGGATGTTAAGAAATCAACTGTATCTGACATCTCTGATGAGAAAAGCAGTTGTTGTGGTACTTGTCTGCAGAGCAAAAGACAAAATTGTGTGGCTACTACCCTTATAAATATGCCTTTACAAAACAGATTTCAATGTTTAACCAACATAAATGAGTGACTTAGTTCACTGTTGGAAAATACTGAAATGATATGTTCATCTAACATAGGGACCACACAGTCTATAAAAGACAATGATTCATGTCATTTAAATGCTGCAAATATAAATGCTTTTCAGATAGATTACATAATATATTGGAATATTGCAGAATTTCTTTAAAAATATAGTGGATAACCAAGCCAAAACCATGTTATAACAGCATGATATTATTTGCTTACAGGAAATATGGGCATTAGGTGAACTAAATATAGAAGGGTACACCAGTTTTTCTTCAACTGCAAATAGATGTTTAAAAATGGGTAGACCTCATGGAGGTATTAAAACATGTATAAAAGTGCAGAAAGATATTTACATATTAGATGTACCCTTAATATCCCCTTATTTTGTATGTGTTAATTTTAGATAGCATGATGATTTAATATTGTTATTGAAGTGTTATATCCCCTCTTACAATTATAATTATTATAGCCCTGTTCTTTGGTAGGATTTAGAGGACTTAAATGAGGATGCATTATGCAAAAATTCTGATTTGGGTATACTTCTTTGGGGGTGATTTTAATGCCTGTATTGGTCACTTGAGACCCAGTGGTGACCCAGACTTTGTAATAATCCAAAAAAGCCATTGATAAAATTATAAATATCCATGGTAGAAGTTTTCTGTATATGTTAGAGAAATTTGGCCTGTTTTTTTTGAATGGGACCCTAGAATGGGAAAATTGCAATTATTACACTTTTACTAAGAGATTTGGAGCCAGTACTGTTGATTATTTATGTATTTGTCCATGGCAGTTACTATTATGCAAATCATTTGATATTGTTTTAAGACCAGAAAGTGACCACTATCCTATTAGGCTTTCTCTGAATAAAAATATTAAGGTGTTAAAGACATGTGAAATAGAAATGAGACATTTACCAAGTATTGAACTCAGAAATCATCAAAGAGTTGTGCTATCTGCTGTACTTGAAGATAAGATACAAGAAAATGTCTTTACTCCTGAGGCACAACTTAATCTTCTTTTAACAACTCAACAACTACATGCTAATGAAATAAACAAACAAAAAGGTGTATTAAATTTGTCAAAAATCAATTCCATTAATTTATGTTTCACCAAAAGTTCAAGCTCAACCAGAACTTGGTTTGATAATGACTATAAGAAATATAAATCATATTTAGTTAAATTTATTAGGGCAGTGAAAAGCAACCCATATTTAGAAGGATATAAGAATATTAATAGACTTGAAAAGGAATACAAGAAATTGCTAAAAGATAAACAATATACTTTTCAATTGGAAAATTGGGAACAAATATTAAATGTAATTAAAGCTAAGGATGACAAAACATTTTGGCAATTAGTGGCCGAAGGAGTGGGAGGTTACAGTATTAGTATTGAAGTTCATGTCACTCCATTAATTTGGGTTGCTTATTAGTATAGAAAGTGAATATGTTGAGATCATTTTCTCAGAGAATGAGCCTTTTCCCCCAATTAACATTGTATCTATGGAAATCGAAGTAGCAATAATGAGTATGAAGTCAAATATGGCCCCAGGTCCAGACATGACTCCATCAGGTATTTATAAAATTGAAATTATGTGGTGGAGTAATCTATTGGATATTTTATTTAACAAAATTATTATGGAAACTTATATTCCTGAATGTTGGAAGGATAATATTATTATACCATTACATAAAAAGGGTAACCTATCATCACCAGAAAATTAGATGCCTATAAGTTTAATAGACTGCTTGAGTAACATGTTTACAAAACTCATTTTACATAGATTACTAACATGGTTAAATGAGACAGGACATCTGAATCAGCTTCAAACTGGCTTTAGAAAAGTCTTCTCCACAGTGGATCAAATTTTTACTCGACATCATATTCATGAACAATATTAAACTAGGAAAAAGATCCCAGTATATTTTGCTGTTTTTGATTTTAAAAGCTCCTTTGATGAAATTAGTAGGAACTTTTCCAGCTAGCCGGCACAGCAATTGAATTTCTGCTTGTGACTCTGGTGACCTGGGTTCCGGAACAGACCTGCAGAGTTGGAGAGTTGGCCGGGGGAGAAGGATTGAGCATTCCATAGACTGTTCTCCTTCTCCAGGGGTGGGAGGGGTAGAGTATCTGGTGCCTGATGGACCCCTGGTGGAGGCTGGAGGAACCACAGGTGACTGGACCCCTGGGGCAACCTAGAAAATGTTGCTGTCTGCCCTTGATGAAGCCCACCTTCAGCTTAAATTAGCTCTCAGGCTAGCTCCCTGACCTATCCCGTCAGATGTGGCATTATGGGCCGGTGCCATAACCCCACCCTGGGGGGTAAGCCAGTAGGTATCAGGGAGTTGCAGCCAATATGAGAGTGGAAGCAGAAGGTCCATGACAGGGCCAAGGTAACAGGCAGCTGGTGGCAGGAAAAAGCATAGTAAATAAAAAAAAAATGTAATAGGAACTTATTGTGGAGAAAATTATATAACATGAATATGTATCCCACTATCTTAAGGACTATAATAAATCTGTGTTATGAAAATTGGACAAAGATCAGATATAATCTTCAGGGCAACCTTACATAATCATTTAGGACCAATTTAGGGGTGAAACAAGGGTGAATTGTGGCACCCTTATTATTTAATGTATTTATAAATGATTTACCAGACCACTACTTAATGGAAAGCTCATATTCACCAGCTGTAAAGGGTATTTCAATACCCTCCTTGTTATACACAGGTGACTTTGCTCTAATTTCTATTTCACCTATACACCTGAAAATATGTTTAGAAATTTTATATAAGTATTGTGTGCAAAATCAGCTCATGAGTAATATTCCTAACACAAAAATTGTAATTGTTGGTAAACATACAAACAAGACAACATGGAAAATTGACAATGAGGTTATTGAAGTTGTGAAATCCTTCTGTTATTTGGGATAAAATTTATCCTTTAATATGAAAGTTAACTCTTATTTATCCTATATTGACAAAAAGTTGATCCAGTCCATAAATGCCCTATTGAGATACAGCTCACATTATGGGGGTTCCATGGTTCTTCCTATGCTAAGAGCGATTGAAGCAAAGATTATGCCCATTGCCCTTTATGGCATTGAGGTTTGGTATACCAACAGACTTGAGTCTTTAGAAAAACATTTTTCTTCCCTATATAGAACTATCCTGCAGGTGCACAAAAGTACAGCAGCATGTGTGGTAAGAGCCGAGTTAGGCAGAATTCAGCTGAATTATATGGTAAAGGCAACTAAAGTCACTTAGTGGATTAAGCTATTTGCCCAGGATGATTATAAATTAACCAGTGTAGTGCTAAAAGAGAAAATGGACTGATATAATAAGGGGTACATCTCCTGCTGGTTAACTGACCAGTTAGATACTTTAAATAAAATAGACTCTATCTACCTATGGAAGGACTCACTTAAGGTGTTCAAATTTCAGGAGAACACTCTAAATTTGTAAAAAATAAAATGAAGCTTCTGTCAATTGATGAAGATATAAATAAGGTTAGATCCTCTCACTTTCATAAGTGGTTCTCTAAAAACAAATTAAATCATGTATTAGAACCCTATATATTATCTTTAAATGATAAAAAGGAAAGACAAATCTTTACAAAGTTCAGATTGGAATTAAACCTATTTAAATATTTAAACTATATTTATTCAAAGCCTATAGGACAAACTGTAGATTTATATTGTGACTGTGGACAAGCAAAATCTGAATCACTTACACTTATTATACTTCACTGTCCCACATATAAACATATTACTGATCATGTACTGGCACAGTATACTTATTATGCTGATATGCTTAAGGAAGAATTATTGAGGTTATTAATGCATCTTCAGACTATAGAATTTGCCAGGGATATGATTGTACCACTAAAAACAATATCTGTATGCTTACAAGCAAGAGAAATGTATTTAATAATTGACCTCGTAGTGGGGATTGTGATTGGTAGTTATGATATGTATTTTTTTAAATCTACCATTAACTATGTATTTATATAGATTTGTAATCTGCTACCCTCTTTTAATATGTTTTGTAAAGGCCTAATAAGCCAATCAATAAAGTCTGAACTGAACACAATATTTCTGTGGCAGGTGAAAGTTTCCTGGCCTAGCTGCAGGGACACTGTGTTGGTGGAACCTGATGCCAACACTTCCCAACCGTGATGCACTGCCGAGCAACAGCTGTCTCTACCATGGCCTGCCTTCCATTGTGACATCCTGGGCTTGCTTCCAAATGTAGGGCTTAGAATTCAGCAGTTTGCATAATTGTGAATTGTAATTTTAAAATGCATGAAAGTTTGAAGGCTTATAACTCAGTTGCCTGTAAAGATAGAAAGCTGAAACTTAGTATATTTCTGTATAGGATCTGATAATACATAATACATTTGGTGCAGTTTGGATAAATACTGTTAAAACTAGATGTAAATTGCTGAAATGGTAAATTTTGAGAAATGTTTGTGACCTTTTCATGGACATTTTTATGAAATTTCACAGAAACGAAATCAGCATTTTGACAGAGTTTCACTGGCAAAAGAAAATTTCACACAGCCCTACATATGGAGATGTCCAATAATAATCTGATGCCCTTCTCATCCCATGCTTCCCACATGATGAGTTGGCCTCCAACTTGTATGCTTAGATTCTACCAGATATATGTGTGTGCTCTGAGGGGACTATGCTTCTTGCACAGTGGTTAGTATGATGGGGTTAAAGAGAGAGGCTGCTGAATATTTAAACCTAATATGATGCTGAAACAAGGTATTTTCGCAGCCTCTGCTTTCCGCTACACCCATTGTGGTGATTTGGCTGAGAGAAAGGTGAACCATTTGTATGCTTATGCCTTGTAATATGCCAGGACATAACCCTCAAACCAAGATAGGTCCACATTCCCTTCACTCCAATGGGCTCAAATTAGTGTTGCTCATTTTTGGTGGTTTGCCTTCTAATAGGAAATGACTGATGAGGAGTTCCACTTCAAGGAAAACTTCAGCTGGGATGTTGAGGGGCAGGTTACCAAAGATGTACACAAATTTCAGTAGAGCGAACATGCATATGGCCTTGACCTTCACCATTAAGGCTGATTGAGCTTGAGGCAGCACTGAATTTCCAGTTCTAAGTCCATAAGTAGGAGGAAATGTTTGCAGGTATCAGTTCCACCCATTTGGTAGTGACCGAAATCCCTAAATATTAGAAGTCAGTTTCAGCCCACTTCACTTGCGAAGCCTGGAAACAACTGCTGTTGCACCATTGATTCAGAGGATATAATGTAGTTTTATTGAGGTTGACACTGAAACCTGAAATGGCTGCGAAGTCAGAGGGAACCTAGAGTGTAGAAGGCAGTTACCATTCAAGCTGCATCAGGGTAAGGAGAAGGTCATCAGCATTTGTATTCACCAGGTTCAATCAATCAATCGATCAATCAATCAATCAATCAAAATCTTTATTTATCCAGATGGGTACCATTGAGCAAGGATCATTTGCAAGGTGGACCTGGTCATGAATACATCAAAGTACAGTGCAGAAGCAGGTGTACAAAAATCAATAATATACAAAGAAGAAAAGGTATATACAGTGTATACAGTACAGTACAAGGTTGAAATGATTAAAAAAGAACAGCATTATTTTACAATTGAAGAAGTCAGCAGATGTGCAATCAACCATACGCATACAGGAGTTATAAGCTGAGATTTTTTAAGTGAGGCAGCCAGCAACTACACATATAGGGGAAAGAGGCCATGTATGGGGTGGCAGATTAGAGAGGTAAAGAAGAGGGAGGGTATATTAATATCGACTGGGGAAAAATTTAGCTAAAACCACAGAAAGTGACGATGGCTGTCATGTACTTGTTTATTATGATAATGACAGAGGAGGGGTAGATAATTGGGACACTGCTATGGATAGGGTGGGACTTTAGCCAAGCTGGAGTGGACAGGAAAGGGTGGGTGCAGCAGGAAGAGTTAACAGAGAAAGAGTGAGAGCCAGGGGTAGCAACATGGTGAGCATCAGGATGGAAAGGGGGAGTTGCGGAATTAGTGGGCTAGCGGTGAGGAAAACATCTGCAAGGTGCTTTCATGTAGCGATCGTAGAATGCCTTGAAGATATTCAGGCTAACAAGGCAGCTCAACTTCAAGTTCCTTTGTAAACCGTTCCACAATGTGGGTAAAGAGAAGCTTAGAGCAGCTTTGCCAAAATGAGTTTTGACCCTTGGAACTTGGAGGGCAATTAGGGAATAGCTCCTTAGAGTGTAGGTGCCTAACAAACTCCAGGAATACAATCTGAGACATATGAGGGGAGCTTGTTGGTCACCACTCTGAAAGCCCATAGGGCGGTGCTTCTATTCCTTCTATAGTGAAGGGAAGTCCAGCCTAACGAAGAGTACAGGGAGCAGTGGTGTGTGGAAAGTGGAAGGCCAGTAATGAACCTGATTGCTCTGTGGAAGAGTGTATCCAACTTAGCCAGTGCAGAGGCAGTGCAGTGGCTTGAAGTTTCATATGTTAATATGAGGGTGAGGGTCACTGTGATGGAGGAGGGGAGGTAGGGTCAGCTGCAGCATAAGGGATCACTAGCTGCACACTTGCGCAGACTTGATAGACCATATAGCCTGTATCTGCTGTCAGTTTTGTATGTTTGTATTGTCAGCCCTGTTATTTTCTATTAGCTCAGAACCACTGTTTGCAGCAGTGTATCAGAAGCCAAAGACTAAAGCCATAAAGGTGAGTGGAATAGAACAAAAGAACAAAAGAAATCTCACTTTACATGGATGATGCCATGTTCTTCGAATCAGACCCACAGCATATAGTGACCTAATTAATAAACTAAATCTGCATAATGCTGTATTTCACTGTTTTTTTTATTTTACAGATGTTCTCCAGGAAGGACACACTAAGCTGAGGCTTGTTTCCAGGTGCATCCTAGGAGCACATGGAAGTTAAGTGACTTGCTCACGGTCACACATCATGCAAGTGTTGCCAGTGGGATTCAAAGCCAATTTGCCAGGTTTGCAGCTCAGTGCTCTTAACCACTACACTATAGTGCTTCCCCGTGCACAGACATAATTTGTATTTTAAAAACAGATATTCTCTGGCACATTGCTGTAGAATCTGGAAAGGCATCTGATAGACAGACCTACAACGCAGAATGCAATAAGTGCACTTGGGCCATTGGGCGGGCCAAGGCAGAACACTACCAGACAACCTCAATTCCACTTGGGGTTCAGCCCAGACCTTCTGGGATAATATGAAAGAGGTAAATGGGAAGTCCGACTCCTCCCCACCACCTCAACTCTCCATCAATGGCACCACCTCCCACAGATCCACTCCTTATAGCCAATTTCCTTAACACTGCCTTCTCTGACCTAAGCTCGGTCCTCCCCAGCAGCTTCTTTGACCCAATCCCCACCTCTGTCCCTCTGGTCCTGCATTGCCCACCATTCTACCTGTGCACCCTATCCACCCAAGAAGCCAGGCCACACCTGCTAAAAGCCTTATTCAGCAATAACCCCAGCAGTGACCCCCTCGACTCCAGGATCCTCCATATGGTTTTGGACGAAGTCCTTGTCCCTCTGACTGACGTTCTAAACCAGTATCTATGCCTGTGTCAGTTCCCAAGTGCTTGGAAAACTTCTGAAATCACACCCATACATAAGAGTGGGGACCAGTAAACCCCTAACAATTACTGGTCGGTCTCCATCCTCCCCCCACTCTCTACAGCCCTTGAAAAAGTGGTGTTGATCCAGCTCTCTGAATACCTAACCAGGAATGACATTATGTTCCCAGAGCAGCACAGTTTCCACCCAGGACACAGTACAACCACGGATCTCCTGGAATTCTCCCAACACCTGCATGCTGCTGTCGACTCTGGCAGCCTTGCAGGAGCAGTCTTCATTGACCTCTCTAAGGCCTTTGACACTGTCTGTCATCCCCTTCTACTCGACTCTCTCCACCAACTTGGCTTCTCTAGTGGTCTCATTTCCTGGTTCTCTAGCTACCTCTCTGCTAGATCCCAGCATGTCAAGATCAGCAGCTCCCTCTCCAGCACTCTTCCCATTTGCTCCAGGGTCCCTCAGGGCTCCATCCTAGGTCCAATGCTTTTTAGTCTCTACCTCAACACCCATCCCAGCTCATGTACTGGTAAAATGCTCCTCTATGCCAATGATGCAGTCCTAATTGCCTCACATCCCAATCCCACCTCCCTCCAATTATCCCTCCAGCAAGCTTACAACCAAGCTGAAAGGTGGTTCGGTGACTGCAGACTGGTCATTAACCTAAAGAAAACCAAATCAATGCTCTTCTCCCATCGCCAAAATAAAGCTAAAAATACTCCCTCTTGATTATCCCCAGCACACTGCACCCGCTAGAACAAGTGATCACATATAAGTACCTAGGCATCATGTTCAATACTGCCCTCTCCTTCCACACTCACATTAATGCCCTGTCAGCCACCATTAACTCTCGGATTGGCCTACTATACCGGCACAGGGACTGCCTGCCTCAGGTTGCCCTTAGGCTGGCCATCACCTCCTTCATCTTGTCCCTCATGGACTATGGCTTGCTCATCTATGTCACAGCTGACAACACTGCCCTCTCCAAAATCCAACTCTCCATCAATAAGGCCTGTAGGCTGCTGACCGGTGCCCCTAGCTGCACTCACATCTGCCTTCTCTATACTACCACCAATCTGCTAAACTTTGAGGAGCGACTGCTCTACCAGACCTGCCTTCTCGCAAAGAAATCACTGCTAGAACTCTCCCCCCCGGGGGTCTCCACCTCCTACAGCAGTCATCATCATCCATCACCACCTGTAGCTCTGTAAAGGCCACTTTTAAGGTGCCAAGAACCAAGACCTCTCTTGCCCAGAGTTCCTTCCTCTACAGATCCCCCACCTGGTTCAACTCCCTCCCTAGCTGCATCTCCAACTTGCCAAAAATTGGCCCCTTCAAAACAACCCTTCAGAACCATATCTTTAAAACCCGCTGTTGTTGGTGCAACTAATCACCTGTTGTAACCTTTGGTACCCACCCGCCTTGCCCCCTGGCTCGACAATGTCCACTGGACAGCCTCTCCCTCTCCCAGATCCACTCCTTCCCTACTAGATCCAAACAGGGATGTAGCCCGCTGTCTTCTCTGAGGACCTACTGTATCCATGAGTGTAACTCACAATTTTGTAACACTATGTAACCTAAGTAACATACAAACTACTACATTATGTAACCTAAGTATATTTATGTTAAATGTTCCTTTTACTGCACCTGTAATGTTATCCTCTGTTTTAATCTGCACTGTAATAACTGTCTTGATGTCTGCTCCACTGCGATGAGGTGCCTTTGTAAATGAGTCTCTGACTCAAAGGTTGCAAACCCGATTTGTAATAAATAAATAAATAAATACAAATTCACATAATTTTGATTTTACTAATAACATTTTCCACCAAACTTATGTGATAGCCTTTGGAACCCTCCCCAATGACTATAGTAATGGTGACTCATAACTCCTACCCCAAATGGAAGTTTAGCACTTATCCACCAAACATCCCCTTTGGGTGGGAGTTACTTGTCTTCACTAAAGTGGTCATTAGAGGAGGTCCAAAAGTTATCACCCAAGTTTAGTGAAACAAAGTTTGAAATTTGGCCAAATTATGAAACAAAATGGAAAAGTATGCTCACCTATGGTATGGTATTATATGGACTTAGTTAATTTTTAAATAGCAAGTCCTGTATCTATATAGGGCAGTGTATATCAATACAGTGTTTGTGAAGGGAAGATGATGGCTGGCCAGGGAGGTGAATGGATAGTAAGTGCTGGCTTCTGTCTTAAGAGAAGGTTTGAATGGGGTGGGGGCAGAACACTGCAGAGAGGAGCGAAGAACCACTGGAACCAGGGAATTTATTATAAATGTCACTCAGATAGCTATTGTTGGAATCCACTCAGAAAGGAGCAATCTTAGACCTGGTACTCTCAAATGGGGTGGAGAGAGGATCTCAGATTTAGAAGTGGGTAGCCACCTGGGAACAAACGACCACCAAATAGTGAGGTTCACAATAAACACAGCTGTAGAGTCAAGCCATACAAAAGCAAGGGTGTTGGACTATAGGAGGGCTGGTTTTGGCAAAATGGGAGAGTGCCTCAGAAAAGCATTAGCAAACAGGCAAGAAGGAGGGGTGGAAGAACAATGGGAAAAATCAAAACTGCCATCACAAAGGCAACAAGCCTTTGTGTAAAGCAATTCAACAAAACAAAATGAAGGAAAAAGCAACTATAATTCTCAAAAGAAGTGGCAGGGAAGGTTAAGGAGAAAATGATAGCATTCCAGAAATATAAGGAAACACAGAAGGAGCAAGACAAAGAACTTTATCAGTTAAAGCAGAAGGAGGCAGGGAAGGCAGTCAGAAAAGCAAAGGCCCAAACTGAGGAAAAGATAGCCAACTCTGTTAAGAAGGGGGATGAAACCTTTTATAGGTACATTATGGAATGAAGAAAGACCAAGGAAGGGATACCGAGGCTTAATAAAGGGGAGGAAATGTGGGCAGAGGGTGACAGTGAAAAAGCAGGGATATTGAAAGAATACTTCTGATCAGTATTCAGAAAAGAAAAGGAGGGGGAGGTACCTAAACCAAACAATAGAAATACTCTGGATAGGGGGGTCAATACCAGTTCATTCACAGAAGAAAGGGTTATGAAAGAACTCTTAAAATTGAAGTTGGACAATGCAATGGGGCCTGATGGGATTCACCCCAGAATTCTAAAAGAACTAAGGGGAGAACTAGTGACACCACTGACTACCTCTTTAACAAATCATGAAAGGATGGGTGGTACCTGAGGACTGGAGGAAGGTGGATATGATTAGAGATGTTGTGAAATTTAATTTCACCAGTGAAATGTTGGCAAAATCACACATTTCACCACATGTAATATTTTGCATAATTACACTGTTGCAGCAAAATTTTGCAGGCAAATTTCACCTTAGATTTTGCCTTGCATTTCTATTCGGCAAATTCTGGTGAAATCTGGCAAAATTGGCCTTTTCACAAATGGATGACTGTATACAGGCAGGAAGTGAGTGATGAATTTGCCTTCTGTGTAGCCAGAGACCTGGAGGAAGCAGGCAGCCAGCAACAGAAACTTTTAGACAGTTTATTGGGCCTGTGTGTTCCATTGTGTGTGTTTTTACACATTTCTTTGTCAAATAATATATTTTGATTGTGTTTGTTGTTGTTTGTTGATAAGTTCTATTAGGTGTCTTTGTAGATTGACTCTGTGTGTGTGTGTGTGTGTGTGTGTGTGTGTGTGTGTGTGTGTGTGTGTGCTCTCTCTCCCTTTCTGTTAGGAAATTTTGTCCTTCTTTTCTTTTAATAAAATGATGGAAGGGAAAGGTAAGGGCAAGGGGACTGGGTAAAGGCACCCACATCTTGACAGGTGGGTATTTAGGCTAGCTGAGGACCCCTCCCAGCAAGAGCTTGCAGCCACCACTTCACAGCAGCAGCAGCAACATGAGCCCATTACTCCCCTGTTAACAGTGAGAGGATGATGGTATCCCTTCCACATCCACCACCCAGCAGCGGAATCCTCCTGTTATCTCCCAGGACCAGCAGCAGTCTGAGCCTGTTGCTCCCCCCTGCAGCAGCATGAAGATGATGTGGCCCCCTCCACACCCACCACCCAGCAGCAGAATCCTCCTGTAGCCCCCCATGATCCGCAGAAGCATATGACACCCACCCTATGACAGCAGCCACAGAGTAATGCCCTCCAGCAGTAGCATGTGCCCCACCTCCCCCAAGCATAAAGGGTCTGTCTTGTGGTGTTTTTTCACCATAAACAACACTGACAGCAGTGTTGTGATCTGCAAGTTGTATGGGAGATCTGTGGGAAGGGCAAGCAAGGGGCCATTTTGGAACTGGTGGCCAAAGGAGCCATCTGCAGCACCACCACACTGCAGAGTGGCTCCAAAAAGCAAGAGGAGTTGACAGCAGCAGGAGGCAGTGTCACCCAAGGGGAAGGGGGCCAGCAAGAGGAAGGGGCCAGGGCTCAGCAACAGCCCAGACATTGCCACTGGCACCAGTCAAATCACCAGCAGCAGGCAGCAGCAGCACCCTCATCCAGCTCACCCCACAGCCAGTGGTGGCACTGGGTTCATGCTGGAGGTGAACATGGGCAGCCTGCATCAGCCCCAGCCAGTCCTCCTGTGAGCCAAGAAGACATGGCGGCAGTACGGTAAGAGGTATCAGCTCTACACCAGAATTTTGACAGGTTCCACTAGGAGGTCAGGGGGTCCATAAGGAAACTGATGGAAGACCAACATAAAGTTTTGGACCTCCTTGCAGAGCTTCATCATGGCGGTGGTGGTGGCATGGTGGAATCGGGGCCTGGTGCCGGCACCATGTAATAACACAGTTCATAATGCACTTGCAAGTGAGGCAGGCAGTGAGCACAGTAGCTGAATTTTCTTTTCTTTTTCCTGTCCTTACATTACTACTATCACTCTTCCATCATCTGCACCCCCAAAAAGTAACAAAAATACCCACAAATTAAAAAAGTACCAAAATATATTGTCCTCTTTCTATATCCTCTTGTTTCTTTTTCTTGTCCAGCATTTTGTGTGTTATGCATTGTTTATGCTCCCTTTCTTTCCCTTCTCAGATATGAATACCCTTGCACCTACTACCCTGCATATCCCCCTATTGTGTATGTTACTGTCAGTCACTTAGTCTGTACCTTACCTATTAACACTGTACCTTTCTTCTTGTTTTATGTCAATCCTTCTTCTATCCACAGATGTCAAGTATTGTAATTTGATCGTATGAACACATTTTTTCCCTAAGGCTATGTGATGTTGTGGCAGTTGTTTTTGCTGTATGTGCAGCTGCAATATCAGTTTGAATACGTACACAACATAGAAACTTAAATAAGCAGCACTTTTACTGCAAAGGTAAACATAGGTCTGTTTTAACAACAGTCCCCATCTTAGTTGTCACAAATGTTTACTTGGTGTCCTTCCCCTCCACTCATGATGTTTTCTATACTGCCCCACCATCATCTGATCCAAAATGTGCACATGGACCACAGTTTAACACAGCCTGTTGCCTCCATGGTGTGCTGAACAAGCCTACATGTCCATAAATACAACAGGAAAAATGATAAAGTAAATTCAGACAGAATTCTGGTCTCAGCCATGATGTTTTATGACACCCAAATCCCCACCCGGACCAAATGATGGTCTTTGGCCCACTGTTTGCAATTTGCTTTAGGCCACATCTTGTTTCTGTGAGTGCAGCACAGGCAGTACATGTCCAGAAATGTTTCCCCAAAAAATGGTACATCAAATTGAGACTGAAATCTGGTGTCAGTACTGATGTTTTATGGTGCCCTCAGCAGCCAGACATTAAAATGTTGTTTTGGCCACTGTTTGCAATTGGTTTTAGGCCACATCTTGTTTCTGTGAGTGCAGCACAGGCAATACATGTTCAGAAATGTTTCCCAAAAAAATGGTACATCAAATTGAGAATGAAATCTGGTGTCAGTCCTGATGTTTTATGGTGCACCCCCCCAGCACCCAGACATTAAAATGCTATTTTAGCCACTGTTTACAATTGGTTTTAGGCCACATCTTGTTTCTGTGAGTGCAGCACAGGCAGTACATGTCCAGAAATGTTTCCCAAAAAATGTTATAAAATGCCAGAAATCAGGTGTCAGACATGCAGTTACATGTTTCACATCCACCATCAGGACCAAAATCTGCTGTTTTATGCACTGTTTAAAATGGTTTTCAGGCCTAAATTTGGTGGTGCCACTGCCTAAAATGCCCCACAAGTCTAGAAATGTTTCACAAAAAATGTTACAGTAAGCCAGCCCAGTGGCACTGAGAGCTGAGGTGCTGGACACCTTACCTTGCACCACACCAGTGATCTGTGTTTGGGAATGAGCACAGGTCACTGGTGGTAGGCAGAGGAGGAGAAGGATTTAGTGTCTGATGGACTGCTCTCCTTCTCCAGGTGGGGAGGTCACTAGCAGTCAGTGCTTGACTGGCCCCTAGTGTTGGCTGGGGGGCAGCACACCAATGCTCTAGAGATAGGGAGGGGAGGAGAAGAGGCAGATGCCTGAAGAGAGCATGTGCAGATGTGTGCATGCTCACTCCATGGGCATCACTGCAAGAATTCTCTCCAGGAGGGAGAAAATCAAAGAAAGAAAGAAAAAGTGTTCTGAGCATGGCTGGATGATAGCCGGTCCCCACAGGTGCCACTCTGTGAATATGCAGTAACCCTGGCACCAGATCTGTATTAGTGGGTAGAGGGATTCCCACCACCCTGGCACGGGGTATAAGCCATGGAGGTAAGCCAGAGGTAAGCTGCGAGTGGAGACGGGGCTGGGGGACCAACTAGAAAGAACGTTACCCAGGATGAGAAGGCAAAAGTAGATTAACTGTAAAAAAAAAAAATGTTACAGTAAATTCAGACCTAAATCAGGTCTCAGTCATGCTGTTATATGTTGCATGCCTTTCACCTGGACTAAAACATGTTGTTTGGCACACTGTTTACCAATGGTTTAAGGCATAATCATGGTGTTGCCAATGCCTAACATGGCCCAGAAGTCCAGAAATATTTCCCAAAAAATGTTACAGTACATTCAGCCAGAAATCAGGTGTCAGACATGCAGTTACATGGTTCACATCCACCATCAGGGCCAAAATCTGCTGTTTTATGCATAATTTCAAATGGTTTTCAGGCCTAAACTTGGTGGTGCCACTGCTTAACATGCCCCACAAGTCCAGAAATATTTTCCAAAAAATGTTATAGTACATTCAGACCTACAGTAAATTGGGTCTCAGTAATGCAGTTATATGTTGCACTCCTTCCACCTGGACCAAAACATGTTGTTTGGCACACTGTTTACCAATGGTTTAAGGTATAATCATGGTGTTGCCACTGCCTAACATGGCCCAGAAGTCCATAAATATTTTCCAAAAAATGTTTCATACATTCAGCCAGAAATCAGATGTCAACCATGCAGTTACATGGTTGACATCCAACACCTGGACCCAAATCTGCTGTTTTATGCACTGTTTCAAATGGTTTTCATGCCTAACCTTGGTGGTGCCATTGTGCAACATGCAACACAAGCCAGTTTGCCATGCTGAGGTAAATAAATCCTCCTGCGAAATGGTCCTATTACTTACAGTTGCATTTGCATCCTCCTGCTGATGGTTTCTCAGTTTATTGAGAACTGAGGAATTATCATTTCTCAATGCTGCTGCACTGGTTTGCTCTGTTGGCCTTGTGGTTTTAAGTCAGTGTGGATTGAACAATATTTTGTGTGCTACTGTTGTTGCCTGTAGCTGCTGCCTGTTACTCTAACTAGTTGCCATGAGAAGTAATGTTTTGTCTGGTTCAAGGATCCTCGTCACATAGTCTGTCAATAATGCTGCTGCTGCTGCACATGTAAGTATCTGTCTGTATTTATTTTTTCTGGTGCAAGAGAAGGGGGATAGTGGGTTGCTATTGTGATGTCTTGAGTTATAATATGTTTGTACTGATTTTATATTATCTGGCAGTGTGCTGAAGATTACATTCTCATGACATGCATGCCAGGATTTGGATACAGGATGCTGGAATGCACCACATTTCACAATGCACAAGGTAAGTATTGAATTTGTCATTACTAGGATAGATGACTGCAGTTCAGATATCTGAGTCAGATTGTAACTGTATTCTATTTGCTTTTGTCAACATGCAGGAATTCAGTTGATGTTAACACCAGGTGCACTGCTGCTGCTTGACATGTGTGCAATTCATTAACTTATGATAAGTATATC
Organism: Neoceratodus forsteri; assembly: GCA_016271365.2. Classification (NCBI taxonomy): domain Eukaryota; kingdom Metazoa; phylum Chordata; order Ceratodontiformes; family Ceratodontidae; genus Neoceratodus; species Neoceratodus forsteri. The sequence goes on along the minus strand of CM057454.1, from coordinate 997,873,953 downwards.
TTAATTTGTGATGGTCTTTGGTGGGTGGGTGATGGTGGTTGAGGGGTGGTGTGGGGTTGGTGGATATAGTTAAGTATTAACTTTTTCATTTCTTTTTTTGGTGTGGTTACTGCAGTACAGAGATGTCAGACCTTGACAGAAACTATGTTCTATATGGGTCTGTCAATATTCAGGAATTCTGCTGCTGGGGTGAGTCTGTTACCTCCCAATCTGGCTGCTGGCTGTGCTCAGCAGAAATAGTCTGTTCATGCCGAGGGTTCCAGTTTAACTGCCATTCCCTGATGTAAGTATTGCTTCATGTAATGGTGGTGGTGGGGGAGGGGAACTTAGTTGTAACAATGCTCAAAATATCTTCCTTTTTTTAGGGCAGTAGGTGGAGCCTACAGCCCTGTTAGGATCGGACTGCAGCTCTAAATATGACTGATCGTGGAACCCCTTTGGGCATTTGGGAGTATTCATTCACAGCTGCAAAATAGTGTGCTCCCCTTCTGATTTTTGCTATTTGCTGCTCTATGTTAAAGGCATCTGAAGGCTGAGGAATGCTACGGCATTGTAACTCTGAACTTCTCAGGATAGTAACAAAAAAAAACTTTGAAACTGCTGTTTCTAGCCCCTTAATTGAACATTTGCAGGACTGCAGCTTGAGCATCTGTCAAGTTCAGTCTAATAGATTTATTCTATTTCTTTCAGCAACCTAACAGTTAACTCATTATCTGTTTTACTGGAATTTATTGACACTCTGAAACAGTCAAGCAGACTACAGCATCAGATCACAGACATTCCGACTGCAGCTATGTTCTACAACTCTCTCACACCTTACTGACAGACTTAAGTTTTTACTCTTGTTCCTCTGGGCATTTATTGGGATCTGAGACCATTTGCTTCTGTTTGTTTTTATATTTTTCTATTCAACCTTTGTATATTTGCCAGCCAGTGCTAGTGAAAGGTGAGAACTTACAACACCTCTGTTTATCCACAGAATCAGGTTCATTGTTGACTTTTCTTCTCAATGCTCATACAAGGTATAGTTGGGATTGCATTAGATGGTAAACTAAAGCTCTTTTTTCATCCACAGGGACAGGTACTGTGCAGCCCCCCCCCCATGCAGCCCCCCCATTCACCCACTGTGATGCATTCAGTGCTGGTAAAAAGTAGATAATGTCTTCAGTTTATTCACAGGTACCATGTGGGACAGGCTCAGTGCAAACTTACCAACACTGTGTTGGATTTAGTGCTGGTAAGAGGTAAGGGACTGACACTAATTGGGTTTTAAACCCTTGGATAATCCACAGAGACAGCTACCATGTGGGGGCATGGTAAGTTCTTGGTTTCCACACCATCTGCATTAAGTCCTGGTGAATGGTGACAGACTGCCAGAACTATAGCATTTTGTTTATCTACAGTGACAGGTTGCATGCTCACACACACACACATGCATGCACACACACACACACACATACACACACCATGTACTCAGACTAAATAAATTCAGGAAGACTGAATTAGCAGCATGCCAGTTTTTGATGATTGTGACTGAACAGCACTATACAGCGCCAACAAGAAAATAATAAATTGCTATCTTAAATGTTTATCCAAAATAATATTTGAGTGAAACTACGGAATCAAATTGTTAATAAAAGATTTTTTCCATATTTGACCATTGCTTCTTAATAGTAATATAATATTACTTCAATATGTAGTGTACGTTTAAATATTTAACTTGTAAATACTGTTTATACTTCTTATTACTTGTTAAGACAATGGGTTGAAATCAAACTACCAAAAAAAGCTATTACGCCAATTAAAACCAATACACACTATGATAAAAACAAAAATTCTAATACTCAAAATATAACCAACAATAATACCCATATCAAATGCAATAACAACAAAAACACTAAAATTCATTATAAAAACAACACAAATATAAACAAATGCAAAATTCTCATAATTGAGGATTCCATGATCCGAGGAGTGGAACACCACCTAACACAAAATGTTAAAAGTGACATTGTGGTGAAGTGTCTACCAGGAACCTCTGCAAGCAGGGACACTAATCACATTAAGACAATTGTGCAGGAATCGGGGGATGTTACACATATAACATTACACCTTAGTACCAATGACTTGGCAAATCACACAGTTCAGGAGGCCAAGAAGCACTTTGAGGACCTGTCCGACAAGCTTTCTTCCCTTCTGCCCAAATTAGCTTTCTCAGAAGTGCTGCCAGTGTGAAAAAAAGGAAAAAGCACCAAGTGAGTCAGAAAGATTGAAGTAGGCAAATTCAACTCATGGCTGTGTGATTGGTGCCAAGACAAGGAATACCACTACATAGGGAACTGGCACAACTTTCAGGAAAGAGCTTTTTTCAAATATGATGGATTGCACCTAAACAGAGAAGGTGTGTGAGCACTCAAACAAAAATTCAATGTCTATACAGGTAGTTTAAACTAAATAAAGGGGAGTATGATGCAGCTCACACCCTTGCCATGGTTGGGCTGGTCATAACTCCCCAAAATGCCAAATGCAAGCATACAGCCTCAGAAAACAAATCAGAGCCAACATCCACCCTAACCAGCAACCTCCATATTCTCTTGGCTGGAAAGAGCAAACTGGAGCAGTCCAGGAAGATGGTACAACCTCATGCCAAAGAAGATGTACATTTCTGGAAGGCAATGGTTGCAAATACTAGGAGCCTAACCAATAAACTTCCTGAACTAACAACCATCTTGGAAATAGAAAGGTTGGACTGGGTGGCTGTAACAGAAATGTGGTTCACAGAAAACCATGGATGGGAGAGGGCCATTCCTGGTTACAATCTTTTCAGGAAAGATAGGCAGGGCAAAAGAAGGGGGTAGCCATTTACATTTGGGAGGAAATATAAGCCACAGAAGTAAAAGGGCAACCTGAGGATTTTGAGTCACTGTGGCTAACAGTAGACATGAGCAAGGGAAAACCTTTCAGAATAGGTGTCACGTACAGGCCCCCAAATCAAGGAGATAAAGGAGACAAAGACCTAATAGAGGAAATCCACAAAATGTCTGATAGAGGTGAAGTAATATGGGTGGGGGACTTCAACCTACCAGTTATTAACTGGATCACACTAACAGCAGCAACAAGAAGAAGTATGGACTTGTTATTGTCACTACAAGGTGCGGGACTGTGCCAGCTTATTAAAAACACAACAAGGGGAGATGCCATTCTCGATCTTGTCCTTGCAAACTCAGAAAGGATCAAGGACATCAAAGCGGGATGTCATATGGGCAACAGAAACTATCTCATGGTAAGCTTTAAGATGAACATAACACAGGACACCAGCCACTGAAAGATGAAGGTGCTAGATTTCAGAAAGGCTGACTTCCAAAAAATGAGAAACAACATAAGTAACCAGTTAATGGAAATAGAGGTTGAGAAGGTGGATGTCATGTGGGGGAGACTCAAGAAAGCAATTAAGACTGCCATAGATCAATGTGCCAGATGGGTCAGCAAAGCAAAAAGAAAAAGAAATCCTCTATGGTTTTCAAGGAAGTGGCTACCACAGTCAAAGAAAAAAAAGGTGTACAGCATATACAAGGAAACCAAAACTGAGAAAGACTGGGAGTCATACAAAGAAAAAATGAGAGTCAAACAAACAAATTAGAAAAGCAAAAGCCCAGACAGAGGAAAAAATGGCAGAGGAAAATAGCAGATGGGGCAAAGAGAGGAGACAAATCATTTTTGTAGATACGTTAGGGAATGTAGGAAAAAAAAGGGATAGCAAAGATTGCTACTGAAGAAGGGAAATGCACCAAATATGACCCAGAGAATGCCAAAATCCTCAACAAATACTTCTGCTCGGTGTTTACCAAAGAGGTCCCAGGTGATGGCCCAGCCCTGAAAAAACAAAACACCCCATGACCAGGAGTAGACATGAATCCTTTTACAGAAGCCAAAGTACAGGAGGTGCTAAATAAACTGAAAACAGACAAAGCCATGGGACCAGATGTGACGCACCCCAGAATCCTTAAGGAACTGGGGGCAGAATTAGCAGTCCCTCTGGCACTTCAATTCATGCAATCCTTGAAGAGTGGTGTGGTACCCAAAGACTTGGAAAAGGCAATAGTGGTTCCACTTCACAAGTCAGACAGTTGTGAAGAGGCAAGTAATCACAGACCGGTGAGCCTCACGTCTATATTAGGGAAACTAATGGAGACATTACTCAAACAGAGGATCATAGCATTCCTTGAAACTAGCAGCTGACAGGATCCTAAACAGCTCAGTTTCACAGCAGGTAGGTCATGCCAGACAAATCTGCTTTAGTGTTTTGATTACACTACAAAAATAATAGATGACAGTGGGGCAATAGATGTGGTCTACCTAGACTTTAATAAGGCCTTTGACTCAGTTCCACACAGAAAGCTGGTAAAGAAGCTTGACCACACAGGGGTTGGTCCAGTAGTAGTCAGATGGGTATAAAACTGGTTACAAGGCAGAACCCAGAGGGTGCAGGTTAATGGAGTTCAATCAATGGAAGTCAGGGTGACCAGCGGGCTGCTCCAGGGCTCAATGCTAGGTCATGTGCTCTTCAATGTTTTTATAGCAGACATCACTGATGGACTGGAAGGGAAGGTGTGTCTGTTTGCAGATGACACCAACATATGTAGCAGAGTGAACACCCCAGAAGGAGTGAGCAAGATGGAAGCTGACCTCAAAAAACTGGAAAAATGGTCTGGAGTGTGGCAGCTTAGATTTAATGCCAAAGAGTTCAAGGGTCTTGCACATAAGAAGGAAACATCCAAGAAAGGAATATTACCTAGGAGGCAAACGACTGGCAGCCTCAAACCAGGAATGAGATCTGGGAATCATAATCTCAGATGACTTGTGTGAGAAGGCAACAATGAAGACCAACAGAATGCTGGGCTGCATTGGGAGGGGAATCATGAACAGGAAAAGAGAGGTGGTACTACCACTGTATAAATTGCTGGTCAGACCTCATCTGGAGTTCAGTGCTGGAGGTCTCACCTCAGGAAGGACATTGACCGGGTGGAAACAGAACAAAGAAAGGAGAAAAAAATGATTCAGGTTCTGCAGTGCATGTCCTACGAGGAAGAACTTAGGGAACTGAATATGTACTCCCTGGAGCAGAGAAGAGAGAGGGGACATGATTGAAACATTCAAGTACATAAAAGGCATTAACAAGGTACAGACACAGGACCTTTTTCACTGTAAGAAGAGCTCGAGGACTAAGGGACATGACATCAGGCTGAAAGGAGGGAGGTTCTCTACCAATACCAGGAAGTTTTTCTTCACATAAATAGTGGTGGACGCTTGGAACAGCCTGCCCCAAGAGGTTGTGGGAGTCAACACTGTGGGGGGATTCAAGAATGCATGGGATAGACACAAGGGAGCCCTGACTACAAAGGGCAACTAGAGCATCAAAATAGGTCTAAAACAAATGGGCAGACTAAATAGACCTAGCAGTCTCCTTCTGCCATCAACTTCTATGTTTCATGTTATGTACAATGGCAAAAATATTCTCTTTCAAAATAAAAACTCAAAAAGGGAATGTATTAGTATTGGAGATAGAGATATTGTAACGTTATAGTTTGCCAGTGATGTTGGTAAAAATCTGGGAATGTCACACTTCCCAAAGCTTTGCAAAGTTCCCAACCTCATATCAAGTTTGCTACCAGTTTCTGAATATTAAAAAATAGCACGTTTGCTCTTCAAAATCACCTTTCTGGACAAGCAAACAAAGTGACACTGGCACTCTTCATAAGGAGGGGTCCCAAAAAGGCCATGTTGACAATTTGGTGCAATACCTCCAAAAAATGGCCAAGTTACACCTGGGCATTGCATAATTTCTATGTACATTTGTAACTTTGGTCATTTGGTAGCTTTTCACAGCCCTATCGGCTCTGGCGAGAACTTGTTTCTTATTGTCAGGTACAAAGTACTTCAATTGGAATGGTTGTTTAGTTTTCTGGTAGACATTGGTAAATGCAGCCCATCTCTGTATGGCATTGGTGACTAAATACAAGTCTTCCATCCTGGTGTGTGGATGTTGGATTGAGGTGCTGCACCTGCAAGGTGTGGGCCACTGCTGACAACTAAAAGCATATGTCATCATCATCAATGGATACCTGAGAAGGAAAACAAACATATTATAAATACTGCTGCACTAACTTGAAAATTGTGACTTGGATTGTATCCACATGTGTTTTGAAATTGTCACTGTGGAATCACCCATGTGGCTCTTAAAGAAGTCCACTGAATCACTGTAAGATGATGAAGGATATATTACTTTTATCCACAAATGTGCAACTGACACTGTAAATGGCAACATAACCGTTCATCACCTGCACTATGATGCTACCTGAACTAGCACTGTTATCAATATTAAAAAACAAATTCCTTTTGAACAGAAAATTTCATCTGCCAGTCACAATTCAAGAAAGATGTTGTTTGAACCAATGTCATCCATAAAAAGGTGTAGAAAAAATATGAAAAGAAAAAAAAATAGCATTGCTACTTACCTGTGGTGATACTTATCATCAATGCTGGCAATGTCTCCAAACATTTCCCACCGCTGAAATGATTTCAATTATGAGCCGATGGTGAGACATACCAGGACGTACAGTACCTGAAATGGAACACACAAAATCTAACAAGTGAAAAATGTTACAATTACAATACTGACCTGTACATAATGATGCTTGGAATGTGAATTGACTAGGCTCAGAATGTGCTATGTTGATGCATCAGCCTTATTCCGAGGTCCTGGCCTCACATAGCATGATCATGGCAAACCCTGCATAGAGTGAAATGGAAATACAAAAGATAACGTTTACATTAAGGTGTGCTGCCTTGCATGCATACTTTACATTCTATTGCAACAAAGCATGCAGAACAGCACAATGGAGGTATAAGTAATAACATGACAACAAATGAAACCTAATTACCATGAATCACTTGACCAAAAGACAGGCCATGGAGGAAGAACATACATATTTCTAGCTTGATGATAATAAGTGTTGCTTTCTGAATGGTTGTTTCTTTGGCTGGAGGGAAAACAACACCAAGTGTGCTTGCTGGGATGAAAGTGCTGCATTGTGTGGGTTGAAGTACTGGCCCCAAATGTGCTGGCTATGCTGTGGTTCTTCTTGATGGAAGACTGCTGGAGGAGGAGGAGTAATTTAGCGGGATACAGAGGCAGCATTGATACATTGGTCTGTGACTGCTGTTTATGCTTGAGCATGCATCTGTCAGCTTCATAGCTTTTCAGCTGTATTTCTTGGTAGTATGAGAGTGATGGCCCACACTGCTGAAGTCTGTGTTATACAAATTAGGATGGATGACAAGGAGGCAGATTACATGATGGTTAATTGTATACATGGGGATGGAGTATGCATGCATTTCTCTGAATAAAAGAGTACTGGCTGTGCACTGTCCGACTAAGTTGTTACATCGACTATACAGTGGTGGCACACTCACTAGAAACTCATTCATGGTCTCATGGAGGAGGTATATGTGGAAATGGAGAAGATGCTGTTCAGTATTTGTCACTCGATGGCCCCACTGTGTATTGCTGACATATACATTCCCGATAGTATAGCAGGGGTGATTAATTTTCCAAAAATGAAATGAAGTAAACATTGTTATTAGGTTGGGTAATCAAATTAAACAGTTTAACATGACGTGTAACACAGAACAACCAGCAAAATAACATTTAAAATATATAACAAATCCATGAAAGAGCGTATTCAGTGGAAATGGGTGGGGGATGCTTGTGGTGGCAGCGGGGGCAGAACACCTTTAGCCTTCTTCCAGTGACACATCATCCATGAAGCAGCCCTCACAGTCTTCAAGACTGGAGGCATTACCAGGTGGCAATTTGGTCATAATTGCTGCTTCATCTACTTCCCTGCTACTAGAGGCCTTACCAGTGTGGATATCTTCATTGTCATCATTGTATCTGAGACACAGTTCTTGTGGTAACACCATTGAAATAACTGTGTTATGTGAAATGTGAATCTCATTCATTGTTATAAATGTTAGGATGGAAACATTCTTCGGTGACAGATTTGTCCTCCGGTCATGCACAATGGCCCCAGCAGAACTGGACACCCGTTCCACACTGACTGGATATGTGGGCAGCCGTGGCATTTAAAAGCAACAGATGCCAGTGCAGGCCAATCTCTCACTTTACTGCTCCAGTACACCAATGGCTCATCAGTGATGTCAAGATGCTTAGTGTCTCCCATATAGGCATCCAGCATACGTTGTGCTGCCCTGAGTCCTGCTGTCTCATTAGGTTCTTCCTCCTTGTCTTGAATTTCTTCAATGCCCACCTGGTACAGAGCATCCCAAATGGGATTACCTGATGTGTTGTGCTATGATTTTGACATTTTCTCAGATTCGGTGGCCTGTGATGAGTTGCTGGTGGTAGCAACACCTGGTATATGTGCCCTTTGTGTCTCTGCATTTTTCATCTGTGTACTACATACCCGTATGACAAGGTAATTAGTTAATATCTCCACTCGCACATGACCCCCTTCAATCATGGCAGGCAAGCCACATTTGTACCATGGATCCAGCATGGTAGCAATAGCAAACTAATTAGACTGCATTATGCCAGAGATATGTGTATTGCTGTCCAGTTACAGAGCATGTGACCCATTACATGAACAGCATTGTGATCATCACTTGCCGCCATCTGGTGATGGACATTTACCAGTGTCTGCCTCAGTATATATATAAGGGGTAGTGACTTACTTATACAGGCAGTGTCCCCACTCACAGCCTGTGTTGCATGCTCAAATGGATGCAGAATGTATATTATGCCATCCATTTGTCACCACTGCTCCATTGTTAGAGTGGTGGACACTCCAGCACTGTCCTGGGTGGTGTGCAGCAGTAGGTAACTAAAACTGACTTATACTGCTCATACAGCTGGTCCAGCATGTACAGTGTGGATTTCCACCTGGTAACAACATCAAGTTTCATATTGTGCTAAGGCAGATGGTTATTGCACTGCAGCTCACACAGATGGTCATGGGCCCTTGCAGAATGGGCAAAGTGCACACAGATCCATCTGGTCGACAGACACAGTTTCCTTATTTCATTGTGGTTCCGAAATTGCTGCATGACTAGATTAAGGCAATGTGCCAGGCAGTGCATGCTGAAAAAAGCACCATCTGTAACGCACTTAAGCACATGTCACTAGCAATAAATCCTGCTGTGAGTGAGTGTGCATTTAGCCACTCATCAATCTGATTTAGCATCACATTCAGCATTTTCTCACCAGTGTGAGACCCCATGACACTTTGCATAATTATGGTGGCTTTCTGATGAATATCAGGTGTGTTGCTACCACCGCTATTTTGCTATACGCAGCTTTTGCCAGGCCCCAAATCAACAACCACCCAGGTACCTGTGCCCGGAAACAGCCTGTACATGATAGTTCAGATATTTACCCACAATGCATTGCAATTTTGCTGGCAAAATTGAAAAACATTGGCAAAATTCAGAGTAATGGCGAAATTTCACCTTACGCGAAAGCGAAATCAGCAAAATTGAGTTAAATTTCACATTACACGAATGCTAAATCAGAGGCAAGATTACATTTTGTCTAGGTGAAAAAGTTTGCCTAATGTGTAAATTACGCAAAATATTTCGCTATGAGAAATTTTCCAATTTTGCACATCTCTAGATGTGATTCCACTTCACAAAAGTGGGAGCAAGGTAGAGGCAGGAAACTACAAACCTGTTATCTGGACCTCAGTGGTAGGAAAAATTATGGAATCACTTCTGAAAGAAAGAATTGTTGAGCACCTAGAGGAAAGAGAGGCACAGAACCCAAGGCAGCATGGATTCATAGTGGGAATGGCGTGTCAGATGAATGTAATAGATTTCTTAGACTGGGTGACCAAAATAGTGTTATGCACAGATATGAGCTGCCCACTGTTTTTCCACTTGTCCACATAGCCATGCTAAGCTGGATATATTTGGAGGCAGAATACTTCATGTCATGTAGGATGGACTGTGAAACTCTGCTGTACAGTTCAGACATGGCACATTTTGAGAAATATGTTCGCGATGGCACCTGCCATTTGGGACAGGCACGGGCCATCAAACAGTGGAATCCTGGATTCTCCACAAAGGAGAAGGGCAAAAGAATCAATAGCAAGCATTTCATCAGTGGCTGTGTTCTGCTCATGGGCAGCAGCATGATAGTGGGGGTACATTGAGTGCCCCTCAAACACACTCTTCAATGTGGGCTGCATCTTGGGAGCAGGTAACAAAAACACTTTACTAGTGCCACAGTGTTGTTCTTGCTGGGGTACCAGTTAACTCTCAGGGCCTGGGATGTGTGGTATGAATGAAACTGGTTATTTTGGTGGATTTGGTGCCTGGTGGTGTACTTCTATAACTCAAGGGAGTGGCAGCTCCACTGCTACTATGCCCACTGCTTAAGAGATAAAAGGATTCCTCACACTCCTCCTCCATGGACCCAATCAGCCCTTCCTCCTACTGCTGTATTGCACTGCTGTCACTAACATTAAACTTGGCAAGTGAAGTTCCATCAACAGCTCTGGAATGTTTCTGGTGTTGGTGCCAGTGCAATGGGTGCTTTATTTTTCAAGTGGGCATGCTAGCCACTGGTGCCTATGTGTCTGCCCTTTTTCCCACAACTTACATGTGCTTGACATAGCTAAGATATCACCATGGTGTCATCAGCTGCATCAAGCACAAAAAAATCCCAAATTAGGGACTTTGCATCTCTAGATTTGACATGGCACTGAGACTTGAACAGCGGAACCAAAGGTGTGGAAGTTTTTGCTTTTTGGGTCACTTGCATGATTTCCACCACGGTATGTTTGGGAGGTGGGGTGACTGGACTGCTTGTTATAGGCTTACTGATGTCCTCACCCTCAGGCTTGTCATCTAAATGAGCTACATCATCACCCTTCCGCTTTTTCACTTCTGGCTCCCACAGGGGATCCAACACCTCATCATCATCTGTACTGAAACATACTATATCCTCCTCATCCTCATTCCTATCACTGTCTACTTCCAGAGAAACTTTCCCTACTTTGGCATCTCCTCACTGTGGGGGGAGGGCTGCTTTTCCTTACCTCCTTCTCCAGGAGAAACAAACTGAAGCTGGACACTATCACCATCACCACCATCAGCTCCTACCTGAGCACTAACAACAGTCACAATGACAACTTTTTCATCCTCCTCCTGGACCTCTGTGCCTCCACTGGTGTGAGTGTCTCCCTTATTCCCAGTATCATCTCCAACAAGCATGCTAGCTACAGACTGGTCAGTAAAAAAATGAGTCACAGACTTGAAGCCACTTTTAACATCAATTTTGCTGCTACTGGCTGCCACAGCAGCAGCAAGGCCCACAGAAGGCATTGATTCAGAAATAGGTTTGTTTATTCCAACAGACTTCTTTGAGCCACTTCCCACCCAGACATCTTTACCTGAAGTTGAACATCTCTTGGCAGGCATATCTATATGCTTGTTCAGTTTGGCTTCCTCTGAAAGTATATTATTATGTATTTCTATTGAATAAGTGTGATTTACACCAGCAGTACTATCTACAAAGGGCAAACAGAAATCAGAACAGGTAGCTGCACTGTAGTGTATACAACTACTACAACTGCTACTGTAGAGTGTTTGAGTGTTAAAACAAAATTGTATTTTTTCAATTACAAAAACATGAGTTAAACAACATGGAGTAACAGGAGGACAGAAGTAAGAGACTTTCAATACAAAACCGTCAGAGAACATCACCACTACAAGGATGTGCAATAACTCTGAAAAAATACTTAAGTAGTTCTTAATCAAAAGTCAGTTTTTAAATGGAATGATTATTACACAACTTGATAATAACCAGGTAGGTACTGGTAGGTTCACACAAACTAAATTGCAAACCAACCGAGCAGAACACCTCACAGTCAAAATACCAAGTATGGTACGGACAAGTGGTGTCTGGATAAGGTGAGTACTGCAATGTGTTAGTACTTACTAAATACAATTTTGGCTTATAGATATTTCAGACAGAAGGGACAGCAAGATTTAAAATGAACAAACAAAGTCACCTCCAAAAATCATGCAGGGAACACCACTCTCTTGAAAACTATGTAGTTTTTTTTATATAGTAGGGTCAGGTAGTAAACACCAGTGGTGTAACAGGGAGGAAAGGGTTAATATGGTAAGCAAATTAAATAGAAAAATAGTAATGCTGCAATGCAGAGGCTAGATCATAATTTTAATTTCTGAGACCACGTGATGCAGCAGACTGTGTAGCAGTGTTTGGACCCAGCTCCCATTATCCAGGGCTTTTAATTCAAATTAAACACTTCCAAACAAGTTTCTAATAGCTGCAGAGTGCACTACAAGAGATTGGATCTGCATGACTGTAACTTGGGCTGGAAATGGGAGCAGAAATGAGATCCGCGCTACCTCAACACACCCTTCCGGTTTCTCCGGAGAAATCTGGCAAGAGATGCAAGGCCCAGACGACTGGTGGCAGTAAGCAGCTCACTACTATGGCCTCCCATATTCTGGCTCCCGAGGCAACTCCCCTCACCCTGGTACTTTTCATAAAAGAGCTGCAACCATTTAGGGAAGACCTAAAGTCGGTTGTTGCCGAAACAAAGCAGATGTCAGTAGCACTTGAAGATTTATCCACTAGAATGTCCGACACTGAAATGCAGCTTATTTCCATGGAGAAAAAATCTGACCCTGTAGAAAATACAATGGTAGACAATTGGCAAAGAATTAAAAAGCTGGAGCAAAAAATCGAAGATTTAGAGGGGAGGAGTCGCAGGAATAATGTAGTGATTCTAGGAACTCCAGAAAGAGAAGAAGGCAGTAATGCTATTCTGTTTGTCCAGAAATTGATTGAGAAGCTTGCCAGTCCATCTCCTTTTGGGGCCTCGTATATAATAGAGAGGGCCCACAGAGCACTGAGACTGATGCCAGCCTCAGGCCAACCACCCCAACCTGTAAAGTTCAAATTTCTTAACTATCAGGAAAAGCTGCTTCTACTGACAAAAATAAAAGAGCTAGAGCAGGTGCTCTGGGAGGGGAGCAAGATTTGAATGACCCAAGACCTCCCTGCCATGGTGGGACAGAGGAGAGCACTTTTTCATCCCATGGTATCGAAGCTAATAGCTGCGGGTATAAAAGTCCATATGGGGTACCCTGCTCGCCTTCAGGTAGTGATCTCGGATACCTGGATGTCTTTCAAAGATGTGGAACCGGTGTTGACTGCATTGCAGAAGGCGTATCCTGATCTCTTTCATGCTCGCTGAATGCTCAGAAAAGGAGCTGTGATCTCGAAGAGTACTGCTGCTTTTTTGTATGGCTGAAGACATTGAAGGGGAACTGCAAAGGAAGGCTAGATCATTAACAAGAATCAGTTTATGGCAAATGTAGAGACTCAAGGTGTTATAAAATAATTTTGTGGACATGGTAACCATTTAGCCTGGCTTAAAATTCTCAGGGGGGACTTCCAGAATGACAGAGATCTTAGGACATTAGCGAAGACTCACTTGGATATTTATTTCCTCCCTTATTGTTTCTTTCCTCCCCCTTTTTTCTTTTGCAGGTTCATTTAATATCTGTTGAGGTAGTAGGTTGCAACCTAAGATGATCGCTCTGACATTTAAGAGCATATGGTAAGAGGAAAGCTTTATGTTTGGGCTAAACATATTAAAACGCTGGCTCGCCACAAGATGGCGCTCCTTGCTAGCAAATGTTGGAACGGGAGGACATTAGTGCCATACTGAGGTTATTCTGGAGTTGGATTTCTAGTTGCGAGTTAAGCCTTCAGAATGGAGTGCTCTGTTAGAGTTAGGAAGCACTGGTAATGGGCACCTTTACAGCCCAAAGGGACTCTCTTCGGGTAACTCTTCCAAAGGGACTAGGCAGTACAGTGCAAGATATGATTGGGCATTTGTGGGGGTAGCAATCCCGTTTGTTTTACTGAATTTATAGGCACTGTACTGGTTTGCTATTCACTTTTTGTACCTTCATAATTTGGGTTTGAAAGACCATCCCTCCATGGACCTGGGTAGTGGAAGGGGGAAACTAGGGACTGACACAGGACCAGCTGTATAGTGTTCCAACAACAGAAGGGGTGGAATTTAGGGGCAATCTGACCCAGATATTAGTTAATCTGTGGTATGGTACACCTCTGGGTTGGAGGGGTGGGGAGGGTATATTAACTACTAGGAGCACAATAACAGTGATTGAACTGGTATGTTTCCAGTTTCTACATGACTCACTGTACCAGAAAGGGGGGATTACTGATTTACCAGTTAGGCATAATGGCTAATTGTATATGCATTGCGACATGAAATATCAAAGGGGCTAGGAAAAGACAGAAGCAATATCAGGTCTTACATCACCTAAAGTTATTGAACATAGACATTGTCTATGTTCAAGAAATGCATCTTTTGGATGTCGAAGTGTCCTAGTTTCATAGACAACAATTTGGTCAGTTTTTTTGGAGCTGAGGGAACGACAAACAGTTGTGGGGTTATGAACCTTATTCATAAGAAAATCTCATTTAACACAATTAAAGTGATTAAGGACCTATTGGGAAGATATATTTTTGTTCAGGGCTTACTTTACAACAAAGAGATGGTTTTAGGTAGTGTGTATGGACTAAATCATGATGCACCTGAATTTTTACTCAACTAACTCAAATTTTACAATCATACCTTTCCATGCCCATGATCACTGGGGGAGACTTTAATCTGGTACACGACCTGATGATGGACAGGTCAAGTCAACAGAGGAAGGGCCTTTCTCCTGCTCAAAGGGCATTCAGGGAGCTCATGGACCAGACTGGAATGTGTGATATCTGGAGGATATTACATCCCTTAGATAGGACATATACTTTTGTTTCCCCAGTCCACTCTTCCTCTTCGAGGATAGATTACATACTCCAGTCTCATTCCTTAGTACCCGGAACCCTGGAAGCTTCGATTCTACCTGGTCCCCCTTCAGATCACTCCATTGTTTCCTGCCTGATATCTGTGGTATCATTGCCAAAAAGCGGCTCCAAGTGGAAATTAAATGATTTATTGCTAAAAGATACCTCTTCTATTAATCAGATACAGGAACAGATTGATAATTTCTATCATTTGAATTTTGATCCTTGGGGAAGACCTGATATGCTATGGGGATCCTTCAAAGCACATCTCAGAGGGGTTCTGACTAGTATGGCCACACACAGGTAAAAGGCTTCCAGTGTCAGAATGTACCACTTGCTCTCCCAAATCAGGGCTCTAGAAAAAGACCTCTCCCATAATTCACCAGAAATGGTCAGGCAAGAACTGATTAAATTAAGGGCTGCATGTATGGAGATACTTTGCCAGAAAGCAGATCACTCCATTCTGAAAACCCAGGCTTTGTATACCGATCAAGGGGAGAAGGCAGGTCGCCTTTAGGCACTCAGGGTTAAACAAATGGAATCATCTCATTATGTGACCTCAATATCTTCATTACAAGATGGTTCCCTTAAAACATATCCAGAGGAAATTATAAAAGAATTCACAGCATACTATAAGGAATTGTATGGCCCTATGCACATGCCCCCAATGGTGCAACAATTACGACCCTATTTACAGGAGACCAGTTTACCTCAGCTTTCTCTGGAGCAGCAGAATAGACTTTTGGCTCCTATAAATAGTGTGGAAATTTCTGAAGTTATTGGAAATTTGCCAGCAAATAAAACCCCTGGGATAGATGGATATTCAGCTCTATTTTATAAAAAATTTCAGACTCAAATAATCCCAATGCTTCTTTTTTTTTTTTTTTTTTTTTTTTATTTTAGCTTTTGTTGACCGGGTAAGTGCACTAGACAAATCCTGCCTATTTTCAGGCACGACCCGGGGGAGGGGGATACAGATGAATGCCAACTGACCTTGAACCAGATTAAGCTGTTGGTGGTATTTTTTTTAGTGAATGAGGGAAATTTGGCCAGGACACCGGGGAAATTCCCCTACTCTTTTGATAAGTACCATGGGATCTTTAACATCCACCTGAACTACCACCAATCCAGGCAGACGGGACCTCGGTGTAATGTCTCATCAGAAAGACGGCACCTCAGAAGTGCAGCACCCCTCTCATGCTGCACTACAGTGTCAGTACTGGGATATTAACCCAAGTGCCAGATGTGGGAACTGAACCCAAAGCCCTCTGATCTCCCGGCCTCAGAGGCGAGTGTGCTACCTACTGAGCCACTGACACTGACACTTCCCTCTGTCAACATATTTTATTGGGTATGGACACAGACCCCTCATTATTTGAAGCACTGATTGTCCTGATTCCCAAGCTGGATAAACCCCCTGACTGTGTAGCTAGCTACCATCCCATATCATTAATAAATCAGGACATAAAAATCCTAACCAAATTGTTGTCTAATTGGCTTAACAAGGTAATGGACATGCTGATAGGCTCATAACAGGTTAGATTTATGAGGGGTAGGTCCTCTGTTGATCACTTAAGAACCCTTTCACATGTATTCTTGACATCCAGGGTTGCACCTTTTCTCACTGCCTTAGTTTACCTGGACACCGAGAAGGCATTTGATAGGGTTCATTGGGAGTATCTCTTTCAAGTCTTGGAGGCCTTCGGTTTCTCATCGGGTTTTGTAGGGTGGAGCTGGGAACTATATAAATTCCCCTCTGCCCGGGTAGCAGGAAATGGCGTGATCTCTGAAAAATTCACCCTTCATTCAGGCACCAGGCAAGGGTGTCCTCTATCTCCATTATTATTTAATCTTTACCTGGAACCGCTAATCAGAAATTTACAAAATTGTCTGAATATCAAAGGGATCCCCATCCATCCTTGTGAAATAAAGGTATCGGCCTATGCAGATGATCTCCTCCTCCAACTTTCCATTTCTGGCTGGTCCATTCCATATATGTTGGACATTATTGCTACCTTCGGTAGAATGTCCAATTGTAAATTAAATGTTGGTAAAACAACGGTATTTCCACTTAATCATAAACTCTTTAAATCTGATATAGCTATTTTTGGACTTAATTGGAAGCAAGACTCCCTTAGATATTTAGGTATAGAATTATCCCAAGATCCCAAGCAAATTATGAAGCTGACCCTGAACTCTCTGGTAAGCCCCATCGCTCAAGATCTGAACAGATGGGCCTTCCTTCCTATCTCATTATGGGGTAGAATAAATTTAATTAAAATGCATGTTTTCCCACGGTTACTGTACCCCCTAACTATGCTCAATATCTGGCTCCCTTTATCTTGGTTCAGAAAATTACAATCCCTTTTCAACAAATTCCTCTGGTGTAACAAAATTTCCTGAATAGCTTACCATACATTAACGGCCCCCCAAAACAAGGGAGGCCTATGACTTCAGTGTGGGTCTTTACTTTTGGGCATCACATATCAAAAAATATATGAGATGGATATCCCAGGAAAACCTATATACGGCTCCGGCCTGGCTCAGAATTGAGTTATCCCTTATACTGGCTTCTGGCTTAAGCCCTAAAGGATTGCTACATATTAGGGAACGTCTCGTCCCTCTAAAGCTCAAAAACTTGATAATTTCTACATCATTAAAAATTCACACACAGATATGTCGATTCCTTAGGTACAATCATATTAATGATCTCAGTCAACCAATAGTAGGAAATTTTCACCACAAAATGGAGGGAAAACCGGTTCCCCAGTCCTGGCTTCCCATATTGTAGGATTTGGATGTCACCTATTTTCTTAAAGATAACGACACATGGTTTTCAATAAAGGAAATTATAGCTAAATTAGGCATCTCTAGCAGGTACACCTTCAGGATTATTCAACTCCAACATATTTTAACAAGATCCTTTGGCCAAAAACCCCAGACAGTTCAATCCATTCCGTTCTGCAAGAAACTAGGAGTACTTAGTGGAGGCCCTAATGCAATTTTCAAAATTTATAACACATTGTATCTCTGGAAACTCCCAGATAGTCTTGGATCAACTGGTCTTTGGGAGTCCTTTTTTCCAGGGCATAACATTGATTGGACGACAATCTGGTCCACCTGTCATAAATTCATTCTGCAAAATAGACTAAGAGTAATGCAACTATATATCCTACATAATGCTTACTATATACCCTGTAAATTGGCCAAGTTGGGCTTAAAGACTACCACATTATGTGTTAGATGTCAACAACAGGAAGGGACATTATATCATATTTTCTGGGCATGCCCGAAAGTCTCCCCATTATGGCACAATATTAGGCAACTTAAGGATCCCCTTTTTAGGTCTTAAGGATCTATTTACCCCTGACATTTGTCTCTTGGGAGACCTCTCAGGCATCAGAATCCATAATTGGAAATATCATATGACACTTATTGCCATGTCTGTCAAGAAGTTGGTACTACGACATTGGCTTGATCAACAAGAAATTTCTTATAAGGAATGGTTAACAGAAATCCTGGCTAATCTACGTACCAAGAAAGCCATTGCTAATTTGAATAATACAATCAACAGGTTTAAAAAGATATGGGACCCCCTTTATGCTCTTTACTCACTATAAGGTCGTCAATATGTCAAGCATGTATTAGTTGGTCATGTAGTTAACCCAGATAGGATAAAATCATAATATCGAATGTCATATTACCTAGTGCTCTAGGAGGTATGGAAAGGGGGGAGAGAGTGGGAGGGGAGGGCAGGGGTATTAAGAGAGGGGGAGGAGCAGATTCAAGGGTAACCTTTGACTAATGTAAACTGCTTTTATGTATGAATATATGCCTTGTTTGTAAAATGGATAATAATGGTTAATAAACTTTAAACTGCAAAAAAAAATCATTTTAATTTCTGTGAGCAATTCAACAATGCAGTGTACATGGATATGGACAAGTCAAGTGGTCAATCTACACGAGTACTTCCAATAAAAAAATAAAGCACAAAAGTGATTAAGCAAAGGGAAACAGGAACAGAACTTCTCAGAATGAGGAACTGTTCAGATAAAGTTACCCAAAAAGGGTCAGTATGTAAGAAAAATATAACAAATAAGTAGCACATCAACAAAGATATTAAGACTTAAAAGAAATTACAGAAACTCACTCACAGCTTGTGAGAAATCTGTCAAATATTAGGAACTAGCCTGCTCTGCTTTCACATACACATACACACACACACACACACACACACACACCACACAATCAACCCTCTGCCACTTAGCTCCCTTATAGACAGAGGCACAGAGAAAACTGAAAACACTACCTAAGTTTAACTAAGTATTATCCAAAGATACCAAAATAAAAAAAAGGTTCATTAGCAGCACTAGGAACTAAATTGAGATTTTGGGAGCAATTAACTCTTAAAAATCACAAATAAAGAAGATTTTGAAGGGTTTATTGGCTGTGATGCACCACACTGAACTGCTGTCTGACTCAACAGACAATATGCTGTGCAAGAAACAGCCTGCACATGATAGTTCAGCTATTTACCCACAATGCATTGTGATTTTGCTGGCAATATTGAAAAACATTGGCAAAATTCAGAGTAATGGCAAAATTTTGCCTTACGCGAAAGCGAAATCAGTGAAATTGAGTGAAATTTCACATTACACGAAAGCAAAATCAGAGGCGAAATTACATTTTGCCTAGGTGAAACATTTTGTGTAATGTGGAAATTACACAAAATATTTCGCTATGAGAAATTTTTCTACTTTGCACATCTCTAGATGTGATTCCACTTCACAAAAGTGGGAGCAAGGTGAGGCAGGAAACGACAAACCTGTTAGCTTGACCTCAGTGGTAGGAAAAATGATGCAATCACTTCTGAAGGAAAGAATTGTTGAGTACCAAGAGGAAAGAGGGGCACAGGACCCAAGGCAGCATGGATTCATAGTTGGAAGGGTGTGTCAGATGAATGTAATAGATTTATTTGACTGGGTGACCAAAGTAGTTGTCCAGGGTTGGACTGTGGACATGGCCTACTTAGACTTTAGCAAGGCATTTGACACAGTCGCACACAAAAGATTAATAGTATAATTTAGTTTATTTTGGTTTTTTTTAGTTTAATTAGTAATACAGTAGTAGTGATATACAAGTTAGTCAACCTTGGAGTGGGTCCCAGGGTGGTAGTCTGGGTAAAACAGTGGCTGGACAACAAGTTCAAGTTCAAGATTATTGTTCAACTTAATAATAAGCCTTTACTAAGCCTTAATGAAATACAATGCTTTTTAAAACTTCATATATTGCACATAATACTAAAAACAAGTATACATCAGTGTAAAATATCCATGCATTGTATAATCGAGTTCACATACCACTATAAAATATCCACTAATATCTAAGTCATATAATTTCATAATGTTCCTCAAGAATGATTTACAATCAACATACTTCATCAAATTATATACCAATTTACTTATTCTGTAATACCTTTTTAGTGCTAACCTTTATACAATAGCAGCTATACTCTGGATGTGTTTTTTCTTTCTAATGATTATATTACAAAATTGTGCTATTGCCTCAAGATATCATATATTAGAGGTTTTCATTAAATAATTAAATTGGTATCAGGACACAATGTCCAGGGATTTAAGGATGTCCCCCAAACAAAGCTTTCTCTCATAATTATATCTAGGGCAGAAGAGAAGTAAATGGACTGAATTATCCTCCCCTAAGTATCAAGCACACATTCCTGTATTGGAAGTACCATACTTTAATCTTAAATATTGACTGTCTATATATCCAAATCTAAATCGTGTATAGGATTTTCTATGTACTGGATTTTTTATTTTATTTAGATATTTTTCCATTCCAAAATATCTTTTGGAATTTGTAGCAAGCCAATTACTCAATTTGTAACTATTCAATCCACTAATTTATTTTGTGTATGAACATCTTTAACTCTACATTTGATCTTATTATATATTTCCAATAGTGGATTAGTATATATTTCCAGTAAACATTCCAGTAAGCTGAATGGTTTAATGATTTTTTTTCTATGATGTGTAAGTTTGGGACTAGAAAACCTATCTCAATATATGACAGGGTTTCTTCAATACATATTCTTGGCAGTCTCTTAGCTGGCATATTGTAGATTTTAATCCAATAAATGGCTTGTCTGGAATCAACATTACACTTTATTGTGGTTTGACCTAATTCAAGTCTAGCCAGGCCTGAGGTGACACTTTTTGGGAGCCCCAGTAATTTTTTATGTTTTATTCATTACTGATTCTAAAGAGTCTAATTCTCCATGCCCCAATATTTCCACCCCATAAAGAATTTGACTTCTAATTTTTGTATTAAGTACCCTCATTGTGCCCAGTGCAGATTGTCCCCCATATTTAAATGAAAACTCCTCTATTAATGAGGCAAGTCTGTTGATCCTGTTAGATACTGAGCAAATATGCTTTTGCCAATGTAAATTATAAATGAATTCCATCCCAAAATAAGTAATACTTTCCACATATTCTATATTGAAATTATCACATTTTAAGGTTGTTAACCTTCCCTTCTTAACCTTATAGCGATTAAAGATCATAAATTTAGTTTTACCAAAATTGATCTCCAAACTTGCCTTGAAACATTACTTTTAAAATTTATTAATACTTCTTTTAAATCCCAAGTAGCTGGTTGCAATCAAAACAACATCATCTGCATAAGCCAGGAACGGGCACTGTCCAGAACCCAACTTTGGCATGTACAGCTCTGAGTCATTCAGGGTCTCTAGAACTGCATTTAAAAATACATTAAAAAGTATTGGGGAGAGCACACAACCCTGTCTCAAGCCAATATTTGTTAAAAATTTGGGTGTGCTATCTCCCTCTTTATTATATCTAACCGAGGTATAGTTCTTTCCATATAAGATTTTCAATAAATTGAGTAATAATTTATCCATTTTGTAATTTTCCAAAGCAGCCCACAGCTTACCCCTATTTATTCTATCAAACGCTGCTCTCAGGTCCATAAATACACAGCAATATCTGTCTTTTTATATTGACGTATTTGTGGACCAAGTGTGAGTACCAAACATTGGTCAACTGTGGAGTGCTCTTGTAGGAATCCAGCTTGGGCTTCATTTATGATATTATTATCTGTTATCCAAGTCATTATTCTGGAAAGTAATATCTTTGTGAACAGTTTTTTTGAAGATGTGCCCAATAAGCTTATTGGTCTATAATTATGCGGGTCACTTTTTCCTCCTTTTTTGTAAATAGGTACTATGATGTTCTTCCTACAGGATTTTGGTACTTTCCCAGTCAACAGTACATTATTAAATAGTCTTTTTAAAGCTATTATCCATAAATCAGGGTCATCGAGTACAATATCCACTGGGACACCATCTGACCCAGGGGTCTTATGCCTTTTTGTGTTGTTGAGAGCCATTCTTATATCCTTCTTTGTAATTAAAACCTCTATAGGTTTCCAATCTTCAGATAACTGGATATATTCCTTTATTGTCTGGTCAAAAAATAAACTTCTATATTGGGATTCCCATATTTGAGGATCTATATAGTTCTCTAACTTTTCAGGTATATAATCCCATCTATATATAGCCAATTTCCAGAATTTCTTATCGTCATTTTCTTCTACAGTTTTCTCAAATTGTTCCCAGATATTTTTCCTATAGGTGACTCTTTTATTTTTTAATAGCTTTTTTATAATCCTTTCTGAAGTTATTCAAGTTTGATTTTTCCTTATTTGTGATTTTACAATGTAATTTCCTTGCACATTTATTAAGTATCGCTTTATGCCTTTTGCATTCTGAGTCAAACCACCTACTTTCTTTATCCTTCATTTTGAACAGGAATAGTTTAAGGAGTAGTGCAGAGATTTCTTTCTTACTTTCCTCAAATTTCCCTATATACTGTAGTTGTTTACATTATCGCATAGCCCTAATTCATCAATTAATTCTCTGATCCCGCAATCTGACAATAGTTTGACTGATGTATAGTTTTCAAGGAATTCCCATCTTATTCCTTTCTTGTCCTATTAATTTCTAAATTATTATTTGTATTAGTTGCAATGCTAGGCCAAATCTCCATTTCTATTTCTAAAGGGTTGTGTTCACTTTTCTGCTCTCATACCTCCTGAAAAAATCTCTGAAATCCTGCAGTAAATCAAAAGAGATCCAGCCATGGTCTATAATTGAGGCCCCCCTCTTTTTCCCATGTAAGTGAATGAACCCAGAGGGTCTCCACAAGACCTCCCATTTACTAACAATAAGTCTTTATTCCCTAATTCCTTTATGATTTATTTACCTCTTGTGCATTCTTTTAGGTCTTTTGAAGTCCTTTGTTTATTACGTGCCCGATGATTTAGAGCTGCACATGCCCCAGTCATCTCTACAGAGGGGTCTAGACTGTGCCCCACCCTGTCATTAAAGTCTCCAACTAAAATCAAACCACTCGCTGAATCTTTGTGTCTGATTTCTTCTAGCACATTAATAAGTTCCTCTGTCACATTCATACTTAGACTACTAGATCCCCTGTGGGGAAAGTATATATTTAAAATGTTGATGTTTTTATACATGGTTATCAGGCACACATGTAAAATGTAATCTGAGTCTGTTTTAACCTTTTCATATGTTATTTGGTCTCTTATTTTACACCAAGTTATCAAACCTCCTGACAGTCTACCAAAATATTAATTTTTCTTTGCTTTTATCTGGAATTAATTATACCCATCTAAATCTATCTCTTTGTTTGTCCATGTTTCCTGCAGGCAGATACAGTTAAATAATGTCAAATATTTCATGGTGGAGGGATCTGCCAACCTTTCTTTAATGCTAGATACATTCCAAGATAGTGAGTTCCCACAACTCTTTTTATCACTATAATCTGTCTTTTGGTTTCTTTCCTTGTTTTGCTGTCAATAGCTTAAATCTTGCAATGCCTGGAATCTATTGACTGTCTTTAAGAGGTTTTTTAGCTGATTATTTCCTAAAATTGTCCTTTGGGTGTCTTCTGTTTACAACTCACCATACATATTTATATCATATTTGTCCATTATCTCAGATTTTGTCAATATGTACCTATAATCTGTTACATTCCTGATCCATAGGGTCACTTGCCAATCTTTTTCCCATCTCTTAACCCTTCCAATCCTGTTCTGCAGAGTGTTGTCTTTAGAGAGACTTTGAAGTAAATCCACTGTTTTCATTTTTAGATTATTTTTTTGTCTCTGTCAGAAAGTTATTAACCCAAGAATTGAGATTTGAAATTCCCTACTTCTAGTTGTCCATTCACTAATGTCTTCATAATATTCAGGAAACAATGTCCCTCTCTGTAACTACACAGTCCATTTCAAATCCCAATTGCCTCATTTGTTCTTTTTGATTTTGAACTTCTTTAAGGGTATAATGGAGTTTGCCCTTTAAGGGGCAGACTAGGTTGTCCTGGTGCACCCCTTCCCTCCTGCATAGAATGGTTGTGCTCAGAAGGGGGGAAGTAAGGAAGGGGAGGGGCTGAGGGCCAGAACAATGGGCAGGTAGCAGGAAGGGGAGGGGTGAAGGGAGTTACATAAGGGACAGCACAAGGGACCTCAGTCACTTTTTGCTGAAGTTTTGATCTACATCAACTGCAGCACATCAGATTGGCAAATTCTTTGAGGTTTGTTCACCAGGAGAGAGAGGTAAGGAAACAAACAGTTGATATTGCAGGACAATAGGTTGGAGTGTTTAAAAAGAGGAGAGGAAGAATATATACAGTATTAAGATTAAACATGTTACAGTATACAACTGAGCAAATATGGGGGATCCTGAGAAGTGATGGGAATCAGAATGTGGATGAGAGAGCAACCCAGGACCATGTGGGGCGACACGCATGCCTCGTGGGCTCTTGTCGGAAAGACTTTGCTTATTGTGATGCTTTGTGGTATTTTGTGGACTGTTTTTTTGCTGGCTGCTAAGAATTTGTATGCCTGAAAGAGCCCCGGAGCAGGGGAGAGAGAGCTTGAGCAGGGACCACATGGTGTGGCACCACGTGCAGTTTTTTGGGATAGGTAGCAAAGCCTTTCCTTGATTTTGCATTTTGTGGCAGTTTATCCCCTTTGGGTGGCTGCCTGGTATGACTAAGGGGCCTGGAAGAGGCCATGGAGATGGGGGAGCGAGCGCAAGCCGGGACCATGTGGCGTGACATCACACACTGCATGGGGGTTATAAAACCCCTTTTTGTCCTTGTTTTGGTGCTCTGGTGGCTGTTTGGTGGCTGTTCTGGTGGCCTGGGGAGGAAGGGTAGGCCTAGAAGAGGCCCTGAGGCACAGACCAGCGTGAGCGGATGTCACACGCCATATGGGGGTTTCTAGAAAGGCACTTACCTTTGGTTCTCAGGCTAGTATGGTGCTGGGTGGCTGTTTTGTTTGCCATTAAGATTAGGAGGCCTAGAAGAAACTTTGAAGCAGGGAAGGGCGAGCTCAATCCTGGGACCACGTGTGAGTGTCACACTCCATGTGGGGGGGTTGTAATAATCCTTTTGTCTTGCTCTTGTGCTCTGGTGGTGGTTTTGTGGCCTCTTGGTTGCCTGGAATGGATGGCAGGCATGGAAGAGGTCCCGATGCATGGACCACATGGTGTGCATCACACGCCATGTGGGGGTGTATAGAAGAGCACTTTCCTGCATTTTGGGTGGCTACTGGGGTGGTGTGAGGCATTTTCTGTTGGTAAGTAAGTACAGTAGGCCTGGAGAAAGGCCCCGAAGCAAGGTAGAGCGAGTACAATATGGGACCACATGGCGTGATGTCACACGCCACTGGGGGATTGGGATATAAGCGTGCCCATGTGATAGAGCAGTTTCCACAGCTCTGGGGGCCTTTTGAGGCATACTGGGGGGAATAAGTGGCCTGGGAGAGGCCAAGGGCAGAAGGAGAGAGATTGCGACCCGGGACCTCGCGGGTGATGTCCCACCCTGGGAGGGGGTCACATCGGAAGCTGTGCCCTCACTTTTTGGTGGGGCTGCTTGCTGTTTTGGCCCTTCCCCTCTTTTTTGGGTACTGCGAGTGAATGGAAGTATATAAGGGAAGATAATCAATTTTTGGACCACGCGGTGCGACCGCTTCCTATAGTAGGGATGTTGACTGCATGGTGCCTTGGTCAGCCCAGGCAGGTGGGGAGGCCAGAAAATGGCAGCATTCAGAAGGAGAAAAGTCCTGGGGAGGCCAGCTCAGTGCAGCTTTGCTGAGGGATGGCAGGATGCTGCTAGGGGCTAAAGGCCCCCCCAAAAATATAGTAATTTTTTGTAATTATAAATAAAAGGAGGCACTTGAGAGGATGAAAGGGGGGGTGCCTGGTCTCTCACAATGCAGTCTCAGTAGGGCAAGGCTGAGAGCAGCCAAGGGGCCTGGAGACCTGTCAAGCAGGATGGGGGCCTTTGCCGGTGGCCCGGTCTGTTTTATGGGGGTGTGTGTGGGGTGAGGGACAGGAGGAAGGCATTACAAACAGGTACAGATACACAAATAACCCTGTTTTTCTCTTCCTGTAGTTGTCTTCACAGAGCAAAGATAAGAAGGACATGGCACCGAAGAAGAGCAGGCCATCAAAGTAAGATGCTTACAAGGCTATAATTGAATTGGCAGAAAAGGCAAACAGAATGTGGGAACTGGTGGAGGGGGAGGAACCAGGGAGACCCAGGGAGAAGAGAAAAGTGGGCCCGGGAAAAGGTGTCAGGGGGAAACGACCAGCTGATGGGCTACGTAGTCCCGCTAGGGAACCACCAGTGATAGCGGGGCCCACCAAGGTAGTTGATCCAGTACCTCTGCAGCCTGTGGACCCGGTGACATCAGTATCCCCCTGATCAAGGGGGATCTCCCCGGCTGAACCCAGACATGATGCCCAGAACATGGTGTTCCCTAAGTAGACCCCAGTAGCTCACCCTCCACCTCAACTGCAGGGAGAAGCAAGTGGAACTTTGGAAGACTCCAGGCAGCTGGCCAGGACAAGGTGACAGGTAACACATCCAGTGCAGTGGGTGACAGTATAAAAGAATATATAGGGCAAATTGTTGTGGCACTGGGGACAGAAAGTCTGGGGCAGATGGAATCATCTCTGGTGGAGATTAGGACAGAGAAAGAGGTACCATAAAAGAATGAAAAAGGAGTGGACAAAGAAGGAAAAGGTACAATAGAGATAGCTGCACCTGGGATGAGGATAGGTGAGCATGTGCCACTGGCCACAAAGGAAAAAATATGGAAAGGGGAATATGTGGGTATATTCACTTTGGTGAGCCAGGAGGAGGCAGCCAAGTATGAGGAAACTGAGGGCATAGGTAAGAGTGAGATGGCAGCGGCCATAGTGCTTTTAGGGAAAAAAGAGGACGACAAGTTCACGAAAGGGAAGACTTGGGATAGGTGGTTCCTAGGTTTTGCCACTTTTTCAGCCATCATTCTGCAAAAAAGGCCAGAGCTAGGCATCCCGCTCATTACTTATTCATTGATAATACGGAGAGCAAAAGCAAAGGGCGAGGTGGGGTGGTTATACTACGATGCATGTTTTCAGCAGAGAATGGCAACATTTGGGGACATGAGATGGGACACCAAGCAGATAGATTTGTGGACCAATTAGGTAACAGATCAGTCCACACCCGAAGGTGACTGGGGCAAAAAGGGGTTTACGCACCAGAGATGCTGCTGGGATTATAACAGGGCCTTTTGCTCATGGCCCCAATGTCGTTTCCAGCAGGCTAGCTCAAAATGTGGAGGAGGGCACCTGGCAAACAAATGTAGAATGATATGGGCCCAGGGAGCACAAGGGCATGAGGGGTAAGGATCAGGTCAACAGTTTTTTCGAGATGGTCAGGGGTTTAAAGGGCAAACATGCAACAGGGGAGAGCGGGGTATGGAGAACATGAATAGAGGGGGTCAGAACCACTGAGAGAAGGAAGGTTGGGCAAAACGAGAGGGAAGGGTCAGGGAGGAGTGGCAGGGGGCATGACAGGAAACAGTTTGGGATGGCCAGAACCCCCATCAGCTTGAAGGCATGGACAGTTTGCCTGGACAGATATCTGGACATGAGCATGAGGGATATGATTTTAAGGGGTTTTAACACAGGCTTTTCATTGCAGTGTAGGGGAACCAGGCAAGCGATGGAGGTGAGCAACCTCGGGTCAGTAAAAGGAAAGGAGGAGATACTAAGACAGAAGATAGAGAAAGAAAAGGCAGCAGGTCGGGTAGAGGGCCCATTTAACACCCCCCCATTGCCAAACATGTGGATTTCACCATTGGGTTTGGTACCTAAGAAACAAGAAGGGGAGTATAGGGTGATCCACCACCTGTCCTATCCAGAAGGGAAGTCGTCGAACGATTTCATCAGTGAGGAGCATAGTAAGGTGACATATGCGACACTAGAGGATGCAGTCTGGATAATCCGGGCCACAGAGGATGCATGGATGGCACAAAATGGACATTGAGTCTGCTTTCAGACTTCTTCCAGTTAGAAGGGAAGACTGGGATCTATTGGGTTTTAAAAGTGGGGACAGTATTATTTTGACAAAGCAATGTCAATGGGTTGTTCCATAGCATGTGCTACATTCAAGGTGTTCAGCACCTGCTTGCAGTGGATATTCCAAGAAAAAATGGGTTAAAGGATGGTCATCCATTATCTGGATGACTTTCTTTTCATTGGGAAGGGAAAAAGAGAGACACAGAGGATGCTGGGTAAGTTTCAGGAATTCAGCTGGGAGCTAGGGGTCCCACTGGCACTAGAGAAAACAGAGGGGCCCAGCAGAGTTATGGAATTTCTGGGGATCGAGATAGATGCCCAGAATGAAGTATTTAGACTACCGGACAAAAAAGTAAAGAAATTGAAGGAACTAATCCAAGTTCATACCAGCAGGAAACGGGTACAACTAAAGTTGGCGCAGCAGGTACTGGGGCACCTGAACTTCACATGCAGTGCCATCAGACCAGAAAGGGCATTCACAAAGAGGTTAGCCAGGGCTACAGCAGGGGTCACCAGACCACATCACTGGGTGGATCTGACGCAAGATGTCAGGGAGGATTTTAAAATCTGGGAAGAATTCCTTAGGGAGCACAACGGGTGCTCTTTCTGTCAAGAGGAGTGGCTATACAACACAGACCTTGACCTCTAAACAGATGCTGCTGGGGAGCTAGGAATGGGGGCTTACCTGAGGGGTAGATGGGTCACAGAACCCTCGCCTGCCAGTTGGGTAAAGGAGGGGAAGTGAGAGATATAACATTACTAGAGATCATGCCCATATGGGAGTGTACCTTGGTCTGGGGGGAGGAATTACGGGATCAGAAAGTGACATTTTGGTGTGATAACAGAGCAGTAGTGGATGGTCTGAACAACAGGGGAGCCAGGTCAGGCACAGTCATGCAGGTATTACGACTTTTAGTTTTAAGGGCTTTGCAGCTGAACATGTCATTTAGAGCACAACACATAGAAGGGGTACACAATACCCTGGCTGACAGTCTTTCTTGTCTGCAGCTGGACCATTTTCGGAGGTTGGCACCGGCAGTGGAAGAACTAAAAACACCCATACCAATGAACATCTGGGATGTTGGCAAGAAGGAGCAGAACTGTTGTTTCGCAGTTCATGGGTGTCTCGGACTCTGAGGGCCTACGATGGGGCCTGGTGAGTGTTTGAAACATTCAGGGCAGAGCACCAGATGGAGGTAAGTAGGCCACTCACAGAGGAAGAGTTGGGAATGTTCGCCATGGAGCAGTGGAAAAAAGGCACAGCCTACAGCACTATGGGAGTTTATTTGGCAGGGATTAGTGTTATCTGCAGTCTAAAAGGGTGGAAGGACCTGACAAAATCATTACTCATCAGAAGAATGATGCAAGGATGGAGCTGGTTGAAACAAGGGCTAGCAGATAATAGAAGGCCGATACGGGAGCAGTGGTTAATAAGGCTGCAGGACGTGCTCCCGGCAATATGCAGATCAAAGGCCGAGGCCCAACTATTTCACACAATTTATGTGGTAATGTTCACAGGGGCCATGAGAGTGATCGAGGTGGTAGGCCATGGGAGAGAAGACAAAGAAGGGGAGTTAGAATGGGAAGATGTAAACTGGGGGGTGACAGAGATATGGATCAAGATCAGGAGGTCAAAAACGGATCAAAGAGGGCAAGGTTGCATAGTGACACTGAAAGGGAAGCAGAGGGTGCAATATGTCCAGTACAGGCTCTGTGGGCTTTTGCCACAGAGCATAGGAACAGGACGGGGGAAATTATTTGTACATGGTGCTGGAAAAAGGGTCACTGGCTACCAAGTCACAGCATTACTCAAAAAGGGCATGCAATTCATGGGAGAAGACCCGGCTAATTATTCATCCCATTCCTTGCAGATTGGGGCTGCTTCACAGTGGGCAGCAGTGGGAGAAACATAGAAACATAGAAACATAGACTTTGACAGCAGATGAGGACTGCTAGGCCCATCTAGTCTGTCCATTTGGTGATGGTGAATGGGATATTGGAAAAGGAACGATGGCGATCGGCCAGTTATAAGAGATACATTACAGCATTGAAGTAAAAAAATAAATAAAATAAAATAAAAAAATGTGAAGGTGGTGCTCCTGGCTTGAGCTGCAGAACTGGGGGGGGCAAGAAATGGTAAAAGGTGGTGGGAGGACACACACAAAAAAAAAATAGAATAATGGGGGGGGGAGAATACGGGTATGACACTAACAGCATGTGTAAAATAATGAATTTTGCTTGACCCCCATAGGTAGAGGGAGGATCACGGAAGTCTGGATCTGTGGCCATTCCTATATTTATTGGGCTGGAGAAAGAACAGAGAAAAAGGCTGTGGGAAGGCAGCGGTACCAAGATGCAAAACATTTTAAGTTGGTCTGGCACGGCATACGGGGGATGAGATGGGCACAGCTGCTTCCCACCTTAAAAGAACTCAAGGGACAGTGACCCAGTCCAGATCTCATTATTATACATCTAGGCGGCAACTACCTTGCGGGCAGACTTTGGGTAGACACATACTTACAAATAAAAAGGGATTGGGGCAATACAACAGTGGTGGCCGCAGGTGTGCATCACCTGGCTGGTCAGATATGATACCACAGAGGGTGTGGAGGCAGGAGTACAGCCTCAGAGTGGTAGAGAGAGCCAGGAGGAAGATGAATAGAAAGGTTGGGACATTGGTAAGACAGATGGGAGGACAGGTGATACTGAGAGGGGTAAAAGAATGGGTAGAAGATTTCTACAGGTCAGACGGTGTGCACCTGTCGGACATAGCCATAGACTTGTTCAATACAGAAACAATGGGCTTTATAGAAGCATGGAGGAAACATGCAAAAAAGGGAATATAGAAAAAAGAGGAAAGAAAGAAAGAATAAAAAGGATATTCCCTGAGGTAAGGGAGAATGGTACCCTAAGTATGGGGGAAGCCAGCCATCCAACGCAAGCTGGAGACTGGCTAGTGGGGAAAAAGGGAGGGAGGAGGGGAGGGGGAAGAAAAAAGGAATAACACAAGAAGAGAAGAAGATGAGGGAGAAAGCAGTCTCAGTTTTCACCGTTACCTAATGGAAAGGCAGAAGAAGAAGGCACCCAGGTTTTCACCTGGGGGAAGGATAATCAGAGATTGATATATGGATGGAAATAAACGAAATTTTGAAGATATGATAATAAAGTAATTGAAATGGAATATGGAATTATGAATATAAATAAATTAATTGCAAATCTGAGCACAACAACAACCAATGGTCTCTGTCTTTTTGTGAGGGAAAAGGGGGGGAATCCGGGACAATTTTGATCTGACAGTAACAGCACTAGTTCTACATTTAGGAGTGGTCTTATTACACTTATTTTACTTAATAAGTCATTATACCTTTGATTCCCTTGAAGAATTGAACCCCAACATTTTTTGAAATGCATGTTCAGTTTTGATTCTGTTTCTTCTGGAATTAAGGGAACATTATGCAAGGGTAGGACAAAATCTGTTTCTAAGGTTCTTTTTAATGTCTCCCTTAACTTTTTTTTCATTATTAGCTTCTTCCTTCCTTTCTTTGGTATCCTGGGCTACATTTTCATCTTTTTTTATCCTCTACCATTAAACCTTTTCTTGGATCTTTTATTCCGTGTGACATTCCTATTTGTTCTGACTTTCTACCTGTTTTAGATTTCATCCTCTCTGTCTCCCTTTTTCCTTTCTTGCTAGTGTTCTCCTTCATTTTATCTTTCTTTCCTATTTTCCTTTCTTTTTTAATTTTTCCAAGATTTTGTAAGTATTTTTTGATGTTTGGTCTTAATCTTTTATTAACGCCTTTCTCATTAGCATTCTTCTTTCCTTATTACTTTCTTTCTCTAGAAGATTTTCCATCTAACTGAAGGACATTTCTCTTACCTCTCTTACCCTGTTTTTTCTTCCTTGTCTATTCTGTTGTGTATTATTTAAGTTTATTAACTGTGGATCTGGATCGAAATGATCTGCCTTAATAAATTCTTTCTCAGTACATGTTTCTTCCTCGGTACATGTCTGATTCTCCCACTCTGATATTTTTTTGTTTGTTCTTTTTTTTTTTTTGCCTGACCCTTTTGTCCCATAATTCTGGGTTTCCTGCTCTTAGCTGTTTCATTATACTGTCTTGTACCTCATATCCATCTGGTAACATAATCAGTTCATTAATTGAAGAGTTACTGAAGTCCTGCTTATTAACTGTAGAATGAAAAATCTCTCCTGTATTTCTTTAAATTAGTTATCTGAACATCTGTCCTCTTCACAGCCAAATGCCTCTGGTTTAAATGTTCTATAGGAAGAACAAAGTTGTTTTCTGTGCATTCCAGTCAATCCAATCAATCCAGTCAATTCTGCTAAACCCTGAGCCAACCAGGATACGGAACTGAAGGTAGTCTCTTCCAAATTCCCCAGGGCTATTTCTGGATCTACTGTTTTAGGGGGAAATAAAATAACACAATCCAGTATTGGGGAAATAACTCGGACTGGTAATTACTACTTTCATCCAAGAATTTTCCTCAATAACCTTAAGCCTTATTTACCTCCTTGTGAATGAACTTGCTCAATGGAGTTTTCCTGCAATAAACTTGAACTTGAACTTATTTATAGTGATCCAATATGCAACGTGTGCTAATATGTAGCACCTATAATTGTTACTTCCAGTATCTTTATCCGAGTCTTAATTAAGTAAACAATAAGCAAACAAGCAGAGAAAAGAAGGAAAATGCAACAGAAAAATAAACAGTACTCTAGTAAAATCAAAAAGATTACAATAAGTCTTTGACTTAAGAAAAACAATTCACTTACTTTGTTTGCCTGTAGAGAGGACAGCATATAGAACCTGCATCTGGTCGCAGACACTACCACAACCACAATCATGATAGAGCATAAGCTAGAGCATAGAGCATTGGCACAGAAAAAAGTTTAACAAGTAAATACTATGCACTCATGTATTATATCAGAGCGCTGAAACAAGTGCAGAAACAAGCATTGCAAAAATGTGATAATGCAGGAACGCTATAGCAAGCAAGTGCTCATACTAGTTAGTTACACTCTAGATTGCCAAACTGCTCCTTCAGCAAACCCCTCTTCCTTTAGCAACAGTGACAAATAGCTTTCAATGAGACTTTGTCTCATGTTCTACGTTCTATGTTTTTATAGAGTAGAGTCACATGCACCTAAGGACTAATTGCATGCTGGAGGTCAATTCAAAGTTCCAGTTTGGGGTTTTATTTAAATTGGCATATTTCCTTGAACATACAACCCCTGAAGTACACAAACAAACAAACAAACAAAATAACAAAATATCAAAGACCTGATTAAGCCCGGTAAAGCCTGTTGTTGAGCCAGTAAATTATTTAAGAATCTCTAAAAAGAAAACACTACTAATAACCAGCTTATGCCACTAAAAAGATAAAAACCACTTAAAATCAACAAAGAACAAAAACTCGCACTCACTCTCTGGCTAAAATCAAATCAAACAACCAGCTCAGTCCATAGATTATAGTAGGACTAAAAGTTTTTGTGAAAAAGCAAAGAATGAAACCATAGAAGGAGCAGTAGCAGAAACTGCCAGAGAGGCTGATAAACCCCTGAGGGTCTTACTGACAGAATCTCTTGATACCGAGGGGCTCTTATCTCCGCCAGAGACTCACACCCTCATCGAGAGACTACTCAGAGGCCCTCCCTGTCTCACGGTATTGCTGTATCTCATTCTAGCACACCAAAGATGGTCTGGTAAGGTTATCAATTCATCTGTCCATATTCAGGCAATGGTGGCATACCTATTATAGAAAGTATTAAGTGTTTGCTAACTCCTGCTGCAGTAAAAAAAAAAAACTAATGGCTCAGCATGTGTGATAGACGTTTCCTCCCCGAGAAGGAGTAGGAACAGATGGAGGTGAGTACTTTGGTGACTGAAGTAGGCATAGGCCAGGGCAACAGTACACCCCAGCAATAAAAAATGGCTGAACAACAGGACACAGAGGGTAATAGTAAAATGGAGTCCACTCTGAAGAAAGGGGAGTTAATAACAGGGTACTGCAGGGATCATTACTGGGATCAGTTTCTTTAATGTCTTTATAAGTGACACTGCAGAGGGACTGGAAGGAAAAGTATGTCTCTTTGCAGATGGCACAAAGATCTGCAACAGGGTTGATACACAAGGTGGGGTGGAAAGGATGAGAAAGGACTTGGCAAGGTTGGAGGAATGGTCAAATGTATGGCAGTTTAGATTCAATGCAAAGAAGTGCAAAATAATGCACCTGGGAAACAAAAACCCAGAGGAACAGTACACAATGGGGGGAGATACTAACAACAACAAAAATGGAAAGGGACCTGGGACTAGTCTTATCAGATGGCCTAAATGTGGGCAAGCAATGTGAGAAGGCAGTAAGGAGGGCTGGGGGATACTGGAATGCATAGGGAGAGGCATCACCAATAGAAAACAGGAAGTTGTTATCCCTCTGTACAGACAGTTGGTGAAACCCCATCTGGAGTACTGTGTGCAGTTCTGGAGACCCAATCTCCACAAGGACATAGACAATATGGAGGCTATCCAGAGGTGTGCATCTAAAATGGTGCAGGGTCTGCACCAGAAGTCATATGAAGAGAGACTAAAGGAGCTTAGTATGTACAGTATGCCCTTGAGGAAAGGAGGGAGGGGGGACATGATAGAACCATTCAGGTACCTCAAGGGAATCAACAAAATCCAATAAGGTAGTGTCTTTCAGAAAAAGAGATGTGCAAGAACAAGGAGGCGCAATTTGAAGATAGGGAGACAGCTCAGAGGTAATGTGAGGAAGTAGTTTTTCATGGAGAGGGTTGTGGATGTTTGGAACAGCATTTCTGAGAAGGTTGTGACATCAAAAACAGTGGTGGAATTCAAGAGTGCATGGGACAGACATAAGGCAATTCTAGTGGGGAATAGGAAGAAGTATGCTGTTGTTAAAGTAGGATCTGCAGCTTATCCATTGGGTCTATGTTATATGGCGAACGCCTAAAGACAATCTCCATTATTGCTCAGTCAGAGCGCCGAACACATTTTAGGAACTCTGACAACCCTGGCGCACCAGCACAATGGTGTCAGGACATACTTTTACTACTTTCTGTGGGGGGGCTACACACACCCACACCTCCCCTTGAGGGGGGCTTTGGCCCCATGCACCCCCTACTTAAGGATTCTCAGCTCCAGGGGGTGCATATTGGGGATGAAAGTAGTAAAATAAAAAGATTCGGTCGTGGGTACACAAAATCACTCCAGCGGGTTGACCCGAACCCAATATTTCAGCCACCCCAACCATTGCCCAATCCCGATGCCATGCACATGGCTTCGACCCGAAAACCACAATGCCACCCTATAGCCTATCCACCCCAACCCGATGCTCACCGTGCTCGCTCCACCCCCCCAC
Source organism: Neoceratodus forsteri (assembly GCA_016271365.2). NCBI lineage: Eukaryota > Metazoa > Chordata > Ceratodontiformes > Ceratodontidae > Neoceratodus > Neoceratodus forsteri. The sequence continues at coordinate 997,838,140 of CM057454.1, read as the reverse complement.
TTGTGTACGTATAGCAACATCCTGTCGCCTATTTTGCCCACCCCTTCATCCAGTCGCCCTACCCATCGGTCGCAGTGAGTGGATTGCGTGAGGAAGGTGTCACCATAACAAACGGTGCCCTTCCTCATGAGCCCACTTCACGGGTTACCTTATCCACTAGGTAGGGAAATGGGCAGACTAGATGGACCAAACGTTCCTTATCTTATGTTTCTATGAGGTTCGTTGAAGGATGTGAGTAACACTGAACACCATGGAAGACTATTTAAATGCCAGTGGGGATCAAGTGAGGGTGGGACATATCACTGGACACTTGGGAATAGTATTTTAATACCAGCAGAGATTGACTGAGGAGGGAACCAATGTTGTATTTTGTTTTTGTTGGTAGCACCACACAGTAGCTGACCACATGTTGCAGTATGGAGCCCATAGCCAGCACATGCTCCACAGAGTAAAAGATTACTCCTCACATTATAATGAATGTACAATGTTATGCGCATGACCTCATAGAAATCCATCAAGGTGGAGTGTTCATTTATATTGTAAGGATCTAGTATAGGTACATGGGTATTGGGAGAAAACAGGTTTGCTGCAGTATGTGTAAATGGCTTGTTTTCTCCCATGCATGTGTGTGATGCCTGTTCCTTGTCCCCAGCTGTCTCCCTGTCATAGGCTTGTAGGGTGTTTTGCCTGCACTCTGTACTTCCATTGCACTGTGCTCATAAAAGAGTACAGTACTTATATTGAAACATCATTTGCACTGCAACTCTGCCTCTTTGGCCTTACTCCCTCTGCAATATTTATCCCTGCTTTACAAATTCGGTGGTTACTGATGGTAGGAATAGAAGACATGAGATTTTTTACTGCAAAGTTGGAGGAAAGAGGAGATCCATTTCCTAGCCCAGTGGCTTTCAGCTGTTAATTCACTGTCTGCATTATCTAGAATGTCCCATTTTGCCAAGAAAACAAGCAGCCAATCTATGGCCATATGGTCCTCTTACCTCTCCTCACCTTTTGGTGCTTCTTATTACTCTCCAAGTTAGGGAGATGGGTCCTTTCTCCCAGTTGCCCTCACTGGGCCTCTCCTTTCATCCCTGCCCCAACTCTTCCATGAGAAAGGCAGCCTGTCTGTCTGGCTTTCTGCAAGGCTTCCCTATGGGTCTTGTTAAAGTTCCCCACCAGCATGGTGGCTCTGGATGGCACAGCTTGATCCTTTCTGCCCCCCTTTTTTCTAATCACTATGATTTTTCCCCCTTACTCCCTCTTCCAGTGTCCCCACCACTCCCCTGTTCTGTCCCCTACCTCTTCTCTACCTGATTATCCTGGTTTGCAGGGGTTCTAGTCAGATGTATAAGCACTATATGGCTTGTAGAACATTACCTGTCAGTGCATGAACAGGGCTGTCTTTGTTAGATTCCTGTATATTAGTATTGTTTTTTTCTGCCCCTATGTTTATCTGTTGTTTGTATATGATGCTGAAGAAGAATCTACATTTATATAGTGCTTTTTATACACAGTGAGCCCAATTCTAGTACACATACGCCTGGAGTAACAGCAGTTGCGACTTGCACAATTCTACAAAGTGGCCTGCGACTTGTCGCATGCCGCTTGTGCCAAACAGCAATTACACCAGCAGTTGTGCCATAAACCCCCTGCGACATAGCACTAGGAGGATTATGGCAGCAGTTGCACCCCATTTCAGAAGGGCAGCAACAAAGATCCCAATGTCGGGGTTCTACAAGAACCCCCGGAGGAAAACCGGCATCATAAGTTACACCTGCAATTAGCTGGTGTAACTTACATACATCCTCAGAGGGTTCTGTAGAACCTGGTCCATGTGCCCCTCCATGCCCTAACTGCCCCCATTGTTGCCCCAATGGGCACTGCACAGAACCAGCTTTAGACTTGGGGGCAGGATCTCACCCCATTCCCCTACAGTACATGCCCCCATAGAGTAAGTGCCCCACAGGGCTGCCCAACCCCTGCCCCTGACTCCCTGAGTAATACTTGCTCTGCAGGACTGCCCACACCCCTAGCCCCCAACCAGGGCTGCACTGTCATCTCCCCACCCATGCCCTGACCCTGAGTCACCAGCCACAAATGCAGCAAACATCCTGATAAGCCCTGGTAGTCTAGTGGCCCTTCACCAAGCCATGCCAGCCCACCCGCTCCCCACCCATCCCCAGCCAGCGACTAGCACAGCCCACCTCTCACCACCACAGCCAGCGCTGACTGAGTTCAGTCTGAGGCGTGCTGTAAAGAACACACTCAGAAATTTATTTCTGAGCATGTCTTTCAGTATGTGCTCATACTGAACTCAGTCGGTGGCTGGCCATGATGGTGAGAGGTGGACTGTGCCAGTCACTGGCTGGGGATGGGTGGGGGGCTGAGTGAGCTGGCATGGCTTGGTGGGGTGGGGCCTCAGACTACCAGGGCTTATCAGGATGTTTGCTGCATTCATGGTCAGAGACTCAGGGGTCGGGGCACAGTTGGGGGGATGACAGTGACACCCTGTGGGGCATTTAACAATGAAGAAGTCAGGGGGCTGGGGGTGTGAGCAGCCCTGTGGGGCTCTATATGGCATGTCATGGGGCTGGGAGACTGGGATGCCCTGTGGGGCTCTATATGGCACTTCGGGGGGCTAGGGGTTGGGAAGCCCTGCGGGGCTCTATATGGCATGTTGGTGGGCTGGGAGAATGGAATGCCCTGGAAGGCAGTTAATGTAGGTTTCAGGGGTTGGGGGGTGGAAAGCCCTGCAGGGCACCTCTTGTGGTTAGTTGGGTCGGGGGCACTTGTGAACTGCATTGCGGCTTACAACCTGCTCTCCAGGTGCACCCGCAGTTCGGTGTACCTGGCCACATGTTGCAAGTCGCACGATTTAGCTGCAGAGACCCTGCTTCCTCTAGAATAGGATGCAGGGTCAATGTCACAGTTGCAGATGGCGCAAGTTGCCTTCTAGAATCGGGCCCATTGTATCCCAAAGCATTTTACAAGCAATGCTAGACTGGTAGTGGAGTTACTGAACATGTAGTGGCAGTTATTTCTCACATCAACCCACCCACATAGCTTTGGACAGTTGCATAAACCAGTTTTATGGGAATGGGGAATATTGGCCAGGACACTGGTTAATGTCCACTACTTTTCCAGCAGCGAGAACCTATGACTGTCTGTGGCATACCACCAAGATGGCCACTCCCGGTGAAACAGGAGACTGGATGGATGTTCTGGAGTTTGGGGAGCAGGTCTCCTTCCCTGCCTCATCTATACTAGAGATGACCGAGTTTTAGATGTAGAAATAATGACCAAGGACACTATTTGTCCCACACTACCCAGTGAACAAAAAGACAACTCTTCAGTTTTATGCACTTTGGATTTACCAGACCAGACAGGTATGGCAGTGACACGGCTTTCAACTGATTAATGTACGCATACATGCCAGCCCTTGGGAATGGAAAAAATATATGCTCAACTGCATGAAGAAGAACTTTTGTTTCTTAAATGGAAAAAGACCCTTCAAACTGTCATTGCCAAACTATGAACATAGATCACTATCCAGACTGAAAGCCAACACTCCCTTGACAAGCCGGCCCAGCTGACAACCTGTGATGTACCAGCATCAAAGGAACCAGCATCAAAGGAACAGGCCGACAGTGAGTCAGCACCTTCTGGTTCTCTAAAACAGTCTGTGGTGCCTCCGTTGACTGGAACTGAAAATATTGAGATGCCTATGATAGCAGCTCCAATCATGCAGGAAACTATAATGAAGACAACTTCTGAAGCAGTACCCTCAACCAATGAAGTTTCATAGGGAATGGCACATACTAGCTGTAAACAGCTTGGCCTAAGACGACCTTCACTTTTCTCTCCATCACACTCAGATAAACAGCCATGAATGGATGAGGGAGCATTACAAGCAGTGGGATAGGAACGTTGTACTGAAACTGGAACATGGATTTCAGGTCACACACTAATCCGAATGCTACAAGAAGACATCTCCATGCCCACAGGTACTACAACAATTCTTGCTGATGTTTTGCATATCAAACAATCTAGCTTGTAAACTAGGGTAGAAATTGTTTTTGAGTCAGGTTCCCCTTTAGACATACTGTACCTTCAAACTTACAGTTAACTCAAAACCCAGTATTTCAGATATGGGAATCCTGGGGGAGCAACCATCCTCCCTTCTTCCACTAAATGGCACCTTCTACAACTACAGGGACTGATATAATAATAAACAATGACTGCTCGCAGTCTATTCCTGATAACTTTAACTATGCTGCTCAAGGGCAGTCAGCTTTTACTTCTGCCCCTATTCCTGCAGAACCTTTGGCCAGTACAAATCACACAAATCCAAAGCTCTGTGCTTCTTTATTCCATAGTCCAATATACCCTGTTAAAAGACATAAATGCTGTGAGGTAATGATATAACGGTGGTATTGATGCAGCTCCTGATAGATTGTTTTTTGCACAAAATCTATCAAAAGACTGACATTTTTTGCACATGAGCTCTACACCCTAATATGTGACTCTGGTGAGACCACATTTGATATAAGCTTCAAAACAACCAGTGGATTAGAAAGTTTTTGGGTGAAGTACCACATATTAAAAAGCTCCTCACTGTGGCCTCCATTAGAAGTATTCCCTTTGACTAAACCTGCATTTAAAACAGTCACTGTATTATTTTTAATTGAAGGTGTAAGTGTCACAGACCTAACCATTTATCGGATAAAGCAAAAATGTACTGTTATTGAAGATCTGGAAGCAATCTTTGATACTGAGAAGATTTGGACCAGAGGATGAAAAGTGTGAATGTTGTTGAGATCCACAGGCATGAGGTCTTAGCGGTTGTCTAACAGCTTTTTTTAGGGGATGAGAAAGAGGGTTAATATTTTGTGAAGGGCAGCTGAAGGCATGCTACAAATGTGGGTCTACTGAGCACTTAATGGTGATCTGTGATAAATTAATATGCACTTTTTGTAATGAATTGGGCCACACTAGTAGTCATTGTGTTAATGAAATGATATGCAATTTTGCAACAAAAAAGGTCACTCCTACCAGAGCTACCCCTGGGCCACACATAATCAGGCTGACCAAACAGATTGTGAGGAACAGAGATTGTATGCTACTTTAGCACAAAGGTCCAAAACAACACCTGCACTACCCAGTAGGTTGTCTACTACTACTTTTCATCCATTTTCTAGAATGCCTGAGACAGTAGCGATGCATCCTCAACCCACACTTTGTCACCTAAACCCATTCCACTGTTGGAGCCTTCTGAATTCACTTATATAGAACCAAACACAGACTGATGTTTCTATGCCTGAAGCATCTACATCTACTGAAATTAGAAGCATGTCACACCCCCTTCCCTACTCTGGAACATAATAAAAATGTATGGTTATCAGGTGTAGACAAAATTGGAGCCAGCTGTAGACCTGCCTGACCTACAGTCCGTAATGTGGACTGCTATGACTCAGTGTTGCAGCATAAGGTATATTAGTATTTACGCATGTGTGTTGTGAGATATTATTTAGTATTATATTTGTGGTCTTAGCACACTACCTATAGCTATTAGCCATAATGCTATGATCAGCATATTATATGAATCATTCTATTGTAACTCAAAAGTAGTGTTAGTGAGCATAATGCTTGACACTAAGTTCAAAATGTAATGGCCTTGAGTGCGAGCTGCCCACCATATCCACCAGTAGAAGTGTTTTGTTTAGTTGTTCTACTATGCAGATGAGCACATTACCAGGTAACATACCCTCTTATCTCTGACTGTAAGAGTGTATGTAATCCTGTTTTTCACAGAGTTTTCCTATGACAACACCAGCTGTTGTAAGCTGTCCTTTTTATATGTATTGTGGAATAAATCTTTATTCTGCAACACCTGTTTCTGTGTTGTGTTTTGCCATCAGGTTTCGATCCTGCCAGAACCCAACACAGCCTACCTGAAAAGTAGCCAAAACAGATGTGGTACCAATTATGAATGGATACGAGAATATTACACAACATTTCAGAAGGATCAGGCACTGATTCAGACAATTATTCTCATTGGTCCACACAACCTGACCTAGGGTCAGAACCAGAGGACAATATACCCACTGCATACATTATGACTATAGAAAAAGCTAAAGCCAAACCAAAAGCAAAACCAAGACTTAAAGGTAAAACTGGGTGGCTGAGGAAGAAAACAATCCAGACTACACTGTTGCAAATTTCTTTATCCTCTGTTTTTCCTGCAATTCATGGCACCATCTCTTCAAATTCTTACTATTAATGTTATAGAGAATAATACATGGGATGGTGTGTGTTATGAGAATTTAATACACACCTGAGGTGTGTGATGCTACATAAACTCAGAGAGTGAAGCTCGAGGGGTTTATTCAAGAATCACAAACCAAGGGTGTGTATTAAATGTGAGTAATCCCACCATCCCATGTTTTATTTTATATAATCACTAGTCATCAATTTTTTCTCCCCCAAAAAAATGTTCACCTGTGTTGTTATTGTAAGGACTGCTGGTTAACTTGCAAAGTACTTTATCACTGTCCCCAAAGATCATTTGAGTAAGACAGATATTTCCTTTTCTTACATTAATGAAAGTGCCATGTCTCACAGGCTGTCACCATCTCAGATTTTCCATCACAGGAAGTGCTGTGCTTGCGGCACAGTAAGGCAGTCTCAGGCAGAGCTGTGTTTCAAGAAGTATTTGTTTTATTTCAGATAGTTAAAGGTCTATAACAAATTAAAAAAAAAAACAGATTCAATGAAAATTGGAATAAATTCCTATCAAAAATTAAAAAAAACTAAATATGTCACTAGAAAGGCAAAAAAAATGAATGGAGATTAATTTAGCGACTTCAACAAGTGACAATAAGAAAATATTTTTTAACTGTATTGGTTCTTTAAAATCAACAGGAGATAAAGTGGGCCCCCTAAAACTAAATGGAAAAATTATTGATGATGAGCAATAAATGGCAAACAATTTCAACCAATATTTTACAAGTATCTTCAAAAAAAGTCTCATATACCAACACCAAATCTTGATCCTATGGATTTAGTGGCCAGTTTTAAAATAGCTGAAACTTATTCAGCAATCAATTTATTTAAAGATTCAACATCTGCAGGATCAGATTGTATTCCTTTTGCTTTGTTAAAAAAAAAATCTCTTATGAATTGGCTGGACCACTGACACTACTATATAATGAGTCTATGGATAAAGGGGTCATTCCCTAGCGAATAGAAGGAAGCCTTAGTGATTCCAGTTCATAAGGGTGGATCAAGGCAAGAGGTCAAACAATACAAACCTATTAGTTTGACATCTTGTTTATGTAAAATTATGGAGAAACTTATTTCCAAAATTAGTAATCATATATTAAATAGGGAACAATTTGATATTACAGAACATGGATTTTAATCAGGATGTTCCTGCCAATCAAATCTGATCAACTTTTTTGAACCAATTAGTGAAGCACTAGATCAAGGCCTTTCTGTGAATGTAATTTTTTTGGACTTCGAAAAGGCCTTTGATTCGGTATCACATTAAATCCTCATAGATTGCCTGTCCAAAATGGAATTAAGTCAGCATATAATTACTTGGATAACCAACTGGTTGTGTGACAGAAGACACCAGGTTACCATTAGAGGATTTAAATCTCCCTGGACTGAAGTTACTAGTGGAGTACCACAGGGGTCAGTTCTGGGCCCAATCCTATTTAACATTTTGATTGCTAGCATGACTACTGTAGACAGAATATGACTGAGTAAATATGCTGATGATGCTAAAATGGGAGGTCTTGTTAATGATACATTTTCTGCTCAAATATTTCAGGAAAACCTGAATTTAGTCTTTAACTGGGCTAATAAATATGAATTAACATTTAATTATCCCAAATGTAAGGTTACGCATTTTGAGAAAAATAACAGTTGTTTTAAGTACTTCATTAATGATAATTTGCTGAATGTAGTAAGTTCTGAAAAGGATCTAGGTGTATTTAGCACTAATGACCTAAAATTCTCTGAACACACAATTCATATAGTTAAGCAATGTAATTGCCTGATTAATTGCATATTGAGGAACATAAAAAGTAGAGAGTCAGAGATATTAGTTCCTTTATATTGCAGCATAGTGAGCTCTAATTTTAATCACTGTTCATCCTTTTGTTCTCCGACATGATTACGAGATAAACAATCTAGGGAAAAGGTACAGAAAAGATTCACCAAACATATTACAAAAGTAAGCATCCTTTCATTTAAAGATAGAGTAAAAACATTAGATCTCTACTCACTTGAGTATCATTCCTTGAGAGGAGATTTATGTTCAGTATTTAAAGCTACTTAAGATACTTTGCAATTCGAGTCACTGTGTTTGGAATGGCACCATTCTGTGTGTACAACTAGATCTCATGTCTTAAAATTAAGGGGTAATATAAATAAAACAACAAAAATAAATATTTTTTTTACTCGGTGAATTATTTCAATTTGGAATTCTCATCCGAGGTTGTCCATTGCAACAATTTAACTAGTTTTAAACAGAATCTTGACTCTTATATGCATGAACTAAAATATGATTACCACCAATGGTAGGTGGAGAGATTATAATGGGCTATCCTTTGATCTTGTAATCTTCCTATGAACCTAGTTACTACTTTTATTTATGCAGAGTTGGTTGAATTACTGCATTTTGAAATCTAGTTTCACTTTTTAAAAGTGAAACTGTTGTGATTGCTAACCGGACTGCCGCACTCAAGACACAGTGACACAGTGAGTCTCGAGCACAGCTGTTGTGTTAAAAGGCGCATGTTTGCTGTAATAAGTGGCTGGTTATTACGATAAAAAATCAACTGGCCTTCTCCATTTAAAAAATTGATGGCCAGTTATTGTAATAGTATAAAGAACTGCAAAACAAGAGGTGCTGTCTTTTCCCATTTAATAACACAGTTTCTGATTGCTATTCACATATAATAAAAATAAATTCCTCTGGTAGTCTAGTGGTCCCTCCCCCTTCCCTGATCTCCAATCATCATCCCATAGGTGAAAAAAGTACTGACCTGGTAGTTCTGAGGTCCCTCCCTCACTGACTGCTGGCCACACACATATATCCAAAATGTACCCTGGTGGTCTAGTGGTCCCCTCCCCAGCTGATCACCATTCTGATCTCCTATTGCCACTAAAATATGTATTCCCTGGTGATCTAGGGGGTTCCCCCCCTCACCAATCATCCGCCCAAGACGTACACACACAAATAGGGAAATACAGTCCCAGTGGTACTGTTCCATCCCCCCATGTCTTCCAATCTCTGGACCATCATACAATAAAGAATCTCCCTAGTGGCTAGTGATCTGTCCCCCACCCAATATCTAATCCAATATGTACTAAATATTGGCATTGGTGTCCACGGGTCCCCATCAACATCCAGATCCCTTGTAATAGAAGATTCCATGTTCCCTGGTGATCTAATGGACCCCCCACCCTGTCAGGGATTGACCCACCATCCCCTAAACCTGAATCACAACCAGTAACCAGTACAGCCCTCCTCGCACCTCCACAAATGGCTGCCAACTGAGCTCTCAGTGACTGTGTACTGCATACAGCTGTTGAAAGCTATGGTCTCCCAGACTATCTTACATTACATAACAACAAGAACATCAGTTTATATACTGTATGAAGATCCAGCAATTTGGTGGAGGACACCAAAATAGACTAAGAAACTTTACTTAAGTAGAACTAATAGGAGCTGCAATTATCTCCCATTATCTGTATAAGAGACAGCAGTTACAAAAATTGTTGTCCCTATCTCAGGAAACTGGACATAATAATGCTTAAGAAATCAGCAATATAAAACAAGAAATAATTCAGTACCATATGCAGCAAGCAGATAGTTTAAGACAACAACAATTACCCGTATTTGGCACAAGAGGGAAATTTGGAATAATTTGTCCTTATGACAGTTGTTCTGCCAGAATACGACAGAAAAAAATGGATTTCTTTTTTGACTCACATAATGTATACCAGATTGAAAATATGGATATTTTAAACATAGTTACTCAACATACCTCAGACTTATTTTAAGCACTGGATAACCCTTTAACTGGTGTGGAACAGTTCTTTAACTGTTTTACCATTCCACCCTATCCAACTGAGATTATGTCGCTTCTAACTGGAAAGATTCAGCACTCTGAAATAGCGACTGCAATCTCTTCATTAAAATCTGACAAAGCCACTGGTAAAGATGGTCTGACTGGGGAACTCTGTAAAGTAATTGGTAATTAAATACTAAAAGAGCTGGTAATTTGGTCTTTACACATCCTCTTGCATCGCATTCTTTACCACTTAACATGACAGAAGGAATTTTGATTTACTTGTACAAAAAAGGAGACAAAAGGAATATTCAGAACTGGAGACCTATTAGTCTGTTGAATACAAGTTTTAACATATTAGCCAAAATCTTAAATGCAGGAACTACTCCAGCAAAACATCTCATAACTCATACACAGTCATGTCTGGTGCTTAATAGACATGTCATGGATCACGTAATACTATTGTGGGAGATTGCAGAGAGAGAATAATGGGAGACTTAAAGACTTTTTGTTATCATTTGACCAAAGGAAAGCCTTTAATTCAGTGAACCATAAATATTTATGATATGTATTAGAAAAATATGGGTTACCCATGGATTTTATATAGTGCTACAGTTGTTACATAAAACTGCTACAGTTTCCTCTATTGTTAATGGTTGGTGCGGACCTTTGATTCATATAAAGAATGGAGTAAGACAGAGATGCCCTTTAAATCCAATCTTGTATCTGTTTTGTCTGGATCCTTTATTAAGAGCATTGAATTCCTCCCATGTGTTAGATTAAATGCAAAATGAAGACACGATTATACTATATAAAAATATAGCATATGCTGATAATGGGCCCAATTCACAAAGTCCTGAGACTGACGCAAGGTGTCTGCACCAAACATAAATGGCACAAGTGGCACCATGCATCAAATGCTGCCCACTGAGCTATTCACAAAGGCAGTCTGCATCAAACGCAGGCTGCCTGCCCTAAATGGGGCTTGTGCCACCTGTGCACTCAGAAATTGGCTGCAACATGGGGCTAGCAGCTAGTGGCAGATGTAGTCTGCCATATCTCCACAATCGGGATTCACAAATCCCACCCAGAGGGCAAATTTCTAAGTACCCTTAGATCAGTCAGGGCTGGTCTAAGGATACTTAGAAAGTCCTTCTGGGTGAGATGAGCAGTGTGTAAATATGCTGCAGTCCCCTGCCCCTGACCAATGCACCCTTCTATATGTATAATTATTCATTGGTAGTCTAGTGTTCCCCCTCCCCAATCCCTGATATCACCCATTTCTATAACAATTATTAAATTCCCTGTTTTGGTGATCTAGTGGCCCCCCACCCCCACCCTAGCAGGTTGTGCCCACCACCCGGCCCCCCCAGTCCTGGAATGCAGCCAGCAATAGGCACAGCCCACCTCTCACCTCTGCAGTTGGCCACTGGACTAAACTGTCAGTGAGTGCCTACTGTATAGTGTACGCACTCATGAATAATCATGAGCGCATACATAGATGCACAGTAACAGTTCAGTCTGGCAGCCGGTTACGTGGGTGAGAGTGGGCTGTGCTGTTCACCGGCTGCTTTCCAGGACTGGGGGGAAGTGGGGCGGTGGGTACAACTTGTTAAGGTGGGGAGCCACTAGACCACCAGGACAGGGAATTTAATAATTATTATTGCATTAGGAGATATTATGGATCAAGGTGTGGGCCCAATAGACCACCAGGACAGGCACTTTAATAATTATTATCACAATGGACGATATCGGGTATCGGGGATGGGGCCACTAGACCACCAGCACAGGCAATTTAATACTTCAAACATGCTTGAGTCAGTATGGCTTTGCTCAATTAATCAAAGAACCCATAAGACAGAATTATTTTTTTGAGAATCACTCATTACTGGACTGGGTCGTTACTAATAAGCCAAACATTGTCTCACAAGCTGATGTTTTAAGTCTCTCAGTTAGTGATCATATGGCCACTTATTGGTCTGAATTTTAAAAGGCATAAAATTCCACCTCATGTTATTTCTACTCATTCATTTAAGAAAGTTGATTCCTTGAGGCTTGAGACAGAACTTTGTAAGACTGATCAGTTGTTACTGAGTCTAATACCTGATCCAGACTGTGCTGTGGATTTCTTTTGCACTCAGTTGTTGGAAATTCAAACTTGGTTGTTCCCATTACACAAAGTACATGTTAGGGGCATTGAAAACAGCTGGTTTTCTTCCAAAATAAAAAAAAATATATATATTAAAGTAAGAGACCAGGCTTGGTCAACTTATAAGTGATCTCCATCAGCCCCTTTGTTGAATATTTATAGGTCATTTAGAAATCAAGTAAGTAGGATGGTCATGGATACAAAAAAATGATTATTTTAGGCACAAATCTGATTCTGGTTTGGCTGATTCCAAAACCTTTTGGCACACTGTTAATTATTTTTTAAGTACAAGGGAAGAGGCAACCGTTCGGTCTTTGAAAGTTCATGATCAGGAGGTTACAGATCCAAGTGTGATAGCAAATCTCTTAAATATTAAATTTGCTGATTTATCATGTTATACATCCTCCTTTTGTTCAGGGTCAGGTACCACTCAGAATATTGAAATGGGCTCTCTAGATCACCCACCCTTTTAATTTTGTCATGTGATAAGTATGGATTTTCTCCGACTGCTCTGTACTATCCCGGATAAGTTTGGAGATTGTGGTGGTGGGCTGGATGCCCATTTTATTAAATTGATTTCTCCTTATGTGGCAGGTCCTCTGACAAGAGTTTTTAATTTGTGTCTCACTGCTGGAATTTTCCCCAAGGTTTGGAAATGTGCCTGTGTACTGCCTGTTCTAAAGAAATCTGGAACCGTGCTTGCTGAGGACTTCAGGCCCATTTCTATTCTAAATTCATTGAGTAAACTCATGGAGAAATTGGTTTCTAATCAGATTACCCATTATTTGGAGACTTGTGAATTAATGTGTCCACAGCAGCAGCAAGGATTCAGAAAGTACCATGGAACAGGCACTGCCCTGGTCAGATTCACTGACACTGTCCTTGGGGGATTTGAGAAGGGAGTTATGACAGGGGAGGTGTTTATGGATCTGACCAGGGCATTTGACCTGATTGATCATTCCATATTAAAGAGCAATCTTATTGATTTGGGATTTTCCTTAGGTGTCATTAATTGGTTTGCAGACTATCTTTTGGATCGCATGCAGGTGATCTCCATTAATTTAGTTCGATCTGAAGCACGACAACTTAAGTGTGGAGTACCTCAGGGGTCCATACTGGTGCCCCAGTTATTCTTTCTGTTTGTTAACCAACTTCCATCTCTATGTACTGTGTGTGATACATTCCTATATGCCAATGATTTGATTGTTTATTGTCAATCTAATGATGGTGATCAACTCGCTGCTCAAATGGAAAGAGAATTTCAAAATGTTTGTCTGTGGTTTGTCCAAAGCGCCATGGTCTTGAATGTAAGGAAGGCTAAATAATGCTTTTCAGCACACCTTCCATGCTAAGGCATTACCCTAATTTTCAGATACATGATCTGTTTGGTAATAATATTGAATGGGTTTCAGAATTTAGATATCTTGGCTTCTTACTGGATTCAAGTCTGACTTTGTTGCCTCAAGTGATTCAAGTAAGCCATACAATCAGTAGTAAACTTGATATTTTTTATAAGTTGAAAAAGTATTTTTCATTATCAGCTTGGCAAGCTATTGTGACTGGTTCTTTATTACCACACTTAGATTATAATGCAAGTCTTTATTGCAATCTAGGGGTTAAGGAAAATAATATTTTGAAAGTAGCATATCATAATATTTGTTGATTTGCTTAGGTTTCTTTTTGTCAGTTGCATCATTGTTTATTGTATTCTAGTGAGGGGTGGTTGTCTCTGAGAAGTAAATGTGCTTTCTTTTTGGGATGTCACATTTTTAAAGCAATTAATAGTTGCCATAACTGCCCACTGAAGGATCTTGTTAAAGTTTGTAGTATAGGACTGCGACTCAAATCCTTTACTAGTACTTTACTTACATCCTCTGTATGTAAATCTAAAAAGGGTTTTTGTGGTTTTTGTAATGCTGCTCCAGCTTTTTGGAATAATTTCCTAGCAATTTACATACTTCTGTGTCATTAGCAATATTTAAATCTAGATTAAAAGAATATTTGTCTTTTTTGGATGAATGTAAATGTAATATTTGATGTCATTGGGGAGAATTTATTTTTCTATATTAATTGTTTTTGATGTAAACATGTTGTATATGTTGTGATTCAATTACATGTATTTGGTTCGGGCTTGAAAAAGGGTATTCATTTGCCCAGTGCTCTTACCCAGTTAATAAATAAATGAAATGAAATGAAATATAGAAACAGGTGATATCAGGGATCAGATAGGGAGGGCCATTAGACCAGTAGGGAAGAACTCAAGGATGCTTGCCTTTACCGCAGAAGCTTGCGGTGCACTCCTCTTGTGTGCCAGATGTTTATCTCATGGGAGTGGTTGCTGCAAGTGTGGGGACTTAAGCACCGGGTGACCTCCTATACTTGAATTTGGTACAGGGTCCCTGGCACACTGGGCATTGGAGCAAGCTGCTGTTTTCCATAGCTTGCACTGATCTAAGCCTCTTTTGTGAATCTGGCCCAATATGTGCATCTTGGTGAAAGATGAGACATCAGCACAGAAAGCATTGAACATTTATGAAGGATTTGAACAGTTCTCCAGGGGCTTCTCTAAATATTGATAAATGTACAGTATTGGCAAACAGTTGGGCAATATGGCATCACATCACCAATGTGGCAGGTAGCAGGAATTCAGATTTCAGAAGAACCAATAAAAATTCTAGTCATTAAATATGGCACTGAACATTTAGATGTCTTAAATTTGGAAACCAAACTCTGTTAAGGCAAAGCTCTAGTGACACAATGGAAAAGGTGGCAGATGGGCTAGGAAAAGTGGATTTATCTTCTTGAAACATTTCTGATTCCTGTTTCTTTATAGCAGTTATATTTTCCCTCCACCAAAGTCATTAGAAACAACTTTATTGTTTTCTTTCAAGTATCATAGGGTATCAGATTGATCCAAATAAAAATAAATACAACATATCTTTCTTTAAAACAAGGAAGACTGAATATGGTTAATCCCATAGATTTTTTTTCTATAGCATTTTTTTCTAACAAATTTTAGACTTCTGTCAGTACAAATAAATGCTGGAGATCATGGGCCTGATTCTCAAAGAAGCCTTAGATTTTCACAGGTTATGCAAAATGCAGCCTTCATCAAGGCACACTGCACCATGCAGCATGCGCTGCATTCACAAAGAAGTGACCCCTACACCAAAGACACAATATATGATGCAAGGATACATGGTGCACCATATAAATGGTGCATGTGGTGGCAACATCGCAGGCAGTGCCAGGACACTGAGGCACCACCATGGATGAGGCACAAATGATCAAGAGTGTAGGAAGCTTGTAGAAAGATGGGAGACACAGGAGAAAGGAAAACTTTACTGAGTCCGAGACAGGTATCCATTGTGAGTGGGCATTGTGCCTCATGTTATACGTCATGTGCACACTGTGGTAATATTGTGTGCACTGCACTATACATCCGTTGTGCCACAGACCACTGCATTGTTGTACTCATGGTGTGGAGCCCTCTACCATCATGCCCAGACCCAAGTCACACTGGGCATACCAGTCTCCATGCCCATTCCCCAGGGGGGTGTCCCACATGTACTGTGCTGCCACCATGCACAGACTATCCATGGCATGGGTCCATGGGGCATCTGAACACTGTGCAAAGGTGTCAGGGGTATCCTTCTGTTGTGCCCACCCCTTAGAGTTTCCCACATTTCCATGGTTTGCACACCTAAGGCTATCCTCAGTCCCCTACACTGCACATTTCCATTTGCCACCACATTCATGGCATTGTTGGCATCTTTCCAGCATCACTACCCTGCATGGCAGACATCCATATGTGTCATAAAGCATGTGTTGTCAGGGACAGTATCATTTGGTGTGCACACTGTACCTCCTATGGCTCTCTGGTGGTGCTGGGCCCCATCTGCCATCTGTCCTACACATGCCCAACTTTACCACTGTATGACAACATGGTGTCCACCGTCCACATGGTGGTGTGCCTTAGCTGCCTGTGTCTGCATTCCTGCTGCCTGCCATGCCCTTGTGTGTTGCCACCCTGTTGGCAGATACATCTCTGGTGGTGTAGCATGACCAGCCTGTTGCTCAGTAGAGCCACAGCCTCAAACATCTTCTTGTCACTCTCCTCTGTTGCATCTTCTGCTACTGAAGGGTTGCCACAGCATTGCATGGACAAAGGCTGACTGCTCTGCACCTCCCTTTATATTTTATAAGTCCCCTTAGATCATCTGGGACTGGTCTAGCAAGTGTTTGAAATTTCCAGCAATGTGCACCTTTGTGAATCCCAATCCAGGGCTCTTGCATCATTTCTGTGACGCAACGCACCTTGTGACATGTTGCTAGCCATTTTTTTGCACATCTCTGACACAAAGAATGTTTGACGTATGCAGGCCATTATTTGGTGCATTGTGAGTTTGTGAATCTTGCTTGGAGCAACTTTTGGTGCAAGCTGCATCTTGCGTCATTCCCAAAGATGCATACTCCTTGCTGCATTTTGGGCATTTTGAGAATTGGGCCCCATTGCTTTTTTAATTGTTAGATTTAGCTTCAGAAATGGGATACCGTTTTGAAAAGATCTTCTTTAGCACATTCTTTTATCATATAATCCTTTTTAAAACTAAAAACATGACATGTTACTAGTCATCAGGTTTTGCCAAAGACAAGGAACTTTCTATAAACATGGATCCTAGACACTACTGTTCAGGTCACTACTGTATTGTTAACTATCCCCCTGTCTTACTTCCATCCTTCTCTGATCTGCTTATAGAACCCAGATCCCACTTCATGGCTCCATCTATATTGATCTTACCAAAGCCTTCAACCTGGTCATCCACTCTTCCCTGCTTGCAAAACTCCACTTCCTTGGCCTTCTGACACTGTCTCTTGGTTCAGCAGGTACCTCACAGGCAGAACCCTATGAGTTAAAATCAGTGGGGTGCTGTCAGAAAACGAGAGTATTTTCAATTGGGTGCTGCACTGCTCTATACTGGGTCCCCTCTTCTTTGGCCTCTTTATTAACAATCTCCCTGAAGCATGTACTGCATCAAATGTCCTGCTTTATGCTGATGATGCCGTTATCTATTCCAGGGGCTCATGCCAGGATCTTCTCACCAGTGATCTACAGCGTAGTTTTACTACTCTTGAGGAATGGTTCAAATGTAATAAATTAGTCTTGAACTACAAAAAGACTAATGCAGTGTTATTTGCAGGGCCACAGTTGAGGAAGAAGGTTCATCCCCTCACATTCTTAAATGATAATGGTACCTCCCTGGAACAGGTCACCACCTCTAAATAGTTGGGTGTCACCATTGATAATGCCCTTCCTTTGTGCACCATGTCAACAATTATGTCAGTACAGTCAATAAACAAACTCTGAACAGAGCCAATAGGGTTGCAGGTAAGGAAATTTTGGTTAAAAATATGGAAAATTTGTTTTTTGATATGTTTACACCAAATCTGCAAACCAACCTTGTTAAGATCCTGCCTCATGATGAAGGGCAGAGAAAGTGCTCAGCTCCTGGCCTAAAGGTGATTTTTTTACAGGGATTGCAAAATCAACTTTCAGGACAGATCTGCCTAATGACAGTGCTATTGTTCATGCGGTGGGGTCCCAAAAAGGCATGTTGAACATTGGTGGTCAAAATATGCAAAAATGGCCAACTTATGCAACTGAGATCAAAACCCCATTGAAATACATTGAACTGTATACCTGTTTTCTCAGTTGGTGGTCTGACTTTGAAGAGTGAAGATGTGTCTGCAGTCCACAGAAGATGACAGCTCTAGTCCTCTCCATGGGTAAGTACGGGCTTGAGGGGATGTGGGTAGTGGGTTGCTGAGTGAGAGGGTTGGGGGGTCAATAACAGCTGCAAAATACATTAAGGGACTGTTTTCTTTTATTCAGGTTTTAAGAGAAAAAACAAACCCAATGATTCCTGTTCTTGACACTGGGGCATTGGCTGTTATGTTTGTGGGGAGGGGGGGTTGTGGGTTGCTGAGAGGCATGATCGGGGGGGACAAAATGAAATATTAAAAAAAACACAAAGGTGATCATGGCAGAACACAGCACAGTTTGCATGATCAAGATGGCTGTTGCAAAGTCCTGTGTATGTGATAATAGTTGTGGATGAGCAGTACTGTTTGTTGGCTATCTTGGAAATGGCAGAGTGTGTCGTGTTTCACCGTGACCTCTGTGGGACAAACAGTGCCACTACAGTCAGTGGAAGGAATGGACTAGTTTGAGTGGCAGTGGAGTGACAATGCTGCAACTCTAATTCCTGTGTTGTTGGTTTGGAATCTGGTAACATTGGGTCCTTTTCTCCTTCCAAGAGGTTTGAAATCAAATCAGATAATATTTTAATTGCAAAAATCACCTTTCTAAAATCTAAGGCGCTTGTACATAAAACTAAACAGACATAACAGTAAACAAAAACAGTCATAACAAATTTATATATTAAAATCCATAAAAACTGTATCTCCAGTAATATCAGATTGACTAAATCTACAGGAAATCTGGATACACCAGGCTGAATAGGTATGTCTTTAGTGCTGTTTTAAAGCTCTGAATGGTCAGGCACTCTCGTACACAATGAGGTGGAGAATTCCACAGGGTTGGGGCCACAAAAGCAAAGGACTAAGCCCCAGATGTCTTTAACCGGACCCTAGGAATTGCTAGCAATCCCTTGTTGGCAGATTGGAGAGGGCAGAGGGGGCAGTAAGGGTGAAGGAGATCTTACAAGTAAAGAGGTTCCTGCTCATGCAGGGCTTTATTGGTCAGTAAACCGACCTTGCAGGTGATCCACCACTGTACTGGCAGCCAGTGCAGTTCATGGAGCATAGGCATAATATGACTGGACCTGGAGGTGAGATTCAGTAGCCTGGCTGCTGCATTCTGCACCAGCTGCAGATGGAAACTATCAACCCCCGGAACCCCTAGGTAGAGGGTATTGCAGTAGTCATGGCAGGAGGTTACGAAGGTGTGGATCAATGTTGGAAGATCATCAGGAGGAACCAGGTGCTTCACCCGGGTGATATTCCTCAGATGGTAAAAAAGAGGCCCTCACAATGGCTGACACCTAAGATTTAAGGGTCAAGTCATCATCAAAAATAATGCCCAGGTTCCGCACCCAATCTGAGGTAGTCAGTTGAACACCCCCAAGTCAAAGTCTGGGGAGCTGTCCTGCCAACAAACTGACCTCCCGATGATCTGGGTCCACAACCAGCACCTCAGTTTTATCTGGGTTCAACCACAGCCAGCTGGCACTCATCCAGTAATGGATCTTGGATAGGCAGCTGTTAAAGACTGAGAGGATCCCATCCTGTTCGGGCTCAAAGGACATGTACAGCTGAGTATCATTTGCACACCAGTGAAAACTCAAACTGTACCACATAATGATCTCCCTTAATGGCAGCATATACACTGCAAACAACATGGGTGACAAAATGGAGCCCTGCGGTACCCTGCAGGATAGGGAGAAAGGGTCTGAGGAATAAATCCTAGACACCACTCTCTGAGTCGTACCCTTAAGGAATGATCATAACCATCTGAGAACCATACCAGAGACCATACCAGACAGTCCACAGATGAACCACAGGTGCTCCAGCAACACACCATTTTCCACAGTGTCAAATGCTGCAGATAAAAGAAGTACCAAGATAGAATGAGTCCTCTGATCTCTCACTATTAGGAGGTCATTTAGAACCCGAACAAAGGCCATCTTGGTACTATGCTACTTCCTAAATCCCGACTAGAGAAAATCATAGACATTGTGGCTGGACAAATGATCATCCAGCTGCAGCACAACCACCTTCTCAATAACATTACTCACAAAGGGTAGGTTTGAGACAGGTCTGTAGTTAGCCAGACAGTCCAGGTCAAGGGAGGGCTTTTTAAGGTGGGGTCAAACAACCACCTCCTGTAGGGGTCCGGAAGACCCCCCTCTCCAGTGACCTCCAGACTATCTCAGCTAGAACCGGGCCAATTTCATCCATGCATCCTACAAGAAGGCACGTTGGCCCGGGTACAAACTACAGCTGGTTGGCTGCAAAGCCTGGATGACCTTCACAATATCAATGATTTCCGGTTGGCCAAAGTCAGACCAAGCAAACTGGGCACCCACCACCTCCTGCCAACATCTGCAAAACCCAACAGAGGGGGCTGAATAGATTCCGAACCTGATGGTGGCAACCTTATCTACAAATAACCGAGAAAACTCATCACACTTTTCTTGTGAAAAAGCTCTGCAAGGTTGAAGACAGATTGGATTGCACAATCTGTCAGCAGTAGGGAAGAGCTGAACTGGTTCTGAGAAGTGGCAGTCTCCTTGGACAGAAACTCTGCCTTCTTAAGAGTGATTGCCAATTGATAGACTGCATAATGGTCCATCAATCTAAATCTGTCACATTCCAGGCCTGATTTCTACCAGTACCTCTCTAGCCTTTGTCCCACTCTCCTCATCTCCTTCAAGGTCCCAGAAAACCATGGGGACCTTGGGCGAAGAGTGAGGGGGTGAACACAGACAGGAGCTATGGAATCCAGGACCTCTGTCACTGCCTTATTATAGGCATGTACTAGATTTCCTGGGTCCATGCATTCATCCAGTATACCCGATAGGTCCTGCACCACCATTAGGCCATCTGGAGTCACACCTCTCAAAGGGCATTACCGGACCATCTCCATAGGGGCGGGCCTGTTGGGGGAGCCATGAAACTGAACCATATGGTATGATGGTCAAACAATCTGACTGGCTCCACCACCAAGTCAAATATCTTCATCCCCAGGAGGAACACCAAGTCCAATGAATGACCATAAATGTGGGTCGCAGAGGTAACAACCTGTGTAAGTCCAAACAAAATAATTATTTAGAGAAAGTCTTGACCAAATTGTGAAAGTTCATTGTCGACCCAGGCATTGAAATCCCCCAGAATTAACCATCTTGAGAGATCACAACACCACATCGATGATGAAGTTGGTGGCTTCCTGCAGGAAAACTTTCCCATCTCTGGGTGGATGGTAGATGAGAAATATCCTGCACCCTACACCCACGCCCATGATACATTCAAAGGAGTTGATGATCCCCACTGGAACATCCACAAGGACCTGTTCTGATCTAAAACAAATGGCTACACACCTGCTCCCACAATCCTTCCTCAGGCGGTGTATCACTGAGTACCCGGCTGGAATTGCTGAAGCCAACACTGGACCAGCATTTTCATCCAGCCAGGTCTTGGTGATGTAAGCAAGGTCAGATGACCCAAAAAGATCTGCTATTAAAACAATCTCGTTTTTAATGGACCTGTCATTGCATAACACCATCAGAGTAGGATGCAGAACTGAGGAAGACCGTATCACTTGCCTGCACAAAGCAGAGCCCTTGGGTATGGGAACCAGGCAGGGAGGACCCCTCTCCTGGACCCATTTTGCCCTGGGGCATCTCCTTGTTCCCACTACCCCAATCCACCCACTCCTTTCTATTCCTCCACCAGGCTCAGCCCCCCGTCCTAACTATCCCCAGAGCCTGACACACCCTATAAGCTTCCAGGGACAGTGGAGGACATTTAAAAGGGCAGAGGTCCCTGAGCCTGGAGGGAGAATAGTGCCTGACCCTCTTCACACCTTCACAGCACATCGTCACAAGCAAACAGCACACACCACAGTCTCAATATCCACTCAAATACTCGCACACTCCACTCTCATACAGTACATCCAATTTAAAATTCCATGCACTAATGATCCACACGCCCAAACTAATCAACAAACTCAACCCCACAACCACCTTCCCCAAACAAAAAATTTAACAGAATATGTGCAAAATTAAGCCAGAGTCATATAGCAGGATGTAACTTTAGCAGATAAAGAGAGCAGTCACTATAAGTCTCTCAGTTTCAAGGATTTAACAGTCCGTAGATTTCCCACCTCTCCGACATAACCACATAAGGCTAGTCAAAGTTCAACTCCTACTTAAACTTAAAGATCAAACCAGAAATTAATAGGTAAATGAAACTGTAAGGCACTCTCACTGCCAATGAATTTAGGAAAGTCGACAAAAGTCTGACCAGTTTACAGTTCCAAGAGAGGGTCCTTCACATAGGTCCAAAACTCGAACACAAAAGATCTTCTCCAGAGGTCCGGATTTAAGATGCAGATCCCAGAATTTGACCACCACCATTCTGGCACCTAACTCTCAACAGCTGCCTCCACAGCTATCCAGAGTATGCCCAAACAATGGATGGTGCACCCATTAGGACTAAGCATGCCAAAGACCCCCCCAGTATATACCCAGGAGGTAGCTGGCTCCCCCACCTGTCAAAACCACAGCTACAGCTCCTGGACTCAGCCAGCCCACTGGTGGATCCACCTGATTAATCAAGTGTATGACCTAAATAATGTATTTTACATAGGAGGTCAGGTAGTGAACTGACTGCTATTTTAAGTTTAAGTTATAGATAGAAAGAGTGATTGCTTGTATTTTTTAAATTCTACATTGTGTATTAGAAATTTGTATTGCCTGATATTTTTAAATGTTTGTTAAGCTCTCTGAGCCTCTGGAAAGGGGCACTATATAAATAAAGTTTCTATCTATCTATCTATCTATCTATCTATCTATCTATCTATCTATCTATCTATCCATCTATCTATCTACCTATCTATCCATCTATCTACCCATTGCAGCCCTAAAAATCAACGTTACTCAGTGGGTTATGCTTCTTCACATCAGAGTGATAGAAAACAGGACCATGCCAGGCTTCCAGACACTTCATCCTACAGTAATCAAGGACACCCACTCTTTAAACAAATTCAAGACACCCAGATTAGATCCTGGACTTAAGTTTAATTATAAGTACAGAAGGTTGCTCCACCACCCTAAAACTTGTGTCAGTACCAGCACCTGATGTAAATCACTAACAACTGGAGAGGAGGTGCTAAATGTACACAAGTCCCACTCTTGAAAACAGTATTAAATGTTTATTCTAAAGAAAATCAGCATATTTCACAAATCATTATATTGAAAGAAATAACAAAATATTCTATAGCTCTGAAAGTCAGCACACTGCAATATTCACTTGATATCAATCAGGACATTGCAATATTCTTTTGATATTCCATTGCAAAAAGTCAAAAATATTCCACTTCACTAAATTCACAAAAGCTGCAGTTCATATCACATTCTGTTCTCTTGTGCAAGTGGATCATATTCCTCATATAATTACAAGAAATAAAGTGCAGTAAGTGCAGATTTGGAATGCAGGAAAAAATAAACTAAGCTGGTGTTTGATACATGTGTTGGTTCCAGACTAGTAGGGAAAATATGGTGTACGTAATACCATGTAGGACGACTCAAAATTGCAAATTATAATTAAAAAGTTATTTAACAAAAATCTGCTCAGAAGTTAATGACAAAATGTAGAAAGATTGGGTCCTTCAATAGACCTAGTAAATTAGTCTCTCAAGCCATCTCTTCAATACCCATCTCATGGCGGGGGGGGGGTCAGAGAGCTCGCTTCCTAAGAGCTCCTGTATCAGGTGCACTTGCTCCTATTGCTGTTCACCTGTGCTTGCCAAAAATGCTTACAAAGAGACCACCACTCTCACAAATAAGTTTTAACATTTGGCTAATAAATATAATTTTGGCTACAAGTCATGCTCCCTTTCAAAAGCCATTTGTGGTTCCCATCTCTCAAAAGGACATCAATTGTTCTCATGTAACAAATCCAGCCTGAGATATTCAGAAATGTGCTAAAGGCCAGTGCAAGTCCAGCGTGGTGCAAGACAAATGTGCCATGGCAAATCGGGTGCCATATTCAGAAGTTGTGCCACTGCATGTGGTACCTCAAGCTGGCTGAATATGGCAAAGATGCACCATGACAAGTAGAGATGCACTGGCATGACCATGGAAGCACGGAGCAAACCTGAGCGCAAACACAGGAGGGCAGTGCAAATACAAGAGGCCCAGGGACACAGCAAAGGAAGCACAATGCAAATGGTACAGGACCCCACCAGCCAGCAGGGCACACCAGTGCACACACTGGCACAGAGAAGGAGGGAACAATGGGCATCACAGGATGGAGCACAGCCACCAAAGGAGGCACTGTGCACCACACCAACCAGAACCAGTCCACGGGTGTGCAACAGTGACAGGCACCAGAACAGCACCCCAGAACACAATGGTGGGCCGGCCATCAGGTGACAGGTGAGGACAGTGGCCAATGCGAGCCCACCAGTGCTGTCCCCCCCACAGGCCACCATTCAGCTGGCCATGGCCAATGCCACACCATGCTCCCCCACAGCCCTGGACCCAAACACACCTATGCCACATGCCACACACCCCCACAGGTAGCACCAACACCAGGCAGTGAATGAGCCAGGACCCAGGCAGGTGACCAGAAGACACGGGACTGGGAGTGCAACAGTGGATGCAGACAGCCACACCCCAGTGGGCCAATGAGGCTAGCATGACAACCGGGCCCGTGCACAACCCCAACACCCCCAACCACCTACCTAGCCCTAATCACAGCCTCATGGTGACTCTGAAAACACACAACACACTCACCACACATGGAAAACTGCCCCCACCATAACGTGAAACACCACTGGACACAGCAGGGAACAACAGTCAACCACCACTCTCCCCCCCCACACCAACACCATGGACCAGCACCCAACCACTGCAGCATGGCTCCACATACCACCTGCAAAGCAGACACAGACACAGGCATGTAGGAAAATAAATGTTTTATAATATGGAAACAGCAGAGAAACAAAGTAACAGGGACAGGGGGTTAAAAAGTAGGATGGGGTCTGGAAATAGAGGCTGTACAAGATGCTGGGGGACTGCAGGGAAACAAGGATAGCAAGGGAAAGGGGGCAATACATAGGGACATGTTAATGCTGTCCACACCTGGCTGGCCCTTGGTACCGCTGCTCCCTTTCATGGCCATAATGACATGCTGGATGGACTTCACCATGCAGAGTATTCTATGGAGCACAGCCAGGATCTGCCTCTGGGTCCTTTCCCACACCCTTGGGCCCCTCATCACTGCCACAGACCTGAAACCAAGGGGATGGGACAAGGCAGGCAATCAGTGCAATGCTCCAAGGACCCCTACCCACCCACAGTGCACATTGGACAGCGGAGGCATGCACCCCTGGAGAGACTGGAAAAGACCCTTGCACGGAGGGTAACACCAGCCATCCACATGGCACACTACGGTGGTGCACAGAGGTGGACACTGTAGTGCAGTGGCCACAGGACCACAATGAGAGGGTCACATGGCACACAGAAACAGCAGCACTGTAGCACAAATGGCAGAAGTCATGTGCATGCCCACCCCACCAACAGCCAGTACAAGGTGGCCAAGGGATGGCACACAATGGCATGCAAAATGGATGTGACACACACAGCTGTCAAGGTGCATGGCAGAGGTGGCCATGGCTGTTCCCTATCCCCCCACTATCCCACTGTGACACTGAGAAGGAATGTGGCAATGCTTACCTGCCCCTTGCTGTGCAGCTGGTGCCTCCTGCTGCCCACTAGGCTGTGCTGCCCTTGCCACCTCTGCCGTCGCCCTGGCCAGTCTATGGTCCTCTGGCCCTGTGGAGGAAATGAAGAGAGGTGGACATCATACACATTCATGCATGTGGAGCCCCCCACCATCACACAGTCTGCTGTGCACTTGGTGTGTCCCTGTCAGGCCTGAAGGCCACACGCAAGCATTGCTGCTACCTGTGCAGCAGCCAAGTCCAATGCATGGTACCCCCAGACCTATGAAGTACCCTGTTGTGGGCCATGCCGCACAGCCATGCCAACACCACAGTACTAGTACTACACCTGGACATAACAGCAACATGAGCACACCTACCTGGCTGTAGCTCGGAACCTCGCAGGATGCGGGCCTGCATACACTGCAAGCAGTTTGATGCCCTCCACCACAGGTCCCCATACCAGTGCCTGCACTGATCCACTGTGTGCCCGATGCCAGTCCTCCACCCTAGGGCCTTTGCAACATGGTGCCACACCACCCCCTGACCTGCTGGAGTGGCACCTGGCCATACAGCTGCCCCACAAAGGGCTGAACCACAGCCAGCAGTTTGATGAGCTCAACTTCCATCCAGTTGCCTGCCCTCCTGCTCTGTCCCTGCGCCATGGTCAGCAGCCGAGTTCAAGAGGAATATGGCCATGGAACAGCACACATGTCTTCCACATGTGCGGATGCTCAATAGGATACACAGGGCTGCAATTGTGCAGTACGTGGATGTGCGGACACTGTGCAGTGCAGGGCCATAGTGCAGTCATGGGCATGCATAGCACACCAGGGCCTAGTGAGGGCACAGGGTCATGACATGACCCATGGGCCAGAGGTCATCACCTCTGCATGCAGTGCACAGGTGCGTGACAGAGGCAGTGATCACATGCATGATGACATACCAGCACCACATTCACTGTGCCATGGCATCGCGCATGCTGCACATGACACATGATAGCAATGTGGTCAGTGCTGCGCACATGCACACCATGGGCATGCACACCATGCATGTGCAGGTATTGCGCCAAGGAGATGCTCCAGCACAACCCCATTGCACACGGTGCAATTACACGGTATTGAGATCCTGCATGCAAATCACCTCATGAGCCAATGCACAGTGCAGTGGGGAGCATTAGCATATCATTAAAATTAAGCACAGGCTGATTTGTATGCCTTGCACCTTAAAAGTGCCATGGAACAGCACAGGCCACAGACCAGTATTGCAACCGTTCAGGTAAGTGACTGGCAACATGGATGAACAGCGGCCTAATC
Source organism: Neoceratodus forsteri (assembly GCA_016271365.2). Taxonomy (NCBI): domain Eukaryota; kingdom Metazoa; phylum Chordata; order Ceratodontiformes; family Ceratodontidae; genus Neoceratodus; species Neoceratodus forsteri. The sequence continues at coordinate 997,811,125 of CM057454.1, read as the reverse complement.
AAACACTGCAACAGAGTGTTGCATTGCAGTATTCTGGAGCTGACCTACTCTGCTGTTCATGTCCACAGATGGCAGAATATCAGGAAATGAAGGAGAGGAGAGTCAGGGCGTGCAGGCCCAACTTTAGAGCCGCTGAGAGCAATGCCCCCTTTGAGGTCTATATGGACCGGGAGGGCCTTCTCAGTGGTGCAACAGGCATGCCACGGGAGCAGGAGGTGGGCTGGGAAGAGGTGGCCAGATACGTCAACACCCATGGACGCCACCATTGCACCCAACAGAAGTGCAAGAAGAAGGTTGGAACAGACAGGAGACAGATCAATGATAGGGTTGCAGACTTACGGTCATCCTGTAGGGCGACCGGTGGTGGGCCAGCAACCGTGCCACTGCTGACAGCCATGAAGGAGCTTGTGGCATCCACCATCAGCCACATGGCAGTGGAGGATGTGCCTGGTGGTGGGTTCCAGATGGGTGTGGACGTGATTTTGCAGGTGTGTCTGAGGCCATGGCCACTTCCACAAGCATGTGTGGACACGAACACACATTGCTGCAAGGTGGTGTGTGGCAACAGTGGCATGGGAGTTGGGGACAGAGGGTATGCTGCCCCACTAACACTGTGTTCTTGTTTTGCAGCTCCAGCACACCTCCATGAAAAGGACCAGGCGGTGGCCGCCACAGACACAGATGCTCACCTCTCAACATCGATGGGCATCCAGAGCTGGGACAGGCCATGTCTTTGCATTGTTGGGCATGCAGCCATGCTTGACATGGGGTCAGATGACCCCCTGGCTGGATTCCTGCATGATGATAGCCTGGAGGTGCTGTGTGCAGAGACCCAGCTTGGGGTGCTGTCTGACACAGATGATGACCTTACTCTGGTACTGGACAGTATAGTGGTGGTACCCGATGTGCCTCTTAGTGCTACACAGGCACCAGCAGAACCCATTGCCATGCCTGCAGCTCCACAGCTGCCCCCCATCTCCATCTGTGCAGCTGTGTGTGGTACCACAGCTGTGTCTGGTGTGGGTGGCAGTGGTGTCATCATTTTGGCGGTGGCACGGGGCACTGCCCAGCAGACAGTTGGACAGTGGCAGCAGGATGCAGGTGACATTGGGCAGCATGCCACGGTGCCTACCGCTGGTCAGCCGAACAGCACCGTGCCCCCTCTACAGCCACTGTGAAGTGTCCACCTGAGTGGGAGGCTGTGTGCAGCAGCATGCCGTGGCACCTCCCAGCTCGATGGCCGGGCCAGGAGGCCCAGGATGCTGAGAAACTGATGAAGCACACCCAGTTACTGCAGACATCCATGGAACACTATGCATTACATGCCACTGAGATGTGCGCACTGCAGGCAGACGTGCACCAGATGGCCAAGCAGCAGGACAGGGGCAATGTGAGGCTTATGGACAAGCTCACCCAGATGCAGGAGGCCATGACTGCAACAATGAACCGCATGACTGGTGCCATTGTGGCATCAATGGACCACGTGGCCAGTACCCATTGCAGCTGGACTGGTGTCATGCACAGATAACCCCCTGCAATGCACTGTCTACACCATGGACCTGACATCTGGCAACACCTGTAGAGTGGACACCGGGATCTGATGTCAGCATCCCAGACACCCCCAGGGCAGGCCTTTTTGGCCACCTCACCACCCCTTCATTGACTTGGTCATGGTCCCGCACATCAACTCCTGGCGGGCGTCTGACATGACCCCCATGCCGATGTGCAACATGCATCTGCCAGTCGGCCCTGGCATGTCCAGGTTGTGGGACTGTGCAGTTGGAGTGACGTGTCTGCTGCCCTGACCTGCCATCTGCTGCTGTTGCCACACACATGTGGGTGGTGGTGGTGTGGCATGCATGTGGTGGCACACATGTGTGTTGTGCTGCATTCCTCCTGTGTTTGTGGACCATGCTGCTGGGGCATGTGGCATGGCTGTGATGAGGGCAGCTCAGTACCAGTCATGCCTGTGCACCAGTGTCATGCTTCTGATCCATGCCATCCCCCTTACCATGTGTGTGTGTGTGTGTGTGTGTGTGTGTGTGTATCTGTGCATGCTATTGCTGGTGTGTCTGTGTGTGCAAGCCCACGTGCCAGTGGCTTCACCATGTGTGCTGTGCTCCCCTGTCCCTGTATGCATACCTTTGTACACATCCCTGCCACTGTGTTGTGTGCTGGGTTGTGTGGGTCTTGCCTGTGTGTCAGTGCACTCATCTGCGTTGTCCATAATGCTCCCTTGTGATGGTGTCATGGTGCCACCGTGCCTTCTGCACCATTTAAGGGTCTCTCCTGGCAATGGGCAGCTGCCCACCACCCTCCAGCCCTTCATCACCATTGTCCCCGCTACTGTCACCCTCATCAGCCTTGACTGCTATTCCATGGTCAATTGCCATGTTGTGCAGGACAAGCAAGCCAGGAATATGCCACAGGCTTTTGATGGGCTGTATTGTAAAGCACCCCCAGACCTGTCTAGGCAACAGAATCACATCTTTAGCATGCCAAAGACAAGCTCTATGATATTGAGCACGCTGGCATGTGCCTCGTTGTATCTTTTCTCTACTGGGGATGATGGTCGCTGGTAGGGGGTGAACAGCCATGGCCTTAGGGGGTATTCACTGTCACCTGTGTGGAAGATGACATAGTTATCCCTGTGCTGTGCTGCCACTCACTCCCTCTCAGCCACCACACACATCACAGCACCTGCCCCAACCTCCATCCCCCACCCCCAGGGCTGTGGCTCTCTGCCACCCTGGTACATGTCCTACTCACCGACAAGGTGGCCCGTGGGGATGTCTCCCTGCTCAAACCTATGGCACAGCACATATCTGTGCTATATGAAGGCATCATGTGCACTTCCAGGGTGTATGGCACAAACATTGATGATGCACCCCATGGCATCGCACACCATGTGGCAGTTGATGGATTGGTATCCCTTTCAATTTATGTAGACTGGACCCTCTGTGCCAGGTGGCATGCAGATGCCAATGTGGATGCAGTCTATTGCCCCAATCATGCTTGGCATGAGTGCCACCCAGTGAAATCCCTACATGTTTGCTGTGCACTCTGCCCATGTGCTAGGGAACTATATGTACTCAGAAGCATGTGGCAGCAGAGCATTGAGGAACTGGGTAAGGAGGTGAGATGTGGCCAACTGGGTGTTGCCTGTGGTATCACCTATTGGTCTTTGGAAGGTACCTATGGTGAGTAGGCACATCACAGCAGTCACCTTAGTCTCCACTGCTATGGCATGACTACATCTGGTGGGTACCTGTATCTCATCACTGCACAACTCACAGAGCTGCCTCAGAGCTGCCCTGTTCAGGTGTTACAAGACCGCTATCTCTGTGTCACTGAAATTCTCATACATGATCCTGGCACAGTACAACTTGTGTCAGGCATACCACCACTGGCCCTTTTATCGGTCATGCTACCATTCCTCCTGCCTCCTCACACCCCTCAATTCTGCGTCCATTATGAATGGGCCACTGTCCATCACTCAGTCACTGGGTGTCTCCCTAGGTGCCTCTCACTCTCTGTCAGTCCATCTGTCAGTCTGTGTATGTGTGTCTCTCTCGCCCTCTGTCTGCCTGTCTCTCTTCCTCTCTCTCTCTCTCTCTCACTCCCTCTCTCTCTCTGTGCACACTGTTGTGCACCTGCTGTCTGTGTGTTTGAGCCTATATTTATTAGCTCAAGTCTGCCTGTCGGAACTTGGGATTTGCTCCAGACTTGCACCTTGATCTATGATTGAATATGTCAGTACGCCACGTATTCATGGGAACTCCCCTACACTTGCACTGCTTACATTATGGTTGCAGACTTGCGCAATGGGATTTGCGCTGCACAGCGGCTCCCTTTGAATATCGCTCAGTGGTGCATCCTCGGATTTGTGTCAGCACAGTTTAGTTGCGCCATGTGCAAGTGCTCTGATTATCTCAGCCCAACAATTTAAAAATGGAGAAAACATCTCTCAGTTGCAGAACATGTTTAAAAGTACTAATCTCTGAGCTGACCATCATCTCTCACATATTCCCCTATAAAGCTGTGATGATATTATGCTCCATTGAGAAAAATTACAAAATCATATTGTAAACCAATTTGCAGGGACCCTGGTTTTCCATTTTTACCGGTAACACCGGTAGCAATCACGGAATCCTGCTTGGTTTGCGGATTTTGAATTCTTGTACCGGTGCCTCACGGAAATTGCGTGTCACTGCACTGAATCTCTAAGATTTCAGCATCTTTTTAAATTTTGTTTTATTTTCTCTTTCTATGCCCCCTTCTCACAGCATCAGTCTCCACTTTTCAGAGAACCCTATGCTGGCTATCCCTTAGCTTCGCCACTAGCTAATGCTCAGGAGCTCCTGTGGTCCTGTCCACATCTTGCCTGGATTGTAACCCCCCCAGGTGGGAAGGAAGGGAGGGTACCCCAGGTCACCCCTCCACACTCCCTTAGTGTGTGTCGGGCAGCTCAGTGGGTCCCCCATGGATCCTGCTTATGAAGTCTGAAGCACCTGGGTCTCTTCTGCCAGTGGCCAATGTGGGGTGATTGTTCCTGGTTTTCTGGTCTTTGTCTCTGAGGGCACCAGCACTACAGGAGATCCAAGGAGGTAGGTCACATAGAAACATGCCACTGCTCTAGATCCTGGCTAGCATTGTCCCCTCCTGATCACTCTGCAGCACCATTGCATCACCACCCTTGGTCACACAGGTGGTGGTAAAGCAGCAGGACCTGCAGCCCACCCTCCCTGGAGGAGAAGAGCAGTCCCCCAGGTGCTTGATCCTACTCCCCTGGCCAGACTTCCAGCAACTCAAGTTTGCTTCTGACCCTGGGTCGCTGGCATTGCAAGCAATAGTGCTACCACAGCACCAGCCCAGATTTCATCATTTTAAAATGAATGCTGCTGTGCTTTGCATTCTTTCTGCTTTGCTGTGTGTAGAGTCAGTAAAGAAATCACCCGCACTGCTTTGTTGTAATCAACCATTCAGTTTAACCACCCATGCCTAGTGGTTTGAGTAACAAACAGTGAATGAACTGGGTACATCCAGCAGACCTGGGTTTGATTCCCACAACCTCCACTTGCATACCGTGTGACTCCAAGCAAGTCACTTAACCTCCCCAGTGCTTCTAGGTCACTCCTGAAAACAGACAGTTCTTGCCTAGTGGGTCTTACCTGCTTTACAAAGAATATAAAAAAAATACCAATACATGTTTACTACATCATACAATAGTAGTCAGGGTACCATGTAATTTACCTGAGTTTTACTTGGGCTGCATTGATTTTGTATAGGTAAAGATAAATGTTCAGATACATTTTATGTGTTTTATAAGCTTATTTTTAGATTTTAGTCAGGTTTTTATTGTATTCTTTGCATATAAGCATCTAGAGTTTAGATTGCTAAACGCAGGATCACTGTTACCAACTAGCTTATTCAAGTTTATAATCAGTAGGGCCATCCAAAATCCTCAGTTGTTTGAATGAAAACTAGTCTGAATGAAAGTATGTTCACAAAGAAGAAACTGCCTACTACTTATGAAAGGACTTCACAGTTAGCACCCTATTTAGGTGAATTGGATAATTTGCACCTTTTCTCCCACCTGCTGTTTCAGTCTCTGTGACAATAACAAGTTTTCTGATAGACTGCTTCAACAAAAAGTGAATGTTAAGTATTTAAGTGTACTTATGTTTAGCCAGTGGATTTTGAAAGCACAGTCAATGATGTACAGAAAGTAAGACCCCAGGGGCTGTATGATGCTGGTGGGCAGAGTGGTGCTCAATTCACATCTGAACAAAGACATGAAAACTGGGAGACACCCTTTTCATGGATACCAAGTAAAAAAAAAAGCATCCACATGTCTGGGAGATGCATAAATCCATTTGAACATCCACCACTAATCACTTATGGATTTTTTAGGTGAAGACACTGTATTTCAAAAAAGCAAATTCAAGCAGTTTTTTTTTGATCCTCCTACCCCCTGGCCATTCACTCTTTCAGGCCTGCCAAAGACCCCTACCACCACTGCTGAGTCCCAACCACCATCCACTGCCCCTTACTGCTGTGCTACCTGGTAACCCAAAGTAACCCTTCATTGAGTGGGCCCCTACCCCTGTGGGAGGCTACCAGGGAGGAGAATTGCCCTAAAGAGCTTCCTGTTTATCCTGGGGATGGCAGGGGTCAGAACAGACACACGTCTGGGGCTTCTGGCTTATGGAGGGACCAACAGCTGTCCTTCGGTTGGTCAGCAGCAGTTTTCCCATTTTCTTGGGAGTGTTACAGGCCACATGATGTCAAGGCACAAGCTGACATCCATCACGCTCCCTCCTGCAGTGAGGGGTGACATGTTGTCATGCCTCTGGCCTCCATCAGGGGCCAGCAAATGCTGAGCTGTGAACCCACCCTCCTCCTGGAGAAGGTGAGTGGTCATTGGACACCAAGCCTTCACCCACCAGCTGGCCCTCCAACACCCAAGTCTGTTCCGAACCTGGTCAGCGGTGTCACAGGCAGAAATCCAATTCAGGCAGTTAAATTATAGATAGGAAAAAACAAAGGTAGCCCACCTTAGCGGTGATGGTTCCGATTAATTCACATCTGAGTTCTACAAACAAAGAGACCAAGTCATTTATAACTTGTGCTTGTCGGGTGTGGGTGTTGAAGAAAGGGGATCATAGTGTTGTCACTACTGCCATCACCCCAGAGGGATGTGGACTGCATTGTTGCTACTGCTATTACACCAAAGGGGTGGGGCTGTAGTGCTTCTGCCATCACCACTGATGGATGGGGAATGTAGTACTGCTGCCATAACGCCTAAGGGATAGGGGCCACAGTGCTGCTGTTTCTGTCACACCTGAGGGAGGGAGGTCATAGTGCTGTTTCTGCTGCCATCACACCAGAGGGATGGGGCTGTAGTGCTGTTGGTGCTGCCATCGCACCTGAGGGATGGGGTTGTATTGCTGCTTCTATCACACCTTAGGGATGGGGCTGTAGTGTTGCTACTGCCATAACATCTTGTACCTAAAATATCTTTAAATTGGTACAAGGATGGAAGGATGTGTAATAGTGGAGGTCAAAATTGCTAAAATGCATATTAGCAGAGTTAAAAATTGTTAAATAAAGTACACAAAACCAAACACCGTTAAAACCGGATTTTGGCTTAACAGACACTGGTGACAATACTGCTTTTTACAATGTGCAAAACGGAATATGCCCTTTCTCAATCCCGGTAAACCAGTGTCCCTGCCAATTTGGAAACCACAACAGTATTCTGATCAGAGCAGAAACAGTAAAAGAAATGGACCATGGTGATGTTTCAGGTTGACCCCTTCATCAGACTGAAACTTGAAACATGAAATGAGTGCATACTCCCTGACATCATGGTGATAGGATGGATTAACCCTGTACTATAAATACTGACTCATTAAAGTGGCAACATACTGTTCAAAAATGTAGGAGAATAAAATTTAAGAAATCCTATTAAGCTACCCATGAAACCACAGTACTTGGTGAAATGAGGGTTCTGAAAACTGGAATTTTTCTGAAGCATTAATCAATGGGTATCCACAGCAAAGAGTATGACATGACAGAGCTAAACAAGTTATGGCACTAAGTTCAAAACCCCATTGAAATACATTGAACTGCATACCTGTGTCTATAGTTCATGGTGATTAAGGGCTTGAGGGTGTGCAGGGAGGTGGATGCTCATTGGGAGGGTTGGTGGGGGTAATGAATGGCTACAAAGACATTGATGTATCATTTTTGTTTTTTTACAGGAGGAAACAAAAAAGAGACCGGCGATACCTGATCATGACACTGGGGGACTGGGCACCCCAGTGTCACTGTTATATTGGGGAAGACATCGATGGACCAATTTTTTTTAACAGGTGAAAAAGAAAAGTCAGTGTAGAGAGGCTGCGGCTCAAAAACACTCACACAGGAGCCAAGGGAAAGCACACTGCAGGCAAAATGGAGGACTCAGTTAACTGGAAGAACATACAAGTTCCAAAATGATAGGAAACAATGATCCATTTATTTTTGATAAATACGGACAAAAAGGACTACACAGACAAGTGCATCCACTCAAAAAAGTGGGTGTGATCAATGTTTTGCTTAGCTCTGATGCTTTTTTAGAGACATGGAGGCTCTGACTAAGCCTGCTTCTTGTAGTGCTCATGATACTAAGAACCTCCCATTACTTTAAAGTTACAGTGTATAAAGCAGTACTGTTATATAGTAAATACAAAAAATACAAACAGTGTATAAAGTGCTATTGGCTGGTACATACAATATAAAGTGCTATAAAAAGCTTGAAGAGCTGGAAATATAGAACAAAAACAGCCCCCATATATCTAATGTGCTGCTAGATAAAAATAAGCACAAGCAATTATTTCTTGGTACCAGAATTACAGGGTTTGTAGTTTATAACTTACCATTCGTATAAAACAAACACTGCTACTAAAGAGACTTAAATAGCAATATTAATCACTAGGCTAAATACAAGTACATGAAAAAAAGCAGGTGGGTTTTTGGGAAAGGGAGGATAAGCAAATTAAAAAAGGGAAGGAACTTACAGGAAAAACGTAATATATAGCAATCCTGCAAGATAGACTATTGCAGAGAAAAATGAGAATATGAACAGTATGAAAAATATATAAATATAAATATATACATGGTCTATCTATTTCCATGAGGGAAAAGAGGGGGACCAATTATCAATATTCAGATATGAGAAACAATATCAGACTCTAAATAAATATACTTGTTTCACAACAACGCTTGTTTGCAGGTACTGGCAGTGCAAGGATAGAAAGTTACTGAAAGTAGAATGTGGTCATCTTTTAAGGAAGGAAACTAGATGGAAGTGCTAATTGAGGCCCAGGTAACTGCCAACTTTTAACCTATATTGCCAGTATGTTTCACGGCATAAAATCATGTTATCAAGGTCCCCGCCTCTAGGGCCCAGTGTTACCTTTTCCAATTCCCTGAAGATGAAGCAATGTCCTGAACCTCCACAGTTGCAGTGAACTGCTAGTGCATTTTGTGCAGTTCCATGTCTGATATGTCTGAAATGTTCAAGGATTCTTTCCCTGAATTTTCTCTTCATCTTTCCAACATAGTAACAGTTGCAGGTGCAAGATGCTACATACACAGTGGTCTCAGTATTACAAGAAATGAAAGAGTTTACCTGTAGGCTTTCATTAGTTCTGGCAAAAAAACATTTCTTTCCCCCACCATGATGTAAGTGCATGCAAAACAGTTGCCACATTTGAACATTCATGCAGGCAGATTCTTCTCTTTTCCTTGGACTGGTTCAATGCTATGGACCAAAATGTCTAATAAATTTCGACCTTTGTGGGAGGTAATCACTGGGCCTGGAGTGACCACTTCTTTTAATGCTGGTTCCACTGAAAGAATGTGTCAGTTGCTTCTAATGATCCCTTTGAGTTCTTGGGCCTGTGTGTTGAAAGTTGTAATAAAATTAGGACCTCGGAACTTATTGTTTCTGTTTTTATTACTACTGTTGTTTCTAGTTTGTCTATTTGTCAACAACAAAGATTGTCTAACTGATTTACTTTCCTTTTAGCTATTTCAAGACACTTCTGGCTATAGCCTCTTACTAAGAAATGATCGGTTAGAATTTTAGCACCAGCATCATACATTTCTGGTGTGCTGCAATTGCATTTTATATGCATGTACTGTCCAAGAGGTATGATCAGGGTCACATGTTTAGGGTGGCAACTCTGGAAATGTAGGATGGGGTTTCTATCTGTTGTCTTTCTAAAGAGACATGTACTTACCCCCAACCATCCTTTCTGATTTCTAAGACCAAAAAATAGATCTTGGTGGTGTCATACATAAGTGTGAAATTCAGGTTGGGGTTATTCCCTTCCAGGCATCTAACAACGTTTTCAAGTTTTGTGACCCCATGTTTCCAAAATAGTATGACATCATCGATAAAAGGATGATAGAAATCAATGTTATCAAAAAATGGGTTTGTCTCAGGGTCATATACAGTATGTACTGTTTTTCCCATTGTGCCAGATATATGGTGGCATAATTGGGGGCCATCACTGCCCCCATTGCAGTCCCCTTGATCTGATGATACAAGACTGACAAAAAAAAAGAAAACATTTTTGGTCAAAATGACCTCAGTGAGATCTAAGAGAAATTAATTGAATCTAGTGTAATAAGTAGTGCCCTCACACAAATTCTCCCTAAGTGCTTCAAGTCCCTCGCTATGTGGAATGTTGGTTTATAAGGATTTTATATCAAGTGTGGCAAGTATCCACTTAAGTTCTACTGTCATATCTTGAATCATCTCAAGGATGTGAGTGGTGTCCCTATTGTATGCTCTGGAGTGCTGGACTACTTGTTTGATGTAAAAATCAACAAATTGTGACAGTGGCTCTGTAACAGAACCAATACTGGAGACTATGGGCCTATGGGTGGATTTTCAAGGTTTTTGTGAATTTTTGGGATGCCATAGATAGTAAGCCTCACCGGGTGTTCCACTGTAAGGAAAGTTCATGTTTTATGGCTAATGATGTCACATATCACAGTTTCATCCAGTATGCAATCAATTTCTTTTTTTAATTTGGCTGTTGGATCAAATGTCAGTGCTTCATAAAATTCAACATAATTTAGCTGGAATAGCATTTCTTGAGTGTACTTAACTTGGGCCATCACCACAATAGCCTCCCCCCCCGTTGGCAGAATTTATGGTGATGGCATGCCAATCATGATGCCTTTGTAATGCCTTTTTTTCCTGATGTTCACATCAGGAGATCCATGTTTGAGTATGGTCCTTATCACAACTGATACAGGTTTTAGGAATTGGACTTTCATCCCAGTAACACAGTAGTCCCTATTACCAAAAAAAATAGACAGGCGATCCCTGATCATGACAATGGGAGATTGGGCACTCCAGTGTCAGAAGAAAAGACCGAAGAGGGACAGATCATGACACTGGGGGATTGGGCACCCCAAGTGTTATTTCTATGTTTCTGGGGGGGTGGGGTAGTGGGTGCTGAGAGGGAGAGTCAGGTGCAGGAAATATCAATAATATAACAATATGTCTATATATATATATATATATATATATATATATATATATATATATATAGTGCTGAGAAGTCACAGCAGAACACGCCCACTCTGCTGTGACTAAGATGGCTACTGCATACTACTGAATATGCTAACTGCTACAATTCAGTGCTGTGGCCAGTTTGGACATGACAGAGTGTGCTGTGTTCTGCCATGACTGCTGTGACTGTAAAATAGTGCAATGTTGCAGTCAGTCTGGACAACGTGGGTGGTCTGCTTCACAATGGGTGGAGGCAACTGTGACACAATCTAACATGTTGGAGAGAATGCAGAATCTTTTTTCTCAGTGATCATAAAAGGACTGCAGGGTTGAGCCCTCTGCAGCCCTAAAAACTAGGTGTCCTGTGCAAGCAAATGCATTCAGTAATCTCACAAAGGAATCCAAATGACTTGCAGTGGTCAGTGAAATATTGCTCACCTTTAACTACAGCATCACTGTATATGGTGCAGCCACAGACACTGTACTGAGTTGGGTTAAACTAGTTCTCAACAAGGCCTGGTGTTTTGTTATTGATGCTGATAGACTCACCCACACTTGCTGTCCCTACTCACTGACCAACTGGCTTCCCCTGCAGGAAAGAATGAAATTCCACACCTGCCTTCTAGGCAAAAAATCTCTTATTGGCCTCACAACACTGGCATTAAAAAGTCTTCTGTGTCCTGTCCTAAACAAATATTCCACCATGAACATGTCAAAAAATGCCCTTACTGTACCTTTTCATTGGACAAGCCTTGCAATGCACTCTTTCTGTTACAAGATCACCGCAGTGGTTGAATGACCTACCTGATATTCTGATGAACCTCCCCAAATTGGTCAGTTTAAAAGTTAATTAAAGCAAATCCTTACCTCAGTGTGCTCTGTGGCTGCAACTGATCTCCCTTCAACTACATTTGATTAACCTTCCCAGCACCTGACTTAGTTCTTGTATGTTGCCATTATCTTGCTCTTAGTACTATCTCTGACATGTTGACCTGTACCTAGACAAAGCTACTTGTGTGCTGCCATGTTACTACCTTTACTGTATTCTAAGCTCTCTGATGACAAGGTATCTTTGAAAATGAGCACTTGTGTCCAAAGGTATGCCTTGATACTACTGCTACTGTCCTGTAAGCTCTTTGTTGTTCTGCTGTAGTACTCTGATGATGAAGAACCTTTTCTAAATGAGCACTTGTGCTCAAAAGTGTATGTTCAAATTGAACAAATAAATAAATACCTACATACCCCCAAGGATGTGGGATATTCACTGGGTATGTTACCTTGAGAAATTTAATGTCAAAGCAAACCAGAAGAGCAAACAGTTGGAAGAAAGTATGTGCATTAAAAACCCCTGTTCCCAACAATTGGAGACCATGGAACATATTTTTGTCTCCCGTTCATATATCTCCATATTTTGGAAATTCATAGGAAATGATAGAAGGCATCCTCAGGATAGCAGAAAAAGGGGAGATATTATTGATGGGGGACCTGAATATGCCAGATGTTAACTGAAGCACCTTTGCTGCAGCCACATCCAAGGACAGTATCATTCTCAATGCCCTACAAAGTGGCATGCCTTTGACAGCTAGTGTTGGAACCCACTTAGGAGGGAGCCGTCTTAGACCTAGTACACTCAAACTGGGATGGAGAGAGGATCTCAAATTTAGAAGTGGGTAGTCATCTGGGAACAAGTGACCACCACACAGTGTGGTTCATGATAAACACAGCTGTGGAGTCAAGCCACACAAAGTGAGGGTAATGGACTTTAGGAGGTCTGAATTTGTCAAAATGGGACAGTGTCTCAGAAAAGCACTAGCAAACAGGCAAGAAGGAGGGGTGGAGGAGCAATGGGGAAACATCAAAACTGCCGTCACAGAAGCAACAAGCCTTTGTGTGAAGCAAATAAACAAATCAAAATGAAGGAAAAAAAAATCTATGGTTCTCAAAAGAGGTGGCAGGGAAGGTTAGGGAGAAAAAGATAGCATTCAGGAAGTATAAGGAAACACAGAAGGAGCAGGACAGAGAACTGCACCAGTTAAAGCAGAAGGACACGGGGAAGGCAGTCAGAATATCAAAGGCCCAGACCAAGGAAAAGATAGCCACTCAGTTAAGAAGGGGGATAAAACCTTTCATAGGTACATTGGGGGGGAGACCAAGGGAGGGATAGTGAGGCTCAATAAATTGGAGGGTGGGTGGGCAGAGGGTGACAGCAAAAAAGCAGGGATACTGAATGAATACCTCTGCTCAGTAATCACAAAAGAAGAGGAGGGAGATATACCGAATCCAATCAGTTGAAGCACTCTGGATTGGGGGTAGATACCAGTCCATTCACAGAAGAAAGGGTTCTGAAACAACTCCTAAAACTTGAAGGTGAACAAATCAATGGGCCATGATGGGATTCACCCTAGAATTCTAAAAGAACTAAGGGAAGAACTAGTGACACCACTGACTACTCTTTTCAACAAATCATGGGAGGATGGTGTGGTACCTATGGACTGTAGGAGGGCAGATGAGATTCCCCTTCACAAAAGTGGGAGCAAAGCAGAGGTAGAAAACTACAGACCTGTTAGTTTGACTTCAGTGGTAGGGAAAATGAAGAAATCATTTCTGAAAGAAAGAACTGTTGAGTACCTAGAGACCAGCGGGGCACAGGACCCAAGGCAGCATGTATTCACAGCAGGAAGGTCAAGTCAGATGAATCTAAAAGATTTTTTTGACTGGGTGACCAAAGTAGTAGACCAGGGAGGGGATGTGGACATGGCCTACCTAGACTTTAGAAAGGCATTTGACACAGTCCCACACAAAAGATTAATAAACAAATTAGCCAGCCTGGGAGTGGGCCCCGGGGTGGTAACCTGAGTAAAAAATTGGCTGAACAACAGGACACAGAGACTAATAGTAAATGAAGTCCACTCAAAAGAAAGGGGGTTACTTAGCGGGGCACCACAGGGTTCAGTACTGGGTCCAGTCCTTTTTAATGTCCTTATAAGTGACATTGCAGAGGGACTGGAAAGAAAAGTATGCCTCTTTGCAGATGACACAAAGATCTACAACAGGGTTGATACACAAGGTGGGGTGGAAAGGATAAGAAGGGACTTGGCAAGGTTGGAGGAATGGTCAAAAGTATGGCAGCTTAGATTCAATGCAAAGAAGTGCAAAGTACTGCACTTGGGAAATAAAAACCCAAGGGAAGAGTACACAGTGGGAGGGGGGTGGTACTAACAACAACAAAAATGTGAAGAGACCTGGGGTAAGTCATATCAGATGACCTAAAGGTAAGCAAGCAATGTGAGAAGGCAATAAGAAAGGCTGGGGGGATACTGGGATGTATAGGAAGAGGCATCACCAGTAGAAAACAAGAAGTTGTTTATCCCTCTATATAGACAGCTGAATGAATGAATAAATTTATTTCATCAGTCATAGACCATTACGATAAAATAAATAACAAACAATAACACGTATCATATATAATACAATAATCACTTATAGAAATACATTAACATAGGGACTTCTTAATACAATCTCATCTAAACAGACATAGTTTTCTATAACCTGTGCAAACTGTGCAAGCAGTGCAGTACTATATTAGAGTTGGCAAAATCAGTAATAATACTTGAACTTTACAAGTGGATTAATCTACACATACATATCCAGGCTCTCTTAACTTTATAAGAAAACTGAAAAAGTTGATTATGCATATTTCATTCTAGTTCTTACTACAGCCTCAAGATACCCTGCCAGTTTTAAAATAATATGTTCATCATCTGAAGTAAAAAGAATATTCAATAACAAAATCTGGTCCGTTGTTGCAATTTCCATCCATAATGCATTTGACCATGCCTCTCTGAGTTTGTTGTATCAGGTGCATGATATTATAACATGAAATAAATCTTCAACACTCTCGCTAGTACAGGAGCAGTAAGTAGAGCTAAGTTGCATTTCTTTACTATACCTAGCCGACAGCATTTTACTGGTGAACATTTCCAGTCTAAACTTTGTGAAAAGCTGTCTTTGTTTTGAATTAGTTAAAACATCTAAATATTCTCTAAACTGAAATGTAATGTCATTTTGATGAATCCATGGGGCTATTTTCAGGTTTAAAATAGTAACCAGAGCCAATGTTTTGAAGTGGTTCATAATCAGTTTTGTAATATATGGTTTTATTTAGGACTAATTGAAATCTTTTTATCCAAATACATTTTCAAGAATGACAACCCTACTTTTTCCAAAATTGCATATAGCCCAGCCAACCAATTCGACCTTTTGCAGCCAATTTTTTCCCAAGTGCACTTTTATTTTAATGCAAGTGCTTGCAGTCTATTGTGATCTAGTGTTAACAGCTTCACCCAATAATTCACTACCTAAATTGGATAAATACTAATGGACTGCCTAAACCTACTTCAGCCCTTAATAGGGCAGCAGGAAAAGAGTTGTTTAGACCAAGAGACAATGTCAATAATTTATTAAGTGGGACTTCCAGTGCTTGATGATTTACAAATCCCCAAATTTCAGAGTGAAATAAAGCTTGTGCATAGTACTTTGATTTAACTGCTGTGATTAATAGTTTAACAGAGCTTCTCCATGCTTATAAGTAAAAGATTTAAGGGAGTTGGCAGTTTGTTTTAACTTAGGAAGAAGTGAATTAATGTGTTTAGCCCATTTCTCATCTTTTGAAAAGTAAAAACCTAGGTAAACATATGATTTTACTGTGCTAAATCTTTTTCAACCTAGCCTCCAGAATATGGCAAATTTATTCAAGCCCATTGTCATAATCTGCCTTTTATTCTCATTAATAGTCAGATTACATCTAACAGCATAGTCATCTAAAAGACCAAGTTTCCCCTGTAGTCCCTTCTGTGATAGTGAAAGTAAGACAAGATTGTCAGAGTGTGCCAGCACTGGGCATACTTTTCCTAGGATTCTAGGCAAATCAGTTAGAGAATTGTCCAGAGAGATTAACAAATTATTTATATAGATACAAAACAAGGTGGGGCCAAAATACAACCTTGCCTAACCCCACGGTTCATCAAAAAGGTAATAGAAAATTGTCTAGCTGTCCCTGATTTAACCTGCAACAAACTCTCATATAGCAGCAATGTCCACAACAGTTCTCCAGTCCTTCATTATTGGCCATAAAGTACAACGCAAAACAGAGTCAAAGTGAGAGCTGAATGCCAGATACACTTTCTGTTTACGTAGTTTAACATATTTTTCATAGAGATGCGACAGAATAAAACAATTATCCACAGTACCATGTCCGGCTCAGAAGCCTGCTTGAAACTCCAACAAATCCCCCCGAGATTTCATTTCCTCTTGTAGTTTAGCTAGTACTAGTTTGGAAAAGATTTTACAACATTTATCTAACAAAGAGATAAGGCAATACATCTTGGGGTCAGACCAGACCCATTTTTGTGACTTGAAAATATAATGACCCCGTTCCATGAATTTGGAAAGTTTAATTGAATAACAAAGTATTAAAAAAATAGCATTATAATGAAGGCCCAGCATATAGGAAAGTCTAGGAAAAACCTCTGCAGGGATTTGATCTGGACCAGGAGCTCTGTGTTTTCTCATAGATGTGATAGCAGCATACACATTGGATTGTCTGCAGAACACAGCATGAGACATATCAGTTCTTAATTCAAACAGGTCATCATCCTGACTTGAGCCATTAAAGATTTCTGAGTAATACTTTTGCCAAGCGTATCAAGAAATATACGAGTCTATTCCAGATTTAAAAGTATTTGTTCCATGAGCAGCCATCTGCCAATTGGCACGGTAGTCATTACAGTTGATTGCCCTCAACATCTTGTCCTACTATGAATACTGAAACTCAAGCTGTTTTTCTTTAATTAGCTTTTTATAAAGTATATAGCTCTGGCTTGATTTAATTGTTTGAATTGTCCTGTCTGTTTGCTAACTTTAACTTTCCTAATTAGCTGATTTAGCTGTTTTTTAGCAAGGCAGCACTCCTTGTCAAACCAATTATGCCCCCAGTCCCCACGACTATTTGTAGTTTCAAGAAACAGTTCCCTTAATGCTTCAAAACACAACTCCAGTTGGTTAACCAGCCTGGAGGCATCCCTTGAAGCATAATCCATTTCAGGGAAAAACCTGCACAAAAGAGGGCCAATCTCATAGCTATGAAAGTAATTCCACTTGATTCTCACATTGTTCCTTATTTCCAGATTGTTATAGCATGCTGCCAAAGATTCATTAACTGGAAAGTTTAAATTGCAACATCAAAGGGAAATTGTCACTGTCTGCCCTAGGGGAAACCACACAAGTATCCCAAAAATTCATACTATCATTTCAGAATGCATAGTCAATAACTGAGGGCCCAAGCTTGGTACAATTCGTAAAATTACCTACAGCATCTCCCTTGAGTCTTCCATTAAGTGGCACTAAATTATAAGGTGTTGGAATTTCTAAAAGCTTGTGACCTCTAGCAATGACTCTTAAGTCCAGCAAAGACCTAGGAAATTTTAATGCATTTTCAAAATGCCAATTTTGCATGCCATTAACAGCAAATCTGTCATAATTACCTAGTCTAAGATTGAAATCACCACACAACAAAATCTTCTCACATTCTGTAGTTGATCATGTCCTATGTATGAGGTCATCTAGATCCTCCCACATACTGTTATTGAAAAATGTTGAATTACAAGGGGGTACATAAACATTAATTAAACAGAATACCAGTGATCCCAAGTTAAAAGAAAAGACTGTGAGAAGGAGTTGGACAATATTAGATCAGCTGATAGTTTGTCCATAACTTTGAACCATGTGACTAAACCACCCAAATGTCCACATAGTTTAGCCTGCTTAATACCCAGAATTCGATAAGTAGAATAACCATTTAGTTGAACACCATTAGTTACCTGATGACAAGTTTCCTGTAAACATAAAATCTGAGCTTAAATCATAAAATTTATACACTCACAGTTTTAAAATTTAGTTATCAAGCCAGCTACATTCCAAGATATTAGCATTGTTATTTTTTAACTCTAAATCATCAGTCTCAGTTTTAAAGGGAAGAGCCTGTAGTCAATCACTTTGCTCCTCAAGCAAATTAAACCGATTATAAATTGAAATATTATAGACAGTTTCTGTTATCACTTTCTCTTGAGAAAGTTTGTTCTGCTTGTTAGTTGCAGTATATTCAGAATTCTGGTTTGTTACAGGGCAATTGGGCACATTGCTGTCTACAGCATAGTCAGTAGTAATAATGAACAACCCCATAGCATCAAGTATGAAAAGATTTTGCAGAATTTTGTCATATAGGTTAGTATATTTCACCTGTATTAAAATTTGATCTGCTTCTGGGTCATTACCAATCTCTGGACTATAAAGGCATTATGATCAGTAATGGCAATATTCAGTAGTTGTTCAAGTATATCAATTACAATTAATTTAATTTTCCGAACTGGAGTACTGCGTGTAGTTCTGGAGACCCCATCTCCGCAAGGACATAGACAGGATGAAGGCAGTCCAGGGGAGGGCACCTAAAATGGTGCAGAGTCTGCACCGAAAGCCATATGAAGAGAGATTAAATAAGCTTAATATGTTTACCCTTGAGGAAAGAAAGGAGAGGGAGGACATGATAGAAACTTTCAAGTACCTCATAGGAATCAACAAAGTACAGGATGGTAGCATCTTTCAGAAAAAGCGATGTGCAAGAACAAAGGGGCACAATTTGAAGATGGGGGGATGGCTCAAAGGCAATGTGAGGCAGTATTGTTTTTAAGGAGGTGGTGGTGGATGCATGGAACTGCCTTCCTGAGGAGGTTGTGTGGTCAAAAACAGTGGGGGAATTCAAGAATGCATGGAACAGACATAAGGCAATTCTGGTGAGGGAACAGGAAGAAGTAGGCTGTTGGTTAACTTGGATCTGCATCTTATGCAATAGGTAGGGAAATTAGCAGAATGGGTTGGTCAAGCTGTCTTTATCTGCCATCAAAGTCTATGTTTTCATGTAGACAAATGGTCTGAAAGAAAGTTTTGTATTTGTTACTTATGAAATGTTGGTATATTGAAACTTCACAGGAATATGGGGAAAATGGGATAGGAACACATTACTATTGTTGTTTACAGTTCTTAAGTGGTACAGTATATTTGGAAAACTAGGTGTCTTTACACCCGACATCAGAAACAGAACCCACTGAATGAACTTCTCTTTAAAGCAACATATGAGTTACAACAAATATACCATGAAGATACAAAACATAATACTCAGACTTTTCTGAATAAGGCATGCAGAAATATGTCATGAATTACAGATTTGTATGACCAATTACATAGCTTTATCATATGTGTTTATTTTTTGCATTATACTTTGTACTGTACTTATTTCATTAATGTTGTAACTCTATCCTGCATTTAAGTAATGGTTGTGTTGTATCTCTCTTGAGAGTTTTTCTGTATGAGTTTTCTTCAATAAACTCCCCTACTCTTTCCAAAAAGTGCCTTGAGTCCTTTTACTTCAACTTGGACATCCACCAGGACAAATCACCAGGACACCATCAGCAGGAACCTAGGCTTAGCATCTCATCTGAAGGGCAGCACACCAACCCCTGATACTGCACTCAGGTGCCAGTGTTTAGGTATGAGCTCAATCCCAGTGTGGGGCTAGAACTCATGACCTTATGATCTAGAGGCAGGAGTTCTACCAACTGAGCCATGCTCACACCTGCAATGGAAGTTGGTTTGTATAATTATTTTTATTGTAGAAGTTGGATTTACAAGCTTTGAGTGGTGGATTCATTTACAAAGGCACCTCATCACAGGGAGGGTAGACATGTATATAGGGTGAGTACAACAGCAGTAACATACATGTGCAATACAGATAACAGTAACACTCATTTACAGCAGTGGTTTACAGATAAGGTTTAATACAAAAGTTACAATCAAGATAAAAATATTACAATAATAGAGGGTACCACCATGGACGTACCATGGAGGAATACTTATGGTGGAAAACAGCAGGTGGGGAAGATGGGGGACTGGGAACAGCAGTCCAGTGGCCATTGTCAAGTCTGAGGGCCAGGGGGAAGGGATCCTATTATTACATTACTTAGGGGCAATTACAGCTTTGGGCATCAAAAAGGATGTTACAGAGAGTGACTTTAAAAGAACCAATTTGGGGAAGATTGGTGACAGAGGATGGGAGGGAGTTGAACCAGTTGGGGGTGCAGTAGTGGAAGGACCTTTGGGCTAAAGAGATCTTGGTATGGGGCACCTGGAAGGTGGCCTTCACTGCGTTACAGGTGGCAACAGATGTGGATGCACGCAGCAAGGATGCAGTGACCCCTGGGGAGAGATATATATGTCTCTGTATATGCTAGAATGTATTCTGAATTTGTTTCTGTCAGACTTTTAATAAAAAGGATTAACTGCAAAAACACCAAGATCTGGTCAGAGCTGATATGTCTGTGAAAATCTTTTAGGAGTGGTGAGAGCATTGAAAAGAATATGCTGTGCTTTTTCTGCACCAGAGTCAAACATAACTGATACTGCAGCAATTGCAGAACTGCACATACGTGATACTTGTGCATGCACAGTTTGTCCCGGAGTCAGTTATGTGTACAATGGCAGTGCTGACATGACTACATATGCACAATACTCACATATGCACAGCTTAAGTCAGCACCGCCATGTTGCATGTAGCAGCCATCAATCTCTCAGCAAAACTATCATGTGTCAGTACATTGCACACAAACGTAAACATGGGTAAAAGTAAGATCCCACTGAAAATCTGTCTCAGATCCTGGCTATTGATGAGGCCAAATGCCATTGCTCACCTGGCTAATCTCCTTCCCCTCCTCTTTCCCTCTGTCTATTGTAGCTGTCCCAGTCCATACATGCTTGTGTACCACAACTGCTTTGTTTGTGTTTCTAAAGTCCTGCACCTATTTTTACTCTTCACTTAGTCAGCTAAACATTATGTACAGCTAGTTTCTGGAGTATCTTGATTTCACTGATTTTTGAACTTGTTATTTAAATGTTGTCTTCTATATGCTTGCTACTATGTAACCTATTTAGTTGCCTTCAGTTGCTGCCCCTGTGTATTAATTTTGTACACCATTGGTGTCTGTTTATTCACTGCTTGTATTTATTGTACAATATGCTTGTATTGCCACCTGTGTGGCCTGGATCATGCCTGGAAACAGTCCCCTGTATCAGAACACTTACCTGGTTACCAAAGACTTAAATAAATAAATAAAATGAGATACTGCATCTCAGCCAGGCTAACCTGTATCAGCACATTGTAAAAATAGTTAAACTTAGGACCTCCTGAAAATGAGATACTGCATCTCAGTGAAAGCTATCCTGTATCATTACATTGCCAAAATGGATAAAAGTATGACACCACTGAATATGAGATACTGCATCTCAGACAGGCTATCCTGTGTCAGTACATTGTAACAGGACTATAATGCCATCAAGAGGTTATGGGGACATGTGAACCTTGACAGCAAAGCTTGAGAGATTCCAACATTTAGCCAGAGCCTATGTGATATGTTGCAGGTGAGTTTTGCCATTTAAAATAAATAAGAACACATAAAACAGCCTTAACATTTGTTATAGTGATTTTACTGACAGGCATAAAAAAGTCAGTTTCATATCTGTACATGTACTGATTTGAGCATAAAGGAAAATATTCAGGAGTTTTGTCCCAGTTTTACATGGAAAATACAGGGAAAAGGAGGGTGCCCTACAGGGAAATGCTGTGTTCAATCTAGGAACACTGCAGTTGACACCACTATGATTTCTTTGTAATCCCCTATGATGCTCATTGCAACCGCTGGAAATCCTTAAAACATTAGTTGCTTAGCATTTGCCCTTCCTACAAATAAAAACCATGAGAGTTCCAATGCCACTAATTAGATAGGTCCTAAAAGGGTTAACATAAATCAACTGTTCAGAGAAAATACTGTAAATCATTGGTACGCAAATACACACATTGGGAGAGATGACCAAGAATGTAATTTAAAACTGCTCTGCAGTTAGATGTTGCATCCTCTGTTGGAAGTCATGTCAGTAAATTATTAGTCTCCAAAGACAGCAAGCCACATTACAATAATAATCAAGCTGAAAAAATTGTGTTGGAATTGGTCTACTCAACAGAGACAAGGGATTATTTTATTTAATTGGCATAGTGATTTGCAGTTGTGGCAAGGATACACTGAAAACTCCAAAAATGTGTGCCACGGTATCCTATTTTTCCCATTTTTCCAGCAACAGACAGCAGGATTGAACCTTGCTTTGCACATGTATGAATATACCACCTTGGGCATGTAAGGCTACTTTGCGCAATTAGAGGACTTGGTCCAGAGCTTTGCTTAACCTCTGAGTTTGCTGATCGATGTGTTTCAAACCAAGAAGCATTTAAAGCACCCACAGCAATAAACAAACTGAGATGGTAAAGGTTAAAAGTTCATATTGTTTTTATTCTTCACACAATGAAAACCATACAAAACCAATCACTTGTACATAAGCTACAGACAAACAACCCCCCATCGGTAGTGACTAGATGGCATCAGGCAAGGCTGACACACTTGCTGATGTTTCACTTAAGGACTCCCAAGCTTCCTCAGAGTTAATTGCACCACCCTCTAATAACCATTTATATACTTCACAAAATTAATGAGGTAACACCCCACAAAGAAAAAATCAAAACACTTGGGCCAAGATATTCAAACTGCACCAGGCTGTGGCGCAAGCTTCGGCACATCTAATATTGGCTATGCAGGGGTGTGGACTGGGCGATACTCATCGGAGCTGCGCCATGGCTCAGCAGCATTGAATATCTCACCCTGGCCATGTCATTATGGCCCCATTTGCATGCAGGTGCATCGATCCCTGATCGGGGACCGACGCCCATTGCAGCTAGCAATGTGCTCCACAACCTGATCACAGGCTGCAGTAAAACATGGAAAATCATAAATCCCTGGTGGTCCAGTGGACCTGCCCGCCGGATCGTGGGCTGAGTATATATATAAAATCCCTATCATCCCTGGTGGTCCAGTGGACCTGCCCGCCCGATCGTGGGCTGAGTAAATTAAAAAAATCCCTATCATCCCTGGTGGTCCAGTGGACCTGCCTGCCCGATCACGGGCTAAGTACATAAATAAAATCCCTATCATCCCTGGTGGTCCAGTGGACTGCTGTCTGATGGATCGCGGGCATTTGTAAAAATAAATGAAGAATTCAGTCCAATATCCCTGGTGGTTCAGTGGACCACTGTCTGCCCGATCATGGGGATTTTTAATAAAAAACAATAAAAATGTCTAATATCCCTGGTAGTCTAGTGGTAACCCTCCCCACCCGCCCACTGAGCCCCACCGCCCACTCTCCACCAGTCAGCCAAATCAGGAACCAAAACAAAAAAATCAAAAAGGAAATCCAAAAAACTTCTGATCATAGGAGACTCCATGATTTGGGTAGTTGATACCCATCTCCAGCCAGGGGTAATGGTCAGATGTCTCCCAGGTACATCAGTGTGGACAGACACTGACCGCATTGCTAAAATTGTTCACAAAGCAGGAGAAAACATTGACATCCTGGTACACATAGGGACTAATGATCTTGCCAGCCGGTCAGTTGTGGAGACCAAGGAACACCTGACCAGGCTGAGTGACAAACTATCATCGATTTTGTCCAACATCTCCTTCTCTGAGATCCTGCTAGTCTGGGAGAGAGGGGCAGATGGACGGAAGGTCGGAGAAGGGGAGCTAAGGGAGCTAAACATGTGGCTCAAGGGCTGGTGCCAGGAAAAAGGGCACAGATTTGTAGGGAACTGGCAACAAGTTCTGGGAGTAAAAGTTCTTTAAATTTGATTGACTGCATCTGACTAAGGAGAGAGTCAGTGCATTGTGGCAGAAGTTTAATGTCTTTATACTAGCAAATGGGGAGAGGGGTGCAGCACCCTATACGTCGAATGGGAAGAACACCCTTCCCCCCTCAGCTAGTGGTCAAACAGAGATTCAGCATGTTTGCAGTTCATTCGCATCACCAGGTAAGAAAAAAGGTCCGTCTCCTCATACGACGTACAGGGGAAATGCCAAACCTCACCCAACAACTAACACACTGAAATCTGGCCAATGAAAAATCATGTACACAAATGCTCACAGCCTGGGAAATAAGATCCCAGACCTGCATGCAATAATGTCAGAGGCTAAACTGGACATAGTAGCAATTAATGAGACATGGTTTACCAGTTACCACACTTGGGAGACTTCAGTACCTGGCGATGTACTGTTCAGAAGAGACCAAAGTGCAAAAAGTGGGGTAGAGTGGCCCTGTATATCAATGAAAATATCAAAGCTACAGAAATTCAGAATACACATAAGGAGCCAGAAGAACTGTGGGTCACCCTGGAAACAGGAAATGGGACAGCCATAAGAACTGGGGTTGTCTACAGCCCCCCTGACCAGGGGGATGACATAGACACATTACTGTTAGAAGATATACAAAACATGACAGCTAAAGGGGAGGTTCTGATAATGGGAGACCTTCAACATGCCGGACACAGATTGGTAAATACCAGTAGGAACATCTGCCAGAACTAGACACATGGTGAATTCCCTGCAGGGGGGAGGGCCTCAAACAACTGGTACAACAACCCACAAGAGACAGGGCTATCTTAGATCTAGTACTGACTAACAGGGAAGGGATCACAGATCTCCAGGTAGAAGGTCACCTAGGAGCCAGTGACCATCACATGGTACGGTTCAATTTGGCCACTACATCTAAATCATCCCATTCCAAGGCAAAAATATGGGACTTCAGAGGAGCTGACTTTGATAAGATGGCCAACAGAGTTAAGCTAGCCCTGGCAAAAAGAAACACAGGTGAGGGTACAAGCAAAGTGGGCAAGCATTAAGGATGCATTACTTGAAGCAACATCCCATTGTGTTAGACAGAAAAGGAAGTACAAAGAAGAAGGAAACCACTTTGGTTCTCAAATACAGTAGCAGAAAAGGTCAGAGCCAAAAGGCTGGCCTTCAGGAAATATAAGGGAACACAGCGGGATGAAGATAGGGAGGCATACCAAACTGCCCTAAGGGAAGCAGGGAAGGCAGTAAGGCAGGCAAAGTCCCAAACTGAGGAAACACTAGCACAAACAGTAAAAGAAGGTGACAAGACTTTCTATAGTTACATTAGTGAAAGGGGAAAGTCCAGAGGGGGTATTGCTAAGCTCAAAGGAGAAAATGAGGCATGTAAGGAAGAATGCTCTATAAAAACATCTATCCTAAATAGATACTTTTGCTCAGTATTTACTGAAGAGAAGGTAGGGCAGGGCCCACAGCTCAGCACCATGGACACAGGGGAGGTGAGCACTACTCCTTTCACAAAAGAAAGGGTCTTACAAGAGCTTGCTAAGCTCAGGGTGAACAAGGCAATGGGACCTGATGGCATACATCCCAAGGTACTTAAGGAGCTAAGGGTAGAACTAGCGGAGCCATTATCAGAACTGTTTAGTGAGTCACTGAGTACAGAAGAGGTCCCAGAAGACTGGAGAATGGCTCATGTGATCCCGCTCCACAAGATTGATAGCAGGGAGGAGGCAGGGAACTATAGACCAGTCAGTCTTACCTCAAAAGTGGGCAAGAGTATGGAGGCACTCCTTAAGGAAAGGATAGTGCAACACCTGGAATCCATAGGGGCACAGGATCCAAGACAGCATGGGTTTACAAAAGGAAGGTCCTGTCAAACTAATCTCATAGATTTCTTTGACTGGGTAATCAGAGTGGTGGACCAAGGGGGAGCAGCAGATGTCATCTACCTTGACTTCAGCAAAACTTTCGACTCTGTTCCACATAGAAAATTGATAAATAAGCTGGGTAGGCTCGGGGTGGGTCAGAAGTTGGTCAACTGGGTGGCATACTGGATGACAGGCAGAAAACAGAGAGTGGTGGTAAATGGTATACAGTCAGAAGAGATGCAAGTCACAAGTGGTGTACCTCCGGGATCAGTCCTGGGGCCAGTCCTCTTCAATATCTTCTTCAGACATTGCAGATGGACTAGAGGGTAAGACTTGTCTGTTTGCAGATGACACCAAGATCTGCAACAGAGTAGATGATCCAGATAGGGTGGACAGAATGAGAAGAGAGCTGAATAAACTAGCAAAATGGTCAGAAGAGTGGCAACTGGGATTTAATGCAAAGAAGTGCAAGATCATGCACATAGGGAAGAGAAACCCTGAAGCCACCTATAGGCTGGGAGGGGAGTTGCTGGCAGTCACAAAGGAAGAATGAGACTTGGGCATCATCATCACCGATAACCTGAAATCATCCAAGCAGACCTCTAAAGCGGTAGGTAAGGCTAGGGGGGTGTTAGGGTGTATTAGTAGGGGTATCACAAGTCGTAAGAGGGAGGTAATAATCCGTCTTTACAAGACACTGGCTAGGCCCCATTTGGAGTTCTGCATGCAGTATCGGAGGCCACACCTTCACAAGAACATTAACCAAATTGGCACAGTTCCGAGAAGGGCAACCAAAATGGTGCAGGGACTGCATCAGAAGACATATGAGGACAGATTAACGGAGCTCAATATGTATATCCTTGAGCAAAGGAGGGAGAGAAGTGATATGATCGAAACATTCAAACACCATAAGGGCATTAACAAGGTGAAAGAGTCCAACATGTTTAAATATAAGAAATATGGCAGGACAAGAGAACACAGCATGAGATTAGAGGGAGGCTGATTAAGGGGGAATGTGAGGAAATTCTTTTTCACAGAAAGAGTGGTGGATACATGGAACGGCCTACCTCAGGAAGTGGTGGCTATGAATACAGTGCAGGGCTTCAAACAGGCATGGGATAGGCATAAGGGAGCAATACAGATGAGTTTGAATAGATAGGCCACTAACAGAGCAAATGCGGATGGTACATTTATAAGTTAGAAAAAGAAATGGGCAGACTGGATAGGCCTTGCGGTCCTTATCTGCTATCAACCTCTATGTTTCTATGTAATTAGTGACACACAGACTGCACACATTTAATTTCACCACGTAGATGCTTGGTAAATCACAGTACATAAATATAAATACCACAGTCCCAAAACATGAAAAAGCAGAATATTGTTGCAGGGCAAAAACACAGCAGTTGCAGTTGGTGAAAAAACCCTGCACTTCATCCCCTAACCAGAGTCTTCCTTAGGGGTATCTGACTGGTGTTCAAGTGTCTCTATATATACCAAAGTGTATCAGGGTGGAGCCCCAATTAAGTGACTTATATAATTAAAGGCACATCACTGAACAAGTAAAAATATTTCAAAATAAGTAATCCATCTCTGTTAGCTTACAGAAGGTCAAATGCACCCTAATAAGTTCAGTGGCGCAAAGCCTTGACATAAAACACATTATACTGCTTAATGAATATCTGTGTGGCCAAAGTATATAGCTTTGAATGTAATGAAAAGAAAGGGGGGGGCTCAGGCCTGCTATCCTAGTATAGATCGCAGAACATCATAATAAGGAACCCTCTAAACAAAGGAATGTCTTACATTCTATTACATTCCAATAACAGACATATTGAAAAAAGCACACATTTATAAATAAGCAAGTTAGAGAAATTTTTGTTACAGAGCACGTAATTTCCATCTGTTGCCTTAAAAAGTATTAAATGCACTCTAATCAATTCAGATGGTGCAGAACTTTATTATAAATCTTATTTTAATGCTAATGCACATCTATTTAGTCAAAACATATAGCTCATAAAAGTAACAAGAAATGGAGACTGATGCTTAAAATCTTAATGTCAATCCCATGACATTCCAGCACAGGACCCTCTGGAAATTAAGATGCATTGCATTCTAGTCTATAAGTTTGCAGTTTTTTCAGTATTGTGACCCACAGGCTTATGAGGAGTCCCAATAAAATTATGAGTTAGCTACTGTATCTAGAGGAGAAAAAGAGTGATATTTCACCATATTTTTTTGACTTTTAGTACATTTTTATACTTTTTTTCTCTTTTAAGCTTTGTTAATGCCTACATTTGGTCATTTTAACTCTTAAATCGTCTAATCCATTATCTGAACATTTCAAAGAGCAAAGTGAAACAGTTCTAAGACATTATTTACTGACATTTTTAAAAAGAAAAAATGAATACAAGACCCCATATTTGGTATCAGGCAGATTTAATGCATTTTATTCATGTAATATTATTTTTTTAAAAAGGGCTTTAAGTCCCACTGATTATGTAAACCATTGAGCTTAACACCGTTAAGCTTTTGGATCCATTTACTTTCTTGCTGTAATAGTAAATTTGCTTGGTTCCCAACAGTTCTCATTGGGGGTACCCATTCTAAACCCATAAAGCTGAAAGTATTCAAACTGAAATTATGGAAATTAACAAAATGTAAGCTTGCAGCCA
Source organism: Neoceratodus forsteri (assembly GCA_016271365.2). Taxonomy (NCBI): domain Eukaryota; kingdom Metazoa; phylum Chordata; order Ceratodontiformes; family Ceratodontidae; genus Neoceratodus; species Neoceratodus forsteri. The sequence continues at coordinate 997,782,672 of CM057454.1, read as the reverse complement.
TGTCTCTTCTTTGGTTTAGGACAGAACGAACATGTTCTTGTATTCGTTCCTTCAATGGGTGTATGGTTTTCCCTACATAGATCAAACCATAATTACACCATAATACATAAACTATGTATTTAGTATCGCAGGTAATTAATTCCTGTACATTTACTTTAACTGCTGGGACTTTTGGAGGATAAAACAGTTACTGGGCTGTGCATACTTACAAACAATACATTTGTACATTTATGGAACCCTTTTGGTCTCACTGGTAACCGTGTCTGCCTGTCCAAAGTGACTGGTTTACATCTGCTGTGGACTAATTTATGTTTTCTGCTATTAGCCGTGGAAAACGTGACCCTAGGTCTAGGGCCCACTGCAGTGGCAATCCCATTATCACTGAGTAAAATGGGCCAGTTTATATCTATAATGTTTTCAATATTTCCAGCTAGATGGTTAAATTGAGTGACAAATATACATGGAATGACATTACTTTCCTCTGTACTTTTTTCTTTTTCTTTTAGAAGGCTATCCCTAGGAATTTTACATACCTTCTCCTGTGTTTTTAAAAGTAGTCCATGGTCATAGCTGGTTTCTTTAAACCTATCCAAAATTTCCTTTGATTGCTCCTCATAACCTTGATCATTACTACAATGACAACGTAGTCTCAATAATTGCCTAAATGGAATTGAGTTTTTCAGGCTTGGTGGGTGGGCACTAGTGGCATGCAGTTAGGTATTTGTGGCAGTTGGTTTTCTGTAACACTTAGACAAGATGATGTGCTGTGCATTATTGGCACTAAGGGTAAGATCAAGGAAGGTAATGATATCTCTATTTAAACAGTATGTACATTTTTAATTTAGTTCATTATCATTAATCCAATCGAAGAAATTAGGAATAAGGTCTGAATCCCCTACCATATGCACAGCACATCATCAAAAAAGTGAATCCAGTGCTGTATATGTTTGTGGAAAGGGTTATTTGTTTTATTAAAATTTACATCATTTTCCCAGTTGCCCAAAAATATATTTGAGTAACTGGGGGATATTGATGCCCTCATTGCTGTACCACACCTCTGTAGAAAGTACTGACTTTCAAATTCAAACACATTATGGATTAAAATGTATTCCTAACCCTGTCTGATGAACTCTTTAAGTAGATTTTCAATATTTCCAAGCATGCATAATGATTTATTCACTGCCTCAAGTCTGATGTGATGTTCAATAGAAGTGTAAAGGGCTTCAACATCAATTGACTACCAGGCAAAGTCCTGTTGGCGTTTGATGTTTTTTTGATTTTTGAAGTAGGTCAGTATTGTCTCTAATCTATTATTTTTGTTCAACAACAATTGGTTGTAGAATAAAATTAATAAATGTATCTAACTTTTCAGGTATAGACCCGCAGCTGAAATAATCAGTCTTCCTGGAGGTTCTGACCTACTTTTATGTATTTTGGGAAGTATATAAAATCCCACTGTAACTGGATGCTCAGTCCCAATGTATTGGTATTCATTTTCAGTAATGTCCCCTTTCTTAATGGCTTCACTGAGTAATATGTACAGTACAGTTATTTCTTAAAAGATATAGTGGTATCTGTGAGTAGCCTGCAGTAGTTGTTTTAATTGTTTAAAAGAGCAAGCACAATATTCCTATATTGTTCAGTATCCATAAGAACAATATTGCCACCCTTATTGGCAGGCTTGATAATAACTGAACTATGTTTAGTCAGGTCAGTGAGAGCCTGATATTCATTCTTAGTCATATTCTTTTTCTGGGTTTTTCGTTCTCTTCAAGAAGTTCTTTTACCTGATTACACGCAGCTTTTTCAAATGTAGCAATTGTAGTATTATAAATTCTATGACAAAAATCAGATTTTACTTTGAATCTTTTCTTCCTTAGTTCCTTAAGTTTGTTACCTGCATAAAAGATATTATTTGGGTTAAACACATGCACATCACTATCACAAATGTTTAGATTTTACTATGCGGATGATGCAGTACTGTTTACTAGCAACAAAGACTCTAAACAATGTGAGAGTCAGTTACGGTGTGATTTCAGGCATGTTGAGGAGTGGTTTGCCTTACATAAACTCATCCTGAACTACAGCAACACTAAGGCCATGACTTTCTGCAATGCACTGAGCAAGTATAAACCTCTGTCCCTCACTATTAAGAACCATGTGGGGACTTCACTTGAACAAGTTCCTGAGATTAAATATCTTGGCATCACCTTGGACAGTTCCCTTTCTTACATGCGGCACATTGGCAATGTGGCTAAGGCCGCCAACATACGGATCAGCATGCTCCACAAGCACAAACACTGCATGACCACTGATGCCCTTAGACTGGACATCTACAGCTCCATCACCTCCATCGTTAACTATGGTCTAGTCATCTAGGCAAGGCAAGGCAAATTTTATTTAAGAGACGCCCATCCAGGAGGTTCTGGGTGCCGAACACACAGAAAGAGAATAAATACTACACATTCAAGATAAAACAAAACATAACAATATATTAAATATAACACAATAAATATGTACAGTAACTTAGGAAATGGAAACCAATGTCTAAAAGCCAATACTAGCCTAACAAAATTTCTAAGAATAGCAAGGACTATAATACAGAATCCAGGAAGGCCAGATTATACAAGAAGGTCTTGAGGTGGGCTTTAAATATCTCCACAGAAAGGGCCTCCCTAACAGCTGGAGTAAGCAAATTCCACAGGACGGGAGCGGTGACACTGAATGCTCTGTTGCCTGCAGTTTTTAACCTCATCCTGGGACTCTCAAGAAGGCCCCTAAAGGAGGGGCGGAGTGGGTGGGTCAAGACAGCAGGAATGAGAAGGTCCTTCAGATAACCAAGGTCCAGGCCATGTAGGTTCTTAAAGGTGAGTAGACCCACCTTAAAGTGGACCCTCCACCTAACTGGCAGCCTGTGCAGTTGACGCAGGACTGGAGTGATATGACAGTACTTAGACAGTCCAGTCAACAACCTCATTGCCGCATTCTACACCAGCTGCAGTCAGCACAGGTTACCCCAGAGACCCTGAGATAGAGTGCATTGCAATAGTCCAACCTGGACCTCACAAAGGCATGTACCAAGGTGGGGAGGTCTTGCAGTAGAACTAGGGGCTTTATCCTAGTGATATTCCTCAGATGATAAAAACTGGTACAGACAGTGGAAGACACCTGAAACTCAACAGTCAATCCACTACCCAGAATAACGCCAAAATCCCACACCCTAGAAGAGGCCTTCAATGGTACAGAGGCAAGAAAAAGCCCTGTCTCTGCACCAGAGGCCAACCTAGCATGCCCTTTGTTTGACTCCACCACCAGTACCTCCATCTTACTGGGGTTCAGTTGCAACCAGCTGGAGGTTGCCCAGTCACTGATTTCAGCAAGGCAGCTATTAAGCACCTCCACCATGTGAGATGTTCCAGGGGCAAAGAAACAATACAGCTGGGTATCATTGGCATAGCAATGAAAATCCAGACTGTACTTCCTAATGAGCTCTCCCAGAGGCAGCATATATACGGCAAACAACATCGGCAACAAGACCAAACCCTGGGGAACCCCGCACAGAAGGTGGCCAGGGAAGGGGGAAAATTCCCCATCACCACCCTCTGTCTCCTGTTAGATAAAAAGGACTTGAACCAGCAGATGACTTTGCTGGCAAGTCCATAGAATTCCCTTAGGCAGTCAAGCAATACCCGATGGTCGACCATATCAAATGCTGAAGAGAGATTGAGGAGAACAAGAATTGTCCCCTCTCCTCGATCTCTAGCCCTAAGGAGGTCATTATGCACCCAAGCCAATGCAGTTTCTGTGCTATGCCTTACGTGAAATCCAGACTGGAGCAGCTCATATAAATCATGGGCCACGAGATGCTCCTCAAGCTGAAGCACCACCACTTTATCTACAATCTTACCCAAAAATGGAAGATTGGAGATAGGACGGTAATTTACCTTGATCTCAGGGTCCAATTATGTTTTTTTCAGAAGGGATCTTACCAATGACTCCTTCAGTAAACCAGGGAAGACCCCCTCCGACAAGGAGTACCAGACAATCAAGGCAAATACTGGGCCAACGGAGTCAACACATCTCATTAAGAAATGAGTTGGCACCGGTTCCAGTTCACAGAAAATGTGCCAGAGCTTGGAAACAATCTCAATGACCTCAGCCACCTCCATGGGTTTAAACTCACCTCAACCAGGTGCGGAGCTCTCCGGATGCTCATGGTGACCACTGTTGGCCAACCTGATCATGGGCATTATTAAAATAAACAAGAGTCCAATATCCCTGGTGGTCCAGGGGACCTCTGCCTGCCCGATCGCAGGCTTAAGTAAAGAAATAAAAGAATCCTATATCCCTGGTGGTTCAGGTGGTCCAGCATCTAGGAAATGGCCCAACAGGTGTGAGCCGGCCAACTACAAGATAACGGTGTTCTCCCTCACCAGTGTCAAGAATGTTTCTATGGCCAGGAGACAACTGCATCTGTCCCCTTCATCTCTATGAATGATGCCTGACTGTGCTGAGTGTCTGGCCAGAGCTGGTTATGCAGCAGCTTAAACAGCTTCCCAAACATGGGCCTCTTGAGCATGTACTGGTCCATGAGCTGGTCATCACTGAGTACTGTTTGTGTGCAGCGTAGTGCCTCTGTGGCCCATTTATGGACCAAAAGTGGGCATCGGCCTTCTCCTCCTCCTCCTGTACAGCCTGCTGCAGCATTTCCACTATGTGTCCTACTCATGCACCATCTTGCGCTGTGGCCTGCAGTGTCTCTACTACCTCTGTGGTTTGCCCTGATTTAAGTTGGCCTTTTTAAAGGCAGTAATTGTACGGCACTAAGTAGCCTATGCTAACCCTTTTATGCAGTGCTAACAGGCTGAATATAACGCTGTGATGGTATGCATGGTCTTACCCGTACCTTTGTGCATTGAATACATTTTTTTTGCAAGTGCACACAAATGACTTTAGCATGCACTTTAGCATGCACTGCACACCCCATTGAATATAGGATGGTGAATCAATCCACATGTAAAACAAGCATAATTACAGCACTTTGCACTTGGCACAACATTTAGAATATCTGGCCCCATTCTTTATTAATTATTTTATAAGTAGATTAAGTATATACTTTAATCTCCTTATACTTGATGTTACACAACTGCACAATAATTCATCCCATGTAAGTTTTAGCTATGCACTAACAGAAAGCAAGAAAAACTAACTCAAAGTACTAAATTAATGCATATTATGTGATGCAACATGACAAGACCTAGGAGCTCAATGATGCTAGGTCCAGGGAAACTCAAGGCAGACTTGATGGACCCTTGTACTTTTTCTTCCATCACATTCTGCGTCTCTATGAGTTAGGGGAGGAGGGAAAGGGTTAACTTTTCTTCTTCTCATCTCCATTTTAACATGGGGGCTTAAATGTTACATATATTTTTCAAACTTTTATAAACTTAAATCCTCTACATTATAAACATGATCCATTAATCTTTCAACTATAACTGTTTTTTAAATATTTGGATCCATTTCTGCTTAACTCTCTAGAGCAGCTGCATTCAATTGTTATCAGATTAACCTTTGGGTGGCCGTGCTTCCTAGGGCATAAATTCTATGTAAACATTTGTCTTTTTCCAACATTTTGTGGTCATTAAAGATAAGCTTGTTATAGACAACTGCATCATGCTACTATGGCCTTCCTGGTACTCTCTCCCATCGCTTTCAGCTAGTGCAGTATATTGCAGCTAGGCTGTTACATGGTGTGACAATGTATGAGTATATCACGCCCATGCTGCATGCCCTGCTCGGGCTGCTTGTGAGTTGATGTGTGGAGTTTAAGATTCTGCTACTAACAAATAAGGCCATTAAAAAAAACTGTGCCTCCTTTACATTCTGTAATTGCTCTCCATATGCCAGGATGACATGGATAGTTACAGAGTTTTCCACTCAGTCAACAAACAGTTCTTACTGGTACCACCTTCAAGGTTAATATATGCTGGTTACCAAGCTTTTGCAGTACCAGGTAACAGACTTTTGAACTATGTCCATCTGTCAATCCATACTGCTTACGCAGCAGAATATTTAATTTACACTTGAAAATCTGGCTGCTTGGATTGCTTTTTCAGGTAATGAACATGTTTTTTAAAATTCTTATTCGTATGTAGTTTTTTTTTTTTTTGTCTGACACAGGACTTGAAATGTTTGTGAGTATTTGTTTCTGATTTCTTAAATGCTTTGAACCCAAGAAAGGTCTGAAAGGTGCTACTGTATATGTATTGTGTATACCTTATATGTGCATTACTGTATACCGTTCCACCCATGATCCCCAGGCATCATATTGGATGTCCAGGATGGCTCTGCAGTGGATCCCTCACTCTTCCTGGGGCAGGAGTCCATGGACTATGGCACCACATGTTGGTGCTCCATGGCAGCGTTCTGAATTGGGCAGTTGTCTGCCCCTCCCTCCTTGCCTGACCCATTCCTGGCCCAGCACAGAGATGGTCATACATCCAGGAATCAGGATCAGTGTGGGTGTACAGCCATGGCTGTGGATGCTTTGGTGTGCCACAATTTTGTACTTCATGTGCCCTGTGCATGAAGATGCCTGGGATACATTAAATTGTCAGACCCCACAAGAAGGGCAGGGCTGGTATCCATGACCACTTGTGTGGACCTTGGGTAGCACAAGTGCAGCCAAATAGCTACCCAGCAGAGGCATGTCTGGCCAGGGAGATGAACATGGCTCATAGCGGTGGCTGAAAAATCATACACCCCAACTGGGCTCCACAGTGGAGCACCTGCTCCTTGGGAGCCAGGGATAATGAGACATGGCATCCTGCGGGCCAGCTGTCATGTCCCCAACAACCAACAATATTTTTTTTGTTTCTGGAGATTTGTACCCTACAGCTTGCAACCACCCCCTAGCCCTTCATTGCATTGAGGGAGGTATAGGGTCCATGGCTACAGGGTACCATTGTGCCCTATGTCAGCAGGTCAGAGGTGCACAGCCATTATGGCAGTCCTCTGGTTGGCATAATGGAAAGCCTTCCCAATACTGACCCGGCAAAGTGCAAACTGCATTGTAAATGCAACACTCAGCTAGCCCTACCTGGGTTTTGTTTCTGGCTCCCCATGCAAGGCTCTGGATGGGGGTGTGGAATGGGAGGATGCCCGTTCCTGCATCTGTGGCTGTAAATTGGACACCAGGGATGTGTGTATTCTGGTCCTATGTACTGCATATCAGGCATGCAGGGTAGGAAAACATTTGTGCATAGGTCCCACTGCAGATAGGGGGCCTACATGGCTGTCCATGGCCCACTGCAGGTGCCAAGTGGTTGTGCCAATTTTGTGGATGGAGCCCAAAGACTAAAGCATGTGATTTATGACAATATCCTTTTGTGTTTTTCTTGTTCAGACCAACACTCTTAGATACCCCAAATCTTTTGCAATATAAATCATATTTAAAATGTCCCACTTCATCATTTATTTATTTATTTTTTTAATTCTTTGGTAACCAGGTAAGGTCCACTAAGCAAACGTGCCTGTTTTGTGGGGCAACCTGGGAGTACTGGGAGGTTAACTGACTTGCTCAGAATCACACAGTATGCAAGTGGAGGTTGTGAGAATCAAACCCAAGTCTGGGGCCAGATTCTAGAAGTGTTAGGCCTGGCATAACAGCAGTTGCGCCAAGTAGAATGGCGTATGCAGTAACTTATGCCAGCAGTTGCATCATGTGCTCAGAAATTAATATCTGAGTGCGTCTTTACAGGAGCGCTCTACAGCACTTAGTCTGCGGCTGGCCATGGAGGTGAGAGGTGGGCTCTGCCAGTCGCCAGCTGGGAATGGGTGGGGGTGCTGGGTGGGCTGGCACAGCTGGATGGGGGCTGGGGGTACCACTAGACTACCAGGGACATGGTGGTGTTGATTTCTTTCATTGCAATGCTCAGGGGGGTGCACTAGACTACCAGGGAATTGGGGGAGTTATTTAAATATTCTACAGTGATTGAGGGAGGTACTAGACTACCAGGGCTGCTCAGGATATTTGCCGCATATGCGGCCGGTGACTTCAGGGGTCAGGGCATGCACAGGTGGGGGGATGTCAGCACTGCCCTGTGGGGCTTATTACACTGGGGTTTATGGTGGCTGGGGGAATGGGAAGCCCTGTGAAGCATGGTTCACACAGGGAGTCAGGGCAGGGGGGTTGGCAGCCCTGCACGGCATATGTATGGAGGTTTCTGGGGCCACTTGGTGTGGCCAGCCCTGCAGGGCACATACTGGAGGTGTAGGGGGGGCAGGGGGTGTGGGCCGAGCTGCCGGGCAGCTAGTGTGGCTTGCTCAGCAGGGGGGTGCACTTGCGCCCTGTGAAAGTGGGTTATGACATGCTGGCCAGGTACTCCGTCTGTGCAGTGTACCTTGCCACATGGCGCATGTCACAGGACTTTGCTGCAGAGACCCTACCCCTTCTAGAATAGGGTGCAAGGTCAATGCCGTAGTTGCTGGTGGCGCAAGTTGCATTCAGTGGCAACTTGCACCACCCTTCTAGAATCGGGCCCCTGGTCTGCTGGATATACCAAGCTCATTCACAGCTTGTAACTCTAACCTTTAGTCTATGCTGCCATTAGGATCTTCCCTACTCCTAGATAACAATATAGCTATGCTGCAGAGAAAGTAAAGATTTTTGTCTGATGTCCCAAACTACTAGCTGATGCAGAATCCTAGAAGACTTCCCAAGATACCTGCATTTCCAACCTGCATTGGTATTCCTCCCACTCAGTTAAAGAATCCGCTCCATATTCAGATCTGATGAGATTGTGAGTTTCCAGCTTGTTAAGATCACAGCTGAAGATAAACTTTTATGCTGGTAAGTTGAATAACTCTAGTCTGTTGTTGCTGATTTCAGTCTGTGCTGCTGCTGTTTCTTAAGTGTGTGAACTTTGCTGGTGCTTTGTTGTAACTCTGTGTTTGTCTATTCAACCAGCATAAAACCTGCTCCTGCTTTTATTTACCTGGTAAGCTCTGTTTGCACATATGTTGCTTACTATCAGCTGCTTCAGTCCTAAGACCTTTGTAACCTGACCCCCATGCTATGACTCACCCTAACCAAGGTGGCAGCTCAGTAGTGGGTAGAGCCTAATTCAGAAAAAAAAACAGCTGTTTCTGATGTGGTGGCATCAACAGTGGTTGAGGTTAAGTGGGGTGGCAAAGTCGGGAGTCTCTTGGAGTCAGGTGGAGATAGAAGAGCAGAGGCCAGAAATTATATTTGTTTTTTATATTAGTTTCTGTAATCTTATTTTAAAATGTTGAGTTTTACTTTTTAGGGCTGTGGACGGAGCCTACAGCCATTTTGTGAGAGCTTTTCGGCTCTGAAAACAGCCAATCTCACAACCTCTTCTGTTGGACTTTTGGAAGTATCCTTCTGAAAGCCCAACGGAGCTGAAAGCCCTGCACCATGATCAGCATATGGAATAACAGCTGCACTATTTCAGCTGTTACTTCCGCATTCTGATGTGTGCACTGCACATGCGCACGAGTCGCATGCATGCTTGGAGTCATGCACATGTGCAGTGCTGGGGTGCCACCATGTTGTGTATGGCACTATGCCATTCACTGTGTTGTGCCCCCCTCCCGAAGTTATGCCCATCTCATGTCGCACACTGGGAGCCCACCCCAGTGTACAGAATTTGTTTTGTTTCTGTAAATTAGAAAACTGTCCCTCGTCAAATGTTTTTTCTCCTGTGGTGCCCCCTGCCCACATTATGCCCGACATCGGGGTGCCCAATCCCAATGTCAGCATTCCTGTAGCACACTGGGAGCCCAGCCCAGTGTGTACAAATGGTTTTTTTTGTGCCCTTTTGCTGTAAATTTGAAAATGGTCCCTCATTATCAGTTTTGTTTCACTGTGAAATGAAAAAAGGTCCCTCGTCATCACTGCGGTCTCCCCCCCTCCTCCCACTGTGCACCCACCTCCCCACACCCCCCTTACGCCATACTTCCATCTGGAGGTTGGCGTTGTCATCTTCTCTGGACATGTCTGCACTCTTCTAAGCCTAGCCACAAACTGAAGAATTAAAGGTAAGCATGCTATACAGCCATTCAATGGGATTTTCAACTTATGCTGATATCTTAGCCATTTTTTGTCTCAAATTTTCAACATGGGGTTCCTGGGACCACAACTCCTGAAAACTGTCACTGTCATTTTGTTACTCAGTCCCAAACGATGATTTCACGGTCACTGCTCGGAATCACCTTTCAGGACCAGTTCATGAAATGACAGTGTCACTGTTCATGTGGTGGGGTCCCAAAATGCCCATGTTGCAAATCTGGTGAAAAAAAATCCAAAAAAATGACTGTGTTATGAGCTTGCATTGCACAATTTCTATGCACACTCCTAACGTCACTAATTTTTAATATTTTCACTCCATATTTTTAACATTGCCATTGTTGCACACCTCCTTCACAACAGTACAGCTGTCATTTTCCCCAACCTGCCCGAAATGTGTTTTCTCATGTGCTGTGCAGAATAGTGCATTTGCTCTTCGCAATTATCTTTTGGGAAAATTAAGCAAAATGACGCTGGCATTGTTCATGAGGAGGGGTCCAAAAAACACCATGTTGAAAATTTGGTGAAAAAATTCCAACAAATGATTGCATTATGAACGCGCACCATCCAGTTTCTATGCACGCTCCTAACGTTGCTAATTTTGAATATTTTCACTTCACATTTTTAACATAGCCATTTTTTTACACCTCCTTCACAGCTGTACAGCTGTCATTTCCCACAACCTTCCCAAACCGTGTTTCCACACCTGTGGCGCAGAATAGCATGTTTGGCCTGCACAATCACTTTTTGGGACAATTGAACAAAATTACACTGGCACTGTTCATAAGGAGGGGTCCAAAAAAGGCCATGTTGAAAATTTGATGCAACACCTCCAACATATGGCCAAGTTACACCTGGGTGCTGAATAATTTCTATGCACGTGTAATTTTCATCACTTGGTAGTGCCCTATCGGCTCTGACCAGAATTTGTTTCTTAAAGGTAGTGTGTTTGAATCCACTGGTGTTTAATTTGAGGGCAAATGGTTTTCAATTTGCTGAACCATACTCTGTTTGCTGTGATATGTTACTGGGTAATTTAGCTACTATAAATCATTGGAAATCTGACTTAGTTCAAGAGGGCCTATTTAGACTGGCCATAAGTAAGCAATGTTCCAGTACTGGTACTGTCGGTTCTACAAAGGACTGTTTTAGACTTAGTTCTGCAATGAATGACAATTATTTTACTTGTTATTACTGTACTTGCTGACAATGTTCAGCCTAATCTTGGCCCATCCATAGGAAGTTCTACAAATAATCCTCAGAAGTTGAAGACATAAGGTTCCCTTTCAATCATGCATTTAAATATTCAGAGTTTGGTGCCCAAATTTATGGATTTTGTGTTTGGTTCAGACTAATGATTTTGATGTACAGTGAATGCATGGGACAGACATAAGGCAATTCTGGTGGGGATAGGAAGAAGTAGGCTGTTGGTTAACTAGGATCTGCATCTTATCCAATAGGTAGGGAAATGAGCAGACTAGGTGGGCCAAGTGGTCCTTATCTACTGTCAAAATCTATGTTTCTATGACTCACTTGTAAAATCATAGACAAAATAAATTTCATTAGAATATTATAATTTTTTTTTTGCAGGGGTGGGTATGGGAAAATAGGAGGGTCTTGATTTAGGTACCTTCTAATTTATACTGTAAGTAGCAGTTGATAGCTTTGAAAAAGCATCCCCTTCATGTGAGTTTACTGTAGTTAAGGTTTTTTTTTGGCAAATGTCAAATGACTACATGTTCAGTAGTAAGCTTTTATATTCCACCTTGATGTTCTGAAGAAGGGCTACATTTGTTATTAATTATAAATACTGCATATCTGAAACAAAATAACTAATAGTGTTTGGTGATGCTAATATTAATTGGTAAGGTCAGTCTAATTCTAACTTTATAGATGCCCTGTTAGGTCAAAATTGTCACCAGGTACTTTCACAAACCACATCTCAAAGTTAGAAAACTGGAACATAATCTTTAATAGATTGAATTTTAACCACATATCCATATAGAATAATGTAGGTTTTTACACTGGCTGATGATACAAGGGATCACAGCATCATATTATTTTACTGGGGAACACATAGACCTAAACTACCACCCATAGATGTTGAATCCTGTTCCATGTTTAGATTTTGCTTGGGTGATTTTCTTGAAGCTACTGCTTCTATAAGCCCATCATATTTATGCTACATTCCTGATGTATATATCATGTTGGACTACATTATGGTTGAATTTAATTTGATCCGAACCTTAGCCACTGGCCCCTCCCACAATTTTTACACTCCGATTGTCACTCCTCTCTCCTAGCAAGGGATCTCTAGCACTTACTAGTTCTTTTATCTCCCCTAAACTTGGTCTTTCTTAATCTATTCCATTCTCCTAGTGCACTCTCGCTCCCTCTCTCCACCCTTATTCTCTCTTTCCCCTCTCTCCCTGCTTATTAGTACAAAGGTACTAGCTTCTAATTAGTGGTGATAGCCTAGGATGGTCATCTTTACACTCCTGTAAACCATGATGGAATGTAGTTGTATGTAACTACATTAGACCTTATGTATGGGCCTCCTTTGGTCTATACCTGTTCACTGTTGCTACATTGTTGGCTACCATATCTATAACTATGTTTTGTATTTTTATTACTGTATTGTACTGAATTTATGTACAGGACCACCTTGAAAATGAGCTTGCTCAATGGTGTTGTATGCCTTGTTAAATAAAGTTGATTGATTGATTGACTGACTGATTGATTGATTGATTGATTGATTTGTGAGAGATTTGCTCCCTTTCAGAAATTCAGAGTAAAAAATTGTAATCATGAGTTGATCACCTGTGACCTGATCTGTTTATTATAGGAACAAGACAAAACATGGAGAAGGTACAAAAAGTATCACAATTCAACTGGACATTCATAGGTTGAGAAATAAATGTAAAAAATTAACCTTGAAAATAAAATCTGACATTTCTGAACAAATCATTTGTTTACAATTATGACACACAACAAAATTGAACAATAGTGAATTAATTATTGGGTAAACCACAGTCTATGAATTTCCCACTATAATAACTGGTGACCCCTGATAACAACCCATTTTTGAGATCTGTAAAAAGTCATATCAACCTGCAAGTTGATATGATGAAGACGTATCAACCTACGAGTTGTTAAGGCTTTTATTGTCTCTCGTTGGGTTGTGTAAACCATGCTAATGTACTTACTGACTTGGAAAATTGAACCATTCATTTTTTTTTTACTTTAAACAATGGAGAAGCCATTGAACCATCACCTTGTCATATAACAAACAACATGCCAAGGAGCCCATACAGAGGTCGAACCAGCAATGCAGGAAGCATGTACTGTAATGCACAGACTCTGAGCTTTGTTTACTTAGCACATGTAAAAATAACACATATGAAGGTGTGTGAGCTGCAAATTTTTACACACCCTCAGTGTGTGACAACATATAAACATCTCAAGCTTCGCTCTTGAGGTTTATGTATTATCACACACCTTGGGTCTGTAAAAAACTGCTTATCACACATCTACATTTGCAATATTCTCTATATATCAACTGAATCTGGTTAGTTTTTTCCATTAGATATTGCAGCTGTGCTAAATGTAAAACATGCTCCAAATATCCAGGAGGAACAAACTAGTCTGTTCTGTAGTTTGAATACTTCCTTCTTTTTCAGTGAGAGTTTCCCTTCTGAAACCCTGGCTTATCTGATGAAGATGAACCTTAAATCATAAACAGGTTCTGATAATATTGATTTTAAGTTACTTTACCTCATAATAGATTTGATGGCATACCTATTTTGTCAGTTGCTTAATTTTTCACTTACTGCTGAAGTGGTTCCTGTGCTCTGGAAGCAGGTGACTGTAGTACCTAATTTGAAATATGGCAACCCTACTAAGGCTATAAATTATCGACTAATTTTCCTGCTCACCCAGCTGTCTAAAGTCTTTGAAACAAATGTACACAATCAGCTTTTTCAGAGTTTGAATGATACTAAAATTCTGGTATTATCCAAATGAAAACATGGATTTTGTCCCACTCATAATACTTTAACTGCTACTTACTTGATTTTTGAATTTGACCTTTGATAGTAGGGCGCTGACTGCGGTTTTATTTTTAGATTTGTCAGAAGCAATTTACTTGGTGCACCACGGTTGTCTGCTTTTAAAGCTCAGAAATATTGGTCTGTCTTCTTCTCTCACTTCTTCTGCTTCAGAGTTATCTTACTTGCAGATCACAATAGGTTATATTACAAGGTAAATCTTCTTCATTGACTCCCATAAATATAGGTGTTCCACAAGGGTTGATTTTGAGACCTATATTATTTTCTATTTTTTTAATGATTTTGATTCAAGTTAAGCAAATTCTAATTCAGTTTTTTTTTGTGCTGATGACATAGTATTGCTTAGTAAGAGTTGTTCTTTGTTAGATGTTAATTCAACTTACTTTGCAAGTTGATTTTTTCGAACTACAGAGATGTCTGTCTGTAAATGCATTATTGTTTAATGTATCTAAGATAAAGTTGATGAAGTTTGGAACTCACCAGAAAAGGCTGTCTCTCCCTCCTGCCAGCTTAATTTTGGACATGACTGTGATTAAGATAGAATTTATTAATTATTTATGTTATTTGTGATTCATTTTAGATCAGTATTTGTTATTTGATTATCATATAACAGTAGCTCAGTAATCAAATCTACCCATATGTGTTTGGGGCAATTGTATAACTAAAACAAAATGCTAAAAACTACAATGTGTTTAGTGCCCATCCACAGGGTTCCCAGTGGACTGAGTGGGAAGGTAGTCAGTGTGCCAGCAGTCTCCACCAGTCCCCTTCGGACAATGCTATGTAATGCTAGCTTGAGTGGGAACAAGACTGTAATTATAGTGGACTTGACTTCCTCAGTATATCTGGCTTGCATTATGGCAACCTGGCTGGGGGACAACAAGGGGGTAGTTTTGGAGGTGTTGGCCCTGACTGGGTACTCTGTAGTGCACTGCCCTAGGATGGAACACAGGGGTGGTGGTGTGGCCAACTGTTTTAGATCTAACCTGAATTTCTCTGTGCACCCAATGGATTCTACCTCATCATTTGAATGTGTGGCTATGCATGGGGGTCCAGGTGCAGGTTGCAGGATTCTCCTTGTCTTTTGTCCCCCTGGGCATGGGAGAGAATTCTTGCTGGAAGTCATGGACTTCATCACCGAAAGGGTGTTGGAGTCACCCAGATGGTTGATTCAGAGTGACTTCAATGCCTGGATCAATGACAAACTCTCACATTCTGGACATGACTTCCACCAGATAATGACATCACTGGGCCTTACACAAGCGATAGCTTCTGCAACTCACCACAATGGCCATGCCTTGGACTTTGTATTTTCACTGGGGCTTGAGGTCACTGACCTCAGGATTGATCCGGTCATCTGGTCTGATCACTGCACAATGGCATTCTTGTTAGTGGCCCCCCTTGATGGTTCTTCCCCTGTTGAAATGGTTTGCTGCTGCCCATTGAGTGGATTGTCCCCAGAGGGACTTTCGGCAGTTGGTGACTTTTCTGGCATGAGTGCTGCATGTACGGTTGATACGAGTGAGTCAGTCACAGCCTATAACATGGTGGTCTCCAAGGCACTTGATACTATTGCACTGGTCCATATATGACACAGGTCTTCTTGCTTGAGACCCCCCGTGGTTTGATGGGGCTCTCAAGGAGATGAAGAACAAAGTTTAGATGTTGGAGCATTGCTGGTGGAGGACCCAGTATGAGAAGGATAAACTGGCTTTGACAGTTCACTACCACGATTATCAAAGGGCAATCACCGTATGAAGGCAGAGTTCCTGTCCAGGGAGATTGCCACAGGAAGAAACAGACCAGCACTGCTCTTTTGTACTGTGGACAGGCTACTTCATCCTGCCTATCTGCAGCCAAAAAGAGAATGTTCAGTCACTTTGCGAGAGGAGTTTGCTCAGTTCCACTCTGATAGGGTATTCTCCATTTGGTCCAGGATCTCTACAGTGGGACAAGATCAGTCCTGCAGTGGTGGGCCTTGTGTAGGCAGAGTCATTTTTATTGTCCGGGACAAGTTTTGGCCAGTGGAGGTGGCTGAGGTCATTGAGGTAATCTGGAAGTTGTGGCCCATCTTTTGCGAACTGGACCTGGGCCTTACTCATCTTCTAATGGGATGTGTTGAGTCCATTGGTCCAGTATTCACTGAGATAGTCTAGTGCTCACTCTTGGAGGGGTTCTTCCCAAGCACCTTTATAGTGTTGTGCAAAATTAAGAAATTTTATTATGCAAAATATTTAGTGAAATACGTGCATTTCACAAAATATTTTGCAGGGTGTGAAATAATTTATTAAAAATGTAGGAAATTATGCCTGCAGAATGGTAAAAATCACCACTCACAGGCAGAATCACACCTGTAATATACTATTATTTGCAGCAATTATTGTCTGGTACAGTGGGTCAGAGACAGCAGGAACATGACCATGACTGAAAAACACAGACAACAGCTGCATGTTCAAAGGGAGGTCACTTATTAAACACCTGCTTATACCTACCAAAATAATCTGCTGACTGGTAAGTTATCTGATGATTCCCTAATGCAGGGGGGGAGTGTCTTATTCTAGGAAGTTATTTCTAAAACGTATATGTGCAGAACACATCTTTGTGATCTTTTCTATAGCTATTTATTTGGCTAGACTTGGAGCAGAGCCTCTACATTAGAAAAATCATAGAAACTATCACACTTTTGTTAAGAGAGACAGGGAGAGACAGCTTTTATTTATATTATGTACAGCAGTTCACATACAGTGCACCTGCTTGCATGCCTATGGCTGCAATCATATCAGTTCTTCACTCAGACAAAGAAGCTGGCATAGAAAGGATCTTAGTACAGAAGGGAAGGCCGAAGAATAAATGGAGAGGGAAATGTTAGACTAGACCATGACGTGCCTAAAGGAGAAGGCTACCAGTCCAGGAGAGGTCAGAGACAGTGTGTGTGTGTGTAGGGGAAAGGTTTTGAATTTCTAAGGATGTAGGAAGAGGATAAGGACTGAGGACTGGAGAAGAAGGAACTGAGGTGGCAGGTGGTGGAACCTAATCAGAACGTGGGGATGAGGGAAATGCTGTGTAAGTGGTATCTGCTTTTGAGTGAAGGGAGAGACAGGTAGTTAGAAATATATGGAAAAGAGTGATGAGCACTGGGGAGGACAGACAAGGGTAAAATGACAAATGGAGTGGAAAATAGGGTTCTAGCTGGCCAGCTTGTGTTTTGAGCAGCGTTATATACAGTACCACATTCCTATAGTCAGATGCCAGCAAGAAGAATTGTTTTCTAAACAATCTTGCACTGGGCAGGAAGGGTGGTGCAGTTTGGTTCCTAAATAACACACCCTGTTTAGGGTGGAGGTTTTGATAGATATGTCAATATCTCATGGGTGAAATTTTGGCATTTTCGAGCAGAATGACTGAATTCCACAAAATATTTTGCAAGGCAAAATTGCTGATTTCGTGGCAATTTCACCGTCAAAATGTTATTTTGCAACATCTCAACACCTTGAAGGAGGAGTTGGTGAAGCCTCTCTTGAGGAAGCCATCACTTTATTTATTTAGTTTTTGTTGACCGGCTAAGTGCAGTAGACAAATTCTGCCTGTTTTCAGGCATGACCCAGGGGAGGGGGATATAAATCAATGCCAGTGGACCTTGAACCAGATTAAGCTGTTGGTGGTATTTTTAGTGAATGGGGGGAATTTGGCCATGGTACTGGAAATTCCCTACTCTGTCGGTAGGAGGCTTGGCCGTTTCTCTACAATGGCCACTTGGAGTCCGGTGCTGGATAGTGCGGATGCGCTGTAGGTAGGCGAGATG
This sequence comes from Neoceratodus forsteri, assembly GCA_016271365.2. Lineage (NCBI taxonomy): Eukaryota > Metazoa > Chordata > Ceratodontiformes > Ceratodontidae > Neoceratodus > Neoceratodus forsteri. Next base: position 997,764,713 of record CM057454.1, on the reverse strand, counting down.
GTCTCATTCCCTATCTCTTCTCAACTACAGACCAACCTGGATAATGTTAACCTGGTTTTGTGCTCTATAGTTTCGGTAGCAGTAAGCAGTACAGCTATGAAAGCTTTGGAAATTGTTCAGAACTCTTGACATAAGAACGAAAATCCCTGCAGTGCTACTGTCTTTCAGGTTTGCTTACCAGAACACTCTACAGGATAAATGGTTGCTTCACTGGTGGCTTCAGCTTCCAGAGGACCTGTCATTAAGGGAGTGATGTCATCTGACAGGGCTCAGCTGCAAGAGAGAGTTCAGGCTGTAGAGTCGTATGCCGGCGGCTCTCAAGTTTTTGATGTATCGGCTTTTACTGAATGTTCTGTGACTGGCAGCTATGTTTCACCTAAAGGCGAGTGTCTCGTACGTGTTCCTCCGGACTTCATAGGGAGGGAGGTTTCTGCTGGGAAACAGACTGCTGGTGTGGTGGAAATGCAGAGCACAGACCAGGTGCAGAGTCTCCCGGCTCATCTGTTTGAGAGCTCCTCATCGAGTCAAACACCTGCTTCATCTTCAGGTACTGTTTCTCCTTTCCGTTTACCTGTACCATTTTCTGGGACCTCTGCCTGTTCCCAAACTGAATTACTGCAGCAAGATTCTAAGGGCAGGGAATTAACTTGGCTTCTGCTTTTCATCAACCTGGTGTTTCATTTGATAAAAATATATCTGCTAGGGCTCACCATCGCAGAAGCGCTACAAGGAGTGGGGTGGGTAAAGTTACCTGTAGATGATTCTTGGGCCTCTCCAATTGGGCCTAGCCCTGTACCTCAGGGACATCTATTGGACATTTCTGACCCCTTGAGCTGTCTTCGGGGCTGCAACTCACAAAGAATCCAGTCTGGCATGTTGGTGGGACTGGAACAAAGGGACTGGCTGCTTTAATTAAGACTGGAAAGAATCCTTCTACTATGGGGATTGCTTTAGAGGAAGGTTCCTTGCCTTCTACTATAAATAAAGAATCAATGGATTTGTTACAGTTTGAGGATCCCACTGTTCCTCCTGCTGGGGCAGGAGATGATAAATTATTGGATTCTGTAGAATGTGAGGCTCTTAATTCTTCTTCTAGTGGGTTTTTTCCACGGTCTACTGTGACATCCTCTGCTGTTGATCAGGCACAAGCTACAAGAGCTTCTGAACACTCATAGCCAACAAAAGAATAAAACGTTTGCTGATCTTTTTCATACTCCTCCTGAACAAGCCAAAAGGTGAAATGCTGTGCGACTGAGATACAGAGGTGGGCTGGAAGTATTTCCTAATCACCTCTATGTTGGGAAAACCTTGATCAAAGCTAGTTTACAGTTTGCACCTTCTGAAATTTATGCCCTTATTCACACTTCTGGGGATAATTATTTTGATATTAGTTTTAAAACATCTGTGGGTCTAGAAACATTTTGACATAGGTATCAGGCAGTCAGGCATAATCCTTTATGGTCCTCTTTTTTTGCTGTTGTCCTTACAAAACCTATTATAAAAACCATTACAGTTTTACTTAAAAATGTAGGGGTTACAATTAATGATATTGTGAGGTGGTTACCTTCTAAATGCACAGTGTTGGGCTTGCCTGATCTTATTATCGATTCCGAGTTTTTTGACAGGAGGATGGAAATTACAGGTGAAACTGCCAGTAGTGAATGGTTCCATCCAGCATTTACCCAGTTGTTTTTATTTGTGTAGGGATAGGGGTTTTGTTTTTTATCTGGGACAGCCTAAGTCATGTTTTCTCTGTGGAGCCCACACACATCTTAGTAATGCTCATGACAGGCTCAAATGTTCATCTTGTCTGGGTTCTGGACATGTCAGTATTAGTTGTCCTCACCCGACTTATTGTAACCTATGTGAAGAGTCCTCCCATTCCTATAGAGAGTGCTCTTGGGCCTCTCACAATAACCCTGAGATGCCAAATGAGAGTCAGGATGAGACTGTCTCTAAGGCCCAATGTACTGCTCAGGCTAGGCCTCAATTTAGGCCTTTTGCTCCTGAACATTACCTTCCCCCTCACATTCTCCTTTGGCTCAACTGGTACACATAACTCCTAATCTTTCTCAGGAAGACTCAGGTGCGGTTCAATGTTTTTCTGATTCTGCACTGGCTGAGGAAAGTCTGGTACCCTGTCTGGTCCTATGACCTCTGTTGACAATGTGTTACAGTCTGAAGTTGCTAGTGTACCTAGTACTTCTACCCAAATTTGTGACCCTAAAGATATTATGCCCCCTCCAGAGGATTCTGACTGGGTTCCAGTGGGTACTCGGAGACAGACAAGAAGTTCAACATTTAAAGGGGTTCCTACTTCTTCTGAATCTCAGTCTTCTGATTTCACTTCAAAAATTAGATTTGCTGTATTACATAAATGTAAACAGGCTACAGATACTGAGGATGATTCCGATGCTTCCTCTGTGGCCTCTTCTCAGGTGGATATGTTGACTGATACTGAGCAGCTTTCTGGAGATGCTCAGACTATTAGGAAAAAGAGGTGCAAAATGAAATCACCGGGGAAAGGGAGAGGTAAAAAGAAGTCCTGATTTTTTTTGCTTAAATTGGGCATGTTTTGTTGTTTGGCAGTTTAAATGCCAATAGCCTAAAGAATCCTAAAAGGAGAAGGGCTATTTTTTCTTTCCTTACCTCTATTTCACTCCATATTATTTTTTTACAAGATACCAGACTCCACTCACATCGGTAGATTAGTCAGGCATCTAGTGATTGGAGGGGTAGATTATCTTCCTGGAAGTGTGTGCAGGAGTAGGGATTCTTTTTAATAACTTAAAAGTACAAGTCATCAGACTTCTTGACCTGATATAGGGTTGGGTCCTTATTTTGGATGTGATTATTCAACAACAAGAATGGAGATTGATCAATATTTATAGCCCCCAGCTTAAAACACAGAGAATAGCTACTTTTAGAAGTACTCAGCCTTTTCTCCATTTGTCTAAATCAATCATTTTTTTTGGGGGGGGGACTTTAATTGTATTTTATCTCTTTTGGATGAAACAGGGGTAACACCAAAGTTATATTCTGATTCAAATTTTCTTAACTCATTATATATCACAGCTAACCTTGTTGATGGGCTTCCTTTCATCCCCAGCCCCCTGCACACACATTTCATCATGGAAGATTAACCACAAGGATAGACTATTTTTTTATTTCTAACTAGTTGCCGAGTGTTCAGTATTCAGTTCTCCCCTGTGAATACTCTGACCATTGTTTGCTAGTTTTATCTTTGGGTTGTCATATTAATAAACCAGACTCACATAATTTTTGGAACATGAATATCTCAGTATTAGAGGAGGACCATGGCTGGCAGGACTTTTACATAGTTCTTCGAGACAAAATTTCTGTTTTTGAATTATTTGACAATCCTGCCTTTTGGTGGCAGGACACCAAAATGGAAATTAGAAAATTCTGCCAAAGGTTTTTTAAAGCCTATTCTTCTAGTAGGTATCCTAAATATTTAAATTGCCGTCGTCAGTTGCAGAAATTGTTATCCTGGCAAACTGAATTCCGGTTAGATTATTCTGCTCAGATTCAATAATTAAAAGAAGAAATGTGTACTTATCAGTATAATAAATCCTCTTCTCTTTTTTTAGAACAAAAATACGGTAGGAAAGGGGCGGCCAAAGTGGTTAATCCTTTTGACAGTAGTAACCAGCAGGTTCAGTCTACAGTAAATATATGCCATCATTAATCTCCCATACTGGATCCCAGATTTCTGATAATCAATCTATTGTGAAGAAGTTTTATACCATACCCAGATTTTGTATGGTCAGGAATACAAACGCATGACTGGAATACTATTTTTTGATTCCTTACATATTCCTAAAGTATCTCCTGAAAGTGTTTGTGATTTAAGTAGGTCTATCACCAGTGCTGAAGGAGATTCTGTAATTAGTCATTTAAAAAATGCTGTGTCCCCTGGTCCTGGTGGAATTATCAATGAGTTCTATAAAAAAGCAAAATCTGTACTTCTACCTTACCTAACGGCTGTATTTAATGTCATTGTTCAAGGAATAATGCCAATACCTGCTGCATTTGCAGATAGCAATTAAATTGTTTGATTTAAGAATAAAAATAATAAAGAATATTTAGACAAGTGGCATCTTATTAGTCTTTTGAATTCTGATTGGAAAATCCTATGTAAACTTATTTCTGTTAGACTTTCCAATATTGCCCAGAAAGTAATTTTTCATACTCAAACATGTGCCATCCCAGACCGCTCTATGATTACTAACTTGAGACTGATAAGGGAGGTTTTTGATGGGTTTGGTACACAGGCGTATGTACTTAGCTTAGATCAATCAAAAGCCTTTGATCAAGTTCCACATAATTATTTATTTGCGGTCCTGGACCGTATGGGGTGCCAAACGATTTTGTACCCTGGATTAGAAACATGTACAATATGCTTCCATGACTCTGGTAGTGAATAGGTTACAGGGATCTCATATTCAGATAAAAAGAGGGGTACGTCAGGGTTGTCCCTTAAGTCCCCTTTTATATGTTTTTTCTATAGACCCTCTTCTTAGGAAACTGAATACTGACACTTTCATCAGACATATTTCTGACAAATCTGCCCTGGTTTTTCCTAGTGCTCTGGCTTATGTGGATGACATTTGTATTTTAATAGCAGATCAGGCCTCAGGTGTGCAAGCTATTGAAATTGTGCAGTCTTTCTCATTAATCTCTGGATCTATCTTAAATACTCAAAAAAGTTTTGGTACAGCTGTACAGATTCCCTTACAGGATGTTTATACTGACATTGGGGGGATAGCTATTAGGTCTGAGAAGATGCAGATTTGGGGTCTTTCTTTTGGAATACCTTCAGCAGCAGAAAGTAATTGGCTTTCCACTATTTCTGTTTCAGAAGATAAAATTGCAAAATGGAAATATTTTCTTGTGTTCTGGAAAAAACATATTTATATGTTGAAAACGTTTATTATTGGTTAGTTATATTTTTCTTCTTCCAATTCATCTAGAAGCCCGTCTATATAATTTATTTTTTTCAACTATTATGAGGCAGCAGTTTGAACCCTGTCAAAAGAATAATTACCTATTGGCCTATAAAACAAGGGGGTCTCAGTATGGTTAATCAGGTATAGTTTTTCTTTACTATTTTTGTACATTCAAATGTTTACCCTTGCGTAGCTGGTCATCCAGAGTTTTGGGTGTAGAGTTTCACGTCCAGATCCCAATACTTTATAGATAAGTGGAAAGCGCCAACCTGGAAGCCTTTTACTAAGATTCCACAAGGGACTTCTGGGTATCTTGTTGAGCTTTTTAAAAAAATAAAGCAATGGTATGTATCAAGTCAGGTACTGGATTTGCAAAATAGAAAGCTCCTGTATTCTTCTATTTTTAATAGGATTTTTTGTTTACACCCTGTTTTACCTGCCTTGTGACAGTCAATGTTTACTTAAACAATTACTGGATGGTAGGATTCCAGTTAAAATGTGGGACACTTTATGGCTGTGCTGTCACAATAAATTAAATGTTAAAGGGAATCAAGCACATAAACAGCTGGAAGATCGGTATTGTGTTAGGGAGGCTTGTGTTTACCAAGTGGAAACTATGGTGCACCTTTTTTTTTGATTGTCCCTTTTTAGAACCATTATGGACTCAGCTGGCACATGAGTGGTCTTTACTTATGTTTGCTAATATAACATATTCAGATCTGGTGTATGGGAATTTTGGGCCTGATTGGAAAATTTGTTATCCTGGTACTCTTAGATCCTTTTCTGCAATTTTCAAATGGTGTATTTGGCATAACAGATGTATGTTTGTACTTCAGCAAAAACAAACTTCATTACATGGGTTGAAATGCCTTATTAGGAAAGAAATTGCACATGTTTATTAATCAGAGAAAAAGGCATTTCCAGCAGCTTTAGTTGCATTCTGGTGGAGGGCACTGCCATTAATACTTTTTGAAGGGGTTACTTAAAAAAAAGGGGAGTGTGTTAGCTTTGAGATTTCATGCATTACTTTTTAGTCTGCTCATTTATAGACTGTGTATTACTTTTCAATTTTTGTGGGTTATCTTTCTCTTTTTTTATATGTTATTGTCTTGATTGAATGTCTGCTATTGTTTTTGTATAGTTTTTTTGCTTTGTTATATTATTCTCAATAAAAAATTCCCCAACTCTTTTTAAGGGGGCATCATGATCTTCTGGTTGCTCATTTCATGCAAGGATGGCATCCCGGGTGAAGGAGACTGCTTACCTCCCCACCGAGGTCTGAAAAGGAAGCTCTCACCAGTGCGACAGAAGTTGTTTTTTGCTCCAGTAAATGTGTATGATCCAGGAGCTGAGACTAGCATGCTACTGGCAGGTGTAGGCCTGGTAGAATTAGGCCATCGAGATCATAGAGCATACCTCAGAGCATTGTTGCAGGAAGAAGAATTGCTGTGTGGCTTCAGTGTGTGCGAGCAGTCCGGAGTTCACCACAGGTGCAGCTGCCCTTAGTTCTTACAACACCGCAGTTGATACATTGCCAAGGAACAGTGAAACTTTGCAAGCAGTGGAGATTGACATGAGTACCATGCCAGGAGTTGAGGGAGATGTCAGAGAAAGACCCATGAAGGAAGCAGCTAGTACCAGAAAAGCACCCACAGACCAGATATCAGTGGATGGAGATGAGGGAACTGCTCTGTCTCAGGAAAGTATACATATATATATTTATCCCCTAAAATGCTTGATTTGAACAACGTTGATAATACTGTAGAGACTGTCAATTCCACTAAAGTACTGGGACATTTAGAGAATGTTATAACTACAGACCAGAATGACATTGCTATGAAGATTGAAGTACATGAGGAGAGTGGGGATGTGAAGGATGGGGAAGACCTTGGGGAACAAAATGTACTAAATATGCCTGATGGTTGCCCAGAATTACAGAACATTACACCTAATTATGATAAAAACATTTTACCATCAGGGCTCACAGTGGAAGAAACATTGTGGAATGTAGGGTGGGTATGCCATTCCTGCTGTCAGCATTGGGTTACTCTGATAGATACTTAGCAGAAAATGAGAATCTGTTAGCTCTGCCTTCTTCTTTAAGAACTATCTGATTCCCCACAGCTTCACATACCTGAGTAAAAGGATAAGCTAGGAGATGGGCTAAGGACAGCTTCTTCAATTCCAGCAAGGGATTTAGATCAGCATAAGGTACTGGCTAACTCCAAGGAAAGCACAATCCCTACCTCCCCAGCTTCACCCCTCACTCCACAGGTCCTTCCATCCAGGTAGCAGCAACTGACCAGACCCAGAGGCCGGATAATTTAACTTCTGCAAATATGCACCCAGAGGCAGCATCTTCTCATTGAAGAACATATACAGGCTTATTTCATTCCCTTCAGGAACCAGCAAAAAGGCAAAATGGAGTTTGCAGTTTGCATAAAATGTCGATGGGTTTGGAGTCCTTCCCTGATAGAATTTATGTGGGTAAACATCTCTTGAAAGAAAGCATGGGTTTCTCGGTCCACGAGATCTATGCACTGATTCATATGGCTAGGTACTCCATTTTTGATGCTAGTTTTAAAATTCCAGCTGGACTAGAACTTTTCTGGCAAAGATATCAGGGTGCAAAGCATACACCAGAATGGTCAGCATTCATTGTGATTCCACTCAAGAAGCCAGCAATTCATACCATCACTGTCTTATTCAAAAATGAAGGGGTGGCAATTGCTGGCATTTTGTATTGGATAAGATCAAGATGTACAGTATTGGGGCTCTTGGACCCAATAATGGATACGAAGATATCTGAACAAGGGGATGGCGCATCAGAGGGTGATTACCACAGGAAAATGGCACTATTCAGCATCTGTCAAGCTGTTTTTATCTTGGGCATGATCATGGTTTTATGTTCTACTCTGGTTAGCCCAAATCTTGTTTTAGATGTGGTGCATATATGCATCTTAGTAGTGTGTGCGAACAAATAATGTGCTCCCTTTGTGGGGAAATTGGACATAATTCACTTAGCTGTTCTACTCCATGAACTTGCAATCTGTGTGAGGATACCTCACATACCTTTGCACAGTGTCCATAGGCATCCCACAATAATCCTGAGACTCATACTACAGAAGATAAACAAGAGGTAACTTTTGCCAGAGGCAGACAATCAGTAGCAAATGCAGCTAATGGTCCAGAATGGAGCAGACAAACTATACCCATGCAGCGGGAGGATTCAGAGCAAGTACCATCAATAGCATCCCATGCTACAACTCGCAATTCATTCAGAACCAACATTGGGTTGTGTAGTTTCTTCTGAGGGTGATACCTTAGTGGAGAAGGAGACTTGCAGATTGAGTCAGAACCTCAGATGGGACAGGATGCTACAGAACAAGGCACCTTAAACTCTCAGAGCATCCCATCAACATCTACTACGGAGCTCACAAGCATGCCCCCATTACGAATAATTTGGAGCACCAGAAATCCAGTAGATGGACCCGTGGTTGTGTCACAAAAAGAGGGAGCAATACTGCAAACAGCTACTCAAAACAGATTTGGTCCTTTGTCTAAAAGAAAACAATGGGAGAAGGAAGGAGATGAATAAGACGTATCTTCCATAGCTTCATCCCAGCCTGACAATTTAACTGACACTGAATTAACATCGTCAGACTCCAGGTCAAAAAAAAGAAAAAAGCAAAAGAAAAAAAAGACATATTTGAAGATAGTTCTTGATGAGAGGCAGACAAGTAGGAGAACATCATTATCTAACTCATGGCCTTCACATTGTCATTTGGATCCTTAACTATGAACAGTGTGAAGAATATAAAGCGTAGACACACCACGTTTTCTATCTTACATGGCTTGAATTTGGGGGTATACTTTCTGCAAGATACAAGATTGCACACAGTTCATGAGCAATATAAGACAAAGAAGGAATGGATTGGAGGCCCTTCATTTTGGTCCTTAGGGCAAGAAGCCTGCTCTGGTCTAGGAATTTTATTTAACACTCCAGGATTCACAGTTTCTCGGCTAATTGATTTAATCCCAGAAAGGCATTGATTTTGGAAGTTAAATATTATACACATAATTTAAGATTAATAAACGTCAATAACCCACAAACTAAATACCAAAGGATAGAATTAATGCAGAAAGTACAACCTTTTTTATATACCACAAAATCAGTTATTTTGGGGGGGAGATTTCAATTGCATTCTGTCTTAATTTGATAAAACTGGTGTTACACAGAAATTATATACTGACACTCACTTTTTGAATAGAATGTATAAAAATGCCTGACTAAAAGAATGTGCAGCTGAACATAGCCCTTTTACAGAGCATACTGTTGTGAAGGGAAGACTATCTACCCATATTGATTTTCTTTTTGCCTCTCATTGGTTACCAGTAGCTAATTTTATGGTGACACCTATTGAGACTTCGGTCCACAAATTATTTTCAGTAAGGTTTGGGGCTCCCATTAATAAGCCACACTCTAGTTCAGTTTGGAAGCATAATGCTTCTCTTTTGGAAGATCAGAAAGTCTGGGGGGAAATACAGGCAGAATTAGAAGCAAGTGAATCGTGTTTGGTCTGTATGATAATTCTACATTTTGGTGGCAAGACACAAAAAATGATATTAGGAAAGTTTGTAGCCAGCAGGCAAAGATTGGGACCAATAAAAAATATTTGAATTATTTGAAGCTTAGAGATAAACTGCAAAGGCTATTATTTTTTGCCACAGAAACAGGAATTGACCTATCAGCCCACATTCATGATATTAAAGCTCAGATGTACAACTTTCAATGTGAAAGAGCCCAATCTTTGTTTATAGAACAAAAGTTTGGAACACAAGGAAGGGAAACAACATACAAATCCTTATGATTGCTGCTGTCAGAGATTGATTCTAAATATATGTCAGATATTAGATTAAGCACAGGGGAGCTGGTCAATGACTCAGCAGAACTTGACCAGGCTGCTGCAGAGTATGTTACAGATTGTTTGGGCAGACAGCACAAATACCTGATACTCTAGAAAGTTTTATACAACATTTACAGATGCTGGTGCTTCCGGAGGATGAGAAGTCTCAACTGGTAGTTCCCATCACTAAAATGGAGCTATAGAATGTGATTATGTCACTGAAAAATTGAATTTCCCCTGGTCCTGATGGGCTTTTGGGTGAATTCTATAAAAAAGTGATAGGCATGCTTTTGGATAATTTAGTTTGTGTTTTTTATGATATTTTGTATGGGATAGTTATAGTTCTGGCATCACTGGCAGACAGCCTCTAGGTATTTCTTCATAAAAAAAGAGGTAGAGCAAAGATAGAAAACTGGAGGCCTATTATCTTAATCAATGTAAATTGGAAACTGTTATGTAAAATGTTATGCTATAGGTTAGCAAGAATTGCACAGCATGTTATATCTCTGGCTCAGGCATGTGCCATCTAGCAAAGATCTATGATAGACAATCTTAAATGTGTAAGGGAAGTTTTTGAATGCCCAGATACATCAGGAGTTTTAATTACATTAGAGCAATCCAAAGCATTTGATGTGGTCCCATGTAGTTATCTTTTCAAAGTTCTGGAACAATATGGAATTCCAGAGGTATTTATTAGATGGATTTAAATATTCTGTATTAATGCGTACACTAGGTCAGTGGTGAATGGAAGGGTTGGAAAACATATTCAAATTCAACGAGGGGTATGACAGGGGTGTCCCTTGAGCACTGTATGTGTTTGCTATAGACCCTCTACTGTTAAAATGAAATACTGAAATTGACATCATGCACATTGTGGGGCCTAGCCAGTTAGAATTCCCTGTAGCATTAGCTTACACAGATGATGTCACCATAATGGTGGTAGATATACCCATGGGTGAGAAGGCTTTAGATATTGTGCAAGGCTTTTCTGGGCTATCCAGATCTAGTATTAATAAACAAAAGAAGTAGGGCTATAAGTATACATCAGACAGACTCCTTTCTGGCTGATATTTCTGGCATTTCTGTTGTTGGGCCAACAACTGGAATCCTTGGGATGCAGTCTGGGGATACCAGACCCTGCAACTTTGAATTGGGAAGAAAGTTAAGCTAAGACAGAAGAAAAAATTGAGTGATGGAAATGGTGACAGAAATGGGAAGGAAAGAGTTAATGGTTGGGATTCTGTAGGTGCCTTATTTTTTTAGCAGTTTGGAAAAAAATACACTCAGGCTGAAATCCTCTGTCCAGCAGCATCCAGCTTGTTTGAATTCCTAGCTGCTAGATAAGAGCTGGGTCATAAATCTCAAGTGGACATTTCCAGACACACACAGACCTGCAGACACAGACACAGGGCAGTTTGAATGGATTGGATCATTCAAATATAAACTTAAGGTGAAAAGGGAATATAATTGGTCACTGATAGGTGTTCACTCTGATTGGGACAATTAAATACATACATGTTAGTTGGTTGGTGCATTTAATGGTAGAATAGCAATGACCTATTCTCCACAGAGTATATAACCTTCTGAAAGACAGAGAAGGCTGTCTTGTGCTTTGGAAGCTGGGAGGGGAAACATAAGTTTGGAGCCTACCTTGTAGCTATGTTTGTGGGAGCTGGCAGTTAGAACAGGGTCCAGTGTCTCTTGTAATCACAGGGAAGTGTAAGTTTAGTGATAGCATATTTCAGTAATAGCCTTCTTCTTTTGCCATCTGTTATTTAAAAACATTTGTTTACTTTTCATGTTTGAGTGTTATTCTCTTGTGTTGTAAATATATATCCTGTAAATGCTCAGTGCACTTTCTGTTAAGTAAAAGCTATTTATTTGCTCAACAGTTGTGACCGTGATGTCATTTTTCTAAGGTAATATTTGGTTTCCACTGGCTGCGGTAAACTATATGTAGCATCCGCCACCCGAGAGAGACACACTACCAGACTTTAACTTGTGCAATTTCACGTTTAATTATTCAAGTTTGTATACTTGAAAGAGGTGCGGAAGGAAAGTCTGGCTGTTGGCAGCGAATACCCGAGGACAGACACCTCTCTAAAAGCTTTCAGCCCAGAGGGAGAGGTGGGTTGTCACATATTGGTTGGCAGTGGTGGGGTGATGATAGAGGACTTCGTAGCACACTGAGATGCAGAGTTTGCCAGTGGAACAGTTACCTTAGCATTGCAAAACAGGACATATAAGAGGATACATTTGTACAACAGTTTTATTTGTTTTTAGTTACTACAGGAAAGTGTAGCAGTAGAGAATGAGCTCCATGGAGTATGACTCACTTACTGTGCCACAGCTTTTTGAAAGGTGCCAGGAAAAAGGGATTAAGCCTGAAGGTCTAAAGCAGAAGAAAAAGGCAGACCTCATAACTACTCTCTTGGCACATGATCTGAAGCAGACAGTCGCTTGGGGTGAGTCAGGAACTGAGGCAGCAGACCCCCAAACCAGCTTGAGGCACTGCGACTGCAGCTGGTGCTGCAAGAAAGGGCGTTGGAGGTGCAAAGACAGGATGCTGAAGCAGAAGCAAGAAGGTTGGATGCAGAAATGAAAAGACTGGAAGCCGAAACAAAAAGATGGGAAGCAGAGACAAGAAGACAGGAAGCAGAAAAAGAACTGGAAGAAAAAAGACTGTCAGACAGAGAGAAAGAATGACAGCATGAACTCCAGAGACAACAGCACGAGAAGGAGATGTTAACCCTCTGCAGTCAGTAAACTGTGAGTAATGGTGGAGTGAGTTTACCTCATGATGCAAAATGAATTCTAAATTGTTCACTCAGTTTAAAGAGGAGATGACCTTGATTTATTTTTAAGGTCATTTGAGAGAGTATGCGACCAATTACAATTGAATAAGGCTTCCTGGTCAACTTATCTCACACCCTTGTTGACGGGGAGCGTTGCAGGCATTTGCTAAAATTAGTAGTGAAGACTATGCTGATTATGATAAAGGAAAACAGTGTTGTTGAAACATTTTGATTTAACTCCTGAGGCTTATAGAAGGAAATTAGAGAGTTAAAGAAAGCCCAGAAGACAGTTATGCAGAACTGCAGGTTCAACTGTGTACTTACCTTGATAGGTGGATGGAGGGGCTAAGCAACCACTGTGGAACTGATTAAAGATGTATTGGTGAGAGAACAATTTCTTAAAATTGTACCTGAGGACATTCACATATGGCTCATAGACAGGGCATCGCCTCTCCAAGAAGGTGGCAGGAAAGCCCCAGCGAGTATCTATCTAACTTGACCATACACACACAGCATAAGTCTTATGGTGGGGAGCAGCACATGGTTATAAGGGATCCAATGGGGGCAGCCCAAAGGAAAACTAGCCTGCATCTGAGCTCCAAAGTAGAAACCTTGGTTCCAAGGGGACTCACAAGACATGACCCAAGAAATGTCGTATTTGCAATCAAGTGGGACACTTGAGATATAACTTCCCTCAGAAACTGGTTAAGGGGCAGAGGTGTGGGGGAGTGGGTGACCAAAAGAGCACTGATGTGTTTGTAGGGTGTGTCCAGTCTGAAGAACCACTCTCCTCTGATGAGTATCTGCATCCCATTACAGTTAATGGAATAGTAACCCAGGGACTGTGGGACACAGGTGCTAACATCTCCCTGGTAAGGCAGGATCTCATTTGGGCAGAGCAGATAGAGCCTGGAAATACTCCAAGGTCCAGGCATTCACAGGGCCACCAGTCCAATTACCAATTGCTAGAGTCTTCCTGAGCTGGGAAGGGGGCCATGGAGAAAAGGAGGTGGGAGCTGTAGAGGACCTACCTGTAAGTATGATTGTGGGGAAGGATTTGGACCCCAGTAAAAAAACTGGTGTGTGTTGTAACTTGTGGTCAGGCATGAGGGCAAGCTTCTGAGGGTGAAGGGGGTTGACTCTGGGTGGTCCAGCCACACCCTCAGTAGCTGAGGAAGTGTCTAGCACATGGGAGGGGCTGGCTAGAAGCAGCAGTCCAGAACCCCAGTCACAAATAGAGGAGCCCACAGGACTTCATTCAGAAGGGGCACTGGGAAGGGCCAGACGAGGGTAGCTGAGTGCTGCACAGCAAACTGACCCTACTCTGGAAAAACTGAGGGAAATAGCTCATAGGACTGAGTGTTCTCAGGGGGGTAAAGAGTCCATTTACTGGGACAATGGGCTGTTGTACAGAGAATGTACAACAGAGGAAGGGCTAGATGGTGAGGTAGTCCAGCAGCTGGTAGTCTCTAAGGTTCACTTTCAGCAGCTTTTGGCCCTTGCCCATGATATCCATTTTTCAGGGCACTTAGGGGTGAGGCGCACAAAAAAGCATCTGAGCAACAATTTCTTCTGGCCTGGTATTGGCAAGGATGTGGCAAATTATTGCAGGACTCGTCCACAGTGCCAGCTGGTGGGGAAAATGGCAGACAAGGCCAAGGCAGCTTTGGTGCCCTGCCCATTGTTGATGAACCTTTCAAGAGGGTAGCTGTGGACATAGTGGGGCAATTGAGCACCCCAAGTCACGCTGGCAAGCTGTATATCCTGATAGTTGTAGACTATGCCACCAGATACCCAGATGCAGTGACCCTAACATCCTCTGAGGCAGAACCAGTGGAAGATGCACTGTTGGGAATATTTAGGTGGGTGGGCTTTCCCCAGGAGATACTGTCAGACCAGGGTGCCAATTTTATGTCAGGGTTAATGAGTAGTTTGTGGGAAAAGTGTGGGGTGAAGCAGCTCAAACATCCCCATGCCATTCCCAAGCTAGTGGTCTAGTGGAACAGTTTAATTCAACCCTTAAGACCATGCTAAGGACTTTTGCTGACCAGCATAAGAGGGACTGGGACAAATATTTGCCTCATCTCCTATTTTCATACAGGGAAGCCCCACAGGAGTCCACAGGGTTCTCACCTTTTCAGCTCCTGTTTGGTGTTAGGGTGCAGGGGCCCCTAGATTTGATTCGGGATGAATAGGAGGGTGACCGTGCCTCTCAAGGGGAGTCGGTTGAGGAGTATGTCCTGATCTTCAGGACCACCTTAGGGAGCTCATGGGGTTTGCTCAGGAGCACCTGGCCACTGCACAGCAGTGGCAGAAAGTCTAGTATGACCGTGGGGCCTGAGCCAGAGAATATGAGGTGGGACAGCGAGTGATGGCACTCATCCCTGTCCGACAGAATAAATTACAGGCAGCATGGGAGGGGCCATTCTCCATTGTCCAAAAGGTTAGTGATGCCAATTACATGATACAGCTATCAGATAGGAGATGGAAATGAAAGGTGTATCATGTCAACATGCTGAAGCCCTACCATGACAGGGAGGAAATGGTCCTTGCTGTATGTAGTGCCCCAGAGGAGGAAACTGAGGTAGATTCACTGGTGGACCTACTTAGGGAGACCAGGGTTGCATCCTCTGTGGACAACCTTATCCTCTCGGAACAGCTGACACCGCCCAGGTGCAAGAAATTAGGGTGTGCTAGAGAATTTGAGGACATGTTCACAGGAAACTGGGAACACCATGATGGCAGAGCACCATGTGGATACAGGGACCCAGGTTCCCTGAAACAGTCCCTACAGGTACCTGAGCATGTTAAGCAGACTGTGAAAGAGGGCTCAAACAGATGCTAGAACTGGTGGTAATCCAGGAATCCAGTAGCCCTGGGCCTCACCCATTGTACTGATCCCCAAAAGGGGTGGCACCACGATTCTGCATGGACTACTGGAAGCTTAATAGCTGCATGGAGTCTGGCACCTATCCCATGCCCAGAACAGATGAGACCCTGGAGCGACTGGGGGAGCCAAGTATTTGACCACAATAGACATAACAAAGGGCTATTGGCAGCTACCTCTGACCCCTGCAGCCAGGGGAAGATCAGATTTTGTTACTCCATTTGGTTTATATGAATTTAAGGTAATAACATTTGGAATGAAGAATGCACCTGCAACCTTTCAATGGCTTGTAGATCGCATTCTGTCTGGGGTAGGTGAGTTTGCATTGGCTTATATGGATGATATAGCCATATACAGCTAGACCTGGGAAGAGCACATCAAGAATGTGCGGGATGTGTTCCACAGGTTAAAGAAGGCAGGTATGACAGTCAAGGCAGAGAAGTGCCAGATAGGTATGGCAGAAGTATCCTACCTTGGGCACCAGGTGAGTAGTGGACACATCCATCTGGAGCCTGCCAAGGTTGATGCCATCCTGGCCTGGCCTACTCCTACCACAAAGAAAAAGGTCAGGGCATTTCTAGGGACAGTAGGATACTACTGAAGGTTTGTTCCCACTATAGCGATCTGGCTAAGCCCCTGACAGACTTAACCAAGAAGGAAAGCCAGATACAGTGAAGTGGTCAGAAGGCTGTGAGGTCGCTTTTCAGGAGCTAAAAAGGCCTTAAGTGGCCCAGCTGTGTGGCTAGCCCTAATTATAGTTTAAAGTTTATGGTCCATGTGGATGTCTCAGATCATGGGCTGGGGCTGTGCTAAGCCAAGTTACCCAGCAGGGAAGGAGCACGGTTGTGTACCTCAGCCGGAGACTTTTGCCCAGAGAGGAGGCATACACCACAATTGAGAAGGAATGCTTGGGGATAATGTGGGCTCTTCAGAAGATGCAGCCTTACCTATATGGGAGAGATTTTTCTGTGGTCACAGATCATAATCCCCTGATTTGGCTTCATAGGTCAGGTGGGCAAAATGGAAATTTATTACGTTTGAGTTTGGTACTGCAGGCATACAACATAACCATCCAGTATCGCAGTGGCAAACAAAAGCAAATGCGGATGGGCTATCTAGGCAGGGATAATGGCATGGCTGGATACTTTTGGGCACTTCCCAGTAATTGCACGAATGGCTGTGTCACTTGGGATGGCCCAAGGGACACACCTTCATTATCGGGGGGGGATGTGACAGAAATGGGAAGGAAAGAGTTAATGGTTGGGATTCTGTAGGTGCCTTATTTTTTTAGCAGTTTGGAAAAAAATACACTCAGGCTGAAATCCTCTGTCCAGCAGCATCCAGCTTGTGGAATTCCTAGCTGCTAGATAAGAGCTGGGTTATAAATCTCAAGTGGATATCTCCAGACACACACAGGCTTGCAGACACAGGGCAGTGTGAATGGATTGGATCATTCAAATATAAACTTAAGGTGAAAAGGGAATATAATTGGTCACTGATAGGTGTTCACTCTGATTGGGACAATTAAATACATACATGTTAGTTGGTTGGTGCATTTAAAGGTAGAATAGCAATGACCTATTCTCCACAGAGTATATAACCTTCTGAAAGACAGAGAAGGCTCTCGTGTGCTTTGGAAGCTGGGAGGGGAAACATACATTTGGAGCCTACCTTGCAGCTATGTCCGTGGGAGCTGGCAGTTAGAACAGGGTCCAGTGTCTCTTGTAAGGACAGGGAAGGGTAAGTTTAGTGATAGCATATTTCAGTAATAGCCTTCTGCTTTTGCCATCTGTTATTTAAAAATATTTGTTTACTTTTCCTGTTTGAGTGTTATTCTCTTGTGTTGTAAATATATATCCTGTAAATGCTCAGTGCACTTTCTGTTAAGTAAAAGCTATTTATTTGCTCAACAGTTGTGACTGTGATGTCATTTTTCTAAGGTAATATTTGGTTTCCACTGGCTGCGGTAAACTCTGTGTAGCATCCGCCACCCAAGAGAGACACACTACCAGACTTTAACTTGTGCAATTGCACGTTTAATTATTCAAGTTTGTACACTTGAAAGAGGTGCCGGAAGGAAAGTCCAACTGGTGGCAGCGAATACCGAGGACAGACAGCTCTCTAAAAGCTTTCAGCCCAGAGGGAGAGGTGGGTTGTCACAGAAATATTTTCCCATGATGAAAAAAAAGAGAGTATATATGTTTTAAACATATATGTTGCCATTATTTCTCTTGGTGAGTTATATTTTTCCTCCCTCCTTGAAGCTGGAAGTAAAACCATACAATACTGCATTTCACTTAATATGGAGAAACAGATTGAATACAATAAGAAGAGTGGTTACTTACTGGCCTGTTAAACAAGGGGGGCCTGAATATGTTTAATCCTGTACTATTTGTAATTATGAATTTCGTATATTAAAATTTTTTGCCCATTGTACTGAGGAAACAACTGCCCTGGGTTTCTATATTTAAAGAAAGGTGTTTGTGGTTCTGGCAGTAATTGGATTCTTTACAATGGGGGACTTTAAAGTGTGTCCCTCAAGGCTCAGCACCATATCTTTTAGATCTATTCCAAAAAATAACGGGTAGAAAGTGACCCAAAATGAAATGAGTTATTGTGTCAGAAGGATATGTAAAAAATATTATCTACTGAAATACTAGGTTCAACATGTTTTAGCTTACCAGAAGGGATTGGGTTGATGAGGTAACAGCACAATTAATGGAGACATGGGTTCCTCCTAAAATGTGGATGCCTCATGGTTAAGAATGCCATGGCGTTTAAATGTAAACAGTAATCAGCATCATAAAGAACTTGCTGAAAGAATGTGTATAAGGCAAGGGTGTGAGGGAATAATAGAGACTATGTTGCATATGTATTTTGAATATGGATTCAACCTTTGTTAAAGAGTCTAGCTTAAAGGTACTTGTAATCCTAGTTGCAATAAAACAAAAATGTCCTTTTATGGATGGATTTTGGGTTAGTCTGGCAACACAATGGGATATACCTTTCTTTCAAAATTCGACATAGAAGAACTGGTGTTTGGTCAATCTGGGGGAAACTGGTCAGGGTTCCATAAAGGCACCCTTAGAGTTAATTTTGCAGATTATAAAATGGGTTTTATGGCAGAATAGATGCCACTATGTGTTGCAGCAGAAAAGAATGATACAACAAAGGGTAATCGATTGGATTATAAAAGATATCAGTGCCATATGGCAGAAGGAGAAGGCATCTCTCCCAGCACAAATTATGGTGGTATGGTGGAGGGGTTGGAGTAAGATAGCAACTTAGGTGGCAGTTTTTCTTCATAGTGATTGTACTGTACATTCAGTAGTGGATATCTCATTTTCTGTTATAGTCTATTGCTTGAATTCTGGTTTTAGTTGTTACATGAGTGTTTTGGCTTATGAACAGTAGGATGGAATGGTTGGCTTTTGCTATCTATGGGGATATCAGGAATTGAGAATATTTTTATTGTAATATGTCAGCATGTGTGTAGCTTTGTTCAACAAAAAATTCCCCTACTCTTTGTGAGAAATGCCTTGGAATCTTTAACATCCACCTGAACTACCACCAGAACAGGCAGATGGGACCTTAGTTTAACATCTCATACTAAGATGGCACCTCAGGAATGTAGCACCTCCCTTATGCTGGACCACAGTGTTGTGATGGGATTTAGCAAAGTGCCTGGTGTGGGATAGAACCCATAGCCTTCTGATCTCCTGGTCTCAGATGCAAGTGTGCTACCTGCTGAGCCACTGACACTTGACCCTGATGTCTTGTAAAATTATTGACCTATCTCCAACCTCCCATTTCTAAGGAAGGTTATTGAGAAAGTGGTGGCTCCACATCTCGAGGCCTTTGACATCTATGAGCCATTCCAGTTTAAATTTAGGGCAAGGCATAGAACCAGAACTGCATTGGACAGGGTGCACAATGACATCCTCAGGTCAAGAGATAAAGGAGGTATGTCAGTCCTTATTCTCCTAGATCTCTCTTCAGTGTTTCACACATGGACTACATGTGCTTCAAGATCACCATAGAGTAGTGTGAACTCACTGGTACTGCCATCAGCTGGTTTGAGTCCTTTCTCATGGGCAGGATGCAACTGGTAGTGATGTGGAATTTCTCCTCCTGTACCAAGCCCCTGCCCTGTGGAGTTGCTCAAGGCTCAATCCTATCACCTATTTTGCTCCTGATGTACGTGCTGCCCCTGGGTTGAGCTCATTAGATGTTGCAGTCTGGTTTTTCACTGTTATGCAGATGATACCCAGCTATATATGCCTTTTGCTTCCAGGACAAGTAATGCCATGGAAGTATTTAACAACTGCGTGGCTGAGATCCAAGATTGGATGTCCTCTAACTGGCTGAAACTGAACCCTAAACAAGACAGAGATACTGGTGGTTGAGCCTGGTTACTGTCGTGATGTGGCTGCTGCTGGGTCAGGAATAGGGTTGTTCCTTGGTCCTACTCCATTGGTGGCATCCACTAGGGTATCTGGGCATCATCCTTGATGGTTTGAGGCTTGAAACTCAGATGTCTTTCATTGTCGAAAGTGGTTTTACCACTTAAGGAATGTCACCTGTATTAAACCCCTATTTCTGCCTGGTGACCTGCCCACACTGGTACATGCCTTTGTTACATCAAGGCTAGACTACTGTAATGCTTTTTACTTTAGGGTCAGTGAAGGTAACCTCCGTTGACTGCAAGTGGTGCAGAATGCAGCATCCAGGTTGCTGACAGGCCTGCCAAGGTCCTCTCATGAGACCATGGTCCTGCTTGATCTGCACTGGCTGCCTGTCAGATGGAAGATCATCTTCAGGATGGGCATGCTCACCTACAAGGCCCTATATGGCTTGGGACCTGGCTACCTGAGTGGCATCCTGACCCCTGCCCTCCTGGTGTGCTCCCTCCACTCCTCCACCAAGAGCCTCCTAGTGGTTCTGAGGGCCTGGCAGAAAACCTAGGGGGACCGTGCATTTGAGGTGGCTGGTCTGGTCCTCTGGAACTTGCTACCCCAATCCCTAAGGGAGGCTCCATCGGTGGACGTTTTCAAGAGGGGTATGAAGGCTCATTTTTTTAAAGAAGCATGTAACTAGCTGCAGCACTTATTTTATTGTTATTTATTTATCACTGGTTTTAATTTTGTTTGTGTTGTTGAACCAGAATGTTTACGTGTGTAATTTTTATGTTTTACACCTCCTGTAAGGCGCCCAGGTGCTGAATAAATAAGGACTTACTTACTTACTACTTACAAACTAGAAAAAAATTAGTTCAAATGTTATTAATGTCTTTGATTGACTATGGATTGTCTATTTATTATACAACTTCTGAATAATTGCTTTCTAGAATTCAGGTAATATATAATTCAGTTTGCCATTTTGCACTTTTAAGTCCACGTAATACTAATGAACTTTAGGTTTAGTAGTAATTGGTTCTCATTTGAAATTAAATGTTTTCGTTACTCAATACTACATTTCATAAACTTCAAAAAACTCATCAATTGGGGAGGAGTCAAGATGGCAACTCTGCAATAGCATTCTTCTTAAGCTCTGCATTGACTTAGAAGTTTGCTACTGATTTTGTGTGATCTTAGTCCCATTACTCAGTTTGTTTCTTCTAAGTCAGGACCACTTGAACAGTGGATAAGTCCCTTTATAAGCAGGGAGAGTAGTAATGGGCTGGTTCCCTGGCCACCCTGCAGGCGAGAGTTGTTCCCCCTCCTTGCAAGTCAAGTGTTCTGACAGCTACACTAGCTTCACGTGCTTCAACTTTGACTGGAATGCAGACCACTTATAAACTATCTTCGATGGAGCCCAAACACTACACCATAGAATCACTGGGAAAAGTCTTGGACAAATTACTTGATTGGATAGAGAGATACAACCGTCAGTTCGAAGCACTAACTTTACAAATGGAGGTTAAGAAAGTCCAAGAAAGATCGGCAGCTACAGAACAAACCTTAATGGATCAAGCAGCAAAATTACAACAGCTGGAGGGAAACTACAAGCAACAAAAGCTACATTACAGGGAGTAATAAAAGAAAACTTCAACATGTCATGTAAGTTGGAACAAAATGAGAATCAACTAAGATATCATAATTTTCATATAGTGGGGATATGGACTCAGAATTTGAGAATGTTCGTGACTTAGTGAAGAGGATATTCTGATTACCACCTTTGAGCTTCAATAGATAACCCCATTGTTTCCGAGCATTTAGAAGTCCTAAAGGAATGCTGAGCCAAATGCATCAGTAAAATCTACCAGTATGGCAACATTTGCATTTGACTCTGATTGAGACTTTATATTTAAGTTGGCAAGATTAAAAGCCATATTAATCTATAAATGTTGCCTTTATTATGTTTTTCCTGATTACTGTTATCAGACTCAACAACGTTGTTGAAAATTTCTTAAGTACAGACAAGAAGTGCTCGAGCTGGAGGCTCAATTTTCTTTCCTACCACCGGCTATAGTTAAAGTTGTAAAAGATGGCAAGACTTACATTTTTTCTGAACCCGATCAGCTAGTCTCTTTTCTGAGGTCACAATATTCTTCTGCATCTGAACATGATTTGACTAGCTCACCAGCAATTTCTGAGTAAGAAATGATCGCTTCAGTGGAAAAGATGGACATATAATGGATTTAAAATGGACTTGAACTTTAGATGAAAAGAAACAGTTTAAAGCCTATGTTTTTTGTGTGTTTATAATGTGGCATTCATTTACAATGTTGTGAATGACTGCTACAGTACACACTGCAGGCCCATTGGTTGACACTGTCAGCAAATGGGGTTGCAGCTCTTACTGTTACAGCCATTTGGCGGGCAACTGCAGAAATTGCGGTTGGGTTTTGCTGCCAACCGAAGACCCAGGGGATGATCGGAGTGGGCTGGAATCCTGTGTAGGTGGGGGGTGGGAAGAACCACTCCCATACCAGGGATGCTTTAATAATACATTTAAGGTGATTGGGGTATGGATGAGGGAGGGGGAACCACTAAACTACCAGGATTGCTATAATAATGCATTTACGGTGATCGGGGTACCAGGCGGGGGGGGACCACAAGGCTACCATGGACAATTATGTTATTTCTTTTATGAGGATCAGGGTTTCATGTGGAGAGAGGGTTACTACTAGACTACCTAGGATGTCATGCATGCTGTGCTGGGGGACCAGCACATTCTGCCAGCCAACCCTGCTTAACTCATGCAAATGGGGCCATACTGACATGCAAATGGCCTCATTTGCACCTTGCATGCATTATAGCCCCACTTGCATATTTTGGTTTGAATATCAGGAATTTGCACCTGTTGTAACTTGGATGCTCCAGCACAGTTCCTGTTTCAGATATTCAGACCTGTCTGGGGAATGCACTGGCAATTGTATTTGCATCCCCGGCATATTTTGATAAATTCAGAAGGGATGCGCCATTGCCCATCTCTTTTGAATATATCCCTTTTTTGATCCAGCGCAACTCAGTTGCATGGGGCAACAACTTGCGCCATTGTCAGGTGCAGTTTTCAATATCAGGGCCATGGAGTACATAGATTCTCTTGTGTTTTTTTTTTTTTTTGTAGTCTTGTGTATGTTTGTATTGTTGAAAGTATGTCATATGTGTCTGGGACCCCTTGAAAATTGACATTTATACCCCTGGGTTCTTACCTGGTTATCTCCTTCGGTCCCATAGCCACCATATGGTGTCAGAACCACCATTGTTGAGCCTGACCCAAAATGGCCACGAAAGGAATGAGTTAATAATTTTAATTGACAAAATGGTGTTAGGAAGTTACCTTTCAAAAGGCAAGTAGCCAGCTATTCTTACTCATTCCACAAATAGCTCATAAGACATTAATCACATTCATATTTCCTGGAAATAAAGAAGAGTTAGCAAAGTGATACTTTATGACGTCTATTGAAAATTTGAGGTTTTCTCAAATGCAGATCCTGTTCTCCATTTTAAATTCTTCATTAGTTATTTGCAAGGCACTCTGAAACCCCTCACACTTAACTGGTATAGTCATCAGTTATTTAGAACCACAGTTCTTTTCTGAGAAAGTATTTTTTTGCTAAGCACTTCTTGTGCTAAAGTCTGGAGTCAGCGACAATTCATGACCTTTTGTGTTTAAATAATTTCTTCTGGTAAACATTATGTAATAATGCATTCTTTATCATTGCTTCTGAGGAACTTCAATATCACAACTCTAGGTTGAGCCCTCCTTTGACCTAGGGTTATGTGTAACCGTTAAACCTATGTTCAGTCCAGCTGGTTCAAAGTAAAAATAAATACTAATATCATATGTTTGTTTATTTATTTACTTGTTTAATCAGGTAAGTGCACTGATCCCAGAGACTGTTTTCAGGCACAATCCGGGCCATAAAGATGGCACAGTAAGTGGTACATACAGGACAAGAAATAACATAGAGAGGTTACAATAGGATCCGATAAGTACAGTTGACATTGGCAATTACAAGAAGCCTGGGTGGTTCGAACAGGATGCAATAGATACAGGCATCACTGGTCTCAATGATACAATCGGTGTAGTCCATACAAAGGTGTAAGTGCAATAAGATAGAATAGTGGTGCTGGCAGGCCATTCCATTTTCAACAAAACTGAGGACTGATCCACATAACTGGTATTTCACTTATTCTGATACTTTTATGATGTGTCCATATCTCAAAGTACTTTAATTTACTTTGAAAATCCTTTATGGTATGCTCTTTTTGTCTAGAGACTATTTTCCAGGGTACAGAAATCATCCTCCACATTAGAAATGTGTTTCTCCTTTGTGCTTCTTTCTTATATTGTCTGAATATATTTTCCCAAAATGTATTTACTTTCTTGAATTATGCACCAGCAGATGGAGGCATGCTGCCAGCTTGTGGCACAAAGAAAGTGAGTGGGTGGCTGGATGACAGGGATGGAGTGGTAGCGGAGCATGAGCATGGGGCCAGATTCAGCAGGGGGGACACTAAAAAAGTGACAGTAAGATATATGGCTACTAAACTAGCTTATTTTCTGTTGTATGGAGCAAGTTAGTTTTTTTGTTTGTTTATTCTGCTGATGGGCTCAACTGACAGTATCAAGTGGTGGGGGGCCTAATATTCTAGGTCAGCAAAAATATATGATGGGTGGTAAGTTTTAAAATTAAAACAGATATGAGTTTGGCATGTGGCAGGTAGGAGTGGCACTTTTATTTCCTGGTCCCTGTTGATAGTTACAGTACCCCCTGGCATAGGCATCAATCAGTCGGAGACCAGAAAATATTCAGTTCATTTTCTAAGTAAAAATATTTCCTAACTTTTTGTTATACAAAATGTGTTTGATTAAGCTCAGAACATTTAAATTGTAAATGTTTATAAAATGGTCCAAGAAGATCCCTGGCTCTGATTGGCTGATAGGCCTGCCAATGTGGACATCGATCAGACAACAGAGCCCAGGTTTTAAAAGTACCGGTGCCAAGGACCTCACAACCAATAGTAATGGGCAAGTCGATTTTCAAATGGCATATCCACATTTTTTTCTTTCCAGGTAATGAAGATTTGTGGTATAGGTCACATTGCACGATTCACACCCCCCCAACCTGGTACCAAAATACTTTGTACACAAGCACAGGCAAACTCAGGATTGCAGAAGCAGTATCACAGGAGAGGGAACTAGACATCATTGTACACCTTGGGACAAATGACCTAGATAGGCATGGAATCAGTGCAGTGCAGAATGAATTTGTGGAGTTGGGAGGGGCTTCAGATGGGTAGCAAGCATGGTAACCTTCTCAGAAGTGCTGCCAGTCCATGGCAGTGGTGATGCTAGGGTACTGCACACCATGCAGTTTAATAAACAGTTGCAAAACTGGTGCAGAGCACAGGGCTTTGGCTTCATTGGGGACTTGGGGTCCAACTGGAGATATAAAGGTCTATACTGGCACGATGGTCTGCATCTGTCCAAGAAGGGAACCAAGCTCCTAGGTGACAGGTTTAAATGCTTCCTTGGCAAGCTTTTAAACTAAACAAGGAGGTGCTGATAAGAGCAGTAAATTTCAAGCCTTCCTCTACAAAACATGGCAGGTAGTAAGGTAAAAACTGAGGTTCATAGCTCAACAGAGGGCAGGACAGGGTAAATGGAAAAATAGACATGGGCAATAAGAGCAGGGATGGGGGAAAAAAGGATAAAGCCAACTTTAAATGGAAGGCAATGAGTACCAATGCCCATAGTCTGGGAAACAAGCTTCCTGAGCTAGTAGCCCTGATGGAAGATGAACAATTGGATATTGTGGCAGTCACGGAAACATGGTACACAGAGAACCATGACTGGGATGTCAATATACCAGGGTACACAATCTACAGAAGGGACAGAGAAGGTAAAAAGAGGAGGTGGAGCTGCTCTAAACATAAGGGAAGGGATGAAATCTACAGAACTAAAAAGTAAAGGGAGGACAAGAGGCACTCTGGGTCATCTTGGAGACAAGGAATGGCATCACAATCCTACAAAGGGTTGTATAAAGACCCCCATCTCAAAGGGAGGAAATGGACAAGAAAATGATAGAGGACATTCTCAAAATGGCTGAAAAAGGGGAGATACTGTTGATGGGGGACCTGAATATGCCAGATGTTAACTGAATGACGTACTGCAGCCACATCCAAGAGCAAGGTCATTCTTGATGCCCTGCAGGGGGCAGACCTTAGACAGCTAGTGTTGGAACCCACTCGGGAGGGAGCAATACTAGACCTGGTACTCTCAAATGGAGAGAGGATCACAAATTTAGAAGTCAGTAGACATCTGGGAACAAGCGACCACTGCACAGTGTGCTTCACAATGAGCACAACCATGGAGATAAGCCATACAAAAACAAGGACACTGGACTTTAGAAGGTTTGACTTTGGCAAAATGGGTGAATACCTGAAGAATGCACTAGCAAATGGCCAAAAAGGAGGGGGGGAAGAACAATGGAAAAAAATCTAAACTGCCATCATACAGGCAACAAGCCTTTGTGTGAAACAGATAAAGAAAACAAAGCGGAGTAAAAAACCACTATGGTTCTCAAAAGAGGTGGAAGGAAGGTTAAGGAGAAAAAGGCTGCATTCAAAAAGTATAAGGCATCACAGAAGGCATGACAGGAAACTGTATCAATTAAAGCAGAAAGAAGTGGGAAGGCAGTCAGAATAGCAAAGGCCCAAACTGAGGAAAAATAGCCAACTCAGTTAAGAAGGGGATAAAACCTTTCATAGGTACATTAGGGAGCATAGAAAGGTTAAGGGAGGATAGTGAAGATTAATAAAGGAGGCGGAGGTGGGCAGAGGGAGACAGTGAAAAGGCAGAGATACTGAATGAATATTTTTGCTCAGTATTCACAAAAGAAGATGAGGAGGAGTTACCTAAACCAGACAATAGAAGCACTCCGGGTAGGGGGAGTTGACACCAGTCCATTCACAGAAGAAAGAGTCCTGAAAGAACTCCTAAATCTCAAGGTGGACAAAGCAATGGGGCTTGATGGGATTCACCCCAGAATCCTAAAAGAACTAAGGGAGGACCTAGTGACACCACTGACCATGCTTTTTAACAAATCAAGGCAGGATGGGGTGGTACCCGAGGACTGGAGGAGGGCAGATGCGATTACCCTTCACAAAAGTGGGAGCAAGGCAGAAGCAGGAAACTACAGACCTGTAAGTTTGACCTCAGTGGTAGGGAAAATGATGGAATCACTTCTGAAAGAAAGAATTGTTGAGTACCTAGAAGTCAGCAAGGTACAGGACTCAAAGCAGCATGGATTAACAGCAGGAAGGTCATGTCAGATGAATCTAATTAATTTCTTCAAGTGGGTGACCAAAGTAATAGACCAGGGAGGGGCTGTGGATATGGCCTACCTAGCCTTTAGCAAGGCATTTGACTCAGTCCATCACAAAAGATTAATAATCAAGTTAGCCAGCCTGGGAATGGCTCCCAGGGTGGTAGCCTGGGTAGCAAACTGGCTACACAACAGGACACAGAAGGTAATAGTGGATGGAACACATTCCGTAGAAAGGGGGGTTACTAGTGGAGTATCTCAGGGCTCAGTACTGGGTCCAGTCCTCTTTAACATCTTTATAGGTGACATTGCAGAGGGTCTGGAGGGAAAGGTATGCCTCTTTGCAGATGACACAAAGATCTGTAACAGAGTTGATAAATAAGAGGGGGTAGAAAAGATGAGAAGGGACTTGGCAGGTTGGAGGAATGGTCAGACATATGGCAACTTAGATTCAATGCAAAGAAGTGAAAAGTAATGCACCTGGGAAACAAAAACCCAAGAGAAGAGTACACAATAGCAGGGGCGCTATTAACAACAACAAAAATGGAAAGGGACCAAGGAGTAGTCATTTCAGATGACCTAAAGGTGGGTAAGCAATGTGAGAAGTCAGTAAGAAGAGCCAGGGGGATACTGAGATGCATAGGAAGGGGCATCACAAGTAGAAAAAGGGACGTGGAAACATTGTAGGAAAACCAAAAATTTCAAACTTGCTGGACTTGATGACAGGGTGAAGGGCAGCAGCAACCTCCTGCAGCTCCGCACCTCCGCTCATTAAAACAGTGGATTTTGATTTATTTTACAGCAACGGGTGCCCTACCTACATTAGGAGGTTACTAGAGTCTCATAGTTGACAGTTATTTGCCCAGGATGGAAGTGTTTATGAAAAACAGCCAAGACACTCACCATCACCAACACAGGAAAAGAGGCATAAGCGGCCTAGCC
This sequence comes from Neoceratodus forsteri, assembly GCA_016271365.2. Classification (NCBI taxonomy): domain Eukaryota; kingdom Metazoa; phylum Chordata; order Ceratodontiformes; family Ceratodontidae; genus Neoceratodus; species Neoceratodus forsteri. The sequence continues at coordinate 997,736,433 of CM057454.1, read as the reverse complement.
TCCAACAACCGAATGTCAGTAAAGCTCCAGTGACTGCTGCTCTCTCAGAAGAAGGATTTCTGGAGGTTATGAGGCCTCTCCAAGAATGAATCTTGGAGATGGCAGAAGATATGCAACAGATCAAAACCTGTGCAAGCCCTGACAACGAGAGTGGGAGACTCAGAAGCTAAGCTGCTTTCACTGGAAAGGAAACAAGATAAAAATGAATTGGTGATCACACAGTTCGGGAGAAGGCTGAAGAAACTGGATGAGAAACTGGAAGACCTTGAGGTGGGGAGGAGCAGGAGAAATAATCTCCTTATATTTGGTGTGCCCGAGAAGGAAGAAGGCTCGAACCCAATTCTGTTTTTGCAGAAATTCTTTGAGAAGATAGCAGGCCCTTCCCCGAATGGAGCCGCGTATATTATTGAGCGGGCACACAGGGCTCTGCATCCGCCCCTGCCCCCTAACTCTCCTCCTTGGCCCCTGATATGTCGCTTTCTCAATTTCCTTGACAAACAATATATCCTGACCAAGGTTAGAGACTTGGGAGAAATATTATGGGAAGGACATCGGCTCAGGATTGCACAAGATCTGCCTCAGGCGGTCAGGGCAAAGCGACAAGAGATGCATCCAATAGTGTCCAAATTGATTGCAGCAGGAAAACCCTTTAGAATGTGATACCCGCAGTGCTTCAGATCAAGCATCAGGATCAGTGGATCCCTTTGGAAACTAAGGAGCAAGCTCTAAAGGAACTCAGAGAATAATTTCCCGAACTGTTCAAGGAATGGATTGGCGAGGGTATCAAGGCTGCAACCGATGAGAGATAGCAGTGGCAGGGCTTTTGTAATTAGGACAATGTTGGTGCTTATCATACAGTCAGTAGGCTATTATTGCGAGGTGAACTCAAGACAAGCGGGTAGTGTCCTGTGAGTTATGCCACAGGAGGAGTTCAAGGCCTAAGCATCACCCGGTGCTCTGAAAAAATGGAACTGTTCCGAAGTCAGACTTTGGACTAGGCACGCATCTTATGTGATGTGTTGGACACTCAGGGGTTTTCGTTTCTCTCAGCTGTTCAAATATTGCGACCCAATATAGGGGACTATACTGACTGCAGTGGCAGTGACAAGGGACGGAAAACAGTGCCAATTGCTATCCGGAGACTTATTTTAAACCTCTTGTTTCTTCTTCTTGTTTGTGGCCATTGCTTCCCTCCTCCTGCTTTTCCTTATTGGAGGGGTTTGTAAGGATGGAGCAAAGTGATATTACTGGCTTTCGATCTATCAAATTTAGAGTGTTTCGCTCTGTTTATAAATACTGTTAGTTTTTTTTTTCACTTAGAGAGCTAACCAATTTAAATATATGGGTTCTGCATACTGTTTGTTCAATGGGGGTGGGAAGCGGGTGGAGGGGGACATTGTGTGTATCACCCTGTGAGAAGACATTGTGCACCGTGGTTATTTGGATGTTGCAGTTCTTTGAACTGGGGGTGAAAGGAGGGAAAAAAAGGAGTTGTATGTTAGTTCGAGGGTTTAATGAGAGAAATAAAGGGAATAGATAATAAGAGGGTGTTGTGGGGGAGGGTGTCAAGTGTGTATAATATGGATGATACTTAACACCACTGGTTAAGACATCTTTCAGGGCTCTACTACATGCCTGGGTTAGGGAGGAGCAGAGCCCACACCATCATGAGCATAATTGCAGGTAATGAGCAGTCAGTATAATCTCATTAGCTGGAATATTAAGAGGCCCAGGATAAGGGTAAAGGTGGGTTATCCTCAAACATTTGCAACATTTGAGGGCAGGGATGCATGTCTCACAGGAGACCCACATGAGCAGGAAGACATCTACTTATTCATTAAAGCATGGGTGGGACAGGCCTTTGGGGACGAAGATCTAACAATAGTGGGAGGGTGGTTATTCTCATAAATAAGAACATCCCCCTTATATTAAAGAATGAGATACATGACCCCAATGGGAGATATATTATCCTGCTGGGAAGTATTGAGGCTAGACCAATCCTAATAGGTGCTTTATATGGTCCAAATGGTGAATCCCCCGAGTTCTTTATACACCTATTAAGTATGGTGGTCACTAACCTACTGGTAGCAACTATATTAGGAGGGGACTGGAATGTAATGCCAAATATGCAGATAGACAGATCTGACTCTCGGAGATGGGGACCCTCCCCATCGCAGAGAGCACTGCACAATTTAATGAGTGGTGCAAATATCTTAGACGTATGGTGGGTGCTACACCCTACGGAGTGCCAATATACGTTTTACTCATCCCGCATAAATCTTTATCTCGAATTGATTTTACTTTACTAAGTTCCCACTTGCCTCCAAATGTGGTGTGCTCCGAGATTCATGAGAGGGTAATTTCAGACCATTCGCCTTTTTCACTACTGTTTTATCTGGGGATAGGATCTAGGAGGATTTTGTCTGGAGACTGAATAACCAATTGCTCCAGAAGGCCGAGACTATACAGCAGATAAAAGGACTTTCTCTCAACTTTATAACAATTAACCAGGGGGCTCGAGTTCTGAAAGTGATATGATCTGGGTGGCAACAAAGTGTGCCTTGAAAGGGTACCTCGATTGGCACGCCACTAAATACAGGCAATACAAAGTTCAGCAGGACAATTTACTTTCAGCTATCCGTGGGTTAGAGACCACCCATAATGAGTACCTCTGACGAGAATGGGCAGCTCTATAGGTTGTTGAGGCCCAATACTCAGCCTGATATATCAAAGGGCAGAGTTGTCATTAAGATGTACCAAGATTAACTATCTGGATGTTGGGGAAAAAGCTGGGAAACTGTTAGCAGTTAGGCTTAGGCAGGCTAAGGCCTAGCGCTTCATTGCTGGTCTTAAAGTGGGCAGCCAAACTATAACGTCACCCAGAGAAGTGATTGAGGAGTTAAGGAAATATTATCTGAGACTGTACTCAGTCGACCAGATGGACCACCCCAAAGCCCAAAGTATTCTCAATTATCTGGCCTCAATAAAGCTACCTATGGTGACCCCTCAGAGTGCCAAAATACTTGGTAATCCGGTCACTGTGGAGGAAGTCACACAGGCCATTCAGTAACTAACATTGGATAAATCTCCTGGACCAGATAGTCTTTCTAACAACCTATACAAGGTGTGTGTGTTAGAACTTGCCCTCCACTAACAGAAGTGTTTAATTTTGTTATTTAGAGGGCATGTTGGAGATAGCTTTCTGAAAGTGCTGATTACTCTCATACTCAAACGGGAATGACCCTTAATCCTGGCAGCTACCGCCCATCTCTTTGATTAATAGATGTTAAGATCTTGGCCAAAATGTTGGCTAATAGAAAGTCCAGTGTTAGCTACTCTTATTGGGCAGGAACAAATTGGGTTTATGGCAGGCAGATCATCTGTGACCATATCGAGAAGGTCATGCATATCCTCTACGGCATCCAGGGACTTCGACTCCGCTGTGTGTTGGTGTCCCTGGATGCAAGAACTTTGATATGGTCTCCTGGGACTTCTTATTTTTAGTGATGGCACATTCGGCCTCCCAAGGGTTTGTTAAATGGGTCAAGATTTTGTATTCTTCCCTGTCTGCACAGGTTTGGTGCAATGGCATTCTGTCTGACCCTTTTCGGCTCCAGAGAGGGACCAGACAGGGTTCCCCCTACCCCCACTTTTATTCAATCTTTATTTGGAACCCCTTATTAAGAAATTAATCACCTCCCCACAAATTAGAGGTATAAAATTTGGAGAACAGCAGTATACTCTGTCCACTTATGCGGATGATCTGCTGAAACATATTGAGGAACCTGTAATTGGGATCCCAGCTCTTCTGGAAATGATTAAATCCTTTGCAGAGGTTTCCCACTACAAGCTGAATATATCCAAGTCTAAGGTCTTCCCCTTGAATAATAAGACCACCAGGGCAGTTATAAGTAGCACCAGTTTGGAGTGGGCACTGCACACCCTTACCTACTTAGGTATTCAGGTCACCAAAGATCTTCCCACCATGGTCAAACTGAACCTTACAGAGCTGTTTAAAGTCATCAAATCAGATCTAGAAAGATGGGATAGTCTCCCACTTACATTATGGGGGAGAACAAACATTGTAAAAATGAATGTCCTGCCCAGGATTTTATATCCTGTGGGGATCCTAGGTGTTATCTTCCCAAAAGTGGTTTGGTCAGCTCCAGTCTATGTTAAGCGCCTTTTTGTGGAAAGGCAAAAAGGTTAGGCAATCATGTAATAAGCTCACGGGACCCAAAAGACAGGGTGGCTTAGCATTGCCTTCCTTCTTTACCTATTATTGTGCTCATCATCTTAGTACAGTGGTTTATTGGTCAAAGGCAGGTTGGGAAAAACCAGGGTTAGACCTATACTCCCCTTGTGGCTGGACATAGAAAAATCATTAATATCTCGGCACCAAGGTATTCTCCCTCTCTGATTTATGTTAGCCTAAAGGCTCCCCAGAATGCTGAAGAATACCCTACTGGATGGTCAGTTCAGGCCCTCCATCAATTACAAATTTTCCTTTCGTGCAATTGGCATGTATCCTAGAACAACCCATTGTGGGCAACCCCCATTTTCAAATTGATCGTAAGCCCATTTCACCATATTCTGGCCACTTCTGACTGATAATAAAGTGGCTGACTTATCAAGAACAATCTTCTGATACCCTTCATGGCCTTCTGTCGCACCTGTGCTAAGTGATCCATTTTTTAAATATAAGCAGGTTGAAGCGGCAATTACAAATCATTTGGGAGGAAACACAAACCGATTGCATGGAGAAATTGAATAGGCTCTTACAGGCAACAGAAGAACCTCATGCATTGTCTAAGATTTACAAAGAAATGCAATCTGTGGACACCACCTACCCGGGATCTGCTACTATTGGGCTCAGGAGTTGTCAATTGCACCTGAGGCGGGGTCTTGAGGAAAAGCATTGAAAAGCAGTTATGCATTTGTTATGCAGGATAGACTGCGTATGATACAGTTAATATCATGAATAACCTATACTTCCACCAGTCAAATTGCATAAAGTAGGCCATATCCCTCTCCTAAGTGTACTCGGTGTAACCTAGCCCTGGTTCCCTATATCATATGTTGAGGGAATGTTTAGTGGTCCATAACTTTTGGCAGTCTATTAAACAACTGCTGGATCCATTACTTAGACTAATTCCCTCTTCCTCCACAAATATATTTATTATATTGGCTCGGAGAGGTATTCCAAGAGTCAGGAAAGCACATATTGCCTTGGTCTCTGCCATAGCTAAACTCATTATTATGAGACACTGGAAAGAAAAAGCACGGTTATCGGTCATGGAGTGGTATAAGGAGATACTCACGGCTTTGCAATTAGAAAAACACATTCTGCATATGAATAACCAGCACCACTTATACCAGCCCAGATGGGGTTCCCTAGAGGCCTTACTTGCTGTATGTAACCCATAATGGCCTATAGTCAGCTGACCGCTTTCCTTGTAGGTGTAGTCTAGTATTGCAGTTATACTGAAAGCAGTATATACACACTTGTCTGGAGATGGGGAAGTGAAGGGGGAGGGGGGTAAGGGCTAGTAGGAGGGATGGAAAGGGATAGCTGGAATAGGATAATTTTGTAGATGTAGTAGTAGAATTATGATTATTTGAGTTGATGTAACCATAAGGCTAACACGACATGTTCTTGGTTCTTGTGCGACAGTGTCTATGCCATACAACCCACAGTCTATAGTGGATGCTGAAAAAATGAATAAAGCATATTAAATTAAAAAAAAAAGAAAAAGGGAAGTGGTTATCCCTCTATACAGACAGTTGGTGAGACCCCATCTGGAGTACTGTGTGCAGTTTTAGAGACCTCATCTACACAAGGACATAGACAGGATGGAAGCGGTCCAGAGGAGGGCAACTAAAATGGTGTAGGGTCTGCAGCAGAAATCATATGAAGAGGGACTGAGAGAGCTTAATATGTATACTCTTGATGAAAGGAGGGACAGGGGACATGATAGAAACTTTCAAGTACCTCAAGGAATCAACAAAGTCCAGGAGGGTAGCATCTTTCAGAAAAGAGATGTATAAGAACAAGGGGCACAATTTAAAGACAGAGGGGATGGCTCAAGGGTAATGTGAGAAATGTTTTTCATGGAAAGTGGTGGATACATGGAACTGCCTTCCTGAGGAGGTCGTTGGGTCTAAAACAGTGGGGGAATTCAAACATGCATGGGACAGACATAAGGCAAGTATAGTGGGGGTTGCAGGAAGTAGGCTGTTGGTTAACTAGAATCTGCAGCTTATCAGTAGGTAGGAAATGGGCAGACTGGGTGGGCCAAGTGGTCCTTATCTGTCATCAAAGTCTATGTTTCTATGTTTCTATGTTTCTATGTAATATAAAAATTAAACCTATTTAGTGACACTAACCGTAGAAACCTCTAACACTGCTGTTTTGTTCCATGCTCCACAACGCCGACTAAATGTGTACCCCAAGCAGGCAGCATATCTCCATCAATGGAAAACAGAAGCAAGTAATGTCCCATAATCTCTCATAAGCCTGATAGTCACAACCCCAGACTTAAATCAAACTGCACTACATGGTACCCCACACAGTAATGAGCCTACTCTTACCAGAAAAAAGCTTGCTTTTCCTGGCACTATGCAAATGTATGGGCAAGCTGTACCTCAGCAGCTGTACAGTATGGCTGTCTGCCTGTCAGCATCCTCCACTACCTGATTGCACTGTCTGTCCCCTCAGCTATTGCATGAGGCAAGCTCCCACCATTTAGAGTGCCTGCCTGCCAACTACCAGCAATCATCTGCTGGATGATCCGAATACAGTCATCTTAATGTACCTTTTTTCCTTTTCCATGTCATCTCTGCCTCCATCCACTATTACGGACCTTCCATCTCTCATGGGCATCTCCTTAGTCCCTGTCCCTTAATGCTGGAAAACAAAATAGACGTTCCCTTCATGCTATTAAAAATGGACAGTGTATGTGTGTGTGTGGGGGGCATGACCAGAAGAGTCCACAGGCACAACTAGATAGGCTCAAGCAGTACTACAAAAAAAAATTCTAATGTAGGCAGAGGAACTTTTTATGACAAAGCTTCTTTTAAACTCATTTTATAATATTTTTTATTACACTTATTTTCTTTTACAGTGCCCATTTCTATGCACAATAATACCCTCCAGGGTGGGGTATTGTGCTGTACCTGGATCTTCAGGGGCCATGGGCCCTCTGCCTGCAGAGTTGGGCCTCATTATGCCCCTGGTGGTCCGGTATAGCACAATACCACCCACTCTGTTGAGTATTATTGCTTACTTAACCCTGTTTTCCCATTTCCACTCATACGGAATCAGCAGACATTCCCCCCATATCTTTAATTGTTAAGTGTTGTTGCATTTCAGTCATTGTTGTTCACTTCTGGATTTTCTTTAATCATGAAGCCCCTTGGGAAGGGAAGGGAGAGTTGTGCAGACGAGGATCAGGACAAGGAAGATATCCTAAGCAAATACTTTTATAAATGTATGGGAGAGGCTTACTATTAACTGAAATTGCAAAGTTTACAACAAATACTGTTATAGCATTGGTGTGATGTCAAGAGTTGTTAACCCCTCTTGAGTACGTCACAAAGACAGCATAACAACATTTGCTGCTTGTCATGATTGAATCTCGGTCTTCCGCATTTCAGCATTTGAATAATGCCATCCAGGAGACAGGATAGCCACCAAGGAGTAAAGGCACAGTACAGTGTAACAGGATTCAGAAACATTGCTGCAAAATTTCTAAGATCCCAGAATAAGCTACCTGAATGCTTGCATTAGCTCTGTATTGTTTACTGCTTATGTACTTTCTGGCGCTCCAGCATGATGATGCCTCATGTAGTTTTATAGCTGCTGCCCGCTATCAGACAAGGGACTGTCACTCTCTGACAAGTCGCTTTCCTCATAAGTCGATGCCCAAATGTAGTAACACTGTTGCTTTTTGGTGGAGTACCCAACCATAAATTGTTACCATGGCATGATTTTTGATTTTATAGTGATGAGGGGACTGAGCCTTATCCTGGCAGCATCCACTGCAAGATACTCTTCATCAACATGTGGAACTTGGTAACAATTCCTTAGCCCCATGGCCCAATGACTGTTGTGAGCAGCCTCAAGATTTAAGAACTGGGTGCAGAAACCATTAGAAAGGCTGCATGTAGGAAAGGGTATCAAGGTAACTGTGTGAGGTTACCAGTATTACCTGGTACCGATAAACTATAAAAGATGTTGTTTGGGCAACGTGAAATAACCAGGCTGAAACCACTTCTCAATTTTGCAATGACAACAGTAAAACTCTCGACCTTCACTGTCACGGGTTACACTGTTGTCCTGGCAACCTCTCAAAGTGACCACAGCCTGGTTATTACCCATTGCCCATACATTATCCTCTATGTTAAGTCTTCACAGCGAAAAAGAAAGGGGATGGGTCCAAAAGAGCACCAGGATCACTGGAGAGAGAGAGAGAGAGAGAGAGAGAGAGAGAGAGGTAGATACAAGTTATTTTACAGAGGAGAAAATCCTGAAGGGACTACCAAATTTGAAAGTGAACAAAGCTAGGGGGTCAGATGGGATACACCTCTAATAATCCTTTTCAACAATTCACTGGAAACAGGAATGGTTCTGGAGGACTGGAGGAGGTCAGACGTAATCTGCTTCATAAAAGCAGCAACAGAGGAGGCTGGAAACTAGAGGCAGTCAGCCTGATATTGGTGGTAGGAAAGTTAAAGGAATCACTGATTAAGGAAGGGATTGTGCTGTACATTATCTTCAATTCAGCAGTTTACAAGACATGAGGTAGCATGGATTCATGGGGGAGTTCATGTTAGACGAATCTGAAAGAGTTATTTGACTTGGTGACCATGTGAAATAGATCAGGGTGGGGTGGTGGACATGGACTACTTAGATTTCAATAAGGCTTTCAACACCATTCCACACAGCTAGCAAAGGTTGGAGGGGGTGAGGAACACATATCAATGGTACATGGAGGGATGCACATAGAGGAAATAAATGTGAAAAGAAGAATTGAGGGAAGGGAAGGAAAGTCAGATTCTAGGTGGAGGGTGGTATCTCTGAATGTGCAGAGTCTTGGAAACAAGATGGATGACCTGCAGGCACTATTAGCAGACAGGAGAGTGGACATAGCTGCAGGAACCAAGACTTGAGCAACATCAAACCATGACTGGGACCTTGCAATCCCTGCATATAAACTATACAGGAGGGACAGGGTAGTTGGGAAGGGGAAGGGGTGGCAGTTTATATCAGGGAGGGAATAACTTGCATGAGGTAGGAGAAGAGGAGCAGGAAGGGAGGATAACACAGATGTAGTGATAGAGAAGGACAGAGTGAGGGAAGGTCTGCTGGCATTGAAGGTGGACAAATCACCAGGCCTGGACAGAGTACATCTAATGGTACTAAAGGAATTGGCTGAGGAGCTGGCAGGGCCATTGGCAGACCTATTTAATAGTTCGCTAGAGTGAGGCATGGTACCGCAGAACTGGAGAACAGCACATGTAGAGTCCCTCCACAAAAGCGGTCCTAAGAATGACCATGGAATTACAGACCAGTCAGTCTGAACTCCATCGTGGGCAAGATCATGGAGACCATACTAAAGGAAAGGTTGGTGGAATATCTAGAGGAGCATGGTATTCAGGATACGAGGCAGCATGGGTTCATGCGGGGGAGATCATGTCAAATGAATCTAATTGACTTCTTTGACTGTGTCACTAGGACAGTAGACAGGGACCAAGCACTAGACATCCTCTATCTTGATTTCAGCAAGGCCTTTAACTCTGTGCCCCACAAAAGATTGATCAGGAAGTTGGTGGATCTTGGGGTTGGGAAAAGATGGCCAGATGGGTGAACAACTGGCTGAGGGACAGAACCTAGAGGGTGGTTGTGGGGGGAGAGTTATCTGGTACCAGACAGGTAACCAGTGGGGTCCCACAGGGATCTGTACTGGGGCCGGTGTTGCTCAATGTCTTCATCAGTGACATTGGGGATGGCATTAAGGGCAAAATGTGCCTATTCGCGGATGACATCAAGCTCTGCAGGAGAGTGGACACAGCTCAAGGGATACAGGACCTACAGGAATATCTGGAAAAGTTGGGGAGCCAAGAATCCCAGAACAGAGGAGAAAGGACCTGGTAGTGCTGATTACTAGTGATCTGAAGCACTCACATGATGAAGAAAGCAGCAGCAAAGGCAGACAAGATGCTGGGATGCATATCTAGGGGATCAGTAGTAGGAGAGAGGAGGTTATACTGCCCTTGTACAGGTCACTGGTAAGGCCGCGCCTAAAGCATTGCATTCAGTACTGGTGCCCACACCTCAAAAAGGACAATAACCTGCTGCAGAAGGTCCAGAGGAGGGCTACAAAGATGATAGCCGGTCAGCAGGGTAAGGCATACGAGGAAAGGTTGAGGCACTGAACATGTGCTCCCTGGAAGACAGAAGAGAGAAGGGGACATGATTGGGACCTTCAAGTACTTGAAAGGGATAAATGAGGTTGATAAGGAGTGTCTCTTTAAGCTGGTGGCAACCATAACACTAGGAAGCACATTCTTAAGCTGGAGGGTGGGAGGTTTAGGAGGAGGTAGGAAGCATTTCTTCACAGAGAGGTGGTGGACACTTGGAATGCACTGCCAGAGAGGTCATCTCATTGAAGACAGTGGGCAGCTTTAAGAGAGGTTGGGATAGGCATGGAGGTGAAGGATCATGGATAGGGAGAATGGGAGGAGTGGGAGGAAGAGCAGGGATATTAGCTCAAGCTGTGGACCCTGCAATATGAGCAAGGCTTGATAGACCAAATGACCAAATGGCCTTCTTCTGCTGGCTTCTTTGTATGTTCATATAGGAGATTCATAAGGAAACTGGGCAGCTTAGGAGTGGGTCCTAAGGCAAATAGTCTTCACTCCAGCAAGTGGCCGGGTGACCAGGGTGCTGTCTCAGGGCTCAGTACTGGGACCAGTTTCCTTTAATGTCTTTATAAGTGACATTGCAGATGAACTGGAAGGAAAGGAAGGTCTGCCTCTTTGCAGATGACACCAAAATCTGAAAGAGGGTGGACATTCAGAGGGAGTGGAAAGAATGTGCATAAATCTGAGAAAACTGAAAAGTGGTCTAGGGCATGTAAGCTGGGTTTCAGTGTGGAAAAGTGCAAAATTATGCACATAGGACACATAAACCCAAAGGCAGAGCACAGAATGAAAGGAGAAGTACTGATGGTTACCAAACAGGAAAGCTGAACTGGGAGTAATTATATCTGATAATTTGAAGGTGGCAAGGTCATGCAACAAGACAGTTGGTAATGCCAGTGGGATGTTGGGGTGCACTGAGAGGAGTATCAACAGCAGAAGGATGGAATTTGTGTTGTCACTGTATGGATCACTGGTGATACAGTACCCTCACAAATATTGTTTCCAGTTCTGGAGATCACATCTCAGCAATGCACAGACGAGAGGAGGCTGTCTAGAGAAGGGCAACTAAATGGGCTTCATTAGAAGCCCTACAAAGAGAGCTGAAGGATCACAATATATGTACCATGGATGAGCGGATTGGAGGGGTATGATAGAGACCTATAAATTCCTCACGGGAGTAAATAGTGTATGTTTCAGAGGAAAAATGTGCAAAAACAGGGGAACATGCAAATGAAGCTGGAAGGGTAAATTCAAAAGAGATGTGAAGACGTGTTCTTTACTGAAAGAGTGGTAAATGCCTGGAACAGTCTTCCAGCACGGTGGAAGTGATAACCATGGTAGGATTCAAGAGTGTATGGGATAGGCATAATGGAATGTTAGTGGAAAGTGGTGGGGGAGTGAAAATTAAATAGGGTCTGCAATGACAGTATAGGTAGGGGAAAACATGAGCAGACTAAGTTGGCCAAGTAGTCCTTATCTGCCATCAAATTCTATGTTTCTATGTTTATATTTGTATGCAAATTTACCTTTTCCGTATTTTACTTTGATTACTTTGGATACTCATGTCATTTTCGCCTTCATTTGCAACAACTGCTCAGCATTTGCATCCTGATTTTCATATTTCTTTGTTTAGCCAACTATTCTCTTTTGTTTTATCAAGTTGGACCCCACCCATTTCTTATTTCTGAAGTGCCCTTTCACTCCTTCTGATTGAGAGATTGCACATTTTCACATGTTGAGGAAGGAATATTGAGGGACTTGAATGTGTCTTCAATGTAAAGATGATGGAGGTGAATCAAATGTCCGTTGCCCTAGCAATGTTTCTGCCTTGCTCTGACATTAGAGTTTCTCTTAGCATCAGAGTGTTAAGAGAGCTCAAAAATTCAAAAGAGAAATTCAGCAACATGATTTCTTGTGAAGACAATATACTGGTTAATTTTATATGAGCCAAAAATAGATTGGGTCACACCAAGTGCATTTTTTTGTCTCTGTTGGAGTCATACCTCTCAACATTTTGTCATTGAAATGAGGGACAAAGACACTCAGAATGAGGGACAATGAGGGACTGTGACTCCCATAATGAGGGACACATCCTCAAACATGGAGATACAAGGACAGAACTCAGAGGAAACCATTGCTTTATTTACAGAAAGTTTATTTTCTATTTAACATCTTAGAATATTATTAATTTCTGCTTTAAAGTCCGAATTTACAGCACATTCTTTATGTGTGCGGCACCATTTCCATGAGGGACGAATGAGGGATGGGGCAATTTTAAGGGGTAAAATTAAGGATGTCCCTCGTTATGAGGGACACTTGAGATGTATGGTTGGAGTCGTTTTCATCTTTTCTTCTGTGAGGTTCTCTGGAATCTCTTTTGCTGCTTTTGGCATCCATCTCACTTGTCTCTGGTTTGGCATAAAAATCTCAATTTCACTGCAGCAACCATTAGTCTGTTGTGGTCTGCCTGCTCTACTTCATAATGAAGAAAAAGCATGAAACATGCATGCAATCAGTGCCAACTGCTAAATGTGCAAAATAAACAGAAATTAGTCTTCAAGCAAAATATGTCTACAGCTTTTATCTATTGTACTTTCTACTATTACCTTTAAATAATAGAAATACTTACCCCTCAATGCTTGTTACAAAGAAATAAATGTAATGACTAATGTGGTGATTTTACAGTGAGACTGAGCGCTACTAACACTAGTCCCTATCTGCTCCCTTCACCAACTTGACTACTTCCATGCAGAGCTGCCCGTTTGATTGGAAAGTCCCAAAATATTCAATTCTTATGCCTTTAATTCCACAACATCTCCTACACAAATTTTACATGGATTATTCAAAAGGTTTTATGATTGCTGGGTATAACAGTGCACAAATGACACCTGAATTCTTATCAGAAGGAGCAGGCTTGGCCTCAGATATGCCCTAGAGTGCTGTGTCTTAATCTTTCCAATGCAATCTCTGTCTGTGTCCTCATTGCCAAATACATGTTCCATCTAAGAATTGGGGTGCTAGATTGTTGGACAAAAGTATAAAAATCAAAGGTGTGATGTCATCTGTGTGCCCATTGGGTATGCCCTCCCAACAGTGAGACCAACACAATGATCTACCAACCTGTAGAGCAAAATGCGATAGGTTGTCGGCGAGAATCACTGTGTTGGTGCACCTGTCAGAAGGCACACTGTCTCCCAGTCCTGCACCCCCACCCTGAATAAATTCTGACTGGAGTTGATAATCCTAAAATGGGTGGTGGTGGGTCGATAATTCCTGTCAATGAGATGCCAGTCGACAAAAGTGTTGTCGAACCGCATTTTAGAGCCCCTTCCATTGAACAAATTCAACCAAGATCTTACTGCAAATCAAACTGCAGACCCAAATCCCAACTGTGACACTCTAAGCATCCAGCTATATAGAAATTCCTATCAACTGAGAGGCAAGACAATACTTTTCACCTCCAGTTACTATCAGTTTCTTACTTCTAAAGGACACATCTGTTATTATTCCTCAAAATAATAAAAGTCTAGATGACAATAAAATTCACAGACTGTATGCAACAACTAGAGATTCAGCAAAGTATTATTCCACCTGTGAAGTGGACACAAAGTCCCCTACTTCACATCACGGAGCTTTATGCAAAGTGTATTTCAAAAGGCGAAATTTCCCATTTTTGAATCCACTTCACGTTGTGTCATTTTGCCTTATTCCACATTGCAGTAAAATAAGGCAAAGTGATTGAAAAATGGGCCACAGATCACATGGTTCACACAGTCTCACAGTCTGCAGGTCACATGCTTTCCTTCAGGCTGCAGCAGGAAGTAAATCATGCCAGGAAGTGAAACAGTAGCAGAAGCAGGAGCTAGCTGAGCTGGTGAAAGCTGGAAAGCAAATATAAAAGTTGATTTTTGTCTGAATTTGCTGGGTTTTTGTGGAGTGTGATAGGATATTGTAGCTTGGTGTATTTTTGTTACTTGTGTGTGAATATTTTTCTGTGTCAGTGTGTGTATGTGTGAGTGCATTTGTGTGTGTGTGTGAGAGAGAGAGAGAGAGAGACTAATGGAGGGTGATCAAGGAAGAGGTGGGGTTAGGCGCAGTGCAGTGGGGAATCATGTCAGAGTCCACACCCAAGGTGGCAGGCTCCAATTAAACCACAGCACCATTGGTGGAGGTCTCCCACCTGAAGCAGGTAATTCAGGGATGGCAGCACCACCTCTGTATGTGGCATGTAGCAGCACCCCCCATGCCACCATCACCGGCTATGGTCCCTCCGCCAGCTGTACTAGCTGGGCCACAGCTGCATGTTCAGCCCCTCAGCCCCAATTAGGCAGCAGCAGGTGGCAGTAACACCTGGGCACCCCCACCTGTGCCTGGTCCTCCTGCAGCTCTCTGATCTAGGAGTTTTTGCCACACTGCCTGGGAACAGCAGTGTAGCAAAATGCATCATGTGTGATGCCCTGGTGAGGTGTGACCTAGGGGCAGTCACCTTGGAACTGAGGGCAGTACATCCACATGCTAAACCATCACAGAAGCAGTGTGGGATGCCAAGGTGGCAGATGTTGTGTGAAATACGCTTGCTGGCCCTTTGGGCCAAGATATTGAGGCACGTCATGCACCTGCACTTGCACGATGTGGTGTTAAGCTGGGATTCAAGTGGTGATGTGGCTGCTCCACCACAACCACCACCACAATCTGCAGCAGTTGTAGTGCGGTGGTAACCAAGCCAACTCATTGCCACACAAGCTGATATGGGCCTGTTGTGGAGTGAAATGGATGTGATTAACCACTATCTGGATAGCATGGAGCAGCATGGATCGAATTGAGGGTCACCAGCTCTAGATAATTGGGATGCTCCAAATGCTGCTCTCCAACCAGAATGTTGTAACCTAGTTTTGTTTAAAATGTTTGTCCTTCCTGACTCCTTGCACTCACCACCCTCTCTGTGAAATATTATTTCCTGGTGTTACCCATCAGTCCTCCTGATCCATCACCCTCTGTTTTCAAATGTTGTCCCTTCTTTGTGCACATCTTTTTCTGTATAATACTACCTCTTATATGTTGATTATTCCTTTTGGTACTTCATAGTTTCTATCATGCCCCCTTTCCTTTTAGGTTATATGCAAGGCCCCTACTTTTCTATGCACACTGGGACCATGTTCTGTGTCAAGATTATCATTGTCACTTGAACTTCTGCAGTGGTAGTTTGTAATTTCTAGGATGTTCTATGGCACTAACAAACTACCACATCACAGTGTCAGATTGTCGTCCTGACTTCACTTCCATGGTTATAGCAATCAGGATGAGGGAAAGCACAGTAACACTAATTCAAATAATAACAGACTTATGGAAATAATTGCATGGCTAAAAAAGTAAAAAAAAAAAGGAAAAATATATATCCCTTAAGGTCCTAGCCTATTGCATAAATGAAATATGTAGAGAGGACCTTATGTGACAAATAAGTATTTCTATACTCATGCTGTCTATACAACTCATGATGTTCCCACTGTGTATCATTTATATATTTATATGTGCTGTCTACACTACTCATGAGGTCACCCCCACGTATCACTTATATATTTATTTGCAATCTGTAACATACATACAAATATGTATGTGTGTATTTATATATATATATATATAGAGAGAGAGAGAGAGAGAGAGAGATTGTATGTGTATACGTGTGTGTGTGTATGTATGTACCTCTCTCTCTCTCTCTCTATATATATATATATATATATATTTATATAACATAACCCAGACAGACCATCTTAGGGTAGCTGGTTCATTCCACTGGTGTGTCAACCAGACGAGACATACTGATGAGTCCTGGTAGGACGAAACACGCAGTTCTATGTCATCTGTTAGCACCTTTGAAAACTGTGTGAGAGGCCTTTGGCACCATGCAATTCTGCTTAAAGTTGAACCAGCATAACATTCTGTGGTGATTTGCATATGCAGCCCATGATGCTTTGCATTGTGTGGGCATGTGATTTTGTATTATATATATATATATATATATATATATATATATATATATAGATATATATATATATATTATATATATTATTTTTACCTTTTTAAATTTCCATGAAATTGTATCCTCATTCATACAGGTCCCTTAGGAAATGGAATAAACAGAACAGAGGAGATATTGTAAAACCTCATTTTTCATGCCAACCTACTTCTTCGGACACACTACAAACACCATCAGGCCATGACCTGCCTGTGAATCCATTGTGAGATAAAGCTCTCCAGCCCATCACAATGTGTCCCCCATATGACAGAACACTGCACCATACCTTCCCAGGCTTAGAGCAGTGATGTGTTCCCCCAAACCTTGTGCTACCCAGCCAGCTCTCATAGCTCATCTCCGAACCCGAGATGCCAGCATAGGAACACAACATGCTATCCTCTGGACCAACAACTGGCCCGCACACATTTCTTCATAACTTTTAGATGATTCTATCAACCAGTGACAATATGTAATCAATAACCTGGCAAAATGTGTGTAGCGCAGTTATTTATTTAACAGGTATTTTCTTTCAACAGGTCTACACATTATTATATTTCACTTTTCTGGGCATAATACCATTTTTTTTAAATGACAGGTTAATTAATTTTACCAGTTATTCATTTCAGATGGCATCTCTATACCTTAAAGGCAAAAATAAGTTTGTACAAAAGAAAGGTATGGACTTAACAGGTCTATGCTATTGTCAAGGTTTTGTTTGCTGGCCCTAGTGTAATAACATAAGACTGAAAATTGTATTAGGCTGTAGTGCAGGTTGAGCAAATATCACCTTGCCTGATG
Organism: Neoceratodus forsteri; assembly: GCA_016271365.2. Lineage (NCBI taxonomy): Eukaryota > Metazoa > Chordata > Ceratodontiformes > Ceratodontidae > Neoceratodus > Neoceratodus forsteri. Next base: position 997,719,197 of record CM057454.1, on the reverse strand, counting down.
TGCTGTGCCACTGCTTCTGGCAGTGGGAGCTGTGGTAGATAAGTGACTATTCATTTCTGTGGCAGAATGCAGCCATTTCATTAGCTAATGTATGATTTTATAGCATTGATAACATCACATTCTGAGCAAAGAGGGGTTTTGGATATAAAAAGGGGAAGGGAGCCAGGTTCTATGGATGAATGGAAATATTAATAAAGAATCACCAAGAACAGTAAATTCTGCGGCACTGCAGAAGTTCTGCGGTAGGTTGCAAGTTCTGCACAAAATTCTGCTGCCGCAGAATTCTAGGGGCCTTGGTTATATGTAATGTCCTTTAGTGTCTCTTTGTCTGTCTTCATGTGCATATCTTGCAACATTTTAGTTGCCCTCCTTTTTATAGCCTCCATCCTGTGTATATCCTTGCAGAGATATGCTCTCACCACTGCACGCTGTACCTAAGATGAGGTTTTACCAAATAGATGTACATAGGGATAAGAACTTCCATTTTGGACTTCATTTTAATGTGATGGCACCCAATGCATCCCGTATACTCCCCAGCCCTCCTTACTGCCTTCTTTGCATTTCTTGCATACCTTTCTGTCATGTGGATGACACAGGTCACTGTCCATTTCTGTTGCTGTTAGTTCCCCCCTTTGTGTGCACTGTTATGTGTATAATGTTAAGAGTGTGTTCCATCTTTCTTTTGCATAACCTTGTTTACCTCCGAGAAATGGTAAGACCCACATTCAAAAATAGCTGAAATGAAATAAAGTACAAAAGTGGTGTCCTTGCCTCATTGTATTTCTACTTAATAATGTCTGTTTGCCACAAAATATTTTTGGGGCCTCAGTAATGTTTCCTTTCTGTCATGGTTTGCTTGTTGAAAAGCAGGATGAGCAGTGCAATAATCTGTTAAACAGCATGTGTGCACCGTCAGATTGCCAATGCCCAGCGAGCCCTCTGAAAACATATTATAAGACTTAGTCCACTGTTGATGATGGTACAAATAAAATATATGTTACATGTTCTTTATACCATCAACAATGGAATAAGTAGCTATGTTTCCAGTGGGCTGGGCAGTGTGCACCTGACAGTGCACACATGTAGTTTAGCAGATTATTGCACTGCTCACTCCTGCTTTTCCACACGCGCACACACCAAGACAGAAAACATTACTGAGACCAATAAAATGTTTTCTTTTTGGAAACCAAGATTATAAAATTGGAATATAACAAGGAAGGGAAGGACATCATTTTTTTTAGCTTATTTTCTGTAGAATGTTTTTGGCCAGTGTTTGTACAAATCTTTGGATGCTGTCTGAGGTCCAGAAAATTCCAGACTCCAGATGAATAGAAATAAGGGCATAAAATGGAATGAAAAGTCTCTATTAATTCATGCTGCACTCATTCATGCATGCACCCAGTCCCCATAATTGTTCACCCCCCAAAATGCTTCTGTCTAATGTTCAGAAAATTCCAGACTACACATATTGAGAAATGATGAGTGCATTATGTGCTGAAAAGTCTGCAGTCTTTCTTGACACACTAAATTATGCATTGGCACAGTCCCATAACTGTGGATCAAAAAAAAATGGTGCTGTATAAATTTGATGAACGTTCCAGACTCCACATATTGAAAAAAATGATGTGACCATTGAATGTGATGAAAAGTCTCCATTAATTTGCGCTGCACTCTTTCATGTGTGCACACACTCCAACAAGAACTATGTTACCTGCTGCTGCTCTTGGAATTTCATGTAATGCTTCTTGCACTGACTGGTCTGATGTACAGTGTCTTGCCAAATGATGTGATAGCAAAAGATGACAATTGAGTTAACCATGATGATGTGATGATGCTGTTGGTTACCCAAAGTCTGCTGCACTGACCCAAACAGGAAGGATGCCCTATGTGTGTGTACACTCAAACTACTCTTCTAAGTTAATGAACCTGGCACTATCTTGATTTTCCACAGAACCTGACCTTAAATGTTGATATACACACAAATTATACATATATATATATGTGTGTGTGTATTTTTTTTACATATATACATGTAATCATTGCTGTTTTTTGTATCACAGGTCATCATATGGTCGAACTTGGTGTGCACACTTTTTTGGCATGATGAATTATTTTGGCATTCAAGGTAGTTTTTTTTTGTTTGGGGTGGGTAAGTTGGTGGGGGTTATCATTTTAAAGCAAGTTTCATTAATGGTTTCTTTTTTTGTGAATTCTTCGCAGGTTTTCTGTATGTTCTCCAGTCCAGTCCTGATGGTCAGGACTCATACCAGGAACTTCTTATTTGGAGAAAGAACATATGGGAGCACACAGCACCGAAATGTCTCCTGCACAAACAGATGAACAAGAAATTATTACTACATCATTGCAGTAGCACATTCTTTTCAAAGTGTGTCTGTTACTGTCTGTTATATATCCAGCTTAGCAGATACCAAGCTCTTAGTAAGCCACACCAAGACCGTATCACAAATTTAGTATGTGTAACCCAATGCACTGCCCCAATGTCTTAAGTTACATTTTAAAATATGTCTTATCACAATCTGGATAAAACTTCGTTCAACACTGCCATGACCTGCTGTAGCAATACAGTGTCTGATGTGCATGAAAAATATATTATGTAATTTACATGCCACCTACTTTCTATGATTTACACTCACTTGAAAAATGAACTACAAAAAAGTCCGAATGAAATGAATTTGATATACTTACCTGAAACAGATATCCAATAGGTGGTTGTAGACAGTATTGCAATATTACAGTCCTCTGGTCAGGAGAACACTTGAAACAGTTAACCTATAAAACAGAAAATAAGTTGACCATATGTGTTTCTCAAGTGCATCTCAGAAATGCAAGCAGGAAGCATAATGCAACTCAAGGAACATCCATAGTATGAACAATTAGTACACATACTCACTGTAAAGTATGGATAGTAAGAATCCTTGCAGCTGTGGTTGCTAGATGTGGTCTCCATCTGCCATGGCATGGGCAGGCACAGGATGGAAAACAATCACATTCCATCTCACTGAGATAGTATCTGGCATATTTGGCTGACTGTGGTTTACTGGTGGTGGTCATGGGTACAATATGATGTTCCCTCTCACTATCTGGTGGCTTTGACTGACTGCAGTTTATTGGTGGTGGTCATGGGTACAATATGCTAGTCCCTGTCACTATCTGTGGCTTTGGCTGACTGGGGTTTGCTGGTGGTGGTCATGGGTACAATATGACATTCTCTATCACTATCTGGTGGCTTTGGCTAACTGCGGTTTATTGGTGGTGGTCATGGGTACAATATGGCATTGCCTCTCACTATCTGGTGGCTTGGGCTGACTGCAGTTTACTGGTGGTGGTCATGGGTACAATATGACATTCTCTATCACTATCTGGTGGATTTGGCTGAATGAGGGTTACTGGTGGTGGTCATGGGAACAGCTGCACCATATTACCTATCACTGTCAGACACACATGGGTGGGTGGCTGCATATGGTGTGTATTGTGTTACAGTAATTCTGTCTCACTCAGGATACAGATATCTTTAATCAGCAGGTTTTAAGTGGCTAACAACTAGTACTACAAATGGACAGTTGTGTTTAAGAGGCAGAATGTGTTTGTTAATGACATCAATGCACATTCTGTTAAGTCTAATCAGAAATAATACCAAGGCAGGGAAGGTAAAATAGAAGGATCTTGATTTTACTTCTGCCACATTGCCAATATGAAATTATGGAATGAGACTGATTCAGGATGGGATACTGATTTTACATTATGAAAACCAAAATGTACTATTAAAAAAATGTGACAGCCTTTCAACCAGATAACTTAAAACCCACCAACATGAACCTCAGCATCATAGTCATACAGGAAGCTGCCCTCACAGTCATCAATGTCTGAATTGTGCCCACGTGGGAATTCTTTTGTCATGATTTCATCATCAACCTCAATGGTAGGCTGTTTCATGCTGCCCCAGGATGTGTCTTCTCCCAATTCACCACAACTATGGCTGTGACAGGGTATAAATACAGAGGTTGTAGTTAGAGCTGGTATGTCCCCTGATTCATTTTGAATGATGTCAACATGCTGACATTTGAAGGAGAGAGGTTTGTACAATGGTCCTGAATTATTGCCCCGGCAGAACTGAATACCCTCTCAACACTTACACTGGAGGGTGGGCAGGTCAGGTACTTCAGTGCCTCTGAGGTCAGCTCTGGCCATTCACTGACTTTTCCACTCCAGTATAAAAGAGAATAGTCAATTACTGACAGATGCCTGTTTTCAGCCAAATGTGAGTCAACCATTCACTGTGCTGCACGAAGTCAGGTGGTTGACTCATCATCCTGTTGTCCAGATTCATTGATATCAGAAATCCTGACTTGCACAAAAGCACCCAAAGTGGGATAATGGCAACCGGTTTTGATGACAGACAACCTGAATCACAGCCACTTTACAGGATGTGCTTGGTACTACCCCAAACTGACCTTCAGCCTTGTTATGCTGCTGAGGTTTGTTGACCTTGACACATGATTTCTGTGCCCCAAGAACCAAGTGCACCAGTTGCCCACTGACATTTTTAACCTGTTCAGGCCCTCCCTCCAGTAGTGATGCAGTTCCATGTTTGTGACGTGGGTCCAGCATTGTTGCTATTATGAATTTGTCACTTTGCTGAATGCTCAAGATGTGCCTATTGTGGTCGAATACTATCAGCATGTGTTCAGTAATACACTGCTGGCACAGTCTCTGGAACCATCAAGGCTATGCTGTAGATTCAGCAATGTCTGCATCAGCACCCACAGCTGTGCAATTGATTGTTGATGGAGGCAGACTCACCACTGACTGCCTGTTGTTATGACAGAGTCCATGAGGCACCATTATTCGTTTGTGAGAAACATGGAGGCCCTGGCAGTGTCATGGCTAGTGTGCATGATGAGATATTTGAAGATTGCTTTGTATTGTTCATACAACCTCTCTGCCATGTATGAAGTTGAGTTCCACTGCATGACAACTGCCAGCTTGAGGCAGTGGTGCGGGAGGCTGTTTTGGATCTGCAGCTGCCGAAGATGGTCATGGGCCTCTGCAGAGCATAAAAGTTATGAACAGATATGGCATACAACTGTCAACAATTCCTTTATATCAGGGTGCTGCAGAAATGCCTGTACCACCAGATTTAAACAGTGGGCCATGCATGGTACCCAAACAAAGCCACCACTCATGATGCATTTAACCACATTTGAGCCATTGTCACTTGCTATAAATCCAGCTCTCAGCGAAGGGGGTTCAGCCTCTCATCAGTTTCGGTCACTAGCAAGTCCAGCATGTTTTCACCAGTGTGGGAACAGGCCACACTGTGCATAGCAAGTGCTGCATGCTGTCGAATTACTGGAAGGTTGCTCCCATGACAGTCTGCCTCTCTACACTGATTATTCCCACTGCCACCAGCACAGACAACCCCTGGCACCTGTGCTAAATGCGCAGTAATACACAAATATGAACTTCCAGCCATTTTGCCACTTCTCCACATATCCATACTTAAATGGATAAATGGCAAGGAGGAATGATGAGTTGGCCACGGTCTGGTGTAACTTGGGGACAGCAGGGGTGGAAAAGTATGTCCTGGATGGGACTTCCCATTTCAGACAGGTGCATGCCACAAACCGCCGGGATCCTAAAACCTCCATGAAGAAAAAGGGCAAAGAATCAATTGCTAGCATTTCAGCTACAGCAGCATTAAGTTCACGTGACACTACATGATTGGGTGGGTACTTCAGGTTATGGGAAAAACACTCTGCAACATGGGCTGACTTGTTACATGTTTTGCATGGGGTGTGGCAAATGGTTCTACTCTGTGAATGGCCAGGGGTGGGGTGCTTTGGACGTGTGATGAAGAGGGATGCATAAGTGACAAGTCCACAAATAAAGTTATTTTCCCCCATTTTAAGCACAGGGATTGCTGTACCACTTGCACTAGACATACTGCATAGACCACCACCACTGCTGCTACTCTGACTACCTCTTGACAGGATTTCTAAATCATAATCCTCCTCCTCATCATGCCTGTAGTAATCCTCTGGTGTTATTTCAATGCTACTACAGAGATTGCTACTTGGTCTTACACTCATGGAAGGGGATAACATTCTCAGTAAGGTTGATGACGAAGGTGAATGACCCACTATGGCATTAGCTGCCCTCTGGTGCCAAGCCCACAGTGCCTGTTCTTAAGGTGTATGCTGCCCCCATGCTCAGATGACTCCCTTTTACCTCGACTCACACACACATGGAAAACCTGGCAGATTGCAACTGAGTCATCATTTGCATCTTGGACAAAAAACACAAACAAGGGATTTTGATCGCCTACTTTTAACATGTCCCTGATGCTGTGTTGGACTCCTGCTTTTTAACCACTGAAATGGGGGTGTACTACATGATTTCTCTTGCTGGACACACTTGGATGCTGACTGAATACTATAACAACTTATGATTATTACTGGGTCATCATCATCATTATCATCAACAGGAACCGCTACATCACAACGTTTTTGAGAAGGGGGGATTTAACACCAACAGACCCAGACACAGCCACCTTGGCTTTCTTTTTCTCTGGTTTCCAACAGGGGTCACTGACATCATCATCATATTAATCATCCACATTCACAATTTCAGCTTGGATGCTGTCCTGTGTAGAACATATTCCAATCACAGCATCATTATCATCACCAGATATTTTTCCGCCACACTTTGAATCATTGGATGGCAAAGGCATGACCTCAGCAGTGCTGGAAATGTGACATTGTGAGTCATCGTTGTCAGGATGAGAATCATGTGCAACTACCATGGGGATGTTGGGGAGTATGACATCATCTACACTGTCAGTTACAGCTTTAGACTCAACTGGATTTTCTGAAACAGTTAACTGGTCAGAAGTAGAAGCTGGGGCAGCAATACTCTTGACAGCAGCAACTGAACACCACCAGCAGGAACAACATCATCTCCTCCAACTAACAGTGAAGCAACAGACTGTATTGTAAAAAAAGCATTGATGGAGAAATCCCTTTACTGACATCAGCTATGCACTTCTGTGTACTACCATGCCCATGGCCAGTCTTGCCACTGGCAGCAGTGCCATAGCCAGAAACAGCTTTGCTTGCACATCTCTTTGCAGCATTTTGGGGATCACCAAAACATTCCAAACACATTTAAATGTATGAACTTTCAGTTTGGGGTGGATGGGAAGCCCAAAACAACAGCTGTGTATCTAGATGGAGATTGGGCACTAAACAGATGCAAACATACAGACATATTAAGATTGTGCTGTGCACTCAAGAGATGCAGATTCAAAGTCACAACAACACATAACTAGTGCTCCTAATCCCAAACTGGAAAATAATACCTTTTGCCAGTTGGAAAGCAGTGCACTCCAGTAACAGTCCACTACCAAGATATAACAAAGCAGTACAAAATAACACAGATGGATAACAGTTTCACAGTGCTGCAGTTACTGTGTGGCACAATAACATGTGTCTGACTGGATGGCACGTGTCTCACACACACTCACACACACACTACAGGTAAGGTGCAGCAAACTGAAAACTTCAGTAATATAACCAAATCTTTTAAACAAACTAAAATTATTCACTGCACCATGAAAATCAGCAAAAAATGTCAAACATTTGTGAAAATATTACTGCGTGTACATAAACAGTTATACAACAAAAATATAACCAAAACTGTTTGAAATACTGCCTTTCTCCCAGTCTACCTCCACCACAGATACATCCCTCCCCTGAACACAATTCAACACTGTCTGTCAGTACACAGACTGAATGTTCTAAATTAACATTCAAAATCCTCACAAAAACAATAAAAACTCAATAATATGAGCACAGAAGGGTTTCCTACAATCTATGTACTAAAATTTTGAGCAAGCAAAATGTCTCGAAAAGGCTTTTAGAATGGTTTTTAAGAGGTTCTGAATGTCAGAGAGCTCTGAGAGTAAACTGTCTCCAGCTACCACTACACACACACTACACATAAATGAGGCTGTGCAGAACAATCTAGAGCCCATGTGACCTGTAATCCCATGAATCACTGTAAAATTCACCTTAGAGCTCACAAACAAGGTGAAGTAACACAAAGAACATTGAAATCAATGTACTTCACATTAAAAATGGTGCAGAAGTGCTTGGGAAAGGTGGAGTAATGCAAAGTGAGTGCTTCTAATGGACTTCACATTATAATGCGAAGTACTCTGCTTCTCGTTGTGGATTACTCCACGGATTCTGCTTTAATTGAAAGTCTTGCCTGTAATTCAGTGGCCAAGCAGCCAGCCACTCCCACTTCCTGAGCTATTTAAGCAGTTCCTCTCAGCCTCACTGTGAAGCATTTTGTCTTTGCAGCTGAAGGCTATGTTGGTTTGTCATCTGAGCTGGCTGGGGCCTACCCCCGCCTGCTGTTTCTGTGTGTCTCTGCTGGACTTCAGTGTTTGTTTTCCTGCTTCTGGTTTGTATCTTTCCTCTGGCAGTGTGCTTCCCTGTGTTTTTTTGGGGAGGGACTTTCCCTGTTTTGCTGTGTTTTGGTTTCCTCTTTGGGGGGGGTGCTTATTTTTAAAACTCCTAGCATACTGTTACTACAGAGCTCATTCTGCTTGCTTTCAGTTACAACTCTCAATTTACTGCACTGCAACTGCAAACCTACTCAGAGCTCATGCTACTGCTTTCAGTTACCTACAACTTCAGCCACTGCTGCTGACTGTTTACTTTAATTTCTATTGTACCCAGTGCCTGTGTTTTAACATTGTACTCATTTAACTACTGCTGTACAGGCCCACTTGCTTCCTGCTGCTGCATTGTTTACACCCATTCCTATTCTACCTTGTTTACTCTGAGGTTAGCTGAAGCTCCTGCTGAGGCTATTAAACTAGCTTTTATATCTGCATGTGGTTCTCGGCCTTCATTGCTTCCTTGTTTGTCCCTACGGCATGGACTGGGAGGTGTTTGGGGTCGTGGCCTATGTAGTTAATTAATTTTGTTCTAAATCCTGTCTTCACCACGAAAATCCTCAGAGTTTGTCACTTGATTTGGCTATTTATGTCTGGCTGGCTTGCCCTAACTCAGTGCTGTTTACTTGCTATACAGTTGTTATGCAGGTCCACCTATTACTACTTCTGCTTACTGAACTATCAGGTCCACATTTGCTTACGCAATCATTGCTCCTTGCTTATGCAAACCATTACTTCATGCCTAGTGACATCTCCTCTAATTCGGCCTGGGATTCTCCTGCTCTCAATCTGCATTCGACCTTGCAAGGTCTCAGCACTTAATGCTCATTATGATCGCAGCATGCTGTGCTCATTCAGTGCACCAGATTTGCAACTCTATCAATTCTAGGGCATGCCAGCCATTCTAATCTGGTGCAGGTTTCTGCAGCCAATGGTCTCGCTCTGCATTTAGTCCACGTCATCGAGGCGTGTCCAACTTGAGGCGGGATCCTTCTCACCTGGCCCATAGCTGGGAAATGTCCTTGACCGGGCTTCACTTTAGCTGCCTGCTATGCAACAGCTGCTCCTGGTGTAGAATTTAAGACTAGCAGTGAAGGGTGGTTACAATGATCTCCTTTGGCTCTAGTGTTCCACTCAACGGTTGACCATTGACTTTAGTGGTTTCCTAGCAAAGCACCTTCACCGCATTCTCCCCATGACTGCCTCTGGTTCATCTGGTTTAATTTAGGGTGGGTAGGCCAGGTGAGTGCCTCAGCAGTTGTTGCTCTCCTCCTGTGCCTTGGATGCTCGTATTGTTGAGAGTTTTCTCGGAACCTTCCAAGACGTTCCCGCTAGAGGGTTTGAGTGAGAGCCTTCCTCCAAATTGGAATATTTTCCACCTCCCTTTAATTGGGTTTTCCAAATTGCAGCTGCAAAGCCGTCACTAAATACATTTTCCCAAGCCTGGAGGGAAGGTGACCTAGGCCTTGAATCCCCAGAGATTTCCTCCTCACAGGGGTTTTTTCTCTCCTCCGTTGCCTCAGGTCATAACACTTAGTTGGCATAGTTCTCCCCTAGTTTCCTTAGGTAGGTTCCGTTTTTGGATGGAGGTGGAGGATGTCCTGCCATTCCATCTCTCCTTCGGGGATCCCCTTCTCTCAATGCAAGCCATCACTGTTCTTCTCTACTACTATGTTCCAGTTACTTCTTCTACGTCACTGTTACTGCTTCCTCATACGCATCATGTTGCCTCCTTTGGGGATGATACTACATTTCTTTTGGGGATTTCTAAGGTACCTTTAGCCATGGGAACCATCCATGGCACCTCTAGGGGCAGAACCCTCTCTGAGAGTTCCTTGCTTTGTGCCCCTACAGGGTGGTAATTCCTCTGGAATAGAGAGTGTGATCGGCCACAACCAAAACTAACACAGTTATACAAGCATAACACTATACTGGCTGCATAGGTCAGTGAATTGAAAGGCTTGCCTGTAATTCAGTGGCCAAGCAGCCAGCCACTCCCACTTCCTGAGCTATATAAGCAGTTCCTCTCAGCCTCACAGTGAAGCATTTTGTCTTTGCCCACCATCCTCCCCTCCTCCTCCAGCGGCAGCGCTCTCTCCTTAGGGGGATTCCTAAGGTACCTTTAGCTATGGGAACCATCCCATGGCACCTCTAGGGGCAGAATCCTCTCCGAGAGTTCCTTGCTTCATGCCCCTACAGGGTGGTAATTCCTCTGGAATAGAAAGTGTGAATGGCCACAACCAAAACTAACACAGTTACACAAGCATAACACTATACTGGCTGCATAGGTCAATGAATACACAAATTGCTCAACATAGTGGATTTTGGCCACTTTGCCCACCTCTGGCAACAATATGTCTTAGGGCCCAATCCATAGCAATGACTGGAATATGTCACATTTATGCATATTCAAGTTAAGCATGACAGAAGTAGGTCTTTGGAAAATGTAATTTATCTTTAGCTTGGGCCCTATGAATTTAGTTTAGCTTTGTCTACTATTTTGTAATTGGCACTGAGTAAAGTAGACTAAAGGTAAATGGATAATGAAAGCCATGGGGTCATCAATGAATATTTTTTTAATCTAGGTTCCTTGTGTCAGATGATGTTAGCATGCTGCTACTATGGATAGCTATTCCTGTGGAGTTGTGATTGAGTCTGCCACCCATTCAGACCAACACAGCACAGCAGTAAGCTACAACAATAGTAAATATTCATTGCTAACCTCAACACATTTAAAGTTCTCCGACCCCATAGATTTTCAAATGACATAATACCCTTCCTCCAGAAAACAGAAAACCTCAGAAAACATACAAACAAATGAAAACAAAGTAAACGTAGGGAAATGTATTGCCTTTAACATTACTGTACCACACATCGATTTAATTTTTTAAGGTTTTATTTGTAATTATTTTTCTATCTTACATAAACATTATTCTGCCATAGTACTGCTGGTTTGTTAGGGAACAGTAGGCAGCTTAATGCTGAACCATGATATTTGCATATAAATAAAGGGATCATCTCTGGACCAATTAGACTGACATTTGGCATGCATGAAATTGGTGCCAGGATATTAGGATCCTTCATATTGAGTAATGTTTGGCTAAGTGGTTTAGAAATTCTAGAAAGTTGGAAACAAATAAAAATATGGACCTTAAGACCATTTGTTGCTCACCTATAGCATACAAACAGCTGGCATTTTAAAAGTGAAGCGTCCCTGTTTAGTAAAGTGTGTCCCATAGATGACTCTTTCATAGGTATTTTTGTTTCATCACATTTTCACATTCTTAGTTCAACAATGGAACACTCTAAAGATAATTGAATTGTTGCAAAACTGATGTACAGCAATTTTGTCATTGAAAAACCATTGATCTGTCCTAACCTAACAGTTGATGAGAGCATTAGTAGTCATGAAATCAGTGAAAAAAAAAAAAAAAAACTTTGTACATCTAAAACAACACACTATGTGGACTTTTTTCTTTTCTTTTTGTGCTTTTATTCAGGTCACTCATAATTTGATCTGCAGGGCACCATGCAAAGTAAAGTTATTACTGATTTTTCAGTCCTATTTAGAGCAGCAGAGTTATGGGGCACAGCTTTGGACATGTAATTTGAAGCATTAAACCCATGGTGCATGGCCCCAGAACTGTAGCATGGCCATGGCCAGGAGGCTAGGGTTTGAAGAAGGAAGTAGGTTTGGTTTGAAACCCGAGGTATACAACACTGTCTATTTGCTTAAGTCATGAAATTTTAAAACTTCATTTTTCCATTTCCTTACTTTGCACATTTGCATTTTCAACTCTAATAGATTTATTAAGATCGTTTTTTTAGTCATTATCCCCTTCCCATTCACTGTGAGAGCACAGATGAATCTGTGTGAGTGGCACACAATATAGAGCTGGTTGTTAAGAGCAATGCCATTTCTTGTACCTACAGCTAAAGCAGGCAGTAAAGGAAGGAAAGCAGCATGACCAAGAGGCTGTGTGTATGTAACATTCTTCTTCCTGGCATCATAATGGAAATGGAGTCTGAATTGGAAATTCTGATTAGTCAACAGATTCACAATGGAATGGAAACAGCATATTCTGAACATCTCTACTGGGGATGAGCAGGCAGGACAGTAGCAGCAGCAGGTGAGACAGCACAATGGGTCTGACCCTGTTGGTGGAACTGGATGTGTGGCTAATCTGTAGATTTCCCTGCATGTGACTTTTGCTTTCATGGTTTATTTTTTATTATGAACCGGCGATCGTAAATGGAGCTATCTGATTTGCCGACAGCTCTTTAAAGCCGTGATGATATCAGGCTACATCATCACGGCTTTAAAAAAGCTCCGGCAACCAGGCTCCTCGCTCACAAAATTTCTACTGTTGCCAGCATTCTCCAGATCCCTCACGACCTTCACAAAGTCTCCCCACACAGAATGTGTCCTCCAATCTACTACAACCAGCCACATATGTAAAAATACAAAAATCAATCCTTTAGTAAGGGAGGGAGGCAGCTGCACAGAAGTTGCGGTCGGTAACTTCTGACTTGGTTTCGATAGCAGCAGCCGCGACTGACAGTAACGGTGATTTTTTTCTGTCGCAAATAAAAACAATCGGTCTCTGATTAACACAAGAGCTGCAACTCCTCCATGTGCTTATTACCAATGTACTGTCTATTTCACGCTGACTCAACATCGCCATAACATTTCAGTATGCGTCCTTTTATTCTTCATTTAGAAAAACAGTAAGCTCCACAAATTAACAGAAACCTCTTCAAAATAGCCACAATTCACATCTGGATGCAATGAGAGATGAGTTCACAGGGACACAACAGTCCCACCTCTGTCAACTACCAGTATAATAGCGCCACCTACTGTCTCAAGAACTATTTTATCAAAATGTGACCCTACACCTAAAACTCATTTTAAAACATTTTAAAACCTGTTTATTTTACTTTTTTATTTTTTAAACATTAAAGCCAGTTCATAATAGCAATAAGGCACTCCAGGGTGTGGTATATCATGGGATATCGTCACTTCTCGGGACGGTTGGATGCACTCAGTCTGTGGCCTCGTGCCCAACCACCCAAGGCGTGACGATATCCCCTGATATACCACACCCTGTCATGCCTTATTGCTTAATTATACAATGGCAAGATAAGAAGGCTAGCCTCTGACTGGCCTGTCTGGGGCTAGACCCATGACATTATCCCAGCATAACATCATGGATCTAGTCCCAGCACCCACATGACTATATGACAGCAGTAAAATAAATCACTGCAAATGCCATCGCACTCACTCTTCTATCAGCGAAAGTGGTTTCAAGCATCTCTTCATTGTTATGCAAGCAGCCCGAATGTAGCGTTGCTTCCAGCTCGCTTCACACCAGTGTTATTCCTCCCACCCCATAACACAGAAACAGCCAAAATAAAACCTGCAACCCTCACACAGCCCCCAAATCCCCAAACGTTACCATTTTTCATAGAGAAATTACCAGTGAAGTAAAGGAGCAAGTGCTTCTTTAAACAGTCATCACGCAGCTGTTTTAAAACACTCGCTCACTCATCAGTCACTTTCTTCTGTTTTATTTTTAAGGCTACCATGTAAAAGTCAGAATCATTCTTCTTCTCTACCTCCTTTTCTGTCATTTTGCAGACATCCTCATACCGTTACAGCAGGCGGGTGCTCATAAGAGTGTGTGTGTGTGTGTGGTGGGGGGAGCATGGCTGCTTGTAAAACATTTGGTCTTAAACCACTGCAGGAAAGGATAGTCATGCCCTTTACTGTAACACACACATGCTCTGCCATTAATGTAAGCCATGGGTCAGACTGACAAAAAAATGAAAATAAAAAGACTGTGTAAAATCTGTCATTATGAGTGCTACCAACATCTACTTTAGCTGGCATGCACTATACCTCCACCTCCAGCACTTCTTTATGGGCAGCATTATTTGTGATTAAGATCACAAAGCTGGCTTTTTTTTCTCTCTCTCCCAGGGTAGACAGTGAGACTGGCAGGCTTTTGGGGAGGAGGGAGCAGACGCAAACAACAACCAGCCAAAAAACAAGGGCTAAAGAAGAAACACACTGCTACAGAAGTCACCTACCTTGACTTCAGCAAAGCTTCGATACTGTTTCACACAGAAGATTTATTAATAAGCTGAGTAGGCTTGAAGTGGGTCAGAGGCTGGTCAACTCCAGTGGCAAACTGGTTGGTGGGCAGAAAACAGAGAGTGATGGTAAACGTATACAGTCAGAAGAGATGCAAGTCACAAGTGGGGTTCCTCAGTGATCAGTCCTGGGGCCAGTCCTCTTCAATATCTTCATCAGTGACATTGTAGATAGACTGGAGGGTAAGGTTTGCCTGTTTGCAGATGACACCAAGATCTGCAACAGAGTACATGATCCAGATGGGGTGGGCAAAATAAGCAGAGATCTGGATAAACTGGCAAAATGGTCGGAAGAGTGGCAACTAGGGTTTAATGCAAAGAAGTGCAAGATCATGCGCATAGGGAAGAGAAACCCTGAAGATACCTATAGGTTGGGAGGGGAGTTGCTGGCAGTCACAAGGGAAGAAAGAGACTTGGGCATCATCATCACAGATGACCTGAAATCATCCAAGCAGACCACTAAAGCAGTAGGTAAGACTAGAGGGATGTTGGGGTGTATTAATAGGGGTATCACAAGTTGTAAGAGGGAGGTAATAATCTCTCTTTACAAGACTCTGGTTAGGCCTCATCTGGAGTACTGTGTTCAGTACTGGAGACCGCACCCGCACAAGGACATTAATAAAATGGAGGCAGTCCAGAGAAGGGCAACCAAAATGGTTGCAGAAAACATGTGAGGACAGATTAATGGAGCTCTGTATGTATACCCTAGAGCAAAGGAGGGAGAGAAGAACTGAAAGCATTGGAAGTAGGAAGGGGGGAAGAGCTGTGCTTTTGGGTTTCTCAGTGTGGTTTCATCTCCAGATGCAGTGGATAACTAGCTGGGAAAGATGCTTGTAGTAGGAAAGGAATTGTGAGGACTTCTGGGATTACTAAACCATGATTTCTCTGGCCATACAATCACTAGCAATAGCCTTCCTCTCAGGTGTAGCCCCTGCCCCACCACTATGACTGTTTTTCCCTAAACTGACTACTCCGCCCCTACCATCACTACTTTTAGAAGTGGTACTTGGAGGAACTGGCATGGTGGAGGCTTTCCCTCCTCCTTTCCTCCACCCTGTTTTCTTTTCTCCTCCAGTTCTTTTTCTCATTGTTTCTGCATGACATGGCAGGACAAAAACAGACACACTCATGCCCCCAGCCCACTCTGACACACCTTCCTGCTTACAGTACACTCAGAGTGACCAGGTGTCTCACTTGGCAACCTAATTCACTTAGTTTACTTACAGTAGTCTTCATACTGATCTAAAAAAGAAAGATGGATTTCTGTGCCTGCACTACCAGCATGATAATTATTTGTCAAATAAATATTTCAAACAACTCCTCATACCTTTCCCAGTATATCAAATTCCTTCTTCTGTGCTCCTGCTGCAGCAGTGCAGGCTCATACTGTGCACCTTCTCTCCTCTCCTCTCCTCTCCTCCTCTCCTCTCACTCTCTCTCCTCTCCTCTCCTCTCCCTCTCCTCTCCTCTCCCTCTTCTCTCTCTCCTCTCATCTCCTCTCCTCTCCTCTCCTCTCCAATTTCATTAGCCTGCCTGTCTGAAACTACAGTTAAATGAAATGAGAATTAGAACACAGAATAATAATAATGCATGATTATTGGATTATTTCTAAAGTTTTCTGTTCATATGTTACTTTTCCTCATAAAAAAGAGCTCCTTCAGTAGCTAGATCCTTCCTCTGTTAGATAGAGAGCGAGAGAGAGAGAGAGAGAGAGAGAGAGAAAGAGAAAGAGAGGAATGGAAATGGCACTGAAATGTGCCAAGGTAAGCAGTTCTCATTCTCCTGCATTGCTATTTGATTGCTGTAGGTCATGTGGCATACCAATGTGAATATGCTCATTGTGTGCTCCTTGTTGGAAGTGCTACATCATGGCATTGTAGTGCTGAAGGAGAACTAATTTCCTTCAGACCTGTTTCATGTTTGAATGATACATTTGGCATTGGCTCATTCTTTGGGGGTGGGGGTGGGATTCAACTAGACACCATCAATATATGATATAGGTATAAGGACAGGAAGGGGTGCTCCAAGACACCATGGATTTGCTGATTTAGTATGAGGAGAGGGTGCTGGTGCCACCTGACACCATAGATGTTTAGTGTATATTGAAATAGGGAGAGTGTGCAACCAGACACCAGGGATGTATTAAATGAGAACAGGGAAAGGGAAAAAGAAGTGCACAGCCTCTTTCCACTGTGGAGAGCAATATGCAATGAAAATGATACTTACATTTGCAGGTAAGGGAGAGCTAGAGACATGCAGTTCAGTGCTTTTGAGATTAAGGGGTTTGTGCTTTTCAAAGTGCCCCACTTGCTCAGTGTGGGGAGGCACTATTGTGTGATTATGTCTTTGGTTTTATGCACACCCAAGGGTTAGGACTCCATTTAGTGCAGTGTTCACAGGGGGTATATTAAAACTCTTTAATGCTGCATAATAGTTTAAAACTTTGTTTCCAGCATACCTTGTGTACCACATGCAAAACAACGCATGCACAAAACCCTTTGCTTGCCAATTTGTGCATGGTTTGACTATGATACAGGTTAAGTATTGAAATTGGTGTGTATGTATAAAATTGTTTCTGCATACAGCTTGTCAGTTATTATACAGCTTAGAGTTTATCAGCCCCTTTTACAGTATATTTCCTAGTCTTCCCTTGGAAATGTATTGTTTCTGTTTTGGTTGTATGATTCATCAACTCTGCATTAAGTGATGGCCACTAGCAAGAGAACTCTGGTATTGTCTTCCTTCCTTCCTGGTAAACAATACTCTGGTCATATATTGGTGGAGTACTGTGTCCAGTTCTAGAGTCTGTACCTCCACAAGGACATTGACAGAATGGAAGTGGTCCAGAGAAGGGCTATGAAAAGGGTATGAGAGTTACATGAGAAACCATATGCGGAGAGGCTGTGGGAATTCAATATGTACTCCCTGGAGAAGAGGAAAGCAAGAGGAGGCATGATGGAGAACTATAAGTACCTCATGGGGTGAACAAGGTGCAGGATGAGAGTCTCTGTCAAAGAAGGAGGAGGAGTACCAGAACACAGAGGAATGCTGTTAAGCTTAGGAGGGGGAGTTTATGAGGGATGTGAGTAAATACTTCTTCACAGGGAAGAAAGAGACTTGGGCATCATCATCACAGATGACCTGAAATCATCCAAGCAGACCACTAAAGCAGTAGGTAAGACTAGAGGGATGTTGGGGTGTATCAATAGGGGTATCACAAGTTGTAAGAGGGAGGTAATAATCCCTCTTTACAAGACACTGGTTAGGCCCCATCTGGAGTACTTCATATAGGGAGATAGGTAAAGAGAATTGGAAATTCTGAGAGCTCCTGAGACAAGTGCACTCTGTAGTGGACGCTGTTCCCACACAGGCCCTTGCGGTGGTACAACTGACAACCCAGACCCTAACTGGTCATGGGGACACTGGTGGTACAGGCCTTCAGGCCTACACAGGCCTGAACCCAGAAGCTCCTCTCTATATAGCATCAGTGCAGCATGGTGAAGTGTTTCACAAGAATCAGGCCCAACCTCTCCATGCTTCCAGCAGTACAGATTGACAATTACAGGCCCCAGTCCGGATTGTAAACAAGATAGTCTTGGATACAAATGGAAGGCCCTGCACTGAGGCCGAGGTTGGGGGATGCCTACTAGTAGAAGGGGGCTTAGACAGTAGGGAGCTTGAAACACGAGGACACTTGTGATCAAATAGGGTCCAGAGTGTAGAAATAGGCAGGGAAAGAGGGCAGACTAGATGGACCTACCGGTCCTTTTCTGCTGACACATTCTATGTTTCTGTGTATGTTTCTATGTCTCTAATGTTTTCCTTTGAAACATATATTTCTATTGATTGACTTGTCCATCTGTGGCTCATCATTTCATAGCTATCATTTTTTCTGCATTCATAAAAAAGTGATAACATAATTTGTTTTTTAATTAGTTAAGTGGTATACTTTCTATTTCTCAGATTTTAGTAAGGAATTTTCTCTGAAATATTGTCTCAGTACTATCAGAATCAGTTTTCTTTCTGTCTTAATTTTTTCCTGACTTAATGATATGGATGAATTATTCCTCAAAGTCTGCTAAAGACTTTGTTTGTATGACCTTTGCTTTGTTCTTCTATGTCACTTGAAACTTCTGCAGTCTGCTCTGTCTTCATCTTGTCTTGTTATTCCAGACTAATTGTTCTGGTAGCCCCCATTGCCCTTTTCCTGGAATAACCACATAGACATACTGTAGGTCTTGGAGGAAATGGCTGCAACCATGCAGTTATTACCTATTTGCACACCTAAAGAGCAGTGTACTCAGCCGGGAGGATACGCCACCTCTTCAGGCCCCTACACACCAGTCCTCAATCATGGGCTACCCATGGTGTGTTCCTGAATGACTGCTGTAGTTCCAAAGGAGATCATATGGCAAGGACCCTGCAACCACCCCCGCATCTGGTGCCGCTGTCCTTGCAAGATAACCTGATAAGGTTGACTGCGACCCCCATCCAGGTTTGGGTCCTGTAGTCCTGTGGCCTCATGCCAACCGGGTGATGAGCCATGGAGTATTCAGCTTGTCCCCCTTTCTTTCCCATTTGCCATCTGTCTGCAATCCTCCAGAGCTGCCTCACATGGCTGCAATAGTTTGTTAAATAACTTCATTAGCACTTGTCAGTTTTCTGCCCAACTTATGCTATTTTATTTGATGTTAATAATTTTCCTAATCCCACTTATTAGGTTTAACACACTTTGGAGGCGGCAAAAAACCTGGAAAAGCCCTTCATTAGAGGGAAAACTAGGAAAAGTCACTCCCTACTCCTAGCACAGCCACCCTTACTGGCCACCCTACCCTGCTTTTATGAGGGCAGGTAGATGGGAATCCAAAGAAAAGAGAGGAAAGAGGGGGAGCCACTGTCCTCCAGCTGTATTTGACCCCTCTTTTGCTCCTCTTCTTCAGATGCCCATACCTGTGGGTAGCCTCAGTGGTACCTCCTCCTAGGGTGTTGACAATTAATGTTCCACACCTCAAAGGAAGCACCTTCCTTCGCACTCCAAAGTCCAGGGAGGGAGGCCGAGACAAATGGTCAGCTGCGGCAATCCTTTTGCAGCTTCTGTATTCTGTCTTACTGCCAGCTGTTCCAATGCTATAGCAATCAGTTCCTCATTTCAGTAGAATAACTGACATTCATAGTTATTTCTGTTTTTGTATTGTGTTGTTATCTTTTTCTGAAATCTAATGGGAGGTGGAATTTTTCTGTTTCAGTAAGCTCCTGATATACTGGTTGACAGAATGATGCTAAAGGCCCTCAGACTACTTCAAAGTGACTTAACATCTGGTGACTGACCAATAAAGATCATACAAGGTAAAGCAGATTCAGTAGATGACTGCACACATGGTACAAGAAAAGAATATATGTAATAATGGTACCTCAGTAGAACAGATTTCAAAGGTCTAAAAATTTATTTAATGGATTTTGTAAGATCAGAAATATTCTAAATCTACTTTCATTTTATCCCCCAATGCCTAACCTGAAAAAAAAAAAGTGAAACATTTCAAAGGGTCGTCAACTTACAAAGTCCAGTTGATTAATGACAATGTTCTTGTACGTTATTATAATATTTATAAATGGCATTACATTTTCCTGGCTGAAGGTTTTTTTTTTTTTTTGCGTAGTCCGCTTTCCTTTGACAGTTAGCTAATAAATCTACAAAGCTTTTGGGGCATCAGATTTCACTTCTTGTTTTGCTGACCTCCTTCTCACATTAAAATAATGCTCAACTACTGTATGTGCTCTCTCTCACAAGGAAAATATTAGAAAACTGTCTGTGCCACAGTACTCTGCAATGTTTGATTTTGTTGTTCACAGATTGGATTCACATGGTTTATTCTTGGCTTTACATAGCATGACAGACCTTGACAGAGAGACACCTTTATGATCTGGGTTTCACTGTTGTTGCTGCTGCAGGGTCCTGCCATCTTGCAGGCTGCAGGCACTGGGCAAAGCAATTTAGATGTCCATTTCTTTGCTACCACTGTACGAGTTCCTACAAGGCCCTAACTGAAGAAAACTACAGGTATGGTGGCCTTCCTTGTGGATCTGCTCTTCTGTGAGAACCGTCAGAGTCCTGCACTAAGGGACATACATGAATAAAGTAGCAGATGGCAGTTGTTATAAACATTATTCAAAAGTAAAGAAATTTACTGCAGAAACGTTTGTTGATGCATCAGTTAGGTCACATTTACAGTAAATACTATGTTAGATGCCTCTCCCACTGTGCCTATCTTGTCTCCACATTCTAAAGCAACAAATGTATTTAAATGTGGTGTTGGTATTTTCAACACTAACTCCCACCCTCTTCCCCAATCCCTTCCTTCAATGACACAGTGCCAAGCTACAGATCCAGGGCCATGACCCATAGGTGTGTTATTTGATGTAAGACTATATGCAAAGTTGCAGAGTTGTAGACCATGGACTAGATTCATGAAAGGTTTTGGGACTAAGTCCCATGCTGCAGCTTGAGTTGTGGACTGAAATCCCTGCAGCTGAGGAGATTCACACAGCACAGCATTGTGGCAGCTGCTATGTCTGGTCCAATCACACTTTCCCAGGCAAAGCCTCCCATGCTGACATATCTCGAGAGCCAGTCATAATCAGGCTCCACCTTTGTGAGTACCCACAGCTGCAGGAAAACTGCAACAACCTACAGATCTGCAAGTAGCAACCACAGCTGCAGGAATAACTGCCATTTTGTGAATCCTGCCCCATGTCTCCAGACCTGTAACTTACTTCCCACTTTGCTCCCACAAGTACTACACAAAGCTTGCTTGTGTTGCTTTATGACTCTAACTGATGCATTAATGTAGTTTTTGTTTTGCAGAAAACATATTTATGTTATACTAGTATGATAGCACCAGTATAGTTAAGGCTGAGTAAGGCATTTAATGCTAAACCCCATATTTTGCACCTTAATATCTCTGGCAGCAACCATGAAATAGCTTAAAATGTTACATGCATGGTCTGGCTGGCAGGATCTTAAAAAGTTGTATGACAGTATCATGCTGTTTCCTATATATGGAATGTTGATTTTTAATGAAGTAGGGTGTTTTTTCCCTATATTTAATACATGTTTTGTTTGCTCTCACATACAGACTAAAGTATAAAGAAGTTTTTTTTCTGAAACATTTTTTGGTAGAAGCAGCCTGTGCCAAGGTAGAGCCTTTCAATGGTTTCATGAAAAAATATTAATCAGTCCCACAGTTATAAGGATTTCAGGTTCTTTCTGAGCATGCCCAATATGGTTTTGGATAACCCTCTGATACAAACTGAAAGTATTTGATTTGTGAGACCATTTTGGTTCTCATCACTTAGTAGTAATGAACCAAAATGGCTCTCATGAACAGAAATTGTTTCTTTCTATTCATGAAGGCTGCAGTCTTGGTTTTTCAACAAAAAGTGTGGAAAATACCTAAATATTATGGCCCAATATTCAAACTGCACCAAAAGTGCGCAACATAGCAGGAGCAAGCACAAGTCCACTGCACCCACGCACAAGAAGCACGATATTCAAAAACTGTGCAGGCCAAGATGCACCCACGGTTGACGACTGAATATCGCACCACCTGTGCTATAGCGCAACTAGATGTGAAGCTGAGCATATCTGATGCCCATAGTGCAACAAGGATGCTCAGTGGAGCAGTCCAGATGCACCATAGCGCAACCAGGGATGCCTCCTGCAGCAGGGCAGCAATGCAACAGCATAACCAGGGTTGCAGGGGCCCACCACCCATGCCACAGATGGGCAGAGGAACACACAGCAGAACAGATATCATTCCCCACACCCCATGCACTGCACAACTGGGGGAGAGCTGGAATAACCACTGGCCCATGGATACCAGCAACCAACCCACAGCCAGGCCATGGTGCCTCAGCACACCCCCTGGCAAGCTGTGACCGGCACACAAGAAGGGCCGACCACCCTGTACCACACCTTCCCACCAATGCAGAGCACACCCTGCACCATGATCCCTATACATCCTGCCCAGGAGTAGCACCCAACAGTGCAGGACACCCCATGCATGCCACCACCCCACTGTGACAATGCACCCTGTGCACCATGGAGCCATGCAACGCAGCCCCTACCATGAGCACCCTGCAGTGGGCGGCAGCAGACAGCGCTGCAACAGATGCATACACCGTGCCACCCTGCACGTCCCCCCCAAGGTACAGCTGAGAGACTGACCATGCGGCAGCACACGAGGTACCCCACATGCAACTGGGCATGCCCCGGACCCCACCTCCAGTGGTACAGTACCCTGCACACCCTCACAAGGACACATCCCATCCCAGCACTGGCCACAACAGCCAGCACAGACATGCACAGTGTAGCATGGAGGCATGCACCACACAGGATGCAACACAGTGCATGGACAAACACCCACCCATACCCAAGGGAACACCAACACAGGGACACAGTAGCAGGTCAACCAAGCCACTAGCATGTGGCCGCGGCTGAGGTGTACACATGGCCAGCACCCTACATTGCACAGGTGTGCCAGCCACCCCGCGCAGACACCATGAAGCTGTATGCCACCAGCATGCTGCCAGAGCACAGGTGACAGACACTGGCACATCCTGCAACAGACACAAGTGACAGCATGGGGGGGAAACAACAGCAGAGGCCACAGTGCCACTGGAGACAGAAGTGCACCATACTGGTGAAGGAAGGCAACCTGGCATTGTGCCGGGTACAATTGTTATCCAGCATGGACGGCCACCACTGACACGCCAGCAGACCATGCATATCACAGGCATGAAGCAAAACTGGACCTTATGCTCACAAACAGGGACAGTGTGATGGGGGTAACAGTGGGGGAGCACCTGGGTAACAGTGACCACCAGTCATTGTGGTTTGAAATCACAGAAAGAGCAGAACCAAACCACACAAAAACACGTATCCTGGATTTTAGGGGGGCAGACTTTGGGAAAATAGGGAGATACTTGAAAAGAGGCATTAAGGGAATGGGACAGAATCAGGGATTGAGGAACAGTGGCAGTATTTAAAATGGGGATTATAAGAACAACAGAATTATGCACTAAGCAGGTTAGCAAGAGGAAAAGAAAGAGGAGACCATTATGGTTTTCCAAAGAGGTAGCAAAGAAAGTGAAAGCCAAAAGATTGCATTCAGGCAATACAAAAGACACAGGCAGAAGGGGATGGGAGAAGTACCAGGAGAAACAAAGGGAGGCAGGGAAGTCAGTAAGGGAAGCCAAAGCTCAGACAGAAGAACACATTGCAAAATCAGTGGTTAAAGGGGACAAAACCTTTACAGGTACATAAGTGAAAAAAGAAGGACAAAGGAGGGATAGTGAGACTGAAGGGGAGGATGGGAGCAGCGTGAGGATGACAACAGTAAAGCTGACATATTGAACAGAGTATTTCTGCTCAGTCTTTACTAAGGAAGAGGGGGGTAATGGGTCTAAAGGGGTACAAGGGTGAGAATGGTGCAGAAATGGACACAAGTCCCTTTACGAGAAAGGGTCCTGAAGGAACTGGAAGTAATAAGAGCTGATAAAGCAATGGGGCCAGATGGGTGCACCCCAGGGTCCTTAAAGAACTAAGAGAGGTGGTGGCTGAACCTCTGGCTATCCTGTTCAGCCAATCACTGGAAACAGGGGAGGTACCCAAAGACTGGAGGACAGCAGATGTAGTCCCCTTATACAAAAGTGGGAACAAAGAGGAAGCAGGGAACTACAGACCAGTCAGCCTCACCTCGGTAGTGGGAAAGATCATGGAAGCACTACTGAAGGAGAGATTGGTGGAACATCTGGTTGTCAATGGACTACAGGACCCAAGGCAGCATGGTCCACCAGGGGGAGGTCATGTCAGACCAACCTCATTGAATTTTTTGACTGGGTGACTAGGGAGGTGGATCAGGGAGGGCAGTGGACATGGCCTATCTGGACTTCAGCAAGGCCTTTGACACTGTGCCACATAGAAGACTATCACAAACTGGGGAATATGGGTGTGGGCAGGACAGTAGTGTGGTGGGTAGGTAACTGGCTGGGTGGCAGGACACAGAGGGTGGTGGTAAATGGCTGCCACTCCACAGAGGGAAGAGTGACCAGTGGGGTACCACAGGGATCAGTGCTGGGACTGGTCTATTCAACATCTTCATCAGTGACATTGCACAGGATATAGAAGGCAGAATTTCACTGTTAGCTGATAACACAAAGCTCTGTAACAGAGTAGACACACCAGAGGGTGTAGACAGAATGAGAAGGGACCTGCAGAAACTTGAAGAATGGTCAAGGGTTTGGCAGTTGAAATTCAATGCAAAGAAGTGCAAGATAATGCATATGGGCACAAAAACCCTGGCACAATATATCAGTCTGGGGTGAGGATATAGCATGCACCAAGCAGGAAAGGGATCTTGGGGTTGTCATCTCTGATGACCTCAAGGTAGGGAAACAGTGTGACAAGGCATCAGGTAAAGCAAATAGGATGCTGGGATGTATAGGCAGGGGCATAACCAGCAGGAAAAGGGAGGTCATAATTCCGCTATACAAGACACTAGTGAGGCCCCACCTGGAGTACAGTGTACAGTTCTGGAGACCATACCTACGTAAGGACATAGACAGGGTAGAGAAGGTTCAGAGGAGGGCAACAAAGATGGTGCATGGGTTGCATCACAAGTCCTATGAAGACAGGTTGAAGGAACTGAACATGTACTCCCTGGAGGAGAGGAGGGAGAGAGGGGATATGATAGAGACATACAAGTATCTTACAGGGAGGAACAGGGTGCAGGAAAACACTATTTTAAGTGAAAAGATGTTTCAGGACTAGGGGCATGGGATGAAGTTGGAGGGAGGACGATTCAGAGGAAACACGAAAAGAATTTCTTCACAGAACGGGTGGTGGACAAGTGGAACACCTGCCAGAGGAAGTGGTGGGGGCTGAAACAATCACAGGATTTAAGAATGCATGGGATAGAACATAAAGGAATTCTAGAGGTCAGGGGTAAGGGGAAATAGACTTCTAGGAAAACAAACTGAACTTACAAGCTCAAATGGGCAGACTAGGTGGGCCATAGGCCCTTATCTGCCGACACTGTCTATGTATCTATGTATCTATGCAAGGGTGTCAGCTGCACAGGCCATGGACGGTCTGACAGGGCTGCCATGCACTCAGTGCAGACCCTGTGGACCACTGCACATAGGCATCCAGTGCACAGAGTACAACACACAAACCACAGACAGTGACTGATCCCCCTGCCCACACCATAGGTGGTTCACCTCTGCACACACACACACACACACACACACACACCACGCCCATGCGTGCACCACCCCTGATGCCATGCACACAATTGCAGCTGAGCACCTGTAGCCCACTGCAACTCAGAGACCACCACAGTTGTCATAACAAAATGCATATATTTAAAAGATGTAACAAAAACTATATACAAATATTTACAAGGGGAAGGGCCACATAACAGGTGGGGGAGGGTAAGGGCAGGGGTGAACATATGGGAGAGGAAGAAGGGTGTGAGGGTGGGTCAAGGGGAAGGTGGTAGTCGGGGCATGGGGACATCAGCACGGCACCCTGGTCCTCCTTATCATGGTGCCGACATCTGCTTCTCCTCCTCCTCCTCTCCCCATGGTGGAGGATTCAATGAAGAAGCTCCAACATCTCCTCACCACCTGAAGCAGCTCACATTTACTCCCTCTGTATCTCCTGGAGTCACCTTCCACCTAGGACAAGGGAGCAGAGTCAATAAGTGTAACTGTCCAGCCCCTTGCAGCCCACCCATTGTGCGTGGCATAGAGCCATGTGCCATGCCCCTGTGATGGTGTGCGACCACCCACAGTGACCGTGTCCACAAGACCTGCCCACCCAGGCAGCCACAGCCATGTGGACCACTGCCCATGTCCTGCACAGCACCACCATGGCCGTACAGTGACTTGGCTATGCGGTGTGAAGGCAGTGCCACAGCCATGTGCCCGGTGCACGCATGGACCACCATTGACGCACTCCCAGGCATGCAGTGCCACTGGACATTGCTGACTGTAACAAGTTGCATGCATGGCAGTGGTGTCAATGGATGGTGGCCATGCCCCTCTGCCCGCTCAGTTATACAGCATGCAGTAGTAATCATGGATGTAAGGCACTCACCATCATCAGTCTGGTCCACGCACCACTGACCACCATCATCCCACCTGGCCTGCTGCTCCTCCATGGGGTGCCTCTGGTCCCGGTTCTGCCAGTGTTCTTTAGGCCCTAAGGTGCAAACATGGAGAAAGGAACATCAGTACAATCTGGTAGCAAAGTCCCCCTGCCCCCATGTGTGTGCAATCCCGCACAGCCATACCCATCCACCCCATACCCCGATACCACCACCACGGCCAACACCGGATAACCCCCCCATGTGCCAGACACATGCAACCGTGATACCCGTATGGACGATAATAGTGTATGAATGTTGCACCTACCTGGCCGTGGCACCATGCCCCTCCTGGCATGTGCCCGCAGGTGGGCAAGCAGGTCTGGGTCCCTGCACCTCAGGTTCCCATAACGATGGTGGCAATGTTCATCTGTGCACTGCATACCAGTGGCCTCCTTCAGGGCATCGGCCACCTCCTGCCAGACCGCACTCCTGGCCCTGTCTAGAGGTGCCTCTCCATACAAAGCCCCAGCATGGGGCTCAACTATAGCCACCAGGTTGGCTAGCTCAACCTGGCTACAAATGACTGCATGCCTCCGCTCCATCTCTGCTGTGTGGGTGACTCAAAATGGTGCTCGACAGCGCAGTCCTGCCACATGCAGATGCTGCACAGTACAGCGCTGCCGTTCCCTAGCGCGCTGTTATTGAACAGTGCGATAGTGGTGCACCCACGCCTGACACATGACACATGGTGCCTAGGGGGCAAAGGTCAGGCACAGGGTCAAGGGTCTCTGGTGCACAGACATCCACAGCGTGATTGGAACTCAATGCATGTAGTGTGATTGGGTGCCTGTGTGCCACCTCCTGTAGCGACCTACAGCGCTGTTGCCCTAGTGCACCTACAATGCCCCAGTGCCACAGTGCCATACATGTGAACAGCACTGTGGCACCACTGGCACAATGATGGCTGTGCCCTGCATTGCCTCCTGTGCACAGCACATCAGCAGCATGTGACATCAACCCGGGCATGTGCAGTTAGGTGTGTGCTGCACATGTCACAGAACTGCGCCCTCGGCTCAACACATTCAACACACTTGCGCAAAGCGCAACAGTGCGATATTCAGCCAGCAAATGCAAATCATATAATCAGCCATTCAATGGCACAGTCACTGCATTTGCATCCACTTAAAGATGTGCCTCGCCTCATTTACATGGGTTGCCCCATAAAAATGCAACATTGGGCTGCACAGGCCATAGTCGGTTACTGCAGTCTATTGCGGTGAGTTGCATGCTGTTTGGGAGTGTGGACTGTGGTGTTTGGGACATGCATGAGACTGCACAATCACAGGTAACACCTGTCATTCTCACAGGATGAATCATGACCCGATCATGTGGTGGAGCAAGAGGAACAGAGTCATGGGAGGAAGAGACCAAACTCACCAAGGCAGAGACAAATGCCCAGTTTGAGGCCTACCTCGACCAGGAGCCACTTCTCAGTGGATGCCAGGAACACCACCGCACCCATTCTGCTGCATGGAGAGGTGGCGGAGCTGCCAACCTGCATGGCAGCCACCAGCTCTCAGTGCAGGAGTGCAAAGAAGATGGGCACAGACAGGCGGAGAATTAAAGAAAGGTGGCTGCTATCAGGGCAGCATGATCTTTGTCTGGTGGGGGACAGCTGAAGGTGCAACGCCTGACCACACAGGAAGATTGGGTTGCTGCAGCATGCAGCATTGTGCCATTGAAGGTGTTCCAGGTGGTGGATTCCAGATGGGTGGTAGTCCATCACTGCATAGTAGGTCATGGTCTGTCTATTGGGGGGGAACAGGGTAGGTCACATGCAGTAATGCTACTTTTTTTCCCTTTACAGCTCCTGAGCATCTGCATGGGTCAG
The DNA here is from genome assembly GCA_016271365.2 of Neoceratodus forsteri. Classification (NCBI taxonomy): domain Eukaryota; kingdom Metazoa; phylum Chordata; order Ceratodontiformes; family Ceratodontidae; genus Neoceratodus; species Neoceratodus forsteri. Next base: position 997,690,519 of record CM057454.1, on the reverse strand, counting down.
CGGTGGTGGGCTTCTCCATTGAGGCCAGTATCATGGAGATGGAGGAGGGCCCATCCACCTCCACAGGAATACGGGGGTCAGGGTGACAGTGGGCCTGCCTGGACATCCAGACTGATGTTGGTGGAGCAGGTGTGGAGGAGGCTCTGCCCGTGTCCCACAGTGCCAGCATCCATGGATGCCAGCATGCTGAGACTCGGGCTGGTGCAAGATCCGTCACCGATGATGATGGAGCTAACATCATGGGCAGTGACACATGTGGGCCACAGGATGGCCACACAGCAGGTGACATCATGGCCATGGCTGTGGGTGATGCCACCGTGGAGGCCTGCGTGTCATCACAGTCCCAGCCTGTGCCTGTCTGCACCAGTGGGGCAGCACTGGTGTGTGTCAAGGACAGTGGGACTGTTGTGGCCACTGTGGCAGCACCATTGAGCCCTGGAGAGAGGCAGCCAGAGGGGCAGTATCAGCAGTCGGCCAATGGCCATGGGGGTACAGTGCCAGGAGGCAGCGTCAGTGCACCACCTGTGGACATGCCCAGGCCTGGCCCTGGTGTGCAGCACCCACCCTCAAGGGGTGATGAGCATCAGGGCCATGAACACCCTGAGGGACAGCATGCCGATCAGGCAGATGACCCCTTAGATGAGCACTCCCACATACTGCAAGCATTGTGACGGTGGTGGATGCACTGAGTGCGGCTCTGCAGCAGACAGAGGAGCAGTGCAGCAGGGACACTGCTCTGCTCCTGGCAGGGATGGACCGGTTGAGGGAGGATATGACCATTGCCATTGACAGGCAGACACAGGCATTCACAGCTGTCATGGCCACAGTGGGCACACAGTTATTTGCCCATGCGTTGCAGACACCATGCAGTGCAATGTCCACTCCCCGTTCCCAGTGTCATGTGACACCGTCCTTGTCAACACTGGGTTCAGCTGTGGGCATCCCGAGCATGCCTGGCATAGGCAGTGGAACCCCTGGGGACCGTCGGTGCCACCCCAAGAGGCCAGTGGTCAACCTGTCACTGCTGGTGGGTCTCGGTGGGGCCGCCCATGCATCCGTGGTGGCCGTGGCACTGTGGAACGTGATTGACCTGTCTCCCAGCATGGCTACTGTCTGATGCTGCCCTGTGTGCATTGTGTTGTTCAGGGGGAATGCAAGGGTGGGGTACTCGGCCCTGCACTCACACACACGTTCCATCTGCACACCCTCCCGGCTGCTGTTTGCTGTGGCTTGTGCATGATGATGCCTGCATTGCGCTGTATGCCACTGTGCAATGGTGCCCAGCATCTGACACATGCACAATGACAGGCAGTGGGCGTGGTGGTCTGCGGACGTGTGTGTGGCTAGGAGTGGTGGTCTGGGTCGGTGTGCCTCCTACCCTTTGTGCATGTCTTGTGAGGTGTGTGTGTGTATGACCACGTGCCATGTTAGACCATGCCCATCCCTGGCAGTGTGTGTGGTTCCATGGTTGGCCACTTCACTTGACAGCATGCACCCCTGGTGTGTGTCCATGCGTGTTTGTGGGTTGTGCCTTTGCCACTGGTGGTTGCACATGGCCCCATGACTTACCTGGGTTGGCTGAAGTGCTCCTCTGTGAAGGTGTCCCAGTGCAGCTGTACCAGCTGGAGCAGTCGGGGGTCCTGTCACCCAAGGGGGGGCTGCCCATCACTGTCTTCACCAGAGTCCTCATCGTCCCCATCGCTGTCCCCGTCTTCAACCTGTACATCTATCCCACAATCTTTGGCCATGTTGTGCAGGATGCAACAGGCCAGGAATAGCCCACAGGCCTTTGAAGGGCTGTGCTGTAGGGCACCGCCAGAGGTGTCCAGGCAAGGGAAATGTGCCTTCAACATCCCGAACACCTGCTTGATGACATTCTGTGCGGTGGCATGTGCCTCATTGTAGCGTTGCTGCGATGGGGTCATGGGCCACCGGTATGGTGTGAGCAGCCAGGGACAGAGTGGGTATCCACTGTCACCTGTGTGTAGAGGGTGGAGGTTAGTTGGGTGATCAGTGTCACCCTGCCTTGGGCCATGTAGGCCACTACCCATGTCACCTCTGACCATGCCCCTCCCAAGCTCTATGTTTTCTGCTTGGTATGCATACTAACCCACTAAGTGGCCAGTGGGGATGTCCCCACTCTTGAATCTGTAGCACAGTGCTGACTGGTGCCAGATGAAGGCATCATGTGCTCCCCAGAGTGTGTGGCACAGACATTGATTATGCACCCACTGGCATCGCACACCACCTGGCAGTTGATGCTTGTATAGCCCTTCTGATTGATATATGCGGCCCCTTCGGGGACAGGTGGTGTGCGGATGGCCATATGGGTGCAGTATATTGCCCCTAGCATGCCAGGCATACGTGCTACCCTGTGGAACTCCTGTATGTTTGCTGTGCGCTCCGCTGGTGTGCTGGGGAAATGGATGTACTCTGTAGCATGTGGCAGCAGTGCGCTGAGGAACTGGGTGAGGTGGCATGACGCGGCCGACTGGGTTATGCCTGTGGTGTCCCCTGTTGGTCTCTGGAAGGTACCCATGGCGAGCAGGCACATGCAAGCTGTCACTTTAGTCTCCACTGACAGAGCATGGCTCCGTCGTGTGGGTGCCTGCATCACATCACTGCACAGCTCACAGAGCCACCTCAGAATTGCCTGATTCAGGTGGTACCGGCCTAAGATCTCGGTATCGCTGTACAGCTCGAAGCTGGTGTGGGCTCAGTACTGCCTGTTGGGGGCATGCCGCCGACAGGCCCTTCCACGGCCACACCCCCCTGCTACCTGCCTTCTCACCCCCCTCATTACTGCCTCCATCTGGATGGTGGCACTGGCCATGTTCCTGGCTTGTGTTCCCCCCGGCAGTTGTTTCTGTCTTCCCCACTGTCCTGGCTGCTACTTCCCCTGCATCAGGAACACCTTCCTTTGGTGGCCTCAGTGCTGTGTGGCACTTCCCCCTTTAGCACTGTCTTTGGCTGTGGCTCCCCACACCTTTCCTGTGCCTGTGGGTTCAGGGTGCCCTTTCCCTGTCCTGCCCTGTGTGTCTGTCCTGCCCTGTGTGTCTGCCTAACGGTCAGACACATGTGCCTTCCCTGTAGCGTTCTTGTGTCTCTCCCTTGTTCCTTTTTATTTTGGCTCATTTCCACTATCGCGCAACTTCCGCTTGCTCCCTATTGCAAATGGCGCATGTTGTTGAATATCACACTGTGCCATTTATGCTTGGTTCCTCCCCCATCAGTTGCGCATGCCTTCATTATCATTGCTCTCTTGCTCAGTAATACTTTTGGGGCGCATCTGCCTCCCGCTGAATATGTGAATGGCGCATTTTCAGACTTAGCTGGAGCAACCCTACTAGCATGCGCAACCCCTTTGAATATCTGGGTCTATGTGTTTAAAAAAAAAACTCCTGAACATAGCTAAGCAGGACCCATTTAGCTAGACTCTGATGTCTGTTTTTTTAAATCATAACCAGATATGCCTTTTCTGAGCACCCCAAAGGCAGTGTAGAAACATAGAAACACAGACTTTGACAGCAGATAAGGACCGCTTGGCCCACCTAGTCTGCCCATTTCCCTACCTACTGGATAGGCCACAGATCCTAATTAACCAACAGCCTATTTCTTCCTACCCCCCTCAATGAGGGAACCATGTTCTTTGCATGAGAACAGTGGTATTTTCTTTACTGCAGTGGCCACAGATGGAAATGTGCTACTAGTTTGAGTGCTAGCAGTGAGCTGGTGTTCTCTGTCACACTCATGTGAATCTATTTATCTATCTATCTATCTATCTATCTATCTATCTATCTATCTATCTATCTATCTATCTATCTATCTGTCTGTCTGTCCGTCTGTCTACTGTAGAGCTATAAATATTCACTGACAAAAAATATTTGCTTTAATCATGCTGTCCCTTTAAAGCACAACAATACTTTTACAGCAGAGTTTTACTATCTTGTGCAGTCACCCTAGTAACCAGTCCAGTAGTGTCATGTGGTGTCTGAGTGTGTGAGCATGGTGTTAAAAACACAATCAAACATGGAAGTATGCTTGCTCAAAATTTATTAGACTACTCCAAAGTGCTGGTAACATCTTTTATAAATAAAAGTAAAAGAAAAGAACAGAAGAAAAGCAAACAAAAGATCTTCAATCTCTGATCTGGCATCAGACCTCATCTTCCTCATCTACACCCTCAGGAACCACAGTCTGAGGCTCAGGTTCCTGAAAAACAAAACAAAATAAATGCTTGGTACAACAATGTATGCTTGTGTGATTGAAAAAAAAGTTAACCTAACTGTTTTACCATTCAAACATTCTGAATATACTTGTGAAATTCCAGCCTTCTGAAACCAGGAATGCAGTCCTCTTTTTGTGTGGGTAATTTGAGAAAGCTTGTAATGAGCCACTGGGCATGCCAGCTCTTTAAGTTAGCTGTGCATAGATCCACAGAAATGCTATCACTGCTTGTGCCTCTTTTCAATTGCTGTGAAATGACAGAGGCATACCAGTCAGTGAATTCTTATTCTGAGGAATCCATAAAAAGCTTGTTTACTGAAATGTCCAGTGGCTGCAGTAAATCGGTGCACAATGCGGGAACAAAAACAGGAATGATGTTATGCTTCTCAGAGTTACTGATAACGTCTTCCACTGTGTTACCTCTGAATAAATATAAAATGAGAAATGAGTGCTGTACATCAAGCAGGTTCTGGGTATTTTTTAATTTGTCAATGTAAGGCACAATCACAGTATCAGTGTATCTGATGTTGGTTTCACTATTGGCCCAGTGGTTTTCTCTGTGCGTTATGCACCAGTCATCAGGAAATGCGAAGGAGGGATGACACTGAAACATCTTGCTCTGGTAGATTACTTGAGGGTCAAGATAGTGACCTGAGAGAGTACACCTAGTGCAACAGTGACCTGCCTTTTGTCACCTAGACCAGAAACCTCAATTTGTTTTTTCCCCGTACAGTCCATGGCTCATTCAGAGCAAGGGATAAGACTGACCCCAGTTTCATCAAAGTTTATGACTAACTCTGGTGGTATCTGTTCCTGCTCTGCTGCATTGGAAATGCTCTTTAGAAATTGTGCCTTCAGGGAGTCAAAATCAACAGGCATTTTTCTTGTAGCTTTTGTACCTTTCTGCTTGCTAGAAGACTGGAGAAGAGCTTGCCAGAAGACTGGAAAAGAGCTCCTGTGATCCCACTCCACAAGAGTGGTAGCAGGGAGGAGGCAGGGAACTACAGACCAGTCAGTCTTACCTCAGTAGTGGGCAAGATTATGGAGGCAGTCCTTAAGGAAAGGATAGTGCAACACCTGGAATCCATAGAAGCACAGGATACAAGACAGCAAGGGTTTACAAAGGAAGGTCCTGTCAAACTATTCTCATAGTTTCCTTTGACTGGGTAACCAGAGTGGTGGACCAAGGGGGAGCAGTTGATGTCATATACCTTGACTTCAGCAAAGCTTTCAATACTGTTCCACATAGAAGATTGATTCATAAGTTGGGTAGGTTTGGGGTGGGTCAGAAGTTGGTCAACTGGGTGGCAAACTGGTTGACGGGCAGAAAACAGAGAGTGGTGGTAAATGATATATAGTCAGAAGAGATACAAGTCACATGTGGGGTACCTTAGGGATCAGTCCTTGGGCCAGTCCTCTTCAATATCTTCATCAGTGACATTGCAGATGGACTGGAGGGTAAGGTTTGTCTGTTTGCAGATGACACCAAGATCTGCAACACAGTAGATGATCCAGATGGGGGTGGGCAGAATGAGAAGAGACCTGGAAAGACTAGCCAAATGGTTGGAAGAGTGGCAACTGGAGTTTAATGAAAAGACGTGCAACATCAGGCACAGAGGGAAGAAAAACCCTGAAGCCACCTATAGGCTGGGGGGGAGTTGCTGGCAGTCACAAGGGAAGAAAGAAACTTGGGCGTCCTCATCACCGATGACCTGAAATCATCCAAGCAGACCACTAAAGCAGTAGGTAAGGCTAGAGGGATGTTGGGGTGTATTAGTAGGGGTATCACAAGTCAGAAAAGTGAGGTAATAATCCCTCTTTACAAGACACTGGTTAGGCCCCATCTGGAGTACTGCATGCAGTGCTGGAGTCCACACCTTCACAAGGACATTGACCAAATTGAGGCAGTCCAGAGAAGGGCAACCAAAATGGTGCAGGGACTGCATCAGAAAACACATGAGGACAGATTAACAGAGCTCAATATGCATACCCTAGATCAAAAGAGGGAGAGAGGTGATAGGATCGAAACATTCAAACACCTTAAGGGCATTAACAAGGTGAAAGAGTCTAACATGTTTAAATATAAGAAAATAGCAGGTCAAGAGGACACAGCATGAGATTAGAGGAGGCTGATTAAGGGTAATGTGAGGAAGTTCTTTTTCACGAAAGAGTGGTTGATGCATGGAATAGCCTACCTTAGGAAGTGGTGGGTATTAATACAGTGCAGGGCTTCAAACAGGCATGGGACAGGCATAAGGAACGATACAGATGAGTATTAATAGACAGGCCATTGACAGAGTAAAGGCCGATGGCAGATTCATAAGACAGAAAAATAAATGGGCAGACTGGATGGGCCTTGCAGTCCTTATCTGCTGTCAACTTCTATGTTTCTATGTTATGTTTCTAAATCCCATCTTGTTAAAAAAAACATGACCACTGGTGTGAGAAAGCCATGGAGCCACCATTCTCAGCTTGCATCAGGGGGTGGGTGGCTTTCACAATACCTGTTGCAATAGCAGCTAGAACCCTGCCATTAACCACCGTCCCTTCAGCTCAAAGTGTGCAAATCATGTTTTTTAATTCTGTCTCTACCTCCTCCATCAGAAGGGGTGGTCGTCCTCGGGGTTTTATAATCAGGGTCTTGGGGATATTTTCAGGGTTCTGATGTCGCCTTCAGTTTTGCTAAGTAATCTCTTTTAAATGTTCTAATGGTGCTTTCATTTATTTTGGTTTTGTATTTTGATTCATAAAACCGAACCACATTCATAGAAACATAGAAACATAGAATTTGATGGCAGATAAGGACCGCTTGGCTCACCCAGTCTGCCCATTTCCTACCTACTGGATAAGCTGCAGATCCTAGTTAACCAGCAGCCTACATCTTCCTACCCCCACCCCTAGAATTGCCTTATGACTATCCCATGCATGCTTGAATTCCACCACTGTTTTTGACTCCACAACCTCCGGAAGGCCATTCCATGCATCCACAACCCTCTCCGTGAAAAATACTTCCTTAAATTACCTCTGAGCCCCCCTCTATCTTCAAATTGTGCCGCCTTGTTTTTGCACACCTCTTTTTTTGAAAGATGCTATCCTCTTGTACTTTATTGATTCCTTGAGGTACTTGAACATTTCTATCATGTCTCCCCTCTCCCTCCTTTCCTCGAGGCTATACATATTAAGCTCCTTAAGTCTCTCTTCATATGTCTTCTGGTGCAGACCCTGCACCATTTAGTTGCCCTCCTCTGGACAGCTTCCATCCTGTCTATGTCTTTATGGAGATTGGGTCTCCAGAACTGCATGAAGTACCCAGATGGGGTCTCACCAGCTGTCTGTACAGAGGATAATAACTTCTGTTTTCTACTGGTGATGCCTCTCCTATGCATCCCAGTATCCTCCCAGCCTCCTTGCTGCCCTCTCACATTGCTTGCCCACCTTTCGTCATCTGATATAACTACCCCAGGTCCCTATCCATTTTGTTGTTGTTAGTATCTCAACCCCCATTGTACATCTTCCCTGGGTTTGCTTCCCAGGTGCATTACCTTGCACTTCTTAGCATTGAATGGTAATGCACCTGGGAAACAAACCCAGGAAGAGCACACAGTGGGGGTGAGATACTAACAACAAAATGGAAAGGGACCTTCATCACTCTGCTGACAGGCATACTCACCCAACTCAAATAGAATCTCGGTGAGTACACCTTGTATTGCACTTTTGGACATTTACTCAGTGGAGAGGCAGTGCATAACTCACTTGTTACATTTTCATCCATAAGCCAAGATACTCCAGCTGTGATTGCCAGTACATCTGTGTCCAGGTCATCAGTTTGTAGGGCCAAGAAATTGCACTTCTGTGCCTTCTTAGGGGCCTTGTTGAACCAGCATCTCAGAGACATTTTGTGCAAGTGGGTAGTAGACACAGTACCTGACAACCAGCAGAACTTGACAGGTAGGATTGTCAGCTGATGATGCCGCCACCCAATAGTATGAGTGATGATTTTTGGGCGAGATTTCAAGTGAGGAGCAGACTGCAAATAGAACTTTACGTTGATTTTTATAGCTCTACAATATCTATCATCCATCCATCCGTCTGTCTATCTATCTATCTATCTATCTATCTATCTATCTATCTATCTATCTATCTATCTATCTATCTATCTGAATGGATGTGTAATCACATCATACCTCTGTTTATCCAATTCTGTACATATTTGTATAGCACTATGTACTGAATCAAAATCTCAATCAGTATGTCTTGTAAGGTACACAACTATGTTTTTAAAGTATTTTTGACTTCTGCCTAATATTCTATACTTGCCTCATCTAGGCACAGAACAAGAGTAACAAAAAGATACCCTGTACCCTCATTTCCAATAATCTTGGGTATAGTACTGCAGCAGAGCACATCGAATCAATTCCATATTCCAAAGTTAGGAGTCATGCTTCTGGGCCTATGTAATATGATTATTGCTTTGCATGGTTGTCATAGTCTATATACTGAATGAAAAAGGCATGCAGAGGTCATGGAGTATCTGCCAGTGCTACACAGAAGCCCTATTATAGGAACTCCTACAATCAGAACATCTCTCCTGTATATGAGAAAATGCCAATTCATTTATTTATTGTGCCCTGGTATGATAATATATTTGCAAGTCCAGGAAAGCTGGCCCCACCCAAATATGCCCCCCTGAGGAAGGCTTCAAGCTGAAGCGATTGGACAGTGCACGGGTGAATGTATGACTTGTTCTTGGATTTAAACATGAATCATTTGTATTGCAGTCCTCAGCTGGATTCCCCTAATAAGTTCCTGTATCTGTTTTGTGGATAGCTGATGTAAAGGGGGAGTTACCCCCAAAAAAGTTATTTTCAAATGCTTTGTAGAGCAGAGAACATCTAATCCTTGTAAATAACTCCAGTTGTAAATACTTTGTTGTAAAGTTAATTCAACGTGTCTTTATTTGTTGTTTTGTTTTATTATTTCTTATCTTCTTGTATTAATCTCAAATAATGAAATTAGTTTTCTTCATAGATATATTGGTCAATGTTTTAGGACTAATCTTTGTCCCTTCTTCAGAACCTTAGAGCTGTAAATCAATTTCAAAAAACTTATATACTATTTCATAATGTATATCCACATATTTAAACAAAATATATATAACATCCAACATAATTTGCATTGGGGAAGATACTTGATATTTTTCACTTGTCACCATTTGTTTTCAAAATGCATAAAGCTCCTTTCAACATCATTATCACTGTATTAAAAATATTTTGTTTATTGTACTCATTTGTAAATTCTAATAATTCTGTGCATGAATTGATATATTGGTGAAATTCTCAAATTTTTTCTTCTATGTCTTTCTGTATTATTATTAAATCATCTATAAATCTTTTTTATAGACAAAGTGAAGAGCTGAATCTGTTGTTTATGTTGAAAAAGTATTCATTTTCAAATTCTCCAATCAAGATGTTGGCATAGAATGGGGCCAATGTGGCACCTATCACTGTTCCTTGTAGTTGCAAAAACATCTGTTTTCATATTTGAAATAATTGCTTTTAAGAACAATTTCTGTTAGTGTTAAATGAATGTTTTATCTGGTTTGTTGTTGTCCCTTTTATCAAGCATATTAGCCAAAGCTTGCAAGCCAGCCTTATGCATTTTGCTTGTGTATAAATTGTTCACATCACAGGTCACCAAAATACATTGATGTATATTTGTTTCTGTTCTGTTGAATTCCTCTAATAATTGAATATAGAGGATAATGTATGGTCCTCTATCGTTAACTGGTCAGTTAACAGTCGAGAGGTTGCCAGGGCGACCGTGTAAACCTCGAGAGCGAAGCTCGAGAGGTTTACATCACCATGGCAACCTCGAGACGGTTAAAATTGACCGGTTGCCAATAGAGGGACCATACATTATTTTTTATAGTGTATGGTCCCACCTCAAAAGGCTGCTTACTTTTTCATTAGTAGTCACTGCGGCAGCCATTCAGTCCTTCCCTAATCGTTGCTGTTCATGCGTCAGTTCCCCATCGAAAAAAAGCGCGCACATGTGCAGACCAATCGCTGTTGTTAACCTATCGATGTGACGTAACATCGATCGGTTAACAACATATCTATGTCACATCGATAGGTTAACAACCTTAGGAAATGATGATTTCCTAAGGTTAACAGTGTTCTGCCATACATTGTACAGTGTTTTGTGTCCTTAATGTATGATGCAATGTTTGGAACCATATCTTTAATGTGAAAGTCAATGTACTGTGAAAGGTTTTCTGTCACAGAACCAATGCCTGCTACGATATGCCTTTCGGGAGGTCTTGATTTTTCAGTATTTTCGGTAGGAAATAAAAAAGATGGGACCTTAGGATGTTCATTTACTAGTTCTGGTTGTAACCATTCTTCCATCTGTCTTCTATCAACAGCTTCATGAATAGTTTCTCTTATTCAGCTCTTCAATTTGTCCAATGGTATTCTAGGTACATCTTGATATGCATTAGGGTCTCTCAATTGTCTCAAACATTCACTTTTATAATTTGTGTAGTTCATACTAACAATGCTTCCACCCGTATCTGCTGGTTTTATAATGATTGAGTTGTCCTATTCTAAATTTTGTAATGCATCTTTCTCAGCCTTTGTAATGTTGTATTTTGGTTTCGATACATAGATACATAGACAGTGTCGGCAGATAAGGTCCTATGGCCCACCCAGTCTGCCCATTTGAGCTTGTAAGTTCAGTTTGTTTTCCTAGAAGTCTGTTGTCCCTCATGCGACCTCAGAACTCCTTTATGTCTATCCCATGCATTCTTAAATCCGTGATTGTTTCAGCCCCACCACTTCCTCTCGGTAGGGGTGTTCCACTTGTCCACCACCCGTTCTGTGAAGAAATTCTTTCTCATGTTTCCTCTGAATCGTCCTCCTCCAACTTCATCCCATGCCCTCTAGTCTTGGAACATCTTTTCGCTTAAAATAGTGTTTTCCTGCACCCTGTTCCTCCCTGTAAGAAACTTGTATGTCTCTATCATATCCCTCTCTCCCCCTCTCCTCCAGGGAGTACATGTTCAGTTCCTTCAACCTGTCTTCATAGGACTTGTGATGCAATCCATGCACCATCTTTGTTGCCCTCCTCTGCTCTGAACCTTCTCTACCCTGTCTATGTCCTTACATAGGTATGCTCTCAGAACTGTACACTGTACTCCAGGTGGGGCCTCACTAGTGTCTTGTATAGCGGAATTATGACCTCCTTTTCCTGCTGGTGATGCCCCTGCCTATACATCACCAGCATCCTATTTGCTTTACCTGCTGCCTTGTCACACTGTTTCCTAACTTGAGGTCATCAGAGATGACAACCCCAAGATCCCTTTCCTGCTTGGTGCATGCTATATCCTCACCCCCCAACTGATATATTGTGCCAGGGTTTTTGTGCCCCATATGCATTATCTTGCACTTCTTTGCTTTGAATTTCAACTGCCAAACCCCTGACCATTCTTCAAGTTTCTGCAGGTCGCTTCTCATTCTGTCTACACCCTCTGGTGTGTCTACTCTGTTACAGAGCTTTGTGTCATCAGCGAACAGTGAAATTCTGCCTTCTAGGTCCTGAGCAATGTCACTTATGAAGATGTTGAATAGGACCGGTCCCAGCACTGATCCCTGTGGTACCCCACTGGTCACTCTTCCCTCTGTGGAGTGACAGCCATTTACCACCACCCTCTGTGTCCTGCCACCCAGCCAGTAACCTACCCACCACACTACTGTCCTGCCCACACCCATATTCCGTACTTTGTGTAATAGTCTTCTATGTGGCACAGTGTCAAAGGCCTTGCTGAATTCCAGATAGGCCATGTCCACTGCCCTCCCCTGATCCACCTCCCTAGTCACCCAGTCAAAAAATTAAACGAGGTTGGTCTGACATGACCTCCCCCTGGTGAAACCATGCTGCCTTGGGTCCTGTAGTCCATTGACAACCAGATGTTCCACCAATCTCTCCTTCAGTAGTGCTTCCATGATCTTCCCCACTACTGAGGTGAGGCTGACTGGTCTGTAGTTCCCTGCTTCCTCTTTGTTCCCACTTTTGTATAAGGGGACTACATCTGCTGTCCTCAAGTCTTTGAGTACCTCCCCTGTTTACAGTGATCGGCTAAACAGGATAGCCAGAGGTTCAGCCACCACCTCTCTTAGTTCTTTAAGGACCTGGGGTGCACCCATCTGGCCCCATTGCTTTATCAACTCTTATTACTTCCAGTTCCTTCTGGACCCTTTCTCGTAAAGGGACTTGTGTCCATTCTGCACCATTCTCACCCCTTGTACTCCTTCAGACCCATTACCCTCCTCCTCTTCAGTAAAGACTGAGCAGAAATACCTGTTCAATATGTCAGCTTTACTGTTGTCATCCTCCACGAGCCCCCATCCTCCCCTTCAGTCTCACTATCCCTCCCTTGCTCTTTCTTTTTCACTTATGTACCTGTAAAGGTTTTGTCCCTCTACACACTGATTTTGCAATGTGTTCTTCTGTCTGAGCTTTGGCTTCCTTACTGACATCCCTGCCTCCTTTGCTTCTCCTGGTACTTCTCCCTATCCCCTTCTGCCTGTGTCTTTTTGTATTGCCTGAATGCAATCTTTTGGCTTTCACTTTTTTGCTACCTCTTTGGAAAACCATAATGGTCTCCTCTTCCTTTCCTCTTGCTAACCTGCTTAATGCATAATTCTGTTGTTCTTGTAATCCCATTTTAAATACTGCCCACTGTTCCTCAACCCCTGATTCCTGTCCCATTCCCTTAATGCCTCTTTCAAGTATCTCCCCATTTTCCCAAAGTCTGCCCCCCTAAAATCAGGATACGTGTTTTTGCGTGGTTTGGTTCTGCTCTTTCTGTGATTTCAAACCACAATGACTGGTGGTCACTGTTTCCTAGGTGCTCCCCACTGTTCCCCATCACACTGTCCCTGTTTGTGAGCACAAGGTCCAGTATTGCCTTCTGCCGAGTTAGTTCCATGACCAGTTGCTTGAGGAAGGCACCTGAAGGAGTCCAGGATAAATTTGCTCCTGATGTTGCTGCTGCTGGGATGTTCCAGTCCACATCTGGAATATTGAAGTCTCCAACCAGTACTACCTAACCCTTGTCTGCCATCCTTTGGATGGCTAGCATCAACTCTATCTGTTTCTTCCTCCTGGGCTGGTGGTCTATAGACCACACCTGTGTGGATGGCTGTCCCATTTTCCTTTCCAGCTTAACCCACAGTATCTCTCCCCATTTTGTTTCTCCTGGATCTCTGTGGCCTTATGTCATTTTTCACATACAGTGCCATCCTCCTCCCTTCCTGCCTGCTCTGTCTCTTCTGAATATGTTGTAGCCAGGTATGGCCATCTCCCAGTCGTGGTTATCATTACACCAGGTTTCAGTGATGGCCACAATGTCCAGGTCTGACTGTACCATGACAGCCTCCAGATCTTCCATCTTGTTGCTAAGGTTCCTGGCATTTGCACACATGGCTTTCCATGATTTGACCTCCCTAGACTGTTTCACTGTTCTACTCCAGCCCCTTCCTTGGTTGTCATTTATCCCTTGTTCTCCTTGCTGTCTGTCCTTCTGCTGAATTTTGCCCCTTTTCTGCTTATCCACCTCTTGGGCACTAATCTCTATCTTCTGCACACTGCTTTGCAGAGATAGCCACTCCTCTGGTTCACTGGTTCCACTGCTAGCTGTGGGGGTGAGCAAGTAGGTACCCTCCTTGCTGGCCTGCCACCCTTGCTAGTTTAAATGCTTGTCAATGTAGCATTTAAACTTATAATTGAGTGCTTGATTCCTCCAGGATGGATGCAGGCCGTCAGGCTTGAACAAACCTCCATCCCTCCAGGTGGGTCCCCAGTCACCAATGAATCCAAACCCTTCCTCACAGCACCAGTTCTTCAACCATGAGTTAAAGTTCTGGTGCATGCACTCCTATGCTCTCCTTGCCTCTCACAGGTAGTACTTGAGAAAGTGACAGAAGTAGCTACTTGCTTGACACCCTCCCAAGTTTCCTAAACTCTTCCTGAACTTCCTTTGGCTCCCATTTGCCAGGTCATTAGTACCTAGGTGGATAATGACATCCAGCTCACCCTCCCTTCTTGCCTCCCAGTGAGCCTCAGGATCTTCCTTCCATCTCTCCCATGCCGTGGGACCTGGTAGGCACCTCACCTCCTGTCCTCCCCTCCTGTGTTCCTAGCTGTATCCCTCTTATGATGGAGTCCCCACCAGGATTCGCTTCCTCCTCCTCTGGGGTCCCTGCTTTCCCACTGAGGTCACCTCCTTGCTAACCTCCACATCCTTTCCTTCCACTTCTTTGGGTACCTCTATTTGGTTGTCCTCATTTGCCAGTGTGGCATATGAGTTCTTGAGTGAATAGGATCTGGGATGTGCCTCTGCCTGACTGCTCTAACCCTCCCTGAGCCCACTGTCATCCAAGTGCTCCTCATCCTCGGCATCCTTTGAGGCAGTTGCATTGGACTGGTGGTCCCTGGATAGGGTGATGGTACTCCTGACCCAGTTACTTCAGCTCTGAGTCTGGCTACCTCATCCCACAGTCCAGAGATGCATGCAGATAGGGCAGTGCCTCAGTGTCCAGAACGTCTGCCTGAATATGGCTGCCCCACACTGCATTGCACCACTCCCCACATTATACTGCATATAATGTATTTCATTATTATTATTTCAATTTCTCTGTTTACCTTCTCAATATATGTTTCAATGTTATTGGGTATACTATAGTTAGGATTAAATGTAGATTTTATTCCTAAGGCTTGTTTTACTGCTGTTTGTGACTTAGTTTCCTTTGTTTCTGGTGTGATATTTTCTGGTAATGAGAAAAAAGGTTTGAGACAATTTTTTCTGTAAAATCTTTCCAAGTCCAATTTTAGTTCAAATGGATTCAGCTTTTGAGTGACAGAAAATGATAAGCCTTCATTTAAAATATTGATTTCTATTTCTATTAGATTTCTGTTGGAAAGATTATTGAAAGTAGTTATATCTGTACAGTTTTGGATCTGGTGTCGTGTACCCTACCCCTATCTCCTTTTCCTCCATGATCTTGTCCTTGTCCTTTTTCTTTGTGTGTCATTTTGGAGAGGCTCTTCTTCTTTCCTTGGTAAAAAGGTCTACCCAGGTTGTAAATCTTTATCTATCATAGAAATCCTGATGTTGATAGCTTCTATAGGGTTGATGCCTATATTGTTCCCTATACAGATTTTGCCATCTGTAATTATATCTATTGGTAGAATATATTCTGTAATGTCTTGGGTACCTGGGCTTAGATCTTTACATCATTGGTTTCTATTAGGCTCAAAACTGTCTGACTCTAAAGATGGTGTGGAAATGTCTGTATCATCCATGTTATAATAATAAGTTTGTTGTTCTGATTTTTGCCAGTTATAAACATGTTCATCACGATAATCAGTTATGTCCCTTATGAATTTAGGTAGTTTGATACTTTTAATGTAGTCATCATATTCTCTTAGAGATTTGTCAGTTCTTTCTAAAAATGTTTTTAATTTGTTCCCCATCAATGGTATCCTTGATTGTTTTTTCTATTTCTTCTATTACTGCCCAAACATTTGCCTGTTCTGATGTCATTGCCTCAATCAATAATAACATAAAATCAAATGAGCACTTGCTTCTGGTGCCATCCCATTTTTCCATGAAATCTTCTGGTGAGAAACCTAAATTGGGTTCCACCAAGACTCATAAACCCATAGGTATCCTTTTTTGTTTGGTATACTCCAATAGTGTAACAGCATGCCAGTCAAGGTGAATTTCTTTTTCTTTTAATGTTTCTAGTTTATTTAGTGATATTTTAGGAAGTTCTGTAATGCTAATGGTCCTCTTACTGTTTACTAGATTCATTATTCTTATTGCCTCCTTGGTGTTCACACTGTGTGGTACTGATCTGGCTTCAGTTACACCTCCCAGTTCAGCAAAAATAGCCATATTGTATTATATTTTTAAAGAGGTTATAAAAAGAAGAATATGTATGAATCTATTGGTAAGACTGCCCAAACCTTTTAACCAGAAAAAGAGAATCAAACATGAATCATTTGTATTGCAGTCCACACATGGGTTCCCTTATTAAGTTCTTGTATCTGTTTTGTGGATAGCTGATATAAAAGGGGATTTACCCTCAACAATGATTCTTTTCAAGTGCTTTGTAGAACAGAGAACCTCTAACCCTTGTAAATAACTCCAGTTGCAAACACTTTGTTGTAAATTCAATGTATCTTTGTTGTTTTGTATTATTCAGTTGTTTTCTTCCTGTATGCATCTCAAACAATGAAATTAGCTCTCTCCACATATATATTGGTTAATGTTTCAGGACTAATCTTTGTACTTTCTTCAGAATCTTAGAGCTGTAAATCAATTTCAAAAATTGATTTAATATTTCATAATGTATATCCCCATATATAAACAAAATAAATATAACAACCAACATAATTAGCAGGGGGAACATATCTACTATTTTTCACTTGTCACCATTTGTTTTCAAAATGTATAAAGCTCCTTTCAACATAGTCATTATCACTGTAATAACAATTATTTTGTTTTAATTAATTCTGTGTTTGTGTGTTTTTTCTTGATACTGCTCTGCTAGTATAGCAGCTAGAGTTGGGGGGGGGATGAAACTCTCAAAATTTATAAGTAGGTGCCAGGATTAATATTATGGGCTTAAGTTAATATTTTTCAGCTTGCACTTGTATATTTATTTGTTTTTATTTACAAAACTTGTTTTTCAGTTTTTCTCAAAACCAATAATAATTTAATGCAATAGTCATTGTGGTCAATAAGCCTTGTTATTCTATCTTAATGATTTAATCTATTTTATTTTGCATCTTTATTATCATATTATTGATGACAGCACCTACCCAGAAGATATTAAAGCATCTTAGGCTTTCTTCTTTTTGCTTTTGGTGTTTGACCTGCAATTGAACAAGTGATAGCATTTTAAAATTGCCCAAAGTAAACTACTTTTCATTTTATGAAACCACATGCTTTTCCCTCCATTACACAGAACACTGTCTGCCATTTAAAACCAAAGCTGGTTTCTTATATCTGGCCACAGATTTGAGCTCCTAAAGTAGACAACCCATGCCAAAAATGTTTTAAAAGGTTGAAAAATGAATATCACTACCCTCTACCTCCTATCGAGAGAAAGGACTCTTACCAGTTGATGACAGTGCAGTTAAGTAACATAGGAGAAATAAGTCACATAAGGTAGAGTATAGGGAGGACTAGGTTCTGAGTTCAGGAGCTGACATCCTCAGTAGCTCTTCTCTGAAACTGGCTTTTTTGAACCAGCAGTGAATTAAAGGTTACAAAATGACTTGTAACATTTAAATGAAGTAACTTACATATCTAATTTTTGGTACGAGTCCGATTTAGCTTATGCTGGTCCAAATTCAGAATTTATTGATGAAAAAAATGATGCCCTCAGTCACTGTTTAATAACAGCTCTAGTTAGGTTCCTGTTTTTTCATAGGATCACCTTTATTAAGGGGTCAAGAGTGTATCTTTCTAAATGCAATGCACAGGTGCTAGGGTTTCCAACCTTAACTCTGCATTCACCCTCCCAGCACACACATGCAAGCAGAGGAAGGGTCAAGGAAACACAACCAGTCAGAGACTGCCATTATCAAGTAAGAGAAAGAGCACTAGGGTTTGCAATCCCAAGGAACACCCCTCACACCTGTTCCTGCATTCATGGTGGAGGTGGGCCTTAGTATTGGAAGCCAAGGGTAAGGGTGGAGTGTTTGGGTTGGAAGCCAAGGGTGGCGGCAGGGTCATATGCTTGGAAACCCTAAGATAATATTTCCCTACTTTTTATGCTTCAGCCCTAATGATGCATTAACAAAGTTTTCTGCAATATATATATCTATATCTATATATATATAGATATAGATATATATATAAATGTGTGTGTGTGTATATATATATATATATATATATATATATATATAGATATATATTGCAGAAAAGCTTTGTTAATATCATAGGGCTGAAGCTACAATGGAAATATCTTAGGTTCCCAACACCCTAAGATAATATTTCCCTACTTTTTTGCTTGCTGCCCTAATGATGCAATTAACTAAAGTTTTCTGCAATATATATATCTATATATATATATAGATATAGATATATATGATATATATATATAAATGTGTATATATATATATATATATATATATATATATATATATATATATATACACATATATATATCTGTGTGTGTGTGTGTGTGTATATATATATATATATATATATATATATATATTCATGGCAATAAACTCATTTAATACATTAGTTAGGGTTGTTCCACAGTGACAAAAGTGAGGAAATTTGCTGTTAGGGTTGAAAACCCTAACTCAAATCCCCCAGCACGACGCACACACAGACACACACACACACATACACACACACATATGCAAGTATGGGGGAGGACCAAGTCAACACAACCAATGACAGACATCCAGCAGCAGGTGACAGAAATAACAAACAATTGTCTAAATGTACTACGAGACATCCCCACCCCCCTGACCAGGTACTGCATGCTCAGTGGAGATCAACAGCAAAACTGAGGCCATGTACACCACACGTACACATCCCTGATTGCAGCTGCACACAACATACCACACTTAGTAGTTGCATGGCCTTACCTACCATTGCCCCACACCACACCACACCACTTGTGGCAGGCCACCTGAGCAACAGAGTTCAGCAAAACCAAGGAGTTGTACAGCTATAATATCTCTGATTATAACAAGGGTTTGAGAAATGCAGCTTTCTAATTGACTGTAAACATTGTAACACCCTTATGTCTAGTTTTTATTAACATACATGTAGAGCCTAACCATATGATGAACATGGTTTAATGTTGTTTAAAAAACAGTTTTATTATGATAGCAATAAGCCACTCCCAGGTATTATGTTAATGGTCAGTTTATCACTGTCTAGCGACATGTGGCACTCGGCTATTCAACATTAAACCCCTACAGAGTGATTAACAGACCATTTTACATAACTGTTGGTCATGCCTTATTGCTTAATTGTCTTTATGAGTAGATACTCTCCCTCTGCTAGGCACTGCAGCAGCTTTGCAACACAGTGTCCCACCCACTACACCATACACTGTATAGTTACTGAAGAATGGCTATCAATATGAACTCATGAAGATGAACAGTGTAACTTGATCATTACAGTCATCGAAACCCTAGTGTGATTATAACTGACAGAGTCAGTGATAGAGGATAACCCTGCTATCCTAGTACACTTACCCATTGTGAGTTAAATCAATACTAAAATACATTCAGTTTATATCTACAGCATACCTACTTGATTCCTGTAGTACCACAATTAACATAGTTATCAGTTTGATCTCATCAGTGACAGAAGTGTGGCTAAACCCAAATAGTAGGCATACAGCCTGAGTATGAAACAACTGTTAAAAAAATCACACTATATCCATAAGTGGCATAGATCACTCATTGCAGCAATAGTAAATGTATTACTATTTGAATGATTACTCATCACAGATGCAATAGAGAGTGTCTTTATCAGGTACAGCATACTCAGTAAGTGTCTACAGCAAAATCTCTCCTATATACATCTCTGATACAGGTACATTATTGTTGGATCAGTAGTGCTATGATATTTAGAGTTGCTTGGCCTGATCCATGCAATTATAATGTTTCTTACAAAGAATACTTGCCATCTTTAGTATTGAAACACACTGAAGGTCTATGTATGTACATCAGCAGTACACCTTCATCAGTAACAATGCATGTCATACTGGCAGTATGAATTTCTGGCGCTTGAACAGGAATGCTTTTCCATACGTTTACATCAGCCTCTCTATGTTGAGTAAACCATTGCAGTAAGTGTACTTCTATGTAAATCACCTACTAAATGTATCACTACTTTTATCTTGAGCATGCTAGTGTCTTGTAGTTAATTTATGTGCTTCTCTTAATTTATGTATACTCACTAGTATTAAAACCTTTCTACAACTGTCATCATGCACCTTCAGCATTTATATTGAATAACGGCACAGTACCAGTTGTCGTGTGGCGTGGGGCATCGGTAGGTAAGGCCATGCAACTACTAAGTGTGAGTCGTTGTCAGTACAGCTGCAATCAGGGATGTGTACGTTTGGTGTACATGGCCTCAGTTTTGCTTGTTGATCTCCACTGAGCATGCAATACCTGGTCAGGGGGTGGGGATGTCTCAGTAGTACATTTAGACAATTGTTTGTTATTTCTGTCACCTGCTGCTGGATGTCTGTCATTGGCTGTGTTGACTTGGTCCTCCCCCATACTTGCATGTGTTTGTGTGTGTGTGTCTGTGTGTGTGTCGTGCTGGGGAGGGGGGGAATTCGGAGTTAGGGTTTTCAACCCTAACAGTTAATTTCTCACTTTGTCACTGTGGAACAAACCCTAACTGATGCATTAAATGGAGTTTTTGCCATGAATATCCTGTCTTTTTCAGAACTATTACTCAGCATAGTACATGATTAATAGTTGTAAGAATAGTGCACATACATAAAAAAGTTCAATATCAGAAATATTTCAACTCTTGTGGTTGCATTTACTGTTATTAATAGTAACAGTAGTCAACTGTTAATCATATTGTTTTATTACTTTATTAATTGTAATTTGTCATTGTTATTCCATGTAATAGTTTTTATGTAAAGTGTCTTACTCCTTTTGTTTGTGGCACATATGTAAATGAAAAGATGTACATAACTAAAAGACAATATGACATGATATGGACACCATTAGTTCATCTACTGAACAAATGGATATGTTACTGTAGTAACTTGAGATTTGATAGAGTGCTTGTACTACCAACTGAGGTGGTACCATAATCATGTGAACAGCGGTGGAAGAGGTTTGCTCATACTGAATACATAAATTTGTTGTAAGTATGGCAACACAGACATTTACTGTTGTACTAGCATGTACATACTTATCTTCATCATGATACACATACACATATCTCTGTAGCACTAGTTGTATGGAAACAACAGTGTGCCACAAATAGTGTGTAATGTAGCATTGTCACACATCTAACTTACTTCTATGGAGTCCCACTCTAATACCACAATAGTGTGGTATGAGGTTTCATCAAAATGAGAAAATCACAGTTGTATTAATCTTGTTAAAACTATTTTCAAGAAACATTTCTACTACACAATAACACACCAAACACAAGACAATATAAATAAACTTTTTTTACTATAAAAATATATTATATATAAAAAATTACAAACAAAAATATCTTTCTTCATATAAAAATACAAAAATATATATATTAACACAAATAATATTCAAACAGGTGAAAAAATAATTAAACTGTGTATTCCATCATACACAAAAAAAAAATTATTCAAAAATGTTTTTGTCACATAAATAAAAAATATATATTAAAAGTCTTGTTTTTTTCAGTTTTTTGACGTACGTAACACTAGGAAGTGTATACACTGCTTTGAGGCAATCAGGCTAGAAACTGGATTCGATGTGGAGGCGCAAACGAAGTGGAAGCTGTTGCACCCTCGGAGGAGATACCGGACCGCTATGAAGGGTTGCCAGTTTTGCCCAGGAAGCTGCAGGAAAAGATGGTGGCCGTGGAGGAAGCATGCTAGTCGGCACAGCATTCATCACCACTGCTACGATCTGGTTTTAGCACGAGGTTGACAGTCTGCTGCTGTGCATCCAAGAGAGACTGGATTTTGTCCAGCCTCTCAAGGATGACAGCATTTTCTTTACGCAGACTGACAACCTCGCTGCTAGGAGCCGCCTGTAGCAGCGGCAATGGCTTGCATTTGCTTTCTGCGCCTACAAAGATTTAAAAAGTTATGATGAATATACAACACAAATCCAACAATTACGACTTTCAAATATTTCACTTCAAATATTTCTTAGCTACTGCAATATCAGAAATGCATTCATTTCAAAGTTATGATAATAGTTTAAGTATGATGCTAAACTATTTAGTATCTTATTTCTGTCTCTGTCATACTTGATTATCTATATTATCTAATAAGCTGACAACATAAAAATGTATAGTTAGCTGTGGCTTAGAATGCTACTCTTATATTTTCTTTCACTACTATACAAATATTCAGTATGTACATACTTTGCATTATTGATGCTATTATATCATACAATTGAAATACATCCTCATCAAGTGTGAGAATTTTTACTCACCATGTCTCGCCTGGTACGTGTAGCCATGTCTGCAGTGAAAAACAAAGTACCTTGACATTAACACTATCATAATATACTTTTCATGTGTACACAATCATGATCAGTTTAATGATACTTTGAAACCAAACAGCTTTTACCTGTGTTTCAGGCCCTCAACACACATCACTACTTTAAATAATTGTCACTAATATGACATGCGCCCAAAAGCATACCAGATATTCAGCCGGGCTGTGCAGAGTTTTGCAGGCGCAACGCCCAACCCAGCGCCTGCACAACTTGAGCAAAAAAAGGATTGTTGAGGGTCACCCACAGGTGAGCTGCTGCATTGCAGGATGCAACACAGCAGCTGCCACCTGTGGCTGGCCCTCAACACACTGTCTCATACCTCTTAACCTTTTGTCCCCCAAATGTGTAACATTGCCTCTCAAAATGTGGAAAGAATGGGCAAAACGTGGAACACTTTATCAAATCATTAAATTAGAAGCTCACAACACTGTGAAAATGTTTGCATTTATTTTCAGAAAGTCTGCTATTAATCAAATTTATATATTTAGCATCATTTACTATGGAGTTTTGCTTTCAAATGTTAACACTGAATGTGGTACAAGTCCTCACAATGGAAACAGGGAGCTTTGTGAAGCAAAATGAGGAACTTTCCTCGTAATGTGGTATACTTGAGAGGTATGCACCTGTGCCCCCTCACCAGCCCTCGCTGGCAGCATGTGTGCCCCCCAACACATGTGTTTTGGGGTTGCCAACTACATCCTGCAATCGGGATTTTCAGGATATGATCAGGAGGTGGGGGAAGTTTTGAATACTCCAGCCCGGGCGATCGGGCGATCGGTCCACTGAACCACCAGGGATATATTCAGGAGGTGGGGGTATGAATTACTCATCCCGTGATCATGCTTATCGGTCCACTGACCACCAGGGCTGTGTTGGGGGAGACACATTGCTGCCCGTGATCAGGCTGGTGAGGGGGTATTTACGCTATGCCCGCGATCGGCCAGTGGGGGGTGGTGGTGGGGTTTTTATGGTCTTTTACCTGCAATTGGGCTGCAGGGGGCATCCTTCCCCGATGGCTGCTGCCTGGTAGGGAGCCAGGCGCAAGTCCTCAGGGGATCGGCACACCTGCATGCTAGTGGCATGCAAATGGGGTCATAATTAGATGCAAATGGCCCCCCTGCACCTTGCATGAATTATTGCCCCATTTGCATATCACCTTTTGAATATCGGGATTTTGCCACCGCAAGTTAAATGCTCCACTTTGTCAACTTGCGGTGCCACAAGTTCCACTGTGCCATGCACAGTGGCTGTGCTTGGGGGTGATATTCAAAGGAGTTCCTCAATAGCACAACTCCTTTGAATATCGCCCTGGACACACCCCAGTGCAACTATTTTGCACACCACAAGGGCTTGTGCCTATGAATGGTGCAGTTTGAATATCCAGCCCTTAGTACATAAATACACAATATTTTCAAACCTACTACAGTGTATGGGAAATATCTAATACCTGATTGTAATGATAGCATCTAATGCTCATCTCGAAACAAATGTTTTAAATAGACGTATTACCACCTTTACTCACATACAGTCTCACTGTCATGTCCTTACACTGTCCCAAAAAGTTATTTCGCACAGCAACCACAGCATCATATAGTAAAGTATAAAACACAGTTTTGCCAGTATAGGTTGCTCATTCAAAGTATGACACTGTGTGTCGCAACGCCATGCAGCATTGAATAATGTAGCAATGTGATGTATGTGGCACAATATTTAACACAGTTTCACTACTCAAGAACTTCTTTTAATAGCACCCAACCCACTAATACGCACCGTATGATGTAGTGGAATTTGCACCACTGCAAGTAGTCATAGTACTGCATTTTAAATGTGGTGAGACAACTTCCATAGTGCTATATAGAAATGTGCGATATTCACAGGGTGACACACAAACAGTCCCATTGTTAACTGTATTATTACTTTTATCGACATTCCTCAGTTCATGATAACCTTTAAAAATACACATATCTGACAGTGCACTGAACAGCATCACACTGATTGTAGAGGTAAAGTATGAGGGTGGCGAGGCTGAAGACAGACACACTGCACAGCTATTCACTTTAACTGGGAAAGGGATCATGAAGACTACAAGGCACATTTTTAACTTGTACATTGAGAAAAACAAAAATCATAATTGGACACTTTATGCATTGCACAATTATTTAGGTCACTACAATATCCTCCCACCATGTTGTGTTTTTTAGGTGGTTGGCGTATCTGCGACTGATCGCATGCCACCCTTTATAAGATCACAGCACACATAAAGTAAATAATGTCAACAGTGATTCTGCCCCACAACAAAACAAAAGAAAGTGGTACTGCCTCAGCAACGAAGGTGTGTTGCTCACACCCCTAGACAATTGAACATTTGCAGTGAGTATGCCAACAGACAGTGCACTCCCTCATCATGCAGTAAGACAGCAAGGTGTAGTTATCAACAGGAGCATTGATCACCACGAATGTTGACAACCATATGGTACTTCTCAATCATGCAGATAATAGCAACAACACATTTCACTTATTGCAGGCTGGCGCCGGCTTCCTGCTTCACCTCCACATGTTCGACGGCAGCTTCCCAGGATCTATTAAAGCAAACAAGTAAAATGATCACATCAATAGATGAAATATCAAGGTAAAAGTGTTTTTCTTTAAAACATCAATTTCTAATACTACATCATTCATACAACTATCATATGAACACATATCTCTTTACAGAAACAGCTCTGTCTCCAACTAGATGTATGTTGTTAACTCAGTATTACATGCATATAACAAGTCTTCTGATTCTGGCAAAAGCCACACTAAAGTTGAAATTATGACACCATGTATATATCTTTTCCAAGACAAATGTCCATCCAATCCAGAACAGTTAATATAAGAAATTCATTTTTTTTTCTGGTGATTCCCCTAACACTGTTTCTTCAATAACGTTTTTTTCCAAAAGAAAACTCACAAATATATTATTGCTAGTATGCAGTGCATAACAAGCAGTGCCAACCCATCAATCGCAATACTTATAACATTGTCATAATGCATATTTGTTACACAGAAACATCCTAAAAACATTACATGTATGTTCAATTTACATACATGCATACCTAATTATATGACGATCTGTTCCTTAAACAGTTTTTAAATGTGAGTTATTATAATAAGAATAACACAAACATAACGATAATGTCACTGTTCACTCAATGACCCTCTAGCTGAATATGGCAGCCGTTCATGTGTTATTAACCATATTACCCCTACAGGGCTATTAAAACACATTAACAAACATGTAGATATTCTATGCTGTCCATTAATAACTATTGCAATAATAAAATGAAACATTGGCAGGACATATAGAAATATTATGAATACAATTTAGGGACATGTCGTAATTACCAACAGATAATTAAAGCAGTCACACCATTGAATACCACTGAGACACCTACAACATTAGAATTGGTAATCTATTACTCATTGTACATTAATCTCCACCACTGTGAGTTAGGAGTGGAGAAGACCTGCCCCCGCCCCCACAACACCACATCTACCGCTATGGACATACATCCATTCTCAGATTCATGGAAGAATAGTATTCCACTCACATGTGTAGTAATACCAGTTTGTTATGGTAGTACAGGATCTTCTGCCATGGTGGCACTGCACATTCACTCAGACTTGGTTAACACCTTTTGAACTATTTTGGTGGGATATTCAAAATGGTTGACCACTCTTGTAATAGGCTTGCACATGTGCAAGTAGAAAATTCTGCCATTCTGCGATATTCAGTAAAAGACAGTTGCGCCACTGAAAACAGTCTGAGCAACAGCGCAATCAAATGAATGCATGGTCAAGTGGAGGGGAGGAACCATGCATGAACTCCAGAGCCCGATATTCACCAGGGCTGTGCAGAGTTGTGTAGCCACAACCCCCAACCAAGCCTGCATGACTTGGAGGCAAAAAAAAAAGCCCTAACTCGAGGTTCACCCACAGCTGAGCTGCTGGATTTCAGGGTGAAACACAGCAGCTGCCACCTGTGCTGGCCCTCAACCCAGTCCCTGTGCCCCTGCATCCCGATTGCAGGTATGCCTTGAAAATCCATCCCACCCCTCCCAGTGGCCCGACTCAGCACTGTGTACTCCCCCAACACCAGGCGAATCGTAAGCACTGTGGCCCCCCCCCAAGCGCATCCCCTGATGCCCAGTGGACCAAAATGCCTGATCACAGCCAGTAAGTTAAGTAACCCACCAATGTATCCTCGTGGGTCCAGTGGACCAAAATGCCTAATTGCAGCCAGTAAGTAAAACAACCCACCCGTCTCTCCTGAATGTGTATCCGTAGGTCCAGTGGACTGAAATGCCTAATCGTAAGCAGTACATTTTAATAACCCCTCTAAAGATAGCTCCTTGTGGCGGTGTCCCCCACCCAATCCACCCATGAAGCACCAGTACCCCGCTCACCCCCTCACAAGCAGCGGGTAGCATCATCCCACCCACCTTCGCGCCCATCAACTGACTGCCTTATTAGGGGCTGCACACCCATTGGTGCAGACCAAGAGCCAATGGGCATGCACTCCATACTGTACATCACATTCCAGATTTGTGAATCAATTCATTCATTCAAAATCTGAACTGTTACAGATGGTATGGGCTGTATACCCATTGGCTGTACTACACCAATGGCCGCAGCCCTACCAGGCAGTCAGTCGTGGGAGGCGGGTGGCAGGCATGTGGGATTCCTGGTGCCCACCTGCTGCCAGGGGGAGCGGGTGGTGGAGCTTAGCGAGTGCGTGGTGTGGGTCATATGCACCCACCAGGGCTATGTTGTTCAGGAGGGGTTATTAAACTTTACTACCCGTGCATCGACCTTTGGTCCACTGGATCAGCAGGGATACATTTGGGGGCCACATTGCCGCCCGCAATCGAAGCTGTTGGGGAAATTGAACCATACCCGTGATCGGCCCAGTGAGGGTGCTGCGGGTATTCTACACTGTTTTGTCTATGATCAGGGTGCAGGGGGCATTGTTCCCCGATGGTTGCAGCCTGATAGGGCACCACGACATTCCTCGGGGATCAGCAGACCTACATGGTAATGCTGCAAATCACGCCATAATCACATGCAATGCCCACACCGCGGCTTGGTATGAATTATACCATTTGCATGTCACGCTTTTGAACATCGCCTCAGACACACAGCTGTGCAACTAATTTGCACAACACAATGGCTTATGCCAGATGAATGGCACACATTTGAATATCCCACCTTGTGTCATGAGAAACCCTAGTTTCTTATTTGTAAACAGCCTAACAAATTTGTGATAATAAATCTACCGTCGGAGTCAATCAAAATGACACTTTCGGTATCTGACTGACCACCCTCCACAGCTTGACCCCAGTGCTGGCACCACTCGTGTCAGCTGGGAGACACCTCCAATGTTCTACCATGAACCAAAAAAAATATTTAAGTGTTAGATGTAAATCACAGTACAGTTTTTAAGACTTACAACAACAGTAAATCAGCCACCTATTATACACAACATTGCTTCTAATTATACAGACCACAAGCATTATAGGTACATATTATAATAATATTCTATATTTCTGTGCAGAGGCCCAGCACACCATTATCTACATAGTCTGTAACTTGTGGAGCATCAACACTATTGATATGTACATTTGTACATGTCTGTCTGTGTATTAAGCATTTCGGTCCACTGAACCACCAGGTATACGTTGGAGAGGAGTGGTGGGTCTATTACACTTACTACACGTGATCAGCCATTTCCTTCCACTGGACCACCACGGACACGTTCATGACAAGAGGGATTGTTTATTACACAGTATTACAGACTTGTACAAGTTTCAAACCACTACATCACAATAAGTAAACAGTAACATTTTGTTCTCTTCCAACATACCATAGTAGTAAGGGCGTATATGTATAAATGCAAAACAAAATGGTTATATTAAATGCACACTGAAAATAGAAAATAGAGTTAAAAATCTACGTTTCGACCTTAGGTCTTCTTCAGGAAATATCTAAAAGAGAAAAAAACAAGTTAGTGTAGAGGAGAGGTAAAATGAGAGCGATATATATGTGGAGAAAGAAGAAGGGGGAGGCAAAGAGAGAAGAAGTGATAAATGGTAAGATTAAGAGAGAATCTGTGAAACAAAAAGGTGATGATGGGAAAGATAAAACATAATGGGAGAGAAAGAGCTGGGGAAGTTCCCAGGTAGAGACAGATTAACAGGGCCTTGTAAGAAGGTTGAAAGGTGACAAATGTGTGAGAAGGAGACAGAAATGGAGACATATGGTGAAAATGAAAAATAAATCAGTACAAAAACATTACAGAGCGGTCAGGAATGGTGATACTGCTAAACCCATTGTATCCCACTTTATCTCCAGGGACCACAATGTCAATGACCTTTCTGTTTGTGTCCTTCAGCAGGGCTTCCGAGATCCTAACCATAGAAAAAACATGGAAGCCAAGCTGATCATCCGCCTTGGCTCCCAGCAGCCCTCTGGTTTAAATGATAGACTTATTTTCCACTAACATCTTTCAGCCTCCTCCTTTTTTTTTTTCCTAAAGTCAGTTTGTTTTTGTACTGATTTATTTTTCATTTTCACCATATGTCTCCATTTCTGTCTCCTTCTCACACATTTGTCACCTTTCAACCTTCTTTACAAGGCCCTGTTAATCTGTCTCTACCTGGGAACTTCCCCAGCTCTTTCTCTCCCATTATGTTTTATCTTTCCCATCATCACCTTTTTGTTTCACAGATTCTCTCTTAATCTTACCATTTATCACTTCTTCTCTCTTTGCCTCCCCCTTCTTCTTTCTCCACATATATATCTCTCTCTCATTTTACCTCTCCTCTACACTAACTTGTTTTTTTTCTCTTTTAGATATTTCCTGAAGAAGACCTAAGGTCGAAACGTAGATTTTTAACTCTATTTTCTATTTTCAGCGTGCATTTAATATAACCATTTTGTTTTGCTTTTAGACCACATGCTGACGCAGCGCCTTGTCTTTGTTTTTTTACAATATGTATAAATGTTCTATTTTCTGGCATAGCTATCTTATCAAGCTCTGGTTTGTCAGTGAAGAACAGCACAGTAAATAAATGGAAGAATTATGTAACATGTTTTGATAGTACATCCTTACATATAGTATAAACTATTATAAAAAACGTTGTGAGAAATACAGGTTTCTGATTAGTATCAAACACGTTATTAGCTGTATGTCAATCTTTGATTGACATATATGTAGAGACTAAGCACATACAAAACAATGTTCAACACTATTTACAAAATATTGCTATGATAATACTAATAAGGCACTCTGAGTGTTTATATTAATGGTCACTTAATCACTGTGTGGGGGCATGCAGTACTCGGCTGTGCCTCATGCTACATTACACCAATAAACACAGATTTACACAACATTGACATAATCGCTCCTGATGTCTTATTGCTTAATCATGCAGTATACAATTATTTTTACGAATTCTGAATACATGGACAACTATTATGAAAACTTGTGCTGATTTACTTACGGTGAGAAGCGTCCCTTGCAGTTATTTGCCAGCAGCTTCCCCAAAGCTCATGCTGGTAGTACTAGCACGTATCATTGTCCGTATCCCCTCCCGTTGTTTTAAAACGTAGAAACGTTGGCGCAACAGCTTCCACTTCTTCTTCAATTGTACCACGCTCTTGTTTTTCACTTTCAAAGCTATATATAGATAGCTGTTAATGCGCCTCCACATCGAATCCAGTTTTCGATTAGTACTCCTCATCAAGACTCTCGCATTGCCTCTAGCCTGGGACTGCCTCAAGCAGTGCACACACCTCTCACAAGGTCCACTGCCTCATTATGTCACTTTTTAATTTTCTAGTTCTGAAATACAAACAAAAACAAATATCTACATTAGTATCATGTAACAATATAAATCATTTCTTAAATGAATTCCATATAATACTAATTAAATTAAAGAGCACATGTCCTTCAATATAGCAGAAACACAGATCAGTAGCATTATATAGGGCTAAAAAAGGATTCAGCCACCTCAACAGTAACAACAAATGCTGCTACACTATGGTGTCCCACCACCATGCTATCCTCTAGTCTCGTGGGTGGGGGGTACTGCATCGAACATCAGATTGGACACACCATGACATATCCATCTGTACTACACTGAAGTGTTCACACAACATAGTAATGTGATGTTAAACAGAGATGAACCACACATTGCAGAACTGTGCACACACCTACTAATGCACTTAATAAATGTGAAGACAGCTAACAAACTGATTGAAAGTAAAATTGCATGATAATCCTGTTGTGCATTCATGGTAGCCCATATACTAATAACTACCCATATCTGTAACATTAAAAATAAATCTATATCCTGACATACCAGTAAAGAAACGTATACATTTAACAGTACCACTGTGTTTTATTGAACTTGCACACATACCATGTTGGTACAGCTACAATACTGTGAGGCCACAGTAAATGGTACACTCATTTAACATACTCAAACTATTTACTAATGTTGAGACATAACAATATCATACAATTGTGAAATGACAGCAGCAGGGGAAAATTACTATTGCTGCACCCCCACTATTGTAATATAGCAAACCCATGTATGTGTCATATATGTGAGTGATGCATGCAGTTGATCTATTTTTTTGACCACATTAATATGGTTCTGATAAGAACCTTTGTGCATACTGTAATATTTCCTCAAACAGTCTCACAATCTTAAAGGACTTTCAGGATTCCATCTTGAAGGTCTTCCAGAAAATGACAATTGCCAGCATGTGAGAAATGTACACCATCTGGTAGGAATAGCCAATCATTACAGTATTTTATTTCGGGGTGACGTATAGTATGCATTCCATGCATGCGTAGAAAAGCAGTAATCTGTACATTTACTTTTCTGCGAGCTCTGTCAATCAGATACATATGATGCTCTGTTTGCCAGACTCTACGCTCTGTAATATCTGAAAATATGATAATACAGGCAGGCAACATAGACATAATAGAAGCAAGGTCCAATTTTGCCTCTGTAACTAAATCTACCCAGCGTTTTGAGCCCAAATCATTGCCTCCAAGATGTATTAGCAGTATGTCAGGAGGAGAGTGAGTTCAAAGTTCAGGTATGGTTGGCATAAGATGTTCCTATCTCATGCCACCACGATCAAACCATCTTACATAGCACCGGGAGCTGCAGGTCCCTCCCAAAATTACTATGAACTGCAAACTCAGCTGCTCGTCTTATGTAACTGCTTGCAACTATCCACAAAATCCTTTTTGCTATTTTCTGCCATTCTAAGTTTTTAAACTCAGAACTGTACAGAGAGCTACAAAGAAAGGACTGTTCACCTGCAGTGACCAGACAGCACTGAAAATCAAACTGATATTTTCCCTCCTTATTTCGTTAGCTTCAGTGCTGCTCAGACAAAACACACAAATAAAAAAAACATTCCCTCCTGCTCTGGCTTCATTAACCAATGTAACTCATGCATTCAGTATTACTAGACTATGTTCCTGCAAAAATCTGAAACCACTGAGAACTGGAAAAATGCATCCTTTTCATAGGCAGTTTTAAACAATTACAACATCAGAAACAAGTCTGATTGGTTCCATTTTCTCATACAACTCCACGTGCACCTTCCTATCTCCCTCCATTTGCAGCTGTATCTGTACAAGTTAGTACTAAAATGCTTTCTCACTTTAAACTATTTTCTTAAGAATATAGCCTGCAAACAATAACAATTAACATTATGAGATTCAACAGAAAAAACGTTTTGATTAATAGTATGTACATGTTGTAATAAGTTTTTTAATACTAGAAAATATCATGTGAAGATAGACTGTACTTACAGTTTCAAACTGCTCTTTTCTCAGCAATATTCAAAATGGATCCTGTTTACTTCTTCAGTGTTGTCCATCTCTGATTCGTTCTCAGAAGTGGCCTGACAAATCTTAAATTACATTGGTAGAGCTAGCTGTCACTTAAACACACTGTTTTATGATTCAATAATGAATGTTTCAGCCACTCCCAAGTGTTAGATTAACTTTACTGTTGAATGCACGAAAGTACATTTGCGACACTTTCGATAGAACGACAGTAAAATTCTATGAAGTAGTCAAGTTCGACAGTACTATTGACCATACTGTCGAATGCACGAACAGTAAAATTGGCACACTTTCGAATGCACATGAAAGTATTTTTTTTTCAAACTTCGTGTTCACGAAAGTAATTTTCCAAACTGTCTATATATTGACACAATTTCAGATTTTATGGAAAATAGCTCAATTTTCAATTTTAAACACATAATCTGCTGCATAGCTGCTTCGAACTCAGTGCAGTTCAGATATTTTAGATTTACAATGTTCCAAGCGCGTATAACAACTGTGCAACGCAGACTTGCAAAACACTAACTTGTTGTAATTTTCACACTTAAATGTACTCATCATATCCATTTTAAGACCTCTGCTCATAACAAAATACCTGATGTTTATACATTTCTACCATAGTCATTTCTCACATAAACTGAGCCAAACGCAGCACATAATCGAAAACACACTATTGTTAAGATGAGTAATGAAATCTGTACTATTCACAAGGTTGTAGTGTTAAAAGCAAAATAGTAAATTCTCAACTGAAAAGTATGACAATACACAAACTTACAAGTGTACATGTGAACTGCATCTAGAAGCTTGTAAATCAGAAATATTTCAGAATTCTCACACAAATTTTTCGACATATTCATTTTAAGTTGTCTGTTCATAAACACAGCCACGGTAATTTTGTGACTGTGCCCCACACAGTTATTTCATCAATGAACTGCAGCATTGCACAGTACATGTGCAGAAAACATTTTTCCCATGTTGTAAAAAATAACAGCTCCAATAGTGATACACAGGAGTACAAAAAACACAATGTTGATAATATGCAGCAACGATATTGAAATTTCGTTAACATGCAAGCATTACTTCAGCAACTGTGGTACACACATCACACAACAGTAATAGTGGCATGTCCTCTCTAATTGTAAAACATACTAATTGTTACAGATTTGGTAATGCACACTATCACTCTCAAGTTTTTTCTCTCTCTACCATATAGTAAATTATCATACTGACTATGCCATGACACGCTACATGGTAGAAAACACATGTTCGTCCCACAGGTAAAAAATTACACCTATCCTAATCATAAGAACACATGTGAAGAAAAAACTTCTAAATGTGTACTAAAATATTGAGAATGAACAAACTTGATATTATGTAGCAGCTGCTAATGCACATTCTATAAAACCTATCGTTTAGTTATGTTTTACCAAATTGTTAACATACTTAACGTATTATTCTATCAATACACACTGTTACAAGAAATTTACTGAAGCCTATTATTCTAAAACTTTTTTTTCTCTCATGACAGGTGCTCTGATACTTGTAAGATTGCTTACTGTCACCGTTCAACCATTATACCAAAATGCCAACTAAATACAGACGAGATGTGTCTCAAAACGAGAGAGGTATAATAGTACTACACTGTTGTATATAGGGTAACAAACAAAAACAGTAAAGGCATGCACCAAAAATGAACATCTACAGACTTTACTGCAACAGTGACCCCTACATCAAGTCACTGCACAACCAAACAAAATCCTTAACAGAAAAGCAAAAATGTATACCATCACAAATGTGTCAATCTCGAGATGAAACACAACTATTTTGAATTCAACCATCAAGAGACGCTCAAAACAACACCGAAAATCAAAAATAGTGACTTACAACTCAGAAAGAGAAAGTATCGATCACTCAGCAAGTAAAGCAAAGATCAAAAGACTTATCGCTGTGGCTACGGCACACCCACAAAAAGAGGCAAGAGTCACCTTTCTGATGAATTTATGTCTGAGTATGAACTTTGTCAACAGAGCACTGTTTGTACTACAACGATTGTATGAAGATGTGTCATGTGCTTGAACAATTCAGGAAACTTGTATATGCCCATTAAAAAAGGCTTAAACAGTATCCTTGTT
This sequence comes from Neoceratodus forsteri, assembly GCA_016271365.2. Lineage (NCBI taxonomy): Eukaryota > Metazoa > Chordata > Ceratodontiformes > Ceratodontidae > Neoceratodus > Neoceratodus forsteri. The sequence goes on along the minus strand of CM057454.1, from coordinate 997,655,956 downwards.
TGACTGTTGACAACTTCGGTCAATGTTTTCACAGGACAGTGGCTGCACACACAGCACTCAGAAGCATATTTTTGGAAGAGTCTTATCATTACTTTACAAAAGAACAGACGCTCAGTATTGATGAGTCCGGCAAACTAAAAAATGTCCTCAGTATGTCTGATGACAATCAATTGATAGTGATGATGACTGTGGTCCAACCACACTCTTCAATAAACAGCACTGCCTGACATGGTCATGTGATGATACCTGCAACCATAGGCAATCATGGTTTCAAAAGTAGAACACTTTGTTAACCTATTCGTGAATAACAGATCACAAAAGAGAGACATAAACTGTTTATAGAAATTGACCATTGTCAGGAAATCCAGCCACATACTGGACTCATGGGTCACCCACTTGCATGTCTCGATAGTGGTGTTTGTGATAGTATTTTTCACAACATGCGGATGCTTGCAGTGCATCAAACAGGCATGCAAACTTTATTCACAGAGTATATGAAGTACAGCGAGCTGTACATCAGTACACTTGTTTAAATGACTTATTGCAGTCAGGGACATGCAGTGTGCCATCACTTTCCTAAAAAAACTGAAAACACATTACTCTAAATTGTAGAAACAACTAATTTCAGTGTAACACTTCAGAAAAATCTGTCTGTTTAGAAAATGACATTCTGAAACAGTACAGGAAGGAAATTGCTAAGTTTGAGGTTGCAAAGTCTCAGAAGTTTGATTCTGTATGTAAAATATGCAACTGCTTGTGCTACTCTAAACAAACAGTCACAGTCAACCTAGAAACCTTGTCACCATACAACGACATGTGGTTCCGCCTGGCAGCATTCTTGCTGCTGAAATTGACTTTCACTTACAAGACACCATTGTGCTATGCAAACACTGTTTTTCAAAACTGAAGGTACTACTTGCCAGCAAGGTCAATGCTAAACAACATGGAAACAGATGTTACACCAAGCGAGATTTCAACATTGAATATGTTTGAACGTATTCTAATTCAGACAATGAAACCATTCCAAACGATTCTACGCCTGAACACAAAGACACGGGAACATTCCACAGAAAGAGCTTGTTAGATCTCTAAAGGGTTCTGTGATGTATCTACTACTTCCTCTACAGGAAAATGTTCAAGCAATCTCAACTGAAAATAGCTTGGTAATTTCTGTAAATGGTGTGCTCACAGGCTGTCATCTGGCAAGATGTTGTCAATGTGCAAAAGGTAAAGCTTGCTCTTGCTTATTTAAAGAGTAACAATTCTTTTTATAGTAGATTCTTGACATAGATCAGATGGCCAGTCTCTCTGTCCAACATGATCTATTAGGAAAAGTAAGTCTAATCATTGAGAAGGTCAGTACACAAGATGAAGTGACAATGTGTATGAACAGTACACACACCACCCACTACATGGCAGAGATCCATTAGAGACAACATTGATCTCATCAAATGAAGCAGGTGGAAGGTGAGCCCTGTCAGCAATTGGGAGGCAACACTAGAAGCACGCTGTTTCCCAGACCTATTTCAAAAGGGTCAGGCGGATGCCTAGATGAAAGAGAAGTATGGGTACAGGTGCTGAGTATCGCACTAGCCGTGTCCTGAGTAAAGATGAATTCAGACGTAATATACAGTACCTGTTCCATCTGCTCTGGGAGTGAACTTAGCATTCTGTTCCGTGTGTATAGCATATACCATTCATCTAACAAGTCCACTAGATGGAATAACAACTGCTCAATTTCTAGAGAAATTAAAGCAGAAAGATGAAATGTGCAAGTGAATCTGTCTCCATACTTTCAAGTCTTATGTGGCACCAAAGAATATTGGTATCAAGAGACACCGGAAGTGATGACAATGCCACGAGAGTATGTGGTGCAGCCACATGGTTTGTCAGCACTTTAGTTGTGCTGAATATGCCCGGATGAACTCATTGAACTGTTGAAGTGGGCAAATTCGATGTCGAAGGCATCTCATCGATGACTGTCGAGAAATGTGTCTCACTTGATCCTGTGTCTGTCACAAGACATTTTCACAAGCGGTTCCATGACATTCCTCACTTTCATCTTGTCAAAGGACAATCCTCCTCTAGGTATTGTAGAACATTACTTTTGGAGGACAGAATATCAAGCACGAGGTGCCCCCTCATATACATATGTTATTGTGGGATCAAGGATGCGCCACTATTTTTTCTGGTGAACATGAAGCAGCAGAAGTGCTATTCATCAAAAATATATCACTTGTCACATTCCAGACAAGTATGACAGTCCTACACTATGGAAGTTGGTATAAAGTTCCAGCAACATATTTATGTAAAATATTGCCAGCGAGTAGTAAAGAACAAATCTAATTGGTACACACGATGTCGCTTTGATTTCCTAGAAGAGTTTGTCAGAATGGTGCCGTGAATGACCTTTTCTCAGCAATGCGACACCACTTGAAGGCAAAATCAACCAAGAGGGATAATGAAGTTACCCAGGGATGAAAAGAGGTGTACATCAATGACTACAACCCAACTCTTCTCCTAATGTGGCAAGCAAACATAGATGTTCAGTTTGTGGCTGACAACTCACTGGCCCTGGTTCGTAAGTGTCACTGTGACATAACCAAACATGAACAGATTAGCTTGCAAAAGATCTTTGGGAAGATCTTGCCACTTCAAGCAAAAAGCCCGACATCTTTTCAGCCGCTGTGGTCATTGGGTTTGGTGCTCTTCACACAGAGAATGTGGAGCTTACAGCCAGTGACCGCTTAATGGTACACATCTGTACGGAAGTCTCGACGCTGCACGCTTCCTCAGTGTAAACCACAAAAAGAAACGGAAGAGTGTACTGATTCCTCATGCCGAAATTGAGGAGCTTCTGTCACTACACCTTCTTCAAACATATCTTGAAGAATAACCTGATAGACATTATTACTACCCACGGAGACACAACGACATGAATGATATGTGTCTGTCTGAGGTGACTATGGTATGACTACAAGACAGGCGCAGCACCTGACTACACACAACACATTTACAAGGTCAATGGATCAGATGGCTGTGTCTTGTGAAGAGGCACAAGTCATGGCTTATAGATCACTGCAAACTGCATCTAGGCACATCAGAGAGCACAGAACATTACTAATTTTGCTCTCCTATTCCAGTTTAGGACCCTGGAGGAGTGAGTCTGAAATTGTGAGGTGACTCTGAACATCTCAAAGACCAGTTCTAATCTCACTTATGAGAATTTCCAAACTGAGTACTACAGACATATATACAAAGACTAAAAGCTGAGAAAGAACAGCTTGAGGATGCAGAGAAGTTCCAGGAAGACACTCCAGTTAGTTCACACAAGACAACCTTTGATCCAGAAGGACAAGGTGTTCTAGGTGACCCTTCGCCCTTAAATGCCCCAGAAGTGTTAATGTCAGAATTGAGACAGCCATGCAAACATGGCACACACCTATGGTCAACCTAGCTGACTTAAGAGAAAGATTAAATCAGCTGCAGCATGCAGTTCACTTCAAGTGGTTGAAGCTGTCCAACATGGTATACTACAAAACAAAACAATGTGGACTGCACTCAGTACAAGCCACTACTAATGTTTGTTAGCGGTTCAGCTGGCACAGGAAAGAGTTTCCTGATTGAAGCTCATCACTGCAGAAGTACGCTGAGGTGACAGGCTCTTCAATGTCTGTTGCTTGTGACTGTCCCAGGACCAGCAGCATACAAACATTGGTGGAGTAACATTACACCGCCCTTTATGTTGACAGCTCAACATGGGAGAACTGAGAGTATCGAACTGTCATTTGAGGTTGCATCTGTGCTCCATTCCATGTCTCCAAAGATGCAGTTACTCATTGTTGATGAAATCAGCATGGTCTCCAATGTCATGCTTGCCTGTATTCATCTCACGCCTACAGCAGATCTTAGGTACTGACTTTATGGAGTGCCATTTGCGGCAAAAGCATATTTGTGTTGGGAGATCTTACAACTTGCACCAGCTTAGTCGCAGAGCATGTATTTACAACTCTGACTGCCAAGCAAGCTAAGAATATCCTCCGTTGCATTGGTAGGCTATACATATGGGATTTATTTACCTATGTTGAGTTGTCTGAGAACATGCGCCAAAGTGGTGATCTAGCTTACAAATCACTCTTTAGATGAAGCCTGCACAGGTTCTCTATCACCAGAACATGTTTGTATGTTAAATGATCGAAAAATCACAGTACATAGTACATGCATAGAAAATAGCATGTAATGTCTTCAGTGATATACTCTACTGGTGATACATAGTGTGTCTTATGCCACGACTAAAGAAATGCACTGAATTCAACCAATCTAATGCTACTCAAGAGAAACCAAGAGATTCTAACCTGCATGCAGCCGATAGTTGATGGCGTTATTCTAGTCGAAAGCTAGTAGCAAAGACGCACTGAACGACTCAAGTGAACTGAAGTCAGATGCCTCACGAACAGCTGGCCCAGAAGCTGTTCTCACAGTCGTAAGAATGCACGATTATGCTGTGATGTAATCTAGATAGAACAAGGTATGGTAAACGGTGCCATGTGAAACATCACTGACTTGTCTATATAATGTCCAGAAGACATATATTGAGACACTTGTAGTGCATCACTAACATGGAACACTCTGCACTACATAGATCGAACTCATGTGAAAATTCCAGGTTTTTGGCGATATCTACGCAAAACAGGAAACAGTTCTATTATGTGTTGTATGTGCTGTCTCCATTCGACAACTCAGGGATTGAGTTTGGATTCAGCAATGGTAGACATAGGTGCCAGACATTTTCAAGGATGGCATGAGTTACTTGCACTTTCACGTCGCACGCAGCCTTTCTGGATTGCACATCAATAGTATAAAGCACCTCAGAAATACGAGCTGACAAGCTTATGTATTCTGAGTACAAATAGGTTACATACTCTCTACATCAGCCACAAATGTCCTTAATACCACTGCCTCAAGAAGCATCTCTGTCTGTCTCACACAATTCAGTCAGCCAGAGGTAGCAACAAACAGCAGCAAGCTTCCAAAAGTGATTCGGCAAAAAGAGTCAGTCAGCAAAGGCCACAATCTTCAAGTAAACATTCATAATCAGCAATTTATCAGAAATCAGTTGGTGTAGCTGTTGCACCAGTCTTTGACAACAGCAGTAGAGTAATCAAGTTGTGCTAACTCAGCTATGCAAGTTTTTCTGCGTCATGTTTGTGCAGGCATTACTTCGTTTCCTACAAGAACAATCCTTTATCAAACACTTTGAAACAGATTATCAACATGACTTTGGACCACTCTAACAATGTACAGTCACTAACACCACTACGACAGGTGTTAGTTAAGACATGCTGGATGTAGTACATTTGCTGCAGACATACAGCAAGACACTCATTGAGTTTATGATGGCTGTCATAAACAACCTGGATGAAGACGAATCTAATGCGGGCAGTACTTCACAGTAATTACAAAATATGTATGTGTTTTTCATGTGGCACCACAGCCGCGTGAAACCACACAAGACATGCTGTGGATAACCTCTTTGTCCCTGAAACCAAAAGTGTCAACTTTTGATAGCTATTCACTAATGCTGAATGTAGTCATGCTGTGGAAGATGCGGAGGCAGATGCACTCAGTCCATAAGCATCTATGGAGTTCATCTCAATATCTGTTTGTGTTGCACAGATTTGACCCTAACGGCTCAGAGTTGATACTCCTATCACAGATTACACAGCTAGTAGAATAGTCTTCAACCAATTACTGTTTGACACTCACAGATAATCTATCACCATGGTCAATCCATGCATTCTGGGCATTACACCTCGTTACTAAGGTGCAGAACTGGATGGTTAGAGGTGATGACTCTACAATGACTTTTAAACAGAGACTGCCACGTCACTTGAAAAATGCATATCTTCTAATATTGGAAGAATTATGACAACCTTCATATTTCTAGAAGAATAGTCAAAACATGTTGCATTTCAAAATGACTACTTTGTCCCCAAAAACATTCATGCCCTCATTACAATGTTGTATACAATGTACCACTCTAAACAAACAATACACCCCAACAAAATGGTATTCTACTATTACATATTACATACACTGTAACATGTTAGATCTTAGTGGGATCAGTGACTACATGAAATTGTTGTAGTGGCTTCAATCTGCGCCAACTAATATTCTACAGTCACTAGAGAAACCATGATTACATGTCTATCAAAGATTGTACATCTAAAAACTGAGGACTTACTACTCTCCTCCTCTGTACATCTCTTTAAAAATCCATGTATCAACTACATATAGCAACAAATTGATATGACTTATAAGCTCTTACTCTTTGCAAACAAAGAGAACTTCTCAGTTATTATCGTACATAACTGACTCCACTCCTTTTTATACATTCAGCAAACATTCCACTCTGTCACAAGTTGTCTATCAACACTTCAATTCTGTCTAGTGACTCTTGACATATAGAGAACATCATTCGATCATCATGCAACAGTGTAGAACTATCACGCTTTCATGCATAATACTAGTATTGTACATATGTAAAAACAACTACCTTTTATTGATAATGCAAGAAGCTGAATTACACAACTGTAAATAATTATCAATTGTTGAATCTTATTTACTGACTTCTTACATGTGTTTAAAATTATTTGTACATAATACAAAAATTTGTATTCAAGTGTACATTGTTAATAGCTGTTTGATACTTGTACTAAAAAAGCAGTGTAGCACTAAAGTACAAGTGAATGTTTTGATATTATTCAGTACTATAGTAAACAACATTTAATTAACCATAAGTTTGTTAAAAATGCATTCCATGACAGTTTTAGTATTTATGTTAAGAATTTACATAGAAGCCAATGTAAGAATTGATAATATGTCATTTGTTCATGTAAAATATTATATTTTTTTAACTTGTCACATAAGTAATTTATACATATGTAAAAATATTGACAATTAAAATCAGGCACTGTTGCCAGATCACAACAAACCGTATGCCTGTTCCTGACAATATTTATGATCGCCTAATTGAGGGGTCGGTGGGTATTTTCCATTTGCGCTTAGTCAGTGACATATTATTAAATAATATCAAATGTCACAAAACTTACATTTGTGTAAATTGTACTACGTGACAGTCAGCATATGGTTTTCGCCCACCCCAGGAACATCCACATTAGCAGTCACACAATTACAACAAAACACTTCTATCATGTGTGTAATCACACTTCACAACCTACTGACATTGCCTAATTAACATAACACACAAGTAATGCACCACACATAATTACAACATACAACCATTTTTAAAAAAAGTTACATCTTTTTACAAACTCCATTCACATTCAATAGTAAATATATAATGAAGCGCCACACCTTCAGCCTGACTATTAGAATTCCAGGTCGAATGTCAGAAACTACTTCCTCAAATAAAGAGTAGTGAGTACTGAAACATAACTAGAAACACACAACACCTGATTAGTTTCCTATTATATCACACACTTACTCCAATCCATATTATACAGTTATTATTATTCTACACATTTACATATTTGACAAGTATATGATTGACACATACAAAGATTGTATTGTGAGACTGCTTTGTTAACTAAATTTCACTCTTGATTGACCTTTTCTCCATTTGACAAATTGCAATAAATTTTTAAAACCATAAACCGCCTGTGTCGACTTCTTACTTTAAATACCATTATGACATAAACTAAGTGTCTGTGACTTGTGCATACAAATCAATGTTTACTAATACGTACAACTATACCTCCATCAATTTGTTTTGGTACCTACTGACATACAGTCAGTATCACAGCATATGTAATGATGTGGACATTGTATGTCACATTTGACAGAATTCTAACAGTGTAAAAACTCAACAATGTAACTTACTTTTTCCTGTGCTTATGCATTCATTATTACTATACCAAGGTGCCACACATCACACCTAACATGGTCACAGCTGTGACTATACATGTACCATTCAGTCACTAACATGTGTACTTCAGAGTCTGACAAAATGATCGTTTTCATTGGCTGCAAACATCCTACAACCTTATGTTAATCTTTTACTACCATACATGAAGAGGTTGACGATATACTGAAACAAGGTTTAAAACTGTTAAAAAACATGTTTCATTATTATAGCAATAAGTCACTCCCAAGAATTGTGTTAATGGTCAGTCAATCACCCTATAGAGACATGTGCCACTCAGCCACACCTCGTGCCACAGCACACCCCTATGTGTGTCTGTGTGTGTGTGGTGCTGGGGGGGGTGAACTCAGAGTTACGGTTTTCAACCCTAACAATGAATTTCCTCACTTTTGTCACTGTGGAACAACCCTAACAAATGCATTAAATGGAGTTTCTTGCCTCTAATTTCCTTCTTTGAGAATGATATTGAGAAATAGTGAATAATTCGCTCCCCGCCACATGATGTCTTGTGGCATAGTAATATAGGAGCAGCAATTAAAACAGAACAAGAACAGTGGCACACATGGTAACACAAGCTTAATGAGAACAGAAAGGGTAATTTGATGGTGGCGTAGATTTGGAATTGTGTGTGCCATGATGTCTTGTCACATAGTAATATGGTGCCTGTAAATGGAAATGTTAATGGGCATGGTGACACAAAGTGAAACAGAAAGAGAAACAGTACAGTACACACAAATGGCAAAAAAGTAACAGAAACGGAAGGGAAAATGAAAACGCAAAGGATGATGCACATGCTGGCATTGGGATGATCAGCCCTAACTCTCACCCCATGACATGTGTAAAACAGCAGAAGTATAATACAATGGGGTGAGAGTTAGGACCCATGATCCCAATGCACAACCCCAATGCCAGTTGGGGGTGGTGGGGTGCTAGGGTTTTCAACCCTAACAGCGAATTTCCTCACTTTGTGGCTGTGGAACAACCTAACTAATGCATTAAACTGAGTTTTTGGCTCTAATTTCCCTTCTTTTGAGAATGATAACAAGAAATAGTGAAAAATGAGCGAATGGAGCTTGTACCCCCTCCCACCACATGATGTCTTGTGGCATAGCTAACAGGGACAGCAACACAAACAGAACATAACAGTGGCACACATGGTAACACAAGTGAATGAGAGCAGAAAGGGTAATGCACATGGTGGAGTGACGGGAATGGTGTGCCATGTGATGTGTTTTCACATAGTAACATGGTGCCTGTAAATGGAAATGTCAATGGGCATGGTGATGTAAAGTGAAACAGAAAGATAAACAGTACTGTACACAAATGGCAAAAGTAACAGAAACGCAAGCGTAAATGAAAACGTAAAGGATGATGCACGTGCGGCTGGCATTGGGTGTGCATTGGAATGATCAGCCCTAACTCTCACCCCATGACATGTGAAAGCAGCAGAAGTATAATACAATGGGTGAGAGTTAGGACCCATGATCCCAATGCACACCCCAATGCCGGTTGGGGGTGGGTGTTAGGGGTTTTCAACCCTAACAGCGAATTTCCTCACTTTTGTCGCTGTGGAACAACCCTAAATAATGCATTAAACTGAGTTTTTGGCCTCTAATTTCCTTCTTTTGAGAATGATAACAAGAAATAGTGAATGATGATGTAGGCGGGGAGCATCGGGCTCTCTGTGGGCCCACGCCCCACCACATGATGTCTTGTGGTATACTAACAGGGACAGCAACGCAAACAGAAATGCTAACAGTGGCGCACATGGTAACACAAGCACGAATGAGAACAGAAAGGGTAACACACATGGTGGCGATGCAGAATGGTCTGCCATGATGTGTTGTCACATACTAACATGGTGCCTGCAAGCACAAAATGTCAATGGGCATGGTGATGTAAAGTGAAACAGAAAGATAAACAGTACTGTAGACAGAAATGGCAAAAATAACAGAAACGCAAGCGCAAATGAAAACGCAAAGAATAACACACATGGTGGCGCAGATGTCAACGGTAAGTGAAACGGGTACGGAACCTCAAGCAGAAAGGGCAACAGTAACAGTAATGTAAGTGCACAGGCTGGTTTTCCCCAAAATCTGCATAGAGAAAGACAGAGAGTACAAATAATGTATGCATAATAATGAGTATCGGCACAGAAAATGAGATCTTGGAATACTAAATACTTTATATCTCAAGAACCGTAAGACGTAGAAAAAAAATTTAAAAGTCATATTATTTACAACTGTCCTGGCTAATTTGAATCTTAGGGCTAAGTTTTCCAACGAAAAGTCCGTATCTCTCACCGTTTCCGAGATACGGGCCCTGAAAGGCACGGCGAATGCCATTATGTTATCCTATGGGAAAAAAAGAAAAGTTCGGAGCACCATAACTTTGCCTCCCTGCAATTTTTTTTCACCAAACTACTGAAAGGCACATCTGTGGACTGTTGGCTGTCTTCCCTCCAAATTTCAGGAAAAAAGACCAAACCGTTATTTAGCAGCAGGGTGCCAAAGGATTTCTGTAATGCGTTGGGTGCCGTAATGTTATCCTATGGGAAAAACTGTCAAATTTGGAGTGCCGTAACTTTGCTGCCATGTAATATTTTTTAATACACCACTGAAAGGCACATCTGTGAGATGTCGGCTCTGTTCCCTCCAAATTTCAGCCCAAAACTCCCAACGGTTCTTTTGCAATGCAGTGCCAAAGAATCGCTGTCACTGTCCCACAGATGGAAAACTACTGTCGCAATTTGCGAAAGCTTTCACAAAAAATTTCGACACTTTCGTGAGCACGAAAGTAATTTGCGAAAGTACTTTTTCCAGAAATTTGAAAAACATATTTCTGGGGTGTTTTACCACAAAATAAAGACATGGCAAGCATCCTCATGGCCCGACTAGGTGAATACTAAAAGAATTAGGTTGCTAGAGGGTCTCAAATTTAAATGCCAACCATTTTTCTGATCACCAACTGAAAACAAAATGGCAGATTTGTGAAAGTAACAGGCCCATTTGTGAAAGTAAAAATGCATTTGCGACACTGTTGAACTTTTTGTTAACTTTTACCATTGACTTATAATGGGAAACTGTTTTTTGAATAACTATTGAACCGTTTAATATTTTTTCACCAAATCTTCAAAAGGCACATTGGGGACCCCAGCCGATGTTCTCTGAAGATTTAACTAGTCGCTAGAAACCGTATGACCTGTAGGCGTGACCATAGAATTCCAGAAAAAGCGTAAATGTGCGCATAGATCACACTTAATAACTCCACAGCCATATATCCAACTGGTACAAAACTTGGTAGGTCCCAAGGCCTATGGTTCTTGATCATATATTCCAAATTTCAGGCAAATCCATCCAACTGTTGCAAAGTTATTAAGGTGCAAAGTTTTGGGGTTTAACATAGAAATGGCTCCTCAACCCTAACTATGGCAGCACCACTGCTACCATAATATATATATATAAGAATTGCTAGAGATTAGTTTTAGTCATGCAATCCTATTTAATTGTTCCAGGTTATAAGTTGATTTAATCTAGTTTCAAATCATTATGCTACCATGCATATATACATATGCATATATATATGCATGGTAGCACCAGTATATTAGGGTTGAATGCAAAGTTCTATGTTAAATCCAAATTTTGAACCTTAATAACTCTGGAACAATTAAATGGATTTGCATGACTTTTGGCAACCATAATCTCTAGCCATTGGTCTCTTGATTTGCCAAATGTTGTGTGAATCAGTTCTATGGTTTCAGAGATAGAGAGTGTCATAAATCTTAATTCACCTTTTTTTTTTTTTAATTTCTTTGTCCTCCAGTATCTCGGAAATGGTTTTAAATTTTGTTCTGAAATTTTTAGGGCAGATAGCCTTTGGGTCACAGATGTGCATTTTGAAGGTTTGATAAAAAAATTAATCCTTTCAAAAGTTATTAAAATTTTAATTTCCCATTATTTCCTATGGGAAAATGTATATGTCAGGCACAAAAGTTATAATTTGCACAGGTTACATAACTTGCGCTACATGCTGTTGTATTTCGAGCAAATTACATGTTGTACTTTGCACAAGTTAAATAATGTGCTCAAGATACTGTTGTATTGTTCGAAAATTACATAATCTGTGCAAAATACAACAGTGTCTTGTGCAATTACAAATTTCATGACTGAAATGTCCTGTTTTCCATGGTGTTTACTGCCCCCCACTCTACTTATTTATTATTTCATTTAATCTGAAACTGGGTTGCCCACTCCTGGTATCAGATGCCCCCTAGTTCATCCTGCATATTGTCATTTGGTTGCTGACATCGTGGGGCCCAATCCCTGTGTCAGCACTGGAAGACACCCCAAGGCACTGTCGGACACTAGGGAGCCCACTCCCAGTGTCCTGTAACATTAACTTAATTATTGCCAACATTGGGGTGGCCAGTCCCCAAGTTGGCAGTTAAAGCCCCCCCCAACTACTGTGGGACGCTGGGGAGTTCATTCCCAGTGTCCCATAAATTACCAGCATTGGGTGCCCAATCGCTGAGTTGGCATTTGAAGCCCCCTCAGTAATGTGGAACACTGGGGAGCCCACTCCCACTGTTCCAAATTATTTCTTTCTTTATAAGCTAAAAAGAAGAAAACCGTCCCTGACTTCTTTGTCTTATTTTACCTGAAAAAATGAAAATGGTCCCTCGTTGTCTCCCCCATCACCACCTTCCCTTTGTGCATCCACCTCCCCACTCACCCCCTTTCCCCATACTTACATCCGGTGATCAGCAGATGCGATGTTCTGTGGAGCAGGACACGTCTGCACTCGGCAAAGCTGAACCGCTAACTGAAGAAATCCAAATAAGCACTGTTCAACGGCAGTCAATGGTGCTTTCAACTTATGTTGATATCTCAGCCATTGTTTGAGAGTTTTGCACCAAATTTTCAACATGCTGGTCTTGGGACCCCACCTCATGAACACTGTCACTGATGTTTTGTTAATCAGACCCATAAGGTGATTTCACAGTCATTATGCAGAATCACCTTTCGGGATTGATTAATGAAATGACAGTGCCAGCGTTCCTGAGGTGGGGTCTCAAAAAGCCCATGTTGCAAATTTGGTAAACAATCTCCTAAATATGGCTGTACTATGAGCGTGCATTGTGCAGTTTCTATGCAGGTGCATAACTTTGGTAATTTATAATATTTTGACTGTAGATTTTCAACAATACCATATTTTCACACCACCTCATGAACAGTATAGCTGTCATTTGTCACATCCTGCCCGAAATGTGTTTTTGCACCTGTGGTGAAGAATGTCACAGTCACTGTGTAAAGTCACATTTTGGGACTGATTAACAAAGTGACAGTACCAGTGTTCATGAGGTGGGGTCCCAAAAAGCCCATAATGAAAATTTTTAAAAATGGTTGTGTTATGAGCATGCTTTGCACAGTTTCTATGCTTGCACATAACTTTGGTAATTTACAATATTTTGGCACCAGATTTTCAACGTACCCATTTTTTCACCCCACCTCATGAACAGTACTTCTTTCATTTCTCACATCCAACATGAAACTTTTGTTACACATGTGGCAAAGAATGGAGCAGTAGCTGTGTGAAATCACCTATCAGGACCGATTTATGAAATGACAGCACCACTGTCCATGAGGTGGGGTCCCAAAATTTCCATGTTAAAAATTTGGTGAAAAACATACTAAAATGGGCGAGTTACGAGCATTAGTTGAAATTTTTCCACGCACGTGTGTAACTTTGGTAATTTGTTATATTTTCACTCCAAATTTTCAGCATAGCCATTTTTCATACCAACTCATGAATACTGGCCCTTAATAGGGATACAAATAACGTATTTGAAAAAGTAAGGCAATTCACTGCAAGAAACTTTGTTAATGCAGCATTAGGGTTGAAGCCTAAAAAGTAGTGAAATGAGATCTTATGGTTCCCAAGCCTAAGACCACCCCCCACCCCCACCCGTGGCTTCCAACCTGAACATCCCACCCCCACCCTCAGCTTCAAACCCTAAGGTCCCACCTCCACTCTGCATGCATGGTAGGTGTGACAAGAGTGCCTTGGGGTTGCGAACCCAAATGCTAACCCCATTTCAACAGTTAATAACCTACCATGGGTACAGAATAAAAGAATTGGTTGAGCATTAGGGTTTGCAACCCCAAGGCACACCCACCACAGCTATTCCTGCATGCAGGTTGGAGGTGCACCCACCTCCCCTTACCCCGTCTTACCTCATACTTACCTCTGAAGGTCAGCAGCTGCAATGTTCTGTGGAGTGGGGCATGTCTGCGTGCTGCAAAGCCAAACTGCTAAGTAAAGAAATCCAGGAAAATGCTGTATAATTTCAGTCAATGGCAGTTTCAACTTATGTTGATATCTCAGCCATTTTTTGAGATTTGTGCACAAAATTTTCAACATGGGGTTCTTGGGACCCCACCCCATGACCACTGTCATTTCATTAATCAGACCCATAAGGTACTTTCACATTCGCTGCATGGAGTTTCCTTTCAGGGCTAATTAATGAAATGACAGTGCCAGTGTTCATGTGGTGGGGGACCCACAAACCCATGTTGCAAATCTGGTGAAAAATCTCCTTAAAAATGGCAGTGTTACAAGTGTGTATTGTGTAGTTTATATACAGGTGCATAACTTTGGTAATTTATAATATTTTGACACCAGATTTTCAATGTACCCATTTTTTCACCCCACCTCATGAACAGTACTTCTTTCATTTCTCACATCCTACATGAAATTTTTGTTACACCTGTGGCAAAGAATGGAGCAGTAGCTGTGTGAAATCACCTTTCAGGACCGATTTATGAAATGACAGCACCACTGTCCATGAGATGGGGTCCCAAAAATTCCATGTTAAAAATTTGGTGAAAAACATACTAAATTGGGCGAGTTATGAGCGTTAGTTGAAATTTTTCTACACACGTGTGTAACTTTGGTGACTTTTAATATTTTCACTCCAAATTTTCAGCATAGCCATTTTTCATACCAACTCATGAATACTGGCCCATAATAGGGATACAAATAACGTATTTGAAAAAGTAAGGCAATCCGTGCATGAAACTTTGTTAATACAGCATTAGGGTTGAAGCCTAAAAAGT
Source organism: Neoceratodus forsteri (assembly GCA_016271365.2). Classification (NCBI taxonomy): domain Eukaryota; kingdom Metazoa; phylum Chordata; order Ceratodontiformes; family Ceratodontidae; genus Neoceratodus; species Neoceratodus forsteri. Next base: position 997,640,896 of record CM057454.1, on the reverse strand, counting down.
AGTGAAATGAGATCTTATGGTTCCCAAGCCTAAGACCACCCCCCACCCTTGGCTTCCAATCTGAACATCCCACCCCCACCCTCAGCTTCAAACCCTAAGGCTCTAGCTCCACACTGCATGCATGGTAGGTGTGATGAGTGTGCCTTGGGGTTGTGAACCCAAATGCTCACCCCATTTCAACAGTTAATAACCTACCATGGGTACCGAATAAAAGAATGGGTTGAGCATTAGGGTTCGCAACCCAAAGGCACACCTGACACACCTATTCCTGTGTGCAGGTTGGAGGTGCACCCACCCCCTTTAGACCCTCTTACCTCATACTTACCTCTGGAGGTCAGCAGCTGCAATGTTCTGTGGAGTGGGGCATGTCTGCATGCTGCAAAGCCAAGCTGCTAACTAAAGAAATCCAGGAAAGTGCTGTAATTTCAGTCAATGGCAGTTTCAACTTATGTTGACATCTCAGCCATTTTTTGAGATTTGTGCACAAAATTTTCAAAATGAGGTTCTTGGGACCCCACCCCATGAACTCTGTCATTTCATTAATCAGACCCATAAGGTGCTCTCACAGTTGCTGCATGGAATTTTCTTTTGGGACTAATTAATGAAATGACAGTGCCAGTGTTCATGGGGTGGGGGACCCACAAACCCATGTTGCAAATTTGGTGAAAAATCCCCTAAAAATGGCAGTGTTACAAGTGTGCATTGTGCAGTTTCTATACAGGCACATAACTTTGGTAATTTATAATATTTTGACACCAGATTTTCAATATCCCCATTTTTTCACACCACCTCATGAACAGTAAAGCTTTCATTTGTCACATCCTGCCTGAAATGTGTTTTCACACATGTGGCAAAGAATGGTGCAGTTACTTTGAAATCACATTTCGGGATGGATTAACAGAATGACAGTACCAGTGTTCATGAGGTGGGGTCTCAAAAAGCCCAAGTTAAAAATTTGGTGTAAAAATTCCTAAAAATAGCTGTGTTACGAGCATGCCTTTTGCTGTTTCTACGCAGGTGCGTAACTTTGTTAATTTACAATAGTTAGACTCCAGATTTTCAACAAACCCATTTTCTCAGCCCACCTCATGAACAGTACTGCTGTCATTTCTCCCATCCTGCCAGACATGTATTTTTGCACCTGTGGCAAAGAATGAAGCAGTAGCCATGCACAATCACCTTTCAGGACTGATTAACAAAATGGCAGCACCACTGTTCTTGAGGCAGGGTCCCAAAAATTCCATGTTAAAAATTTGATGAAAGACATCCTAAAAATGGCTGAGTTATGAGTGTTTGTTGATATTTTTCTAAGCACATGCATACTTTTGGTATGACAGGTGTGCTTTGGGGTTACAAACCCTAATGCTCACCACATTTCAACAGTTAATACCCTACTATGGGTACAGAATAAAAGAATTATGTTTTTGTAGTGAATATATATATATATATATATATATATATATATATATATATATATATATATATATATATATATATATATATTGCAAAAAACTTTGTTAATGCATCAGTTAGGGTGTTTCCTAAAGCTCGCCCCATTCTCCTATACTGTACCCATCTCAGCTTATTTATATATGGGATGGGGTGAGCGTTAGAGCTGATGACCCCAAGGCAGACCCCCGATGCCTGCAGGTGTGTGCAAGGTGATGGAGGGGCATTAGGTTTGGAAACCCTAATGGGAAATTCCTCTATTTTTGTTGCTTTATAAAGCATCCAATCTGATGCAGTAACAAAGTTTTTTTTACTATGGATGTCCTTACTTTTTGAGATAGTATAATCATATCAAAATGTGCTTGTTGGCATGAAGGGCCCTCTTGGCCCTGTGCTCCCGTTCCTCCATAGATGTGTATATGTACATAGCTGTGAAAGCACAGGGCCTGGCCATTATAGCCTAAGAGAGATGACATTGTCTGTGGTGTGGGCGGGATGGGGGAATGGTCCACAACACCATTCCCCACTTCCTTCCACTCCTGCAGGTGCTTGGAATTGCACCCTTCACTTCTCTACCCCCTGACAATTTTGCTGTTAAATGATAGGGAGCTGCAATGAATGAGGAAAGAATATTTATTTTTTTTATATGGAGGGGCAATCAGCAGTTGGGGGGACTGGACACCAAAATGTTTTTTTCTATATGGACAGTGATCGGGGGTGGGGGGCCACTATAGACCAGGGAATGAGGGTATTTTTTTTATATGGGGCTGGCGATCGGTGGGTGCGGGTGTACTAGACACCTGGGAATGAGGATTGAGGATATTATTATTTTGTATATGGAGGGGCAATCGGTGGGTGGGTGGGGACTGGACACAACAATTTTTGTGATATGGGGCTGGTGATCAGTGAGGGGGGCACAAGAAACCAGGAGCCAAAAATTGGCAAGGGGAGGATTAATGAATTAAACTGTGGGGGAACAAGTTGCAGAACTGAACACTTACGGTGATCAGTGCTGCTGAATTTGTTTCCTGCACTTTAATACATTAGCCCACATTTCTTACATTTATTCTACAATTTTTATGTGGAATTTCCACAAAAGTTGGCAAAATGATTTTGGAACTTTCAAAACTGTTGATGGCAAAAATCATACATAAATGTGGCAAACAGATATCCCTGGGAAGAGATATGAGAGTTTTTGGGGGGCAAAATCAAAAAACAAGATGGTGGCTCATAAACAAAAAAATTTTTCTGATGACCAAGGATTTGCAACTTGCGAACAAGAACTGGCCCCTCTCAAAGAAGGATCCCTGTTCGTACTGCACAGCTGTCCTGAAAAATGAAAATCCCATTGAAAATAATGGAAACATAAAAATGATATAACTTTTGAATGGATTAATATTTTTTAAGCAAATAAATGCTGTTCTGTTCTGTGACCCAAGCTCTTCCTACTGTAAAATTTCAGACCAAAATTCCATGCAGTTTCTGTGCAGTATGATGAGAAAATCTGCAAAAAGTGGAGAATGTTCCTTTTTTTTCACTATCCGGATCTCAGAATCTGCAAATCTGACCAGAACACAATTTGGCATGTCAAGATATCTACCCCAGGAGACCACACATGCAAATCCATTCATCAGTTGCAAAGTTATTAAAGGATCCAGTGCTCCCACCATTAAATAAGGATAATATTATACTATTTCAAAAAGTAAGGAAATAAATTGCAAAAAACTCTGTTAATACATTAGTTAGGGATAAAGCAACAAAAATAGGGAAATGTGATGTTGGGGTTTCCAACCCTAAAATAACACCCCTACCCTGCACAGATGAGGAAGGATCAGGGGGTGCCATTGGGGTCATCAGCCCTAACGCTCAACCCATCCTCCTATGCTGTGCCACCAAGCTTTTTTTCTAATAGAATAGGGTGAGCATTAGGGCCGATGACCCCAATGCCACCCCAATCCCTCTTTGTCTTTGCAGGGTGGGGGTGTGGCATTAGGTTTGGAAACACTAACATTGCATTTCCTACTTTTGCCGCTTTAACCCTAACTGATGCATTAATAAAGTGTTTTTTTATCATTTATATATAATAGTGGTTCGGTAGCACCACCATAATTAGGGTTGAGTATGCACTTTAATGTTAAACCTCATATTTTGCACTTTAATAACTTTGCAACCATTCAATGAATTTGCACAAAATGTTGCATGCCCAGTCTCCTGGGGTAGATCTCTTGACTTGCCAAGTTGCGTGTCAGGAGGATTGGTGGATTGTGTGCTGTGCATAGTGAAAAATACTAAAATGTGCCTGTTTTGCCTGTTTTTTTCCTCATAATGCTGTGGCCAAACTCATTGGAATTTTGGTCTGCAATTTTCAGGGTAGAATGAGCTTGCCCCAAAGAACAAGCCAGTGTTGGTTTGGTGAAAAACTAATACTCCATTGCAAAGTTATTACATTTTGAAATGACAGGTTCAGAGCATACTCAGTTCAGTCTTTTGGATAGCTGCATTGAATAAAAAAGTCTTTTGGTCTGACAAAAAAGGATTTGCCCACCTCAGAAAAAAGGATCCTTAGGATCCTTTTTCGTCACAAAAAATTCCTTTTTGTCAGCTGCCATCTTGTTTTTTTACTGTTGTAACTGCATCCAGGGATGCATTCTGCAGACATCCAAGTATATATCTTGTTCATCAGGACATTTTTTACTGTTCTGTGCCTTTTGTGTAATTTTATGTGGCCTCAGAAAGTTTATTTTTGTAGAATTCAATCCTTTTCCATGACTTATTTCCATTCCTTTTTCATCATGATGAAAAAGGATTATGACATGTGATGAAAAAAGAATTACTCTGACAAAAAAGATCAGGTACTTGTTCAACTAGATGGCCTTGCCAGAAATTCTTTTTCATCCAAAAAATTATTTTTTCATGAGATGTTGTAATCTTTTGCCATCATGACAAAAAAGGAATTTGTATCATGACAAAGGAATATTCCATTTTCCTCCATGATGAAAAAAAAAATTATGATATATAATAAAAAAGGAATTCAATTACAAAAAAGGATTATGACATCTGACTTAAAAGGATGACTTTTTAAAATCCTTTTTCGTGATACGTCCTAATCCTTTTTCATCATCAATTTCCTTTTTCATCATGCCGAAAAAGTATTAGGACATTTCTTGAAAAAGAATTTTAAAAAGTCATCCTTTTTTGTCATTTGTCACAATCCTTTTCCATCAGTGAATTCCTGTTTCATCAAATGTCATAATCCTTTTTTGTCATGACGAAGAAGGAATACTCCTTTTTCATAATATGAATTCCTTTTTCATCATAACGGCAAAGGATTATGATATCTCATGAAAAAATAATTTGTCTTTTGAAAAAAGGATTACCAGCAGGACCATCTGGTCAAAGATGTCTCTAATAGTTTTTTGTCAGACAGATTCCTTTTTCATGAGGTATCCTAATCCTTTTTCATCATGACAAAAAAGGAATTCATATGATGAAAAAGGATAAGGAACAGACTTTTTTTAATCGTTTTTCATCAGAAGAGTTCATTTTTCATCATAGGTCCTCATTCTTTATTGTCATGATGAATAAGGAATTCATCTCATGAAAAAGTATTGAACTTGTGATTGAGTCTCTGGCTGTAGAAGAGGCATTTGTTGTGCCTGTGTACACTATGTTAGCATAGTAAAATTTTGCCAGTGGAACTGAACAGAATTTTTGAAGCTCTCTATTCTGTGGTAAAGATTGCATGATAAAGATTACATGATTGACATTGCATTTCTTGAATTTTGAGGACAGCAAAATGTAATTCTTTGTACAGCAATAATGCAATGAGATGGTCAATGGCATCATCTTCAGGTGGAAGGCCTATTTGATCATAAATGCACACAAGTAAATCTATTGCTTCTATGTATTTAACATGTTTTTTACAATTGTAAAGAAATTGAAAAAGAAGCCCATTTGTTAAGTACAAGAAGACAGTAGGGATGTGTGCATGGGACAGATTTTACCACACTTGCTCAGGCTAAAGACAGTCAGCCTGTGGCATCATGTTTTACTATGCCCTGGGTTAGCACTGCAATTTGTTCCATGTACAACCTGTCATTTCTGTAGTGTTCACTTGTGTTGCAAGGTCAGACAGTGTATTGCAGTAGGTTTTATAGGAACATCTGCTCCCATTGCTAGTGATGTGAAAGGACTGGGGTGGAAGTGCACTGTCTCAGTGTCTTATATTGAATAGAAACCTAGGACCCTAAAGGCATCAAACAATGGAATATGAAAAATTATAAGCTGCATTAATTATTCATGAGCCTAATGAGGCTTCTGATTGGCTACTGGATCAGTCAACAATGTCTTAGACATGACTGATCCAGGTTGCAGTGACACTGTGTGGCACACATGGCTTTTGCCAGCCTGCTTAAAACCTTAAGTAAGGTAAAAAAATATGGGGACAAAGAAAGTTGTTATTGTGATTAGAAACATAGAAACATAGACTTTGACAACAGATGAGGACCACTTGGCCTACCTAGTCTGCCAGTTTCCCTACCTACTGGATAAGCTGCAGATCCTAATTAACCAACAGCCTATTTCTTCTTACCCTCCACAAGAATTGCCTTATGTCTGTCCCTTGCATTCTTGAATTCTCCCACAGTTCTAGACCCCACAACCTCCTCAGGAAGACTGTTCCATGTGTCCACCACCCACTTTGTGAAAAAATATTTCCTCACATTGCCCCCGAGCAATCCCCCCCCCTCTATCTTTAAATTGTGTCCCCTTGTTCTTGCACATCTCTTTTTCTGAAAGATGCTACCCTTTGGGCTTTGTTGATTCCACTGAGGTACTTAAAAGCTTCTGTCATGCACCCCCTCTCCCTCCTTTCCTCAAGGGTATACATATTAAGCTCCTTTAGTCTCTCCTCATATAGCTTCTCTTGCAGACCCTGCAACATTTTAGTTGCCCTCCTCTGGACTGCCTCCATCCTGTCTATGTCCTTGTGGAGATGGGATCTCCAGAACTGTATGCAGTACTCCAGATGGGGTCTCACCAACTGCCTGTACAGAGGGATAACAACTTCCTGTTTTCTGCTGGTGATGCCCTCCCTATCCATCCCAGTATCCTCCCAGCCCTCCCTACTGCCTTCTCACATTGCTTGCCAACCTTAAGGTCATCTGATATGATTACGCCCAGGTCCCTTTCCATTTTTGTTGTTGTTGTTGTTATTACCACCCTCCCCCATTGTATAGTCTTCCTCTGGATTTTTGTTTCCCAGGTGCATTATTTTGCACTTCTTTGCACTGAATCCAAGCTGCCGTACTTGTGACCGTTCCTCCAACCTCGCCAAGTCCCTTCTCATTCTTTCCACACCTCCTTGTATATCAACCCTGTTGCAGATCTTTGTGTCATCTGTAAAGAGGCATACTTTTCCATCCAGTCCCTCTGCAATGTCACTTATAAACACATTAAAAAGGACTAGAACCCTGCGGTACCCCACTAGTAACCCCCCCTTTCTTCAGAGTAGACTCCATTTATGATTACCTTCTATGTCCTGTTGTCCAGTCAGTGTTTTACCCAGGCTGGTTAATTTGTTATTTATCTTTTGTGTGGGACTGTGTCAAATGCCTTGCTAAAGTCTAGATAGGCCATGTCCACAGCCCCTCCCTGGTCTACTACTTTGGTCACCCGGTCAAACAAATCAATTAGATTCATCTGACATGACCTTCCCACTGTGAACCTATGCTGCCTTGGGTCCTGTGCCCCACTGTCCTCTAAGTACTCAACAAATCTTTCCTTCAGTCCATCCTCTGGATGTACTGTCATAAATATGTATCCCAAGATAGATTATGTCTCATGCAGTTCCACATATTGCATAACTTATACTATACCCCAACTAAACTGGTGAAATGGGGCCTTCTGGATACCGATAGGTGTAATAAGTGTTCCCAGGATACAGGATCACTTTTCCATTTTTTCTGGTCATGCCTCCGGATAGCATCATTAAGGGAGCATATAAAAACCAATCTAGATCCTTTACTGGGTCTACAGGACTATTTTACACTGGATATTTGCCTGTTGGGGGATCTCTCCTCCATAAAGGTTAAAATCCAGAGATTTTGCATATCTATGGTGGTGCTGTCAGTTAAAAAAGTCATTCTCAGGCTTTGGAAGGAAAGGACCGGCCCAACATATCAGGAGTGGCTCCATGAGATCTTAGCAAATATTCGTACAGAGAAGGCTATTGTTAGCCTTCAAAACAGACTACATAGGTATAAGGATATCTGGGATCCCCTTCATACCTTAATTATGGTGGCTATGAAGTAGTATGTAGCCGAGCTTACCACCTTAATTACTCTTGGTGTAGGTAGTTAGTGGGTGATAACAGTGCTAGAATGAACTGCTGTGCTGGGAGGGAAGGGTTGGGATCAGTATGATTTGTTTTATGAATCCTATGTCAAAGTGCTCATTACTGCCTCCTGTAATGTGGAAAATGTGGTGAATAAACTTTGAATTATAAAAAAAAAAAAATTCTTTCCTTCAGAAGCAGTTCCATCACTTTCCCTACCACAGACGTGAAACTGACAGGACTGTAGTTTCCTGCTTCTGTCTTGCTCCCACTTTTGTGAGGGGGAATAACGCCCACCTTCCTCCAGTCCTCAGGTACCAAATCATCCTCCCATGATTTGTTAAAAAGGGTAGTCAGTGGTGTCACTAGTTGTCCCCTTAATTCTTTTAGAATTCTGGGGTGAGTCCCATCAGGTCCCATTGTTTGTCCACCTTCAGTTTTAGGAGTTCTTTCAGAATCCTTTCTTCTGCAAAAGGACTGGGATTGACTCCCCTATCCAGAGTGCTTCTGTTAATTTGATTTGATACCTCCCCCTTCACCTCTTTTGTGAATACTGAGCAGAAGTATTCATTTAGTATCCCTTCTTTTTCACTGTCCCTCTTTGCCCACATGCCATCCTTTCTATTCAGCCTCACTATCCCTCCTTTTGTTTTTTTATACTCCCTGATGTACCTATAAAAGGTTTTATCCCCCTTCCTAACCAAGTTGGCTATCTTCTCCTCAGTTTGGGCCTTTGCTATTCTGACTTCCCTCCCTGCTTCCTTCTGCATTAACTGGTATAGTTCTCTGTCCTGCTTCTTCTGTGTTTCCTTATACTTCCTAAATGCTATCTTTTTCTCCCTAACCTTCCCCGCCACCTCTTTGGAGAACCATAGTGGCTTTTTCTTTCATTTTGATTTGTTTATTTGCTCCACACAAAGGCTTGTTGCCTCTGTGATGGCAGTTTTGATGTTTCCCCATTGTTGCTCCACCCCTCATTCTAGCCTGTTTGCTAGTGCTTTTCTTTTTTTTATATTTAGTATACTTTATTAAATTTTGCATATACACACAAAAAGTAACTTAGTACAATCAAATGAACATTCAGGAAGTATGTCCATGCATGGTTGACTGCTGGCATTTAGACAGAAACAATGGAAAAGAAAATACAAAATAAATCAATCAAACTTAATAACACCCCCCATTATCTCCCTCCTTAACTCACCCTCCCTAACCCCTTCCCCCAATCTAGAACATTATTTGCTAGTGCTTTTCTAAGGCACTCTCCTATCTTGCCAAAGTCAGCCCTCCTGAAGTCCAGTATCCTCACTTTTGTATGGCTTGACTCTGTAGCTGAGTTTATCATGAACCACACTGTTTGGTGGTCACTTGTTCCTAGATGGCTACCAACTTCTAGATCTGAGATCCTCTCACTGTCCCCATTTGAGAGAATGAGGTCTAGGATTGCTCCCTCATGAGTGAGTTCCAAAATTAGCTGTCTAAGGCTTGCCCCCTGTAGGGCATTGAGAATGGCCCTGCTCTTAGATGTGGCTGCAGTAAAGGTGCTCCAGTTAACATCTGGCATATCCAAGTCCCCCATCAATAGTATCTCCCCTTTCTCTGCCATCCTAAGGATGCCTTCTATCATATCCTTGTTCATTCCCTCCCCTGAGATGGGGGTCTGTATACAACCCTGGTGTGGATTGTGGTGCCATTTCCAGTCTCTAAGGTGACCCAGAGAGCCTTCTCTGCTCCCTGTTTACTCTTTTGTTCCATTTCTTTTATCCCTTCACTTACATAGAGAGCTACTCCTCCCCCTCTTCTCCCCTCCCTGTCCCTCCTGTAGGTTGTGTACTCTGGTATGTTAACATCCCAGTCATGGTTCTCTGTGTACCATGTTTCTGTGACTGCTAAAATACCCAGGCATCCCTCTTCCATTAAGGCCACCAGTTCAGGGAGCATGTTGCCCACACTATGTGCATTGGCACTCATTACCCTCCATTTCTTGATGGCTTTACCCTTTTTTGTCCCTGTCCTTATTGCCTTTGTCATTTTCTCCATTTACCCCTGCCCTTCTCCCTATCAATGTCTCAGTCTTGGTGTTTACCTCACTTACTACCCTGATTTTTTTGGGGGGGCTAGGATTTACCTTCTTCTTTCCAGTACCTCCCCCCTTGGCTAGTTTAAATGCTTGCCAATGAAGTATTTAAACATATCACCTAGGATCCTGGGTCCCCTTTTAGACAGATGCAGACCAATGCACCAGTATAGGCCTATATCACTTCACGTGGACCCCCGGTCCCCAGTGAAGCCAAATCCCTGAACTTGTCACCAGTTTTTCAACCACTGATTAAATCCAATGGTGTGGAGCACCCTAGCCTTACCCATGCAATAGACATGCAGAAACTCTGAGAAGGTTACCGTCCATGCTACTTGTCTAAGGCCCCTCCCCAACTCCACAAACTCTTCCTGCACTGCTCTGATACCTTTATCAGCCAGGTAATTTGTCCCTAGGTGGACAATGACATCCAGCTCCCTCCCCGGTGCAGCTGCTCCAGTGATCCTGAGGATTTGCTCACTGTCCCTCCAAGCCATGGTGCCAGGCAGGCACCTTACTTCCCTCTCCCCTTCCTCTCCCAGTTCTACCTTCCAAACAATGGAGTCCCCACCAGGAGTTGTTTCCTTCCCCTGTGGGATCCCATGCCTCCCTCCTTTGGGTCTCTTTTGTGGAGGTTCCCAGCATTCTGCTTGGTCTCCACTGTGGGTGCCTCCATGGAGGAACCATACTTTGCCAGAATGGCATATGAATTGTGGTGAGGTACAAGTGGAGGGATGTACCTCTGTTCCACCATGCTCAACCTCCCTGAGCCCACTGTGGTCCAGCCACTCCTCTTTCTTGGCAAAGAGTAAAGAATAGTAAAGGCCCAAACTGAGGAAAAGATAGCCAACTCAGTTAAGAAGGGGGATAAAACCTTTTATAGGTACATCAGAGAATGTAGAAAGACAAAGGGAGGGACAGTGAGGCTGAATAGAATGAATGGTGGGTGGGCAGAGGGGGACAGTGAAACAGCAGGGATAATGAATGAATATTTCTGCTCAGTATTCACAAAAGAGGAGGGCGTGGCCTAATCCAATTAACAGAAGCACTCTTGATAGGGGGGTCGATACCAGCCTTTTCACAGAAGAAAGGGTTCTGCAAGAACTCCTAAAACTGAAGGTGGACAAAGCAATGGGGCCTGATGGAATTCACCCCAGAATTCTAAAAGAATTAAGGGGGGAACTAGTGAAACCACTGACTACTCTTTTTAATAAAACATGGGAGGATGGTGTGGTACTCAAGGACTGGAGGAAGGCAGATGTGATTCCCCTTCACAAAAGTGGGACCAAGACAGAGGCAGGAAAGTACAGACCTGTCAATTTGACCTCTGTGGTAGGGAAAGTGATGGAGTCACTTCTGAAGGAAAGAATAGTAGAGTACCTAGAGGTCAGTAGGGCACAGGACCCAAGGCAGCATGGGTTCACAGTGGGAAGGTCATGTCAGATGAATCTAATAGATTTCTTTGACTGGGTGACCAAAGTACTAGACCAAGGAGGGGCTGTGGACATGGCCTACCTAGACTTTAGCAAGGCATTTGACACAGTCCCACACAAAAGATTAATAGTCAAATTAGCCAGCCTGGGGGTGGGTCCCAGGGTGGTAGCCTGCATAAAACATTGGCTGGACAACAGGATACAGAAGGTAATTGTAAATGGAGTCCACTCTGAAGAAAGAGGGGTTACTAGTGGGGTACCGCAGGGTTCAGTATTGGGTCCAGTCCTTTTTAATGTCTTTATAAGTGACATTGCAGAAGGACTGGAAGGAAAAGTATGCCTCTTTGCAGATGACACTAAGATCTGCAACAGGGTTGATACACAAGGAGGCGTGGAAAGGATGAGAAGGGACTTGGCAAGTTTGGAGGAATGGTCAGAAGTATGGCAGCTAGGATTCAATGCAAAGAAGTGCAAAATAATGCACCTGGAAAACAAGAACCCAGGGGAAGATTACACAATGGGGGAAAGTAGTAACAACAACAGAAAAGGAAAGGGACCTGGGGGTAATCATATCAGATGACCTTAAGGTTAGCAAGCCATGTGAGAAGGCAGTAGGGAGGGCTGGGGGTATACTAGGATGCACAGGGAGAGGCATCACCAGCAGAAAACAGGAAGTTGTTATCCCTCTGTACAGACAGTTTGTAAGACCCCATCTGGAGTACTGCATCCAGTTCTGGAGATCTCATCTCCACAAGGACATAGACAGGATAGAGGCAGTCCAGAGGAGGGCAACTAAAATGGTGCAGGGTCTGCAAGAGAAGCCATATGAGGAGAGACTAAAGGAGCTTAATATGTATACCCTTGACGAAAGAAGGGAGAGGGGGGACATTATAGAAACTTTTAAGTATCTCAGTGGAATAACCAAAGTCCAAGAGGGTAGCATCTTTCAGAAAAGAGACGGCAAGAAATGTGACGAATTTAAAGATAGAGGGGGCGGTTCCGGGCAAATGTGAGGAAGTATTTTTTCACAGAGAGGGTAGCGGATGCATGGGACAGCCTTCCTGAGGAGGTTGTGGGGTCTAAAACTGTGGGAGAATTCAAGAATGCATGGGACAGACATAAGGCAATTCTTGTGGGGGGTAGGAAGAAATAGGCTGTTGGTTAACTGGGATCTGCGGCCCATCCTATAGGTAGGGAAATTGGCAGACTAGGTGGGCCAAGTGGTTCTTATCTGCTGTCAAAGTCTATGTTACCTCTGAGGCAATGGCAGTGGCCCTGGTCATCCCTGGGTGGGAGAGGTGGTCCCCTAAATCCTGGCCAACTCAGCCTGGAGATGAGCAACCTTCTCCCTCAGCCCAGAGAGGTGCCTGCAGATGGGACAACACTGCATGCTCCAGAATGTCTCCCAGAAGAATGCTGCTCCACAGCCACTGCACTTCACCACTCCCATCATGTCTTACCTCTGGCCCCTTAACTGTTGTTTTGAATACTTACTCTTGCCATTGTTTATTTATTTTTTCCCCTCCCTCCTTACTCTGTGCCCTTTAAGCTCCTGATCTTCCTGTTCTGAGACAAGACTTTCCTATATTTCTCAGTAGTCTCCTTACTTGCTCAGAGTCAGTCCTCGCACAGCTGGGGGGGGACGGAGAGCTACTCTTTTCCTTCTAGGTTGGTCAGTCTTTTGTGGCTCTGTGATCACACCCTTCCTGCTCCCAAACAGGTAGTTCCTGTTATCAGTCAAATCTTGTGCCTATACAAATAGAATTGGCTTAAGGTGGGGGGGTTTGACTGGAGGGAAGGAGAGCAATATAGTCCCAGTAGAGAAGTATAGTTATAACAGCAGTTCCTTCCTCTTGCTGCTCTCTGCCTGTTCACAATAGCAACATTGAAGACAGTCATTTACTTGTATTAATGACTGGCTAGAGGGAGGTTACCCTCGGCTTAGCCTTGGCTTACTCTTAACCTAAACTGGTTGTTACGCCATGTGAAATTATCGGCTTCTCAGCCGTTATTGATTAAGTCAACTATAAATGGACTCCTGTAAATAGCATTTAATATTTACAATATTTACTATATGAATAAAAGAGCCAGACAACTTGTTGAATTAAAATATGTTTTTCTTTACTTTAGAAAAATAAATACGTTTTCTTGTGAAATAAAAAAAACTCTTGTTGCCTCTGAATCATTTTTTTTTTTTTTACTAATTATTTTACCAGGTGAGACACACTAAGCTGAAAGCTTGTTTGCAGGTGCAACCTGGGAGCACAAGGAAGTTAAGTGACTTGCTCATGGTCACACAGTATGCACCTGGGGGCTGTGGGATTCAAACACAGGTCTCCAGATTTGCAGCTCAGAGCCTTAACCCACTGCGCCATACTGCCTCCAGTAATTAAACATTGGTTTAAATAAAATACAGTTTTTTTTATCGTAGAAGATTTTTATTGACTTTAGTTTTGTTTGATAAGCATAACATTACAGAAGGTATATAACCAGCTCAGACGGTAATATACATTAGGCTTGTATCCGACATAAGTGTTATCATTCTAGAGTTAACTTACGTTGACATCTTATTAAGAAGCAATATATTACAGTATACAGAACTAAGCACAACTACACACTTAGATGCTTACACCTTCTATTAGTGAAAGCTGGGGGGATTTGCAGGTCTAGGGGGAGTTTACAGAGTTCAGAATGCAGATATGGGTCCCATTTAGAATAATAATGATATAGATTTCCCTCTTGTAGGTAAGCTAGTCTTTCAAAGATAGACAATCTTGCAAGGGCTGCATGCCAGGTCTTCTATGTAGGTAAGACCATCTGGTGCCAATGTAGGAGTAACAAGCATTTAGCTTCTAAAAGGGCTGCGAGGGTCCAATCTTGAAGTGGCTTAGAAAGATATGATAGTGAAGCAGTATCTCCCAATACTAGTTTGGGATCTTGAAGGATCACAGGGGTCTTGAGTACTTTAGAGAGATCCAGGGCAATCATATTCCAAAAACTTGTAAGGTGGGGGCATGTCCAGAGGATATGTAGAAGATGGACACTGGGTTGTGAGCAGCATCAACAATTTGCATGGTTAAGTAGACCTCGAGCTTGTAAGGCTTCTGGAGTATGATACCAAAACAACAACATTTTTAATTGAAGGAAATGACTTTTTGTATCTCTATATACCCAATGTGCGTTTTTGAGGTAGAATTCCCATTGGTCCAGCGAAATGGGGAATGCCAAACAGTCTTCCCAGCGTTGTTTACTTGTCAGAGTGGCAGGAGGTTGTGTATCTCTCCAGGTGGCATAAAAGCACCCCAGAAGACCCTTGGAAGTAGGGTGTTTATGTAGAGTATTCAACCATTGCCAGTGTGTATCGGGGTGCTGATTGCTGAGGAGATGCTGTACCATACTACGAATCTGGAGATATCGCCAGAAGTCTTTTTGTGGAAGGGAGAATATTGCTTGAAGTTGTGCAAAGGATAGATATGACTCATCCCTTGTGAACATATGTCCTGAACTTCTTGCATTTCACACTCTTGCCAGGATGGCCAATAGAAGGTGGCTCCGTCAATTTGAAAAAGACTATTCTGCCAAAGGGGAGGGCATATCGAAGTGAAGGGGCCCACTCCTGCTTTGAGGTATACGTTTTACGTTTAAGAGTTTGCCATGCTCTGATAGTGCTACAAATCGTGGGGGGTAAAGAATGTGGCAGGGAGGGTTTGAGCCTAAGAAGAGAAAAGAGGGAAACACCTCCTGCCATGTCTGATTCAAATTGTACCCAGGCGAAGGGGCCCATTGGATGGGGTATAAACCATTTAGTTCCATGTGCTCCCATACATGCAAGGTGGTAACCCAGGAACCAGGGGACATTTAAGCCACCCCATAACCAATGTGCTCTTATTTTTTGTTTACTCCACCTGGGTGATTTATTATCCCACAGAAAAGCTGAAACTCAGCGCTCTATCAGAGAGAACAATTTAGGAGAAAAAGTGTTGGACAAATTGTTAAAGAGGTAATGGAGATGAGGAAACAGCAACATATGAATGGATGCCACCCGTCCAGGGAGAGAGAGCTGTAGTTTTCCCCATATCTCAATTTCTGTTACAAGTTGGGCTAGAAGTGAGGAGAAGTTAATGGATTCCAGTGCAGACCAGTTGGTGGGAAGATATATACCTAAGTAGGTAAAGCCTTGCACCGCCCCCATGTGAGGTTAGTCCCTTGTAGACATGATCTGGTACATCCTGGATTAAGAGGGGCTACCATTGTTTTCTTATGGTTGACCTGGAGGCCAGATAGTGTGGCAAAATCTTCTAACACTTTAAGGGCAGCAGGCACTGACTGAATGGGGTTGGACAAGGTCAGCAGAAGGTCATCTGCATATGCTACAGCTAGATATGAGTGCTCTGCTATTTGTATAACTTGGATCTGTGAGGATGAGAGCAAGACCCGAATCAGCAGGTCTAAGGCTACCAGAAAAAGAAGAAGAGAAAAGGGGCAACCTTGTCTTGTACACCTATTAAGTGAGAAGGGGGGGGGTAGATATCACTATCAGTTAAAATGCATGCTGTGGGAGAGCTATATAGTGTCTGGATCCATTTTCGGAATGGTCTCCAAAACCATATCTATTGAGTACTTCATGTAAATATGGCCATTCTATGGAGTCAAATGCTTTTGAAAAATCTATGGCCATCACTGCCATGGGAAGAGCCAATTTGGATGCAGACCATTTAAGATTAAGTAGCAACGTGGTATTGTCTGTTTCAGATTTGCCTTGCATAAATGCTGCCTGTGCAGAATGAATAATAGATGGGAGGATCGACGTCATTCATGTAGCTAATGCTTTGGCTAGAATTTTACCGTCTACTAGTAATAGTGATATTGGCCTATAGTTGGCGCAGTCCAAAGGGTCAGGTGACTTTTTAGGAAGTAGAGTGACTAATGCATCATGGATTGAGAGTGAAGGGATCCAGCAGGGTAGGAGGCTTGCAGGGCCAACCTAAGGGGTTGCAGGATATCATGTCCCATGGCCTGATAAAGTTCCATGGACATTCCATCTGGTCCTGGGGCTTTCCCTGGGCCACGGCTTTCCCCCGGGCCACGAAGGAAAGAGCAATGCGAAGGGGGCATCAAGGAGGGCTACTTGATCTGGGGTAAGGGCAGATAGAGGGGTTTGCTGAACAAAAGTAGATAGACCTTGGGAGAGTTGATAACCTGTAATGGGCATCTGGGATTGGTACAGGGTTTCATAAAACTTTTGCATGACCTTATTAATACTATGTGGGCTCAAAAACGATGGTACCTGATGAGGAGCGAAGGGCATGGATTCTTGCCACAGCCCATTGCTGGCATAGCTGATAGGCAAGAAGTTTGCCAGTTTTCTCACCCCCGTCCTAATATGCATGTTTGGATCATAGCAGAAGCCACTCGGCTTTCTGGTGCAGAATGAGATTAATCTGATATTTCAGGCCCACAATTTGTCGGGCATTGTCTCCTTTAAGCAGTTGGGTTCTCTTGAAATGTTTCCTAGCTTTTGTAAGTCTGTTTGCAGTTTGGCTAATTGTAATCTACGGGCTTTGTCTCAGGCTGCTGAGAAGGAAATAATGTGGCCTCGAATCACAGCCTTGAATGCTTCCCACACAGTTGTGTGGTCAACTCCACACTCAGAGTTTAGGGCAAAATAATCTTTTGTTGCTTGTATAAGCATGGGATGAAAATTAGGGTCCCTAAAAAGAAGGAAGTTACAGTGCCATCTAACCCAGTGGGGAGGGCCATCGGGGGGAAAAGGAGATTTGGGTGGGGGCATGATCTAAAATGAGAATTGAACCAATCAATGAGCCTGTTACACCCTGGGCAGCCAAATCATTGACTAGCCAAAAGTCTATATAACTATGTGAGCCATGGGGGGCAGAGCAGAAGGTGTAGTATTGATCATTAGGATGATCCCTGCACCAAATATCAGTAAGGACCCATTCTTCCATCATATCATGCAGTGACTGCCTTCCTATGGGTGTAACATGAGGGGTGGAATGGGATTTGTCTAGAAAGATGTCCTTGACCATGTTGAAATCCCCACCGAGTACTATTGGGATAGGTGCTTCAGTAGGATTTAACTCCACAATAGCACTGCTGATTTTGGGGAAGAAGTCCACATGGTCCAGGTTTGGGGCGTAGATATTATCCAGCAATATGGTATCCCTTGGGGAGGAGATCCTAGCTAATACCTATCAACCCTGAGTATCTTTCCTTACCCTTTTCACGTTCCACAGGGAGGTGTGCCTAAACAGGATGGCAATCCCCTTGGTCTTATTAGCTGCAGAACTAGCCACTATTTCCCCTACCCAGGATTTCTTAAGCCATGAAATGGCATGGGGTAGAAGATATGTTTCTTGTAATAGTGCAACCTCCACATGAAGGGAATTCAAATGTTGCATTACCTTTGTGCACCTAATTGGATGGTTCCATCCCTTTACATTCCAGGACACCCAACAGGCTGCACTTGGTATCGAAGCATCTGCTGCCTTAGTCCCAAAGAAGTAATAGATAGTTGTACTTACTGCGAATAAAGGAGAGGGAGGAAATGGGCTCACCCAAGACATCGTGGGACCCCAGTACACAAACCAGGATATTACAAGTAATCCAAGAACCCAGTGAAAAGGAGGTGTAAGCATTACCAAGTCAATAAGTACACACTATCTGAAGTTCCAATTGAACTAGATAAACACAGACAGAAGAAAAGACTGTTAATATCTGTCAAGGACTGCTAAGTCCAAACGATTGTTCAACAAAGAATACTCTAAGAGTGTGGAGGTCAACGCAAAAGAGTACAGCAAGACTGCCCTACTGCTATACTCAATCCAACACTCAAATTAGAGGTGTATATGGTAATTTAATTGAGGAAGTCCTCCTACACCAAGAACCCCCTAGGGTCAAGCGTCTCGAGCTCGTGGAGGGGAGGAGGGGAGGGGGGATGGAAATAGGTAACTAGGGAGAGTTAGAGATAGGCAAGGACGGTGGTTGGTGGGTTTCCCCACCTACCAGAACTAATCTGGCACAACAAAGAGGCAACAGGCCTTATATGGGTCTTTAACCTTACCCACAGGGAGGGCACCACATAGATAGACACCTTGTCATATCGTGAGGAGATGGGGGGTTTACTCCCAATCGAGAGACGGCTACAGTCTGTGTGTATAATAACTTATCAGATAAATTACGCTGAGCAGAAACAGCATAGAGGGTTAAAATACATTGGGAGCTGGAGGGGGGGTGGGGAAGGTTCCCCAGAGTAGATTTCTAAAAGACAAAAACTAAGGGAACAATATAAATAAAGTCTAAAGTCCTATGGGAAGTAATATAGGTTGGTGGGCTTCCCCACCTACCCAAACTAATCAGGTACAACATAGAGGCAACAGGCCTTATATAAGTCTTCGACCTTAACTACAGGGAGGGCACCACACAGATAGACACCTTGTCATATCATGAGAAGATGGGAGGGGTGTACTCTCAATGGACAGGCAACTACGTGTATAATAACTTATCGCATAAATTCCACAGTACAGAAACAGCACAGAAGAGCAGAATACATTGGGAGCGGGGGGGGGGGGAGGTGCTCCTAAGTAGGTCTCTAGAAGACAAAAATTTAAGGGAGTAATATAGATTAAGCTTAAAGTCCCAAGAAAAGTAATATATTAATCATCAGGTGACCAGTCCATCAACCTGCTCAGGATTGGCCTGAGATAGGGCTTTAGGGTTCGAGGTAACATTCGCAACCGCAGCAGCACAGGTGAGTAGTCCAGGCTTGACTGGAGTAGCCTCATCCAACACTTCTATTAATGAGGCATCAGGAAAATCCACCCAGTCCATTGATTATGAGGCATCTTGGTCTTGCAAATTGGCGTCCTCTGGCATCAAGGCAGAAGCAGTATCTTCCCTACTAATCTTCGCAGGAGGAGCTCTAGGACCCTTGCTGGGCGAATTTTGCTGTCCACTTCTGGCATGTTGGTGAGATCTGGTGATGGTGCAGGACTCTCGCTGTGGAAGAGAAGGCAGTGGAGAGAGCACTGAGTCAGTTATTGTCACTGAGTCAAAAGGCTTTGGTGAGGAACCCATTAGCAATGGGGGACCAGAATGGGGGATGACTGGGTTGGCTGTTCTGTTAGACAAAATGGTCCCAGGAGTCATTGCATGTGAAAGGTTGTTCCTGTCAGATGAGCCAGCAGCTGAAGTTTCCCATAGCTTTCTGGGAAATGTAGTAGGGAACTGTAGAGAGGGCCAACACTTTGTTAGCCAGTGTTCTAACTCTTTTGGGTGATCTACAATCACTTCTCTCCCCTCCTGAGAGACCTGAAGCTTGGCAAGGTTTTTAAATTTGAATTTGAAATTATGTTGGTATAAAAAACATTTCAAAGGTCCAAATCTCTTTGCTGCTTTTTCTTGTGAAAATCTTGATAGATTGAGATCTGTGACCCATGCCAACTGAGTGCCCCAAGGTCTCTGGTTGCTTGAATGATCCTTTCTTTTGTAGAATAATGGAGCAGGTAAGCGATGACTAGTCTCAGTGTATTGGCTGATTTATTAGGCTGCATGGTTACACTGTGTGCCCGCTCTACCTCCACAGGTCCCCTCCAGTGATCCCCTAACATGAGTGGAAGATTTTCATTTAGAAATGTTTCCATTGATTGACCTTTGGATCCTTCAGGCAGTCAAATAATTCTTAAGTTGTTGTGCCTGCCCCTGTTTTATTGGTCTACCACTCTCTGCCAGTGAACAGCCAAGTATTCTTCTTGTTGATATATGTGCTGCCACATTTACTGCTGCTGAAGCTCACATGTCTCCATCCTTTGCTCAGAAATGTTCATACGGTCCTCGAGGTGACGAACCTCGGTGACTGTGCCTGTTAAAGTCAGATTGATATCTTCAACCCGTAAAAGAACTGTTTCCAGCATTTTGGTTATATATTGAAGAGTCTCCGACAGAGATGTGGTGCGGCGTTCCAGATACTGTTAGCTCAGTGAGCTTGGCAGCTAATACATTTGGTGATAAGACAGCAGATGCAGAAGATGGGGGTTGCTTAGAGTCCATGCTGTGTACATGTTCACCCACCGAGCAGATCGAGGGCCAGCTGTCCATCTGTGATAGCTGTAGCTTTTAGTAATGGCCTGTGTGGCCTAACTAGGCCAAGATCAGGATAGGAGACAGCGTTGCGATCCTTGGTAAAATCCTCTTGGTTGCTCACAAAAAAGGGCACTGACTGGTAGGTGAGGGTGAGCCCATGTTTTAGATTACATTTGCAGGGGAAAACACCACAGGATCTCGGCGTCCAAGCATAGATTGGGCTTGGAAAGGAGAGCACTATCTAGTTAAGCTGCCATCATGTCGGTGGCTAGACCACACCTCCCAAAATACACTGTTTTTTAATTAAGCAATAATGCATGACAGGATGTGGGTTGTGCTGGGATAACCTCACTCCTGGGTGGTTGGGCATGAGACTGCAGGCCAAGTGCATCCAGTGTCCCAGAAGTGAGGTTATCCCAGCACAACCCACATCCTGGAGTGCATTATTGCTATTATACAATGGCTAGTTGTTATACAAAATAAAAAAATAAAAATAAAAGTATATTTTTAGTAGATTTTATGGCATCCAACTCATCATCCAAATGGTCATCATCCATATGCTCATCATCCAAGGCATCCAAAGCAATACAGTGAGGTTGTGCTGGGATAAATTCACTGTGCCAGGGACACACTGACCAATCAGAGACCAGGAAATGTTCTTGCCATTGTATAATAAAACATTTTAAACATTAATATGTCCTTTGTTTATTTACAATTAAAAAAAATCCTAACAGAAAACATGACTTGTGCTTACTGTTAATGAAATAAAAATATTTATCAAAAAATAAACTGTGTTCTGTTTTTCTTACTTTGTAAAAGGAAAATTGCAAAACATATATAACAAATTTTTGTTTAGGCTGTGGCATAAGCAACTGGTCTGTGGCCCATTGTAAAGGATGTAGATATGTTTGCCCTCACATAGTGATGCAGGTGCCTTGGGGGGGGAGGAAGTGGAAGCGTTGGTCCATGGGAAAGGGTAGGGGGGGGTCAGGTGGATTACTGCCCCACATTTTCTGGTGACATCTTAGGAGGAGCTTCTGGTGAAGGTTCCCTTTCCTCAGCTGGTGGTTGGGCCTGGTTCTGGTGGTACAGCTGCTGCAGTTTTATGTGTACGATCTGTTGCATTCCTTCAGAGGCCTCTAACTTTCTCTCCAGCAGTCACTGCAGGAGACTGTGAGTAGTCTACTGGACTGCACCTTGGGTCTCTAACTGATCCTACAGTTCATGTACAGCATGAGAGAGTCCTTGGGTGCAGCCCTGGAGATAATGGATGACCTTCAGTGTCTGCCACTTGATGCTACTGTGCCTGTGCATGAGATCCAGTAGCTCCTGCTGCTGTTCCAGCAGGAGCTTCTGTTGCTCCAGCACCGACATGTTGCTCAGAGTAACAGCACAGTAGCCATCCTCCACAGCTCCGAGCAGCCAGCAGAGGGTCTCCTGTGTGGCATTTGAGTTTGCAAGTTGTGCTGTAAGAGAAATGAGAAAGAGAAACAGCAAATCTGGATTGACTTCGCTTTTTCTGCTTTCCTTGATTGGATATTGCTGAAATCAGCTATAGTACGTCAGTTTGGACAGCTTAAGCTAAACAAGTTAGCCTGTGAATTAAGTATACAGTAACTATTCACATTCTGGCACTTGTAAAATAATTGTTTTGGTTAGAATTATTCTAACAGTTGTGAGGTAGTAATTTATTTATTTTATTTATTTATTTGAATAAGTCGGATTTACAACCTTTGAGTCAGGGACTCATTTACAAAGACACCTCGTTGCAGGGAGGGCAAGACAATAGAACATTGTGCAGATACAACATTGGACAACATTACAGGTGCAGACATTGAACACAGAATATACTTAGTTACATGTTGGTATAAAATACAGATTTACATTAAAGATGTAAAATTAATTGCACTGGAAATGACTATTAAAATGTGTTTATTGTAATCAGTGTTTTTTTTTTTTTCATCTTAACCGAAGGCAGTTTTTCTAGAGCTATGTACTGTCCTGCAGCTGAAATCTGTGTTATACTGTATATCACAATGATGCACTTCTTAATTAAGTTACACTGTTTTTACGACTGTGAGCGGAGCCTACAGGAGTATTGCATGTACAAAAGGAGTGATGTCATGTTTTCTGTCCATGGAACTGACTGAAGGTGTAAATAGTTTCCGCCTTCCCCCCTCCAAGAAATGTTTTCCACCCTTAAATAAATATGCTTTCATGTTAGTCAATGGTTGCAGGGTACTATTTTCTTTCTTAAATGGGTGGTACGAGAACTGGAACCTGAGTAGTGGGAGGCAGCATTGTTTTTTGGGGGGAAGTAAGATCTACCCCACCTCCATCCAAGAAGCTCCAAAAGGTCCATCCCACCTTTTTTTAATTCATGTGGGAGGGGCATGAGGTGGATCTATCATCCTGAAAGAAGACTCACATGTTTGGGATGTGGACCAAGGAACAGAAGTCTGTCCCTGCATTTTCTTAAGGACTAGAACAGAAGATACTTAAAATGGCTTCAAACTGACTTAAAAACCCTTGGAACAAATGATTATCAGAGTCACCTGGTGTCTCTAAAGGAAAGACTAAGAAGTGTCTAAAAACTAAGGAAAATAGACAGCTTTCAGGTATTTCTTAAACATTTATATACTGAAAACAAAGTTCAGCTTTTGGGATTAACAATATTTGTTTACCATATTCTATCTATCTATATATATAGTTTGTCTTTTTAGTAGTTTCAAAATCTTGAAAAGCATTGGTGTTACTAATGCATTTAGAAATACATTTTTTTAATTGTCTTTACAGATAACCTCGAAAGCATTGGTGTTACTAATGCATTTAGAAATACATTTTTTTAAATTATCGTTACAGTTAAATCATGCATGTTCATGTGAGGTCACGTTTTTGGGGGGATGGGGTTTAAATTATTTTAATCATGGGCACAGTGCTTGATAAACACAGTCTGTGATGAAGTGTATTTTTCTTTTTAAGTTTGAGAAATGGAGTTGACTTGCACACATGGATAGCACAGACACCATAGAAATAGAATGGGTTAAACACTTCCTGGAACTTTCTGCATAACAAGTTCCCCAGGGCACCTCCCAGCATTTGACACTACCATCCTAAGAACAGTCAGTGTGTTACTTTACAGGACATTGCATAGCAAGAGACATAGCTTTCCCTTTTTCCAAATAATATACCAACTTCATTCTCAGGTAGGCAGTTCTGGGCTACTATTTATAGTCTACTAAATCTTCTTAAAGGAAAACTGCATGTTAAAATCAGAAATATATGTATTACTACCAGTTTTGTATTCTCACTTCAATCCAGTGTTTTGTTTCTGCCTAGGCTGTTAGAGGAATTTTTCTAATTTTCCCAGGGTGTTTTATGACGTCAGGGGGCTGTCATTCAAGTTTGTTTTATTGCATCTTCTCCAAGTTAGTCTTCACAGCTTACCCTTTGGTTTGATGCCAAATAGCAACTACAGTAGGCCAGTGTCTTGTTACAGTGTCTTGCTTAGCCACAGCAGAGAAAAAAACACTGCAGCAAGGATTCACAGTGCTATACAATATACTATAGAAAGTTACGTGTTTAAACACATACACACACACACCCCAAGTAGAGCACAGCTGGATAAGGTACCAGTATTTAGGAAACTTGTCATACTTACCCAGAGTCTAGCAATGTGAGTCCTGGCTGTGACTACAGGTATTTACAACTGAATGATAATAACCACATTTACTTCACTTGCAAATAGGTAGGCATTTGTATCTAATTTCTGTTTGACTTACTGTGGGTTACACATAGAATCTGAAAAATTCATAACATGCTGTACTTTGATTCAATGAACTGATAAATGGGGATTTTGGTTTCTCTTACAAATTCATTTTTCCTGACCATGGATATACTAAAACAAAAATTTCTCTACAAAATGTTTTTAAATAAAAAGTTTAACTCACAGCAGCAGAAGAAGCATGTTGGCATTAAAAGCTTAGTGGCATAGATGTAGATGCACCAGTATTTAAGCATGACTTTGGTAGAGGATTAATTGTGACTGGGGGTCAGGGAGGGAGGGAGTGAGTCTTGATATTTGTAGCATAACGGTTTTCTGAAACTTCAACCTTCAGTGGGTTACACTCTGCAGCCATCTGTACAGTATATTACTAAGCCATATGCAGTGTGGTATGGGTAAAAACCAAATCACCAGACCAGGACCAGTACTGTAAAATCTGCAATGGGCACAGATTGTGCTTGTGCAAATATTAGTGATCCAGTGGATCAAATAAATACGTGCAAGTAAATAAATAAATACTCGGCTTCACCTTGTGCTTCAACCCACCCCAGGAGTGATGTTATTACATGATAACACACACCCTGTGTCATGCCTTATTGCTTAAATATGTCCTTTTTCAATGTACTATACTTTGATTCAGTTAGTGTATGCAACAGCCTTCACGTGAACACTCTGGGCTTCTCTTTGATTCCTGATGTCTATTTGCTTTAGCTATTGTATATTGCTTGAACTGCTTTGGTCTTCTTGATGTGGTGCCTGTGTGCCTAAACTATGTAATCTATTTATCTACTGCTACTCATGTATCTCCATTGAATGACTGTTATAATTGTCTGCTCTCCGAGCCATTGTTTTTGGACCTGTTAACTGTGCTGTCTTTGTACTGGTTTCAAAGAGGTGACTTTGTAAATGAGTCTCTGACTCAAAGGTTTGTAAATCTAATATTTTTTAAATAAATAAATAAATGATTATGTTTAAGCCCATGAAAGACCCTTATCTAGTTAATGCATTCACAGTCCTAGTGGTTCTGCCAGAGCTTGTTTCAATTGGTATTAGTAGAACTGTTGAATGTTCATTTACACCTGTTGGGAAAACTGACTGTGTTACGCCACTGCTACATAACTGTACTTGGATGGATGGCACATAATATATATTATGATTGAACAACATTCTGTACAGAGGTGCTATAACAATGTACTTTAGGTAAATAACTGATTAAATATGATTATAACATAATAGAAAAAAGCATAGGCTATTTATGCATATCATTCTTACTATGGTGCCATGCAAGCTACATTATGCAACATGTGCAGATGGGGAGATTCATATAGATTAGGGAAAAAGTACCAAGCAATTGCATGCAGCAACAAGCACTAATGCTGTAGTGCACTATGCTACTTGACAAGCATAGTTGCATACCAATACAGTGTTTATATTTCACATGTGTCACATATGGCTTACTCTTTTGTTTCTTCTGGTTGGTCATTGCACTGAAATATGTAGTGGTTTTAAAACAAAGAACAGAGTGTTTATATCATCAGGAGTGCATTGTTAGTACATTAAGTTTTCATATTTTTTTAAACAGTCATGACTACATTTCACATACAAGTTATCTGACCGTGTGTCTCAAAATGTTTCTGATATAATTTTGTAGCTATATAGCAGTCTATTGGTGTGTTATTCCTTGTACAATGCATTCGACATTGCCTGGTATCACAGGGAAAAAAGTTCAACCTAAGACCTTTTGAGTTTTTTATAGATATCTTCAAATCTGTAAGGAATAAACTCTGACACAGTTGTAATGAGATACACCAAGTGCCCCATCATGGAGTGGTGACTGTCATTGATTGTTGTTGTTGGTATTCTACTACACATTAGGGTTCAACTTACCTGCTGTGGTCTTTTTATGTTACCATGATGGGTAGCATATTTTCAAATGCAACAACCTTTTCATTTCTAGACAATTCTTTCTTGTAATGTTGTTTTACTGGCCTTACTATACAGACAAAGATGTTCTCGGTAGCCTTGGTAAAATAGGACCATGAACTTCATCCTGAATACGATACTTTTATAGGTGTATGTTGATCATAGTATTGTAACAGGTTTACTTTCTGCTTTTCATTATATTTACCTGATATCTATTGTGCCTATGATCCAGATTCCACCACTCCCCCTGCCCCTTCCCATCTCTAATATGTGGGGGAACCATCTCTAGCTGCAGCTACTGTTTTTCTCTGCTTCATGCCCCCTCCCCCATTCTCTCTGTTGTGGTAATCACTGTCATCATTTCCACACCAACTCCTTCCCACTGTTCAGTTGCAAGTAAAGTTTCAGCCCGCTCATGATGTTGTAGATTAGGGTATGTGTGGCACTGTGCTGCTGCCTGAGGTGGTATCCCGTCAAAAGGGCAACTGAGATTGAGTGACTCAAATATGAATGACTCGATCTTAGTGCTTGTGTTGTGGGCTACCCTGAAAGGGCAGTGACAGGAAAGGCAGGGCAAGAGGAACAGCAACAGGATACCAGAAGAAATACGTAAGGTATGTGTGGGGTGGTGAGAGGGGAAGTCGCTGAGCTGGTCTTGTGGAGAGGTGGTTAGGGATGCTGTCTCTGGTAGGAGCACAATGTTTTTGTGCTATTCTGTGCCTGTTTTTATTTTTGTAAATTATGTCCTGGTTCTCCCCCCTCCCTGACATGCCCTCCCAGCGTTAGTTATTTAAGTTAGGGAGTGCGGGTTGGGCAGTGCCCCCCACATGAAGCAATTAAGTTTGGCCCCCAGATCCCCACCAGTAAAGACACAGATAAGTTCCATGTGGGTGCTCAGATTTGGCAATTAATTTACTTATTCATTTCTTATCAACACTCCATTTTTCAGATTTCTGTTATACATATGCATGAATCACGTCAGTCACATTTTATACATCATACATTAACAATTCACTTCTCAAATCATAATTACTTCTACAAATTTATACTTGATTTTTCTCCTTTATTTAATATCTTCTTCTTCCCCACAGATGTACATCATGAGGAGCCGCTCTTCTTCATCCTCCTTCATTTGAAGGGATACAAGAATACACACCGTACCCCTGCTTCTTGCTGAGTTGTCCAATGTCCTATTTATTATTCCCCCCCTTTTAATCCCCCTCCTTTATCCTGTCCTCTCCACCCCTATTTTCCTTCTCTTTTGTCTTAGGTGCAACTGCCATCCACCTTTGGCAGCCCCCCACTGGTCTGCTGTGCTCCACCTTCCACAGTGACCGCACCAATCCAATCCTTCCTTCAGGTGGGTGGGTGGGAAAACATCTTAGAGCAAAATTTGTGAAGCTCCTGGGCTGTGCAATCCCTTAAGTATCCTCCTTGCTCACCCTTCTCTCTCTCGCTCTCTCTCCTGTCCTGGCCAATCTCTGATTCCCAACTCACTCCTGCTCTGACCTCAGAAGGCCCTCCCCTTTTTGTGACCTCACTCTTTCCTTCTCCTGACCCCCCCCCCTTTGCTTGCCCTTCTGCCATTCCCCTAATTCTGGGCCTTCCAAACAGACTTGTCGGGGCCTTAGGACAATGGGGTTTGCCCTTTAAATGGGCAACCCACTTTGTCTCCTAGATCCCCGCCAGTAAAGACATGGACAAGTTCTGTGTGGGTGCTCAGATTTGTCAATTAATTTACTTATTCATTTCTTATCAACACTTCATTTTACACATTTCTGTTATACATATGCATGAATCACATTTTATACATCATACCTTCCAAATTCACTTCTCAAATCATAATTACTTCTACAAATTTATACATGATTTTTCTCCTTTATTTATTATCTTCTTCTCCCCCCAGATGTACATCCTGGAGGGCATCCTTCTTCATCCTCATTTGTTCAAAGGGATACGAGTGTACACACCATGGGTGTAGGCAGGCATACTCCAAGCACTCCATGGTGTGCAATTTTATTTAAGGGGGTAGCAAGCAGGCTCTGAACTGCTCCTTTTTCCATGAAAATTAACAAAGAAAATACTGAAGCTTTCTGCAATTTTATTCATAGGAGTCGAAATTAGAAGGACTGGTCACTAATACTCTATTTGCATTCCAAGGACAATACAACTTTACAGGCTCTGGGCTGGTATGTGGGTGTCTTAGGGAACAATGCATGGCATTTGTATTAACCCATGCATGGCAACAACCACTGTCATGAGATACAAAAGTTGTATTTATTGTGCAAATGGGGCAACAAACACAGTCTCACAAATTGACATTTATATATTGTCTGGCACACCTGAGGGATAGCCCACCCTAACAAGGGGGTGGGGTAACGGTGAGCCCACTTGGTGTGCAGATCTGAAATCCCCCACTTCTTGTTGAGTTGTCCTATATCCTATTTATTATTTCCCCCCTTTAATCTCCCCTTTATCCTATCCTCCCCATCCCCGATTTTCCATTAGTCCACCTCCAGCCTCTAATGGATGGTGGACATCCCCCATCCTACTTAAACCCCTTTTGTCTCACATCCAGGGCTCGATTACATCAGCAATCTCTGAATTAAACATTGCCAACCCTAAACCTGATAAATGTACTCCATCTCCCCTGTAATACTCATTCTCATGCTCCAGTACCCCATGATGTATGACCCTGCTCCCAGTGCTCTTAAATAACCTGCCTACCCTCCCATTCATGCATTTCGGGCCCTATCCATAGCTTTATAGTTGGCTGCATGTCGCCATAACCTTCTTGGTGTAATATCTGACCACACCAAAGTAACCTCTGGCCACCACTCTTTTAATTGATAAAATATGTCCAGATAAGGTCTGGTCCCCAGATTATTTCCACCCAAATGAATCATAATCAAGTCTGGCCGGTTATGTTCCCTTCTCATTTCCCTCCAAGCCAGTAGCAGCTGTGTCCACTTCATGCCACACAGACCTCTCCATGTCAGTCTGATTGCACTGATGCCCAAGTACAGCTGCCTCCCCTGAGCCTCCTGGATGCCCATTTTTCCACCCACTGAACAAAGGAAAGTCCACATATCCAAGCCTCCATCCTCTTTGTCTGCCCTGAAGAAACCATAAACAGAGACAAGCTTAATGCCTTAAACTTCATTTTTCCCCCTCCCCCTGCAACCTCCCTCGATCAATATCTTTATCCTTATGCCCCAAATTATCATTTTCTTTACCGTGCTGACCTGTTATGGGAAGAAAGAAGGCAAGATTATTACTATTGCATCAAAGTGAGGACATATGTTTTATAAAAGTTCAAAACCCATCTGCCCCTCTGCTTGATGTCCCCCAGCGTGCTTCCTTGTGCCTCCATTATGGAGGCCGCCCCAATCCTGAATGAGTTGGATGAATTCCCCTCTGGTTTTTCCCCTATAAAAACCAACCCCCTTTTTAAAATTGCTGCCACTTGGGACCTCATCAATGGGACCCCATCAAGGGGGCCCCAATACCATGAAGAAATATCAAGGGGTTTTCACCCTTAGGGCACCCAACTGCATATGCATGAAGGGTCCCTACTGGACAAATGGCTGCATTCTTGTGCTGTCTTAACAAAACTCTGTTTCCCTGCCCCATTTGGTCCATCTTGGACCTCCCCAGCAGCACTGATATCCCTTCTCCTGTCCACACCATATCCTCCCAGCATAAACATGCAGACATGTCTTTCCTTCTTTTCCTCACTACCTCACTGACTGTAACAGCCATGCTATACATAGAGACGTATAAGGCCGTAAACAAAATTGCTTCACTACTAGACATACATACATGGTGTAATGTCCCCATGAGCTTCTCAAGCAGACCCTCCATCAGCAGCCTCTGTCCATCCTAGGTTCCTCTTAGCCTCACACATACCCATCCTTGCATCATGCACCGGATCTAGTTACACTTTGTCGGGTCCTCCCATTCCTTCAAGGAACACAACTGCCCTATCACTGCGAAGCGTACCTCCATTGTTGCATGCACCATATTATTCCTCCTACCTAATACTATAAATTGCGCTACTTGATCCCCCATCACCATCCCACTTACCTGGCAGCCGTTCTGCTTGTGAAATTCCTGGAATGCCCTCCAAGAGGTTCTGTATGCCCTCAAGGTCCTGGGAGACCAGAAGTTGTGGAACAACTGCTCAGCTCCCCCAATCCAATCCTCCAGATGTAGTTTGGAATAGTCATCTGTTTGGTCTCTGCTCCTGTAGCCATGACCCGAAACTTGTCCATCTGCAAGTGGGAGAGGCAGTCAGTTATCACATGGTCTATGCCATCAATGTGCCCTGCCCTAAATGACATATTTATTTCCAAGCCACTTAATACCAACTGCCTCAGCACCCTCATGACCCTTTCTGACATCACCCCCCTCTCATTCAGGACCTCCACCATTGCCCTGTTTTCACTGCAAAATATGACCTTCTGGTTCCTGAGCTCTTCCCCCAATGTCTCCATGTCTACCCAAATGGAAAAATCTCCAAAAAGATGATATCCCTCATTACTCTGATCTGAAACCAAGCACCACGCCATGCTTTGGCAAACCATTTTCCTCTAAAATAAGCTCTCATGCCTACACCTCCTGTAGTGTCTGTGTAAAGTTGCAGGTCAGTGATAAAGACCCATTCCTCCCGCGAGAATGTCTTCCCATTGTAATTGCTGAAAAATGACCCCCATATCTCTAAGTCCTCTCTGGTCCTTTTGCTAATATCCACCCAATGCTGTGGTCTCAAGGTCCCTCGGGTTGCCCTAGCCAAATGCCATGTAAACATGTGCCCCAGTGCAATGGCCCTGCAAGCGAAGTTTAAATGCCCCATTAACTGCTGCACCTACTACAGCTATACCCTCCATTTTGCTTTTACCAACCCCAGTAAGGAGCTCAGCTTTTTTACCTTAACCTCAGGTAAATGGAATAACTCCCCAACTGTATCTATCTCAATGCCCAAAAATTCAGTTGTTTGTCTGGGCTCCTCAGTTTTGTCAGAGGACGGGGCACACCCAAATCCTTGCACATTGCTTCAAAATCCCATAACATCTTTCCTGTCTGCTGTCACCTCTCCCTGATGAACAGGAAGTCATCTAGGTAATGTACCATTGTCCGGTACCCATATCTGATCTGAAAAGCCCAGTATAGCCAAGTGCTAAACATTTCGAATGTTGCACAAGTCACAGAACAGACCATGGACAGGACTTTATCAAAATAGGATCCTTCCCCCACTGGGAAACCCAACAGGTCCCAATCTTCTGCCATACCAGCAACAAGTGGAAAGCCGCTTCAATGTCAGACTTGGCCAACCATGCCCCCTGTGTGACCCTAATCAATCTGACTGCCTCCTCCAACATGGCATATGTCTCCCTGCTATCCTCTTCACTGATGTGGTCATAGACAGAGTCCTCATCCAGGTATGACAGGTGATGAATCACTCTATATTCCCCTGGTTGCTTCCATGGGACCAAACCCAATGGTGATATTCTCAAATCTGACAATGGTGGGAGCCCAAATGGGCCCTCTACCCATACGGCCGCTATCTTCTTCTGTATTTGTTGTGCCAACAATGCCTTCTTTCCCTTCACTGACTTCAGGTTCTTCACCCATGTCCCTTTCCTTGCTCCTTTAAAGCACAGACTAAACTCTTCTTTAAAACTGATCAATAGCTTGTCTGTCGCTTCCCTGTCTGGATACCCTTCGATCCATCTCCTTAACACCTCTATCCTTATGGGTGTGTGGGCCAGCCTAAAAACATTGGTTGCCCCTTCCTAGTTGTCCTGTTGTCTGTTATGGTATGTGTGGCCTCTGCCACCCCCGCCACCCTCCCCCTGTTCCCCTTTCCCAATTGCTGGCATTGAAAAACTCCCTGGTTACCCCAAAAGGGCTGCTGGTATGAGCTGTCATGGCTGGAATTGCCCTTGCCCCAATTATATCTGCATTTTGTCACCAGATGGTTGCCCCAGCACTTAGAACATGCATGCTTAAACTGGCAGTTTGGCCAGGAACAAAACACCCTGTTGTAGCCCCGGCATTAATTTTGGGCCATCCCCCCCCCGCCTGTCTCCTTCATTGTCAGTGCTGGTCGTCCCCATACAAATTTCCAAACAAAGGTCGATCTGCCTGGTGTCCCACTTTACATCCCCAAAATGTCCCATTCTCTTCCTAAACTTATTATCATATTTTAGCCAGCTATGACCCCCCTTTTTATAGGCATTCTTTATAATAAGTGAATACATCAACAGGGTAGTTGCCAGCTCCGGCCTTTTTCTAAACCAATCGCTATGTAGTATGTGAAACCTGTGACCAATTGTTCCATGTTTTCCTTCATGGACTTGTCCTCCTCCCCTTTCCTAATAACATGAGGCTGCCATGTCTTACTTTTCAAAGCTTTCCTTTCCTCAGACTAACCATATTGTCCTCATTGGCTAGGGCTTAATCTGTCCACAAATTCCCCTTTCCAGATTTTTTCCTTCATGCCAGAGGTACATGGTCACTAATCCTGACCCCTGGAGCCCTGATCTCTGCCTCAGTCCCTTTTCCTGGACTGTCACCCCCAATGCCCCAGCCCCCTCCCATGCCCCTTTACTCTTAATCTCTCCCATGGCCTTCTCTAGCTGGTCCAGCCCATTGTCCCCCATCAATTTGAGTATCTGCTCAAGATATTCCCTTACACTGCTTTCCAGTGTAACTTCTTTATTAAACAAATCCAAAATGTCTCAATGGCTAATGTGTCTAATTGGCTTCTTTTATGCACTGTGCTCCCATCAAGGATTTTACAGTTGTTTAAAGGGAGCATGCTAAGAAAGAGCACCACAGACTCATAAAACTCAAACAAATCCAAAATTAACATGCTCAAACCTTTTATGTTGCTTCACACACTAGAATTTACATTTCTTCTAAGGGGTGCTGCTGGATTGTAGCATACAACAAATAATCAAAAAGAACCAGCGCCCCCCCCACCCCCCACACACAGCATAGCACATTTAATCTTTCCACTGCCAAAACTGGCTATATTTACATTAAGCTCCATGTGAGGAGTGGGTCCTTTAGTTTCAGACTGGAATTCCAATATGAGTAAGCTAAATCACCAACGTCAAGGTGAGACCCTTGATTTAGTCCCTCAGACTTTAGTTCTTTAGACTTGTCCTCTTCCCCCTTTCCTAATAACACAACAGCTGCTGCCTTGTCTTTCTTTTCAAAGCTTTCCTTTTCCTCATACTTATCCATATTGTCCACATTGGCCAGGGTGAATATGTCCACAAATTCCCTTTTCCAGATTTTTTCCTTCGTGGCCAGAGGTACTCGATCACCAATCCTGACCCCTGGTGCCCTGATCTCTGCACCAATCCCTTTTCTATGACTGTCCCCCCAACTGCCAGAGCACCCTCCCCTGCCCCTTTACTCTTAATCTCTCCCGTGGTCTTCTCTAGCAGGCCCATCCCATTGGCCCCCATTGATTTGAGTATCTGCTTAACATATTCCCTTACACTGCTTTTGGATTGTAACTTCTTTATTACCTTCTTAGGTGTTCGGCTGTGTGCTGAGCCCAGTGTGTGGGACCACTGGTTGGGCAATGACCGGTGCTGGATCTGGAGACTGGGGCAATGCTGGTAGAGGAAGAACTTGACCCACAGGCACCGGTGTCTTAGGCAATGGAGCAGGAGGAGGTAGTGGGATGGCTGGCTCATGGATGGGTTCCATTGGCTGGGGTTTTGCCTTGGCCTTAGGTGCCCACTTATCCCCCTTCCTCCCCTTCCCTCTTCTGGTTTCCCCTCCACTTCCTGCCTTTTTCCAGGCTGGGCAGATCATCGGCCTCCAACAACTGGTTTGCCTTGCTCATCAACTCCATGACTACCTGGTAGCAAACCTCTTTCTGGTCATATCTATCCTGAAAAATAATGGGGACCCAGAAAATGAAAAAACACAAAATGTCATCAGCCATCAGTAACATTCTGTAGCTCTTGTCATTTGACACAGCAGTCCCAAGTCCCCCTGGGTCTCGACCCACCCTGCAACTCACCATAGTGGGGTCTGGCTGCCCAACTTCATACAATTTTTTCTGTTTTTCCCCAACCCCTTTCCTTGTTATTTTTCTTTATTTTGCATCAGTACAAAACAAGGGGGGGATGGGTCCCCTTCACCCTCCCCCACCCTCTAGCTAACAAGACTGGTATACTTCTTCATGCCCCTGCTGTGTAACTTGATGCCCTCTCCCCCCTTCCCATAGTCACCCTCCTGTATAACTTTCTGTCCCCTTGACCTGCACCCCCCCACATGCCTGGAGCCCCAAACAGCTGTCAGTGCTACTTCTCCTTCATTCTGAGCTGGCAGTCCTACATGCTGCTACTTTAAACATGCTGCACCCTGTCCTGGGGTCTCTGACCAGATGCTCCTAGGCACCCCCATGCCCTCATGCAGCTTTTTAGATATATATATATGTATGTATATATATATATATAATTTTTTAAACAATTAAAAATTTTACTCTTCAGCTTTCTTGCTTTCCCTTATAGCCTGTTCATCTGACTGCCCCTTAGCCCCACCTGTACTCTTGTTCCCATCCCTTTCTGTACTTAGCGCTCCTGGCTGGCCGACTGCATGGTGATGACGTCAGATGCCACCACCTCATGGTCCCATGAAAATGACCCATTCAGGCTGGTCCCTGGGCCTTCCCCATTGGCCCTCTGTTCTGTCCTTGCTCTCCAATCATGCCTCATTCAAAACCTCATCCTTTCAACTCTTTCCCGCCCCACTTCTATTATTGAAACCTGTTTGTGCCATCACTCCCCCCCTCCATGGAGGCTGGTCCCGCGGCTCTACTGGCCAGACACCACCTCCAGCTCACCTGTTCTTTCTGGGGAACTGTCGGCAAACTGGGCAAGAAAAAATGTCCCATTTCCATTTTCATCAGTGGCCCCGAACTTCTCTACCTTCCCCTGGAACTTGGGGTAACACAATGTCTATCCCATGCTACCGCCCTGCCACGATTTCCACAAACAGCCTCTGTGGCACTAATGGGGCTATGCCAGACTCACCCTGTGGCCTATGTCAAATGGGGATGGCAGTGTCTTATTTTTGCTTTGAACAGGAAAACGTCCCCTGTCTCTTGGCCAGAAACAGCAACAAACCATTTTCAAAGCATAAAAAGTAATCTGGCCTATTTGTTTGGTGCCAAAAATGCCCAGTGCTACAAATGCTGCATTCTAATCTAAACTATCTCCACAAAACCTGACTTTCCCCATGCATACTCAAGCATTTTTGCTGTTTCCACATTACTATATGCATTCTCTTCTTTTTTCCTTTTTTGAATCTTACCTCGAGCAGGAAAATCCTCAATACTCACTTGCAGCAGCTGGTCAGGTAGTGCTCACTGAGAAACCACTCTCTTACCAAAATATCCTTGATTATATTACAATATTCTCAACAGGATAACTAATTTGTTAACTCCAAATAGCTATCATATAAAAAGTCCAACTGACCTCCTACAATGAAATATAACTCATAAAATTGCCAAAACTGACATGTTTCTGAGAGGAAAACCTCTTATAGCAAAATTTGTGAGCTCCCTGGGCTGTGCAGTTCCTTAAGTACCCCTCTTGCTCACCCCTCTCTCTCTCTCTATTGTTCTGGTCAATCTCTGATTCCCACCTCACTCCTGCACTGACCTCACAAGGCCATCCCCTTTTTGTCACCTCACTCTTTCCTCCCTCCTCCTCCCCTTTGCTTGCCTTTCTGCCATTCTTCTAATTCTGGGCCTCCCAAACACACTTGTCTGGGCATGAGGACAATGGGGGCTGCTCTTTAAATGGGCAACCCACGTTGTTTTTCTTGTTGTAAATGCACATTGCCATTTTTATTTTCAGCAAAGTACATTTGCCATAATGGTGACTGCCCTTTGGCAATCACCATTATGACATTATGACATAGAACCATCTGAGTTAGTGTGGGAGCATAGGGTCCAAAAGACCCTGCACTTTTACTGCTAAACACATTGTAGTGTAGTGTGTGTGGGCACTGTATCATTGCCTGAGATACTATGGGAGTGCACTGTCTGAAGGACCATTGTGCTGTCGCCCCTAAACAGGTTGTAGTGTAGCATCTTTGGGGGCACTGTGCTGTTGTCTAACATACTGTGGGACCACAAAGTCCTAAGGAACCTGTGGTCCCAGCTCTAAACACATTGCAGTGTAGCATCTGTGGAGCAGTATGCCACTGTCTGACAGACTGTGGGAGTGCAGAGTCTGAAGGACCTTGTGGTTTCATTCCTAAAAATGTTGCAGTGTAGCTTCTATGGGACACTGCGCCACTGTGTGAGATACTGTGGGAGCGTAGATTCCTTCTGACCCTGCACTACAACCCCAGAAGACATTGTAGTGCAGAGTCTGTGGGCCACTGTTCTGCTGCCTGACATAGTGTGGGAGTGCAGGGTCAGAAGGACCTTGCATTCCCATCCCTAAAGATGTTGTGGTGTAGGGGTTGTGAGGCACTATGATGATGCCTAACATACAGTACTCTGGGAGTGCAGGGTCGTCATCATCATCATCATTTATTGAAGGCAAATTGAGAGAAATCTCTCATTTACAACTGCATTCAATATAGACAAACATTAAGAAATATAGAATACAAAATATACAACACATAATTACCTACACACATAATCAAGACATGTTTGTTCCATAAAATTAATAAAATTGCATTGTATACAAAATAGTTAGCATTGAGTCACATATCAATTACCCATAACAATCACAATAATTGTATACCAAACTATCTAATGAGGCTCTAAATCAAGCAAGAGAAGGAAGGAAGGGTAGTTTTCTTAAGGTTTCCCCGCAAATAATCCCATGCTTTAGAAAACAGGTGCAGCTAAGGTAAAATCTCCTATTTTAGTTTTATATATAGGCACTTGATAAGTCAGACTTTTAGATGAATGAAGGGAATGCTTTGATATATTTTTACATTTAAGTATTTGCAATAGATACATTGATAACTGTTTTAGGATAAATTTATATACATACATGTACCTGTGCATGTTTCTCCGGGCAGTCAAAGAAGTCCATTGTACTTGTTCATATAATTGACAGCGATGTGTGGAATAAGGCAATTTCATAATAAATCTAAGAACACTGTGATATACTGTAAATAATCTAATGTACTTAAAATTGATGATGTGGTATTTTTATAAATGTATTCCCCATAATCTAATGTGGACAGAAATAATGAATTCACCAACATAATAATTTTTTCAATTTATTCAAATGGTAAGTAACATGAGTTTTAAAATGTAACTGCTCATCTAAGATCCTGCCCAGGTACTTACATTCATGCACTTTCGAGATGATATTTACGTTAAGAGCCATCATTTGATGTTCCAAAAATAAATGATTTTTCCTTGTAAATAACATCTATTGTGTTTTTTGTCATTGAATAATAACCGTAATTGCAACCAAGTTTCCTGTACCTTACTAAAGTCATGCTGTAATCTTTCAATAGCTATATCCAAAGAAGTATGGTGGGTATACAGTATAATATCATCTGCAGAAACTATATTTTCACACTATTAGAACAACAGTTAGGTAGATCATTTACATACAGTAAAATCAACAAGGGCCCCAGGACAGAGCCCTGGGGAACTTCTTTGTTGATAATGACTGTATCTGAAGTAACTTATCCCAGTTTAACATATTGCAATTGTGATGTCAAGTATGAATTGAACCATAGTAATACTAGCTGATCCATTCCAAGTGATTTTAATTTATTAAGCAGAATATTATGATCTACAGTGTCAAATGCCTTGGACAGGTCAAGGAACACTGCTGGAATAATTTCTGACCTATCCAAGGCATTAAACAGGTCATCGGTAACTTTAGAAATAACATGCACTGTACTGTGATGTTTCTAAAGCCAGATTGTTTATCTGAAATTAAATTATATCTATCCAAGTAGTCAATAATTTGTCTGTATAATAATTTTTCAGAAGGACCCTACGTTCCTACCCGTTAAGATGTTGCAGTGTAGGGTTTGAGGGGGATTGTGCTGCTATCTGAGATACTCTGGGAATGCTGGGTCACAAGGATCCTACGCTTCCACCTATACAGACATTGCAGTGTAGGGTCTGTGGAGTACAAACACAAAACAAAAGCGATCACATGAACATATTCCAAAAAGTAAGTAAACTTTTATTTAAGGATAGACACGACTTCCCCGTCATAAGTTTCATAAGTTGAATCAAGCTGTGGGACTTATGTCCATAATGCTTGCCTTATTGTAATATTAAAATGTAGTAGTTTTATCATACAGGTATTTATCTAACCTTGTCTTAAATATATCCATATTTGAACTCCCCACCACGTTTTCTGGCAAGTTATTCCATGCTGATACCACCCTTACAGTAACCAGTGCTTCCTTAAGTTAGCATTCCATTTAGGCAAATTAAGTTGCATAGTATGCTTTCTGGTACTAGACCGTCCTATTCTATAGGACATTTTAAGGTCATCATTCAATGTAGTATCCTGAGATTTTTTTAACATCATACAAAGATCTCCCCTTAATCTTCTATAATGTAATGAATATAAGTTGAGCTTAGTTAATCTCTCCTCATATGTCAAGTTTTTTAGTCCAGACACAGATCTTATTGCTCTGTGCTGCACACTTTCCTTTCTCAGAATGTCTTCCCTATACTGGGGGGACCACAACTGGACACAATATTCCAAGTGGGGTCTCACCAGGGCTCCATACAAAGGCATGATAACATTCTCGTGTCTGCTAGAAATATGTCTCAAAATGCAATTCAAATTCTGATTAGCTTTTTAACCTGCTGTTTACAATGTGAACTAAAATTTAAATCTGAAGTAACTTTAATACCCAAATCTCTCTCTTCAGATGTTGTTAGCAAAATGTTATTCCCTATACAATAGATATGATTGCTATTAGTCCTACCCAAATGCATAATTTTGCATTTGGAGATGTTAAGTTCTAATTTGCTAGCTTTAGTCCACTCATATACTTCATTTATGGCTTGTTGTAAGTAAAGTGCCTCTGTTGTAGAAGTCACTGTTATACCCAATCTACAATCATCTGCAAACTTTGAATTCCATATAGAAGGACTGCTAAGTTGTAAAGATGAAATATAGATATTAAAAAGACAAGGGCCCAATACTGAACCCTGTGGCACCCCGCTGGTGACTGCAGACCAGTTGGACATCACACCCCTAACCACCACTCTTTGCTGCCTACCAGACAACCATTTAGCTATCCATTTCACAATGTTATTATAAACACCTATTTTAGTCAAAATTTGACTCATGGGGTAGTTTGTCAAAAGCTTCATCAAAATCCATAAAAACTATATCCACAGGTTTACCATTATCCAATACTGTGATAACATTTTCATAAAAGGATAATAAGTTAGTTTGACATGATCTAGACTTAATAAAACCGTGTTGCACGGGATCAGATAAATTGTTTGTTGTTATATAATCAATCATAATATCCTTTAGGATACCCTCCATAACGTTACCCAATAATGATGTCAAGCTAATGGGTCTAAAGTTGGCTGGTTCAGATCTAGATCCTTTTTTGTGGAGGGGGACAACCAAAGCATTCCTCCAAGCTTTAGGAACCTCAACTCTATCCAAAGATGTTTGATATAAAAAACTCAATGGATCAGCCAAGTGGTCAGCAAGTTCCTGTAAAATTCTAGGGTGAATATTATCAGGGCCTGGAGATTTATTGATATCTAATTTACTCAGTCTGCTCTTTACCTCGACAGATGTTATTTTAATATTTCCAGCTACAGATGTCCAGTTATCAACAATAACAGGTGTATTACCAGGATTAAAGACTGAACAAAAATAATTATTTTGTATGTTTACTAACTCTTGTTCATTTAGCATTTCACCATTTTTATCTTTAAAAGGTCCTATTATTGAGTGTTGATTCTTCTTGCTGTTGATATAAGAAAACAATGATTTTTTATTGTCTTTAATCTTATTGGCCAAAGTGATCTCCATCTGAGCCTTTGCTTTTTTTTTATTGTTGACTTAACCAGTTTAGCACATTCATTATCAGCTGAATAATTCTTCTGTGTTTTTTCATTCATATATTTCTTAAATAATCTGTCTTTCTGGTTAATTAAATGTTTGATTTGTTTATTTAGCCAAATTGGATTGGATTTTTCACCTCTCATTTTAGGCTTATTATTTGGGATATGTAAGGAGATTAATTTATTAAGCTTGTTAAGAAGTGTAATCCACATATCCTCAGTATTCTTTCCTTCAAAGGCCTTATACCAATCCCACACTACCAAATCTTGCCTAATGTGAGAGAAATTTGCTTTCACCAAGTTTGGTTTAGTTACTCCTTCAGATTTAGAGCGTAAGTTAAAATTATGAGTTTTCTCCAATGCCCCCACTATACAATGGACTTTAGAATGATCATTATACTGTGGGAGTTCAGGGTTAGAAGGACTCTGCTCTCCCACCACTATGGATGTTGTAGCATAGGGCCTGTGGAGCACTGTGCTGCTGCATGACATACTATGGGAGTACAGGGTCCAAAGGACCCTGAGTTCTCACCTTCAAGAATATTGCAGCATAATCAATGGGGTGCTGTCCTGCTACCTGATATACAATAGTAGTGCTTGGTCAGAAGGATCCTGTGCTCCCACATACTGTGGGAGTGCAGGGTCCAAAGGACCCTGAGTTCTTACTCTCAAGAATGTTGTAGCATAATCAATGGGGTGTTGTCCTGCTACCTGATATACAATAGGAGTGCTTGATCAGAAGGACCCTGCACTCCCACCACTATGGATGTTGTAGCATAAGGTCTGTGGGGCACTGTGCTGCTGCATGATATACTGTGGGATTGCAGGGTCAGAAGGACTCTGCACTCCCACCCATAAACACACTGCAGTGTAGGTCCTGCAGGGCACTGTGCTGCTGGCTGACATACCATGGGAGCACAGGGTCCAAAGGTCCCTGTGCAACAACCCCTGAATATGTTGTGGTACATGGTTTGTGGGGCACTGTGCTGCTGCCTGATATTCTGTAGGAGTTCAGATTCAGAAGAACCCTGTGCTTCCACCACTATAGATGTTGTAGGGTGTGTGATAACGTCGAACACCTAAAAGCGATCACCATCATCACACAGTCAGAGTTGCGAAAACTTTTGGCACTCTGACAACCCCGCACTCAGGACAATGGCACCAGAAGATTTCTAAATACTTTCTGTGTGAGGCTACCCCCACCCCACTTTAGGATTCTGAACTCCAGGGGGTGTATGTCAGGGTGAAAACATTAAAAAAATTAAAGGCTTGGGCCAGGTACAATAAAATCACACCAGCGCTCAGACCCAAACACGGTACGTCACCCACCCCAACCACTAGCCAACCCCTGACGCAGCTCGGCCATACACTGCAGCCCAACCTCTACAGCCCCTCTGCTCCCTCCCAGCCCATGCTCACCGTGCTCGCTCCCCCCCAGCCCACACTCACTGTGCTCTCTCATCCCTGCACGCACGTACACATAGCAACATCCTGTCACCCAGTTCACCCACCCCCATCCGTCGACTCCCATCGCCATGAGGGACTGCACTGGGAAGGCATTGCCATTATGGACTGTGTCCTTCCCATGTGCCCACCTCACGGTTTACCAACATGGTAGCATATAGTCTGAGAGACACTGTGCTGCTGCTGTCTGAGACACTGTGGGAGGGCAGGGTCAGAAGGACCCTGCTTTCCCACCACTATAGACATTGTAGTGTAGAGTCTGTGGGGCACTGTGATGCAGACTGACATACTCTGGGATTGCTGGGTCAGAAGGACCCTGCGGTCCCACCCCTAAAGACATTGCAGTGCAGGGTGTGTGGGGCACTGAGGGGCTGCATGACATACTGTGGGAGTGCAGAATCAGAACTACCCTGCGCTCCCACCCCTAAATGCATTGTAAAGTAGGTTCTGTGGGGCACTGTGCTGCTAGCTGACAATCTGTGTGAGCTCAGGGTCCGGAGGTCCCTGTACAGCCACCTATAAATAAGTTGTAGTGAATGGTTTGTGGTTCACTGTGGTGCTTTCTGACATAATGTAGGGTCTGTGTAGCACTGTGCTGCTGCCTGATATATTGTGGGAGTTCAGGGTCAGAAGGACCCAGTGCTCCCACCACCATAGGCATTGTAGTGTAGGGCCTGTGGGGCACTGTGCTGCTGTTTGACACACTCTGGGAGTGCTGGGTCACAGGGACTCTGTGCTTCCACCCCAAAAGTCATTACAGTGTAGTGTAGGGTCTGTGGGGCACTGAGGTGCTGCCTGACACACACTGGAAATGCAGTGTCTGAAGAACCCTGTTCTCAACATGTTGTAGTGTTGTGTCTGTGGGGCACTATGCTGCTGCCTGGCATACTGTAGGAGTGCAGGGTTAGAAGGACCCTGTGCTGCCACACATAAAGGCATTGTAGTGTAGGATCTGAGCAGTACTTAGCTTCTGCATGACATACTGTGGGCGTGCAGGGTCAGAAGGATCCTGCGCTCTTAGTCCTAAACATGTTGTAGTGTTGGGTCTGTGGTGCACTATGCTGCTGCCTGACATACTGTGGGTGTGCAGGGTCCATCGGACCTTGCACCCCCACCCTCAAGGATGTTGTAGCATAGGGTCTGTAGGGCACCGTTCTGCCTTATATACTGTGGGAGTGCATGGTCAGAAAGACTCTGCACTCCAATCACTATAGACGCTATAACGTAGGGTGTGTGCTTCTTAAAATGCTCCGGGAATGCTGGGTCACAAGGAACCTGTGTTCCCACCCCTAAAGACATTGTAGTGTAGGATCTATGGGGCACTGTGCTGCTGCTGGACATACTATGTGAGCGCAGGGTCAGAAGGACCCTGCACTCCCTCCCTCAAGGACATTGTAGCTTAGGGCTTGTGGGGCACTGAGATGCTGCCTGACATACTGTGGGAGTGCAGGGTTTGAAGAACCCTGAGCTACCACCCCTAAACATATTGTAGTGTTGCATCTGTGGGGCACTATGCTGTTGCCTGGCATACTGTGGGATCATAGGGTCTGAAGAATGCTGCACCCTCACCCCTAAGGACATTGTAGCATATGGTATGTGAGACACTGTTCTGCTGCCTGACATACAGTAGTAGTGCAGGGACAGAAGGACCCTGCGTTCATGCTGCTAAAGATGTTGTAGTGTGGGGTTTGTGCAGCACTGTGCTGCAGTCTGACATACTATGGTAATGCTGGGTCACGAGGACCTTGTGCTCCCACCCCTAAAGACATTACAGTACAGGGTCTGTGGGGATTGTGGTGCTGCTTGACATACTGTGGAATTTCACGGTCAGGTGGATCCTGTGCTCCCACCACTATAGATGTTGTAGCATTGGATCTGTGGGGCATGACGTACTATGGAGCTGCAGGGTCAGAATTACACAGCACTCCCACCCCTAAACATATTGTAGCTTAGGTTCTGTGGGGCACTGTGCTGCTGGCTGATATACTGTAGGAGTGAAGGTTCTGAAGGTTCCTTTAATTTCACCCCTAAATATGTTGTGGTGTTTGGTGTGTGGGGCAGTGTGGTGCTGCCTGACATACTGTGGGAGCACAGGGTCCAAAAAACACTGCACTTCCACTGCTAAAGATCTTGCAGCATAGGGTCTGTGTGACACTGTGCTGCTGCCTGACATTCTGTGTTAGTTCTGGGTCAGAAGTACCCTGTGCTACCATTACTGTAGATGTTGTAACATAGGGTCTGTGGGGCACTGTGCTGCTGTCTCACATCCTTGGGGAGTTCAGAGTCAGAAGGATCCTCGCTCCCACCAGTATAGATGTTGTAGCATAGGGTCTGTGGGGCACTGTGCTGCTGCCAGATATACTCTGGGAGTGCAGGGTCAGAAGGACCCTGTGCACTCATCACTAAAGACATGGAGTGTAAGGTCTGAGGAGCACTGTGCTGCTGTTTGACATATTCTGGGAGTACTGGGTCACAAGGACCCTGTGCTCCCACCCATGAAGATGTTATAGTGCAGGGTCTGTGGGGCAGTGAGGTGCTGCCTGACATACTGTGGGAGTGCAGGGTTCGAAGAACTCTGTGATCTCACCCCTAAATTTGTTGTAGAGTTGCATATGTGGGGCACTGTGCTGCTGCCTGGCATGCTGTGGGAGTGCAGGTTTAGAAGAACCCTGCTCTGCCACACCGAAAGACATTTTAGCATAGGGTCTATGAGGCACTGTGCTTCTGTGTGACATATTGTGAGAGTGCAGGGTCAGAAGAACCCTACTCTCTCACTCCTAAACATGTTGTAGTGTTACGTCTTTGGTGCACTATGCTGCTGCCTGAAATGCTGTGGGAGCACAGTGTTCATAGGACCCTGCACTCTCATCCTCAAGG
Source organism: Neoceratodus forsteri (assembly GCA_016271365.2). Classification (NCBI taxonomy): domain Eukaryota; kingdom Metazoa; phylum Chordata; order Ceratodontiformes; family Ceratodontidae; genus Neoceratodus; species Neoceratodus forsteri. The sequence continues at coordinate 997,596,388 of CM057454.1, read as the reverse complement.
ATGTTGTAGCATAGTCTGTGGGGCACTGTTTTGCTGCCTGACATACTGCAGAAATGCAGGGTTTGAAGGACCCCGAACTCCTACCACTATAGACATTGCTGTATAGGGTCTGTGGGCCACTGTGCTGCTGCCTGACATACTGTGGGAGTGTAGGGTCAGCAAAACCCTGCAATGCTACCACTATAGACTTTGTAGTGTATGGTCTGTGGGCCACTGTGCTACTGTTTGACATACTCTGGGAATACTGGGTTACAAGGACCCTGTACTCCCACCCCTAATGACATTGCAGTGTAGGGTCTGTTGGGCACTGAGGTGCTGCCTGACATATTGTGGGAGTGCAAGGTTAGAAAAACCCTGCACTCTCACCCCAAAACATGTAGAGTTGCGTCTGTGGGGCACTATGCTGCTGCCTTGTATACTGTGGGAGTGCAGGCTTAGAAGGACCCTGAGATGCCACACCTAAAGACATTGTGGCATAGGGTCTGTGCAGCACTGTGCTTCTTTGTGACATACTGTTGGACTGCAGGGTCAGAAGTATCTTGTGATTTCACTCCTAAACATGTAGTGTTGCATCTCTAGTGCACTATGCTGTTGCCTGACATACTGTGGGAGCACAGAGTCCATCCGAAGGACACAGTGCTCCCACCTTCAAGGTTGTTGTATCATAGGGTCTGTGGGGCACTGTTCTGCTGCCTGACACGCTGTGGGAGTACAGGATCTTAAGTACCCTGCACTCCCACCACTATAGAAATTGTAGTGTAGGTTCTGTGGGCACTGTGATGCTGGGTGACATACTGTGTGAGTCCAGGGCCCAAAGTTCCAACTGGTTCCACCCCTAAATATGTTGTGGTGTATGGTCTGTGGGACAATGTGGTGCTGCCTAACATACTAGGGAGCACAGTGTCCAAAGGACACTGCACTTCCACCCATAAAGGTATTGTATCATTGGATTTGTGCAGTACTATGCTGCTGCCTTACATACTAAGAACATAAGAACATAAGAATGGTGTTGGCAGACGGGGACCATTTGATCCATCTAGTCCACCCAAGGTGGCTACCCTTCCCCTTTTATTGTTCAAGCCAAGCTGTCCACACTGTCCGTCCCACACTAGTTTAAATTATCTTACTGTTTTAGTTGTCATCACATGTGCTGGCAGGCTGTTCCATGGGTCTTTCACCCTCTCCGTGAAGAAGTACTTTCTATAGTTGCTCCTGAACTTGCCTCCCACCAGACATAAGTTGTGCCCCCTTGATCGAGTTCCTTTGTTTACTTGGAAGAGATTCTCTGTCTTGTTTATTCCCTTGGTGTATTTGAGCATTTCTATCATGTCTCTTCTATTTCTTCTCTGTTCTAGTAAGTACAATTGTTGTAACTTGAGCCTAGTTTCATATGTGTTATGGTGCAGTCTTGCCCCATTTAAGTAGCCAGTCTCTGCACTGTCTCTAATCTGTCTATGTCCTTTTTCAGGTATGGCCTCCAGTTCTGGACACAGTACTCCAGGAGTGGCCTTATCAAAGATCTGTACAGTGGCATGATTACCTCTTGCTTTCTGCTTGTAATGCCCTCACATATACATCTGAAGATGCCACTTGCTCTCTGTGCAGCTTTTTCACACTGTTTTGTGACTATGAAGTTATTGGTGATGAGTACACCCAGGTCCCTTTCCATCTTTGTCACTTCCAATTGGTGCCCTTCCAGACTGTATTTTACCCCTGGGAATCTCTTTCCCAGGTGGAGGACCTGACAGTTCTTGGCATTAAATTTTAACTGCCAGTGTTTGGACCATTTCTCTAGTTTCCAGAGGTCAGCTACCATACCTGTGACCCCATCCTATGTATCCGCACTGTTGAGGAGCTTTTTATCTTCTGCAAACAAGCACACCCTCCCCTCCAATTCTTTTGAGATGTCACTGATCAAAATGTTGAAGAAAATTGGACTCAGTACTGATCCCAGTGGTACGCTGTTGCTCAGTTGCCCTTCTTGTGACAAAGCCATGTTGACCAAGACTCTCTGCTTCTTATTCTGTAGCCAATTCCTAACCCAGTTAACTATCTTATGCCCTAACCCTGTGTGCTCTAGTTTGTTTCCCAGTCTCCTGTGGGGGATAGTGTCAAAGGCTTTGCTGAAGTTGAGGTATACTATTTCCACATCACCACCCTGGTCTATTGTTTTGGAATCCCAGTCAAAGAAATTAGTCAGGTTTGTTTGACATGATTGATCAGCCATGAAGCCATATTACTTGGGGTCTAGTTTTCCATTTTCCCTCAGGTATTCCACTATTCTCTCTTTTAGTAGTGCCTCCATAATTTTTCCCACTTAGAGGTTAGGCTGACTGGGTGATAGTTTCTGGTATCCTCTCTGCTTCCTCCTTGTGCAAGGGCACTACTGTTGCTGTACTCTAGTCCTGAGGTACTGTGTCACTCTCAAATGATTTACTAAATAGTTGTGCTAGTGGTGCAACAATTTCTTCCCGTAGCTCCTTCAACACCATCGGGAGATTACCATCCGGTCCCATTGCCATGTCAACCCTAAGTTAGTTTAGTTCTTCTAGGACCCTTTCCCTTGTGAAGGGGCTAGTGTCGGCCTCCTTGTTATTGTGTTCCATCTGCTTTAGTGGGGGTCCTTTACCACTATCTTCTATTGTAAATACGGAGCAGAAGAATTTGTTCAACACCTCTGCTTTGAGTTTGTCTTCTACCATCTGGCCATCTTGTGCTGCTAATCTGACTATTCCTCCGTTATGCTTTCTCTTTTCCCTCATGTACCTATGGAAGGTTTTTTCTCCCTTCTTGACTCCCTATGCTATTCTTTCTTCTGTTTGTGCTTTGGCTCTTCAAATGGCCCTTCCTGCCTCCCTGAGTTTGTTCCTGTAATTGCTCATGTCAGCTTCCATCTGTGACTTTTTGTATTGTTTAAAGGCCCTCTTGTTTTCCCTTATTTTTGCTGCATTGTCCCTGATGAGCAGAGAGAATTATTCCTTCTTTTTGATTTACTGATTTGATGTGCACATTGTTCAGTAACTGTAGTTTGTACTTTCCTTCCATAAGGGTCTGCTTTGATCCAGAGGAGTAGTGACCAGCTAAATCAGATGGCAGAGTAGTTCGGTTTGTAGATGCTTCGAGGAGTGGAGTGGAATATTCTTTGGCTTGGAGCCGGGTGCCGTTGATTTGGGGTTCCTTCAGTTTTCCAATCTGGAGCATCTGATTCTTTCCTTGAGGAGGATTTTTCCTGTGGTGTGGCGAGGGGTGTGTTTCCACAAACTCCGGCCATGGGGGGGGGCTCGGTCCTGGCTACTGGCCCTAGGAAAACTGAGAGACTGATCAGAGGATTGATCATTCTCTCGGTCTGGCCCTGTGGTTTCCGGGGTCTACCTCACTGGGTCAGGTACTCCTTGGTTGCCTAAAGTAGGGAAAAGTAGTGAGGTCTATTTTTTCTCTCTTGGTTCTGGTAGGGTTGGAGTTTTCATCCACCTGAAGAATTGAATTAATATAAACCGAGCTCCACTGACCTGATGTTTTTTGGAGGTTTCATCTCTGTACTGGGAAAACTTGGAGTAATTAAGAATTACTGGTGCCCGGAATATGGTGGATAAAATCTGGAAGAAGGGCATATTCTATAAGACTGTAAGTACTTTAATAATTTCATTTACTTTGAGAGGTAGTGTGAGAGCCTCGTTTGATTATTATTTCACATACTGAGTTATTGGTGTAGCAGTGGGAGTGCTGCACTATCTGGCATTACTTTGGGATGGGGTGGTGATAGCACCCTCTTTCACTGCAAAGTTAAGAGTTTGTAGTGAGCTTTTTAGTTCTGTACAGTGGGACTGCACCAGACTATAAAGTGTTTGGACATATTTCTAACTAATTTACATTATCTACTTGCAACCTCTGGTGGTGTGAGGACTATTGTGGACTGAAATTTTGAATTTTCTTGCATTACTCTTTTGCATATGTACCAACCATATTTAGTTCTCTGACAGCTTGGCATGAATGAATGTGTTATTTTACTTGTTTAGAATTTAATTTATGCGAAAGGTGCATGAAAGAAGTATGATTGTGTAATATAGAAGGAGTACTGTTGTGGGTGGTGAGGGTGTGGTATTTGAGGAGTTTGAATTATTGAGTTGGTTGTTTTTGTTTTCAGAAATGTGTTGGGGTTTGGGACCCGTAAGCTGCAACTACTCAGGTGATGACCTCCTGGGCCTTCATCCCTTTGAGCTTCCAGTACGGTCATGGGAAGCCTACTCTAGATGTAGGGCTTTAGGGATAGCTCAAAGGGGGGGCAGGTGGGTTGTCTCCCGAGTGACTTTTGCAGTGTCTGGGATTCAGGTGGTGAGGTCAAAGAGATGCCCTTGGGTGAAATGGGGGCTTGAGCAGGGTTTGCCTTGTCTGGTCCCCATACCCAAGGGCTCCACCTTACGGTGTGGGAAGATGACTGGTCCAGCTGCTTCATCTCATTCTACTCAGGTTGTGATGTGCAATGCCAGATTGATAAGGAACAAGACGGCTATAATGGCAGACTTGATATCCTATGTTGATCTGGCTTGCATCACAGAGAACTGGCTGGATGAAAATGCAGCCCCAATCTTAGAGGTGGCAGTGCCAGACGGACACTCCGAGATACACAGCCTGAGGAAGGATTGTAGGGTTGGGGGGTTGCCATTTGTTTTAAATCTATCCTGAACATCACAGTGCTGCCTATGGGTCCTATAAGTTCCTTTGAGCGTGTGGTTGCCCGAGGGGGTGTGGGTGCGGGCCTTGGTGTCCTCCTGCTCTATCTTCCCCCCAGGGAGCGAAGGTGATTTTTAGCGAGAGGTCAAGGAGCTCATCATGGGCCTGGTATTGGAGTCCCCCAGGTGGTTGATTATGGGGGATTTCAATGCCTGGCTTGATGGGGGGGCTATCAAAATTTGGGATAGACCTTCTCGGGAGCATGGGGGCACTGGGCCTGACAAAAAAGCTAATGAGAGCAATGCACTTGGGTGGCCACACACGGGATTTGTTTTTTTCTTCTGAATTGTATATTGTGGACCTTAGTGTAGATCCGGTGGTTTGGTCACATCATATCACCATGGGGTTCATGTTTAGGGCCCCCCTTAGATGGTCCTGCCCTATGGAGATGTTCCAGTACCGGTCATTAAGGGGAGTATCCCCAGAGGACCTTTTGGGGGTGCTGGACCTATCGGGTGTTGAGGCAGCTTGTGTGATTAGGTCAGAAGAGGCAGTAGTGGCCTATAATGTGGTGGTTGGTGCAGCCTTTGACTTAATTGCACCCTTGCGTGTCTGACCCCTGGCTACTCATCAGAGATCTCCCTGATATGATGAGAATCTCCAAGGTTTAAAGACTAGGGGCCAGAGGTTAGAGAGCTGTTGGAGGAGATCTCGTCTGGTGGGGGACACATTGGCCTTGAGGTCACATTATATGGACTATCAGGAGGCAATTTCCCATAAAAAGGCAGAGTTTCTGTCTAGCAAAATTGCTACAGTGAGAAACAGAGCAGCTCCACTTTTCTGCACAGTGGACAGGCTTTTACATCCTGCCTGTCTGTGTGTTGGAGGGGTAGGTTCGAGCACAAGGTGCGAGGAGCTGGCTCTGTTTTTTGCTGTTTTTCTTCCTCCATCAGGGCTGAGGTCTCGTTGAAAGTCTCTCAAAAGGTCTGCAGGGTCCGGCCTGAGTAGAGTCGGAGCACTCCTCTTGTGTGGGTTGATTTTGAGATGATTGGGGTTGGGGAGGTGGTAGAGATAATCTCTAAGCTGCAGCCGACCTATTGTGACTTGGACCCAGACCCAACTCATCTTTTGGTGGAATGTTTGGACTTGATTGGTCCTGTGATTGCTGAGGTAGTCTGGAGTTCATTAAGGAGTGGGATCTTTCCTTTAGCCTTGAAAGAGGCTTTGGTTAGACCTCTTTTGAAAAAAACATCTTTGGATCCGGACTGCCTCAGTAACTACAGACCTGTTTTGAACCTCCCATTGTTAGGGAAGGTTAAAGAAAAGGTGGTGGCTGTTCAGCTGGAGAGACATCTTGCTGCTTCCTCCACATATGAGCTTTTCCAGTCTGGATTCTGAGTGGGGCCTAGTACAGAGAAGGCCCTGGTGAGGGTGCTTAATGACCTCCTGATGGCAGGGGATAGAAGGGACCGAATCATCTTGGTCCTTCTAGACCTCTCTGCGGTTTTTGACACCATGGAACATGAGGTGTTACTTGACCAACTGCGGTTGTGGTGTAGCCTGTCTGGAAATGTCATCAACTGGTTCAGGTCATACCTGACAGACAGAGTGCAGAGGGTGATCATGGGAATTTTCTCATCAAATCCGAAGCCTCTGTGCTGTAGTGTTCCACAGGGGTCGGTCTTGTTGCCTCCATTGTTCAGGGTGTATATGCTGGCACTGGGGGACATTATCAGGTGGTACCGGCTGAGTTTTCACTGTTATGCAGAAGATACCCAACTGTACCTGTCCTGTGCTCACAATAGCCAGGTGTCAGACTCTGTATTCAACAGCTGTCTTGAGGAAATCCAACTACAGATGACTCACAATTGGCTTAAACTTAACCCAGACAAGACTGAGGTGCTGGTGGTAGAGCCGGGTTGTCAGGGCAGAGGGAGGGCGTGACATTACCCCTGACCTTGTCCTGGGGGGTGTGCCTTTAGCCCCCTCTAGGCAGGTAAAGAATTTGGGAGTAATCCTGGACTGTGGTCTGACACTTGATGCACAGATGTCGGCCATGGTGAGAAGTGGGTTTTATCATCTCACGAATATTGCCCGAATTCGTGCCCTGATTCCACCTGATGACCTGCCCATACTGGTACATGCTTTCATCACTTCCAGGTTGGACTATTGCAATGCCCTATACCTAGGTATATCTGGAGGCAGCCTCCAGAGACTGTATCTAGTGCAGAACGTGGCGGCAAGATTAGTAATGGGGTGAAAAGATGTGAACATATTATCCCGGTGCTCCGCGAACTGCACTGGCTGCCAGTCCATTGGAGGGTTGTCTTCAAGATAGGGCTGTTGACCTATAAGACCCTGCACAAGAGGGGCCCAGTATATCTACAAGAGCTCCTTGTGCCTTACTGCCCGACCTGGGATCTCCGTTCTGCTGAGGCTGGCCTTCTTGGAATTCTCAGTATCAGGCTTCAGCATTCAGGTGACAGAGCATTTGTGGCAACTGCACCTACCCTGTGGAACTCCCTGCCTGGTGATCTTAGGGAGGCCCCCTTGGTGCAAGCCTTGAAGAAGGGCCTCAAGACATATTTATTTAATCAAGCCTTTAACGGAAGGTGTTTTAAAATAATAGTATCTTTATAAAGGCTAATTAAGCTGCTGCTTTCAGTTGTATTTTGTACGTTGTTGTGTTTTTAAATTTATTGTACTTTTAAAATGTTTTTGTATGATATGTGTGTTTATATTGTACAGCACTCAGATTCTTCGGAGACGGGCATTATATAAATAAAATATCTATCTATGTATGTATGTATGTATGTATGTATGTATGTATGTATGTATCTATCTATCTATCTATCTATCTATCTATCTATCTATCTATCTATCTAGTTATGGCCTACTTAAAATGTTGCCAGTCTTCTTTCACATTCCCCGAGCTACCCTTGGGTAGTGTCGATCTGATTCTTGATCTCATCTCTGGAAAGCTTGCTTTATGGAAATCAAGGATCTTGATTTTTGTGTAACATATTCCCTCTGCCTTGTAGATTGTTAACCAAACCGACCTGTAGTTTCTGGTCCCCAGGTAGATGCCCACCTGTACATTTGAAACCATTGAACTGTTTGTGAGCACCAGGTCTAGGGTTGCATTGTCTCTAGTGGGTGAGTTCACTAGTTGTTTGAGTTCTGAACCTTTCAGTGTGATCAGAAACTTACTACTCCTTTCAGTGGATGCTGTGTACGAGGTCCAATCTACATCAGGCAGATTGAAGTATCCGACAAGTAGTAGCTCACCCTTGTCAGTCATCACTGAGATGGCTTCTAGGAGTTCTTTGTCAACATCTGCTTCCTTGGATGGGGGTCTGTATATAACCCCCACTCAGGTGGGTTATACACCCTGTGCTCCTTCCACTATAGATGTTTTGTAGCATAGGGTCTGTGGGACACTGTGTCACTGCTTGACATACTGTGAGAGTGCAGAGTGAGAAGGACCCTGCCCTCCCACCACTATAGACGTTGTAGTGTAGGGTCTTTCGGGCACTGTGCTGCTGTTTGGCATACTCTGAGAGTGCTGGGTCACAAGAATACTGCACTCCTACCCCTAAAGTCATTACAGTGTATGGTCTGTGGGACACTGAGGTGCTGCTGACATACTGTGGGAGTGCAGGGTCTGAAGAACCCTTCGCAATCACTCCTAAACATGTTGTAGAGTTGTGTCTGTGGGGCTCTTTGCTGCTGCCTGGCATACTATGGGAGTGCAGGGTCCAAAGTGTCCTGTGTTTCCTCACCTAAGAACAATGTAGCATAGGGTCTGTGTGGCACTATTCTGCTGGCTGACATACTGTGGAGTGCAGGGTCTTAAGGTCCCTGTTCTTCCACCTCTGGATTTGTTGTGGTGTATTTTCTGTGTGGCAGTGTTTGCTGATTCCTGACATACTGTGGGAGCACATTGTCCGAAGGACACTGCACTCCCACCCTTAAAGATGTTGTAGCATAGGGTCTCTGCAGCACTCTGCTGCTGTCTGACATACTGTGGGAGTGCAGGGTCAGAAGGACCCTGTGCTCCCACTATTAAAGACATCATAGCATAGGGTATGTGGGGTACTGTGTTGCTGCCTGACATACTGTGGGACTGCAGGGTCAGAAAGACCGAGAACTCCCACCCATAAACACATTTTAGTGTAAGTTCTCTTGGCACTATGGTGCTGACTGACATAGTGTGGAATCGCATGGTCTGAAGGTTCCTGTGCTTCCACCCCTAAATATGTCATGGTGAATGGTCTGTGGGGTGTATTGGTGCTGCCTGATGTACTGTGGGAACACAGGGTCCCAAGGACACTCCTACCCCTAAATATATTGTAGCCTAGGATATATGTGCCACTGTGCTGCTGCCTGACATACTGTGGGAGTGTAGTGTCAGGAGATCCCTGCACTTCCACCACTACAGACATTGTAGGATAGTGTCTGTGGGGCACTGTGCTGCTGCCTGATATACTGCAGGACTGCAGTTCAGAAGGACCCTGCGCTTCCACCCCTAAAGATGTTGTAGTGTGGGTTTTGTGGGCACTGTGCTGCTGACTGACACCCTGTTGGAGCGCAGGGTCCAAAGATCCCTGTGCTTCCAGCCTTAGTATGTTGTGATGTATGGTCTGTGGGCACTGTGTTGCTGCCTGACATACTGTGGAACTGCAGGGTCAGAAGGACCCTGTGCACTTACCCCTAAACATGCTGTAGTGTAGGCTCTTTGGGCACTTTGCTGTTGGCTCACATACTGGGGTAGCGCAGGGTCAGAAGTTCCCTGTGATTCCACCCCTAAATATGTTGTAGTGTATGGTCTGTGGGGCAGTGTGGTGCTGCCTGACATACTGTGGGAGCACAGGGTCCAAAGGATACTGCACTTCAACTCTTTAAGATGTTGTAGCATAGTGTCTGTGGGGTGTTGTAGCATAGTGTTTGTGGGGCTCTGTGGTGCTGCCTGACTCACTGTGGAAGTGTAGGGTAAGAAGGACCCTGTGCTCACACACCTGAAAACTTTTCAGCGTAGGATCTGTGTGGAACTATGTTTCTGCATGACATAGTGTGGGAGTTGAAAGTCAAAAGGACCCTGTGCTTTCACTCCTAAACTTGTTGTAGTGTTGCATCTGTGGTGTACTATGCTGCTGCCTGATATACAGTACTGTGGGAGTGCAGTGTCAGAAGGACCCTGTGCTCCCACCCTTAAAGGCATTAAAGCATAGGGTCTGTGGGGCACTGTGCTGGTGTGCGACATTCTGTGGGAGTGCAGTGTCAGATGGACCCTGTGCTCACACCCATTAAGACATTATAACATAGTGTCTGCTTGGGCAATGTGATGCTATATGACATACTGTGAGAGTGCTGGGTCTGAAGGACCCTGCACTCACACCCCTAAAGATATAGTAGTGTATGGTCTGGAGGCAGTATGGCGCAGTGGGTTAAGGCTCTGAGCTGCAAATCTGGAGACCTGGGTTTGAATCCCACAGCCCCCTAGGTGCATACTGTGTGAACCTGAGCAAGTCACTTAACTTCCTTGTGCTCCCAGGTTGCACCTGCAAACAAGCTTTCAGCTTAGTGTGTCTCACTTGGTAAATAATTGGTCTGTGGGGCGCTGTGCTTCTGCATGACATACTGTGGGAGCACTGGGTCTGAGGGAATCTGCACTTTCACCCCTAAACTTGTTTTAATGTTGTGTTGATGTGGTACTATGATGTTGACTGACATACTGTGGAGTGCAGGGTCCAAAGGACCCTGTTCCCCCATCACTGAAGACATTATAGCATATGGTCTGTGGGGCACAGTGCTGCCACTTGACATACTGTGGTAGTACAGAGTCAGAAGGACCCTGCACTTCCCCTCTTAATGACATTGTAGTGTAGGGTCTGTGAGTCACTGTGCTATTCCTGATACAATGTGGGAATGCAGGTTGTGAAGGACCCTGCACTCTTACCCCTAAACATGTTTCCGCCCCACACTCTTCCCCTTCCATCCTGTAAAGACCTGACTGCCCATTAAGATATATGATTATACCTGGTAGTGTGGTGTATTTCTTTTACTATTACAATACTGGTACAAGAGGATCACGCTGCATACCCATGTAAGAACAATGTACATTTACATGTCCCAAATTGTTGCACAACCTATCTGTAACTACAGAATGTTACTAATAGAGCATGTCACAAAATCATGATGCATTGTTTTCATTTTGAACTAGTTTGAATCTTTATAATGATCATTTTCTGTGCTGTTCAGGTACACATAATCATGGACCATGGGTAATTTATCCTTCTATATTGAACCATCTTCCCAATTTATAGAGATACATTAAAACTGGGACTGTCAAAGGTACCCAAACTTAGTGACACATAAAGGCAACCTTGCTACTCGAAGTGTGCTGTGTGGATATCTTTTCATAAATTTCATTTTGTCAAAAAAAAAGTACATTAGTAGTGAGCCCTGATATCTCTGTTGCTCTCTAAACATAACAGATAGCCAGTTACAGGTAGTGGAGTGAGAATTGTAATGAAAAAACAGAAAAAAATACAAAAAAACTATTGAAATGGAACATTGTTTGATATCAGTAACAACTTAGGTGCATGACAGTCCAATATTCACCCCCCCCCCACAGTTTACATTTAAGAACATCTTACTGCATACCAACCTTTTATACATTGATTGCTTCTTTTATGTTACCAAATTTTATTCATTTCATTTTCATTTTTATTTTGTTAACCAGGTAAACAGCACTGTGCCACGTGGCCCTTTTACAGGCTCAACCCAGAGTTAAAATAATTACATTTAACACAATACAATATGCAACACCAATATAGCCTTATAATTACACATATTATCATTCGTACATCACAAGCAAGAAGCATATAGGAAGTTCATAAATATGCTCACTTATACAATAACAATTTACATGTCTATAAATGCACTCACTTATACACTAACAATTTACATGCTGACACTATTTAAAGAGCAAATTTTTTACAGTACAAAGTTAAACTAATACAATAAATAGTTGGAAACCCTTTGCCTTGACAACCCCTAATTTATGGACTACAATTGCACTGTACATTACCTTTGATGAACTTTATCATAGGTGTCTTAAAACTAGACTGACTTTTTACATTCCTTATACTAGCTGGATGGACATTCCAAGTTTTTATAGTTACTTGCTTAAAGGCTTTCTGTTTCCTTACTGTCCTACTTTGTGGGATCTTTAAAGTTATGGTGTCTTGTGATCTTAATACTCTAGTTGATATCTTCTGCTCAAAAAAAAAATCCTTCATTGGGCAATCTGATGCACAGTACAATGTATTATATACGAAACATGCCATTTGAAGCAAGTCGCTCTATTCAGTTGTCAACCAGTCTAATTTTCTATACATATTGCAATGGTGTTCTCTTTTTTTTGCTCTAAGAGCAAATCTACAAATTGCATTGTATAGACAGACCCTTTATTTTTCTATTTTTTCTGATACTCCTCTCCATATTAAATTTCCATATTCCAATACAGGAAAAAGACAGGTCTGAGCTATAGTATTTATTTATTTATGTATTTAGTTTTTGTTGACCGGGTAAGTGCACTAGACAAATCTTGTCTATTTTCAGGAACAACCCGGGGGAGGGGGATACAGATGAATGCTAACTGACCTTGAACCAGTAAGCTGTTAGTGGTATTTTTTAGTGAATGAGGGAAATTTGGCCAGGACACCGGGGAAATTCCCTTACTCTTTTCGAGAAGTGCCATGGGATCTTTAACATCCACTGAACTACCACCAATCCAGGCAGATGGGACCTTGGTTTAACGTCTCATCCAAAAGACAGCACCTCAGAAGTGCAGCACCCCTCTCATGCTGCACTACAGTGTCAGTACTGGGATATTAACCCAAGTGCCAGATGTAGGAACTGAACCCACAGCCGTCTGATCTCCTGGCTTCAGAGGTGAGTGTGCTACCTACTGAGCCACTGACACTGGTATGTCTAGTCTCATTTGTTAAAAAATCCTTAACAACATACAAAGGACCACGTATTTGATGTCATTGTTTTGTCACATGCTCCATATGAGTTCCACAACTTAATTGACTATCCAACACTATTCCTAAATATCTAAATTCTGTAACCATTTCCAAACGTGTGCCTTCTGCAGTGTGAATCTCAAAAGGTTCTTCTATTGCTTTATTTTTTAATTTGTACAAAATAATGCCCCTTTTGTTTTATTTTTATTCAAAACTAATCGATTAAATGTAAGCCAATTTATTATCTTTTCAAATTCGTACTCCAGAGTTTTTTTTCAAGTTTATCAAATTTCTATCAGCAGTATACCTTACTGCATCATCAGATAACACCATTTGGGAATCAACACATATAGTTGATAATTCATTAATATAAAGTGAAATCAACACGGGACCCAAAATCAATGCCTGTGGGATCCCACAGCAAACATCTCTTATTTTTGATAGCACACCATTCACCCGAACCTGTTGTTTCCTACCCGACAAGTAACTATGCAGCCAGTTCACTACGGGGTCCCCAAAACCCATATCCAGCAACTTTGTTTCAAAATAACTGATGGTTCATGAGATCAAAGGCCTTGGTGAGGTCCATAAACACTGCACCTACATAGAAACCTTCCTCCATAAATTCCTGCAGATCATTTGTGAATCTGACCAAGGCTGTTGTCATGCCACATCCACACCTGAAACCATGCTGTGAAGATTTTAAAATAGTATACTTCTCCAGATATTCCATCATTTGACAATGCAGCAACCTTTCCTGTATCTTACCAACTTGAGACAGCAATGATATGAGCCTATAATTACTTATGATGTTATTTTGTCCACCCTTAAAAATTGGAGCCACATATATTTTTTTCCATACGTCAGGTACAGTTTGAGTCATCAATGATTTATTATAAATTATTTGTACTCTACTTGCTCCAAGAAAAATGAATACTCTAACTAGTCTATTAAAAGGAGATAAGGAAATAATAGACAGTAAAGAGATGGCAAATATTTTGAATGAAAATATTATTGATTTATCTAATTACTTAATTGAATTTAAAGGTGATATGCAACAGAAGCATAATAAAGAAAAAAATAGAGTTAAATCTAAAATGTTACTTTTGACATATTACAAAACTAGAAGTGTTAAAATGTTTACAGGGGCATATAGAACAAAAAGACCCAGGTTCTGATCAAGTGGAGGCTAGAGTATTAAAGTATGCAGCTGAAGAACTTATTATGTCTGGGTCATATGAAGAGATCCAAGCCTCTAATTCACATTTTTTTTTGAAGCAAACTGCAGACATTTATTTGCATTAATTTAAGTCCTTACAGTTTTAGCCAATCTGGTATATCCATGTGGTCCCCAGGGACTGGATTCTTCTCAACATCACCAGCCTGCAACAATCTTAATGATCCCAGAAAGTTAAAATATACTTTTCTAGTTTCTATATATTGACCCAGTCTCTTTATTTCTCATTGTTTTAGCAGTCCCAGACCAATTAAACCCAAATCCTGTTCACTTTATACCTTGTATCAAATATTGATTTGTTCTATTTTCATGCATTCCATTTGTTTCAACCCAGGTAACACTTTTAACTAACATGTCAGATAAGCAGAATACAAAAATATAGAAAACTGCTACCAAAAGACCCTTATTTGTCATTTTAAATTAATACAAGTAAGAAATCCACAATAATTATGTTATATCTTATAGCTAAAAGGCACTTATTCAGGAATATAAATATAGCAGTAATACCTGCTTTACTATATAAGTAAGATTAGTTAATAGTCAAATATATATATATATATATATATATATATATATATATATATATATATGCAATTTTTTACTATAGCTGTACTTGTCAACTACATCATACCCCCTAATGTTATCCACTTGACCCTTTTACTTATATAAAAATAACTCGGCCTACTGTTATATACGGTAAGTGCGGACTGTATATGTGGAACGCTTTAACAATAATGGTTAATAAGACAATTTACCACCCTATATGTCAACTTCCCTTTACTTAAAATACCAATATGCCTCTCATAAAATCATTAATCAGTAATAATCTTAAAAAAACTGACTTAAAAGTATCTAAACAACTAAGACAAATCTAAATAACCTCCTCTCCATATACATTTGTCTTGTAAATTGTCTGTTTTTTTTCTTCATAGAGTGGCACAGCTACTCACGCTCATGCCACAGTGCTCACGCTGTATGCAGCATGAGTTCTTTTATAACAGCTGCACCACCTCTGTTACATATGAATATACAAACACATGAATATGCCAGCAGAAACAGACCATCCAGTCTATCTAAGTCTGCTTGAGTGTGTAGCCAACACCCCTAGTTTGCAACTGCCCCAAACCCCCTCCCTTTTGTCATCCCACTGCCACCACCCACCCTCACTCTCCCCTGTTTGCTGTCCCATGCCCATTTGAAGCTGTTCACAGATTTACATGATACCACACATTCTGGTAGGGCATTCCATTTTGCTACCACCCTCTCTATGAAATAGTGTCTCTCATTTCATTCCTAAATCTTCCCCCCTCCATTCTTAGCCCATGACCCCTGGTGACCCTCCCCTCCTTAACTTAAAGAGCCCATCTGCCCCATCCTTATTGATTCTCCTCAGATGCTTGAATGTCTCTATCATGTCCCCCTGTCTCTTCTATCCTCCAGGGTGTACATATTGAGGTCTCCCAGACTGCTGTCATAGTCTCTCTCCTCCATTCCACATATCATCTTTGTTGCCCTCCTCTGCACCCCCTCCAGCAGCCTGATATCATGCTTTAGGTATGGCCTCCAAAACTGCACACAATACTCTAAGTGCAGCCTTACCAGCAATCTGTAGAGGGGCAAGATCACCTCACTTCATCTGGATGAGAACCTCCTCTCTATGTACCCCAGCATTTTGTTCACTTTTGCAGCCACTCTCCTGCACTGGGCAGTGTTGTTCATGGTCCCCATTATCATTACCCCAAGGTCCTTCTCCTCCTCTGTGATTCCCAGCTTAACCACTCCAGTCAGTATCCTCTCCTTGGGTTCTTCACCCCAAAGTGCATAACCTTAAACTTCTTTGCATTGAACCCCAGCTGTCACCTCTCTGACCACTCCTCTAGCTTACTTAGGTCCCCCTGCAGCTGCTTCCACCCCTTCTCTCCATCCACCACTGCTCCGATTTTGGTGTCATCAGCAAACAGACTTACCTTGCTCACCACCCCATGTCCAATGCCTGATATGAAGAGCCCAAACAATACTGGCCCTAACACAGAGCCCTGTGGCACCCCACTTGTCACTAGCCTTGGAGTTGAGAGCTCCCCTCTCACCACCACCCGTTGCAGTCTCCCACTCAGCCAGCTTGTAATCCAGTTTATCATTTTTACCCCTACTCCTACACAGTTAGCTTCCCCTCAAGCTGCCCATGAGGCACCGAATTGAAGGCCTTGCTGAAGTCTAAGTAAAGAACATCCACCGCACAACCATTATCCAGTTCACCTGTCACCTAGTCATAATATTGTATCAGTTTGGTTTGACAAGACTTCCCTGTAACAAACCCATGCTGCCTCACATCCTGGAGGCCATTGTCCTCCAGGTACGACACCAGTCTTTCCTTTAGTATCATTTCTATGAGTTTGCACACTATGGATGTGAGACTTACTGGACGATAATTACCGGGTTCATCCCTTGGCCCGCTTTTGTGTAATGGCACTACATGTGCCATCCTCCAGTCCATTGGCACACATCCCAACTCCAGGGAGGTGCTGTACAGATCCACCAGCATCTCCATCAACCCCTCCGCCATCTCCCTCAGCACCCTGGGGTGGATACCATCTGGCCCTGGTGCCTTGTCTACCTTCAGTGCCCTCAGTCCTTCTAGGACTCTACTTGCCTCAATTCTTCCATCTGTTACCTCCTCTCTCCTCTCCTCCTGTCCCCACTCTCCCAACCCATGTTGGTAGCGGTCCCCCCTTTTATTCTGTGAACACGGAACAAAAGTATTTATTCAGTGCTTCTGCCTGCTCCTCCCCCTTTTCCGTCCACTCCCCACTGCTTTTTATCCTCACTATTGTCTCCTTGCACTTTATTTTCTCCCTGATGTATCTGAAGAAGTCCCCCCCCCCATTAATTCCCTGTGCTAATCTCAGCTCCCTCTGGGCATTGGCTTCTCTCACTTTTCTGATCACCTCCCTGCACCATCTTGCATATTCATCCCTGTCCACTTCATTCTCTGTCCTCCTAAACCCCTCTGTTCTCCTGTCTAAATTTACCTCAAACACTGGAATTACCGGGTACTGGCATAGTTCTCAATTCTAGGAGTTGTAAAACCACACAGACAAAGTCAGCACATTAGCAGCATGGTTTATCAGGTAAACACCTTTCAGATGTCAGACAGGTGAGGTGGAATTCTTCTGCCTGCTGGTGTGCTGGTCAGGTATGTGGCATGCATGAGTTCTATTATAACAGCTGCTCCACCTCTGTTGAGTCAAGACACATCGCCTCCATTCTCCAGTCCAAGTTTACCATAAACACTGGAATTACCGAACCCTGGCACAGTTCTTAATTCTGGGCATTGTAAAATTGCACAGACAAAGTTAGCACATTAGCAGCACAGTTTATCAGGTACACACCTTTCAGATGTCAGACAGGCGAAGTGGAATTCTGCTGCTTGCTGGCATGCCATGTGGCGATATCAGTTGAACTGGGAAATGCAGGAAAAATCATTATGTACACATAAACAGAATTCTTCAATAAATGGAGATTAGCACACACGGTCATGTATTCTGTTATATCATGTAAACAAGATTGTGCGACAACCATACATTAAAGTTCTGCAGGACCACTATTTTAACATCTTTTCAGGCATTGCAGCACTGTACATTTGTGTTAATCCATGCATCCATTTAGCATTTCTTAAAATTCATTTTCTTAGTAGGCAATGAAAATACTCCAGATGTATACAATACAGAAGATTGGCTGTGGACAGCCATGCACAACAAGCCTGTGTCTACATCGAGAGGTTTTATGGCAATTGGTTATTTCTGGAACTGAGGCTTAAAATTGTCATTGTTTATTGTACAAAAAAAATTTTGAGATGATGGCACAGGCCTGTCTGTATATGAATGCTCATAAATTAAGTTTCATAGTACATGACCATCCATGTCCATTTCAGACACAGCAATTTATTACAATTAACATTATTTTGTCAGGTTTGCCATAGCAAATGGGAGTAGTAACGTCTAGTAATCTGTAAGAGTTGTTATTCAATCTTCTACCATTCAGATATACAAAAAGTGCTATTTTCCTTGAAATAAATGCTTTAATTTCTGTGCTCTGCTTCATTTGAATAACCCAACCTTTTTTTTTAATCTCAGTGCTGCATACTCCAACCGTGACATCATGCAAGGGAAACAACATTTTTAAGCACGGTTTTGAAACAGAGACCTCTGTTGGTCAGTCTTGGTACTGCAGACATCTACATTACTGACATAGGAGACTACATCTCTCAGTAAAGAAATCTTGTCAGCTAGATACTATATGCACAATGCCTTGTTTTGAAAATAAACATATGAGAGCTTTTAATGTTGAAGCGACTACAGAAACATGAGACTGCACTTCACAGTAGGAAAATTGGAAAACAACTTATTATTATACCCACAATGCCTTGCTATGCACATCTACATATTAGGTGCAGTCATCACCAGCAAAATAAGGAACTGCACCTCTGAGTAACTAACATTTAAATCACCTTTATAATTTACCCAGAATTTCTTGGTACTGTATGTAAAACATTGATAGCTCTCTTGCATGACATCATTCTGGGGGTGTGGCTGTACACCGAAAACTGGAGAACAAAGTTCTGATAAAACATAACATAAAATGACTATGACAGATTTTTGTACAAAACAAATTGCAGCATCAACATCTGAAGCAATGGCATACTACATGCAAAAGGTATCTGCAAAACCTGACAAAATCACTTTAAATGTTGGATGGGGGGACTTGAGTGTTAGTTGAACACTCAAATAAGTGACATGCTGCGCTACACATGTTTCAAAAACCTCAAGTTTAATTTACAAAAACCAAAAACTCCTTAATTGGATAGAAGAAAGAAACCATATGATACCTTTACAAGTTGTTTTGTGGCATTTATGGCATCAGTACTGCAGCAGAACAACAAAATGTGTTAGTGCTTCAGTAGAAGAAGCATATTGCAGGCATGGAATGTCATGTAGTACAGCATTTAACTATACAGTATAATGCTATACTTACTCATGTGGTGTCTAGCACCAAATTCCAGCTTTCCTGCCTGTTTCCACATCTGGAACACCACCTCATGCCAGTCCTGGTCCCTCCTATGGACCTGTCCAGAAGCTTTTGTTTTATAAAATTTTTGCCAAACCTGCTTCCACTTCCTCCAGCATACATCTGCACTCTTTTCAATGGCTTGCTTCTCCAAGGCTTGACAAACCTTTTGCCAGGTGCAGTTCAAGGAAAGGTTGGCCACATTCATCACAATTTCTGCATTCGTGAGAGCAAACACATCTCCGTCTTTCCACAATTTGGGCATCTTTGCAACACAGTTCTATATGGAAAGAAAGAAGAGACATTTATGCACAGTTAGTGTTGTCTTGTTTTGTTTAATTTAAAAAATTAAAATCACCTCCCTAGCCCTGTACCTCCTACCCCCGCACCCCTGTACACAACGTCAACACATATGTCTGATTGTTGCTTGGCATGCATACTGGGAAACAATTGTGTATGTGTGTACAGTCATATGTCACAAATAGTTTAACATCTACAATGTGGTGTTCCATTTGCATGTTACGGAAATGGGGTTCATACACCAATGACATACGGTGGAGCATAAAGCATTGGTTACATTTTGGAACACTATTGCTGTTCAAAACAAGTTGACTTACATGAATGGCTCATGATACAATTGATGTGGATGTAAGATTATTTTCTGATAACTGCCAACTCACTCTGTCTGCAGTGTTTGTACAACAGTAAGAACATACCACCAAAGTTTTGGGACAGGTCAGAAAGTTACCAATATGTAGAGTACATTGGACATGGAAGGCACCAAGGTGTCATCTGTATGCTCATTTTTGAGCTGATTTCTGTGCGTGAAGTACACTCATTACTGCTTAACATACTTAGATAGCATTAGGTTTCTGAGCTGGTAGTGACTTCTGCTGTTGTCTGACCTGAAACACAGAAATGCTTACATAGAAACATAGAAACATAAAATTTGACGGCAGATAAGGACCGCTTGGCCCACCCAGTCTGCCCATTTCCCTACCTGATGGATAAGTTGCAGATCCTAGTTAACCAGCAGCCTAATTCTTCCTACCCCCACCTCCTAGAATTGCCTTATGACAGTCCCATGCGTGCTTGAATTCCACCACTGTTTTTGACCCCACAACCTCCTCTGGAAGGCCGTTCCATGCATCCACAACCCTCTCTGTGAAAAAATACTTCCTTAAATTACCTCTGAGCTGCCCCCCCTTCTATCTTCAAATTGTGCCCCCTTGTTCTTGCACACCTCTTTTTTTGAAAGATGTTTAAATGCTGTTTCTAAACAATCTATTCATTCATTGACCCTGTCATAAAAATTCTTTCAGATATGTAGTGGTGTCCTTGTATTGTGCATCATCCTTTACACCATAATAAAATATTGTTTTATAGATGGTTTGGCAGTACTGAACCCACTCATGTCATAATAATTAATCTCTGTGCCTTACTACAAACCCATAATATTTGGTACTGTTTTGCCACTAGCCATTCCCATAACATGGTGCCATGACAAATGCCAAGCATGTAGTATAGTGCTATTCCAGTCCCCCCACCCCATAGAACTCCCTCCACCACACCACTATTTATTTGTTTATTTATTTGTTTTTTTGTTTACCGGATAAGTACACTAGACAACAATGTTTCCTGTATTCAGGCACGACCCGGGAGACTACAGACAGGGGAGACCAGAGTCAACATTAAAGAGTATTAATGATGCAGCATGAGGTGAGAACAAACATTTGAACAGTATACAGCCAGGTACAGTCATTATCAGTGATGACAAAAAGAAACAGATAACGTCACATTAATTATTTTCATCTGATGATACATCATTGACTAAATTGAAACGACAAACAGCAAACAAAACTTAAATGAAGTAGCATTATAACAATAGGATTTCTACTGGATGTGGGAAACTTTCAGATTTTGGAGACCAGCAGGAAATCAGTAATTGCCATAAGGAGGAGAAAATGCTAGGAGAGAGGATCAAATTACAGCACAAGAGCAGCAGTCGGATTCTAATAGGTGTGCCCGAAGACCCAGTTTAAAGGTCTTGTGGGATTTGGAGAGTTTGATGTGGGAGGGAATGGAGTTCCAGGAGCGGGGGCAGATATGGTGAGGGATCTTTCTCCTTTTTGTGTGAGATATCTGGGAATTTCAAGTTGGGTTTGAGCAGATGCCCTGAGGAGGTATTATTTACTGTCAGACCCAATGAAGCAGTTACCAAGTGCACTGGTACCACAATTGTGTATAATGGTTTCCTACTGGAAAGTGACACTTGAGACAGATATAGTGCAACACATCATGGTACAATACCCACCCAACCCCCTCAGATCTTGGTAGAACCGCCTCTCCCACAAATGACATACCAGCCTGGTGTCATTTTCTGTGCTTTCTGCTCCCTCCCATCCCTCCTACCCCTGTTCTGACTTTTGTTGGCAAAAAATAAATAAATAAGATCTACTATTGAATATTTTACAGATGTAAAAAAAATAATAAACAAATATGAGAAATATGTTGTGTGTGTGTGTTGTGTGGGCATAGTTCTTCTGTTTTTTGACCAGGTTTTTATGTGACTATTGAAAGAGCCATTTTGGGTCTGTAGGCATCATTGTACTGTATATGTTGGGAGCTACACATTCAGAGTAGTGCAAGAATTCCATCTTGGTGGTCCCCCAGGAAAACAGTGTTGCCAGCATCTGAGAAATGCACACCATCTTTTGGACAGAGCCAATGTTTGTAGTGTCTAATTTGGGTGTGACGTATAGTGTGCATTTCCAGACTTTGAAGGAATCCAGATATCTGAATGTTTACCTTTCTATATGATTTTTCAAGTCCAGGACTGTATTCCTGGCACCTCCAGATCATTCGCTCTGTAATATCTGAATACAGAATCTTACAGGCAGGTAAAATCCATGCAAGAGTAGTCAAATCAGAATTGGCAGCCTCTGTTAAATTTCCTACCCTTTTGGGCCCAAATCATTACCTCCTAGATGGATCGGGAATATGTCTGGCACAGGGTGTGTCTCCAGTAGTCAGGACATACTGTAGTTGGCATGAGCTGCTCCCATCTCCTGCCACCCTTACCAAACCACAAGACATTGCAGTTTAGCAGATGCAAGTTATTCCCAAAATAACTTGTTCTGGTAAATGCAGCCACCCTCTGGACCAAAAACTCCAGACGATCCAAGCACAAGTTCTGGAGCTTTCTGCCATATTGTATCTTATCAAAGATCCTGCAAAAGACATCAGTCTCAAAAATGTGTTTGCCTCTCTCAACAGCCCTTTGCCAAGTGACTGGGATTGCTTTAGAATTAAACTGTTAGGGTATAGAATTGCCGACTAATGCAGTGCCGCATAGCATGAACAGATACCATTGGCTAGTTTCCATAAGCAATTATTGCTGTGTCTACAGGATTGTTTGCCATTGGACATTTGTTTACAAAACACTCTTTTTTATTTTGGTGGGAGCAGATAGATGTTTGATTGGTCACCTTATGTAACATGGCAATATCAACAAATTCTATTGGTCCTAGGCAATGATGTGATTCTGTAACAGACTCTCAGTTCCCTCCTTGTTGAGCTGATATCCTAGGTGGTAAGATAAGCCTGCAACATTTGACTTAAAAAAAATATATATTTACTGTGGTAGAAAAAAATGGTGTGGGGAGAAAAGTAATTTAGGATACTGTGGTAGTTTTCTGCTGGGTGTACAGTGATCTGAGTGTGTTTTATTGAGCATCTCAATTTGAGGGACTCAATAAAACCACTTGTATAAAGAACGAGTATGATAAAAATGCTGAAATGGACTTTTAGAGTGAGTGTAGCAGTATGCTGCATTCATTTGAAAAGGATATTTTGCTTTGTTTGGCCAACCCCTGCCAAGCTGATCATTTGGCATAATGACTTGAGCCACCACCTGTGGAGTGAGGACCCAGGTTCAGGTTCTGCTGCAGGAGAAATTTTTTTTTCCCTTGTGTTTTCTATTTTTTCTAAGTCTGACCCCCCCCCCCGGAGTTAAGAATCCTTAAGTTGGGAGGGTGAGGAGGCTTGCCCCCACAAAGCGAGGTGCAGAGGGGTGCAGACCTACTTAGAAAAAGTTTGTTTTATGTCTGCTTATGGGATAATGTTGTGACTGTCGCTGTTTGTGGCAGTCGATCTTGTGCGGCTCGTTGTATTGACTTTGGGCATTTTTTTAGCTGCTCTTATTGGGCAGCAACATAAAAAACTCACCCATATCACATAAAACCTTTCTAAAGTTGTATTAACTGAATGTGTATTTCTCTTTACTTGAAACTTGAGCAAGAAAAAATAGAGAAGCAGAAATAGTTTATTTAGTCAACTGCATAGTGGTAACTTTAAAAACAGCACTACTTTGCTATGTTACATATAGTGCAGAGTGGAAAGAATTAAACATCTATATGACCCATCAGTCTGATAATTCATTTGCATGGTATTGTCTTATTTTACAGTTTTAAACATTTGTTTGATAAGCATTTTTAAGTCACTTTGTGTACAATCAAAATAATTCAGAGACAGAAGGTTCAAGGTGCTAAATTTTAAACTGTTTTTGTAAGAAATCTTTAAGAACCAGGATATTTGAAGCACATGGTCTGGAAGCCTACAAATTCTGATTTTGGAATATTCTAGCTTTGTCTGCCTTATTATTTTCCGAAGTGCTTTAAAGTTTGTATAATTTTAAAAGTTGCATATTGCATTTCTCTGAAAATACTGTCCCTAGTTTCACACATAATTTAAGATGGCATACTTCCTGCCCTTTTCTTGTGTTCTTATTGGTTCAGAAACAGCATTTCCTGTTTAATTTCAAATCCTGTTTTGCCAATGGGCAAATTCCTTTTTCACGAGCAACTCGCAAAAAAGGAACATGACAGCTCACAAAACAGGATCCTGTTTTGCCAGAGAGATGGTTTGTTTACTATAAGATGTGGTTTCCTGTTGGCTGTAATTCTTTTTTGCCACTGTATATTTTTTGTTGTGAGATGCTCGCAAAAATTGGATGCTGAGTGACAAAAAAAGGATCCTGTTGTGCCAGTCTACAAAACCCTTTTTCACGAGCATCTCATGAGAAGCATTTTGAATGATGGAACAGGATCCTATTTTGCCAGTGATGGTTTGATTATTAATAAAATGGTTTCCTATTGGCTTGGATCCTTTTTTTGCCACTCAGCAATTTTTTTTAGTGAGTTGCTCGCAAAAAAGGAATGTCGAGAGATGAAAAGAGATTGTGTTTGTCAGCAGACAAATTCTTTTTTTCACGAGCCTCTTGCTAGAATAGAATTTTGAATAAAAAGACAGGATCCTGTTTCACCACAGTGCTGGTTTGTTTACCAAGTAAGATGATCTCCTATTGGATGTGATCATTTTCCATCACACGGTATTCCTTTTTCATGAGACGCTCGCAAAAAAGGAATGTCAAGTGACAAAAAGGGATCTTGTTTCACCAATGGAAATGTATATTTAAAATGTACTGTTATTGTTTTTTCTCACTTTATCCATTTTTGGACCACTGAATACAGAAAGTAATAAAGACTAATGAGTAGGTAGTGGTCTATTGAGTACATAAGCAACCTATCAGTTAAACTATGGAATTGGGCAATATTCTTCTCCAGAAACACAGAATCATTTTTCATGAGACACTGATGAAAAAGGATTTTTTTTGGGTGGCGAAAGAGGATCCTGTCTTGTCATGCATACTATGTGAGGCACTGCTGCTATTGCTTTTAATAGCCTTTGCTAACTGGTCCTGTAACAGTTAATCAGTGCTAATTTATATAAGACTACTGCATGGTATATAGAAAACAATACAGCATGGGAAAAGACCATGAACATGTTAAATGGAGAACCAATACATTAGCAGACACTTTTTCTGCCCATATTTTCAAACTTTGCACACCATGAGGGGAAATATCCATGGTTACTGCAGCTATTGTTTAGTTAAGTCATTCTGTTGTGGCATGAGTTATTAGTGCATCATGATTGCCCAATAATGCAAGTTTGGCCATTGCATGTGCTATGTTGATCATATAGCCTGGGGTGTGTCGACGTAAGAGGTAAATCTGAATATGTTTAGCTCAGTGACTGAGTGGTGGGCCTAGTAGAATTGTCATCCATGTACTGCCTTCATGTTTAGAAAGAAAAAGGACTAAGAGGCAACTTTTCCCATGCAAACACTCTAAACCTTCACACGTTCTTATACGAATGATGGCAAATGTGTGTTTGGCCACATCAGTGTAGGAAGGTTGTTATGAAAGCTGCCTAAATATTGAGCAGATTGGGACATGCTACTGACACATTACTTCAAATGAACCAATTTGAGTTGAAAAGCTCTGCCCCCACACAGCTGTTTTGTACAAAAAAAAAGGCAAAAGGGGGGGTGGAAGTTGAAATACCTTCAACTTAAATATACAGATACATAGCAACCGAATGACTAATTTTGCCAGCTGTTTCTGGGAGCCATTATTCTTTGTTTAGATAGGTAATTGGGTCATGACATGTTTAATTAATTGATTCTGTAGTTCTAGAATATACTATCATAATTGGATGTGCTTTTATATTTGCATTTTTAAATTTAGTGTTTTGTGAAATACTTTTTCATTTGTCTTTCTGTTGCAGATTCACAGCACTATCTGAAAACTTGAAAAGTTTGGAACAGAAAAAAAAGACATGGCTAATACATCACTGTCAAAGTATGTTACCAAAAATAAAATACAATTTGATGGTTCTCTCTCTCATGCTATAAGATTAAAAGAACTGTATGTCAGAAAAAAATCAGCCAGCTGATTGTTACTCTTCTAAAAGGAAAGTAACCAGAAATGTCACAAATAAACAAACATGTATTTATGCCGGTAAACTGTCTTCACACAATGGTAGAAAAGTGTCAGTGTCCTTCAAAAGAGCTGCATTGAATAGTCATACAACTACTTGTGCTAGCTCAGTGAAGGGCACTGTCAATAGTAGAACAAACAGCTGCTAGCACATAATGCAGCTGAGTTAGGTACTTTAAGGGAATGGTACATAGAGCAAGGATTGAACATATAATATCTGCAGTTGTAAGACACAGGGGAAAGAAAGTTAAATAGAAACCTTCATGATGAAACTTCATCTGAAAGCAAGACACTTCTTTTTTTTAAATTTACTGTGCTTTTTCTATCCCGGCTGCCCAGCACCTCAGCCTGGTCACAGACCCTTTGGTTTCCACTCTCTCATAATGGCCACAACTATTTTATACCCCCTAGCTTGCCCCCCAGGGTGAGGTAGTGGCACTGGCTCAAAGTGCCTCATCCAATGGGATAGGTCAGAGAGCCGGCCTGAGAGAGCTAACTGAAGCCGAGGGCAGGCTTCATCAAGGACAGCTGGCAGCTATTTTCTAGGCTGTCTCAGGGGCAGGGACATGCAATGAAATCCAATGTCCACCCTGCCCCTCTTGTGTGTTGGCACTGGTCACCTGTGGTTCCTTCAGCCTCTGCAAGGGGTCCCTCTGAAACCAGATACTCTACCCCTTCCTCTCCCTGGAGAAGGAAAGCAGTCCATGGGACGCTCAATCCTTCACCCCAGGCCAGCTCTCCGACTCCCCAGATCTGTTCCCAAACCCAGGTCACCGGCATCACAAGCAGAAAATCAACTGCTTTGCCGGTGGGCTGGCCCATGAAAGCAAGCCACTTTGTTAATATGGCTGTGAACATGCAAGCCCAATTGTGGTCTGTTAGGATGTCAGCCATTGATAAAATTAGTGTAAAAACGTCAAAACATGAGAGACAAGCCAATGCCTTCTGAACACCTCACTAGAAACAACCTCTATTTTGTGATTGAAGGAAGAGGTTACATTCAGAGCATTCAGATCCATACTTTTGGGAGGAGACATGCCATGTGCATGACAGAAAAGTCAATTTGGCTGTAGAAGATTCTGGCAAAGCACAAAACATATTAGTTGTAATACAAGATGACGATGTGCTTGATGTGGATGAGGACAATCTAGGAAACAGTGGTCAAAAGAAAACACATTGTGCAAAGTAGTCATGTGTGTGATGACATGAGCAGCATTAGGAAAGAACCTTTCTGTGTTACTGAAATATTCATAAACACATTTCTTCACACATAGAGATGTAAATGATACAAATTGTTTCACACAATTGTAAGTGTGACATTAGGCCTTTGAGTGGCCTGATGGGGCATTCACTGTCTTGCCTCCAGAGTCGAGTATGTGAAAGCATATTCCATCACTTTCTTATAATTGCTGTGCACAACTCTGGCATGCACAAATTCGTAAAACAATTGTATCATATTAGATGCACGGTTAGAGACTTTATGTTCTTTAATTCCTTATTGACTGATGTTGACATGCATAGTCAGATTGAGTTTATTAAGGAAACACAGTTAAAGCAGAAACAGAGATGGTGTCGCAACAGGTACTGTTGCTGATGTAACAAATGCTATCACACTGCAAGAGTCACAATTGCTTAGAAAATCTGGAAATTAAATAGCAAAATTTGAGTTTAGTAAGCACCAGAAATTTGATATTGTTTGTGTCTCTTGTGAACTGCTATTTTACAAGGAACAAACAATGAATGTTGACCTACACAATATTCCAAGATGGAATGAAATGTAGGGTCAGCTAATTGCATACTGTACCTGTTGTTGAAAACAGTGTTCACGGTTGAGGAACCAGTCGTAATGTGCACACACTGTTACCTTAAGATTAAGTCTGACACTTTGCCTCCTAGATCAGTTCTAAACAGAATGGAAGTAGACAAAACACCTACTGTGATCGATGGCTTGAACTTGTTTGAACAAATTCTGATTTAAACAATGAAGCCATTTCACACAATTTTACGGTTTAACACTAAAAGGAAAAATATGCCACAGAAAGAGCTTATTAAATCTTTGAAAAGCTCTATCATGTACCTCCCTCTACCACTGAAAGAGAATGTTTAGACTATCTCCACAGACAATCACATTGTTATTCTGGTGAATGATGTGCAACTAAGGAGAAAACAATCTGGCAAGACATTGTGAATGTGGAAAAGGTGAGACATGCTTTGCAGTACCTTAAACAACACAATCCATTTTATGAGAATATTGACCTAGTTACACTTGGTGGTGGTAATAATCAGATTGGAGTGGTTGATTCCTCCAAGGCCATGATTGAAAAGGTTGTAGTTGCTACCAATGAAACTGTATATGAGCAATACACTATCCACCCACTACATGGAAAGGACCCAGTGGTGGATAATATTGATTTGTACCAGATGAAACAAGTTGAAGGGATACCTATCAGTATTTGGGAGAGCACACTAGAGGCACAATGCTTTCCTGACCTCTTTCCACATGGGACTGGTGGATGTCTGGATAAGTGTGAGGTATGCTTTTCTGTAGCTGAGTACCGAGCGTCAAGACTGTTACAGTGAGACAGCAAATTCCATAGACACATACCATATGTCTTTCATCTTTTGTGGGAGAGCAAACTAAGTATTTTTTCTGGGAGCATTGCACATACATTGTGTCTCAGCACAGAATTCCAGAATATGACAGCTGCACAATTGTTTTTGAAACTGCAGCAGAAAGATGAGACTCTACAAGCAAACCTAGCTTCAGTTCTGTCCAATATGCATGGCACAAAAGAGTACTGGTATAGATGGCACTCTGAGGTGATGTGCATGTTAAGAGAATTCGGGACAGCAACATGGTTTGTCACTCTTAGTTGTGCAAAATACATCTGGGGTGACTTAGCAGACCTTCTGAAGTAGGCAAACTCAGACATAGATGGCATGCACAGAATGACTCTTGGTGAGATGTGCTCTCTGAATCAGGTATCTGTGTCACGGTACTTTCAACACTGTTTCCAGGCAGTGTTGAGATTTATCCTGTCGAAAATCAGTCCACCTCTTGGGATTGTCGAGCACTATTTCTGGAGGACAGAATACCAGGCATGTGGAACACCACATATACACATGCTATTGTGAGCGAAAGATGCTCCACATAGAAACATAGAAGTTGATGGCAGATAAGGACCGCAAGGCCCATCCAGTCTGCCCATTTCTTTTTCTGTCTTATGAATGTGCCATTGGCCTTTGCTCTGTCAATGGCCTATCTATTCATACTCATCTGTATTGCTCCCTTTTGCCTATCCCATGCCTCTTTGAAGCCCTGCACTGTATTCATATCCACCACTTCCTGAGGTAGGCCATTACATGCATCGACCACCCTTTCAGTGAAAAATAACTTCCTCACATTACCCCTTAATTGGCCTGCCTCTAATCTCATGCTGTGTCCTCTTGTCCTGCTATTTTCGTATATTGAAACATGTTAGACTCTTTCACCTTGTTAATGCCCTTAAGGTGTTTCAATGTTTTGATCATATCACCTCTCTCCCTCCTTTGCTCTAGGGTATACATTTTGAGCTACATTAATA
Organism: Neoceratodus forsteri; assembly: GCA_016271365.2. Lineage (NCBI taxonomy): Eukaryota > Metazoa > Chordata > Ceratodontiformes > Ceratodontidae > Neoceratodus > Neoceratodus forsteri. Next base: position 997,566,960 of record CM057454.1, on the reverse strand, counting down.
TGTCCTCATATGTTTTCTGATGTAGTCCCTGCAGCATTTTGGTTGCCTTTCTCTGGACTGCCTCAATTTGGTTAATGTCCTTGTGAAGGTGTGGCCTCCAGTACCTAATGCAGTACTCCAGATGGGAGCTAACCAATGTCATGTAAAGAGGGATTATTACCTCCCTCTTCCTACTCGTGATACTCCTACTAATACACCCCAACATCTCTCTAGCCTTACCTACTGCTTTAGTGGTATGCTTGGATGATTTCAGGTCATCGGTGATGACGATGCACAAGTCTCTTTCTTCCCTTGTGACTGCCAGCAACCCCCTCCCAGCCTATAGATGGCTTCTGGGTTTCTCTTCCCTATGTGCATAATCTTGCACTTCTTTGCGTTAAACTCCAGTTGCCACTCTTCTGAACATTTTGCTGGTTTATCCAGATCTCTTCTCATTTTGCTCACCCCATCTGGATCATTTACTCTATTGCAGATCTTGGTGTCATCTGCAAACAGACAAACCTTACCCTCCAGTGTATCTGAAATGTCACTGATGAAGATATTGAAGAGGACTGGTCCCAGGACTTATCCCTGAGGTATGCCACGTGTGACTTGCATCTCTTCTGACTGTATACCATTTACCACCACTGTCTGTTTCCTGCCCGTCAACCAGTTTGCCACCCAGTTGACCAACTTCTGACCCACCCTGAGCCTACCCAGCTAATTAGTCAATCTTCTATGTGAAACAATATCGAAAGCTTTGCTGAAATCAAGGTAGGTGACATCAACTGCTCCCCCTTGGTCCACCAATCTGGTTACCAAGTCAAAGAAATCTATGATATTAGTTTGGCAGGGCCTTCCTTTTGTAAACCCATGCTGTCTTAGATCTTGTGCTCCTATGGATTCCAGGTGTTGCACTATCCTTTCCTTAAGGAGTACCTCCATAATCTTGCCCACTACTGAGGTAAGACTGACTGGTCTGTAGTTCCCTGCATCCACCCTGCTACCACACTTGTGGAGCAGGATCACATGAGCCCTTCTCCAGTCTTCTGGGACCTCTCTTGTGCTCAGAGACTCACCAAACAGTTCTGATAATGGCTCTGCTAGTTCCACCCTTAGCTCCTTTAGTACCCTGGGTCGTATGCCAGCAGGTCCCATTGCCTTGTCCACCCTCAGCTTATCGAGCTCTTGTAGGACCCTTTCTTTTGTGAAGGGACTAGTGCACACCTCCTTCCCCCCTGTGTCCATGGTGCTGAGCTGTGAGCCCTACCCTACCTTCTCTTCAGTAAATACTGAGCAGAAGTATCTATTTAGGATAGATGCTTCTACATGGTCCTCCTCCTGACATGCCCCTTATACCCTTTGATCTTAACAATATCCCCTCAGGACTCTCTCCTTTCACTAATGTATCTATAGAAAGTCTTGTCACCTTGTTTTACTGTTTGTGCTAGTGTTTCCTCAGTTTGGGTCTTTGCCTGCCTTACTGCCTGATGTGGCAAGCCTTCCCTGCTTCCCTTAGGGAAGTTTGGTGTGCCTCCCTATCTTCATCCTACTGCATTCCCTTATATTTCCTGAAGGCCAGCCTTTTGGCTCTGACCTTTTCTGCTACTGTTTTTGAGAACTAAAGTGGTTTCCTTCTTCTTTTGCACTTCCTTTTCTCTCTAAAACAAAGAGATGTTGCTTCGAGTATTGCATCTTTAATGCTTGCCCACTTTGCCTGTACCCCGTCACCTGCACATATCAGTGACAGTGATGAAAATGACATTCTCGACTTCATCATGAAGTGCATGACATGTTAGATTCCTGAAAAGTATGACAACCCAACACTATGGAAGCTGGTGCAAAAATGTCCAGTTCCATTTGTGTTGCAAATACTGTCACAAGAAAGTGAAAAAACATGGGAACTGGTTTGGATTTCTAAGGTGAGTCTGTGAGACTGCACACCTGAATGATGTCTTCTCAGCAATGCAGCATCACCTCAAAGCAAAATCAACAAAGAGAGTGCATGAGTTACCCAGAAAAGAGAGAGAAGCATATATCAGTAACTACAGTCCTCCTCTGTTGATGATGTGGCGGGCCAAAATTGATGTGCAGTATTCTGCTGACAACTCTATGGCTCTGGTGTGGTAGGTAACATCATACTTTACCAAATATGATCAAACTTGCTTACAGAAGCTCTAGCAAGATCTGTCTAACAACAACACATCAATCTTTTCTGGGTTGTGGTCACTTGGGTTGAAAACTGTGTCACATCAAGAAGGTGGAGCCTATGAAGCAAGTGACCATCTTACTGGCACCTGCCTCTACAGCAAATCTGAATCAATCTGTTACTTGAATGTGAATTTCAAAGTGAAGAGATGCTGTGTGCTCAAAAATCATGACAGGATTGAAGAGCTTGCAGCAAGAATGCCAATGTCAACCAACATACTGAAAAGCAACCTGATTGATACTTACTATCCACAGCGTCACAGTGCTATGGATGTCTTGTGTCTCTTTGAAGTCACCCAATGATATTATTACAAATGGGGGATCCCTTCTGATCTAGCTAAACAAGGTATACAAGGTGACAGGGCTAGACGGGTCTTTTGTGAAGAGATGCAAGTCATGGCTGATTGACCACTGCAAGCTTAGCCTGACAATAACTGAAAAGAAAGAACATTACTACTTTGCTCTTCTCTTTCTGTTTAAGCCATGAAGAGATGGGGAAGCTTGAAAGGTGAATGTGGCACATATGAGGAACAGTTCTATTTATGCTATGAGTCCTTCAAAAGTGAAGTGTCAACTGCCTATATTAAGATACCGGAGCTGGAGAAAGAACAGCTAGAAAAGGCAAGGCAAAAACTGGAGGAGGATACTCCAGTGAACTTGCAGGAAATGCTTGATCCTTAAGGTGAAGGAGCACTTGGTCCTCCTTTGTCTGCAAATGATTCAGGAGCCTTGATGTCAGAAACTGAAAGTGCTATACAGCAGGCTACCCACTTTAGAAGTGAGTCTGACAGCATAGAAGAACAATTGAATGATCACCAGGGTATTATTTAAACCACAGTTATGTATGCTGTGGGCATAGCATAAAGCACCATAAGAAAGAATTCTTCTGTGACAAATACAATCCAATTACCAGTAGGATGTTTGTCAATGGTGCTGGTAAAAGCTTCATGACTGAAGATATCAGTGCTACAATATGTAAACTTACTGGCACACTGACATATGTTATTGTATCTGTGCCAACCAGTCTGGCAGTGTAGAACATAGGTGGTGACACTCTGCACTGAATCTTTATGCTCCCTATTGAGCATGGCAAGACTGGAGAGTGTTAATCATAGATGAGATCACCATGGTTTTCATTGTTCTTCTTGCATACATCCACCTACACCTGGAGGAGATAGTAGGCAGTGATGATGATGCGCCATTTGGTGGCAAAAATGTTGCTATTTTTGGAGATCTTCTCCAGCCAGCTGCAGTGAGTGGCCAACATGTCTTCGCAACTCTGTCAGTACAGCAAACTAAAAAGATTATTGGCTGCATAATAAAGGTGGAGTCCATCTCTGGGAGTTCTGCTCTTATGTTGAACTGTTCCACATATGTGGCAGAGAGGTGATTTGTATTACCAAGCACTTCTTGATGAAGCTCACATTGGCAACTTGTCAGCTTCAGATTTACAACTGCTGAAGACACGTGGCATTACAAGAAAAAATACTTCAATGCAAGATGCATGCAAGCTCTTTGCAAAGTTACAGAGGCATGGTCAATGAATTGTGTGCATGTTACTAAGACTACATCAGTCTTATTTTATACTGATTTTGTACTAATTTAACTAGATTATTCTGGAAACAGAACAGCAACCGATTCCCACACTGACTTCAATCCTCAAAGAAGTTGATGGTGTTAGTCTAACGGCTGCCATGGTGAAAAAGATGGTCAAGCGACTGAGAGAATTAATATCAGATATGTCCTGAACCAATGGATTACGAACAGTTTTAACAGTGTGCAAAAATGCATGGGTAATGCTCTGCAGGAACCTTGATGTGGACCATGGGCAAGTTAATGGTGCAGTGGGCTACATTATTAATTTCCAGTACAATGTCCAGAAGACATTTGTGGACCTGGTGATTGTGAAATTTGACAATTCTGATGGTCCTGTTCCCACAGACAGATGCACTGCAAAGTTTCAGATTGTGAAGGACATCTATGACACTTGTAAGCAGTTCTCACTCTGTCTGGCATATACTGTCTCCATTCACAAATCTCAAGGACTCAGTCTTGATAGTGCAATAGTTGATACAGAAATGGGAATCTTTAAAGATGGCATGCCATACGTCAATGTGTCATGTGTCAGAACTTTTGCAGGTCTATACATAGTCAGCCTTGCTGAGAACAAGATCCTTGTTGATGTAAAATGCATTCTAGAATAAAACTGCCTAGGTAACTATATCAACCCAATGAATGCCTGATTCCTGTGTCAGAAATATAACAATGTGAGATGTGTCCATGGACACAGCACACACACTGAATAGAAAGAAGTCTAACAGCTTTGTGTCTTCTGTGTCTTTTTCTGGTGGCAAGCAGTCACTTACTGATGAAGTCAGATCACCACCAGCAAAAAGGTGCACTGGTGTTGAAAGATTGTCAATATTTGACAGTATTACTGGAGTGAACTGCTTTGCAAATTCTGCAATGCAAGAACTCCTGCATTTGCCAGAGTTTGTTGAGCTAGTGACTGCTTTGAAGTCAAAAACTCTTTCTGAGACACTGAAGAGAGTGATAAGGGGCAGCCAACATCAAGTGCCAAGCTTGCAGAGCCGAACACCTCTACATTTAACTCTGGCAAATTATTCTGGATAGAGAATGTTTGGTGACAATGCACAACAAGATGTGTGTGAATTCCTGATGGGTGTCATAAACTACTTGGCTGATGATGATATTCCACTGAGGCAGTGCTTAACACTAAACTATGTCTGCAAGTACACATGTTTGTCATGTGGTCACATAGAAAGACAACCCACAGATGATGTGCTATGGATATCTGTGTACATCCCAGATGAAAAATCTGTGAAATTCCACAAATTGTTCTGAGATGCAAAAACTGGGAGTGCCACAGATGTGTCGAAGTACAATGTGCTCTTTGTGGGTCACTCACTGTAGTGTCTATATCATGATCATGCTGCAATTATTCAACTCACAACAAACCTGGTGAGGTTTTACAACTTCATTAGTGAAAATTTAGACAGAGGTAAATCTTGTGATGTTATTCTTCTGGATTTTAAAAAAACCTTTGATTCTGCACCACACTGGGCTTTAATCCAGAAGTTACAGTTGAGTAACATTAAGTATGTATACATCCAATGGATTTCAAATTGGCTGTCTGACAGGAAGCAGAGAGTAGGGGTGGGCAAAAGTTGTGAATTTTGCTTTCTCGGAACTTCCACGAAATTTTAGAAATTTCGCAGAAATTGTGGAACTTTCGCCATTGGTGAAACTGGGATTTTCTGTGAATTTTCACCGAGTCCTGTGGACTTTTTTTTGTGAACTTTGGAAAAATGCATAAAAACTACAGAATTTATTCTATACACAGTTTAATAAACTGTCAGTGAATGAGCGTCTGCTTATACAACCATGCAATCATTCACTGACATTTCAGTGGGCCACTGGTAGTGGAGGAGAGAGGAGTGCTACACTGGTGGACTGCTCAGGGCAAGGTAAGGAAGGGGGGGTGGTTGCAGATGAACTGTCAGGGTGGTGGCTGGGGGGTCCAATTGACACCAGGGAATTTGGATTATTTTTTTATAAGGGATCTGGGATGGGAAGGTCCTTTAGACACCAGGGGATACTGGGAATAGAGGGGGATGAGTTGGTGGACTGACAGCTGTTTTTTTGTGGATCAAGAAATCCAGGTTAGGGAGGGAGGTCCTCTAGACATTAGGGAAATGAAATGTTTTTGTGGCCATGATCAGTGGGTGGGGGGGGCCACTAGAAACCATGAGGTTCCAAGGAAGGAATTGGAGGTGTTTACTGGGACCCCTGATCAGTGGGGGTGGATTAATGAATTAAACTGCAGTTAAAAAAAAAACTCAGAAATGACCACTGGCAGTGATCATTTCTGAGCAAATTTTTTCTGCAGTTTTAAGGCAAAACTTCGGTGAAAGTTCCAAAAATTATTTCTGAACTTTCGTTGAAGCAAAATTCGCACTTTTGCTGAAATTCCATTGGCAAAATTTTTTTTCGCACATTCATAGCAGAGAGTGATAATCAATGGTCATACATCTATTTGGAAAAATTTAAAAAAGCGGTGTTTTGCAATGATCGGTTCTGGCTCCATTAATTTTCAAGTTATTTATATCTGATTTGTCCAATAACATTCAGAGTAATATATCAAAATATGCAGATGATTGTAAAATTGCCAATGTCTGTATGAGCTCAGAAGATCATAAGATCATTCAAGAGGACCTGAGCAAGCTAGAGGCCTTGTCCATAAAATGGAATCTTTGTTTTAACCCATCCAAATGCAGTGTTCTGCATTTTGGAAAAATAATCCAAAAAAACAATACCATCTCTATGAGAACATTCTAACTAGCAAAGTTAGTGAAAGAGACCTGGGAATTACTGTTGATCTATGTTTAAACTTTGATATTCATATTACAAATGTTATCAGTAAAGCAAATAAGATATGGTGGGCCATTCACCATAACATAACATAAAAAAATCCTGACATTTTGTTAACCCTGTACAGAGCATACGTAAGACCCCACTTTGATTTTGTTTCACAACTATGGAGCCCATTCAGAAAGAAGGACATAGTTAGAACTGAGAAGGTAGAGAGAAGAGTTATCAAATCTGTAGTTTCTAATAAAGCCTTTTCGCATGAGGATAGACTATCTAAACTTAATTTGATGTCACTGGAGGACCGGAGAATCAAAGGTGATCTCTTATTCACATGGGACAACATTCATGATTCGTATCTATCAGCAGAATGTGGCCTAGATATTAAGCAAGTTCATGTTAATACTAGAGGTCATCCGTTACAGCTTACAAGAAACAGATGTAATACAAAGAAAAGGGCATACTATTTCTCTCAGAGGATTGTTAGGCCATGGAATATGCTGCCCCCAAAAATCATTGTTAGTAATAAGAACACCTTTAAAAATAGACTGGACAGTTATATGAGATCAGGTAAGCTCTTAAATTACTATATGTAAGGTATGAAGCACCATGGGCCTCACAGCCTTCTGCTTTTCTCTGTTCTTAGTATGGTTCTTAGTATGGTTGAAAATTACCACATCTATTACTGACTTCAATGCTGGCAGAATTATTTTCTCACGTACTCACTTTGACACTCATGCTATTTTTTTTCCATCATGGGCCTTCTGCGCAATCCGGTCATTAGGTAACATGGTGTAGATACAGAAGTGGATGGGTAGAGTGTAACGATAAAGTGTGTGCTGTGAAAGAAAGATTGCCTAAGAATCTCAAAGACGCATACGTCATCATTCTCTGCAAAATGGATGTTGTGCAATGAACAGAAGAGTAACTTCTGAAAGTATGCCTCTCAGGTGTGATATCTGATCTTTTTTTTTTTTCATTTTATTGTACTGTGGCTAACTTATTGTTGCTTTGGCATGACACTATACTGTACCCAACAGGTTATGTGTCTCTGTGCTCAGAGCTGTAGGCGTGGTGCATGGCAGGTATACAACTACAACTCATATGTTGTGTGGGTATTGCCCTTTAAAGTATCTAGCATCCACTGTTGGTGTAGCACAAGACATAAACAATAGACAGGGAGGTATGTACGCTGTTTAGAACTTTAATGTGCCCTGTTGCTAGTAGATCCTGTGAGTAATTCTCCATCAGCAGTTCATGTGATGTGATGAGAGACTGCAAGGCACGTGATTTGTCTACTAAGACAGGAAAGGTGTCTGGCACACTTTTAATCCAGTCTGTTAGCAAATCAGCACCCCACCCCCCCCACAGACACACACACACACAAACAGCAAAAAAGATAATATTCAAGACCAGATAAAAGAGTTAAAATGACTTGTTGACTGTGTTACTAGTGGTCATCTGTATTGGAGTAGACAAGCTGTCAGAAGTGTGCACTCCATTAGACGGTCCTGTTCTGTACCATCTTTCCTTTCTATGTATGTTGGCTTTGACATAAACCACGTAACAATAGATTGTCATAGTACTGTTACTGTCTGCAGACTAGGAAATAGTACAACATATTTAGCATTATCTCAGCTGTTATTGTGAAGCATGGGAGCATCATACATAACTGTAAATAGATTTGCTACAGTGCATGCAGACAGTGAAAAATAATACTCCTTTTGATGTCATGTTCTGCACTTGTGATGTTGATTTTTTTGTTTACAAAAATGACATGCATTGTCTAAGTGGAGTTGAGGGCATTGGACTGCATTAATATGTGAGCAAGTAAGACATGACTTGGCCCATGTAGATATAGGCCAGGATATTCAAAGCAGTTGTGCATGATGCAACTGAGTTGCGCTGGCACAAGTGCGGACTTGCGCCAAGGAGCGATATCCAGTGGGCGCCATTGCGCAATGCAAATCTTATTGCGCCAATGTGTAAATATAATGAATGCATGCGCAAAAGCAGGGGGAGTGCCCATGAATATTCGGCGCAGTGCAATATTTAACCATTGAACCAAGGCACAAGTGCAGAGCAAAACCTGGATGCGTCGAACAGACTTGAGCCTATAAATACAGGGCACAAGCACACAGATAGCACTTGCTCCAAGCAAGAGGAAGAGAGAGAGAGAGAGAGAGAGAGAGAGAGAGAGAGAGAGAGTGGCAAGAGACATTGGACAGACAGACAAACAGACATAGCAAGGGAGACAGAGCCAGTGAGTGACAGACTGACTGTCACAGGCAGCCACAGGGGTAGAGGGACAGAGGTGGCAGTGGAGAGTGAGCCAGGGGCTAAGACAGTGAGAGAGACAGGCAGGCCAAGTGCAACACAGTGCACCAGGGTGGCATACAGCCCACAGCAGTCAACTGCCCAGAGAGAGACAGGACATCAGGGGCCATGGATAGTGTACCCTTCCTAATGGAGGCTGTAATGGGGGTGTGAGGGGGCAGGAGGAACAGTGACATTGCTGTGGAAGGGCCTGTTAGTGGTACACCCAGAACAAGTGGTCCCGTTCCCATACCACCTTTGAGAACTACACAGATACAGAGACTGTGGGACAGTACCACCTGAACAGGGCCATTCTGGGGCAGCTCTGTGAGCTGTGCAGTGAGGAAATGTAGGCATCCACAAGACAGAGCCACACAATGTCTGTGGAAACAAAGGTGACAGCTGTCATGTGCCTGCTCACCATGGGCACCTTCCATAGACCAACAGGAGACACCACAGGCATAACCCAGTCAGCCACATTATGCCTTCTCACACTGTTCCTCAGCACTCTGCTGCCACATGCTTCAGAATACATCCATTTCCCCAGCACACAGGCGGAGCATACAGCAACCATGCAGGACTTCCACAGGGTAGCATGCATGCCTGGCTTGCTTGGGGCCCATTAACTGCACCCATGTGGACATCCGCACACCACCCAGCCCTAAGGGTGTGGCCTATATGAATAGGAAGGGGTTCCCCAAGTGTGAACTGCCTGATGGTGTGCGATGCCAAGGGGTACATCACCAATGTCTGTGCTACACACCCTGGGAGTGCACATGATGAGTTCATCTGGCACAGCTGTGTGCTGTGCCACAGGTTCAAGCATAGGGACATCCCCACAGGCCACCTAGTGGATGAGTATTGGATGGGCAAGGGGTACTGGACAGAGCAGGCCGTGGGATGGTGGAGGGCAGGGTGTGCATGTTGGTGAGGGCACCATGGACAGGCAAGGGGGCACAACAATGGAGGACACAGGGCTAACCATGTCATTATCCACACAGGAGACAGCACCTATCCACTGAGGCCCTGGCTGCTCACCCCCTATTGGCGTCCATCATTCCCAACAGAGGAACGCTACAATGAGGCACACGCCAGCATGCGAAACATCATTGAGCATGGATTTGGGAAGCTGAAGGCACAGTTCCATTGCCTAGACAGGTCTGGCGGTCCCTCACAGTACAGCCCCTTGAAAGCCTGTGGCCTATTTCTGGCTTGCTGCATACTGCACAACATGGCCATTGACCATGGGATAGCTGTTGAGGCTGATGAGGGTGACAGTAGTGGGGATGACGAGGGCAAAGGGCCGGAGGGTGATGGACAGCCCCCCCCTCGGTGGAGGGATCCCCGACTGCAAAGGATGGAATGACAGCATCGGGACACCATCGCACAGGAGCACTATGGTGCATGCAGGTAGGTGGCACCAAACCCACGCACTGGCCACACACACAGGTACAGCACGCAGGCAGGCGTGTGCATGGCAATGGGCATGCATACACAGAGGCATGGTGCAGGGGTAGAGTCATCAGTGGAACACATCCACACACAACTGCACAAAGCAGCAAACATCAACACACACACGCACCCACATGCCCAGATACTGGCTAGTGAAGGGGATCAGATGCATTGCACCAGTACACAGGCACAACCAGTGAAGAACTGCCCTCATCATGCCCACGCCACACAGGCCAGTGGTCGGGCAGGCACGCACACAGGCAGCATGTGGTGTGACACACAGGTGCCACACCAGTGGTATGCACATACACACACAGCCCATGCACATACAGGGCAGTGGCTGCAGACTACAGTCAAGGCGCACACACATCAGGCCACCACATGGAAACATGGCCACTGCGGCCATGGGGCAGCTGCACTGGGGACGATCGGCAGGCACAGACTGCTCATTGACCACAGGGGGTGTTTGCAACAGCCCCCCAGGGGTTGTACTGTGGGACCATGATCGGGTCAGTGCAGAGGTGTGTAGGCACCCAAACAGGCCCACCCCAGGTGTGCCTAGGATGCCAACAGCAGAGCCCAGTGTCAACAGGGAGGGTGTCACCCAACGCTGGGATCATGTGGTGGACAGTGCACTATGTGGTGTCCGTGGTGGCCTGCCATGCCCTGGGGCAGCCAGCAGTGCAAGGCCATCTGTGATCACATTGGCTATGCAATCCTGGGATGCAGTTGTGTCCTCCGGTAAGCACTGTATAACTGCCAGGAGCTGTGCAGTGCCCCTCTCATGCTGCTTGGCTGCCTGGCACACCTCCACACAAAGTGCATGCACCCCAGTGGCGAGCAGCACCTGTTGCTCCATGGAAGCCCCCAGCAAATGGATGTGCTCTGCCAAAGGGTCGGCACCCAGGGGAACCTGGGTGGGTGCCGACCCTCCTGCAGTGAATGACCATGCTGAACAGCCCCCCACTCAGGTGGATGCTGCACAGTGGGGTCCCCATAGGGTATGTCCCTATCAGGCACCCCAGCAGTGGACCCTGCATCTGATTGCCCTGTGGCCCCTGCTGCCTGCTGCCATTGCTCATCCAGCCACTGAATACTGCCCAGTGCCTGCTTGGCTGCACCACCACCACATGGCACTGCTGTGGCAGTGCACACAGCAGCACCTGCAGTGGTGGCGGGCAGCTGTCCCACCGCTGTCAGGCAGCTGGGCATGCTGCCTGTAATGGTATCTGGTATGTGTGTCTCCCCCACAACACCACCCATGCTGTCCAGGATTATAGTCAGGTCATCATCGGTGTCAGTCCGCACCCCGATCTGTGTCTCCATGCAGAGGACACTGAGACTGGCATCTTGTAGAAACACATCCAGGGCCTCATCTGACCCCATGCCCAGGATATCCGGCTGCACAGTGGTGGTGTGTTGCAGCTGATCAGGCCCCTAGATGCCCATGGAGGTGGATGGCTGGTCCTCTGGAGCTGGGTCTGCCTCAACGACTGCTGCTGGCACCCCATCCCCTGCATGCAGGTGTGCTGGTGCTGAAAGAGAAAACAGATGTATCAGTGTTGCAGGGCCCCCATTCCCCCCCAAGGCCCCCTACCCCCCAACACAGCCACTGCATGCTGTGCATGCCCAACATACATACCATGCAGTGATGGGCTGCCACCCATCTGGAATCCTCCACCTGGCACACCCTCCACAGTGCTGCAGTGCATGGTGGCTGCCACCAACTCCTCCTGTGCCGTGAGCTGTTGCACATCAGCAGGCACTCCTCCAGTGGCTTTCCAGGATGCACAGATGGCCGCCACCTTCTTTTTGATGTGCCACTTATCAGTGCCCACCTTCTTGTGGCACTCCTGCACTGACCACTGGTGGCTGACCTGCTGGTTGATGCATGCCACCACCACTTCCCAGGCCCCAGCCCTGGCCTGTGGTGTGCCTGTGGCACCACTCAACAGTGGCTCCCTGTTGAGGTAGGCCTCAAATAGGGCCTCTGCCTCTGCCTTTGTGAAGTTGGGCCTGCGTTTATGAGCAGGACCACGCTCCTCACCCTCCTCATGTTCCGACATGTTGCTACCTGTGGACATGGACAGCACAGTGTGTCAATGTCAGCAGGACCCTAATCCATCCCCCCCCTGCTGTGCTGGTTGGGATCAGTGTGCCCCAGCTGCATGTGCAACTTACCTCAAATGGTTGCAATACCGGTACATGACCTATGCCAGTCTGTGGTGCTTTTATAGCGCAATGCATGCAAATGAGCACTGGTGCAACAGTAATGACATGCTAATTTCCCCAGTGCACCATGCATTGGCTGATGAGCTCATTAGCATGTGGCAGCTGAATATTGAAATTTGCTCTGTCCACAATGAAAGTGCTCTAGAGCAAGTCACAGTGCAATGCACAGGCATGCGCACTGCGCAGGACCACAGTGCACACGCTCCGGTTGGTGTGCACTGGCCTATTGCACACTGTGCAATAGGGACCATGGTGCATAGTGCATCATGCCTGCTATTGCGCACTGGCTCACTGGCACACTGTGCAGCTGTTGACCCCTGACCCTGGCATGACCCCCGACCCCTTGTCACTTTCCTGCCACATGCCAGTCTGGCAACTCCCATGTTGTTCATCTCCGGCATTGAGTGATGGGCGGACACAGCTCATGTATCCTTATAGTGTACATCTGACGCACATTGTGCACACTTGCACCTCTGGCTGCCTTACTGCTTCTCCACATTGCAGTTGGCACTATGGCACAGCGTGGAGTTCGGCAGGTGAGGAACTGGTCATAGGTGGAGTTTGTGAATCTGATGGCATGCGTATAGCCACACACCCACAGCTGTTTGGCCAGGTGCCCCTGCAGCAGGCAAGGGCTTATTTCTGGCAGGTGATTTCTGCCAGACTGCAGCAATACACTGTGGTGGCTAGGACTTGGAAGTAATGCTGCCACAGGTATGGGAACCTCGTGCGGTGGGACACAGAGTGCCTGCAACAGCTGAAGGTATGTGTCCAGTGAGGGGCCATGCCATGGCCAGGTAAGTCAGCACATTCTGCATGTGTGCCCTAGTGTTGTACTGTGGTGTTAGCTAGGCTTCCTGGCATGCCCTGCAGAAAGGTACACTGTCATTGTGCACATTGCGGAGAGGCATTGCCATCCACAGCTTGTGTTGTGATACAGCCATGTGGGATGTGTTGGGCAGGGCCACACCCTGTGGGCACATGCTGTGGATGATTCCTGTTGTGTACCTGTCTTTATTCCATTCCCAGAACCTGAGTATTGCCGACCGAGTGAGGGCAGCAGGAATGGTGTGAGCAATGCAGCAGACTGCAGTGGGCCATGGAGTTGGTGCGGGAGCAGGACCAGCACCAGTGGGGCCACAGAGGACAGGTAGGCACTGTTTAGGTCCTGCACACTTTACAGTGGGTTCGGCAGGGAGTGGGCATGGGCATGACCACCTGTGCCATGTGCCATGGCAGCTGTGTGGGTCTCACTGTACATGGTGCATGCCACTGTGGGGTGGCCATTGCACATGTGTGACAGCTGATTGTGGGGTGGGTGTGCACCCAGTTGTCACTGGTGTTGCTGTGGTGCTGCTGGTGTACTGTGCCATGTGACTGTCATTGCACAGTCAGGTGGTCATTGGGCGGCGGTGACCACCTCTGTGCACTGTCATGGCATGCCGAGTTGTTGGCTGGTCTTGTTCCACACCCCCTGTTGGTGGTTGGGGTGCCCACTCCAGGTGTTTGTATGTTCCCACTGCCCATTGCATACAGTGGATGGGCATGGTACCTTGGGACATTGCACTGATCACCTGTCCTGTCCCTTGTCATAGGTGTCCAGCAGAGGAGGCAGATGCCATTATACTACAGGTTGCTCTGCCAAACAATACTGATTACATCCACCACAATGAAGGCAGTCATGCAGGTGTGCTGACTGTTGCTGGCAGACCAGAGGCAGAGGGTGCCAAGGAGTGGCAGGATGTGGCCACTGTTAGTTTATGCCCCAGCGTTCCCCTGTATTCCCTGCTGTTCCTCCCCATCTGTCCCCCTTCCTACTGTACAGTCCCTGTTCCCTGTCCCCTTCCCTCACTTTCCTACCCTTTCCCACCCTTTTGTTCATGTAAATGGTTTTCTTGTTGAATATATATTTTTTGACATACCTGCCTGTGTCGGTGTCAGCTTTGCAGCTGGAGTGAGGAGCCATGCTGCAGTGGCATGGTGTATGTTCGTGTGGTGTGCATGTGTTGCTGCATGTGTCATGCATCTGTGGTTCAGTGCTGTGTGCTGTGGTGTGTCCCACTTAGTGGTGTCCTGCCCATTGATCTGTGGTTGTGCCTTGGGGGTGCCCATGGGGTGGCTGTCAGGGGTGTGTGGTGTGTGTGTGTGCTTGGCTGCATGGTCCTGGGTGTGGCTTGCTGGGGTCTACGAGGGTGGAGGCATGGCATGCGGCCTGTGGGAGGACTCCATTGGTGGCTCTCCATTGTCCATTGGTGCCAACGGTTGCCTGCTATCTGTGCCACTGTTGTGTTCTGGGGTGGGGTGTCTGGGTGCATGTGTGTGCCCTGCTGGTGGTGGCCACCTGTGGCCTGACACTGTGCTTCCCTGGCACTGTCCCTGGGTCTGTTCCTGTGCTGTGCCCCCCTCAGTTGCTCTGCTGCTCTGCTCCCACAGTTGTCTCGGGCATCTCTTTCTGCACCATGGCACAGGTCTGTTTGTGCCGTGGTGCAAGTCTGTTTGCACCACGGCACAGCTCTGTTTGTGGCATGGCGCATCTCTGCCATATTCAGTCAGGTTGCACTGGTGCAGTTCGGCATGCACAACCTCTGAATATGGCACTCTTTGCACCATGGCACATCGGATTTGCACTGCGCTGGACTTGAGCAGGCCTTTGGCACATTTCTGAATATCTGCCCATAGAATATTGAACCATTGTGTAAGTGTTGTTTAAACACAAGCAAGCTGTCCATACTAATGTACAACTATATTAATTAATAGTTGCATGACATGTTAACAAGAAAGTCATTGCTTTATTGGACATGGATTGAAGGACCACCAAACTGTGACACTAAATTATAAATTATGTATATAAGACTGAAAGTATTTTGAGGCTGATAGCTTTTTATTGTTACATTGTTAATGTTACTCATTTTAGAAAAAGAAAAAAACAAAAAAGTTTTTTTTTTTCTGTTGGACATATGTTATGTTACATTGGTGTTAAATATGTTCTTACTTTACAAAAAAAAACTTTGGCAGTTCATGTTTTGCATGACAGCAAATCTAATTATGTATGTAAATACAGTTTGTATATACATATGCAGATTGGCACAATTGTAATCAGTATAGTATTTAATAGTTGTATGACATGTTAACAAGAAAGTCATTGCTTTGTTGGACATGGATTGAAGGACAACCAAACTACAACAATAAATTGTAAATATGTATATAAGACTGAAAGTATTTTGAGGCTGAAAGCTTTGTATTGTTACATTGTTAATGTTTCTCATTTAAAATAAAGAAAAAAACTATAAAATCGTTTTTTATCTGTAGGACATATGTTATGTTACATTGGTGTTAAATATGTTCTTACTTTACAAAAAAAAACTTTGACAGTTCATGTTTTGCATGACAGTAAATGTAATTCTGTACAGTAAAAGCAGTTTGGATATACATATGCAGATTGGCAAAATTGTAATTATTATAGTAATACAACACTACTTGTGCAAGGCTAACATAGAATGCAACTCACTGGTGTGTTCCTGGTCTTTCATAGCATCACCTTCATTAAGGGGTTGAATGTGGAATTTTCCAGGTGCAAAGTCATACATATAAAAACCTTGTTTTTTACCATGGTTGTGGCAAGTTTTTCCAAAATGTATGATGTGCAGGGGTCTAATAGTCAATATGCCATCGCTATGACACATTTATAATATTTTTTTTCTTTTCAGCTCACGGACACTTGGTTTCTTGCCCACTCAAGGAACAACCACACAATTTAGTCACAATTCAATTGGAATTTTTCAAAACGCTTTAGAAATATATTTCCTGTGTGCTGTGTGCTTTCTTAAAATGCAGTTCTATTAGCTATACATTGTGTTACAATTATCATTGGCATTATACATACAGAGTATTTGGCATAGAATGATACTACATACAATAGTCATAGGCAGCCAGCTGCCTGCTTTGCATGTTATGACACCGTAGAAAACCAGACAACTTACCAGCTCTATGACACCAGTTCAACCTATATTTTGTCGACTGATGTGACAGTAATGGATTTATGTTGACTGCAATTGTAATCATCATAAATCCATCAGAAAACACTGTGTTTTCTTCAGGGGGCTTCAACCCCCCTAACCCCCATGCGAGGGAAGGGCACTGCCCCCTGCACTATCCGTATTTAACATAATCAACTCTGAGTCAGAGTTGATTCAGGGAGGTGATGCAAGACCCTGAAAAAGCAGTGCCAGGGTCTCGCAGTGACAGTACAGTGACCCATCGCTGAGTCACTGTACTTCATTCGCGATGGAGGTGTCGATGTTCAATCATATGCAACTTACCTGGGTACAAATCATGGCAGAAGACTTTCTTGACATGTTTCTGTTTAGACCAGTTGGGTTGTACAGTTGTTGTGGTGTCAGTATAATACATGTTGGAACACTATGCCTTTGAAAGAACTGGTCACAAAAAAGTCTAAATATTGTGTATATATAAACTGGTTGAGAATTAAACAGAGCCTTATTGTAACAATACCAGCATAATGACTACCTGCCACATCAAGTACACGTGAATAGTATGCCTGGCTTACAATAGCAGCAGTCCAAGTGGGCAAAGAAAGAAATAGTGGCTGCATGCAAACTACTATGAATATATTCTTAGGGTGACAAAGCGGTGTGTGTAGTGCGTACAGCTGACATGCAACATCCTACTTCATGTGGGGCACATGTGTTGTACTGCTGTTTATACCAGCAGTACAGTGTAGTCCCAATGGTTTTGATACTTACACAATAAGACAACAAGTACAATTATTCTGGGTTAAGTGGTTCTTAGGCTATCTGGACAGATTGTAACATTTTGCACCATGAACCTTGACATTGTCATATTAATTCAAATTGAACACCGACTTAAGTGAAAACCAGCAAAATTAAACATAACTTCTTTCATGACCATGACTGTGGGGCAAGATTTTTTTTTTTTATTTAGTTGTTTAACCAGGTATAGCACACTAAGCTGAAAGCTTTTTTACAGGAGCGACCTGGGAGCACAAGGAGGTTAAGTGACTTGCTCAGGGTCACACAGTATGCAAGTGGAAGCTGTGGGATTCAAACCCAGGTCTGGTCTGCTGGATGTCACCAGATTTGCAGCTCAGAGCCTTAGACCACTGCGCTATACTGCCTCTAAGATGACTTATGTTGTCTCAGATCATCCTCTTGGAATCTCCAATTCCTGAAAAAAATTTGGCATATGGTGTATTTGCAAATGTAAGTGTGTGCATGCATCTGTAGTATAATATGACAACTAAATTACACTCTGTGGGTTGTTGTCAATTTATATAGAAACAAGTTTGATGCATATTGGTTGATTACATAACATTGCATGCCTTTACACATCTGATACATGGTGGAAAATGTGGTAACCTACAGTCAACCTGTACCTACTGTATCATAGATTCATAGATTCATAGAGAGTAATGAGCTAGGGAGGAAAAGCCCTTTAAGAGCTTGCCACCAATATGGTGGATTAAAATTCTATTTTAGGTAAGTTGTTTTTTTACTGCCCATATAATTGTCCAATTGACTTTTAAATATAGTCATGGTGTCACTCTCTACTGTTTCTCTTGGTAGTGCATTCCATTCAGTCACCACCCTTTGAGTGAACCAATGGCTTCTTTTCTGAGTTTTATAATTATGTCCTCTTAATTTGAGGCTATGGGTTCTAGTAATAGTACATGAATCATTCCTTATAAGTCCCAAGGTTTCAAATAAAAGTGGATCTTTAATAGCACTATAAGTCAAGCATAGATCACCTCAAAATTGTCTGTAATCCAAGGAAAAGAGATCTAATACTTGAAGCTGTGACTCATATTCTAGGCAGTTCATACCTTTAATATGTTTGGTTACTTTTCTTTGTACTCCATCTATATTTTTTTTCCTCTTTATTGCAATTGGTGCACAAAAGGGGGAGCAATAGTCCAAGTGTGGTCTAACTAGAGTAGTATAAAGTGGAAGAATTACTCTAGCATCCCTACTTTTAACTTGTTTAAGAATGCAGCCAATAATTCTGTGGCACTTTTTGACCTTAGCCATAGTATGAGTATCAAAGGAAAGTTTATGATCCACTAGAACTCCCAAATCTCTTTCATTGGTTGTTTCAGAAACTTGGACATTATTATTTTATAAATGAAGTTTTGATTATTGTGACCCAGATGCATAACTTTACACTTTTGTTCATTAAAGTACATTTATTATTTGCTGCCCAGGCACCCATCTTATTCAATTCATTTTGAAACTGATTTGCAGCTTGTGCATTATTAATTATGCATCCTAGTTTACAATCATCTGCATATTTTGTCATCCATACATTACTTGATGGTTGCATTGTAGAAATCAATATGTTAAAAAGGATGGGTCCTAATACAGAACCCTGCGGGACCCCACTGCCAACCCTTTCCCATTGAGAACAATGTCCCCTAATGACAACACGTTGCCATCTGTTCTGCAACCATGATGAAACACAATTAATTATATTATAGTGAAAGTCAAGCATATGTAAGAGATTGATAAGTACTTGATGAGTGACTGTATCAAAAGTCTTTGAAAAATCCAGAAAAATAATATCCACTGGAAACCCTTGGTCTAAGGATACGCTTACATTTTCAAAAAAGTTTAACAGATTAGTTAAGCAGGATCTCCCTTGAGTAAAACCATGCTGAGTTAAATCCTATAAGTTATTACCAGAACTATGACCTTCAATCTGAGAAATAAATAATCTTTTAAAGTTTACCAGTGGCTGATGTAAGACTAATGGGCCTATAGTTAGTTAGTTACCATTTTTTTATTAACATATTTATATACTGGGGTGACATGGGCCTCGTTCCAAGACTGAATTGTTTCACCCTGACTTAAAGAGACATTAAACAATAGTGTTAGGGGACCACTAATAACCTCAGATATTTCTTTAAGAAAATGAGGATGAATGTTACCTGGTCTGGGAGATGAATGAGGTCTAAGTATTTGTAGTAGATGTTCCACTTCAACTTTGGTGATAGGCAAAAGATGTGATGTCTGTTTGTGTGCCACAACATTCTCCAAGTAATCAACAGGAGCAAACACACTTATGAAATATTCATTAAACTTATTTGCCATCACTAGTTCATCACTTGTAGTACCTTTACAGGTTTCAATAGGACCTAATGCATAGTGGTTACCTTTTAAGGAGCCAATATAATTATAAAAAGATTTACGATTGTCCAGTGTTTTTTTTAACTAAATTTAATTCAAACTCTCTTTTTGTTTTTTTTAGTAATGTGTTTCAGTTCTTTTGTTTTTTCTTTATATGAATTCCATGAATTTATAGTTGGATTCCATTTATATTTCCAGAAGTAACTCTTTTTTTTTTTGTTTATGACCCTCTTTATATTCCTATTCCACCATATTGGTGTTCTGAGGCCTTTGTTATATTTATGCCTAGTTGACCCATGTGTCAATACAAAAAATAAGTGTAATCCTTATATGTTCCTAGATCTTTTTTAATTATTGATTCTGGAGATCTGATTCCCAATCCCAATTTCTAAAATATTGATTTATTTCTCTATAGTTTTCCTTCATGAAATCCTTAAAGACAGATATCCCATTAATAACATCATTGTTAATATACAGAATAAAGTATGGGTGGGTATGATTGTGTATTTACACTCGAGTTGTTGGATGCTACATAAACCTCAAGGGCAAAGCCCGAGGGTTGGAAACCCTAACATCACATTTCCCTGCTTCTGTTGCATTAGTAACAACCCTAACTGATGCATTAATGAAGATTTTTTTCTAAATGAATTTCCTTACTTTTTCAGATAGTAAAATCATATCCTTATTTATCTGAGACAGCGCAGGACCCTCCGGGCCCTGAATTCTCACCCCTCCAAAGATACGTGTACAGTATGTATGTAGCTGTGGAAGCACAGGGCCCTCAGAGCCCTGCACTTCCATTCATAGGATAACAGAAACCAAATTGTGAGCCTAGCCATCTTATTACCCCACCTCATGTACCCCTGGTACAGAACATTTTCAAGTCCACGTCATAAACCACATATGTGACAATTTTCAAATCTGTGCCAAAATGTCATTCCCAGCCACAGATGCAAAAATGAGGTTTCAGGTAGGATGTGAAAAATGACAGCTGTACTGTTCATGAGATGGTGGGAAAAAATGGCTATGTTGAAAATTTGGAGTCAGAATATTAAACATTAACAAAGTTACACATGTGCGTAGAAACATTTCAATGAACTCTCATAACCAATCCGATTTTAACACTATCAGCTACACTTTCCCATTGGTTCTTTGTATTTTCTAACCACTAGAGGGACCTGCAGCATATGTACACTGCTGTAATCTAAACACTAATATACACTGGCACACTAGACAACCCCTAAATACCATCTCACAAAGAAATCATTTCAAGTGCTATGATATCCAGTTAGGTAGTGCCTTTCTCCCTCCTGTCCCCCTTCATTGGATACTTCCTCAAGCTCATGGTAGTGTAGGGCCACAGTCATTTAATCTTTTTTCTATAAACACTCCATGCCCCTCTTGGCACCTTCACCCCACCACTGTCCATGCTTCTCCTCCTTCTTAACTCTACCCTCGTCTCCACTTGGCCCCTCTCCACCTACCCCACTGCAAATCCCTGCACTTTATGCAACATTAATGCCCCTCCTTCTTAGCCCTTCACCCTCTCTATCTCTCAAGCTCCCCCATCACAACATCTTGTTCAGCCCAGGTGTTCTCAACATCTCCCTCTTAAATTTTGAAGCCATACAGTGACTATATCCCTCTACTACAATATCAAGATCCCCTTCACAAGGCAATCAGCTCAAAAATAAACATCATGCCCCACACCTTCACCTTCTGGTGCTACTTCTAATATTGCCAGGTGATGTCAAACCCAACCCTGGTCCCCTCACTCCCTCTCCCCCTGCCTCCCCTGTGGCATACCCAAAAAGGCCTGAGAATAATCCACATTAACATTCGAAGCCTGATTCCCAAGTTGGATGACTTAAAAGTATGGGTCACTCAGCACTCCCCTGATATATTATGTATCTCTGAAACATGACTGTCGTCATGCTTTCCAGACACACAGCTGGCCCTTCTGGATTTTAACCTCCTCTGGCAAAATTGCAGTAAATGAGGAGGAGATTTAGCTATCTATTTCCGCAACTCCCTATGCTGCACTATTTCCCATAGGGAAGTGATCCATCATTCCCACAAACTCCTATTTGCCTGTCTCCATTTTCCCTCCTCATCGCCTATTTATGTGGCTGTCCTTTATGCTTCTCCAAAACTAGCACCATCCTCTCTTGTCTCCTGTGTCTCTACAGTCTCCTCCCTCACCTCATTGGGTGTGCTCATCCTGCTTGGAGACTTAATCTTGATTGGCTCTCACCCTCATTGCTAAATTTCTGTCAATAGGTCGAAGCCCTAAACCTGTCCCAGCTTATAAATGAATCCACACACCTTAATCCTTGCTCCTGGCCTCATTCCCTTGCTCAGTTGGGTGCTTACAACTCACCCCCACTGCATCAGCCTTACTGACATACTACCCAACTCACTCAGTGACCACTGCCCTATCTTCTGCATCAGGAAGACTTACAGTCCCCCAAGCCTTCCTAAATATATTTGTTACTGACCACTCAAGTTGCTCAATGTGAGCAAATTGCTTCAAGACCTGGCATTAGCAGACTGGACACCTGTTTTCTCCTCCTTCTCTGCTGATGCTGCACTTGAGTACGTCACCTCTTTCTTCCTAGATGTTTGGGATACCCACGCCCCTCTCAAATCAATCAGAGTTATGCACTCACATCATCCTTGGATCTCCCCCAACATCCTGGCTATGTGCAAATCCTGCAACCACTTTTGAGCCCGCTTTAAGACCTTTCATGACCCTGCTGACCTGCAAACCTATCGCACCCTCCATAATAGCTGCACCATACACATTCGACAGGCTAAGTCCAATTTTTTCAAACTCATGTGCAAGCCCCCAATAGCCCTCCATCCACTTTGTGGCATGACATCCAGTCTCTCCTCCACCCCTCCAACACCCCCTACACCTACTCTCAGTGAAGTGGGTTCACTTATTTCTGATCCTTCCCTCGTAACTGAAATTCTAAACAAATTTTTCACTACCTTACAAACCACCTTTTTCCCCTTCCAGCTCCCCTCCCTCTTCCCCATCATCCCCTGTTTTCCAGTTACCACCAGTACCCCATCTGAAGTCCTGAAAGCTCTCATCTCCTTCAACCCATCCAAATCTAACCCCAATGGTTTGCACCCTAAGCTCCTTATAATCTCTGCTCCCTCTATTGTCACCTCCTTACCTTTATTCTCAATATGTCTGTCTCCTCTGCTACCGTTCTCTCTGTTTGGAAGTTCACCACTGCCCTACCTCTCTTTAAGGGGGCAATGCTACCACCCCTGGAAACTACCACTCCATATCACTTCTCCCTTCCCTGGCGAAGGTACAAGAGTCCCTCATCCTCTCTAGGTTAAATGATTTCTTCTGGTACTCAAATATTCTATCTCCTATCCAATCAGGGTTCAGAAAGCATCACTCCTCCTCCCTTCTATGCTTTACTGATGTCATCCACTCTGCCATGGATCAGGATCTGTTGACATCTGCCATTTTCATCAACCTTGTGAAGGCCTTCGACTCTGTGCCCCACACTCTTCTCCTAGACAAATTAAGTGCTCTGGGCCTCTCTCCATTCTCTGTGTCATGGTTCAGATCCTACCTCATGGGCTGCTCAAAAATCTGTAAAAGTTAGCAATGCCCTTTCCTTTTCCTTCCCTATCTTGGCTGGTGTACCCCAATGCTTAATCCTCAGGCCTGTTCTTTCTTCCTTGTTTATTAACAGCCTCCTCTCTGTATGCTCCCATGTAAAGATACATATGTGCATGGATGGCACTGTCCTCTTCCTTTCTGGTCCATCTGTTTCCATCATCCAAACTCCTCTGCAACAGGACTTCTCAGCAGTCACCTCCTGCTTTAATGCTAATTGCCTAAAACTAAATATATAAAAAATACTGTTGCTATGACTTTTGGAACCAAGCAGAAACTGGCTAAGCTCTACACTCTCCCCTCCTTCCTCTCGGGCGTGTCTACTCCCATTGAAAATGTCCTCTTGTACAAATACCTTGGAGTCTGGTTCGACCCATCACTAGACTTCTCTGCCCATTTGAGTACCCTCCACTCCAAACTGTGACCAAAATTTGAATTACTATACAGACATAAGTCTAGCCTTCCCCTCCCGGATAGACATGATCTACTAGTTAAATGGATCATCCCCATCTTCAACTATGCAGATGTTGTTTTCAGTGCTGCCCCTGCAACCTCGCTCTCCAAGCTAGACATCCTGTACCATGCGTTCTGCAGATTTGCCTCAGACTCTCCCCATTTGACTCACCACTGTGACCTCTACTCCTCCCTTTCCCTCCAGTCCCTTTCCCAGAGACAATTATACCATTGCATCACCTTTATATCTAAATTCTGGTTTGGGACCTACCGTCATACCTTGCCTCTCTCCTTAAACCTGCCATCCCCTCTCCATATAACTCACAATCTGTCAGTGGCTGTTGCTTTGCCCTCCCACATGTTTGCAAACTTATGGACATAAGTTCAAAACATCATTGAAATACATTATATGGCACTTACCTTGATTCCTCAGTTTGCAGTTCAGCTTTGAAGAGTGCAGACATGTCCCAGTCCACAGCAGATGGCAGCCGATGAGCCCCAGAGGTAAGTATAGGGTAAGCAGGGGTGTTTGGTGGTAGGTACTCGGTGAGAGGGTCAGGATGGCAGAGGGGGACTACGGGGCTGACAAGAGACAATGTTCTTTTTTTCAGGTTTACAAAACAAATAAAAGACATCAGGGAAGTTTTTTTCTTTTCAGGAAATGAATAAAAATATATCAGGACACTGGAGATTGGCTCCCCAGTGCCCACTCTGCTGGAGGTGGGGCTTCTAAATGCCAACACAGAAATTGGGACCCCCCCATGTCAGCAAGTAGGGCTATGGTTATGGCATCTGACACTGGGGTTGGGCATCCCAGTGTCAGATTAGACATATAAATAAATATAGGGATTGAGGATGAGGTGCCACTAGATACTAAGGAAAGATATGGGAGGGTGGGGAGTGAAGTAAAAGGGATACTAGACACTAATCTGCAGGTGGGGGTGCCACTAGACACCAGGAAAAGGCATATAACTGCTCAACCTGCAGCGAGCAGGTTGAGGCAATGGTTGTGCAGCTGCACAACCATTGCCTCAGTGCTTGCGCACAGAGATTCTTTGTCTTTTAAAATGTTTTTTTGTTTTAATTGGGTTCACCACAACATAACCCAGATAGACCATCTTAGAGTAGCTGGTTTATTCCCCACACTGAGGTAATGGTTGTGCAGCTGCACAAGTCAAAAAAATCTTACTGTTCTCATACAGATAATGAGGGGGTAGTGCTCCTTTTGCTAAACTGGCAACTGGGATTTTGGGTGCCCAGAAAAGATGTTTCTCGGCACAATTTAAACAAAGAAAAATTGTGCCAAAAAAGGTGTTTCTTGGCACAATTTAAACAAAGAAACATCAGAATCTAGCTAAACAGGTCCCATTTAGCTAAATTCTGATGTTTCTTCTTTAATTCCATTGATTTTGATCCGTTTTCTTTATTTTCTTTATCTTGCTAACTGACAAACAAGATGGTGGACACAGGAGCCCTCCATGAAAATACTGTGACCTTCAGTGCACAAATACTAGCTCCTGCAATAAAAAAAACAGTTTGTGTGTGAAAATACCAACTCCTTCAATAACAAAAGTGTTTTGTATGCAAAAATACCAGCTTTTGCCATAACAAAAGTATTTTGTATGTGAAAATACTAGCTCCTGTGATAACAAAAGTGTTTTCATGCCTGACATCTAACTTTTGCAATAGAAAATAATGGGAACATTAAAAATGTAATAACTTTTCAACAAATTAATATTATTTCACAAAACCTTCAAAAGGCACATCTGAGAGGCAAAGGCTTTCTATCCTCAACATTTCAGAACACAATTTAAAGCCATTTCTGAAATGCAGCAGTAGGAAAAAACAGCAAAAAATGCATGAATTTAGGATTTTTTGACACTCTGTATCTCAAAAACCACACAGCAGGATTTACATGACATTTGGCATGTCAAGAGCTCTATCCAAGAGATTATGCATGCCAAAGTTCATGCAAAACCATTGAACAGTTCCAAAGTTATTAAGGTTCAAAAATTTGATTTTAACATAGAAGTTTGCTCTCAACCTTAACTATAGTGGCATGACTGTGCCACTGTACTCTAATACATACTGTATATACCTTTA
Source organism: Neoceratodus forsteri (assembly GCA_016271365.2). Lineage (NCBI taxonomy): Eukaryota > Metazoa > Chordata > Ceratodontiformes > Ceratodontidae > Neoceratodus > Neoceratodus forsteri. The sequence continues at coordinate 997,541,022 of CM057454.1, read as the reverse complement.
TACCATTGGGGTGAGAGCTCCTCCAGTGGAATAAACAGTGATGTTTTCTCTGGAGTGAGGAGAAATCCTGATGACATCACCAGAGTGAGGATATCACATTTATCTTCACTGGTGATGTCACTGGAGTGAGAATATCTGCACTGCAGATAGCATTCTAAAGGAAAAGACAAAGAACCTCTGTGCACAAGCACTGAGGCAATGATTACCCCAAAGGGCATTTAGCCAGGAAGCCAAGTTTCAAAGAAATACAAAATCACACATGCCTCCACAATGAAAAGCATCATGGGCTACATATGCAAATCATCACAGAATATTATGCTGGTTCATCTTTAAGCAGAAATGCATGATGCTGAAAGGCCTCTCACACAGTTTGCAAAGGGTGCCAACATGTTTTGTCCTACCAGGACTCATCAGTATGCCTCATCTGTTTGACACCCCAGTAGAATGAACCAGCTACTCTAAGATGGTCTGTCTGGGTTTTGTTGTGGTGAACCCAATTAAAACAAAAAACATTTTAAAAGACAAAGAATCTCTGTGTGCAAGCACTGAGGCAATGGTTACTCCAAAGGGCATTTGGCTGGAAAGCCAGGTTTCAAAGAAATACAAAATCACACATGCCCCACAATGCAAATCATCAGTATTCCTTGTCTGTTTGGGGTTCAATCCCCTCACCAGGCACTTGGATCAAGTCCCAATACTGACCGTGTAGTGTAGCATGAGGGGGCTGCTACACTCCTGAGGTGCCATCTTTCAGATGAGACATTAGACCGAGGTCCCATCTGCCTGTTCTAGCAGTATTTCAGGTGGATGTTAAAGATTCCATGACATTTCTTGAAAAGAGTAGGAGAGGTATGAAAAATACAAAAAGGAAATCATATACACTGTTATATAAAGGGAGGAAAAAAGAACATCAAAATAATATGCAATACATGCCATCCAAATGTAAATTATACCCACAAATACTACACACAAAAAAAACAGGGGTGCTACATGCTCGAATAACTACAAAAATAAGGACATGGGGAAGGGAAGAAAGAAAATAAATTTTAGTAAGATTTTCACACCCTCATGTTTATGGCAACAATTCTAACATAACTCTATCCCTCATTTAAATGTAATGAAAATGTTGAACCCTTTCCATCACCTAAAAACTTTTAATGCCGAGTGCTTAGCAAAATCTTGTACATAAGCTTTACCCATAATTTGTTCCACCAGAGCACTAAACACATAATATGGCATCCTTTTTTGCTGTAGCACCCACTGGCATCATGCCTGCCATAATTAATTCATAAGACAGCATTTAAAGAAGTTGAGAACATCAATACCTTACAATGACCCCCTACCCAAAACTAGGGTTTCACATGTCATTCGGGTTAACCAACTCATTTCCCTTTTGAGTGACAAAGATTCCCATAAAGGCCGTGAGAATGAATATTCTAAAAAAAAAGTTCCATAGTTTCCACAACATTTATACATTCTAGGTATGGACAATTCCTTTCATCCACAGCCTTGTGTTTGGCATTCCCCCTAACATTTAGCTTGCCATACATAGCCAGCCAGATTGTTTCCCATATAAAACTCAGGAGTCTGTAATTATTTACTTGTAATAGAACCCAAGAATTATCTTCATTCAGGCAATTCTTGAAATGTAGTACTAGAGGGTATATCAAGCTCAAGTATAACTTTATATAGTTGAGGTACTGTTCCTTGTTGTATTTGTTGCTTGGTCAATCCCGATTTATATAATTTTTGAACAGTGGTTTAAAATAGACCTTTACAGAGAGATGATTACCAAGTTTAGGGGGAACCACTGTCCAAGCCTGAAAATATTTATGCAAAACCTTTCACACCCGTTTATGGTGGAGGTCCTCTGTAACAATTAAACCACATTTAACTGTCTGAATTAAAAATAGGGTATGAAAAAAGGTAATTGGGTCCAGCATCCCCAGACCTCCCTTGCCCCATGTTAAATAAGTAAAGCAACATTTAATAGGGTTCAGTTTATTACCCCACAATAATTGAAAGCACAAACTGTATAGTTTGGCCTCCAATATAATGGGGGGGGGGGATCATAGCCTCATACTGTAATTTAGAAATAATGAATTGTTCCAGGATTTGAATTTGTTTACCTTTAGTCATTTTCCAATGTCTCCATCTATTAATTTTATATTCTGTTTTTGTTATTCCCCGCTTCCCAGTTAACTATTTGTAGATTTTGAGGCCCAAACAATATCCCTAGTATTTTGAGGGGCTGGGATGAGATCTGAATACCTTCTGTTTGTAATGACAAAGGACTGCCCATTCCAATATGCAAGCCTTTGCACTTGTCCACATTAAGTTTTGCATTGGAAATTGTTGTGAAATGTTCCCTTGCTCTAAAAAAAGCAGGTAATTCCAACTGGTTAGAGAGAAACAGACAAATATCTTCTGCATAGGCTTATATCATAAGACTTTCATCAGAATCTTCCCAATGCAAACCTTCCCATAATTGTGCATGAGTCACAGTCTGCAGTAAAGGGTCAAACGTATATAAATAAAGTAAAGGACTCAGTGGACACTCTCGTCAGACTCCTGTGGAGATATGAAACCCATTCATAACCTGTCTCTTTATAACTGGAAACACTCATGCATTGTTATACGTCAATTTAATGTACTGTATGATTAATGTTGGAATCCCATAATATTGTAAGGTGGCAAATAAATAAGCGTGGGACACTCTATGAAACGCCTTAGCCTGGTCCAATGACATAAGAGTTCCTGACATACCCTGAAGTGATAGATATTCAATCAAATCTCTAATTATCATCAGGGCATTCTGAATGTGTTTTCCAGGAATACCACAATATTGGTGGGGGGAACAAATTAAACTGGAATATTCCTTACTTCTGTTATTCAAAATGTGATTCCACACAGCAACCCCCCCAAAATCACCTTTTGGGGTTGAATAATGAAATAATAGTGCCAGTGTTCATGAGGTGGGGTCCCAAAAAGCCCATGTTGAAAATTTGATGCAAAAATACCTAAAAAATGGCTTAGATATAAACATAAGTTCAAAACACCATTGACTGCCATTATACGGCACTTACCTTGAGTCTTTGGTTCATGGATTGGCTTTCAAGATAGCAGATGTGTCCCAGTCCACAGAAAATGACAGCACTGTCCTTCGAGCAAGTATGTGATGAGGAGGCGTGTGCTCAGTGGGAGGGTGGGGATGGGGAGGGAGACTACAGCGATGATAGTGTACCATTTTCTTTTTTTCAAGTATAAAAAAACAAAAATACATAGGGGAACAGTTTTCTTTGTAGGGCATTATTAAATGAGTTTTGGAAACACTGGGAGTGGGCTTCCCAGTGTCCCTATACTGGCACTGGCACTAGTGGGGTGGGCTACCTTTCAGTGGGAGAAACATATCAGCACACTGGGAATGGGCTCTCCAGTGTCCCTACACTGGCACTGGCAGCGGGCATGGCTTTCAAGGGGGGGAGACATATTGGGACACTGGGGTGGGCTCTCCACTGTCCCTAAACTGGTACTGGTGGGGGGTGCAGTTTTGAGAGGGAGATATATCAGGAAACTGGGAGTGGTCTCCCCACTGTCCCTACACAGGCTTGGGGGGTGGTGTGTGTGGGTTTATAGTGCTGACGGGGGATAGGATACCCCACATCAGCAAATATATAAAATATATGTTTGGGAACACAGAGAGTGGGCTCCCCAGTGTCCTACAGTGCTTGGGGGGAGCTTGAAATGTGGACATGGGGATTGGGCACCCCGATGTTGGCAAACACAATTAATATTAGAATGGGCTATGAGGGCATGCGACACCTGGGCTGGACATCCTGGTCTTGGAAACAATATTTTAAAAAGTTAATGCTTTTGGTGCACTGGGGGTGGGCTCCCCAGTGTGCCAAAGTAGTGAATGGTCAATAATTATACTTCTTGTAAAAAACATACTTCATTAGTTTCTCTCACTAAGTGGAGAAACAACATGGCTGGCAGCATATTATGTTCAGCCTAGAATCCCACATCACAGCTGCTCCTGCCACATGGGATCCTTCATGGTGGTGGTAGGGAGATAATCCTACCATCACATTTCCATACTTTTGTCGCTGTGCTATTAACCCTAACTTATGCATTAATGGGTTTTTTTATGAATGTATATATACTGTATATATATAAACACATACACACAAATTCACTGCAATAAAAACACTGTTAATGCATCAGTTAGGGTTGATATCACAGCAGCAACAAAAGTTTGGAAATTCAGAGTTTGGGTTACCACCCCACTCCCACCCCTCCACACACCAACAGACATCAAGGTATGCCATGGGATCATTATGCCCAAATCTCACACCATTCCATCTGTAAACAAGCTCACATTCTACAGTATAGGAGAATGGGGTGAGAGTTAGGCCTGATGACCCAGTGGCACAGCCCAACATCTGTTGGTGTGTGGAGGGTGGGGAGGTGGGGGTGGTAGTAGTGGTACCCTAACACTGAATTTCCAAACTTTTGTCGCTGTACTATGAACCCTAACTGATGCTTTAACAGAGTTTTTTGCAATGAATGTCCCTTCTTTTTGAGAAAGTATAATGGAAGTAGTATGTAGTTGTGGGAGATCAGGGCCCCTAACACTGCCAATTTGTGCATAAAGGTATGCATATGTGAGAGCATGGGCCCTCTGGGCCCTATGTTCCCACTTACACATAAGTACGGGGACACAACACAGACCTAGAGTCATGAAAATGAACACTTAGAACACTTATTTGCAACTATCTCAGTAGCCATAGTAACTATGAAAAAAAATCCACTGTGTTGTATTCATGGCTTTGAAACCTCCACACATGCTTAGTCAACCTAAGCTGCGAGTAGCGAACAATCCATATCTCAAACCATTTTCAAGCTATGGGCATCGAAAGGCACTATGGTAAATTTTGCAAGAAACTGCCTAACGGACACTCTTAACATGCCAATTTTTCAGAATTAGTTAACCAGTTTTTCAACATGTCCTTTTGGGGACCCCACCTCATGAACAGTGGCACTGTTGTTTCATTAATCAGTCCCTAAAGGTGATTCTGTGCAGTGACTGCAAAATCACCTTTTGGGACCGAGTAACGAAATAACAGTGACAGTGTTCACGAGGTGAGGTCACAAGAATCCCATGTTGAACCTTTGGGGGCAATATTCCTACAACTGGCCGAGATATCAACCTGAGTTTAACCCACCCCATTGACTTCCATTATATGGCTTACCTTGATTACTCAGATCGCAGTTCAGCTTTGAAGAGTGCAGGCGTGTCCCTAATCCAGAGAAGATCACTGCTCCTGACCTCTGGAGGTAAGTATGGGTAAAGGGGTGTGTGGGGAGGTGGGTGCTCAGTAGGAGGGTGAGAACTGGCTAGGGGGGACTGAGGAGATGATGAGGTACCATTTTATTTTTTACAGGAAAAAAAGACATTGTGGGATGGTTTTCTTTATTTAACAGATACAAAAAAATGTATTCTATTTAGCAAACTGGTGTGGGATTCCAGTGTGCCACATGAGATTTTTTGGGGGATACATGATGCTGACAGGGGTATTGGGCACCCCCTTTATCAAAGAAAGTGGGCTTGGGGGGGTTGGGACATCTGACACTGAGAATGGGCATCCTGGTGTCGGAAAGATGAAAATATAAAAGTTATCTGGGCACACTGGGTGGGCTGCCGGTGTGCCACATAAGTGTGTTGAGTGAGGGGAGGTATACCAACATAGGGATTGGGCATCCCATTGTCAGTCCGTATGATTCAAGTTCAATGCAGGATCCAGCATTGAGAATTTTGATGCAGGATTCTGCATCAAAGCTAAAAGACATCGAGAGACAGTTTTTTTTATTTGACAGGTAAAAAAAAATATATACTTTTTGGCACACTGGGGTGGCTCCCAGTGTGTCACATCAGTTTTTTTGGGGGGTACATGTTGCCGACAGGGGGATTGGGAGAAAAGCCATTGAAGTGCTTCCCAAATTGTGGCAGTTTCACAAATTGCAAAAGAAAAGAGTGCAACACTTTTACGAAAGTGTCACATGCATTTCTTTCACAATTTGTGACACTACAGGGGTCCTAATCATGGGAAAGGCATTTTGGCAGGCCAGATTGAAATTCTGATGCCCCCAGTGTGTTCCTCAGCCCCCGATTAGGTGAACACAACTGACAGTGTTTGCCTAGGGGCAGTAATTTTTGAATTTTAGCCTTTTTGTCTATCGCTTACTGCAAACAAGATGGCGGCAGCTCAAAAGCAAATAACAGGACTTGAAAACAAATTTTGCTTTTGCAAAACCTTTAAAAATGTTTGTGGTGCACATATATTTTTCCCATAGGCTATAATGGTAAATTTGAAACTTTAAAAACTTATGAACGGATTAATATTTTTTCACCAAACCTTCAAAAGCCACTTCCTTTACCCAGTCTCCATATACCCTAAACTTTTCAGAGCAGACAGACAAACAGTCTGGGCTGTAGAGACAAGAAAATAATTAGAAAACCTGGGGCAGCCACGGGACACATCCTCACTCCCTCGGGAGCTGAATCGACCGCCGGAGGATCACTGCTGGGCCTAGAGGTAAAGTCCACCTCTGCTCTCCTTCTGGACTCTGGTGTGGGGTGCTAGCCCGACAACACAGCGCGTCATCTGCCACACCCGTCCCAGCCACCCACCCACCCAGGGGTGGCCCTCAATTTATTGGCCCACCCCCATTACATCACTTCCTGTTTGCCCAAATACTAAGTCCCCACTTTCCCATTTGCAGGTTATACCTGCTCACTACTAGGGGTCACTGTGTTCTCCTCTCTAGATACCTTCCTTGTCCTGCTCTCTCCCTGCTCTATCACCACAGCCTTTCTACTCACCTACACCTCTCTCTCCCCCCTTCCATCCTACTACCCTATATTTCAGGTCTCTGGCCCCCTCTGCTCTCCCCACTGTTTTCCTCCTTACCAATAGATCTTGGGCCCCTTTTTTCCTTCTGCCCCTCTCAGCCTACTTATACTGTTGGCCACTAGGAGTCACTACTTAGCACCCTAGTTTTGTGTCCACACACTGCTAGTGGGCCACTGCTGGACCATCATTCACTGCCACCTTCCTGGGACCTTTTCTATCACCCCAAGCAAGCCTTGAACCTGGTACCCTGTGCACCTGAGGCGGGGGCTCTACCACTGTACCAAAGTGGTGCCTACACTTATGGGTAGACCTTTCACCCTCTTCTACCGGTCTCATTACTGCTATCTGCAGTCCCATCCTAAGATGACTGCCCACCCTCTTTTGACGTGCCTCTCCCTCCTCCTTCTTATGTGGCCTTCATCTAACCCAGGTGTCCCCATGGCTCCACAGGTCCCCTACTCTGGGGCCCCAGAGTCACCTCCCTCCTTCTCTATCTCCTTACACCCCAACCTATCGTACCCTCCCCCCTGTCCCCACCTAGCTTCCCCCCTTTGAGCCTATGGGCAACTTATAGTACTAGCCTTCTCATCCTGTTCCTCTTTGCCCACTCCTTGTGTCCCTAAGCTCTCCCACTCCTGCTATATCACTCGACGCAAAAATGCCTTCCACACCCCCCTGACCAGGGCTGTACTTCTCCTCCTGCTCCTGTCAGGGAACATTCATCCCAACCCTGGCCAAACCCACAACTCCTTGACTAGATCCCCTGGGCTTCTTATTGCTTCTATGAATATCTGCAGTCTCCTGAAGAAATTTGACTCGCTCCAATGTTGGGTCACTGTCCACAATCCTGACATCATCTCCCTAGTTGAAACCTGGCTATTTGACTCTACCCCGACTCCTTTGTCTCACTCCTTGGCTACTCATTTTTTGAGAGGACAGTGAAGGGAGACGGGGTGGAGGCTGTGCTATTTATATCAAAGACTCCCTTCTTGGAGTAGCCCTCCCAGCCCCTGTCCTTAACCACAGGACCCAGGCCCTTACCCTAAAGCTTACCCCCGATCCCTCTAGAGGCCCCCACTAACCTCTGCCTATATTCCCCCAAAAAATCAAACTTAGGCCCTGGTCCCCCTAACAGAGTATCTCACCTCTCTACCACACTCTCCTGAGCATATCCTCATGGGTGATCTAAACATCAACTGGCTTAACCCCTCATCATCCTCCACCTGTGACTCCTTTACTTCTACTGATCTAACACAACTTGTTACCCAACCAACAAGAGTGAACCCCAGAATGGGGTCGAGCACTCTTCTGGATATAGTCCTTACCAACCGACCTAACCAAGTTTGCAATCTATAAATCCTTCCTGATAGAATCAGTGACCACTCCCCTGTTCTTTTACGTTGGATCACGTCCCTTCCCAAACCCACTCTACAGGCCACCCTACGGCGGCGGTTGTGACCGGGTGGGCTGAGAGGCTTGAAGCATGTCCTAGCCCAAGTTGACTGGTCTCCCATTGAGACCACCCCCAACCTTGATTCAGCCCTGGCCTTCTTCACCTTAATGTTTAACAAAGCTTGTGATATCTTCGCACCTCTAACCAAACTTCGTTCCAAGGCACGACATGCTCCCTGGGTTACTCCTTCCCTGCTCCAACTTCTTAGGCACAGGGATAACCTGTGACATAGAGCCACAGAAATTGGCTGCCCTGCCGATAGGCAGGCATATGCTGCTGCCCAAAATAAATGTACCTGGGCCATACGCAAGGCAAAGGCCGATCATTATCGGGCCTCACTTACCTCATCCTGGGGGAATGCCAGAACTTTCTGGGATAACCTCAAACAACTAAATGGTGGTACACGCTCTCCACCTTCCTAATCAATATTGAGGTACTATCTCTACTGATCCTACCCTCATTGCCAACCATCTCAATAAATCCTTTACTGACCTTAGCTCTGTACTCCCTAGCAACTTCTTTGACCTCCAACTTTCCTGACCCTGTTCTTTCACACCCATCTTTCCACTTCCACCAGGTTACTGTCAATGAAGTCAGACCATCTCTAACCAAGGCCCTAAGGAGCAATACCACTGGCAGTGACTCGTTGGACCCCAGACTCCTTAGCCAGGCATTGGACCAGGTCATTGCCCCAATCACCAGCCTCTTCAACAAATCACTCTGTCTAGGGCAATTCCCATCTGCCTGGAAATTGCCACCATCACTCCCATACATAACGGTGGAGATAGGCCCCTTTCTGGTAATTATCGTCCCATCTCAATCCTCTCACCTCTCTCAAAAGCCTTAGAGAAAGTAGTATCCTCCCAAATATCTGAGTTTCTTACCAAATACAGTATCCTCTGCCCTGAACAACACAGCTTCCATGCTGGTCATAGCACCAATACCGCCCTCATCGAGTTCTCTAACTTCTTCCATTCCTCCCTGGACTCAGGCTATCTAACCGGTGCAGTGTTCATCGATCTGTCAAAAGCCTTTGACACCATATCCTACCATCTCCTGCTGGATGCACTCAGCCACTCTGGCTTTGCTGCAGGGCCTGTCTCCTGGTGCTCCAGCTATCTGTCCACCCGGTCCCAGCATGTTAAAATCAATAGCACACTCTCTGACCTCTGCCCTATCTGATCTGGGGTTCCCCACAGCTCTATTCTTGGGCCCCTGCTCTTTTCCCTTTATCTCAACACCCTGCCAGGTGCCTGTACTGGTAAACTCCTCCTTTATGCAGATGATGCTGTTATCCTTCGCTTCTGACCGTAACCCCACCACCCTCCAAGATTCCCTGCAATTATCCTATAAAGACGCGGAAGCCTGGTTTAAAGAACATAGACTGGTAATTAATCTTAAAAAGACAAAATCTATGATCTTCTCCCACCCACAAAACAAAGCTAATAATTTCCAACTTCAAATCTTCACCAGCTCTATGTTCCCACTCGAACAAGTTTACACATACAAGTACCTTGGGATAACCTTTGACCCTGCCCTCACTTTCCATTCCCACATCTCAGCCCTAGCCTCCACTACCAACATTAGGTTGGGAATCCTTTACCGCCACAAACACTGTCTCCCCCCCGATGCCCTCCGACTCACAGTTATGTCCTCCATTCTATCACTAGTAGACTATGGCTTACCAGTCTGCGGGGCTGCTGACCAGACCTCGCTAAACAAAATCCGCCTCACCTTAAATAAGGCCTGTAGACTAATCTTAGGTGCTCCCAGACTTACACACACCTGCCATCTTTATTCCCAGTCAAATCTGCTCAATCTTGATGAATGTCTTAGGTACCAAACCTGCATTCTCACAAAAAAAACTCTAATTGGGCTCTCCCCTCCTGGTTTGTCTGCCGTTATACACCCTGCAAACTACTTCAGCTTCAACACTGTCCTCCTGTAAACCAAGTTGAAGGTACCCAGGGCAAGGATCTCATGGACAACGGGCCTTCCTCACTGCTGTCTCTTCTGGTACAATGCACCTCCTGCCAGTATCTTTGACACCCCACAATCTCCTGCTTTAAAACTACCCTCTGGAACCACCTTTTCACAACTCACAGCTGCTGCTGTTTCTAAGCTATCTTGCTCACTCTCTGACAAAGCCAAGAATGGCTGCTCAAATCCTCCACCTTCTCTACCCTTGGTTCCTGTTACCTCCCTGTTGACACCGCTAAAACACACTGTATTGATATCCTATGTTTTTGCTTGATGTTCTAGTTATTTCCCTGAACACTGTTAACTTCACCAATCCTGTATGTTTTAAACTGTTGATCTCATATGTTCTCCTGTTTCCTCTAAAACTGTACACTGATTTTGTACCAATCTTTTATTACTGTATTGTCCTCTCTGTGATGAGGTACCTTTGTAAATGAGCCTCTGGCTCAAAGGTTGTAAACTGATGCTTAATAAATAAATAAATAAATAAATAATAAATAAAAAAGCTAGAAAAAGTTAAAGACTTTTCACATTTTTTCACGCTCTGCAGCTCTGCAACTAAAAATCCGACCAGAACAATGCTTTCCATATCCAGAGATCTATGGTACCACACTGCACATGCATAATTTCATGCAAATCAGACAAACAGTTGCAAAGTTATTAAAGTGTACAATTTTAGGTTTAATATAGAAGTGGCTGTGCAACCCTGACTATACTGGCCCTATCGGGCCAGTATATAGCTGTGTGTGTGCATATATATATTAGAGGCAAAAAACTCAGTTTAATGCATCAGTTAAGGTTGTTCCACAGCAACAAAAGTGAGGGAAATTCGGTGTTAGGTTTGAAACCCCTTGGACTTTAACTGGCATAGGTGTGCATTGGGGTCATCAGCCCCTAACTCTTACCCCATCACATGTAAAGAAGCAGAGGTATAGGAGAATGGGGTGAGAGTTAGGACCGATGACTCAATGAGCACCCCAATGCCGGTTGAGGGGGTGGGCTTGGGGGTCCATGGGGCTTTCAATGCTAACATTGAATTTCCTCGCTTTGTCACTGTGGAACAACCCTAACTAATGCATTAAATGGAGAATTTTGCTCTAATTTCCTTCTTTTGAGAATGATATCGAGAAATAGTGAATGTAATGTGGCGGTGAAGGGCCCTGTGCTCCTGCCATGTGGTGTCTTGTCACATAGTAACACAGTACCTGCAAACACAAATGGTAATGCGCATGGTGGTGCAAAGTGAAACAGAAAGAGAAACAGTACTGTAGACACAAATGGTAAAACGGTAAGTGAAACGGGAACGGAACCGCAAGCGGAAGCAGTAACGTTAACAGTAATGTAAGCACACAGGCTGGTTTTCCTCAAAAGTTGCATAGAGAAAGACAGTGAGTATAAAGAATGTATGCATAATAATGGGTCTCGGAGCAGAAAATGAGAAGCTGGAATACTAAATTGCTTATATCTCAGGAACTGTATGACATAGAAAAAAAATTAAAAGTCATATGATTTATGACTTTCCTGGCTAGTTTTGCACTTAGCCCCTGCCAGGGGGCTTAACATTTTTTCTACAAAAAGTCCGTATCTCAAACCGTTTCCGAGATACTGGCCCTGAAAGGCGCGGCGAACACCGTAATGTTATCCTATAGCAAAAAAAGAGAAGTTCGGAGTGCCATAACTTTGCCGACCTGTAATATTTTTTCACCAAACCACCAAAAGGCACATCTGTGGGATGCTGTATTTCTTCCCTCCAAAGTTCAGTGTAAAAGACCAAACTGTTATTTTGCAGCAGGGCAGCAAAGAATTCCTGTCATGCAGTGGAAGCCGCAATGTTAGTCTACGGGAAAAAGTGTCAACTTTGGAGTACTGTAACTTTGCATCCATACAATATTCTGTCACCAAACCACCAAAAGGCACATCTGTGAGATATTGGCTGCCTTCCCTCCAAATTTCAGCCCAAAAGACCAAACCATTCATTTGCAGCAGGGTGGCAAAGAACTGCTGTCATTTTGGCCATAGTCTGAAAAAGTAGTGTCGTGATTTGCGACAGCTTTCACAAGCAATTGCAAAAGTGCCGTGAGTGCGACACTACTTTTTCCAGAAATTTGAAAAACATTTTTCTAGGGTGTTTTACCCCAAAATAAAGACATAGCTAGCATCCTCAGGGTCCGACTAGGTGAACACAAAAATAATTGTGTTGCTAGAGGGTCCAAAGTTAAATGCCAAGCATTTTTCTGATCACCAACTGAAAACAAAATGGTGGATTTGTGACACTACTAGGGCCATTTACGACACTAAAAAGTGCATTTGCGACACTGTCAGACTTTTTGTTAACTTTTCCCATTGACTTATAATGGGAAATAGTTTTTTGAATAACTTTTGAACTGTTTAATATTTTTTTCACAAAATCTTCAAAAGGCACATCAGGGACCCCGTCCGCATGTTCCCTAAAGATTTCAGACTGGTCGCTCAAACTGTGCAACCTGTAGAGATGAGCAAAGAATTCAAAAAAGTGTAAATGTGCATCCAGATCATGCTTAATAACTCCGCAGCTGTATACTCAAACAGTACAAAAGTTGGCAGATCCCAAGTTGTATGGTTCTTGATCATGTATTCCAAATTTGAGGTAAATCCATTGAACAGTTGCAAAGTTATTCAGGTGCAAAATTTTAGGTTTAACTTGTAAATGGCTTCTCAACCCTAACTACTGTGCTACCATAATATATATATATACAGTGTATATATATATATATATATATATATATATATATATACATACATGTAATACATTTTAAATATATGTTCTATAATTTATAAATATGACTGAAATATATATTACATATTCATTTATAATGTATATATAGAGAGACTACATTCTGTAAATATATATTGAATGCACTATTTATACATAACATCTTACAATAAGCTATGTATTCAAGAAAAGAAGACAGCTCCAAAATGTAGTTGTACTTACAATATAAATGTAAACAGCACTCATGGTAAAAGACACACAAGACACACACACACACACACACACACACACAGGATCAGGAACTCCAGAAGACAATTCTTATTTTACACCATAAAGTTTATTTGTACAAAACATACAATGTTGTATAACCAAAGCTAAAAGTAGCAATAGCAAAAAAACAGACCTCCCCAAAGGATTTACATGTCATGCTGTCTGTTACTTTTTCAAGAACAGTGCAAATTGTTGGTCCTGTGGGGAGGTGTGTTGTTTGCTACTTTTGGCTTTAGTTTTACAATGTTTTCTTTATATAACAAATAAACATTGTGATGGAAAATCTAAGAAGTGCCTTCAGGAGCTCCAGGTCTGGTGTGTGAGTGTGTGTGTGTGCGTGTGTGTGTGCCTAACTTCTGCTGCAAGTAAAATATGTATCTTGTTTGCTTGCAAGAAACAGTAAGTGTGGAATATATGTAGAATATATTTTTATATACAGTATGTCAAATACATTCTTGTAAATGCCTGCTTTGGTACTGTGTACGTACTTGCATAATTAATTTGCATATTTCAAAAGTACAGTTTATTAACCAAAATCATGGAAATTTCTATTTTTAACTCTTGCAGGACCACGGACTGATATATAAGTCCAAAATTCCTAGACATTCCAATTCTATCGGCAGACTAAGGGTTAAAATAATTTAGAACTAACAGCATTAGCTTAAAGATTAGAGTGAAAGGTAAAGAGTAAAAAGCAAGTACATGTACGAACTCACCCTGATATAAAAGGGAACCAAAGGGGGTGGTGTAAATACCTATTTTAGCCTTTAGGAATTTTAAGTTCAAGAGATAAGTCATATGTGAGAGTAGAAATGTGTAATCTCTAAGTCAGAGTTAAAGGTGTGTCACTGAGTGACAACTCTACTATAGATATGTAAATGGTTACTACTAAGAGGAATGCCAAATGTATAGTTAAAGGTATTTCATCAAGATTAATCTGGTCTTTTTTTCTGGGTATTTTGAGATTCAATATTTTTACAATGCATATATTAAACAAATATTTTAGATATATGTCAATTACATAAAAAGTGTATTAAATATGCAGGATATCTAAATAGATATATAAAATACATATCATGCACATATAATAAAATTGATCATGGAAATATATTTATGATATATGTATTTGTCACATATATTCTACAGTTAAATCATATATTTCAATTTGGCCAATGAGAGATATTTTGCATTTACTTCAGATATATGCTGAAAATATATTTTAAAATGCAATCAAACATGTATTTGAAATACACCTTCATAAATATATCTAAAATATATTTATTTTTCTTATTGGCTATTACTACAAAATAGCTGTCATACTCCTCAACAGGTCTATAATTTCCTGAAAGGACAATTCCTTAGGGCAGAAGAACTTGTTCATGTAATGAAGATTTCAACTAGGCCAGTAGGGATATGGTCAGCCAATTTGAAGAGAGAGGCTATCATACAGTTGACATATTAGACACATTTGGTTATGGCAAAAACTTGGACAGATCTGACATCTATCAGGACACAACAGACAGGAAACAGAAGCAATGGCACCCCTTACTTTTATAACAGAATATAATTCCTTGACAAATCAAGTGGGTAACATTATTGAACAACATTGTGATATTCTGCAAGCAGACTCGATATTGTCCCCTATGGCAATACAGAAACCATGGATAACTAAGTAGCAAGGTTAAAACCTTCATGACACCTTAATATATTCTGCATTAACCCCTGTTGACACTAGACCTTGCTAGCTACCCAGAGCTCAAGTTGGCAATTACAAATATGGACATTGTGTACATTACACCAACACAATAAATATACAGATTTTAACCATCCATGATCGAGATGCAAGATAGAAATACACCAGTTCAGTAACTGAAGTAGTACTGAGGTTATCTACCATCTCTCCTGCCCCTGTGGACTCAGTTATGTTGGACATACTAAAACGGCACTTAAGATATGTGTAGGAGACTACAAGGTGGCCTTACTTATGGGCAACATTAAATATGCCATGGTATGTCACTACTAAGATGCAGGACACAGATCAGTGGCTACTCTTCATTTTGTGGGAATATAAAAGGTTGACCTTGGAATACATGGTGGAGACCAAATTAAGAAACTGCACCAAACAGAAGTGTATTGGACTTCAAAACTAGGCACCTTAGCCCCTCATGGTTTGAATGATGACTTTGCTGTACATATTTATCTTTGACAGTGTGACTTGTTGCTCCACAGTCCATGTCCCTCACTGTTTGACATTTCTGCTCAGCAGAATTTGGATTTCATACAGTAGCATGAATTTAGGCTTTGCTGTTAATATTTGTGTCACATTTTTTTTTGTCCTTTATGCAGAAGATACTATGTTACAGTGTGACTTGCTTCTCCACTGCTATTATGGGACACATCCTTAAAAATCTGACTATGACACTTGCAAGCTCCACCACTGAAGAGTCATATTATTGTGACTTTTTGCTGCACTGTAACACTTCATATTCATGGCTTTTGAAATTGCTGTCACAATGACATCCTCTATAATGAAATTTTCTTCGATATTCTGGATATTTTTAATAGTTTTTGTGACTCCAATGTGTCTCTGTGTTGGATTCTCTCCCCATTCCCTCCATTGTTCTGTGTAGCAATGTCTGCATTTGTCCGTAATAGTTCTGCTGATTTTAGACTTTCCTGTCACTGTTACTTTTCTATTTTAATCTGATTAATGTCTTCCATTAAGGTTACTAATTTTAACCTGTCTCAAAGCTGATATGTAAACACAGTACACAGGTTAATTTGCTAATCACAGGCAGCATGTTCACAGGGACTGGGTCTCTGTTTTGTTATTTTGGCATGAATTTGTAATGCAATACTTCATAATGCAGCCTGAAGCAATCCATAGGAGAGCTTTCTAGTCCTTTTAATAACAGAAGCTGCAGGTATTTACTAAATTGTCTAGTGAGCCAGTGTCTTTCCTGTTTAAGCTGCTACATGTGTTGTTTGCACTTCTGTATACTTGAAATGATGCACATTGCACTTTAAAATCACAATACAAAGGAACCTCTGTTATGGTTTAACTGGTATTTGGTTCCATCACTCTGTGCATCTTAAAACACTACTTGTGACTGCTGTTGCAGCATATTATTTGGCATGCTGCAGGGTTAGACCAGTAATGGGTTTCTAACTTTTCTTTTTTGCGGTGACCCACCTCTGCCTAGTGGAGCCTTTTTGCAATGGCTACAAAGAGGACTTAACAAAGTGCTGTCACAGTTATAGGGGTCCTGACAGTCCAAAAACAGACAAAATGGTAAATGGTGTGCAGATACACCAAACATAGAGTTCTAGATTTTCAAAGAGCCCTTAGATCACTACAATTTGTGGTGCTCTAGGGCTGTGGAAAACTCTGGTTGCATCAGGGACCTTGCACCCAATTCTGTAAAATCAGGGGTCCCTGTACCAAAAACTCAGGAGTTGCCACACCTGCAGACTAGTGCCAAATAATTGGTGCACCTGCAGGAATTGCTGCAGAGACCCACCCCCTCCTGGTGCAACACTAGAGGGGTCAGGATTGTTGGGGGGGTGAAACATGCTTGCCAAGAGGGGTCCAGGGGCAGAAGGGGCACAAGAGTGACTTAGAGAGAGTTGGGGAGATGGTGGGCATGCAAGGGAGTGATGTGGCACCTGGCAGGGGTGCGGTTTATATAATTATAAAGCTAATAGAATGGTACTGAAGGGGGTTCCAGGGACAAACATTGCCATGGCTCCAGGAAGGCACAGTCTGGACAGCTGCCCCATGGCTTCCAGATCTGTGCCCACCTGAGGCCATGGCACTCTAATGGTTGGTCTAATTCAAGCCCCTTGCTGCACCCATGGTGGGACTTCCAAAATACAAAAAAAGGGATGGTGTATCACCACAGTGATGCATGCCACCTTGTGACATAGTGCACCCTGCTGTAAATTGCAAATGTGGTGCAAGGCCACTTTTGCACAATGGATCCCCTTTTTGATGGAGACCACATTCAAAAATTGGGAATGCCACATCATTTTTTGTTTTCTGTTTAGCTTTTTACCACTGGGACTCCAAAGCAGGCAAGCTGTGGTCTCCCACAGAAGATCTTAATCTGCCCTGTTCACAGGGCTTCATTGAGCCTGCCCCAGCGCCCCATTTTCTGTTTTCTCTTCCCATTATCCCAGAACCCCAGAACACAATCATATATGTGCAAGGAGGCACACATGTGCTCCATGGCTCTGGTGACAGACCCTTCTTCCCACC
Source organism: Neoceratodus forsteri (assembly GCA_016271365.2). NCBI lineage: Eukaryota > Metazoa > Chordata > Ceratodontiformes > Ceratodontidae > Neoceratodus > Neoceratodus forsteri. The sequence goes on along the minus strand of CM057454.1, from coordinate 997,523,395 downwards.
TGGCCTAATGCCTTACTCCCTGATCAGCTTGGTGCTGCCACCTAACCTCCACAAAGGTGGCAGACAACAGCCAGAAAAGCCCACATCCCTCCCAAGTAGAAGAGAGCAGTCCAGCTCCTCACTCTCCACCCCAGCTGACCCCGGTGACTCAGGCCTGCTCCCGAACCTGGGTCACCGGCATGGTAGGAGGCAAGGCATTAAGCACCTCAGCCCTCCACACTATTGAAGCAGCTGAATTCCATATCTTTTGACAAAAGGTGCCACTTTCTTCATTTTTGTTTGATACAGGCACCTAGTGTCATTCCTTATGCTTTGAAAATCAAGCCCAGAGTATAAGTAGACTGAATTTAAGTTGTCCAATTATAGAAAGTAAAAAGCAAGAAGTCCTTTACTGGTATATCAAAGCAGGATCCATGAATCCTGTAGAGAGGTTCTACACAGACCAGCATGCAGATGAGGACTTGAATAAGGAAATAATATCCACATTAGAAAACAAGGTGTAAGTACACAATAATATAAGAAGCTAAAAAAGAGAATGAAATCAGATGATGGTACCATTAGTAAAAGCAGAAGTGCAAATTAAATTAATGTTTCATTTTTACAGTTTGACTGTTTTACTGAATCCAATGTTAAGCCCTTGAAGAGGCAAAACTGAATCAAAAATAGAGCTTCAAATATTAAAGTTGCAGATTTTTATTGTGAGCTTTAATGTACATGACATTTTATTATAACACACTCACACACAAGGCAATTTTAAGAGATAAAGCAAGGTGTGGGGTTTAGGTGTCTACAGCAGAAATTACCATAGGTCATATGACATACCAGACAGACAGAATTGGGTGTGGTCATAAGCAAAAGGGTGGGCTAGAGGTGGGGCTATAGGGTATAGCTACATTGGTTAGGGTTTGGACAAATTCAAATGTGGCAACCTTACCCACACTTAACACATCTCTGCTTGGTACAGCCACATATCTGTGCATTTCAACTTCCGCTTCATCTTTGGAGTCAGCAGTTTAATCCAGCTCCACCATTAACTTGAACTGGTTCTTAGTTTAAACTCCAGGATTCACTTCCCCACTAGTGCTGTCCTTCCCCTTCCCCACTCCTCTCCACTACAGTCCATCCTGCTTCTCCAATAAATGGGATACTCTCTTTTGTCTGTCTCCTCCCCCCCACTCCCTCTTCCACCTGGCATCAACTAAATTTACATTATCATTACTGGTACTCAGATGATCTCCTAATATGTTGGTTAGTGCCAGATAATACACAAAGACTCTGACTTTGGTTGACTACAAATAGGGCGGACATCCTAGAATTGGCCTGCTTTGGTTCAATCCTTTCTATGGATCTTATCAGATCTGACAGTCAGATCCATGGATCTAACCATTGGATCCATCTATCCACCTGGGGGATATGATGTATCTAATGTAGGATACCTGGATCCAACCTTGGATGTCTGCATCTGACCACAGATACACAAAATATCTGATCTTGGATCCTAGATCTGTGTTTGGTTGGATATTTTCCAGATGACAGGTCAGATACAGGAACTATGTTTGCCAGATAATAAGTCAGATAATAGTACAATCTTATGGAGGCTAGTCAGTTCCACTAAAGCACTATAAGAACACCTCTAATTAGCAGTTGCCAGTACCTGCTAGAATTGTTATACAATGCCTGCTTTTTTTGTTTTGTTTTTTAAGTTACAGTTATAATGTGCATTCAGAATTCTGTAATGTATAGGATACAATAAATATGCATGGTGTTGCATTGCAGTAGAGACACTAATAGATACTTCTCTTTCACTCAATGATATTAGCACTCTGAGTTATACATAACTAGTGACATTTTTTATGAAAGCCTCTAATATAGTATATTGCTTCAGTAATACTTTTGGGTGTGATTGCAAGAATGTCATTTTTAGATAAGTCAAATCACTGTGTCATTAATATTTAGAAGAGACTAAATTGGAAGAGATGCTCATAAAGTCCAGACATCAATGTCAGTGATATAATGATACAAAGAGACAATCTCACCCATATGAACAGGAAGATAGTTCTGTCTGTTCCTTGATGAGCCATTTATCTCTGTTATATTGATGAATTCATTATAGAGACAATACAGTGACTGAATAATGAAAAGCTAGCTGAGAGGCTCTGTTGGAAAAGACAGATTTTCTGGAAATTAGACTGCAAACTATTTTTTAAGATTCATGGTTCGGGAGAATTACACCACTTTCCTCTCTGTTCTCCTCCACATTGCTTTATCTTTAGCATGTTACTGAGAATATGGTTAACATAAGGCTTGGTCATGGTTATTGTGTTAGGTCATTAAATTAGATTGAGTAACAGTGCTTTATTGAAACTTCAAAAATACCACATAAAACAAATGCACAGAATATTATTGAATTAACCTAGATGGTGAAATCTTATTATATAAATAGAACACTACATTTGTGAATTTTAAGCTGGACAGTCTCACAAAAAGCAACATACAACATTCAAGGATAATATGACTCCAATCATGAAACAACAGGAGCAAGAAATCCATTCCAAGATGAGCATTCTTCACTATACTTGCACATACTTGAGTAGGCCCATAATCTTTGATAGGGTTCAAAAGGGTAAATATAGAGAAAGGCTCTAGGGGAACAAGAAAAACTATAAAACAATTATATCAAACTAAATTAGTCACTTGACTTCATTCTCATTACTGTAAAGCCTTGCCATTCCCATTGATTTTAGCAAGTCATCATTTTTCTCTGAAATATATATTTTTGAAACCAGATGTGACAAGCAAAAAGAAGAGCAATTTTTCTTCCTTTGAAAGCCAGTTTCCACTACTGAATGAAACAACTTGTAATTTTACCTGTCACTGTCAGCAAACAAACATGCTGCTTCAATTTGTCAATCTGTGCTTATACCCAAAGAAAGCCTCAGGGTCAAAACAATAGTGACAAACTGATCTTATTGAAATTGAAGAGTTTCCTCCTTGATGGTCTTAAGAAAGTAGCTGTCAGCCTCATTGTCTATTTTGTTCCATATGCATATTTTTACACCACTTTAATATATGCCTCATGCTGCTGTTTCTTCATTTCTTAGTGTTTCATTTTGACAGGACAGTTGGAGAAATCAATGCCTCAAAAGCATGTCTGGATTTACTGCTGAATCCAATTATAGACCATTATCATAAATGGCATCAGAGTGAAAAAAAATATTGATGTTGTTTATTTTAGACACTGTGTACTATAAATATAAATATTTTAATGGCATCATTTCATACCACTCCAGAGAAACAAAGTGGAATCTGCTTTCTAATCTTACATGACAAATAACTTAAATTCAAAACTGAATCAAAGACCTAGATTAAAAACTCATTACTGGGTAACAAAGGATTCAAGCACTTGTTGTCACATAAGTAATTAGAAATGGAAAACATTTTTTTTTTACTAAAGCTTCCATACCATAGAGTAACTTATCTTTATTTACCTGTGATGAATTTCATTATAAGGAAAACAACAAAGAATACTTTTAATTGAGTTTAAATCTGTACTCACCCCTTACCCTCCTCTAAGACATAGCTTGAAACAAGCTTCTCCTAGATCAGTATGTCTTTCCTGGTAAAATCTTCAAAATAAATAAGTAAATAAATAAATAAATGAATGAAGTGTCATTGTCTGATATTTCATTTATTGCTATATCTTCAAGTAACAAGGAGACATAACAGGTGATTTAATGTAGGGTAATATCTTTATCTTATGAACACTTGCAGGAATGCATTCTTGCATGCAGACTTCTTTGTTCAATAAAATACTGTACATCAGGAAAGGATTTTCAAAATGCATGGACATGGATGCAGCTGCATGCTCATCTTATATCTGGGTCCACGCTGTAACAAGGACTGCAACATGGCCTAGTGATGAAATAAAGGGATTAGTGGTAAGCAGCAATGCCATGGCAAAGTTCCCGTAAATGGTGCCAGAACAGGTCATCTTGAAAAATAAATAAATGAGAAACGTGTAAAGAAACTAAATAAAGAATAAAGACATGAAAAGAAATCTCACCTGTATTTAACTGTACCTGAAGTCTGTTGTGTAACATAATTTCTTTCTGACTGTACTTTACTTCTCATTACTCCTTCAAGGATAGCTATCTGCAGGAGATAAACAGCCCCAGCTCTTCACCATCATTACTTTTTATGGTTCTTACTTTCTTTAAATGGTATGGCATGGTGTTAAGAATGAATTAAACAGCATGGAGGGGGCAATCTATATGTATAAATTATAGTGCTGAGGTAAACAATTCATTCCATGAAACCCACTGTTGAGTTTGGCAAGTACAAGAAGCTTGTCAGCACTGCCAAAGGCCAGTTGCTGCTCTGTAATACTGTGGTGTACAGTTGCACTTGGGAAGGCAGCCCACACAGATGATGTGTGTGTGTATGTGTGTGTGTGTGTGTGTGTGTGTGTGTGTGTGTGTGTGTGTGTGTCTGCAAAGAGAAGGTGCAGTAATGTCACTCCTTTAGAGGAACATGCTAAGAGAAAAATAAAATCTTATGGGATTAAATAAATATTCCTGAGAAAATAAGAGCATGTTTTTTGTTCTTTGTGTGACCACACAAACAGAGAAGAAGTGCCAGGAGAGATAGACTGCACCAGATACACAGATTGCATGCTGCATTAAAGATTGCAGGCTGTGCCAGTGTCCCCCTGTGACAGGAGTGCACAGTGCGACAATGGGCAACTTGTCCTGCACCGATGCACAACGCACAAAGCAGGCATTTGCAAAAGGGGTGAGCAGCCAAAAATAACAAACACCTGCAAGACCAGAGAAAGCTGGTCTAAGCACACTAGAGCATAAAAGGGAGAGCAGAGCCATCATTCTGTGTCCATGCACCACTGAGGCAAGACTGTAGGAGAAGGAGCACCAATGTACTGAGACCCCAAGGCAAGCACTATGTATGTGCTATTTACAGTGTTAGGAATGTGGAAGGAACTGCGATATGAGCAGGGACGTGGCCACAGAGTGGGTGGTGCTGCACAGCCACAAGCCAGGCAACAGTTGCCCTGATGGAGGATGCCAACCAGAAGACAGTATGGGGGTGGACCTCATTCAGACGGCTGTTGGCAGAGCAATACATAGCCCACTACCAGCTTGACAGAGAGACAACTGTGGAGCTATGCCGAGAGCTGCGTGGTGACCTGCAGACCAGGACACAGTGAAGACATGCTGTACCCATTGAGGTGTGGCTGTGTGCAGCCCTATGTGTCCTCCCCAGAGGGGGATTCCAGACCCTGAGTGGTGACATAGTCAGCATATAGCAGGCCTCAGTGTCAAGGTGCCTGCACCAGGTCAAAGACACAATGGTGGACTAGTCACATCAGTATATTCAGTTCCCCCACTGAACCACAGGAGCAGTTCCTCATCAAGCAGGAGTTCTATACCACAGCAGGAATACAGTATGCACTGGGTGCTGTAGACTGCACCCACACTGCAATATGGACATCACTACTCGATTCCGAAGCATATGTCAGTCACAAGGGATGCCACTACATGAACATCCAGGTGGTCTGTGACAGTAACTGCTGCATTCTGGATGTGGTATCATCCTACCACTGGATATGCCATGAGTCCTGCATATTTAGGACCAGTGCACTCTGCCAGCCAATTGAGAATGGGACACTATGGGGTTGATAGCTGATAGGTGAGTCACAATCAGGGTCAGGCATTGGGTGTGGGCCAGCAGGGGTGACAGTGTGCCTGACCTATGTAATATGTAGTGTTGCATGCCAGCTGGAGAAGCACCCATCCACCAGAAAGCATGTAATGTATGTGAATGTGCAAGGGTCTGCAGCTAACATTGTTGAATAGTAGTAGAGGAGGCGGTACATCCCCCACAGCAGCTCACCACCCCAGGGACCTGCACAACAGCAGTGGACCACAACTCATATAGGTCATGTACAGGCTGATGCACCCCATAGAAAGTGAGCCGATGCAGTGTGGGGCAGGTACCCAGCTGAAGGGTGGCCCGTCCTGATGATGGGAGCTGGGCGACTGCACAACATGGCCCAGGGAGGAACACAAAGGGAGCACCACATCCTCAGGAAACACATGCATTAGGACACTAACAGGCCAGATGCCATGTGTCAGGTCACCAGTACCCTTGTCATGGGGTGGGTTGCCCGACAGTTTATGTGAATAGTGATGTATGCCATATGCAGGAACACCCCCATGCAGAATCCTTTATACACTATGTGACAGAGCAAGTGTGAGCAGCCAACAGTGGTGAAGGTGAGGGAAGGGGGAGGGTTGGCCCTGACAGTAGACCCCCCCCACCATGTATCTGCACAGTACCTGGTCACCTCACCTGAAGCAAGCCAGTGTGAGGCAGAAGCACTGTATGTAAAGGAGGACATACAAGGTAGATGCAGTGTGGAGTAGTGAACCAGTCGATGGGTGGTGCATTCCAATGATGCGATCTGGGTGACTGTACAGCAGGGCCCATAGATCACACCAAGAGACCAGCCCTCCTATGCAAGCAACCTAGGAGGTATCCATCCCAGCCTGCACAATGTACATGCATACATGTACACCAACCATGGTGGGGAGGGGAGGTTGTAGCCCACAGTAGGGAAATGCCTGTGCCCCCCCAAGACAGGGGAGATGTAGAAAGATAGTCCTACAGCCTGGAGTGTCCACCCACCAAGTGTACCCCCAACACTGCAGGTGCCTCACATGGCTTCCATAATAAATGATGCCGTAGCACCATATTGGTGTATGCAATGTGTGCACCACAACCAGTGCATGCAAGGAACATAGCCTACCACTGGACAGGGCAAACCAAGGTGACACAGTGTGTGAGCAGGCTATGCGACAGGAGCTCTATAAACAGAGGCCAAGTGAGCCACGCCTGGGTCAAGCATCCCACAGTGGCCAAACAGGGTGACAGCAGATGTCTGACTTGTGGACTACCATGCATGTATTACATCCTCGCAGGTGACAGTGGCTACACACAGCTACCATGGCTGATTACACCTGTCAGGCAGCCACAACTGGGCCCACAAACAGCATACAATGAGGCCCATGCAGCTACAAGAGCAGTGATCGAGAGAACCGTTGGCCTGCTGAAGATGAGGTTCTGGTGCCTAGACCGGTCTGGAGGGGCACTGCAGTACACACCCAAGATGGCATGCAAGATCATGGTGGCATGCTGTGTCCTGCACAACATAGCCATTGCTCACTATGTAGCGATGCCTGAGCCTGACAATGACCCAGAGGATGATGCCATGGGTGCAGAGGAGGAACAACAGCCATCCCTAGGCCTGATGAGGGACACCCGTGCATGTAATGCAGTACATGGCCAATGCAGCATGGTGAACCTGATCTACACACACTTCAGTTGAAGTCACACACCTTCCCATGGGTGTCCAGCACAGTGCACTGTTAGTGCCCCACAGCGGACTGGAGGGCATGTGGCACACCATGCACCAACACACAGTGCAACTGTGGCATGGTGGTAGATGGCTGCCAGAACAGGACACTGTGTGCTTGGTGATGTACATCACTACCTTAATTCACTACAGACAACAGACCGGGACATGGCATGAGGCCCACCATATGCCATGAGCCCTGCCCTAGCAGTGGTGATGCGAAGGCATAGCTGCCTCGTGGCAGCACACAGGCATTGGCTGCACTGTATGCAGCAGAGTGTCCATCACTTGTGCATAGTCCCAGGCAGTAAACAGTCAGCTGGTGGCCAACATTGGGCAACAGGGATGTGTGATACATCGGGCATGACCATTAGCACAAAATGCTTCACAAGGGCAGCACAGCAGATGCATAATGACTACAGTGGCGGTGTACAGCCCCTTCTCCCCCCATAAGGCCCCTCTGTCCCCCAATCCCCCCAGCACAGGTAGCCACAGAAAGACTCACACATGCACCAAGGCAATGCACACTGCATGGCATATACTGGCAATGCAGCATGCATTGCCAATGGCATGCATGTTTGAACAGCACTGTCTCCATTGGTATGCCGTGCCACCTCTTCAAAGCCATACCTCTGACAATGACTCTGGGAAGGGATGAGGCACCAGCACAATGGTGTGTTGGGACTAGGGGCCTGTATCTAGGTGTGGTAGCTCCCCCCCCCACCAACCACCCCCAGTGAAGCAACGGTATCCATGGAGGGGCCCACATGCAACTCATGTTGCATGTAACATGGGCAGTAGGTTTACATTGTGTGATTATACCTCACACCTGCACATAGTATCACATAGCTCCCTATCACAAATGCTCCTCACTTTGCAGAGCTCTGTACGTATGCACTATATTCATTGGCGAAAGGTTGGGCTGCCTGGAATAAATGTGACCTGTCCCTTTAAGAGTGTGACAGGGTGCTGTTACTATGGTATCCCAGCCACAGCTGTATGGCATGTAGATGTTTGGTAATGCTGCCCTCATGCAAAGGATGTGTGGATAACAGTGACAGGGCATACCAGTCGTGGCTGTCCCTGCTAACAGTATGGCACATAGGGCTCAGTAGTACATTTGTCTGTCCGTGCACTGATAGAGACCTACACGCAATGCACACAGCTTGGTATTTGCTGTGACACAGTGCAGATGCATGTCATGCAATGTGCACTGTCGATGGATCCGGCTGCCAAGGGAATGCCCTGCACAAATGGCTCCGAGGGCCAGTAGTACATGAACTCTGTAACACATGCTGTGCAATACTTGCCCATCCCCTGAGCCCTGGGTGCAGCAACCAGTCCTTCAACAAACAACAGACACGTGTTCATTGAGTGATGAATTGAATGTCTGAGTAAGTGCCTCAAAGCACACTGCATAGCCTGGTGATGCAATGCATAGTGTGTTAACACATGCTAGGTGTTTCCCAGAGGTTCCTGGTTATTACCCATGTATAGAACCTGCATTGAGTAGTGCGACCATGCCAGATGAGCCACAAAGCAGCCAACTACTGACTCTACAGGGGCTCATCTGCCATACTACAGCACCCACACTCACTAGCATGTGCTGTCATCCCACAGGTGTGATATGGTCACCTGGAAGAGATTTCCCAGTTTCTCTGATGAGGAGACTGTGCTCCTTGTCCTCCTTGTGAAGTAGTGGTCTTGATTTTTACTGCCCTGTGCCACTGAAAGGGCAACACCAGCTGTAAAGGCCAGTGTCTGGAAGACCATCACCCTCTGCCTGTGGTGGGTATCTGGTGTGCAACACACTGCAGGACAGGTCCGCCACAGGTGGAATGAAATGGTGTGAGGGAGGCTGAACTCCTGGCCCACCTGCATGCCATTGTTAGGGCAGCAGATCTCTGATGCCAGGGTAATGCGCTTGCAGCACAGGTAGGTGCCACTATGCACATCATGTGTAACATCACACACACACACACACATACCCATGTCAGGGCTGCCTACAGCACTAACCATATTGCATCTGTATTATGTCTCTGCAGACCAAGAAGCATCTGGCAAGGATGAGGATGCAACAGGAGCAGGGTGTACAGCACAGGGAACCAGTGGAATAGGTAGGTCACTGTACATAGTATATGCATGCCATGGATGCCTATCAGCCAGGGTGCACTCAACAGGCACATGGTCACTGTGGTGGCAGAGCTGCACATGTGTATTCATGGTTGTGCCATGCCACATGCACCACCATGGGCATGATGGGCACAGTGGGACCGTCAGCACCCATGCCATGGACAGGCATGTAGGGTATCATTCCACACACAATTGTGGGGCTTGGTACAGTCTGCGTCCATGTCTGTCCATGGGGTGGTGGTGCTGAGCATGGGATCATGGTCTACACAATGCCATTCCTGGTGTAGTGGCAGCAGAAGAAGGGTACGGGGGCGGCTGCACCCGTACTGTACAGGTAGCATATGCAACAAACCACTAATGGTCCCATACATGCTTGACACTCACAAAGTTCCCCCATTATCCCCACAGGTTCCCAGTGGAGCTGAATGAGGCACAGCTTGTAAGGTAGCAGAGCCTGGAGAGAGCCATGCATCATTGCAAGCATGTAGATGCAAGGGTGTATGTGGAGAGGACAAGCCAAAGGAACCAGTCTGGTGGAGATCCCGGAGTGCAGCACACTGGTGGAGCTGAGGCAGCAGAGCATCAATCACCAAGGCCACCAGATGTGTAGCTGGGCAACAATACTGAGGATGCCCTACAGGTCAGGGATGACCAGGCCCAGGACATTGATGAAGGGGCCAGGGACATGTCCACATCTGTGTCCGACTGTGGGGGAGCTGCAGATACACAGGCAGCACACCATGTCATGGAAGTGGCACAGGCTGTGGATGACCATGCCCAGGACATCAGCATAGAGGCCGGGACATGTCATCACCTGTGTCCACAGGTGGGGGTGCCATGGACACCCGTGTGGCCCACAATGTTGAGGAGGCATCACTGGTTGAGGAATACAGCCCAGATCAACATAGAGCCCAGGGACATGCCATCACCTGTGTCCACAGGTGAGGGCACCGCTGACAGCCCTGTGGAGGTGGCACACCTATCCCACATGGCATTAAAGACCAGCTGAATGAGTATATCCATGTGGACAAGGGACTATAGTGGTGGACATGGCTCCAGAGGTGGATATTACAGGTGATGTGGCCAAGGGGGCTGTGCGTGTTGACACTGGCGTCCTTGGACCGGACTCAGAGTCCACCGCCTATGACAGGGCCATTGCAAACAGAGGGGCAAGGGTACAGTTCACATGTGTGCTATGTGCTATGTGCCTGCCTCTGCCCTATAGCCACACACCTGGACATGCTGCTTAGTGACATGTGGGCCCTGGTGGACTGCCTGGACTCATACTCCAGCCAGTGAGCCATGCAGCCCTCTGTGTTCACCATCAGTGCCTCTGCCCTCATGGCTGTGGCTGTGCATGCAGCACTGTTGCTTGTCCCATGCCCCCCCCATTGTGCATTAGGATGTCGGTGTAGCAGTGAACAGTACTGTTCATAGGTTGTTGTTCACCTGTGTGGCTCAGGTGTCATTACTGGACTGTTGCTATGAGGACAGTTACAACAATGTGCATCAGCTGCTGGTGTATGTTGCACATGGCCTGCATCTGTTCCATACAAAGCACCATTGTTGGTTTTGTTTCTTTCCCCACACCCCACACCTTGCCTATGTGTTATATGACTGTTTTACTTGTTGTTGATGCCTGCTTGTTGCCGTACATTGTGGATAGCCATTGTGTCCTGTATTATAATGTTGTTGTTTAATAAATATCTTTTATTTACTCTATACCTGTGTCTTTGTCTGTGTGTTCACACCCACTTGTGTGCCACATGTGCAGTTCTGTGTGTGACTGTATCCCATGTTTTTTACAGGTTTGGAGGCCTACATAGGTCCAGTGGGAACATGCACCCCACAACACACCATACACACACACACACACACACTTGTTCCATGGCATTCACAGCACCATGTGTGCTCATGGTACTGGTGAAATGGAAATTGCAACACTCAGGCCCCCAGGGGTGGCTGGCCATACAATATGCCTGTTACCTGCTGCAGAACATGGGGTGGCTGGACAAGTGGGGTTGCTGGGGGGGAGGGGCTCTCATGACCAGCAGTGTTGTACAGGCAATGGGCACTCTGTGTGGTACTTTCCATGTCGCCTGTGAGTATGTGTATATGGGGGTGCTGCGTATTTGTAGGTAACAGCCTCAGACTACAATACTGTGGTGTGGGTAGTGGCCTGGTAAAAGCATAGTCTATATGGTGTTGTGTCAGCAATGGCTGATGGTGGTGCCAATGTGTGTCAATGTACAGTGGTTGTACTGGGCCCATGACATATGCGTGCAGTCATCTGCTGCGGGGACATGTTTATCCCCATTGTGTGTACTCACACACTGCAACGACCATGGGTCCATCCCAGCCAGCAAGGTCACAGGGTTCCTACTGCCATCCCTACTGCTGTAGGCATTCACATATTGCACCTAGTATCTCAGCATCACAGCTGGCATGCCAATGTGTGTCCCCCAGGTGTGACATAGTGTCTCTGTGATCCATGGCTGTGGCACAGTGGCACGCGCTGCTACAGGGTACACCCTGTTATGCTGGCATATTCAGCCATGCTGCAGTTGGACTCTCTTAGTCACACATTGGCATGCTGATGTATTTAAGCCAAACCACCAATCACCAAGGTGGAACCCCAATGTTTGGTCCCTGTGCAGTGCTGTGCTGTGCTGTGCTGTGCAGTGCATGCCCACCATGCTGTATTCCCTCTAGGGTCTGTTGTTTTGGTGTGTCACTGGCTTCTACTGTGGCCATTCCTTTCACTGGGGCATTGCTGCCATGGTGCCAACTGTGGGTGTTGCAGGGTTATCTGAGGTGACTGGCATGGCTGCTGTCATGTGTGTGCTCTGGCATCACCATGCCTGTGTGTTGTCTGCATTACACCATGCCACGTTATATATTTTTTGGGTGCTCACACTGGGGCACATCCATCTGTCCCAGTTGACATACTCCCTGTCCTCTGGTTGCCTGGGGGTGCAGGGTATCATGCATCCAGCCGGCTGTGTGTGTCCCATCCTGATCGGCCCCTGGTGGTGGTGTATGATGGTCCACTCCATGGCCCCTTACTGCCCTTCTGCTTGCCATGTCTGCACATCCTTCCTGTTGTCCTGCTATCATGTATGCTGGTGCTTCTGGCCCTGTGGCCAAATTTCACCTGTGTCACGGGTGTTGGCATGGGGGGATGGCGTTGTGAGTGCACCTATGTCCTCCGCTCCTGCCATGCCCATTGCTGCGCACACTGTGTGCTTCCATTTGCAGCCACTGTGTCTCAGTGCTGGTGTAGCCTGTGGGGCATGGCCGTGCTGTGTGTCCTGCATTACAACACCAGGACTGGTTGCTGGTATGTTGCTCGGCAATGCAGCGCCCATAGTGGCACATGCTGTCTGAATCATGCCATCACCATGGGCTGTGCTGGCTCATGCACTTCAGTTGGCCATACTGTGTTGTCACCCTCTCCTTTGTACCTTGGGCTCACCTGTAGCACTGCCCTGTCCTATGCTGTTTCCACCACTGGCATGGTGCTGTCTGTGGGTGTGCCTTTGTCAATGGTGGTGTCACAGTGCATCCCCTGTGCCTGTAGCTGTTCACCCTCCATGGGGTGTGTAATGTCTTCTTGCTGTACTGCTGTGCTGCATGTTGGCATCTCTGTGACCAGTTCCACTGTGTCCCCACCAGTGGCAGTGCTGTATATCACTGCACTGCACCGCTGTGCACATGACAGTTGCCATTGGTGTATTGGGCTATGTCCTGTTGTGCATGGCGCACATCCCCCATACTCCTGTGCTTGATGTATGCTGTCCATCCTTGGTCACTGCTGTGTGTTTTCTGTGAGCTTCTCTGTGTGTTTGCATCCACTGGTCCCTGGGGCACAACTGTTGCAGGCCCTGCCTGGCCATGTGTGACATGGCCAGGTGCCATGCATCCGCTGCAGCACAGCATTGTCTGTGTGTGTTTCCAGAGTGCACTGGACATGGCAGCGAGGACCTGTGTGTGTGTTCTGCCTGCACTGCTCCACTCCACTCAGTGGTGGTGTTCTGCTGCTCCATTGCCTTCGCCTGTTGGTGTGCGCATGTCTGTATGGCTTGCAGTGTTGTCATTATTTCATGATGCTGTTCCACTCTCTCATGACTGACTGCATGCATGGAATCATGCAGGTCCATGAGGGTGAGGTCTATTTGGGTGTTCTTTAGGGAGGCTGCTGTGTTGCACTACTGTGCCATCTCACAGCACCCAATGCCTGCTTGCACTGGGCTCTCAGCTCTCTGTCACCGCCCCTTGGCAGCAGCAGGTCAGCCTGTTGGGTGGAGGGCCCTGGTTAGTACATGTGTGCTGTTGGTTGTTTCTGTGCTGTTGGTTGAGCCTGTTGCCCTGCCTCACTGTTTGATATTCACTTACCTGCCTGTGGACCTCCTCAATGGGGATGTCTGGCTCCTCATCTGTGAAATTTTTCTTCAGTTTGTCCTTTCTGCTGCCCTGCCTACTGCTCTCTCCTTGCATTATTGCCATCAGTGACTTCCAGCTGCTGCTGCATCGTGGTGCAGTATGCACCCTCTGTGCACGGTGCACTAGCATTTGATGACACATCATGCATCCGACATCATCCATCGGGTTCTCTGTGGTGTGCTCTGCTTTTCATGAATTTGGCGCACCTTCCTCGGTGCACTACGCTGTGGCACATGGTGTGGTCTGTGCACCTTGTGCTGCTTTATGCTGCTTTTGTGAATCGGGACCCCTGTTATTCAACAAACATCTCTATCTGTCTTTCTCATGGTATCTCACACTAGAACAGCAAGTCTGACAGGGCTGATCTCTAGCTGTCAGCAAACATTGGCAGCAGTTTGCTTTCTTCTATTTTCAGTGCTAGTAAGTGTTTACTATCAACGATATGCAAGCAATAATAAAAATGACTTCATAAGGAAAAAAGCAGGTAAAATATTCATAAACATATGAGAAACAGCAGCTTCTGTAAAATAGTCCCTTTATGACATGCCACTAGAGGGCGCTGTTGCTTATGATACAGTAAGTCTAATTTTCTGTGTTGCAATGTCTCCCTTTGTTTTGTATGGATTAGTCTGCAGACCCCCCCATGAGTTTAATTTACTGATAGTAGCGCTAGTCATTTTTTTTTTACTAGATATTTCTTTTTTACATAAAAAAAATGTTTAGTTGGACAGTATGATCGGGGAGTGATTGGCTGAATGGTAGAGCAAAGATGACGAGGCACGATGGGAGAGCAGTGCCAGAAAGAAAACATTATCCTGTAAAAACAGGCACATTTTTGTATTTTGTACTCGCTGTTCTGTGTAGTTTTTACCAGGGAAACTAGCTGGGTTATGACAGGATAGGGAGAATATGGACGAGGAGCAATGATGGCTGATTCTGAAGTACCAGGCACTCACATAGGAGTGCTTAGCACGCAATGTGCTAGTGCTACTATTTCAAACTGAATAACCTGTTTTTGGTTTTTTTTTGTCCAAGTACTGCTTCCTACTGAATGTGCTAGCATTAAATTATTATTTTTTTTTTTTTTAGGTAAACAATACAAAGGGAGTCTGAATTGGGTTGGGTTGGGGGGAGATGTCTCTGGCTAAGTGAGAAGCAAGAAATGGTGGCTGGTGAGTCTGAAAATTCAGGGTGCCCATGGGTACCCTCAGTAATGCGGCACCCTGAATTGGCACTTTTATAAGAGGGCATCTATCGAAAGTTAGTGTAACCCCCTGTAGTGGATCTCAGCCAATGAGAGAGCTCCAAGAATCTTGCCCACTGGAGATTAGCATGTAAGCTAAGGGGCACAGGTGTGGGGAAAAATTTGGTGGGATGGTTGGAGAACTGGCTGCAGAGATGGAAGCAAAGGGTGGCAGCGGACGGTGAACTATCATCCCCAAGGGCAGTGATGAGCGGGGTCCCACAGGGGTCAGTTCTGGGGCCGATGATATTTGGGATATTTATTGCAGACATCTCAGTAGGCATAAATAGCAAGATCAATCTATTTGCAGATGACACCAAGATGGGGGCAGTGGTGGATGACTAAGGGGGTGGCAGGGATTGCAGGAAGATCTAACAAAGCTGGAGACATGGTCTGACACCTGGTAACTTGGTTTCGATGTGAAAAAATGCAAGGTTCTGCATTTCAGGACAACAAATCCAAAGAGGGGCTACCATTTGGGGGGGTGCAGCTAGCTGTGACTGAGGAGGAGAAAGGTCTGGGGGTGCTTTTTCTGGGAGCAATGAACAACTCCACAAAGTGTAGGAAAGAAGCAGTAGTGGCCAACAAGATGCTGGGATGTATTGCAAGGGGTATAACCTCTAGGAGGAGGCAGGTGATTCTGCCATTATACAGATCACTGGTCAGACCCCACCTGGAGTACTGCATTTAGTTTTGGTGCCCTTACCTAAAGAGGGACATTAGATTGCTGGAAGCGGTGCAACACAGAGCAACAAAGATGATCATGGGTCTGGGGGAGTTACCATATGAGGTTAGACTGAGGGAGTTGAGCATGTACTCTCTGGAGGAGAGGAGGGATGGAGAGATATGACTGAGACCTTTAAGTACATGAGAGGAATAAACAGGACAGGCATGGAGGGACTGTTTAAGTGGAGGGTGGGGAGAGACACTCAGGGTCATGACATGAGACTGAAGGGTGGAAGGTTTAGGAGGGAGATGAGGAGGAATTTCTTTACCAAAAGGATGGTAGCAGAGTGGAATGCACTACTGCAGAGGTGGTGGCCTGTAAAACAGTGGGATCCTTCAAGAGGGGCTGGGACAGGGAAAAAGGGTGGTCATGGGGGTAGGGTTGGAGTGGTAGCTGCAGAGTAGAGGTACTAGCTGCAAAATCGAGCAGACTCGATAGACCAAATGGCCTTTTTCTGCTGGCAGTTCTGTATGTTCATATTTTCTAACAAATAATATTCCTTCTACCTAAAGTATTGGATGGGACTTTGCTGTTCATAATGTCCTATTCTGTACGTATTTCACCAGCTGTACTCAATTTTGAATTTTCAACATAAACTATAATACGGGGTATATCGCAAGACTCAGGGGAGGGCTATTTAAGCTCCATAAACTGTATTGCGTAGTGTGGATTACCAGAACCTCCCTAACCTGGGTTAGGTGAAGGAACTGCAGTTCTGAAGTAAAGGAATAGGTGATGTGACAAAGATATAACCTGCTCTCTATGTTTCAAACTTCTCTGTGATAGGAGGACAATCTTTTCAATGTATTTAATCACACAGAAATATTGAAATACAGATGAAAGCAGAAAAGAAAACAGTCCATCCAGTCTGTGAATATTACCCTATCATACCCACAATATATTGTCTCTTTGAGGTCTATGCTTACCTAACTCTCTCTTTTTTATGGCTGTGGGCTGAGCCTACAGCCATCCTTCATTCCCTTGAAAAAAGGTGTTTCCATCGAATACATCTTTTAGGAGTTTTCCATGTATCCTTCCATCAACTGCAAAATAATGCACTCCCCCTCTGATTTTTGCTATTGGCTGCTCTGCCTAAAAGGCACATATATTATGTTGGAGACAAAGCAATGTAAGAAGTAGACCCAGACTCCTCTCACTCCAGAATCCCAGCCATGAAGCTGGGAGTAATCAAGTAGGAATTTCTACTGTCTCCTGCTCTCAGCACTCCCACATGTCTAAGTTATGTAGTTCAAAAATAAATTAGAACTAGAAAAACAGTCATACAGAGGGTATAATGACTTAAATATTTGTTTTGTTTCTTTTTGTTTGTTTTCTATTACTGGTCCAGAATCAGTATTCATTTATAAGTGTATGAGCTATGTTTGATAAATGAATGCTCTGCTATGCCATGCAGCTCCAAATGTCAGTACTAAAACAATGTTATCAATGTGTGTCCATTTGCCTGTTACGGCAAGGCTAAACTGATTCCATGCTAAGGAGGCACAATCTGTAATTGAACGCTGTCTATTCTGCTCCACTCTGGGATCCATTTTAACTGGAATTTCAGGCACAAAAATAGGGTTTATGTATCCTTTAAATTATGTTCTGTTATTCAATCTGTGTGCATTTACTGGCAATTTACATAATGTATCTCATTGGACCCAGTTTAACCTTGCTGCAACAGGGAAATGGACATACATTCTACAGCAAAATGTATTCAACTCAGATTTCAAAAACAAATATGCATGCATAGATTCTATTTTTCAACAGTAGCCATGAACATGATGAAAGCAGCTCTGATCTAACACAAGTGCTCCTGGGTCATCACATGTAAGTGGTTCTGGTGGGATTTGAAGCAGATGATTCATTTATCTCAAGCCGGCTAACAACTTTGTGAACATAAGACTGCAGAATACTGTTTTCTGTTTGCCATAAATCTGATGTACAGGTTTTACTGCCATGTTTTCTATGACACATTTCAGAGCACCTTACGAGGATAGGTTGAGGGACCTCAACATGTACTCATTGGAGGAGAGAAGGGAGAGGGGTGATATGATTGAAACCTTCAAGTACTTAAAAGGCATCAACAGGGTTAGCACAGAGGACATGTTTCAATTAAAGGGAGAAATAATTACTAGGGTGCACAGCCTGAAGTTTGCGGGGGTAGTTTCAGGAGAGAGAGAGAGGTGAGGAGACATTACTTCTACAAAGATGGTGGTAGGGGTGGAAAATACAAAATGGTATCTCTAAAACAGTGGAGAATTTCAAAAGGGTGTGGGACAGGTTCAAGGTCAAGATACTAGTCAGTGGGAAGTTGAAGGAGGGGAAGAGAAGGAAGTAAGGGGTGGGAATAGAGGCTAGAGCCTAACCTGTGAGCTGCACAACTAAGCAGATCATCAATATGAATAATTCGGAGCAGTGCAGGAGGGCTGTGGCCAAGGCAAATAGGATGCTGGGTTGTATTGTAAGGGGATTATCTCAAGGGACCAGGAAGTGATTCTGCCGCTCTACAACAGCCTGGTTAGACCACACCCTGAGTTCTGTGTGCAGTACTGGAGGCCGCACTTAAAAAGGGACATGCAACTCCTGGAGAGGGTCCAGAGGAGAGCAACCAAAGTGATCCAGGGCCTGGGGGATATGACCTATGAGGAGAGACTGGAGGAGCTGGGCCTGTTCTCGCTGGAGGAGAGGAAGGACCGGGGGGACATGATTGAGGTCTTCAAGTACCTCAAGGGGGTCAATAGGGTAAACCGAGAAGGAATCTTTCAACTGAAGGAGGGGGGATCACAAAAGGACATAGCTGGAAGCTCAAGAAGGGGAGAGTTAGGGGGGAAAGGAGGAGAAGATACTTCAACAAGATGGTGGTGGAACCATGGAATGCTCTGCCAGGGGAGTTGGTGCAGGCCTCTACAGTGGAGGGGTTTAATAGAGGGTGGGATAGGTATAGGCAAGAGGTAAAGCAGGGCATGGCTCCCATGGGGGGGGGCTGGGTTCAGGGCAGGGAAAATTGGGATAGGAACCAGGGTGGTGGTGAAGTTACCCACTAAAGGTACTGAAGCACAAGCAGACTCAATAGGCCATAAGGCCTACTCTGCTGGTGTCTAGTATGTTGGTATGTTAGATGCGATAGACCAACTGGCCTGTATCTGCTGGCATTGTTATATGTTCGTATGTTTGTATCACTACATTTTCTTACTTCAGATCTGAGATTTGGACTTGCTACTGTTATTGCTGAAGATGCTATTAGATAAAACAGTGATTAAGTTATTTTTCTATTATGCCAGGTTTGTATAAGGGGTAAGTGTGGTCATGTCAGAAATTAAAACTATAGACTGGATTACATTCTAATATACAGCACAGAGCAAGAAGAATTATACTAAAATGTTTGGTGACTGCAGTGTACAATCAGAGATTACAGGGCTGATTCTAGTAGGGTTGGCACAAGTCATGCCAAAGGTGACTTGCGCCAAACACCGTTGTGCCAGGGACCCTGCACCCAATTTTCTATCTGGCAAGGTCCCCACAGCTAAGTCCTGTGACTTGTGTCAACTGTATGGGTATGCCAAACAGAGGGTGAAACTGAACAGGTTGTCGAATGGTACATGGAAGGGCACAAGTGCCCCCCAGTCCGAAAGTCTGTAATTCCTCCCCAAGGCCCCAATCCCCCGATGTATGCTAGAAAGCCCTCAGGTTAATCATCTAATCATGCCTCCCAACACCAATCCCCGATATGTTATAAAGCCCTGATAGCTAATCATCTAATCATGCCCCGTAGCCACGATCCCCATGTAGAAAGCCCCACAGCTAATCATGCCTCCCATTCCCGATCCCCAATCACCAGCCCGCAGCAAATAGTAATGTTTTTTAAAAATCCATAACCACTTTCACTGGTAGTCTAGTGGCCTCAACCCCCACACCGGCAGTGTTACCACGCATTTAACCTGTAGCCACAAGCTCGACACACTTCCTTCCTCACGGCCAGTTACCTACTGAGCTCCTTCTAAGCGCATACTACTGTATACAGTACATGCTCAATCACTGAGTGCATACTATATTCAGTAGTACACACCCGAAGGATCTCAGTCAGTGGCTGGCCATGGAGGTGAGAGGTGGGCTGTGCCAGTCACTGTCTGGCTACAGGTTGGAAGAGGTGTGGGGTGGAGTGGCACTGCCGGGTGGGGTGGTACCACTTGACTACCAGAGAAATGGGTTAGGGTTGTTTTTTAAAAAAAGAACATTTGCCATTTATGGTGGCTGACAATCGGGATTGGGGCTTGGGGTATAATCATTCTGCAGGGCTTTAAAACACATCGGGGGATCAGGCTTGGGGAGTGACATGATTAGATGATTAGCCCTGTGAGGCTTTGAAACATATATCGGGGATTTGGTTTGGGGAATATGTTTAGCCCTGTGGGGCTTTAAACATACATCGGGATATCAGGGCTTGGGGAAGGGGTTTGACTAGCCCTGTGGGGCTTTAAACACACATTGGGAGATCGGGGTTTGGGGAGTGGACATGATTAGCCCTGTAGGGCTTTAACACATACATTGGGAGATTGGGGATTGGTGGGGGGGGGGTTCTAGCCCTATGGGGCTTATTCCACACTTGGGGGATTGGGACTTGCAGCACATTAAGCAACCCCTGCTGGATGCAAAGTACACTTAGTAAATGTACTTTTGGCAGCTGTCCTGTGGGGGTTGTTCGAGATTAGCAATACCAGGGACTTAGAGTCTGCCCTTCCAGAATTGGGTACAACTGCTGCTGTAAACCCCTAGCACCATGTTGCAGGGTGTTTATGGCATAACTAGTGGTGTAAGTCCACTTTGGCACAAGCAGCCTGTGACATGTCGCCGGCTGCTTTGCAGAATACTGAATGTTGCAACTCCTGGTGTAAACTGCTACTTGCACAATTGTTTTTTTGCGCATTATGCCAGGCATAACCTTCTAGAATCAGGCCCTATGTCTTAATCTCAGATTGCTGGAAGCTGTGCAAAGAAAACAAAAACAAGCATTTGTCAATGCTGAAGGTTTCCTTAAATTGTGTATGTGGAATGGCATTCAGCAGTGCTCATGGCACTGTTTCTTTGGACTTCAGAAACTTAATTTAATGTATTTAGAACAGAGGCAGCTTAGGGGTGACCTGTTATTTACTTGGGATATTATTAATGATGCCAACCGCTTAAATGATTGTGGATTGGAGTATAAGCAACTAAATGTTAATACCAGAGGCCATCCACTTCAATTAGGGAGATGTAAATTTAGAACAAAGAAGAGAGCATCTTATTTTTCGCAAAGAGTGGTGAAACTCTGGAATAGTTTACCTATGAATATAATTATTAGTACTAATAAAAATACATTAAAAATAGGCTGGATAGGTACTTGTCAAGCTCGAGTGCCTCAAGCCATATGTAAGTTCAGGGGCTTTATGGGCCTGTAGACCTTTTGCTCTGTACAATTCCTAGTATGATTCCTAGTATAATTCTTCAAGCTTGCCACAGCCATATCTGCTCTGGCTAGATTTTGTTTCTTCATGTTTCCACCTCCATTGTCCAGCTGAGTAGCTGCTATACCCTTAGCTCTTTCTCAGCCGTGTTTGAAGCCGTTTATTATTTTGGCACTCACCACCTTTGCTGGCAGACCATTCCATGGCTTAGTCACTATTTCTGTAAAATAATACTTCTGCACATCCTTTTTAAAACTTCTCCCATCAGCATCCACTCATGACCCCTAGTCCTAGCTTCTGTGTTCCTTTTAAATTGCCCTTCACAGTACATCTTGTTTTTCCTATTAGGAACTTGAATGTCTCTATCATATCCCCCTCTCTCTCATCTGGTTTCAAGTGAATACATGTTCAGCACCTTAAGCTCCTCATAGGATCAACCTTCCTGGCCCTGAGTCATCTTGGCACCGTGTGTTGTACTGTATCTAGTCTGTCCCTGTCATTGTTTAGGTGGGGACTCCAGAATTGGACACAATTCTTCAGGTGTGGTCTTACCAGTGACCTAAGGTGCTACTAAAGCCAAGGTTGTGGGTTTGATTATCATACTGGTCAGAATTTGATTTTAGCAGTGTTAGTGGCTCAATAGTTAGCACACTCCCTTTTAGAACTGGAAGATTGGTAGGTCCAGGCTTCTAACCCCACACCAGGTACTTGGGGTAGTACCTATAACTGACACTGTAGTGCAGTAAAAGGGGGCACTGCACTGCTGAGGTGCCATCCTTCAGATGACATGCTAAACTGAGGTCACTGCTGTCCACCTCAAGTTACTGTACAGGTGGAAGTAAAAGATCACAAGGCATTTATCGATGAAGAGAAGGGGAATTTTATTAAAATAATATCAATAAAAATAAACAGGAAAAATACAGACAAGCAAGCAAAAAACAAAATAAATTACCATGGAAAATTCCTGAACCACTTACTCAAGTTACACTGACAACAATAATAATAACCCTTAGCCCCAGTCCTACTCATATAAAGAAAAATACAAGCAGTTTTATAAGTTAAATATTTTATGAGGCTGAGGTCCAATTAACCAATTCATCACGTCATGTCATGTTACCTCTATTCATATGTATCCACCTGGTCTCTACCTTCCACCCTATTTACAGTTATACCATGTTATGTTTTTCCACAAAAAGGAAACAGTTTTTTTCATTTTTCAGTTTACAGTCCTTCCAACAGACATTCCATAGGGCCTACTCACACTGTCTAGCAATTGAAATACATGACATTCATAGCTGCTGTAGTACCAGATGGCATCTCACTTGCCATAGGTAAAATAACATGCAAAGAGCATGATCAAGGTGCTGCTGCTATACTTCTGGAGTTGCTGAGGGAAGTCACCTAGAACCACACATTCATAGCTGCACCTTGCCACCCAAGGAAGCATCCATCTTTTTGCTAATAACTGCCAGAGACTGCAAAGGGGCAGTGTCAGTGGCTCAGTAGGTAGCACACTCACCTCTGAGGCCGGGAGATCAGAGGACTGTGGGTTCAGTTCCCACATCTGGCACTTGGGTTAATATCCCAGTATTGACACTGTAGTGCAACATGAGAGGGGTGCTGCACTTCTGAGGTGCCGTCTTTCAGATGAGACATTAAACCGAGGTCCCATCTGCCTGGATTGGTGGTAGTTCAGGTGGATGTTAAAGATCCCATGGCACTTATCAAAAGAGTAGGGTAAATTGCTTCTTTATTGAAATAAAGCATGGAAAAACACATCAAGAAAAACAGCAGCAAAAGCACAAAAGCTTATACAAATCAACAAAGGTACTGAACAAAAAGCAAGTGATACACAGTTATCTTTTAAAAAAAGCATAAAAGAAAAGAAAGTAATCCGTCATTTAAATTTTATCATATGCTGAAACCCCTTCCACCAGATTTGAACTTTTCTAGTCCCATAAATCTGAGCATCTTTTAGATATACTTTATTTAATTCACAATAACATAGTGGCTGAAGCCAAAAAAGTTGGCTTTTTGATACAAAACCCACTGGCATCTAACTTGCCATAAACAAAATCTAAGACATGCTAAGAAAATGTGTACAGTTGAAGTATGAAATGTAGCAAGACATGGGGGTAAAGATCCCAATACTAACAATTCATAAGAAATATGTTTCAACCATGGAAGTGCCAGATAGTTGCCAAATACACCCATAGTTTAGAGGCAAAAGAACAATGAATAAAAAATGTTCCATTGTTTCTTCTTGTGCCGTACACTCTAAATAAGGACAAAACCTTTCTTCTTTCATTTTATACTTAGCTGTCCCTCTAACTTGTAACCATCAACATACATTATCAACCATTGCGCCTCCACATGTAAGGGGTAAAGGAGTTATTTAATTGAAGCACACCAGATGGGTCATAGTACCTGGGCAGTTTTTAAATGTGGGGAATGAGGATAGATTTGAGAAATAATAGTGGAATATAGTTTTGTTGGAGAATTAATAATTTGTGATTTGTACAATTGCCACATATATAATTTCCGAACAATCGGTTTAAAGAAAGGAGTAGGAAAGGAAATATTAGGTTTTGGAGCCAATCCAATCCATTTGATGAATACTTGATAGTAAGAATTTCAACCAGCTAAATTCTGGAATATTGGGGTTAAAGTACAGTTCCAAAAGAAAAAGCAAGAAAAAGGAAGAACAGAAAACCACAGGATCTACCATCCCGACCCCTCCTTGACTTTATCCAGGTAAGTATAATACCTTTTAATGGATTTAACCTATTTCCCAAAAACTGAAAACTAATACTGTACAGTTTCACTTCCAGGTTAGTTGGGACAGGGTACAGAAATGCCAAATATTGTAGGCAAGGTAACAGGAATTGTTTAAAATCTGAACTCTCTTCAGTTTTAGAATTTATAATGTTTCACCTCTGAACTTTATTATCCATTTTATTTAAAACTGCAAGCCAATTCTGCTCAGGTAAATTTTGGGAACCGAACAGAACCCCTAAAATGGAAATAGGTGTTGTAGTGAATGAAATAGTTCTGTGCACAAAGGGGGTTAATGTATTCGCTCCTATTAACAACCCTTTAGATTTTTGAAAATTAATTTTGGCGTTTGACAAGGTTGCATACCTGTGAAATAACTTAAAGAAAACTTCCAGCTGGCCTTGTTGTTTAAAAAATAAACAGATGTCATCCGCAAAAACTTGTACATTTCTAAAGGAGTCAGAAAAGGGAATGTTTGGACCCTCCCAACCAGAAACCAACTGTAAATGTCTAATAAGGGGTTCTAAGGAGCAAATATATAATAAAGGGCTCAGTGGACAGCCCTGCCTGACACCAGCTTTTAGGTCCAACCTTTCCCAATTTTCCTTTAATAACTGGACAGATTATTGAATTAGAATATAAATTTTGTAAAATTGTAAGAATCTCAGGGGCATTCCTAAAAGGCCAAGGTTTGGAAAAGGAATGAATGACTAACCCTATAAGGCTTTTCTAAGTCTAATGATAGTAGAATACCAGTTTGTTTGCTGTGATGTAATATTTCAATAAAATCTCTAATATAACAAAGTACCGAATGTATTCGTCTTTGAGAAACACCACAGAACTGAACTGGAGAAATCACTAGAGTAGCCCAAGATTGAAGTCTGTTATTAAGCAGCATCGCAAAGATTTTATAGTCAGAATTTAACAATGTGATAGGTCTCAGTTTTGATCTCACTTCTATCTCCTGTTTTTTAAAGATATAAACTTGTAACCCTTTGTGAATGCAGGATAGATCTGTCCTCCAGAAAGAAAGGAATTAAAACACCAACTAAACAGGGAACCAGCTCATTTGCAAAAGTTTTATAAAGGCATTAGATAACCCATCTACCCCAGGAGACACATTAAGCTTAAGTTTAGAAATAACATCCACAATTTCTTGTAAAGAAAAGGGTTCAGAAAGAACAGCTGCCATTGAGGCATCAATGACAGGGCCTGTAACACCTTTCAGAAAATCCTGAAAGACATCAGTTTGTAAGTCTATATGAGGACCTAAATTTTGGAAATGTTGGAATATAATATGACTTATATCTGAAGGGTCAGTATAATACTGTGAATTACTGACTAAACAATCTAGTGTAGAATTATCTCGTACGGTTTTACACAAACTATAGGGGTCCCCAATCACTGTTTTGGACATGTAGTTGTTAATTAAGGCTTGCAGGGATCTGGCTCTCATCATATTGAAACTTCCTCATCTGTAATTTAACATGCTTAATTAAAGAGATAAATCTTCTGAAGAAGTGTTAGCTCTAGTTAATAGAGACTGTAATTTTGAACGTAATGTGAGGTAATGAAGAAAATTATCGTTCTGGGTTTTTGTCCATAAGTTCTAAACCAATCCATGCAGTCTAGTTTAGTTTCTTCCCACCAGATCCCTAAGTCCGAATATAAACATTGCAACGATAGGCGGCAGTTAGAATTTGAACTATAGAATGTTTGACAAAGTCATTTTGTAATGATGAGGTATTTAGTCGCCATCTACTTTGTAGGGCTTATAATTTACTGGGATTTCTATTGCAATTTTAAGTAGGAGATGGTCTGAAAATTCAAAAGGCTGTCTAGAAAACTGTGAAATATATATATTTTGGAGGTGAAAAGGTAATCAATACAGGTACCAGTCTTCCTTTTACAAAATGTATTTTAGGGGGTTGATTCTAAAGTGTTGCAGACTCTGAGGTCTGCCCTCTAATAACAGATTGTAAAAGTTAGCATCACAATACATTTTTTTTCACTAGATCTCCTGTCAGTAAGAGAACAGTTGAAATCCCCACCCCACAGTACTGGCCTGGTAGTGAGCAGAAAAGGTTGTATAGTTTTCATACACTTTATTCTGGCTGTTTTTACCTGTGGATTATAAATATTAATAAGTCTATATAGGACAGATTCAAGAAAACAGTCCACAATCAAAACCCTCCCTGGAATGCAGTCTATTAATTTATGAAGTTTAAACTGGAAGGTGGAAAAAAGAATACCAATGCCGTCAGCTTTATCCTGACCAAATGACCAATATGAAGGGCCCCAAGGCCAATCCTTTTTAAAGGCAGTAACATGTTCTTTAGAGAACATCCAAGTTTCTTGTAAAAGCAAACAGTAATTCTAGAATTATGCAACATATGAAAAATAGCCTTCGCTTAGCTCCATTTAAAATGCTATGAACATTCAAAGAAGCCCACAGAAAACCCATATGAGTACCAAAAAAAGAAGGAATTTATTTTATTTTTTCTTTCTTTTCTTTTCTTTTCCTTATAAGAACCTTTGGAGGGTTCCATGGGGTCTTGGGTAGAGATTTGGGAATCCGAATCCACAACATCCATTGCTGTATCCCCCCAAGAAGAGAGAAAGGATTAGAAGTTTCCACTGAATCTGTAACTGCATCAGGTACTGATTTCACATTCCTCATGGACCTTCTAGGAGGCAGAGAGAGAGGGGTTAATTTTGGGGGGGGGGTTCTACGCTCTGATCTAAAGTCTTAGCAATACCACCCAATTTCACACTTGGGACAAGCAGAGGGTCCTGCAAAGCAGAACTATTAGGCTGTACAGGCCTTGACAATGATGAAGAGGGAGGGGGGAGAACTAAATTCATTGTCACAGGAGTTACAGGTTTCTTACATCAAGAGGGGTTCCCAGGAAAAGTGGGAGGCGAATGAGAGAGTAGGTCTTCCTGTGCTTTCTGTAAAACTGTTCAGTACAATTCCTGATACTTTGTTTTTGCAGCCCACGGACAGGTGTTGAATGTGTGAGAACTACCTCGCATAAATCACATTTCGTTGGGTTAGAACATTGAATCAGTGAATGCCCAATTCGCCACAATTGTTAACATCTAGGACTATCACAAACACTAGACAAATGCGTCTGTGAGCCTACATTTATAGCAGGCCCTTGGCTGACCACTATAAAAACAAACACCTCTATCACGGCCTAGTAAGAAGGAGTTTGGGATATGCATAAAACCATGTTCATTGTGTCGTAATTTGACCTTATATTTCCATCCGCCTGTCCAAAAGCCCTCTGAGTCTAAAATAGGCTCTGGATCCCCCTGTACATCACATTTATTGGACAACCAATATGTAATATCATCCACTGACACCCCTTCATTGCGGAACATTACTGTAACAAACTTGATGGCTGGTTGAGAGAGGGGAATAATCACAAACGGGGACCAAAGGGGAGAGAACTTTACCTGGGAATACCTAATCCAAAATAATTCTAACAAGGCAGCTGATCTAAAACTGACATCATAATTATCCTCTCCTGAAATATTGATGATGGCAAACACATCTCTAGGAGAAAATGCAAGGATTCCTTAATTAAATGTCTCCCAACATAGTTTCTATTAGGCCTTTCAGCCATGCCCCTGTATATCTATCAAGACGTATTCGCCTGGGAGCGGATTCACGCTTGTTTTTGCAAATAAGTCAGATAATAAAGGTCTTTTATCAGATACAGCATTATGAGACTCTACAGAAACAGGACTAACAGTATCATTAGAGACATTAAGAACCAAATCCTTAGAGTCTGAGCCCCTGTTTTAGCAGATTGAACAGGCTTTTCTGGGTTCCACTTAGGGAATGAGAGTTTATGTCAAATGAAGAATCCCAGGTTAAGTCAGCAGCCCATTCTCCTGAAGGAGTTTGTTTCACCCTGCTGCCATTAAAGCTGAAGCAGGAGTCCAGTCACTCTCATGTGTAGAAGAGGAAGTCAAAATATCAGAGTTAGGCATAATGGGCTGAGGAACAGAACTTTAACCTGCTGCAAGATGTAGAAGCATTCTCCATATTTCGGTCACCAAAAGAAAAAACAGTTGCTTCCTCCTGTTCATTTGGCTGTTTTTGATAAATAATCTGAGCAGTGGAAGAAGAAAAAACAAACCCTGCTTGTTTAGTCAGTGTTGGAGCAGTTCCCACCACATACTTTTCCCTGGTTTCAGTTTCTTTGTTTATCTTGCTGCAGTCCATTTTCCCCACTTCCAACAAATCCCCCAAACTATTGGAAACAAGTAGCGCTTCAGTGCTAGGCAGGGAGACCCCCAACTGACCTGTTTTTTGTGCTGGAGCAGAAAGATTTCTACCTTTGGAACTGCCATTGCTCCTGCAAACAGCAGAAACACCATTCTCCAGCTGAATCCCTTCCGTGTTCAGTAGCGTGACATCATCCACAGGCAGTGCAGGTCTCAAAGGGGCAACACCATCTATAGGTTTTGTACAAGAAAGTAGCTGAACAGACTTTAAAGGCAGCATTTTTACTTTTTCAGGCTCTGTAGGGCTTACAGGAACTTTTGAATCCTCAGAAGATAAGGCATCCAGAAATAATTCTGCATCTTCTAGCTCTGCTGAAGGAAAATTAACCTTTGTAGAATCCTTGTCTATGGTCTTCTTCACATCTGCAGACTGAACTTGCTGTAGCTCCTCTACAGCGTCCATCTTGGAAAGCTGACCAGCACTCCTGCTGGCGGCCATGCACCATCAGAGTAGGGGAATTTCCTTGGTGTCCTGGCCAAATTTCCCTCATTCACTAATTAAATACCACCAACAGCTTAATCTGGGTTCAAGGTCAGTTGGCATTCATCTGTATCCCCCTCCACCGGGTCATGCCTGAAAATAGGCAGGATTTGTCTAGTGCACTTACCCGGTCAACAAAAACTAAATAAATAAATAAATTCTAAGAAAAAGTGTTCCATGGACACTATGGTAATACTATAGTCAGGATAAGGACATGATCTTTCATCTACAGATTTGTGCTTATTGTTTCCCTTGATATTTAAGCTACAAAGCCAGTGAGTATCTCATATTTTCCTTGGCACATGGTTATCACTCAGCTGAGCCACCATTAAATGTTTTTATTTTTTACTTTGGTGGCACAATATGAACACAAGTTCTTGCACATAAACTTGAGACATGACTTCCTGATACAGTTGTTTCCTAGAACAAGATTCAGATTGCTTCTTTGAATTTTTCCATTTACTTAATACCTGCAGGCAAGGTACTACATAGGCTGGGAGAGCCAACCATTGTGAAATTTTTGGAGGACTATAGTATTTTGTCAAACAGAAAGAAATTTAGGTAAATGTGCTTGGACCCAACTTTTAACATCAGTCCACCCCAGCTTCAGGACCAAGTTAAAAGTGATATACCAATAGATTGTGAAAACATAATTGGATTCTGCAATTCAATAAACTGTATTGTGAATGTATATATATGACAATCAAAGTACATTTCAACATGGCAATCAGAAGGAACAGGCAAATAACAAGCAAAACCATGCAATTATGAATAGTATCAATGTTCCTCTAAAGTACCCTAGAACTACAACACATAAGCTTACACCTCCCCTCCATCCATAAACCTGCACCAAAATACCACCCAACCCCCGTACAGGGTGATTTTTTTCAAAGAAGACCACTTTTGGGAGCAGATTCTTATCCAAATAAACTGCATCTCCAAACTGATCACCAAAACGTACACTTGGGAAAGACTCCTCTGGGAAGAGGTTACCTTCTGAAAAGACTCAGACCTTACCTCCCAGCATAGAAATGGGCTCCACATGGCCTGAAACCTCTGTATATTATTATTAATGGCAGCTACTGATCTTTCCACATTTAATGCAGTTAACGTTTCCTGAACCCATTCTTTGATGGAGGGCAACTCGTACTTCATCCAATGGTACATTAGTATAAGCTCTATGAACCCCACAATAGCTGCCATATGAGCTTTCTTAGAGTTAGGTCTTATGGTGAATTGGATTCAACATATTAACCCCTCCCTTTCTGAGGGTAAGTTACATCATTTCCCTTTTTATGGGGATCAACCGGCCGCCCCCAAATCATTTGAAAACAAATGCTTGGCAGCCAAGTCTCCAAATGTAAGTAAATTGGAAAAACATAACTTATATATAATAACAAAGGGACTGAATATTGTCTAATTATGTAGACCCTCTTTTGTCTGGCCAACTTCTTAGACTTTCATCTGTCCCTGCTCCAGGCAGAGATGTCCAGCTTCTCCAGCCAATTTTAGTTGGTCATGCACCCTTGACTGAACTTCACACCCAATATCCTAACGGGGTCCCAAGATGTTCTAATTCACACTACATCCATTTTAGAAGCATCAGCCAGACCTAGATACAAGCAAATTCTTTTTTCTAAATGCAGCTTAGTTTCTGAAATCTCTGAAAACTTGGATACTTCAAATAACACCTGTGGGCCCCAGACTTCATCCACCACATGAATACAAATATCATCTGCGTATGCCATATTTTTAACGGCACATCTCCCATCATATCTTATTCTTTTAATATGTTTTTTTCCCAAAATGCCCCATATTACAGGGACAAGAGTAAGCACATACAATAAAGGGTTTTATAGGCACCCCTTCCGTACTCCCTCAATAAGTTTAACTGTATTACCAATGACCCCTCATATACAAGGGGCTACTGCAGCTGACTCACATAAACCTTTTATCCATCCTAAAAAAAAAAATAGGAATCCCTTTGGCTGATAAAACAGAAGATAGTTATGATCCATCTTATCAAAAGCCTTACTTTGATCAAATGACAGAACATATTCTGAAGTTTTACACTGTTTACAATTCAATTACATCTCTGATAATACATAAGCTCTCATGAATAGACCTGAAAGGTTTGGAGCAGGTATGTGCTGGGTTAATTAACAGACTGGAAGCTGGCAGTAATGTACAGTGTAAAAGTTTGGTCAAAATTTTGAAATCTGAATGTAACAGGCATATAGGCCTCCTGTTGTCAAGCTGTAACCTATTACCAGCTTTATAAATACCATCAGCTATTTTGATAACTTCTCATTTATTTAGCCTTCCTGAGGCATGTTTTTATAAACAAATGCCAGTGAGTCTGCCAGTTCTGAAGCAAACACCTTATAAAACTCATTAGGAATGCCATCCAAACCAGAGGAAGCACCCAACTTTACACAGAAACATAGAATTTGATGGCAGACAAGCACCGTTTGGCCCATCCAGTCTGCCCATTTCTCCCTATCTACACTATTACTGCAGACTATGCCCACTATACAGATATTTCCCTTCTCCTCCTCCTCCCTTCCACTTTGATTCCCTGGTGCTTAACCTATGCATTCTTGAACATGCACAGAAGAACTCTGGGTCACCCTGGAAACAGGAAATGGGACAGCCATTCAAACTGGGGTTGTCTACAGGCCTCCAGACCAGGGCAGGGACATAGACACATTAATGTTAGAAGATATACAAAACATGACAGCTAAAGGAGAGACTCTTATAATGGGACACTTCAACATGCCAGATATAGATTAGTCAATATCAGCAGGAACATCTGCAAGAACTAGACACATAGTGCATTCCCTGCAAGGGGAGGGCCTCAAACAACTAGTACAGCAATCCACAAGAGAGAGGGCTATCCTGGACCTAGTACCGACTAATGGGGAAAGGGTCACAGATCTCCAGGTAGGTCACCTGGGGGCCAGTGACCATCACATGGTATGGCTCAGCTTGGCCACTTGAAGAAGCAGTATAGTGCAGTGGTCTAAGGCTCTGAGCTGCAAATCTGGTGACATCCAACAGACCAGACCTGGGTTTGAATCCCACAGCTTCCACTTGCATACTGTGTGACTGTAAGCAAGTCACTTAACCTCCTTGTGCTCCCTGGTCGTTTCTGTATAAAAGCTTTCAGCTTAGTGTGCTATACCTGGTTAAACAACTAAAAAAAAAAAATCATCCCATTCCAAGGGAAAAATATGGGATTCCAGAGGAGCTAACTATGATCAGATGGCCAACAGAGTTAAGCAAGCCCTGGCAAGAAGAAATACAG
The DNA here is from genome assembly GCA_016271365.2 of Neoceratodus forsteri. NCBI lineage: Eukaryota > Metazoa > Chordata > Ceratodontiformes > Ceratodontidae > Neoceratodus > Neoceratodus forsteri. The sequence goes on along the minus strand of CM057454.1, from coordinate 997,491,114 downwards.
GTGAGGGGGTACATGGATACATAGATACATACATAGTCAGTGTTGGCAGATAAGGGTCTATGGCCCACCTAGTCTGCCCATTTGAGTTTGTAACTTCAGTTTATGTTTTCCTAGAACTCTGTTGCCCTCCAGAATTCCTTTATGTCTATCCCATGCATTCTTAAATCCCGTGATTGTTTCAGCCCCCACCACTTACTCAGGCAGGATGTTCCACTTGTCCACCACCCATTCTGTGAAGAAATTCTTCCTCACATTTCCTCTGAATCATCCTCCCTCCAACTTCATCCCATGCCCTCTAGTCCTGGAACATCTTTTTGCTTAAAAATAGTGTATTCTTCCACCCTGTTCCTCCCTGTAAGATACTTCTATGTCTCTATCATGTCCCCTCTCTCCCTCCTCTCCTCCAGGGAGTACATATTCAATTCCTTCAACCTGTCCTCATAGGACTTGTGATGCAATCCATGTACCATCTTTGCTGCCCTCCTCTGAAACTTCTCTACCCAGTCTATGTCCTTACATAGGTAAGGTCTCCAGAACTGTACACTGTACTCCAGGTGGGGCCTCACTAGTGTCTTGTATAGTGGAATCAAGACCTCCCTTTTCCTGCTGGTGATGCCCCTGCCTATGCATCCCAGCATCATATTTGTTTTACCTGCTGCCTTGCCACACTGTTTCCCTACCTTGAGGTCATCAGAGATGATAACCCCAAGATCCCTTTCCTGCTTGGTGCATGCTATATCCTCACCCCCCCAACTGATATATTGTGCCAGGGTTTTTGTGCCCCATATACATTATCTTGCACTCTTTGCATTGAATTCCAACTGCCAAACCCCTGACCATTCTTCAAGTTTCTGCAGGTCCCTTATCATTCTGTCTACACCCTCTGGTGTGTCTACTCTGTTACAGAGCTTTGTGTCATCAGCAAACAGTGAAATTCTACCTTCTAGGTGCTGCGCAATGTCACTGATGAAGATATTGAATAGGACCAGTCCCAGCACTGATCCCTGTGGTACCCCACTGGTCACTTTTCCCTCTGTGAAGTGACAGCCATTTACCAACACCCTCTGTGTCCTGCTGCCCAGCCAGTTACCTACCAACCACACTACTGTCCTGCCCACACACAGAGGCAATGTGGGCAGGCATTAAGGATGCAATACTTGAAGCAACATCCCATTGTGTTATGGAGAAAAGCAAGAGGAAAAGAAGGGGGAAACAACTTTGGTTCTCAAAGCTAGTAGCAGAAAAGATCAGACCCAAAAGGTTGGCCTTCAGAAAATATAAGTGAACCCAGCAGGACAAAGATAGGGAGGCATACCAAACTTTCCTAAGGGAAGCAGGGAAGGCAGTAAGGCAGGCAAAGGCCCAAACTGCGGAAACACTAGCACAAACAGCAAAAGAATGGGACAATACTTGGTATAAATACATTAGTGAAAGGAGAAAGTCCAGAGGGGTTATTGCTAAGATCAAAGGGAATAAGGGTGTGTGTGAGGAGGAGGACCATGTAAAAGCATCTATCCTAAATAGATACTTCTGCTCAGTATTTACTGGAGAGAAGGTAGGGCAGGGCCCACAGGTCAGCACCATGGACACAGGGGGAAGGGAGGTGTGCACAGGCCTCTTCACAATATAAAGGGTCCTACAAGAGCTCGCTAAGCTCAGGGTGGACAAAGCAATAGGACCTGATGGCATACATCCCAGAGTACTAAAGGAGCAAAGGGTGGAACTAGCAGAGCCATTATCAGAACTGTTTAGTGAGTCTCTGAGCACAGGAGAGGTCCCAGAAGACTGGAGAAGGGCTCATGTGATCCCGCTCCACAAGAGTGGTAGCAGGGTGGAGACAGGGAACTACAGACCAGTCAGTCTTACCTCAGTTGTGGGCAAGATTATGGAGGCACTCCTTAAGGAAAGGATAGTGCAACACCTGGAATCCATAGGAGTACAGGATCCAAGACAACATGGGTTTACAACAGGAAGGTCCTGTCAAACTAATCTCACAGTTTTCTTTGACTGGGCAACCAGAGTGTTGGACTAAGGGGGTGCAGTTGATGTCACCTACCTTGACTTCAGCAAAGCTTTCAATACTGTTCCACATAGAAGATTGATTAATAACCTGGGTAGGCTTAAGGTGGGTCAGAGGTTGGTCAACTGGGTGGAAAACTGGTTGGTTGGCAGAAAACAGAGAGTGGTGGTAAATGGTATACAGTTAGAAGAGATGCAAATCACAAGTGGGGTACCTCAGGGATCAGTCCTGGGGCAAGTCCTCTTCAATATCTGCATCACCAAGATCTGCAACAGAGTAGATGATCCAGATGGGTGGGCAGAATGAGAAGAGATCTGGATAAACTGGCAAAATGGTCAGAAGAGTGGCAACCGGGTTTAATGCAAAGAACTGCAAGATCATGCACATAGGGAAGAGAAACCCTGAAGCTACCTATAGATTGGGAGGGGAGTTGTTGGCAATCACAAGGGAAGAAAGAGACTTGAGCATCATCACAGATGACCAGAAATCATCCAAGCAGACCACTAAAGCAGTAGGTAAGGCTAGAGGGACGTCTGGGTGTATTAGTAGGGGTATCACAAGTCATAAGAGGGAGATAATAATCCCTCTTTGCAAGACACTTTTTAGGCCCCATATGGAGTACTGCATATAGTACTAGAGGCAACACCTGCACAAGGACATTAACAAAATGGAGGCAATCTTGGGAAGGGCAACCAAAATGGTGCAGGGACTACATCAGAAAACATATGAGGACAGATTAACGGAGCTCAATATGTATATCCTAGAGCAAAGGAGGGAGAGAGATGATATGATTGAGACATACAAACATCTTAAGGGCATTAACAAGGTGAAAGAGTCTAACATGTTTAAATATAAGAAAAATAGCAGGACAAGAGGACACAGCATGAGATTAGATGGAGGCCAATTAAGTGGTGGATATGAATACAGTGCAGGGCTTCAAACAGGCATGGGATAGGCATAAGGGAGCAATACAGATGAATATGAATAGATGGGCCATTGACAGAGTAAAGGCCTATGGCACATTCATAAGGTAGAAAAAATGGGCAGACTGGATGGGTCTTGCAGTCTTTATCTGCCGTAAACTTCTATGTTTCTATGTTTCAATACCACTGTTTTTGCTCCCATCGGCTCTGCTGGAAGGCTGTTCAAGGAATGAACCACTCTTTCTGTGAAGAATCACTACCTCTCGTCTCTTCTGAATCCATCCCCTCCAGCATTATAGCATGTCCCCTTGTTCTTGAGCACTTTTTCTTCTGAAAAACACTTCCCTCCTGTACCTTATTTATCATCATTTGGTATCTAAACATCTCTATCATATCCCCCCGTCCTCCTCTGTTCAAAGGTGTACATACTGTGGTTCTTTAATCTCTCTGGGAAAAGTTTAAAACAAAGTTACAGAGTGGGTCACCTTCTCATGTAAAGAGCTGGGTGGGTTGGGGCTGGTCAGTGAAAATCAAGGTCCAGAAAATGAAAGTTTCCAGCCACTCCAAAAGATGCATACTTTAAACGTTTCTTTATTGTAGTCAAAGTAACATACCAATCCTTGTGATACCCAATGTTTTACCTATTGGCTTCATCAGGGGAGAGGATCTAAGAATCAGAAGAGTTCTTTTAAAAAAAACAAACTACAATTTCATCTTATAGGCTGTCATATCATAAAATGAAATGTTATTAGTAACCCATAATTATTTAGTTCTAGTGACAGTAGAGGCCCTATAGTAACCACCAGTCCTCTCTTTTGCTGACATTATTTCAGTAATAATTTCCTTTAAATGCTCAGAAAGAAAATAAAACCAAAAAATGTATCAGATTTATACATACATAATTGTTGTTCTATGAGCGCACCAATAGATGGTGTATCTATGTCATGGTTTACCACAAGAAACAAGAGACATTCACATTACACACTGGTATTCCACATATCAGTTCAGTTCAGTTTATTGTGAAGGGATAGAATTCTGTTGAGCAAGCTCATTTGCAAGGAGGCCCCTTGTAACATTCACATTACACACTGGTATTCCACATACAATATCATACTGTATATTAAGTAAAATATTCTCTTTAGAAAAGGCTAGTAAAATGATATATAACACCCACCTATGTGAATAGCTGTGAGTGTCACGTAGCAGGTTGTCTCCTGTATTTCACTAACTGTAAGTTAACTATTTCTACAATAGATTAAGAGAGTGTCAGCCTGTGTGTTTTTTTAAATTCCTTCTTTGTAATGCTTTTTTCTATTATATGCCAGTAAAACGAATAACATCACAATGTTAGTGCTCACTTAATCAGCATCTTTGCAGGACAAAAGCAAGTCTGTGGAACAACATCAATTTATAACACCCACCTATGTTGGTAGCTACAAGTGTCCCATAACAGGCTGATTCCTGTATTTCAGGATGTAATGTCCAAAGATGCTGATTAAGTGAGCACAGCCCCACCATTTTTGGAGAGCCTGTCTTGCCTGAAAACAACATATCCTGGAATAGAAGTTGTGGAGTCAGGGATCTTAGGGGTTAGCCATGTCTCAATCACAGAAAGAGCCTATAGCAGCATGATTTTGAAAAACTGAGACGCTACTATGAGAGTAATCAGAAATGAATAAGAAGAATTTTAAATGTTTTTATTCAGTATATAATATGTGGAATACCAGTGTGTAATGTGAATGTCTCATTGTTTCTTGTGGTAAGCCATGACACAGATGCGCCAACTATTGGTGTGCTCATCGAACAATTATGTATATGTAAATCTGATACATTTTTTGATTTTATTTTCTTTCTGTGCATTTGAAGGAAATTATTACTGAAATAATGTCAGCAAAAGAAAGGACCAGTGGTTAGTATAGCACCTCTACTGTCACTAGAACTAAATAATTATGTGTTATTAATAACATTTCATTTTATGATATGACAGCCTATAAAATGAAATTGTAATGTTTTTTTAAAAATAAAACTCTTCTTATTCCCCGATCTTCTTCCCTGATGAAGCCAATTGGCAAAACATTGGGTATCATGAGGACAGGAATGTTACTTTGACTACAATAAAGTAAACAAAGTACGAATCTTATGGGGTGGCTGGTAACTTTAATTTTTTCTGGATCTTTAGTCTCTCCTCATAGGGCTTTTGATGCAGGTCCTGCACCATTTTAGTTCCCCTCATCTGGACCACCTCCACTCTGTTTATGTCCTTCTGAAGATGTGGTCTCCAGAACTGGACAAAGTACTCTAGGTGGGTCTTACCAGTAATTTATACAGAGGCAACACCACCACCCTCTTTCTGCTAATGATACTCCTCCCTATGCACCACAGCATCCCACTACCCTGCCTACTGCTTTGTCACACTGCCTGGCCACCTTTAGGTCATCTGACATGATCACCACCATGTCTTTCTTCTACTTGGTGGTAGTCAGTACCACTCCATCCATCTTGTACTCTGCCCATGAGTTTCTGTGCCCTAAGTACATTATTTTGCGCTGTTTTGCATTGAAACCCAGCTGCCATACTCTTGACCACACTTCAAGTTTTCTCAGGTTACAGCTCATTTTTTCCACACACAGACACACACACACACACACACACACACACACACACACACACACACACACACACACACACACACACACACACACACACACACACCTGAAGTATCCAACCTATTACAGATTTTGGTGTCATCAGCAAAGAGGCAGACCTTCCATTGCAGCTCCTCTGCAATGTCAATTATAAAGGCATTAAAGAGGACTGGTACTAGCACTGATCCCTGAGGCACCCTGCTAATCAGTCTCCCTTTCCTGGAGTGAACTCCATTGACCACCACCATCTGTTGCTTATCCCCTAACCATCTCTTATCCAGTTTGCCACCTTTAGACACACTAGTAAGCTACACAGCTTGTTTACTCATCTATCATATAGAACAATTTTGACAGCCTTACTGAAATCTAGGTAGGTCACATCCACTGCTCCAATCTGAATTACGTCCTTTGTCACCCAGTCAAATAAATCTATCAGATTCATTTGACATGATCTCCCCCCTGTGAACTTTTGCTGCCTCATGAATTGTAACCCACAGGATTCAAGATATTCCACAGTCCTTTCTTTCAGCAGTGATTCCATTAACTTTCCCACCACTGATATCAGGCTGACTGGCATATAATTGCCAGCTTCTTCCCTGCTACCTCTTTTGCATAGTATGACTACATCTGTCCCCCTCTGTCCTCCAGAACCACTCCTGTTTCCAGTCAGTTGTTACATACAACTGTCACAGGTACAGTCAGTATTTCTCTGAGCTCCCTCAATATGCTTGCAGCCACTCCATCTGGCCCCATTGCTTTGTCCACCTTCAGATTAGCAAGTCCTTTCAGGACCCTCACCTCCAAAAATGGATTAGTCTCCACCCACTCCCTCCAAAGCTTCTATTACTTTTTTGTGGCCTCCTCCCCTACTCTATCCTCTGTGAACACTAAATATTTAAGTATTTGTTCAGGATGTCTGGTTTTTCCTGCCCCCGCACAGTCCCCACTCTTCCCTTTTCAACCTTACGATCACACCCCTGCTCTTCCTCTTTTCACTTACATACATAATAAATGGTTTGTCCCCTTTCACTACCTCCTGGGCTACTCTTTGATCAGTTTGTACCTTTGCACTCCTTACTGCGTTCCCTGCTTCCCTCTGTTTTCCCTCATACAGCTCCCTATTCTCCTCCTTCTGCTTTTCCTTCTACCTTCTGAATGCTACCCTTTTATACTTTAAATCTGCTAAACTTCTTTGAACTTCTTTCTTAGTGGTAGAGTTTGAGAGAATCTTCTTTTCTGTGATACAATAGTTAAGCCTGTGTGATAATGAGGGAGAAATGAGTCTGGCTCTGTCAACTCCTTCAGATCCTACCAACATTTCTAATTATTTGTTGGTGCACCAAAATAAAAATATATTTTTGTTTAATAACAGTTTGACACCTTTGATTCTTGAGGGTCCCAGAACTAGAGGCCACCTTTTGGTCATTACAGGACACAAATGGATCCCCATATGGCATGATTTTGTGTGACATATTTCAGTTATGCTTCAAGAGAGACAGCCCTGTCATATTGGTATTGTTACATTTCCTATTTTAAGTCCTGAATTTGGTCTGAATAGTTCCCTGACCCATCCTGAGTTTGAGTAATGATGTTCTTCAACTACTCACACAGTTTCAAGTAGTGCAAATATGCTGCTTTTTCTTATCAAAGGTTTGGAACCATTTTTTAAAATCAGTTTTAGTGTCTTCACACCACTTCAAGGCACTGTCATACAGGCACTTTACTGAATCTCTTGCCATCAGTAATGCTTAATTTCCATTGGTACTTCAATTAACTAAACATAGAAGAAATTGTTATCCACCTCTGCCCATTACTAGGACAAACATAGCCCATTTCAAAAATCCCTAACAGAAGCGGGTGGTCAGAAAATTCCACTGCCTGTATTTTGACAGTTAGAATATTTAGTTGTTCAGATATTACAAGGAAATCAATTCTGGAGTCCACATTTCCCCTAAATTAGGTAGTTGTTGAGATATAAAAAGGAAATATATTCTGGAGGTCTAATTTCCCCTGATATAGGTTTCCCCTCCTTTAGGATATCTAGACTTACAGCGGTCAGTTAAACCAGCAATGGACACACATTTCCTCAAGGCAATGGACTCACAGTACATATTTTTTCCACATTGGTGTTTCAGTGAAAAATCTAAACTACAGTTAAAATCACCCCAAGAACCAGTCTCCTTGAGGTGGCTTAATAAGGCTGGATTTTTTTTCAACCAGAGATAGTCTCTCTCACTTAATTTCAGAACCATGTACAGTATGTTTATCAGCCAAAACTGCATGTCCCTCATAGTCCAGACAATATTAAAACATGGCATGAAACCAGGTCAGTCAGTGTCTGAATTTTAAACTCTCAACCACCAAATCAAAAAAAGCCAATCCATCTCCACTGACTTCCCTGAAAGACCAAAATGATGGTCCCTATATCCAAAGTTTCTTAGTCTGAGAGAGAGAGAGAGAGAGAGAGAGAGAGAGAGAGAGAGAGAGAGAGAGAGTTGCAAATGATGACATCCACATTTCTTGTGTGCTGATGATATGAATTCCGTTCCCTTGAAATTAGGGAAAAACACAGTTTTTCCTTTTCTGTGGGTGTCTGTTACTGCAGGCATTCAAAAATGTGATTTTAACCTGTACCATGCATTAGACAAGGTAGAATGCTTCTCAGACACAAGCAGAAACTCCTTAGGTAATGTCTCCCTTATGAGATCTGTCCCATTTTCCATCTCATTTGATGGTTGATAGGTTGCTCAGCCTGAGGAGCCAACTAGGATTGAGGAAGTATTTGATTTTAGCTCCCTGTGGTCTGAATCTCCCCAGTTCTTTCTCTCCTGCAAAACCTCACATTTATTAGAAGTTGGTATTTTTGGAGGTCTTAATGAGATTTTACTAATTTAGAGCACCTCCTTGTGGCTTTGGTCACACCTTTGGGGGGGCATCATCTGATCTGTCTAAAAAGATGCTATTGTATTTTATCTCACTGAAGAGACTCCATGCACTGGTAGGGCATCAGAGAAGTACTGACTTTGTAATTTTCACCTCCTCCTCAATGGAAACCTCTATACCATCACCCACCTGAATGGTGGCCTCGAACAGGAGTGTTTGCTTCAGCTATCACATTTTGGTCTAAACCGTCTCTTTGAGTATTCAGGTTGCTGATCAACATACTTGGACTTTGGAGAGTAAAGGGGATACAGCTTGAGGGCAGGAGGAGGCATCTGAACACCCTTCTCTTTGGGTTTTTCTTACCATTTCAAAGTGGTCAAACCCATCCCTTCTGTTGTGAGCAGCCCACTGGCAATTTTGAAATATATACCCCTTCTTCTCTCACAGGTTGCATCTGAACCAGCCCTGTGAGTCATACTAATGTGCCAAAACTTGCCACATAACCCACACAAAAGCAGGTCACAGACACTAGATAGATGGGACCTGTTGACATATTTGTACCAGGCTTTTGTTGGCATGAGTAAAAGCATACCGCTGCATCCTTCCCCAAGAAGAAACTATTAGGCAGGTGGACTACCCCTTTGTCTGTCTGCCTCAGTTTTACTCAAAATTTCCACCCACTGGTCCAAAACTGTTCCTAATTAATTATTACCTCTGGAGGTCCAATCAATAATGGATAGACCCCACATTTACCCTCTTGTTCCTAAACATGATTGTCACATTTTTCACCATAGATTTGGTTAAGGAAATAGCAATAAATGGAACCCATATAGAGGAGAATTTTATTTGATTTTATCTCATCAAAAATCTTTCCAAGCCCTGTAGGGTCTTGAAGCTTATGTCAAAATTGTTCTCTCCAGAGATATGGATTAAAGCATAAATCTCTGAGGTTGCAAACTTTAAAGAGTCTTTACAAAGCTGTCTCCCCACAAACACTATCAGGTCTTGCTGCCATACCACCCCTATACCTCAGGCAGACTGCATTGTTCCTCAATGCAGACTTGGTCCAGTATTTAAAACAGTCTGAGAACTTTGGTCCAGAATTTAGGGTGTGTGTGATGTTTGTCTGAAGATTCATACTCATCTGATTCTAAATGCTCTAGGATCAAATTCAGAACCTCTCTACCAGACACAGTCCCATTGTTTTCCATTCATCCCACAGTTGAAGTGAAGGGGAGCAGGTCAATATTCTGGGAATGATTCATTTTCTTCACAACCTCAGAATCACTTGCAACAGTGAAATTTTCCTCAGTTTATCCATCCTTCTGTACCTGTGTAGGGCTTGTGGAGGGAGAAAAGCCAGTGATCCATGAATCTTCCAGAGGGGGGTCAGGAACTGTTTCTGAAACAGCCATTTTTGCTTGGGCTGATCCCAGCTCTTTCTGTAGTGGCTCATTTTCTTGCAATGGTTCTGCGTCACTCTGCCTCATTTGAACCACCATTACGTCCCCCTACTGTTGTGCTGGAGGGGAGTTTGGACACATATGCCCTCCTTTCCGCTCCTTTCTTGCACTCCCCATCAGGTGAGTCTGGTACTGCCTAATGAACTCCCTGACCTGGCATTACATTATCAAATCCCCAAATGCACCTGAGTGTTTGTAGTTACCTTTCTGGGCTCCAGACTGATAACTTGCTTCACCACCTTTGCAACCAGCTATTTCTCAGTTCCCTTTTCTAGTATCTGTTTGAGCTAAAATGGAGCTTTCTGTGACGCCACCATGTTCATTTCAGTCTGCTCCTGTTGTGACCCGATAGGTCCCACTTTGGGGTAGAGTCCAGCCTCCAGCACCATCATGCATTCATCTTGTGCCTAATAGTGCTTTTTTCTGGAATTTAGGAAATGTTATGCTTCTGTGAGCCCAGCAGATTGAAGGCTTTGGAAATCCATTGTCGGGTGCTGAGGGGGTGGCTTGGAACAGCCGGCAAAAGCTGCATGTCAGTTCCAGCCATTCTGCTGTCAGTGTCCACCTTTGATGTTTTCATGTCAATAGAACAACCAGCTTTTACTACCTTATTTATTTATTTAGCTTTTGTTAACCAGGTAAGTACACTGGACAAGACAATTGCCTATTTTCAGGTATGACCCGGGAGAGTACAGGAATAACAGATTGAAGTACATAAAATGACATTGTACAAATTTGACAAGTTACAGTTCATGTGAGGACAGTAAGATTACAGATTCAACACAGCATACGAATCATGGTAAGGCATAGATTATACAGTATGAACATAACAAATGAAACACCTTGTGGAAGCTAAGAGCAATACCAGGGGTACAGTACTGAGATCCTTCAGATATGATACTAAATACAGCTTGGTGACCTCAGGGAGTTGGGTCTTTTTCCCAGGAGGACCTCCTGGGCAGAGGAGTGCTAAGATGGATTAATTTATGGGGATTTGGGAAAGCCACAAGCCGAGGACAGTTTAACGTGGTTCCATAGGGTGGAGCGAAGACACACCTCTAAGCTCGAGGCACAGACCTGGGCAGGGACAGTGTTCCACAGTCTGGGAGCACATGCAGCAAAATCCAGCCTGCCCATTTGAGTCCGCGTAGCCAGTATCTTAAGAAGGGCATGTCCCTGGGACCTGAGGGAGTAGGTGGAGGAGTCAGCTGGGACAAGGAATTTCACAAGCCCTGGAGGGGTACCAGTGCCAAGGACCTTTCTGGTGAAGCACCCTAGGATGAAGTCTATGTGGTTTGTGGGTGACAGCCAGTTTAGCCTGCTATAGAGGTCACAATGGTGATTGAGATGGGGGGCTGCCAGCACGAAGTGGCAGACATTGTTATAGGCAGTTGACCACCTGGTGAGGTGGACTTTGGATGTGCGGGCAAACAAGAGAAGCCCATAGCAGAGCGAGGGTAGGAGCACCCCTTTGGCAAGTGCAATCCGTGCTGCCAGAGTAAGATTGCTTTTTGCTCTATAGGCCAGACCCAGTTTGCAGTTAATAGTCTTGCAAGTATTCTGTATGTGGCAGCCAAGGTCAAGCTGCGGGTACAGCATCACTCCAAGGTATTTAAAGTGGTTTGTAACTGGGATCTTAACCCTGTCAACACCAGAAACACATAGTGGAGCAGGGGCGGCCTAATCTTGGCCTGAGACCCAAAGATCATGGCCTGGGTTTTTCTGAGATTTAGAACCAGCTTGTGGGACAGAATCCAGGATTGGATGTTCCTCAAGTCCTCGCTCAGGTGGTGATTTATGACCCCTATCTCTGGGGAATGAGTCATGATGACCAGGTCATCTGCATAAAGGATAAGCTTGCAGAGGACAGCAGCAACAGGGAGTCTGTTCACGAATATGGAGAAAAGCAGTGGCCCCAAGACAGAGCCTTGTGGGACACCCATGGTAACAGGGATAGTGTCTGAGAGCTCCTTCCCATACTTAACGAGTTGCTTTCTGCTATTTAAGTAGTTGGAGAACCAGTTGAGTACCTCAGGTGATAGACCATAGGAGCTGAGCTGGATGGAGAGCATGGTGTGATCAACAAGATCAAAGGTCTTGGAGAGATCTATAAAGATAGCTCCAGAGAGTTTGCCTTGGTCCATAGCAGCTCTGATCCCAGATGAGACCGTGACAAGGGCAGAGGATGTGATGTGTCCTTTCCTAAAGCCATGCTGTTCTGGGGACAACAGGTCATGAGACTGCAAGTACTCTGAGATCTGCCCTGCCATGATCTTCTCAAGAAGTTTGCTGACCGCTGACAGTATGGATATCGGACAGTAGTTTTCTATGAGTTTGGAGTTCCCTTGTTTAGGTATAGGGACCATCCTGGTAACTTTCCATACCTCCCGAATGACACCCGATGACAGGGACAGATTGAAGATATGGGTTACCATGGGGGAAATCTTACTGGCAGCGAGACTCAGGAGTTTTGGCTCCAGTCCATCATGGCCAGCACTCAAGAAGTGGGAGAGCCATGAGAGCAGTCTCTGCACCTCTTGCACCACCACCACCTTAAAAAGAAGGGCCGGGTATGATGAGGACAGTGAGGCTCCTTGTTCACCCTTCTCCCCTTCCCCATGGGGGACTGATGAGGTAAAGTAGGTAGGTCTGAAAAGTATTGGTTGAATGCATTTGCGATGGTCAGAGAGTAGTTGCAACTGGCACCATCGATGATCATATCAGAGGTCTCACCACTCGCAGTCCCACTGACTATATTCTTAATGTTTCTCCAGAACCTCCTGGGATCCCTAGCTGTGCACAGCAGCACAGATTTCCAAAATTCACCTTTAGCAGCCCTAATAGCCTTCTAGCACTTATTTCTGAGATTTCTATACTGCAGAAATACAGCCTGTTCCGCCGTGGTCTTGAATTGTGCCCAGCACTTAACTCTGTACTTCATGAGGGCTAGCAGACTACCATGTAGCAACTTTGTTGCCGTGCCCCTGACCCTCTGTCTGATGAGGGGGGCATGTTTATCCTGCAGCACCCTGAATGTACTGAGGAAGTGACTGGCTGCTGATGAGGAGTCACTGGCATTCCAAACTGCTGACCAGTCAGTGTGCTGGAGATCAGCATGGAAGGAGCCAAGATCAATCCTTGAGTAGTCTTGGACCTGGATGGTTTTATGTGGGATTTTCAGAGAGGGAATCTTTCACACCCCGTACATGGGAGAGTGGTCTGAGATGGTGTCAGGGAGGATGCTTATCCTCTCTGGATGATTTGTCATGACTCAGTCTAGGAGAGAGCTCCCTCCACCATTAGGTGGGCATCTGGTAGGCTCCTTGATCAGTTGCAACAGGGAGAGACCAGTGAGGAGTGGTTCATATGCTTTGGTGTTGCTGCCAAGCCAGTTTAGGTTAAGATCACCTAGGATAATTAGTTCATTATGTCGGGTCATGACACCTATGGTGTCCAGGAGGACGGACAGCCCCTCCAGGCTGCCCTTAGGGGATTGTAGGTGAATACAACATGTATCTTTTTGGTCATCCTGAGCAACAGTACTGTGTGCAGAAACTCACAAGGGGACTGTACAGGTTGTGGATAGGGTAGCACCGACAGGTTAAGGTGGCTTCTATAATATACCAAGATGCCACCTTCCCTCTTCTTTCCTGGGCGATCAAGCCTGAGGAGGTCATATCCCGGAAGGGCACATGCAGAGTTTGGTATAGTGGGTTTAAGCCAGGTTTCTGTTATTCCAAGTATGTCAGGGGTGTGGTGGGTGGCTCAAGCCAGTAGTTCCGCTAGGTTGGGCAGGATGCTACAAATATTGAGATGGGCTATTTTCAGCCCCTTGAACCCGCCCAGAGCAGCAGGGTCTGTTTGGCAAGGTGGGCCAGGGTTTAGCTCGATGTCACCTGATAGTGCTAAGGTCACCAGAAGTAACCATAGGAGATATTTTAGGAAGGGAAGTCATTCCTGGCAGGCACCCTTCGGCCATATTTCCTGACCAGGCATGCAGGACACAAGAAGCACCTCAGATCAAGACTGCAGAGAACCCAGGGAGGGGGTCTGCCTTCCGCTAATAGGTTGGAGAATGTGTAATCAGTTTAAGCCAACTGGAAGCAAGTGCCTCAAGGTTCTCCCGCTCTAGGGACATCCGTACCTGTATACCAGGGGATGCCAAGGACAGTGAGGAGACCACAGGCTGGTATGCACACGAGTGGAAGCAGTGGTAGTTGCTTAATTAGGTGCTGAGGGTTCCCCATGTTCATACCAGTGGTAGACTGACTGAGGGGAATGGTGCAGATCAGTGCTGATCACTGACCCCCCAGTCCTCAGCCAGCAGTGATTCCCACGCCACTACCAGACACCTGATACCACCCGGTTTTCAGCAATGTCTACCTATTATTACCACACAGTTCTGAGCTCCTACCTCCACAAGAGCACAAACTAAGCCCCTAAGTTAGTGAGTACCCGTGCTATGCTATAATAAATAGTTCACCTGTACAGATTGGGGTTTATAAAGCAGAATAGTATTCAGAGGTACCTATGCTGGTAGTACAGTCAAAATTCAAGCCAGTGCACCCTTGACACCCCTTAAGATATATGTGAATGTACAACAGCCACCTAGCAAACTGTACCGCCCACTTAAGACAAGAAAGATCTTACACCTAACAGACTATTTAGCAGGGTGCTGTATATATTGTGTAATCTCTCTGCTACTAGTTAATATTTGTAGCACAGGGTACTGTAGGAATTGTAGCACAGGGGTCTGTAGGAATTGAAACAGGTTATGCTGATGTTGTTTGCCCTATCTGATTACTTAGTAAATACTGTAACTGCAGTGCTGGATAATACAGCAATTTATTTTTTTTTTGGTATGATAGATTCTTTGTGGTGCCCAAGATCCCACCTATGGCCAGAGCCGATTGGTCCTGGTCAACAGGGGGTTTGGCTACCGGGCATTTAATGGGAGGAGGGAACAGGGTGGGTGGGTCAAAAAACAAGCCCACACTGCAGCAGCTCCGACACTTGCTGCTCTCTCCAGCCCCAATTCACCCCAAAGGCACAAGAAAAGTCCCGACAGTGTTTATCGGGGGAGGACCGCCAGGTTACCGGTGCCTCAACCACGAGGTGATTCCTTCCTAAGTCCTGAATGCAGGGGGAGCCTCTTGCAAGAGCTGCCCACTCCCCCCTGTGAGAAACAGCCAGTATAGTTTGTGGAAAAGCTCGGGCTGGCCTTTTTGCTGGGCTTGCCCAGGCATCACCGATGGTAGGAGCTAATTGGTGCAGCTGCCTTTTCAAATGGCAGTTTGGTGCCGAAATTCAGCTGGGGCTCTGTGAGGGACAAAGGGCTGAAACTGGGGATGGCGTTTTGTACGGTCCCAGGAAAAAACAAGCCCATGCTGCAGTAGCTCCATCAGTTGCTGCTCTCTCCAGCCCCAGTTCACCCCAAAGGCACAAGACAAGTCCCGACAGTGTTCGGCGGGGGAGGACCACCCGGTTACCAGCGCCTCAACTCTGAGGTGATTCCTTCCTAAGTCCTGACTGCAGGAAGAGCCTCTCACAAGAGCCGCCCACTCCTCCCTGTGAGAAACAGCCATAGTTCCAGGAACTGTTGCTGTTGTACCTTGTTTATGGCACTTAAGTGCAGCTTTTCATTTACAGTACTGCTCCTCATCCTCAGCCAGCATGGTTACTAGTAGTCTTTTTCTGTCTGCCATCTCCAGCTACAGTTGTTCCTCATCAGCTGCAATATCTGTGGCTTCAGTAATTGGTGAGTTATGGGTATCTCTCTTCATGTTTTCTGTAGATTCTGGGTCTATCTCAAGCTCAGTAGGAACCTCCATCTCAGAAGCAAAACAACACCTTTTTCCTTGAGAAGAACTATGGCTGGGGTGGAGGAAATTGCCCCAACCTATTGCAGCACACCCTCCTTCTGTGCAGCTCTGGAATCCTTCATTTTGGTGAGACAGCCTGCAGTGCTCTCTACCAAGAGTGGGGGAAGTTTTATTGAATTCAAATGAACACAAAGTAACAATCATCAAATCATGCAAACAATTTAAAAGGAAAGCAGATGTATACTTAAAAGGAAAAACAATATAGGAGATCCCCAGTCACAGCTAAAACTATAATAAAGAAAAAGAAAAGGAAAAAACAAAATGGAAAATAAATATATAGACCCTTTCTCAAACCTAAAAGACATATATGTAAAAGTAACTCACTAGTCTACGCAGCTTGTAACCCATTTCATGTGACACCATTTAACAGCAAGACTGGCAGAAGGAAGACATTTACATTATGTACAACAGATTTAATTTCAGAGGTTATTCTGAGAAGGAGTTCATACTGAGTAAGGAGTGGTAGTGTTTCATCCAAATATGCCATTTGAAACAGGCAAAGAGAACACCCAGCATACCAACTTCCCACTGATCTTGCTCAGAACTATAACAATCATACACTAAGGTATCATAATCCAAGGTTGGAAACATTGGTTCAAACCAAGCAGAAGCCACAAAGTCCCCATTACCCTGAATATAAGAGCAGTCAAAAAATAGATGACTCATTGTTTTCAATTGATTCATACAACCAGTCCTAGCGCACATGCATTCATTCGACTGTTTCCGATTAACCTTATCATTAAACTTGCTCTGTCAACACAGCCAAAGAGTATCCTACATTTTATTTGGGACTCTTTTATTTGTCAACTAACATATTAAACCAGTTTGTAACCTAGGGGATACATGCTCAAAAGCAGCAAGTTTTGAGAATTTACTGTCCACTGCATATCTGTACCCCAACAGAGCCAGTTCCAAGAAAATAGTGTCCACTAGATATCTGTATCCTAGGCATAATCATCAACCGAGTGAAGGTAAAAACATTCAACAGAAGCTTGATAGTGGCTTCTTTCATGTAAACAGTAATTATACTGGAGGATATATCATTTTAGGATTCCCAAATCCTCCAAGATTTAACCAGGTATTAAGACCGTACAACACCTAGGTTACTTTAAAAACCTTGTTGGCCATTACTTCATGCAAATGTATGATTGATCAAACCATGGTGGGCTGCAGGGTTCAGATTCCCAATAGGGTTCCTTGGCTCTGTCCAGTAGACAGGATGGATGAATACCTGGACATTAGGCCATGATCCCCTAATTCCTGCCTCCTCTCTGGGGATGGGAAGCCATTAATTTGGTATCAGGTTATTACCATCTTATGTGGGGACCAAGCATAATACAGCTTCCATTACTTCAGCATCAGCAGCTTCTAATGTGGTGTCTGCAGGGTTAGGGGTGCTGAATTTGGGAATCCCATGAAATGGGCGACCACAAAATCGTGATTTCAAAAATGGCAACGGAAAAAAGAGCATGTCAGATAGAGCGACTGGAAAAATTAGTGATTGCCAAAACAGCTACCTACCGCTTTCTCCTCCTCCCCAAGTTGTGTCCCCCCGGAGTTGATTATGCATAGTAAGGAGAGTGCAGCAGTGTTGTCGCTGTATAGGTGATTGCTGTAATTTACAGGTCACTGTTTGTGTCCCCACCATCTTGCCATTGCCTTTTTGTACTCGCCATTTTGCGTTCGCCCATTTCACATAGAACCCTGAGTTTGATGGGATGTAAGCAGGTATTATTCTGCAACATGCACATCATATGTTAGAAAACGCACCAATGACCTACATCTGACATTGTTGTTCCCCCTGCTTATGGATGGAAGCTGGTTATCTGGATCTGGAGGCTCTTCTTTGTGCACTGGGTTGGGCTCAGAGTAGTGGCAAGTACTAGGGAGAGGCAGATGGGCATCTACCCAGCCACAGCATAGGTGGATTGTTTATTAATCTGGGGCAGGAGGTGGCCACAGCTCCTGCACATACTTTGGACAAAAAGGAAGGAGAAGTAAGCCCCAGATGTGACACTCGTGTACCTTGGAGGAAATGACCTGGCAATGTAGCCCTGGAAGGGAATATGGTTCCAAGTGATGGATGATCTGTACAAATTGAGAGCAGGTTACCATGAGTGGTGCCAGTATGATCAGAGAGGATTCCGAGAAGGGGTTTGGCACAAAGCAAGAAGTAAGGAGGTAGTGGTAAGTCCTGAAACTGGTTTAACAGAAAGATTTATGCGCCTTTGAAGTGGCAGGGAGAATGGTGTTGCACCAACTTGACATCACCATGGACTGTCTGGGATTATACCAGCCTGATAGAGTTCACCTATCAGACATGGGGATGGACTTGTTTTATTGTGCATCAAGGATGCATTAGAGTTGCGTGTAGGGAGGAAGCCAAAATTCCAGTGCTAGAGTTGGAGGTTGATTAGTAGCCTGTCTGGGTGAGTGAGAATGTGGAACTGGTGGGAAACAGAGGTGGCTTTACATAGGTCTGTGGGATGACATTGGACTGTGGCCCAGTCACCTTTTGGCATCGGTCTGCATCGAGACACTGGAGGACTGCAAGATGACATTTGGGTCACCCCTAGGCTGCACTGGTATTAGTTTGCATCGAGACATGGAAAAGGATGCTGGGTTACCATCAGGCCTTGCCATTTAGTGGGACCCTGGTTCACTTTGGAACAGTGGTTCTAGTTTGTGGTTCCTCTACATCCCCATCTGACCCTTCTCTAAACTGACTGTGGGGGAGACTGAGACTAGGGTAACCCCAGTGAGAGGAGAGACCTAGGGGAATCCAGCTAGTACTCCTCCATATCTGGGGGTTTGTAGCAGTGCAGCAGGTAATGCTAGTGTTGAGGTCCAAACTGGATAAAGGGAAGGGACAACAGCGAAGGGGAACACAAAGTGTGCAATCAATACAAATTCAAGAAGCTAGGAGAACCTGAGAAGAATAAGGAAAAATGCCAGGTAAATAGCAATAAGAGTTCAGGAGTTATTTAGAAGGGGGTCTGCCTTAATGCCAAAAGCCTTCTAAATAAAATCAGCATGCTCTAGGCAACAGTGGCAGACACTGACTTTGAACCTGTGGCCATCACAGAAATGTGTTCCACTGAAAATAATGACTGGGACCTAAAAGTCTCTGGGTGCTCAATATTCAGGAGGGATGAAGGAAAAGACAGAGGGGGAGGCATAGCATTTTATGTCAAGGAGGGCACTGAGGTTGTGGAAGATGGGTGCATAAGGGATAGCAATGAGACAGAGTCACTTTTAATGCAGCTCAAGGTGGCCTCTGTGAAGAAACTATAGTTGGGGAAGATCTATAGACCACCAGAGTAGCAGGAAGTGAAGGACAGGGAGCTTGAGGAAGAGCTACAAAGGAGCAAATGGGGAAGTAGTAGTAGTGGGTGATGTGAACCTGCTGGATATTAATTGGGATGTTCCAGTTGCCAGTAGCACCAGAAGTCAAGCCTTGTTGGATACATTCCAGGACTGTCTACTAGTGCAGCTAGTTAAAGAACCAACCAGGCAGGCTGCCATTCTCGATGTGATGCTCACCATCTCAGAGGTGGTAGAAGCTGTGGAAGTGTGGGAACCACTGAGGAACAGTGACCACAACTCCATTTGATTTGAACTGGCTCTTGGGACTAAAAAAAAACAGTCGAGAACTGAGGTCCTTGATTTCAGAAGGGTGGACTTCAGCAGGTTGAAGGAGTTACGAACATATGAAATTACCAGCAGATACAGGCCATTCGGTCTATCTAGTCTGCTCGAGTGTACAGCACTTCAGTCCATTAGACTGCAGCTGCCCCACCATATGTTCTCCCCCCCATCTCACACCCCCTCCCGGTTTGTATCCTCCCCTTGAATTTGTCCCACCCTCTCTTGAAGCCCGCAACACTGCAGCAATACATCCTCTGGCAGAACGTTCCACCCTGCCACCACCCTTTCTGTGAAATAGTGCTTCCTCAGTTCCCTCTTGAACCTTCCAGCTTCATAGTGTCCCCAGTTTCCCTTCTGCCCTTCAGACTGAACATATACCTGGTATCTACTCTGTTCAAACCCTTTGGGAACCTGAAGGTCTCAATCATATCCCCTCTCTCTCTTCTTTCATCCAGGGTATACATATTGAGCTCTCTCAGTCTCTCCTCATATGGTCTGTCCCCAACCATAGGATCATTTTTGTTGCCCTGCGCTGTACCCCGTCCAGTAGTTTGATGTCCCCTTTCAAGTAGGGGTGCCAGAGTTACATGCAGTACTCTAGGCATGGTCTCACCAGAGACCTGTACTAGGGCAAGATGACCTCTCCACTCCTGGAAGTAATCCCCTTTGCTATGCAATCTAGCATCCTGTTTGCCTTCACTGTTGCCTTCCTGCACTGAGCAAAGTGGTTCATCTTCCTGTTACCAGCACTCCCAAATCCTTCTCCTCCTTGGATTTTGTTAATGGGACACCCTCCAGCCAGTAATCTTGTCCTGGGTTCTTGCCTCCTAAATGCATCACTTTGCATGTCTTAGCATTGAAACCAAGCTGCCAAGTGTGTGACCATTCCTCCAGTTTTGCCAAATCCTCCTGAAGTACTTTTGCTCCCTCCACCCAGCTACCTCGGCACAGATCTTTGTGTCATCTGCGAAGAGACTTATTTTGCTCTTAATCCCTACTCTAATGTCAGCTATGAAAATGTTAAACAGAAGTGGTCCCAGCACCGAGCCCTGTGGTACACCACTTGTTACTGCCCTGGGCACATATGCCTCACCCCTCACTACTACCTTCTGCTGTCTACCCTGCAGCCAGTTATCAACCTATCTGACCAGTTTCTTCCCTGCTCCCAGAGTCTTCAACTTCAAGATCAGCCTACCATGTGGCACCAGGTCAAAGGCCTTGCTGAAATCCAGGCAGAGGACATCCACTGCATGCCCCCCATCCCTCATAACCCAGTGCCCTCATAACCCAGTCATAAAAGCAACCAAGTTCATCTGGCAGGATCTGCCTAAGACAAACCTGTGCTGCCTGCTGCCCTGGAGGTTGTTATCCTCAAGAAATTGCACCAGCCTTTCCTTGAGGATTGTCTCCATCAGTTTTCCTACAACTGCAGTAAGGTTCACCGGTCTGTAGTTCCCCAGTTTGTCCTTAGGCCCACTCTTATGGAGAGATGTGCTTCCCTCCAGTCCCTGGGCATGCACCCCATGTTCAGAGAAGTATTGAACAGATCCACCAGTGGCCCTGCCAGTACCTCTGCCAACTCTCTCAGCACCCTCGGATGGACTCCCTCTGGGCCAGGTGCCTTGTCCACCTTCACTGACTTAAGGCCCTCCCTCACCCTTTCCACAGTGATTTTCCCATCTGTAGTTGCTTCTCTCCCATCCTCTCCCACCTCGTACTTCCTCTCAGGTATGGGCCCATCCCTCTCCTTGCTGAAGACTGAACAGAAGTATTCATTAAGTACTTCTGCCTGCTCATCCCCCTTTTCTACCCACCCACTTCCCCTCCTGATCCTAACAATTTGATCCTTGCTCTTCCTCTTCTCTCTGATATATCTGAAGAGATCCCTTTCCCCTCCTTTGATCCTCTGCTCTAACCTCTGTTCTCTAGCCACCTTTGCTGCCCTTTCCACTCTGCTCACTTTTCTGGATTTCTTCACATATTCTTCTTTGTCTTCTGCGCTGTTGGATTGCTTGTAGGTCCAAAATTGTATTCCTCTTTTCCCTCACCTTCTCCACTACCTCTGTACTCATCCAACTAGGTTTCTTGGTCCTGGCTTTCTTGTCACTAGTTTTAGTGGCTTCAGCCAGCCCTGTCTTGATGACTGCCCATTTTTCTTCCATGTCCATTTCAGGGTGGATGCTTGCCATATGACTTTCCAGTATGTTTCCTATCTTGCCAAATCCACCCTTTTGAAGTCCAGGACCCTAGTTTTTGTAGTGACTACTTCTCTACACAGGTTGATTGAAAACCACACTGTGCGCAATGGTCACTGCTTGCCAGATGTTCCTCCACACTTACATCCCTGACCTGTTCCCCATTTTCCAGTACCAGGTCTAGTATATTCCCCTCCCTTGTTGGCTCCATTACCCTCTGGGTAAGGAAGCCATTGTGGAATGCTTCCAGGAGGATCTGTTCTCTTGCACAATTGGTTACTGGGATACTTCAATCAACCCCTGGTAGATTAAAGTCCCCCACCACCACTGTGCTCCCTTTGCCACTATGCCTCCGTATCTGCTCCCCAAGTTCCCTGTCAATGTCCTTCTTCTGGGCCAGAGGTCTACAAACAACCTCCAGATGGATCTTGGTCCCTTTCTGGTTGTGCAGTTGCAGTCAGATTACTTCCAACCTGCCCTCCTCCCCTTCCTCCCTGTTACATCTGATCCCTTCCCTTACATAAATTTCAACCCTCCAACCTTCCATTTATCTCTATTCCTCCAGAAAAGTTTGTATCCTGGGATGGTTAGGTCCCAGTCCTGGTGCCTAGCTGCCCACGCCTCAGTAATGGCAGCTAAGTTCACCTCTCCCTCTGCCATCAATGCCTGCAACTCTGCCAACTTGTTCCCAAGGCTCCTAGCATTTAGTGAAACCATTCTCCATGCTGCACCTATTCTTCCTGCTTCCTTACCTTTCACTTCAACCCCTATTTTGCCTAAGGCCGTATCTATCCCTGTGGTGGGGGGAGGTCCATGGGACCCCCTCTCCTGGTGATTTACAGCTCCAATGCCTTCCCCTCACCTAGTTTAAATAATACCTCTCATTGATGAAATCCCACAGCATCTGCTTGGTCTGGGACAAGTTAGTCAGGGCAGACAGCATAGAAGGTATGGAAGAGAGATGGGTGGCAATAATGGGGGAAGGGAGCATGCTCAAGGCATCTAAGTTATGTGTGAGAACTGTAACCAAAAAGAACAAGTACAACAGACTATTACAGTTCTCTGTAATGGTGAGAGGGTGATTGGGGCCAAAAAAGGCCTTCTGCAGGTACAAAGATAAGCAGGCGAGCAATAATTTGGGGGGATACATTTTGAGAAATAAGGAAGCAAAGAGGGCTGTTACGGAAGTAAAAGCAGATACTGAGCTGTGGATCATGGAGGCAGTCAAAAGCAGAGAAAATAATTCTTCTGGTACATTAGTGGAGAAAAAGAAGAAAGTAAGGGAATTGTTAGGCTATCAGAGGGGGTAGGGTGATAGAGGAGGACATGCAAAAGGCTGCTTTCTTAAATGAGTACTTTTGCTATGTCTTCACAAGGGAGGACAGCAGGCCCTTGCCAGGGAGTGACATCAAAGCAGCCACAGTGGGGGTCCCAGAGATAAGGCAGCCAATATTTACATTTAATAGGGTCCAGAAAGGGCTAGCAGCCTTAAAGACAGATAAGACTCTGGTACCAGATGAAAGACATCCAATGGTGCTGATCACCTAGTAGAACTCTTCAATAGTTCACTAGAGGCAGGGTTAGTTCCAAAGGACTGGAGGTTGATGGACGTAGTTCCACTCCATAATGGGGGGCACAAGGAACAGCAGGGAACCACAGATCTGTCAGTCTTACCTCTGTGGTAGTGAAGCTGATGGAGTAACCGGTTAAAGAGGACCTCATAGACTACTTGATGAGCAATGGTCTCTGGGATAGTAAATAGCACAAATTCATGGCAGGAGGTCTTGTCAGACTAACCTGATAGCTTGCTTTGATTACGTGACAAGGGCATTGGATTAGGGCCAAGCTGTAGATTTGCTCCACTTCGACTTCAGCAAGATGTTTGACTCTGTGCCTCACAGGCAATTGCTGATGAAGACTGAGGATATGGGTGCTGCTAGGGACATAGAAAGATGGGTGGTAACTGGTTAAAGGGGAGGCAGCAAAGGGTTGTGTTTAACAGGGTCAAATCAGAAGAGGGGAAGGTCTTGAGTGGGATACCACCGGAATCTGTCCTGAGGCTGGTCCTCTTCAATATGTTCATCGGCAACATTGGAGAAGAAATTCGGGGCATGTTGCATCTCTTCACAGATTACACTAAGTTCTGTGAGTGCATGTACAGTGATGAGGGAGTCAGGGAAATACAGAGTGAACTGAAAAAACTTGAAAGGAGGTCTTGGGTTTGGCACATGAAATTCATTGCTAAAAAGTGCAAGATGATTCACCTTGGGAACAAGAACTCCAGGACAGAATACTGGATGGGTAGGGAAAGACGTAGCACTATGGCTGAAGAAAGGGACCTACAATTGATCATTAATGACTCCCTCAAACAATCAAGCCAGAGCAGCAAGGCCTATAATAAGGCAAACAGGGTGCTAGGATGTATCGATGTATCGGGAGGGATATATATATATATATATATATATATACACACAGCAGAAGAAAAGAAGTAATACTACCTCTTTATAGATTGTTGGTGAGGCCTCACCTGGAGTACTGTGCCCAGTTCTGGAGTCCTCACCTCAGGAAAAATAAGAAAGGCAGGAGTCGGGTGCAGCCAAGGGTGACAAAGGTGAAGGGTCAACAGGGCAGATCTTATGAGAAGTGCAGCAAGGCTTTAAAAATGTACTCACTGGAGTCCAGGTGGGAGAGGGGAGATATATTAGAGACCTTCAAGTTCCTGAAAGGAATAAACAAGATGAAATGCAGGTTATTATTTAACATGAATATCAGTTCAAGGTCATGTGGACATGAGTGAAAACTGGTAGGAGGAGGTTCAGGAGGTATTAGAGAAAGTGATAGTTCACAGAAAGAGTGGTGGGACTATGGAACAGTGTATCAGCTGATGTGGTGGGCACTAAAGTCATCAATGATCTCAAGCAAGGCTGGGACAAAGCGAAGAGCATAGTGATTACTCAGGGCAACAGTAACAGGGAGAAGAATAGGCTGATGGAGAGGGAGGACTAGAATCCTCTAAGGGCAATAGGACCTGGGGTTAGTAGGGACAAATGGGCCCCCATTGATCATTTTCTGCCATCATTGTCTGTTTTTCTATGTTCTCTGCTCACATGCAGGGGGACAGGTTGGGAATTTGGTGTATAATATACTTAGTTTTTTTGTTTTTTTTGTAGCTATGATGTATGTACTGTATAATTAATGTGTACTGTATATCAGGTATCATTATTCAGCATGGGGTCATGTTGTCACAGGCAAAAACAGCGCGACACTATACCACGCTGTCAAAACAGCAATTAAAAAAAAAACAGTAAAATACTTTTCTGTGGAGGACTTTGCCCCCCGCACCTGCCATTACGGGGGGCTCTGCCCCGACCCCTCCTATTAAAGTAACCTCCTCCGGGGGGGGAGACAACTTAGGGACAGGGTGAAACTTGGGCTGGGGGCATCATGAACTGCACAAAAGACGTGACAAAAACAAATTAACTAACCTTATCTGGGACTGGGAATAGAACCCTGGGCCGCAGCCACTCCATTGTCCTCCAGCTCCGATGGCTTTACTCCCTGAGCTACGGCAGCTTCTTGGCAGATCTTCTTCCAGCAGAGCTCTTACCCATTCCACAGCTACAGGGTCACTGCTACCGCTTCACACTATTTGTGTCATGCGGCATTGTGTACCCTGTAGTTGTTCTTCCCCCTGCTGTTACTGTTGTGCGGTTTTGCCCTTCTAAATACTACATATTGACCCAGTAGGTCATTATTCACTGTTACATATTGTTAAAGTGTACAGTATGTTGCATAGACAGATGCTTAAGGAATACTTTTTATTACATTACTGCACAGAAATGGGGAAAATGCACAAAAAAGGGAAGCTGTGATCAGCTGCTGTTGGCCGACTGCTCTCTGCGCCATTCACCAATTGGTCTCTGGCCACTGCCTCCTGATTGGTTCTATCACTGACTGTGCTTTACTGGGCTCTGCGCCCATTCAGTTGCATTGCGCAGTGCTGAAATTTTATGCCCACTCCCCCCCACCTCCAACCCTAATTAGTCACTGGCTCCCCCCCGCCTTCAGGACCCACCCCTGATTCTTTTCTCCACCTATCCTTTAGTTTAACCTCACTCCCTCCACCCACATCCCTGTTTTTCCATTAGGTGTCACATCCAAGCTCCTGAGTACACCTGCTGTTTCACCCACCTCTGGTACTCAGCTCTCAGCTCCCTCCATCTAGCCCTGTCTGCACCTCACCACCTACTACAACACACCTCTGTTTCAGTCTTTTCCTCCTAATTCCATCCCTGACCATGCCTCCCTTCAACCCGCCTCCTCTTGCCTCTTCTTGCTCTCTCTTTTTTTCTCCCCTCAGCTATCTTCCTGGTGCCTGCCACCCTTCCCCGCCCTCCACCTTCCTCCTACCCATCCCCTATTGCCAACCTGGTACTAAGGCCCTTGCTCCCTGCCCACCCATGTGGCACCCCTCTGTTAAGGACTGGCCGCTTACGGCTACTCATGCAAATGGAACCTGGGCAGACTGGCCCTCGCTACTAGCCATTGCTCTGCACTGGGACCCACGACGCCTACACTGCATTCTGGCAAGCAAGTATTGGAGACGGAATCACACCTACTATGAGCAATGTCAGGTGGCTCTAAAACTCCTGCTCCTCCTCCTCCTCCTGATGTCCGGGAGTGTTCACCTGAACCCTGGATTGGCTCACTCCAGTACAACAAATCTTGCTAAAACTGACTGGGGTCTCATCATTGCTACCCTCAACATTTGCAGCCTCCTTCCAAAGCTTGCTGCCCTTCAAATTTTTACCAACCAACACAACCACGACATCTTAGCCATTGTTGAAACCTGGCTGACACCCAACACTCCTGACCATGCCATCTCACTTCAAGGCTACAGTGTCTTCAGACTTGATAGGATTACCAAAAGGGGGGGGTTGTAAAATTTACATAAAAGACAACATCACCGGTCACCCCATCTGCACTACCTTCTCCAACACCCCAGTAAAATTCCTTCCTGTCAAACTACTCCTTGGTGCCCAAAATAAAGTCCTCACTGTAGGCACTGTCTACATCCCACCAAAAGACCCAGGGACTGGTCTGCAGGCTATCCTGGAATTTGTAAGATCACAACCTCCGGGCACTGAGATCTTCCTCCTTGGCGAATTCAATATCAATTGGCTTGCTCCTGATGTAGGGACCCACGAGGATGCTATCCTGTCAGCAAACCTAATGCAGATGGTCGACTCCCCTACTAGGAAGAATTACAAATCTGGCACCAGCACTCTCCTAGACTGGGTCCTTGCCAGCCACCCATCCCATATCAAAAACACCTCCATCCTCCCTGACTCCCTTAGCGATCATTCCCCTGTTATCTGCACCTGGTCAAATAAGTTTTCCAAGCCACCTCCAAAAACCATCTCAAGCAGAGTACTACCACATGGAAAATTGACCCACCTCAAGTCCTGCCTCAGGAGAAAGGACTGCTGTGTGACTGAACTTCTCTGCAGGGACTAAAGTAGAAGAACTTTTGTATTTGGACCTTTAATTTAGGGTAAAAAAACTAACATACAAAACAAAAACAAAAAAAAGTGTGTGTTTGGGTTAACTGAACTGAATGAGTAACTACTGAAAAGTCATCTAGGTGTAAATCTCAGGTGACTGAAAGGACTTAACTGCTGTGAGGTTTAAATTACTTGAAGAAAGATCTGGTAAGTAGGGGGAGTGGCTTAGCAAGAAGGAAGCTACATTTAAAGACTGCCTTAGAAAGATTCTGCTAATAGCTTGGCAGAAGACACCAGGAGAAAGGACTGCTGTGTGACTGAACTTCTCTACTGGAACTATATTGCCCTCCTTCCCCCCACCCAAAGCTAGTTCTATTTTTATAGGCACAGGATTTGACTGACAACAGGAACTTCCTGTTTAGGGGCAGGAAGTGAGTGATCACAGTACCACCAAGGACCCACCATCCTAGAAGGGCAAGAGTAGCTCTCCGGCCCTCTCTAGCTGCTGGAGGTCTGCCTCTGAACAAGTAAGTGGTATACTGGGAAATATAGGATATTCTTGTCTCAGAACAGGACAATCAGGAGCTTAAAGGGCACACAGGTAGAAAGTAAGGAGAGAGAGAAAAAAAAAGAGGAAAGAGTAAGGATTGCAAACAGTTAAGGGGCCAGAAATAAGACATGATTGGAATGGTGCAGTGCAGTGGCTGTGGAGCAGCAGTCTTCCGGAGATGTTCTGGAGGATGCGATGTTGTCCCATCTGCAGGCACCTCTCTGGGCTGAGGAGGAGGTTGCTCATCTCCAGGCTGAGTTGGCCAGGATTTGTGGGACCTCTCTTCCATCCAGGGACCACCAGTGCCACTGCCGCTGCCTCAGAGGTTGCCAAGAAAGAGGAGCGGTTGGACCACAGTGGGCTCAGGGAGGGTGAGGTGGTGGAACAGAGGCACATCCTCCAGTTGTACCTCTCCACAATTCCTATGCCATTCTGGCAAAGTGTGGTTCCTCTATGGAGGCACCTACAGTGGAGACCAAGGAGGATGCTGGTAACCTCCACAAAGGAGACCCACAGGAGGGTGGCAGGGGACCCTGCAGGGAAGGAAACAACTCCTGGTGGGGACTCATTGTTAGAAGGAAAGACTGGGCAAGGAAGGGAGAGGGAGGTAAGCTGCCTGCCTGGCGCCATGGCTTGAGGGACAGGGAGGAATCCTCAGGATTGCCAGAGCAGCTGCACAGGGAGGGAGTTGGATGTCATTGTCCACCTAGGGACAAATGACCTGGCTAAGAAAGGGATTAGAGAAGTGCAGGAAGAGTTTGTGGAATTGGGAGGGGCCTTAGTCAAGTAGCATGCACGGTAACCTTCTCGGAGGTGCTACCCATCTATGGCATAGGAGAGGCTAGGGTGTTCCATACCATGGGATCTAATGCAGAAAAAACTGGTGGAGCTCAGGATTTGGCTTCACTGGGGACTGGGGGTCCACCTGGAGTGATGCAAGTCTATACTGGCATGATGGGCTGCATCTGTCTGGGAGGGGAACCAGGATCCTAGGTGATAGGTTTAAATGCTTCATTGGCAAGCTTTTAAACCAGCCAAGGGGAGGCACTGAAAGGAGCAGGAAAATCCTAGCCCCCAAACAATCACGGTAGTGGTGTGGCAAACCCAACATGGAGGTGTCGATAGGGAGAAGGGCAGGGGTAAATGGAGAAAGTGACAAAGGCAAGAAGGACATGGATGGGGAAAAGGGGTAAGGCCATCAGGAAATGGAGGGTAATGAGTACCAATGCACGTAGTCTGGGCAACAAGCTCCCTGAGCTGGTGGCCTTAATGGAAGAGGGATGCCTGGATATCGTAGCAGTCACAGAAACATGGTACACAGAGAACCATGACTGGGATGTTAACATACCAGGGTACATAACCTACAGGAGAGACAGGCAGGGGAGAAGAGGGGGAGGAGTAGCTCTCTATGTAAAGGAAGGGATAGAAGCAACTGAACAAAAGAGTAAACAGGGAGGAGAGGAGGCACTGTGGGTCACCTTGGAGACTGGAAAGGGCACCACAATCCGCACAGGGGTTGTGTACAGACTCCCATGTCAGGGGGAAGGAATGGACAAGGATATGATGGAAGGCATTCTTAGAATGGCAGAGAAAGGGGAGATACTGTTGATGGGAGACCTGAATATGCCAGATGTTAACTGGAGCACATTTTCTGCAGCCATATCCAAGAGCAGGGCCATTCTTGACACCCTACAGGTGGCAGGCATTAGACAGCTAGTTTCAGAACCCAGTTGTGAGGGAGCAATCTTAGACCTCATACTCTCAAACGGGGGCAGTGAGAGGATCTCAGATCTAGAAGTGGGTTGCCATCTGGGGACAAGTGACCATCAAACAGTGTGGTTCACGTTAAACTCAGCTACAGAGTCAAGCCATACAAAAGTGAGGGTACTGGACTTTAGGAGGGCTGACTTTGGCAAGATGGGAGACTGCCTCAGAAAAGCACTAGCAAACAGGCTAGAAGGAGGTGTGGAGCAACAATGGGGAATTATCAAAGCTGCCATGACAGAGGCAACAAGCCTTTGTGTGAAGCAAATAAACAAATCAAAATGAAAGAAAAAGCCACTATGGTTCTCAAGAGAGGTGGCTGTGAAAGTCAGGAAGAAAAAGATAGCATTCCGGAAGTATAAGGAAACACAGAAGGAGCAGGACAGAGAGCTGTACCAGTTAAGGCAGAAAGAAGCAGGAGGGAAGTCAGAATAGCAAAGGCCCAAACTGGGAAAAGATAGCCAACAGTTAAGAAGGGGATAAAACCTTTTATAGGTACATCAGCGAGCGAAAAGACAAAGGAGGGATAGTGAGGCTGAATAGAATGAACAGTGGGTGGGCAGAGGGGACAGTGAAAAGCAGGAATACTGAATGAATATTTCTGCTCAGTATTCATAAAAGAGGGGAAGTGCCTAATCCAATTAACAGAGGCACTCTTGATAGGGGGTCAATCCCAGTCCTTTCACAGAAGAAAGGGTTCTGCAAGAACTCCTAAAACTGAAGGTGGACAAAGCAATGGGTCCTGATGGAATTCACCCCAGAATTCTAAAAGAATTAAGGAAGAAACTAGTGAAACCACTGGCTATTCTTTTAATAAATCATGGGAGGATGTGTGGTACCCGAGGACTGGAGGAAGGCGGATGTGATTCCCCTTCACAAAAGTGGGACCAAGACAGAGGCAGGAAACTACAGGCCTGTCAGTCTGACCTCTGTGTGGGAAAGTGATGGAGTACTCTGAAGGAAAGAATAGTTGAGTACCTAGAGGTCAGTGGAGCACAGGATCCAAGGCAGCATGGGTTCACAGCGGGAAGGTCATGTCAGACTAATCTAATAGATTTCTTTGACTGGGTGACCAAAGTAGTAGACCAGGGAGGGGCTGTGGACATGGCCTACCTAGACTTTAGCAAGGCATTTGACACAGTCCCACACAAAAGATTATTAGTCAAATTAACCAGCCTGGGAGTGGGTCCCAGGGTGGTAGCCTGGGTAAAACATTGGCTGGACAACAGGACACAGAAGGTAATTGTAAATGGAGTCCACTCTGAAAGAAAGGCGTTACCAGTGGGGTACCGCAGGAGTTCAGTATCGGGTCCAGTCCTTTTAATGTCTTCATCAGTGACATTGCAGAGGAACTGGAAGGAAAGTATGCCTTTGCAGATGACACAAAGATCTGCAACAGGTTGATACACAAGGAGGCATGGAAAGGATGAAAAGGGACTTGGCAAGGTTGGAGGAATGGTCAGACGTATGGCAGCTAGGATTCAATGCAAAAAGTGCAAATAATGCACCTGGGAAACAAGAACCAGGGAAGAATACACAATGGGTGAGGAGGTAGTAACAACAACAAAACAGGAAAGGGACCTGGGGTAATCATATCAGATGACCTTAAGGTTAGCAAGCAATGTGAGAAGGCAGTAGGGAGGGCTGAGGGTATACTGGGATGTATAGGGAGGCATCAGCAGCAGAAAACAGGAAGTTGTTATCCTCTGTAAAGACAGTTGGTGAGACCCCATCTGAATACTGTGTCCAGTTCTGGAGACCCCATCTCCGCAAGGACATAGACAGGATAGAGGCAGTCCAGAGGAGGGCAACTAAAATGGTGCAGGGTCTGCAAGAGAAGCCTGATGAGGAGAGACTAAAGGAGCTTAATATGTATACCCTTGAGGAAAGAAGGGAGAGGGGGACATGATAGAAACTTTCAAGTACCTCAAGGAATCAACAAAGTCCAAGAGGGTAGCATCTTTCAGAAAAAGAGACTTGCAAGAACAAGGGGAACAATTTAAAGATAGAAGGAGGGCCATTCAGGGGCAATGTGAGAAGTATTATTTCACAGAGAGGTAGTGGATGCATGGAACAGCCTTCCTGAGGAAGTTGTGGGGTCTAAAACTATGGGAGAATTCAAGAATGCATGGGACAGACATAAGGCAATTCTTGTGGGGGGCAGGAAGATATAGGCTGTTGGTTAACTAGGATCTGCGGCCTATCCTGTAGGTAGGGAAATGGGCAGACTAGATGGGCCTAGCGGTCCTTATCTGCCGTCAAAGTCTATGTTTCTATGTAGTCAGCAAGACTGGTCACCAATATATAATTCTCAAGATGTTGACTTAGCCCTCGATTACTTCATCACCACTTTCAATGCTGCCTGTGACTCCTACGCACCAGTAAAAAAGTGTAAAGTCAATGAACTCTCTAATCCCTGGCTCACTGCTAAGCTTTTGGCCCAGTTAAAATCAAGGGACCACCTCTGGCCAATGGCTAGAGCCACAGGTGCCCTACCAGACATTCAAAGGTACAAACAGTCTTGCAACTACTGCACCAAACAAATACGTATGATGAAGAGTTCCTACTTCATGGAAGCCCTTACCAACACTTGGGGTGACGGGACAGCTTTTTGGGACAATATCCGAAATATCACTGGAAAACAGTCCAAATCCTCCCCTACCCTACTGACTGCTGATGGAGCCACCACCCTTGACCCAATGGTCATTGCCAATACCCTCAATGCAGCATTCACTGTCCTCAGTGGGGTCCTCCCCCTGGACTTTTTTTCAGAAGCTGACACCTCGGAAGCAACATCGCTCCCCACCGCACCAAATCAGCTACCTTTCCATTTCAAGAAAGTTGGGGCACATGAAGTCTGCAAATATATAAAAAAGGCTATCTCTAAGTCCAGAGCAAGTGGAGATACTCTAGACCTCAAGCTGCTATCCCTCACCCTTGAAGAGGTCCTGCACCCACTCACCAGAATTTTCAATCTCTCCCTCTGCCTTAGTCAATTCCCTAGCAAATGGAAATCTGCCATTGTCACTCCAGTCTTTAAAAGCGGAGACAAATCTTTACATGGGAACCATCGGCTGATATCTATACTACCTTCCCTCTCAAGGCCCTTGAGAGCATTGTTGCTGACCAACTCACAGACTACCTGAGCAAGTATAACATCCTCTGTGCACAGCAACACGGGTTCAGGCAAGGGCACAGCACATCGACTGCCCTCCTGGAATTCACTGGAGCCATCCACAACACAGTGGATAAAGGATACCTAACTGGAGCTGTATTCAGCGACCTAACAAAGGCATTTGACACTGTTCACCATGGCCTACTTGTCAAACAGCTATTGCT
The DNA here is from genome assembly GCA_016271365.2 of Neoceratodus forsteri. Taxonomy (NCBI): domain Eukaryota; kingdom Metazoa; phylum Chordata; order Ceratodontiformes; family Ceratodontidae; genus Neoceratodus; species Neoceratodus forsteri. Next base: position 997,458,298 of record CM057454.1, on the reverse strand, counting down.
TGTCTGGTGCTTGGCTCAAAAGCTACCCGGACCAACGCTCACAAAGAGAAAAAATCTCAGGAGTTCTCTCTGACTCAAATCCCGTCTTCTCAGGCATCCCTCAGGGATCCATACTGGGTCCACTTCTCTTCAGCATATTTCTGAACTCCCTTCCTCAATCTTGCCCAGAAAACATTATCCTCTATGCTCTATGCTGACGATGCTGTGATTCTCACCACCCATAAGGACCAGAACACTTACACCACAGCCTGCAGCTTGCTTTCACCACTGTCGAGAACTGGTTCACAGAACACAAACTGGTCCTAAACCACAAAAAAACTAAATCCGTGCTCTTCTCCAGCTCTCAAAACAAGCATAGGCAATATCTGCTTACTATCAATGCAAATGCAGGTAATACCCTCGAACAAGTGTCATCATTTAAATACCTTGGAATCTCTCTCAACCCTTGCCTATCTTTTGGGACCCACATTGATAGTGTTGCGAAAATTGTTAACCAATGCATTGGAGTCCTATACTGAAATAGACAGCACTTTACCCAAGCTGCACTGAAGATTGCTATCCAAAGCTCTGTCATAGACTATGGCCTAATTATCTATGGCTCTGCCTCAACCACTGCCCTCAGGCACATAACGACCTCCCTTAACAAGGCCTGTCGGTTGCTCACTGGAGCCCAACGATGCACTCATACATGTGAGCTCTACGCTCAAACGGGATGGTTACAACTCTGAAATGACATAAAGTACCTTACCTGCCTGGTGGCGAAAAGAATCTACCTTGGGCCTTACTCCACCTTGTATCCAAGACCTCCTGTGCCCTAACACCAACCCCCGTTATACCAGAAGGTCTGAACATCAGCTTCTACAGATCCCCCGGTGCTGCACCACTCAAGTCCAAAGATCCTTTGCCCACCATGCACCAAACTGGTTTAATGCCCTCAGCCATTACATCACCACCTCCACCTCTCTGAGAATATTCAAATCTAAGACTCCATCTTCATCTCACAGCCTCCAGCTCTTGTGATTGCTTCCACTAATTCCTCCCCTCCATATTTCTGCTCAACCTCCCTTCCCTGATCACTTAAAGCCATGAACTGCACTAGTCTCTTCTTGACTGCCACTCCTTTCTCCTCTCTCCCTCCACCCTTTGTTTTCCCTCTAAATTCTTGCAATGACCCCAAATGTGTTACTCAAGTTTATTATTAGTATGTTGCCATACCTGAACTGCTGAGTACTGCTTAATGCCTGTTTTCATAAATATTGCTTGTTTTATTTAACACGTTTGTACTCTCCTGATGTGGAACCTTTGTAAAAGAGCCTTGGCTCAAAGGTATTGTAATTCCTAGATTTTAATAAACAATAAACAATAAAATGGGCAACTTCCATCTTCAGTGTTTGCTTCCCACTCCCTCAACGTTATTGGGCTGCAGAAGAAGCCTTAAAGGGGAAGAAGGGCAGACAATTAACTTATTTCTTCAAACAAAAAGCTGGGCAGATCAGTTAATAAGCAAAGTAGTGCAAATAACTAGCTCTAATCTTTATTTATTTTTAATTTCTGTTTATCTCTTTCTTTAGCCTGCATCAGGAACCTTCTCAGACCCCCCACCTGGCCCCAACCCCAACACCCTGCCTTCTCCTTGTACTTTCCTCCCCATAATGGAGATCATCCAGGCTGCTCCATAGCCTTGGAAACATGCAGGTTATGTATCTGGTAGAGAGCCTGGATCAGTAGGTATCAGGTCTGCAAGCCAATGGGGGATGTCCTTAAGTGATGGCTGGAGGTCTTTTTCCATCCCCCCCCCAACCCAGATACAGGCCAAGGCATATGTGCCACTTCTGTCCTGCAGCATCTTGTCTGGTCAACCATGACCCTTCCCCACCTCAGAGTGTGCTCCAGTCTATGCTGCCATCCATGGTCACCTAGGTGGTGGTCATTCTGCAAAGAGAAGCTCCCTCCTCAGAGGAGAAGAGAATCATGTGGGACTCTTGATTCTCTTCTCCCTGGCCAGCTCTTCTATGAACCTGGGTCGATGGCGTCAATGAGCAGTAGCACTACTGCTGCACCCACAGACTGGCTAACTTCAGTTTTTATAACAAGTAAAGCCAAATAAAATCACTTTATTTAAAAAGAAAAAAGCTCTTCCTATGGCTTTATGGGAGGAGCTGAAGGCAATCTGATACTACGATTCCCATGACAATGTTAACAAACAAGTTCTTATGTAACCTGTTGGCCTCATGATGAAGCAGCACTGCAATTGTATAATCCATTTGGAAAGATATACTTTTTATTACAAACAATATGTCCACTTTACAACTAAAAGTGTAATAAAAATCATATATTTTACTGTGTTCATGCTCTGTACAGTAGCCTCATCCAAAATGTGTTTCTTCTCTTGCTATTATCACTTTTTCTCATAGAGCCTCCCCTATTTTCGTCCCTCACATATATATTCCTTATTTCCCCTTACCGCTACACTAACTTTGTTTTTTCTCTTTTACATAATTCCTGAAGACCTATAGTCGAAATGTCAATTCTAACTCTATTTTCTATTTTCAGTGTGCATTTAATATACCATTTTGTTTTATTTTCAAACCACAAGCTGATGCAGCCCCTTGTTTTTTTAGCCTCATCTTAATATGAGTAGCATTAAACTATACCTACATCAGTCATCTGTTTTAACAAAAATTAATATTGTATTAACTATTAACAGTAATTTATTATGCTCTGCTACTCCATCCCCCATTCTCCTTATAAGATAGCACCTCCCTTCAAAGCCATTCTTCCTCTCCCTCTTTCTCTGCCCTCTTGACAGATCCATGTGCCCCCTGCTGTACCTGTTACAAGCATGGCCTTTTCTGTCCACACTGTTCCTCTACCCTTGCCCAACCAGTAAGCTTGCTAAAATCCTACCCCCTCAGTCTGAACTGTTCCTACATTTACTGTATGAACTTGTTCCCCTCTTCATTCACAACTCTGCTGTATATTTTCACCCAGTGCCCTACCGACCATACTCTTACTATTTGTGTTACCTTTATTTGCTACAGCTGACATTGGCATCTTATCATCGGTTACCTGTTTTTCTGTCTGTTCTGTAACCCCTTCCACAGGTTGAACCTGGAAATGAGCCCCAGCTTAGTGTACATTTCCAGGACAATTATTTTAAATCAAGCAGTAAATATATCAATACATAAATTATTGTACAACTGTGATTCAAAGCAAATGGCAGTATAGCGTAGAGGGTAGAGTGATGAGTTGTGAATAAGCTTGGTACATCCAACAGACATGGGTTTGTCTCACAACCTCCACTTGCATACTGTGTGACTCTGAGCAAGTCATTTAACTACCCCAGTGCTCCTGGGTAACCCTTGAAAACGGCCACTTGTGCCTAGTGGGCCTTATGCTGTTACCAAAGAATAAAAAAAATGCTGTAATGCAAAGAAAGACTACTTATTTTTCAAAGAAGTGTATGTGCTATAGCTTTGAGCAAAAATAAATTCCTTTTAGACCTTTTGCAGATTTGGTAGCTTACCCCAGTAACATGTTTGTTAATTTCTTCTAACATATAGGTAGTTGATGTTTGTTTTGATTTTTTTTAAATTAGCTAAGCAATAGTATTTCCTTACTATTATAATCCTAAAAGTGATGTCAGAATACCATAACAGTTCTATGATGTCAAAAAGCTTTGAACATGTCCTCTGGACCCTAGAAACAGAAAAATGCAAATACAGCTTCAAGGAATGGACTAACTAGTGAGTGATTTATTGGCCCTGCCATTCTTTCAATGGTAGCTGAGAATAATGTCCAGATTTATGGGACATCTGCTTTCCCAGATAATAGTATCTGGATAGGTACCAGCAGTTGACACTCCTTTTTACTGTCCCATGTTCAAAGATTTATTAAAAAAGAGAATGGGCCCTCTGTTCAAAAGGGTTTCTCTTCTCCTAGTGCTAGACTTTCAAAAGATCTTGCACTCTGCATGCTACAGTACTTTCAAAAGACTGCAACATAACTCTAAACTACTATTTCTAGTTAATCTATGTCTACAATTATCACCCAGATATTTTGAAGATGAAAATTATCTTGATGTTTTGGTAAATTGTGCATAGGGACTTATCATTAAAGGAAAGTTTTTTAAACTGTAATTGTAATCTTGAAAATAGAAACATAGAAGTTGATGGCAGATAAGGACCGCAAGGCCCATCCAGTCTGCCCATTTCTTTTTCTACCTTATAAATGTGCCATCGGCCTTTGCTCTGTCAGTGGCCTATCTATTCATACTTATCTGTATTGCTCCCTTATGCCTATCCCATGCCTGTTTGAAGCCCTGCACTGTATTCATAGCCACCACTTCCTGAGGTAGGCAGTTCCATGCATCCACCACTCTTTCTGTGAAAAAGAATTTCCTCACATTCCCCCTTAATCAGCCTCCTTCTAGTCTCATGCTGTGTCCTCTTGTCCTGCTCTTTTTGTTATATTTAAACATGTTAGACTCTTTCACCTTGTTAATGCCCTTAAGGTGCTTGAATGTTTTGATCATATTACCGCTCTCCCTCCTTTGCTCAAGAGTATACATATTGAGCTCCATTAATCTGTCCTCATATGTTTTCTGATGCAGTCCCTGCACCATTTTGGCTGCCCTTCTCTGGACTGCCTCAATTTGGTTAATGTCCTTGTGAAGGTGTGGCCTCCAGTACTGCATGCAGTACTCCAGATGGGGCCTAACCAGTGTCTTGTAAAGAGGGATTATTACCTCCCTCTTACGAGTTGTCATACCCCTACTAATACACCCTAACATCCTCCTAGCCTTACCTACTGCTTTAGAGGTCTGCTTGGATGATTTCAGGTCATCAGTGATGATGATGCCCAAGTGTCTTTCTTCCTTTGTGAATGCCAGCAACTTCCCACCCAGCTGATAGGTGGCTTCAGGGTTTCTCTTCCCTATGTGCATGATCTTTCACTTCTTTGCATTAAATCCCAGTTGCCACTCTTCTGACCATTTTGCTAGTTTATCCAGATCTCTTCTCATTCTGCCCACCCCATCTGGGTCATCTACTCAGTTGCAGATCTTGGTGTCATCTGCAAACAGACAAGCCTTACTCTCTAGTCCATCTGCAATGTCACTAATGAAGATATTGAAGAGGACTGGCCCCAGGACTGATTCCTGAGGGACCCCACTTGTGACTTGCATCTCTTCTGACTGTATATCATTTACCACCACTCTCTGTTTTCGGCCTGTCAACCAGTTTGCCACCCAGTTGACCAACTTCTGACCCAGCCTGAGCCTACCCAGCTTATTTATCAATCTTCTATGTGGAACAGTGTCGAAAGCTCTGCTGAAGTCAAGGTAGGTGACATCAACTGCTCCCCCTTGGTCCACCACTCTCATTACCCAGTCAAAGAAATCTATGAGATTAGTTTGACAGGAACTTCCTTTTGTAAACCCATGCTGTCTTGGATCCTGTGCCCCTCTGGATTCCAGGTGTTGCACTATCCTTTCCTTAAGCTGTATGTCGAGGCTAAACTGCTTACCCTGGATGAACGGCTCCGATACCAAACCTGTCTCCTCACAAAAAAACCCTACTCGGGCTCTCCCCCCCTGGGGTAACGGCATCCATCCACCAGAGCCCTCCCACTATTGCAACACGGTCATCCAACAAGACCACTCTAATGGTCCACAGATCACGAACCAGCCATGGCCAGAGGTCCTTCTGCTATAGAGCCCCAACCTGGTTTAGCTCTCTCCCTGCCCCCATCACCAATGCCACCACCATCTCCAAGTTCAAAACCACCCTTCAAAACCACATCGTCAACACTCGTAACTGCTCCTGTCTCTGAAAGTAGCCTCCACCTCTACTTCTCATGACAACACCCTCCGGGCGGCTGTCCACCTAGAACCTGGCCAGTGCCAGCTGTTTCAGTGTTTACCTATTAGATTGCTCACTATTGATACCAACTTGTGTAACACCTGTTCTCAATTACATGTACCCTGTCACCTAAATGAATTTGTCTGACCACAAAGTGACGTGGCGCCTCTGTTGAACGCCTATTGTTTTGAAAACCTATGCTATGTAACCAAAAACACTATGTATGTCTTTATGTGACGAAGTACCTTTGGAAACGAGCCTCTGGCTCAAAGGTTGTAAACTGATTTTACAAATAAATAAAATAAATAAATAAGAAGTGCCTCCATAATCTTGCCCATTACTGAGTTAAGACTGACTGGTCTGTAGTTCCCTGCCTTCTCCCTGCTACCACTCTTGTGGAGCGGGATCACATGAGCCCTTCTCCAGTCTTCTGGGACCTCTTCTGTGCTCAGAAACTCACTAAACAGTTTTGCTAATGGCTCTGCTAGTTCCACCCTTAGCTTCTTAAATACCCCGGGATGTATGCCATCAGGTCCCATTGCCGGATCCACCATGAACTTAGCAAGCTCTTGTAGGACCCTTTCTTTGTGAAGGGAGTAGTGCACCTCCCCGTATCCATGGTGCTGAGCTGTGGGCCCTGCCCTACCTTCTCTTCAGTAAATACTGAGCAAAAGTATCTATTTAGGATAGATGCTTTTACAGGGTCCTCTTCCTCACATGCCCCCTTTTCTCCTTTGAGCTTAGCAATACGTCCTCTGGACTTTATCCTTTCACTAATGTATCTATAGAAAGTCTTGTCACCTTTTTTTACTGTTCATGCTAGTGTTTCCTCAGTTTGGGACTTTGCCTGCCTTACTGCCTTCCCTGCTTCCCTTAAAGCAGTTTGGTATGCCTCCCTATCTTCAGCCCGCTGTGTTCCCTTATATTTCCTGAAGGCCAGCCTTTTGGCTCTGACCTTTTCCGCTACTGTATTTAAGAACCAAAGTGGTTTCCTTCTTCTTGTGCACTTCCTTTTCTGCCTAACACAATGGGATGTTGCTTCGAGTATTACATCCTTAATGTTTCCCAATTTGCCTGTACCCCCTCCTCTGTGTTTCTTTTTGCCAGGGCTAGCTTAACTCTGTTGGCCATCTTATCAAAGTCAGCTCCAATCAAGTCCCATATTTTTGCCTTGGAATGGGATGATTTAGATGTAGTGGCTAAATTGAACCATACCATGTGATGGTCACTGGCCCCCAGGTGACCTTCTACCTGGAGATCTGTGATCCCTTCCCTGTTAGTCAGTACTAGATCTAGGATAGCCCTGTCTCTTGTGGGTTGTTGTACCAGTTGTTTGAGGCCTTCCCCCCTGCAGGGAATCTACCATGTGTTTAGTTCTGGCAGATGTTCCTGCTTGTATTGACCAAACAGTATCTGGCATGTTCAAGTCTCCCATTATCAGAACCTTTCCCTTTAGCTGTCATGTTTTGTATATCTTCTAACATTAATGTGTCTATGTCCTCCCCCTAGGCTGGGGGCCTGTAGACAACCCCAGTTCTTATGGCTGTCCCATGTCCTGTTTCCAGGGTGACCCACAGTTCTTCTGGTTCTTTATGTGTATTCTGAATTTCTGTAGCTTTGGTACTTTCATTGACATACAGGGCCACTCAACCCTCCCCTTTTTGTACATCGGTGTCTTTTGAACAGTAAATAGCCAGGTACTGAAGTCTCCCAAGTGTGGTTACTGGTAAACCACGTCTCACTAATTGCTACTATGTCCAGTTTAGCCTCTGATATTATTGTCTGCAGGTCTGGGAAGTTATGTCCCAGGCTGTGAGCATTTGTGTACATGATTTTCCATTGGCCAGATGTTGGTGTCTTAGTTTTTGGGTGAGGTTTGGTATTTCTCCTATGCGTTGTATGGGGAGACGGACCTTTTTTCTTACCTGGTGATGCAAATGAACTTCAAACATGCTGAATCCCTGTTTGACCACTAGCTGAGGGGGGAAGGGTGTTTTTCCCATTCGACGTATGGGGTGCTGCACTCCTCTCCCCATTTGCTAGTTTAAATATTCTGAAAAGATGTTAAACTTCTGCCCCAATGCACTGACTCCCTCCTTAGTGAGATGCAGTCAATCAAATTTAAAGAACTTTCGCTCCCAGAACTGTTGCCAGTTCCCTACAAATCTGTGTCCTTTTTCCTGGTACCAGCCCTTGAGCCACATGTTTAGCTCCCCTATCTCCCCTTCTCTGACCTTCCGTCCATCTGCCCCCTCTCCCAGACTGGCAGGATCTCAGAGAAGGAGATGTTGGATGAAATGGATGACAGTTTGTCACCCAGCCTGGTCAGGTGTTCCTTGGTCTCCACAACTGACCGGCTGGCTAGATCATTAGTCCCTATGTGTACCAGGATGTCAAGTGTTTTCTCCTGCTTTGTGAACAATTTTAGCAATGCAGTCAATGTCTCTCCACGCTGATGTACCTGGGAGACATCTGACCATTACTCCTGGCTGGAGATGAGTATCAACTCCTCAAATCATGGAGTCTCCTATGATCAGAAGTTTTTTGGATTTCCTTTTTGCTTTGCTTCCTGATTTGGGCGAGTTTTGTTGCGCTAGCGCCTGTGCTGCAGTGTCCTGCTCTGCAGTGTCCTCTGCCCCTTAGTTTGATTTTGGAGATGGAGGCAGATACCTGTTTGTAGTGTTTATATGGTTTTTGGAGGTAATATGTTGGACAGCACAGAGTGATGGGGCACCCAATTTGCCCCTCCTAACCACCTGCCAACCTCCTGGACCAACTACCCTCTGCGGTCGAGGTTCTTCTGTTGGATGTTGGGGAAATGGTGGGTGGTTCTTATAATGTATTTCCTCTTGAATATGAAATTTGAGGTGCGCAATCTTTGCTTATTGCTGCCCGAAGCTGAGCCCTAAGATCTGAAAGCTGAAAGCATGAAACATAGAAACAAAGAATTTGTTGGCAGAAAATGACTGCTTCACTCACCCGTCTGCCCCGATGGCACCTGACTAGTCTGTCTCTGCAGACTGTGACTGGTCTCTAACAAATTTCCCTCCTCCCTGACTATTTACTCATCTTCCCCTATATCGATCCCATGTAAGCTTAAAGTCCCTTACTGCTTTCACCTCCAACACTTCTACTGGCAGTCTGTTCCAGGCATCCTCCACTCTTTCAGTGAAGCAGTGCTTCCTCACATACTACTTAAACTTCCCCTCTTCCAGCTTCATCACATGCCCTCTAGTCCTGGTGCCTTTTTCTCATTTGAAAGAGACCCCCCCTCCTGTACCTTGTTCACCCCCCCGAGGTATTTATAGGTCTCTATCATACATCCTCATGCTTTCCTGTCTTCTTGGGTGTACATGTTGAGATCCCTCAGTCTCTTCTCATAGGGCTATTGATGCAAGCTTTGCACCATTTTACTTGCCTTCCTCTGTACTGCCTCCACCCTGTCTGTGTCCTTTCTGAGGTGCGGCTTTCAGAGCTTGACACAATACTCCAGGTGGGGTCTCATCAGTGAGAGATACTCTGGTAACATCACCTCCATCCTCATGCTGGTGATACCTCTCCATATGCCTTTCAGCCTCCCACTGGCTATACACACTGCATTATCACACTGCCCTGCCATGTTGAAATAATCAGGTATGAGAACCCCATGGTCCCGTACCTGCTTAGTGATTATCAGTACCTCCCCCCAATACTATACTCAGCTCCTGGGTTTCCGTGCCCTAGGCGCATGATTTCGGTCTTTTTGGCATTGAAGCCCAGCTGCCATTTGCACATCTTCATGTCTTATAGAAAATCAACCCCTCCTAGCATATGACAAAGCTTATTAGAAATTAAAACTCTAGTGTATGTGGGGGGGGAGGGCAAATGCTAGAACATGTCATGTAACTCTGAAGGAATGTGTAGGTTAAACAAATTTGGTATCAGAAGTCCATTTTTAGTCAGGACAAGCAAAATCTAAATTGACCTGATGTGGACAGAAATAAAATAAACTGGGGTTAGAAGTCACAAGTTATACAATAACTACAGGCAAATCTCAATTCTGCCCCCTCTCCAAGGCACTAGACAGGATAGTATATAATCAGTTAGGTACGTACCTTGATAAGTAGAACCTTTAATGCCAGGAACAGCATGGTTTTCGGAAGGCACATTGTACTTCAATGTCATTGGTTGAGTTTACCTGTCATCTCCATGAAGCACTTGACCGAGGGTTCTTGATGGGGGCCACTTTCATCGACCTTACCAAGGCCTTTGACACAGTCAACCACAACTTGCTTCTCACACAGCCGTCTAGCATTGGTATATCCTACGCCTCTCTAGGTTGGTTCCAGAGTTACCTCTCTAACGGGAACCAGCAGGTCAAGATTCTTGATGTTCTATCCGACCATCAGCATGTCAACACAGGGGTGCCCCAAGGTTCCATTTTGGGCCCCCTGCTGTTCAGCCTGTTTCTAAATGAACTCCCCCAAGTCTGCCAGAGTAAGATCCTTCTATATGCAGATGATGCTGTTCTCTACACGTGTCACACTACTTTGGAAGAGCTGGAAAAAGGCATGCAAGATGACTTTACTGCTGTAGAAAAATGGTTCCTTCAGTTTAATCTCTTGCTCAACTACACTAAGATTAAAACTATGTTGTTTGCCTCCCATCAGAATCGTCATAAGTCCCATCAACTCAATATCTACAATAACAAGTTTGATACACTCAAAATGGTCACCACCTTTAAGTACCTTGGTGTCTACCTTGACAGCTCTCTCTCTTAGAGCCAGCACATAGACCATGTTGCCAAGGCAACTAGTGCCAGACTAGGTCAGCTCTACCGGCATATGCAGTGTCTCACTGAAAGTACCATCAAGCTTGTAGTTAACAGCTCCATGCTCTCTATCATAGATTATGGACTGGTAGTCTACAGAGCCGGTACTGATACAGCAGTTAGACGAATCAAGACTGTCTTAAACAAAGCCTGCAGACTAGTCCTGGGTGTGGACCGTTTAACTCACACTTGTGAACTATACTCAAACACTGGTTGGTTAAACCTGAATAGCAGAATTCAGTACCAGGTCTGTCTATTAGTGAAAAAATCCACCCTAGGTCTTGCTCCTCCTGGAGTGAGGCAAATGCTAAGAAACTCCACTTCCTACAGACTAACTGGGGGGTCATGTAAAGCTGTCTTCATTATCCCATTCTGCCGGACCTCACTAGGGCAACGGTCCTTCGAATACAGGGCCCCCTACTGGCTAAATTCCCTTAACTCTGAGCCAATTGAGGAAACAAAACTACGTCCATTTAAAGGCTAAGCTGCTGCAGTACCTGGCCATTCTTAGTAACTGTGACTGCATCAGCTGTGCATAATCCTACTGTTATTGATAGCTTATCTGTCCTGCATAGTACCCATCTCCCCAAAAACTTCTTCCCCTGCCTGGTGTGAACCCACTGAGCACTTACTCCACATCCCCACTTTATCCCTTCCATCTTCCTGCTTTCTCTTCACAAATATTAATCTCCCCCAATTTTCACCTCACCCCCTCATTTTAAAACCGTTTCCCTTATCCCTCTCTCCCCCCACATCACCCAGCCCTGCCCTATCACCTACTTACATAACCCTGGGTGGATTCCTATCCAATCTCAACCCTCTGACTACTTCACCCCTTATTCTGTCACCCCTTTGTCTCTGCCCCACCCTCCCCTGTTCTCATTTATTCTGTCCTCCCTTTCCTTTGGTCATCACCACTTCTGACCCTCCATAACTCTACCTGCACAGTCTAAAGCTCAGCTGCCACTATAAACTGCTTGTCCACCTTAGGTATGTGCTTAGTACTGTTGCAATAAAGTCAACCTTTCCTACCTGATGTATTTTAACTGTACTTGCTTGAATCTGTATCTGTATATACCATAATGTACTTGCCTGCTGTATATATCCCTATCCGTTTTGTAATGTCCATGTACCTTAACTATTGCCTTATGACGTGGAACCTTTGTAAATGAGCTTTTAGCTCAAAGGTGTTATCTGAGAGTCCAATAAATAAATAAAAACTAATTCCATCTCATATAAGCACCCATTTATGTCCCAGATAGCTCATTAAGTGTTCTGAATAGTGGCTAGTGATCAACAATTTTTCTTGAGGTTACTTATGACTCCAGATACTATATGTCGACTTTTCATTGACAACAAGGATGTCACTACCTTTAGCAGTGCGGTTCTGGTGGAATGATTTTGGTGGTGGTCTGATTGAATTAGGGAGAACAACTGTAGCTTTTTAAATGACTGATGATTTGTACTGTATGTCACAGTACAATTTACTGAGATTTGTTTCAATGTTTTACTGAAGTATCAGAAGAAGAAAAATAACTGTAGTGCATCTTCTCAGGTCTTTATTATGTATTCAGTGCATTTTTTTTGTCATTTTGCAACACGTGACAGTCATAGCAAACCTGCATTCTTGTTGACCGAGAAGCTCAATTTTAGTATAATGTGAGTTCATAGTAATGTTACTGAATAATAAGCACAATATTTTTCAAGATAAATAAGGTCAATATTTTTTTTTTATTTGCTTAAGCACATGTGGTATATTATGCTTTCAAAATTCTTGCTTTCAAGTATTCTACACTGGAAATTGAAGGCTACTGTATGCAAAGAAATAATTAACAATAATAGCTGAGCCTGTGTATGTTTCATTGATTATGTTAGGTCAAAAATAAGCAGCTCTAAAGTTTTAAATGAATGTATTATAATCATAAATAAGTATCTGTATACAGAGGGCATCAGAGACTTAAACTTGCATTTTAGGTTGTGATCTTAACCAGTCAAAACATATCTTGTTCAAGTCACAATGTATACAATTAAGGAAAAATAATTTTTGTATCCTAATAATGTGATCTATCACGGATTCATATATTTTGTTATTTGACATTTAAATTATAGGGATAGCGGAAAGGCCCCATGAATAATAATATTTCATTTTCACAGGGGCCCTTGAAATATCACAGTATAGAAGTGCAATGTACGATTAAGCTTTCAGATATAACTGGGGGTTGGTTAATGAGTTGTTCATCCAACCGAAGGTGTACAGTGAGGCCTTGAGCCAATGTGTAGGTAAATATACTGCATTGCAATAAAGTGCACATGGAGAACTATTAGCAGTGTGCAAGAGGTAATACAGAATTCAGGGTGGGAGAAATGGTTGTAATTAAGGGAGCAAGAAGGGGGAGCTGCACTAATGTAAGGGCAGGGAGGGGGAGAGCAGAGGTTGGAGGGTGGTGGGCTACAGCTCAATATCAGGGGCAACTATAGGAGTGAGTAGATGTCATGGAGAAGGGATCTGAGTGACTGCAAGGAAGATGAACTGGAGATGGTAAAGGGGGAGACCACCAAAGTTTAGGGAAATGAAAGGAGAAGGCAGATTGCTCAGCAAAGGATTTCATTGTGAGAGCCAAAGTTGAGGAAGGAATATGAGGTACTGAGGGGAAGTAAGGACAGAAGAGAGGCAAGTATGGAAGGAGCCAAACCAGAATTTAGAGTTAAGGAAACTGCAATTGGTGAGTTGCATGACATCAAGGGAAGGGAGGGAGGGAGAGAGAGAGAAGAGTACAGTGAGCAGTGGCAGGTGCAGGGAGACTGCCAGTGCAAAGTGTCTAACATATAAAAAGAGAGGGCCCAGTTCAACTAGGGTGGACTTTGGGGCAATGCTGTACACAATGTCACCATAGTCGAAGATGGGACGTATCATATTCAAGACGATCTCTCTGTTGGCAGGAAGTGGGATACTTTCATTATTCCTGTAAAGCTTAGTAAGTTTGGGGTGGTACTTCAGGTGGATGGCATCCACATGCTCTGAGAAATGGAGGTGGTGGTCCATTCAGACCCTGAGCTACATAATGGAAGAGACATCCTCAATCACTGCACCAGCAAGGGTGTGGGCAGATGGGAAAGCTGTGAGCCTAATGAGCTGTGAATGGGCATGGAGTGTAAAGCAGACTTGTGTTTGGTTCCCACAACCTCGACTTGCTTACTGTATGACTCTGAGCAAGTTAATTGTTCTCCCCAGTGCTCCTGTAATGCCTCTGAAAACAGGCACTTGTGCCTAGTGGGCCCTACCCAGTTACCAAAGAGTGAAAAAGTGACAAAGGCCATAGAGGACAATTTCTTGGTACTGAGGGAAAACTGGCTAGCCAGGAACAAGTGCTGCTTGCCGGTAAAGTCTAGTTCAAACCATGTGATGAGGTTAGAGGCAGAGGAGCCACAGGCAAAACATACTGTACCATTTGTGTACATACAGATGGACATAGAGAAGCAGGCAGTAGAGAGGTCATTCAGGAAAAAAGAGAAGAGAATTGGGCAAAGGATGGATTGGGGCATGCCTGACCAGATGTGGAGTGGATCTCCAATCCAGACAGCTTGAGACCAGCCCTGAAGATAGGCATGGAAACATCCAACTGAGGAGACAGAGAGCCCAGTTGTCTAATGCTTGTCCAGGAGAAAGGGCTTGGCAGCAGTGTCAAAGGCTTTCACCAAGTTAACAAAGATGGCAGAGGTAGTCGGGACCTGATACATGTCAGAAAGGATGGAGTCAGTAAGCCAGAGGAGGGAGGTGGAGGTGGAGTTGGACTTCCTGAAGTCAGACTGGAAAGGAGTGAATACATAACTGAATGTGTGTTCCTGTGTATACCCAGGGGATGCAAAAGGAGTGGCTAACCCAGAATCTCCAAGATCCAGAAGTTGCGCTCCACCAGAAATTACCACACCCAGCACCTTAGATGAATTTCAAAGCTGTACTGCTGGATATGGTCTACATTAAAAGACTTTGTTTAGCGAACACTGGAGCTGAGTGTGGTGATTTCTGGTGGACTGCAATTTTCTGGATCTTGGAAAGGAGTGAAGGAGAATGAATCAAGGAAGGGGGAGAGCTGGGATTGAACAAGTTGTTACTGGATCTTAGCTAGAGTGGGGAAGAGGGAGATAGAATGGTAGTTTCAAGGAGAGGAAGGATTGTCTCCTTTAGGAAAAAGGATTACTGTAGCCTGTTTCCAAGCATCAAGGATGAACGCTAAGTAGAAGGAGAGACTGAGTAGGTAAGTAATGCGGTGAGCAATGGCATAAGTTGAGATATTCTGAAGTCTGTGGTCAAGACCATCAGGGCACACACTCTTATTGGGGTTAAGAGCCTAGAGGGCCTTAATTGATGTAGCAAGAGTGGTAGGAGAAAAAGAGAAAGGGTAGGGGACACTAGGGGGCTAATCAAGACCCATTGAAACCAGGTCCAAGGCATGAGCATGCTGGTGGGTACCAGAGGCAAGCACCTGAATAGGGCCTAGCAATGTCATCAACTGGAAGAACATTTTTCCAAAAAAAAGAAGCTTCCCTCTTGATGCAAGCATTGAAATCACCCAGCACAAGCAGTCTGGAGGAGTCAACCAGCAGGTCGGCCATGAACATCTTGAGTTTCAGCAGGAAACCATTCCTGTGGTCCAGGAACTAGAGACCACACCCCATCCCATCCAACTCTCCTGGCACAACACAACTCATTTCAACCTGTGACCATACCCCTCTCAACACCATTCACCCATCAGTACAAGAGAATTTAACTAGAGGTGTTCAGTTCCTCAGTTAGCAAAATGAGACTTCTCAAACTTAAAGATGTGGGTTCGGCACAACCAGAACCAGGACTCTCTTTAGAATTGTCATTTTGAAGATCCTGCATGCTGTATAGAAAATGGAGATTTCTGGGCAACTTTTTAAGGATCTCGGGTGGTGCAGAATTACAGTACTACCCTTATGTCTTTACTGTCCTACAATATGAGGGATGTCCCTCATTTTACCACTCAGTATTGCACTGTCCCACATGCTGCTTCCATAAGGGAAAAGGTACTGAGCATTTTCTGATTCTGCTGTGTCGCTGTGGGTCAAGTCAGGCAAATGAGAACCAGAAACAAAGGTGTAATGCACAGTAATAGTTTGGTGCAATCAATAGAACAGCATAATGTGAATGGTGTTGAGGGGAGTATGGTCACAGGTTGAAATGAGTTGTGTTGTGCCAGGAGAGTTGGATGGGATGATCTAGGCACATCCCTCCAAAAGGACATCCGCATCATGGAGGAATGGCTCATTGGCTCATCAAGAACAAAATGGTCCTTAATACCAATAAAACTAAAGTCATCTTGTTCGGACCTAGAACCCTTGGACAAGACAGATCACAACTACTCCAACTTATGTCCCTGGAAGGCAACAAACTGGAAGTAGTCTCCTTGACAAAATACCTTGGCCTTACCCTCGACCAAGGCCTCACTTTCAAACAACATGTTGACCAGGTCACAAAAGTAATCCATACTAAACTTGGATTACTTCATCGGCTCAAGGAACAGCTGACCCCTGAAGCTAGGACTGCTATTGCTTCTAGTGTCCTACTCCCATCACTAATATATGCTGCCCCGGTCCTTCAGGGTATCGCAAAGCTGGAGTACGGTAAACTTCAGACTTTATACCACAAGGTGGTTTGCTTTGCCTCCATATCCCACTATAGGAGCCATCACTGCGAGGCATTAGCAAGGCTCAACTGGCCATCCTTTGAAGCTCGCCTCAGGTACCCTGCACTCTGCCTGGCAAAGAAGTTAATTAGCCCTGCCCTCCCCGAATCTCTATGGACTCCTAACAGAGAAGAGAAACCTGCGAAACCTCAGGTCCTCAGGCCTAAAGCTATTAGAGGTCCCTAAGGTCAGGACTAATGCCGCCATAAATCCTTCACACATGCTGCCCCTTCCCTGTGGAACAACCTTCCATTGGAGGTGCATGAAACCTCATCGTTATCATGTTTCCGCACAAGACTTAGGACCCATCTGCTGACAACGAGCAAATGCCAGTGCTACAGCACCTGACACCTCAACCATTACCCTGGGACAGCACACTTACCTTACTAAAATATACAACCCCTGAACAGGTAGCACTAACTCCTTCCTCCCCCGCACTGAGCCTATCCTATGGCTTTTACAAAAAGTTACCTAAGGAATCTCTAGTACTATCTCTCTCCTTTGCATGACTGACGCATGACCAAATGTATAACTTTTTTCAAACTATATATATTAAACCCATTGAAAAGTCGGTGATGTTCAACTACTGAATACTGTATACCCATGAACTATATATGTTCCTCTTTGAAAAGTCTGTGATGTGCAACTACAGAATACTGTATATCCATGACCTACATATGTTCCTCTGACTGTTCATTGTATGTACTGTATTCCTGACTGTTCATTTTACGTACTGTATTTCCGGGTCGCCACTGAAAAAGGGACCTTAGGGGCCCAGTGGGCCTACCCAGTCATCAAAATTCAATAAATAAATAAATAAACAAATAAATAAATAATGTAACACAGCAGGTCTGGACTTGCTACACTGAAAAGGATGGTATAAACCAATGGTATAATTTCTTCCTCCATCTGTTCCATATCACCCATCGTGCTCTACTGAAACAGTCTCACACAGGTGCAACAGATGTTTGTCGTGTAAGGTAGGAATGGAATACCTGCATAGATAGGCACAAACAGTACTGTCTGTATGTAATTTCCTTTCAAAATTGGTGAAGGGCACTTAACTACCACTTTGTGTTTTATCTTTGGCCCATATGACAGGAAGAGTGACAGTCTAGTGGTCTGGGACATGCCATGGTATCAATAGAAACATGAAGAAATAAGAAGAGGAGTCACATTGAGACAATTTACAACAGGATGAGTGGCAGTGGTCTGAGGTGTCAAGTGGCTTCACCCAGCAACAGAATTATGAGAAAAATGTGAGGAGTCACATTGGGATAATTTATGACAGGACTAGTGACAGTGGTCTGGGGCATGCAATAGCAGAAAGAACATTATGAAGGAAATGAGAAGAGGAGTGACATAGGGACAGTTTATGACAGGAAGACTAACAGTGGTCTGGGGAGTGCAGTAGCAGCAGCAGCACAATTTATATTGAAAATGATCGAGTCAAAGGGAATTTAACTGTAACTGGCATAATAGAAAAAGAAACAGAAGACTCAGAGCAAAAATTGTTACACTCATTGCATATGTGGATCTGCTGGACTGAAAAGGCTGGTGTTGAAGTCTGAAGTTTATTGCAGGAATAACTCAATTGAGTAAGCTCATGCACAGGGAGGTCTTGAGGACTTGTAACAGTTAAATATACAGACAAGGCAAATTATATAGAACCAGTCAAATTCCAAGGATAAAGTATAAGATACATATAAAAAAAAGCATAGAAAAAAATGTAGCAAATGTACAACTTGATAATAGAACATATTGATTGCACTGTAGTAAGAAGGGGTAGCAACACTGGAGGACATGGAAATGAGTACATATGAAATGAGATAAAAGAGAAAAGAGTGTGAGAAGGAAAAAGAAGGACAGTCAATAGAGAGCTAGAAAAAGGGAAAACACAGTGTTCAGATAGCAAGTCATCAATGAGCCAGCATGGTAAAGATGAGACGGGGGAAAGAAACATTGGTATGCAGGAGGAACGACATGGGGAAGGGGGATATTGATTGTGAGACAGTGGTCAAAGAAGACTAGCAGCAGCAATGTGTTTCTTTCAGTTTGGTTGCAGCTAAGATTTTAAAGGAGGTGGTAGAGACTAGGCTAGAGAATTTGAATAGAGACTGAAGCTGATTCCAGGCAGCAGGGAGGGCACAAGAGATGGCATATTTACCAAAAGAGGTACCAGTCCTAAGCACATCTAAGAGAATAAGGTTAGACTTCCTAAGGGAGTAAAAATTGTGGGAGATGTGAACAAGGGAGGACAAATATTCTGGCAGTTTGTTCAATAGGATTTTGAGTGTCCAAGTACCTGAATGAATCAGATGTCTGGAGGTGAGCGAGGTCAACCTGACAGCTGCATACCGATCCCAATGATGAGTACGAAAGGGGGAACTGGTTATAAATTGAAGGGTACGGTGATAGAGGGCATCCAACTTGTTCAAATACAATGCGCGGCAGGAATTGTAGGTTATGTCACCATAGTAAAGTAAGGGAAGGAATGCAGCTTGGACGAGCCTGATTCTAGTCTCAGTTGGGAAAGGGGACCTATTCCTAAAGAAAAAGTCAATTCTAGACTTCCAACTTACCAATCAGATAGTCAACGTGGGTACTGAAGGTGAGTTTATCATCTAGCCAAATGCTCAGATATTTGAATTTGGGGACAACCTCAAGAGGTTCACCTAGGGAGGTAGAAATAAACTCATTAGGTGGGTGGAAGGTGAAAGAGGAGTTTTTCAGGGTAATGATCATTGCCTTCATTTTTATGTTTGCTTGCGCGCATGTGCAAGAAACATAGTGCCATCATACGAGAATTTGTAGATGTGTCTCCCCCACTTCCAATGCCCTGCTGCCTTTTGCAGGCATGGTCGCACCCTGCCAATGAAAGTCGCAGCTGTCTATGACAACCCTTCAGATGCAGTGGTGTACAGTTGAAGGCAAAAAAACTGCTGCAATCAGCCATGGTAATGTGTAGGCAATTTGCATACGGCATCAGCAGCACTTTGTGTAATTTTCACAAATAATCTGTAATTCGCCATTTGTGACTTTGCTTTGGGGGGATTTAAGTGCAAATTGCACTTAAATAGCCAAAAGCAAGTAAAGGCACAAATGGAGAATCCACCACCCCAACATCACCCTTGATCTATCCCTGGTGTCTAGTGGCCCCCCACCCCCACTCACTCCCCCAAAACCTCAAGTTGGATCCTTTTGAAGAAATAAATTATTTTCCCTGGTTTCTAGTGCCCGCCACCCCACTCACCCTGTCAGGTAGTACCCCACTCCCCGAAATCCCAAGTTGGATCTTTTAAATACATTTTGTTCCCTGATGTCTAGTGGCCCCCACCCTGTCATGTAGTACCCCCCACCCTTCTCCCCAACCCCAACCAGAGTGGGCCAACAGCACATCCCTCCACTCACCTCCACAGCGTGCAGCCCACCCAACTCAGCTCAATGACTAAGCACATGCTTGTATAAGCATGGGCTCATTCATTGCAAGTCATCATAATTTACTTCCCCCTGCAGGGGTGTACAGAAGGGGTGGCTGTTCCAATGTCTCATGGGGGGGGCGGGATAGGAGGGACCAGGGTCCACAATGCCACTTCTCCAATCCCAATGCCCCTGCCAGGGACCACAGCAGCCCCCTACCCTTCTCTAGATGCCTGCAGAAGGAAGTAAATTACTGTGACTTGCAATGAATGAGTGCATGCTTGTACAAGCACAGGCTCATTCATTGAGCTGAGTCGAGCGGGCTGCCAGCCGTGGAGGTGAGTGGAGAGATGTGCTGGTGGCCCTCTGGTTGGTGTTGGGGGAGAAGGGTGGGGATACTACATGACAGGGTGGGGGTTGGGACACTAGACATCAGCGAAAAAAATTATTGAAAGATCTGACTTGGGGTTGGGGGAGTGGGATGGGGTCCTATATGACAGGGTGGGGGAGTTGGGCTGCTAGACACCAGGAAAATCTTTTTTTAAAGTATCCGACTTGGGGTTGGGGGAGGGTAGGGGTACTACCTGACAGGGTGGAGGGCCACTAGACACTAGGGAAAATCATTTATTTTCTTAAAAGGATCTGACTTGGTGTTGGGGGGTAGTGGGGTGGGGTACTACCTGACAGGGTGGGGTTGGGGGGCTAGTAGACATCAGGGAAACCAAATACAACTTATTTTATGCATCCTGAAGTAATGCAAAGTACCCACATAAATGGGAACTTCACATTACTTTTGGATGCATACTTATTTGTTTCGCTACCTACAGTATGACCCAAAGTTCAGGTTATATGCAAATTACTATGGGTAGCAAATTTAATGCACTTTGACCACCACTAGATGTGCTACGAGAACAGCACTTTCAACCCAGCCCTTCCTCCAAACCACTTATACATGAAAACCTCTCAACGATACCACTTCCCACTCTGGCAGAGCCACAGAAAGCATAGCTGGAGATCCCATTTAGAGAGGCTAATATGCTCAGGGTGATAAGAGCCTTGCCGCTGGATAAATCCCCAGTACCAGGTGGGTTCTCACCTAACTTTTGCAAAGTGTTTGTAGACAAATTAGTCCCCTGACTACATAAACAGTTTCAGCATATAATATCCTCGGGCCCACTGGATGATAGGTTATGTGAAGCACTAATAATAGTACTACACAAGCCTGGGAGAGAACCCAAAAAAGCCCTAAACTACGATATCAAAATATTGGCTAAACTTCTAGTGGATAGCATTGGCAAAGTGCTGCCATCCCTAATCTTCAGTAGATCATTTACGTAAATTAAGCCATATTTTCTCTGCGACCAGGGACTCGGAGCAACCAGCGGTGCTTGTGTCCCTGGACGCAGAGAAAGCCTTTGATCGGGTCGACTGGCAATTTATGTTTAGGGTGCTTCATCATTTTTGGTTCCCCACTAAATTTATACAATGGATTTGTGCATTGTACTTGAACCCCAGTGCATGAATATATTGCAATGTTCCCCCCCCCAACATTCCCATTGTATTCTGGCAGTAAACAGGGCTGTTCCCTGTCACCACTACTATTTAACCTCTATTTAGAACCTTTACTTACAACAATGAAGAATCCCACAATCCTTGGCATTACAATTGGGCCCAGGAAGTGAAATTGTCTGCCCACACGGATGATATACTACTACGCCTCTCATCTCCCCAGACATTTATGCCGGCTGCCCTGGTGATAATTAAAGATTTTAGTCAGGTTTCAAACTACAAGATTAATCTGGACAAAACCTTGTTTTTTGCACTAAACTCTAGAATGTACACAAATGAATTAAGCAGCACAGGACTGAGTAGGGCTCCAAAGAGCTTAAAATATTTAAGTATACACTTTGCCAGAAGTGACAATAAACTAAGACAACTTAATCTAAACGCAATTCAGCAGATAGTGCAACAAGATTTAACCCACTGGAAATTGCTGCCCCTATCTCTTTGGAGATGCATTAACCTGGTTAAAATGAATATTCTCCTGCAAACTTTTTACCCTCTCAACCTTCTCAACATCTGGCTGCCCCTCAAATGGTTCAGGAAAGTGTACTTCACCATTAATGACTTCCTTTGGTTGGGCAAGCCACCAAGGAGGGTCTATCATAAACTGGCAGCCCCCAAAGACCCCCATGAAGGCTTGCACCTTCTTTAGATACCTTGGCATCTGGCTAGACCAGGACCTCAACTTTTCTGCACATACTGACATGACCCACAAGAAACTGCACCCCATGCTGGGCGCCTTAGACCGCAGCAGAGGTTGCATCCCTCTGCCAACGTGCAAGGCAATTGTACAGAAAATGATCCTCCCTATATTGGACTACGGGGATGTAGTCTATAGTCCTCCCTAGCAAGACTACATCCCCTCTTCCATTCTTTCTGATGCTTTGCCCTCCCACAACCCATCACTGTGGCCTCTACAGGTCCTCAGACCTCCTTCCACTCCAGGATCAGAGACAGGCCCACTGTTGTAGGACAACAGTGAAATTCTGGGCACAGTTCCTTCCCCATACCTCATGACTGCCCTAGCAGCTCAACCCCTGCCTGCATACTAACTCAGGAACACAGACTCCCTGCTTCTTTATGTCCCACATATGTCCACTGCTACAGGCCAGGCTGCCTTCAAATACTGCATGCCTAATTTATGGAGCTCCTTGCTGGTAGACATTAGGCATGCTACCAACACACAGCATCTCAACTCCCTCCTTAAGATGCATTTCTCATCCACCTGCACATGCATCTAGCACCGCAGGGGGCCTCATGTCTCTCCCCTCTCCAATATCTAATTTATTGAGATGCATTATGGCTCCATAATAGTGTTCACAGACCCCTACCCGGCTGTATTACTGTGTATATTACTATGATATAAATCCATTACTGAGACTGTTACTATGTATATAAACGTCCTCTTCTTGTTGCTCATAACAACTGTACCCACTGTGTTCTCTGTATGCATGCCTATTTGCATATTGTATTGTACATTCTATTGTATATTCTCCACTCTCCCCTACCCCTAGGAAGCATCTGGAATTGAGCGTTACACCGCTCAGTATGCCTTCCTGGTAAAACAAATGAATAAATAAAGACAAGGGAGGCCCTAGATTACCTCATTTTGGTCTGTACTATTGGGTGAGCCAGGCAAGTAAATATTTGCACTGGCTTACTGCACCTGAAGAGCTAGTCACATTCACATATGTTCCTAGCTGACTCGAGATAGAGAACTAAATTGTTACTAGTGGAATAACCCCAAAAGCGCTTCTTCTCCTTAAACTCAGAGACCTCTTCCCTGTCCTGTTCAGTTCTGTGATTGCTGTCTCTGTGAGGGTGCACTCACAGCTACTGTATGTTCTTTCTTAAAATATGACTAGAGCAGGGACCTCAACCGGCCCATGGTGGGAAACCCGAACTTCAAAATAGGTGGTAAGGCTATTCCCAACATGGGTCAAAATGTACACCTTATACTCTTAGTTCAGTCAGTCAATCACCTGGACTTTGTGGTTAGATCCACCCCTTAGGGTAACACCACTCTGATGCTGGGGGGGGGGCTGGGTTTGGTGGAGAAGGAGGAAAGGGATTGTTGTATTTCCTGTCAATGTCATGTTCATTTTGTTGTTTTAAGAAACTTGAAAATTAATAAAGTGGTTTTAATTTGAAAAAAAAAAAAGGAACAGCACTTTCAAGCCTACAGGAGGCTATTGTTTTCTTTGCTGGCAATGGGTTTCACTGGGTGCACTGATGGTTGGTTGTGCTGCAGCCTCCATCAAACCCCTCCCTTGTTCCATCTGTTTGACAGACGGGACTGCTTACAGCAGCTTTGGGGACTTTGCTACCAGGACTGGCGTTCCACCAAAATCCAGTGCAGGGTCACAGTAGGATGCAACTTGCATCACTCTAAGAGGCTTTTGAAAATCTGATCCACCTTGTCACCAGTGGAGCTGAAAAACCCTTTCTCAAGATACACTGTTGGGTGGACAATCAAAACAATAAGTGGCAACTTGAACAAGAGGCTGCCAAATGGATCTCTTCAACTTCCAGTACAACAATGGATCTGCTTAATGGTTTGGGTATCTGGGTTCATTAAAGTACAGGAGAAAACCAAAAATGACTGGTACATAGCCTTCATCCTAAACATGCACAGTTCCCTCTTGGTTTCCTGCTCTACCTTATGGTAATTCTACCTATGGTCATTGTAAATTCAATCGCTCTATACTTAAAACCACCAGCTTCACTAGTGCCAATGCTACTAACAGTTGTGACATCCGCTCTTTTGTTAATTGTTATACGTTATGTTGTGTGTTTGGCCACATGCACCTGAGATGCACTGTAGGAAAAACAACTCACAATTTTAAAATACACATAGGTGAACACTTAAAAAGTATGGAAAAAATGGAGCTGGTGAATGCTTTCTCCTTTACAGGTTCAATCCCCTGACCTACGGCAGCAGCACGGCTTCTCAGCTGGCGGCGCCTTTCTTCAACTGCCCTCCAGCTCTATGCCCTATCTAAGGTTCAAGCTCCTGACCAGGCAAGTAAACCCAGCCTATAGCCATGGTACGGTTTCTCCTCAACTGGCTGTGCCTTCTTCAACTGCTATCCAGCTCCAGGACCTATCTAAGGTATGAACTGCCAGCACCGGAGAGAGCTGACTTCATTGTCTCCCTGCTTCTCTGGCTCAGACTGCTATTGGAGGTCATCTTAGCTCTTAATTGGATAGCTGTCTGGACTGCTGCTTCCAGCGGCTACCTTCCATCTGCACATTTGATTTTAAAATACATTTTTCCACCCACCCTCCCCCATCCCAGCCTCTATTAAATACGCTTAGGCTCCTCCCGTATTCCTCCTTCCCGCTCCCATTGGGCCATCTAACAGACCATTATTTCAGTTTACAGGCTGCTCAATTCTATCCCCGCTCCATCTCACCTACATTTGTATTTTTCTGCCAGCCTGCTACTGCTTATCTATCCTATGCTGCTGCAATCGATCCACATTGTGCAAAATCTCGAGTTAGTTTTTATGAAAGTGAACAGTCAACCTGTTTCTATTTAATTATTCTAGGCTGATGCCAGCTAGCTAAGTTTCACTACTCAAGTTTTCAAAATGAATGCTGCTTGCTAGATATTTTTACTGCTTTGTTAATGAATTTTAATTGCAGCCTGTCAGCACCTATTTAAGCTCTGCTACATAACAATACCGCTGTTAGGAGTTTTTCTATCGAATGCCAGCATTTGCTTCTTTTACCTGCCCTGTTTCTGTCTCTTCAACTCCTACTGCTTTTTTTTTTCTTTTTCCTTTTCTTTCCTTATTATTTTTCCATGGTTCAAACCTTGTCCCCACTGTATCTCTGAACCTGCCTCTCCTCGCTCTATACTTGCCCTTCACTGAACTCTGCTATCCCCCCACCCCATAACTACAGCCTGCTTTATTCAGTACCAGCTGCTCCCCAGTCTACTTGCTTTTTGGCACCCCTACCCTGTCATTGGCATGGTAATTAAGCTTGGTGCCTTAGTAAGCATATGGCAGGAACCCCCTTCCCACCATTCTTCTCAGCCCACCCTCCTCCTCAATTGGTCTGCCACTGTGATTTCAACCCCTCCTACAGATTTAGTTAAGTGTCGGCCTCATGACCACTACCTATTTTAACTTAAGTAATTTATCCTTCTCCCTCTTTACATGTTCAAGCCCTTGACCGGGCAAGTGAGCCTGACCTATGGCAGTGGCATGGCTTCTCCTCAGCTGGCCGTGCCTTCTTCAACTGCCCTCTAGCTCCAGGACCTATCTAGGATATGAATTTCTGGCACTGGAGAGAGACGACTTCATTGGCTCCCTGCTTCTCCAGCTCGAAACTGCTATTGGAGGCCATCTTAGCTCTTAATTGGCTAACTTTCTGGACTGCTGCTTCTAGCGGCTACCTTCTGTCTGCACATTTGATTTTAAAATATATTTTCCCACCAACCCTAATCCTGGCCTCTATTAAATATGCTTAGGCTCCTGCCGTATTCCTCCTTCCTGCTACCATTGCCCATCTAACAGACCATTATTTCAGTTTACTGGCTGCTTTCTTCTACCCCCACTCCATCTCACTTACATTTGTAATAACTCAGAATTGTACTACTCACCTCCTTCTTATCATTCTACCTCTCACTCTCTAGTAAAGCATCTGCATAATGCTAGACACCTCCTTCTGCACATTTCTGCTTGCCCACAATATTAGTAAATCTCAACCTAAATCCTCTCAGAAGTACTGCACTCCCTACCTTGGGACCTTTTGACACTGACCACTCTTACATGTCAAGCCCATTCCCTGCCATAAATTAACTTCTCAGAGCATCTACACCCCCACACTATCTTGAGACACTGACCACCCTTGTACAACAAGCACTACACTAGACCATTACCTACCTAACCAAGCCATACTAGTGCTACTCAAATGCTAATAAGGGTCTCACCTAAAACTACTGCTTCTGTAAATTACATGCTACAACAGCTCCTAACAAGAGATCTTTATACCTGATCACTTGGTAGTAGCAAGCCAGTGCCCAAGATTAACTGCTGGGTTCCATCATGGGTGCACACTTCCAAAAGCCCATCGCTTTATAAATATGTGGCAACGTATCTCCTACCTCACCATGTTCTCACTCCCAAGTGCTCTTCTCCGCTGCATTTTGCTCCATCCAACCTGCAGCCCTCCTCTCCCAGCACTACCTCCAGACTTACCAGTGTCTACAAACTGCCCTGTGGTTGTGCTCTTCACTTCTCTACCAGATCCCATCCTTGCCCTCCCCCCACACTCCTGCACATATACAATACTCTACTGGACTATGGGAGCCCCAGAATTCCCTATTGGTGACATCCCTCACAGCTCCTCACCCTAAATCATTTCAGACATCACTGATATTCTACGTCCTATGCCTCTCCTGCCTCCACTTCTCCAGCACACACATGATTTCTACTCATCCCATAAGTAGCTGCCCCAAACCCAACATAGCTAAACTACTTTGCAGGTGGCTCTCTAACATAGTATTCCTGTTGCTAATCTGCACAGGTAATGTTGAATTAAACCCTGACCCTCCATAATCCCTAGCATCCCCAGCTGCCCTTTTAGACACAAAGGGCTTGAGGTGTCTGCACCTTAATGTGTGCAGTCTATTGAAAAAGGTAGACCTGATCCAGGCCTGGGTCTCCCATACAGATCCAGACATACTTGTCTTAACCGAAACATAGCTGAAGACATCCACACCTAACAGCCATTTCACTCCCCTCCTATAACATCTACTGAAGTGATAGGCCAACCAGGGGAGGAGGCATAGCCATCTATGCCAAGGACACACTTACCATCTCCAACATCATCCCTACTACTTTTCCAAAAGAATATGAATCCTTCATGTTAAACCTCTCCTTATCCCCCATGGAAACTCTGATGGTAATAGGTTGCTACAGACCACCATCAGGGAGCATGTAACTACTAAATAATGTGCTCAATATATCCAATGCAAGACAAAATGAAATCATCATCCTCGGTAATTTTTAACCTTGATTGGCACAAACCCAACAACAAATGCTCTTAACTCGAAGATTTATGTGATGAGGCTGGCTTCACCCAAGTGATCTCAGAGTACACTCGTCCGAACCCAAAAACTCCCGCAAATGGATCACTAATCAACCACATTCTCTCTAATAGACCCCTTAAGCTCAGGCATGTAGCAGTGTTTCACAATGATGCCAGTGATCACTGCCTTCAATCAGATTCATCTGGAAAATGAGCTTACAAAAATTCAACTTATCCCATTATTTAGCAGACCTCAGGGATATTGACTGGACCAACTTCTATCTGACCTCAAATATTAATGCTGTAACCTCCCTCTTCAACAACAGCCTAAGCAAAATCAGCAATAAACATGCCCCATGCTAAAATGCAGACCTTGGAAGCTATCATGCCCTCTGTTCACAGCTGACCTAAAGGCTGCTCTTACAGTAATGCAAGGGACCACCTCTGGGCTACAGCCAGGAGGACCTAACTCACAGTGGATTGGGCAGCCTTCTGAGCATGTTGAAATCAGTGTACAAAACTGATCTGGGCTGCAAAAGCGTTCTACTTCATTGCTGCATTCAACTCAGCTAAGGGAAACTTCAGTAAGTTTTGGCATATTGTTAATTCGGCAGAAGGCAATAAATCTTCCTCCTCTCTACCCTGTAAGATATCATTCAGGGGTCAGACCTTCTCAGATAACTCTGACATACTATACAGCTTCAATGACCACTTCTCCACTGCTGGACTCATGTTCGATACCTCAAAAGCAACCACCCTTACACACAACTCACTCAGGTTCTCCCCACCTCCAACCAACAATGTCTTCTACTTAACTCCCATCCAGTACAAAGAAGTAGAAGACCTATTACTCCATCTAGACATCAGCAAAGGTGCTTTGCTGTTGGGATAGGTCCATACTTCATAAAAGCTGACATCAGATACCTCATAGCCCCCATCTTGCACCTGTTTAATATGTACATTAGTTCCTGCATTGTGCCTGAGCCTTGGAAAATCACCCAGGTACTCCCATTATTTAAAATAGGTGACCCTACAGACCTGAATAACTACCGCCCCATCTCCATTCTTCCCCTGCTCTCCAATCTACTCAAGAAGTTGATGATTGGCCAAATAAAAGACTACCTCAACAAAAACAACCTGATAAAATCCATCCCAGTCTAGTTTCAGACCAGACCATAGCACCACTTCAGCTCTTGAATCAGTCTTGAATGACTGGCACATGGTTCTGGACAAGAAACAAGTCACATGAGCTGTCTTCTTAGACCTCAGTAAAACATTCAACACTGTCAATCATGCTTTACTCCTGGATATGCTACATTGGCATGGCTTCTCTGGTTCTGCTCTGTCGCGGTTTATCAGCTTCCTCTCAGATAGAATGCAGCAGGTGAAAGCTGGTGGCTCACTCTTCCCTCTCCTCCCTATTTAGAGAGGAGTACCTCAAGGCTCAGTCCTTGGTCCCCTCCTGTTTATGCTTTACATCAACAACACTGGAAATAACATCAATAAAGCAAATCTGCATCTATTTGCAGATGACATGGTTATCCATTCATCCAAACCCTCGGTGGCCAAAGCACATATGGAACTCCAGGCAGAATTTGATCTCCTTCAGCTCAATGAGATGCAATCAAAACTGCTCTTAAATGCCAAAAAAATTAAGGTTATGTACTTCCATTCCCATTATGAATCTGCTGCATTATGTGGACTTGCATCCCTGCCCCCCATAAAGACCATCCTTGGTGAGAGCCTTGAGGTAGTCAGCAATTTTAAATACTTAGGCTGCAACCTGAATCAACACCTTACATTCTCAACACATATTGCCTCTCTTGCTAAGAAGCTACAGCAAAGACTTGCCTTCCTCTACAGAAATAAAGCACTGTTCAACAGGGACACTAGATTTCGTTTGGTCCAGACAACCTTCAAGCCTCTCCTTGACTATGCTGATATGCTCTATGGCCATTGCTCTGTTTCCCTACTACACCAACTGGACACACTTTACCACAGAGCAATGAGGTTCATTCTAAATGCCTATTGTTGCACTCACCACTGCGACCTATAAGCCTCCCTGGGTTGGTCCTCCTCATCCACCAGATGGCTGTTTCACTCCTTCACCTGGCTATACAAAGCCTTATTATCAAAACTCCCCCTTATATAACTATTCTCATCCTGTGCTCTACCTTTCATATACCTTACATAGCTCCTTCTACATTATGTTAGACATTCCTACTTTCTGCTCCCATTCTGGAGGACTGGCTATAAATCATGCTTTATCAGCTGCTTGGAACAAAGCCCAGACAAAACTCAAGCTTCATTAACTAATTCCTCTTGGTAGCTTTAAAAACCTGCTCACTAGCAAACTACATGACTCGTGCACCTGCTGTTGACCCCTCAGCCTACTGCTGACTGTGTGACTTACCATCCTTATTGTCTTTGTAAGGGTAACCTCTTTCCTCTCAAACACCCCCTATCTCTACAGCTACAACCTAGGTGAAGTATAGACCTATCCCATAACTTCTCTCAATACCCCTTCCCTCTACATCTACCACTACTCTACTGCATCATCTTCCACCTACAGCTACCCCCACTCCGACCGAATCCTTCCTGTCCACACTTGCTTTACCCCAATCCTCCACCCCCTTGCCTTACCCCCTACTCCCTTTGACCACCCTGTTCCCCATGACCTCCCCCAAAGGCACCCACACTATGCCTTGACTCTTAATCTTCCTACCCTGCCCTCCTACTCCCTCTGATCACCCTGCTCCTTCTGACCACCCTGTTCACTGTGCTTCCTTTGACCACCTTGCCCCCTGGCCTCCTCTCACTCCCAAGGGCATCCCCATGATGCCTTGACTCTTAACATTCTTACATTGTCCTAATACTCCCTCACCTTCTCCACCCCCTGTCGTGCCTCTCTTCCCACCTGCCTAACACAATATGCCTCAATCATGCCTATTGCAAGATGTATTATCGACTAGCTGCAGGCTTCTCTACAATATTCCCATGTAGCCCCAATTTTGAGGTGCTGAACCATCATATGTAATGTACTTTTTAAGTTGTATAGTATGTTTTCCTCTCTAGGGCAACTCTGCGATGTTTATTCACATGTATATATTTTTCCCCTTATGTTATATGTTCCATCCCCTTATGAAGATTATTGCTGCATACCCACTTACAGTATGTATATATCCTTTCTGGTTATATTGTATGTGTTGTTTTTTTACTTGTTCAGGACCACCTTGCAAATGAACCTGCTCAATGGAGTGCTTTCCTGCCAATAAACTTTGACTTGACTTTTGCCCATCATATTCACTTACAAAATGATGTCAACAGGAACCAGTTTAAGTTCATTGAGATTGACAAGGTGAAACTGGGTAAAAGAGGTGGCAATTTAAATGACTTACTCTTGATGAGGGAAGTACTGTGGATCATGCAGCTAGGAGCCCTCTACCCCCCCCCAGACTTAATGAGAGGATTGATTATATGCCATTGATTAAACAGACAAAGTCATCAATTTAGCTTCTAGTTAGTTCTTTTTGTTCTTTTGGTCCTTTTGCAATTACCATTTACTAATAAATTTGTGTTCCCTCTCTGTTTATTAGCAGTTTACAGGAAACCGCTTGACTTGTGGACTAATTGGACGTGCAGAGACAATTCAATAATTATCTGAAGACCTGCTTTGGATCATCAGTAGCTATTTCTTCTATTTCTTTAATATTTCCTACTTGTTATCCTGGCAACTGGAATTGTTTTTAACTAGTATGCTTGTTTCACTTTATTCTAGTACTTTTTTAAGTATTGCTCACATTGGTTAGTGTTTATTGATAGTTTACTATTTATTTAATTTATTTGATCTTTATATAAAGGTAGCATTGCAAGCAGCTAGCACCCCACCCCGTCTGATGAAGCCTTTGAGTGACACTGGTTAGTTTTTTTTCCCTCCCATCCTTGCTGCTGCTGTTCTGTCTGATTGTGGGTACTCTATTTAGGATATATACACTTGATGGTTATGCTTTTTTGCACAATAAAACTGTTGCAGCATACACTGGTGCCAGTCCTTTTTGCTTTGTGCTTATGGTTTCAGACTGGGCACCGTTACAGCCTGTGGAGAGTTTTTCTTGTTTGCAGTTCATTAAGGTATGCAATAAGAATTCTTTCAGAAGTGAAGTCCTCTTGTGACAAGATTTCTAAATATTGTCTTGTTTTTTCAATTTGAGTTAAGCAAGTTCAAATGTTTTTTTAACATGGTGTATATGATGCTGATCCTCTGAACCTGTGCTAGAGATAACCATTCTCCTGGAGGTTTCAGTATAGAAACTAACACTTGAACCCTGTGCCTGAGCCTGAGGACAGTTCCTTTGTTCTGCTGGAAGAAGTGGAGCTTTCAAGACTGCTTGGGCCACTTGCACCTTTTGGATTATGTGCTGTCTATTCTCCTGTATAGCAGTGGGATCCTGAACAAGGAAGCCATCCTTAAAATAAGGATCTAATATTGTAGTTATGACATATTTTGTATCTTTCCATATGTTTTCAAACCACCTATGGAACTCATCATTTAATGTCTGTGCCAGTTGTTATACATTAGAAGAGCAGTCATCATTGTCGAGTGTTTCATTGGTGAAACTGAGGAGAATATGCACCACGGGGATAACCTCATCAATAAAGGCACTGCTGCTTCTGCGTTCTTGGGTAGCACTGTTACATTTCATAGATTTCATAGATCATTCAAGCTATGATAGACTTTCATCATTAATGCTTGTCAAAATTTCATTAACAAACCTCCAATTTAGTCCTATTACTCATTGCATTGTCTAATCTGAATTTAAATGTATTTATAGTCTTGCTTTCAATTACTTCAGATGGGAGGGCATTCCATAATGTAACTACCCTTTGGCTATACCAATTCTTCTTAGATAATGTATTCCACTTATCTAGTCAGAGTTGCTTAGGATGTCGCCTATCACTAACTCTATCCAGATTAGGACTCAGACCTATTTCAACCACAAGGATGTTGTCCTCCATAGCCCTGTATAACATGTACAAGTCTCCCCTTTTTCTCCTGTATTGTAAAGAGTATAACTTAAGTATTCTTAGTTGCTGTTCATAAGATAGCTCCTTTAATCCCACAATAAGCCTAGAGAATCTTCACTGGACTGTTTCCACTTTTCTAATACCTCCCTTCCTATATGGTGACCAAATTTGAGTACAGTACTCTAGATGTGGCCTATTCAGTGCAATGAACGGGGGAACAACACTTCCCCAGCTCTACTGTATATATGACTGTTGATACAGTTCAGCATCTGATTAGCTTTCTTCACCTGATCCCTGCAGTGAGTGTAAAATTTAAGATCTGTGATTACAGTCACTCCTAGGTCTCTTTCGCTTAATGTTACAGCTAAGGGCTCATTTCTTAAGGTATACTTATAGTTTCTGTTGTTAGTGCCCAACTGTATTACTTTACATTTATTGATATTTAATTCTAATTTACTACATTTGGTTCAGGAGAGAACAAGGTTCAATGCATCCTGTAGTGCAATGTTATTATCTAAGGTATTTACCACAGCTCCTATATGACAATCGTCGGCAAATTTAGACAACCATATATTAGGTGTATCTATTTTTAAGGAAGAAATACAGATATTAAATAAAATGGGACCCAGGACTGAACCATGGGGAACCTCACTTGTAACCCTGGCCCATTCAGAGTACACACCATTTGCCACCACTCTCTAATTTCTCCCCTCCAACCAATTAACAATCCAGTGTGTGATGGTTGTACACAAATTTAAGTCACCTAGAGCTTTGACCAGTTCAGAATGTGGCAATTTATCAAAGGCTTTCGCAAAGTCTAAGAATATAATGTCAACTGGGTTCTTCCTATTAATTTCTTTGTTGACTTGTTCATAAAAAACAAGTAAATTTGTCAAGCATGATCTGTTTTTAATAAATCCATGTTGATAGGGGTCTATGGTCCCTAGCAATATCTGATTTTGTTGTATAAAATCCTTGATTCTACCTTTTAATATTTTTCCCATTAGAGAAGCTAAGCTGATTGGTAGAAAATTTTCAGGTTTGGTTCTTGCTCCATTTTTTAAGAGGGGTACTACAGTGACAACCCGAGGCTGTACCACCAGAGTTCAAGAAATGCTGATAAATGTGGGTCAAAGGTAGAAAAATTTGATCGGCAAGTTCCTTTAATACTCTAGAGTGGAGATCATCCGGGCCCGGGGATTTATTGACATCTAATTTTTGAATTCTTTCCAGTACATCTATTGGTTTCACATTTACTTGTTCTGTTATGAACACTAGCTTATTCTCTGGGACTGTGGAGATAGATTTATTAAATACTGAAAAAAAAATAAGTATTCTGTATATCAGCTGTTTCTGTGTTATTAGTGGGTGCTCCTGAGTTATTGGTAAATGGGCCCTCTGAGTTTGTGCTTCCTCTTATTTTATTGATGTAAGAAAAAATATTTTTTTATTGTCATTAACCTTGGTAGCCATGATTACCTCATGTTGTGATTTTGCTAGTTTAATCATTTGGTTAATTGTTTTGGTCAGTGCCCTGTATGCAGGAACTAACTGATGATTTCCTTTTTTGATACTTTTGAAGACTGTACATTTTTTGTTTATTAATTTCTTAATAGAAGGCTTCATCCAACTCTGGGGCACTCTTCTGGTGGAATTTTTTTTATTGTTGGTATATGTTTATAGACCTCACCCTTTATTTTGTAGTCAATGTTACCCATTTCCCTTCATCTGGATGTCCTAGGAAATCCTTTTTCCAATCCCATTTTGCCATATTTTCTTTCATGGTGGTAAGATTTTCTTTTCTGAAATGTAATTTTTCAGTGACCCCTGTCCCTGTTTGTCTGATTTGGCCCAGAACTTTAAAGGTTACACACATATGGCCACTATTGCCCAGTGGTGCAGTGGTAGTAACATCAACCACTCTACTGCCCATATTAGTTAATATAATATCTAGTGTTTTGGCATTCCTGGTAGCATATGGTACATTTTTTTCAAGCCCTATTTGAACAAAAATGTCAAGATATGAGTGTTCAATTTTACTAGAACCACTATATGCTGTCCAGTTGATGTTTGGCAAATTAAAGTCACCCATAATAAGAATATTATCTGATGAGTTTAAGTCATTATATGTTTCAATAACTTATCATTTTCTAGGGATATAGAGGGAGGTCTGTATGTTAATCCTAATTTTATTGAAGCCCCATTTGGGGGATATATCTTAACCCACAAAATGTTGATGTCTTCTGTACTATCTGGGATGTCCTCACACTTGATTGTATCATGAATGTATATAGCCAGTCCTCCAACTTTCCTATATTTCCTGTTTTTAATAAAGACATTATAACCTGGTATATTTCCGTCCTATGTGTCATTGTCATTACCCCAAATGGGGAAAGGATGTGACAAGCTGATCCAGGGTTGTGCAAAGGTGAATAGTTCTGCTGGTGTCATGTGACATAGCCACTGCTTGCACAGCCTTTTTTGTTCCACTAATCTTTCCTTCCTCTAATATATAAAATCCTATCTACTAGTTTTCTCTCATACCAAGGAGTATTGAGACAGTTTTACTAGTTGCTGGGAAGCAGGAGTGGGTCTCAGGGAACCTCCTTAGGCTCTTTAAGACCAGGGAAAAATTAAGGGCCCAAAATAAGAAAGCAAAA
Source organism: Neoceratodus forsteri (assembly GCA_016271365.2). Classification (NCBI taxonomy): domain Eukaryota; kingdom Metazoa; phylum Chordata; order Ceratodontiformes; family Ceratodontidae; genus Neoceratodus; species Neoceratodus forsteri. The sequence goes on along the minus strand of CM057454.1, from coordinate 997,423,209 downwards.
GACACTGCCCACCTTCAGAACTACAAATCTTTGTGAAATGAATGTGAAACTGCAATTCACAAAGCCAAAATAAGTCACTTGAAATCTGGCCTGACCATCAACATTGGGAGCCTCAAGAAAATGTGGCAGAACCTTAACAATATTTTGATCAGATCTAAATGCTTCAAAACTTGTGCCATTGATAGCAAGGACAGGCTCAACTGTGACCCCAAGATTGTCACCTCCCTGTACATTGACTTTCTGATGACCTGGATGAATATTGCAATCCTGCCCATAGTCCACCTTCAGGTACCTCATGCCTTGTCTTGCAACTACCTTCTTCCTAAATTTTACACTCAGACAGCTGACTGTAGAGCAAGCAGCCAAATACCTGAGATGCACTAATCCAGAACACATCTCTGGCCTTCATGGCTTAGACTACTGCCTAATTAACTTTCCCAGAGAGGCACTGGCCTACACCATTTCTCATTTTTTTAACTACTCTCTACCCCATACTCTGGAAACTGGACACAATTATCCCTATCAACAAATCTGGGCCCAAGCACCTCACCTCCATTTATCATCCCATATTGTTACTTGCCCCCTTTTCAAAGGTCTCCAAAAGGATTGTGTTTGATAAGATGTATGCCAACATACAGCAGTATTACTTTCTGACCAATGCTTAGCATGGGTTCTGTGCCAAATACAATGCTGAGACAACCCTGGCGATCCACAGGGACTATGTACACTGAGCCTTGAAGACTCCATTGCTGCTGTATTCGTGGATTTCACTAAGGCCCTCAGTTTCATAGATCTTGATCTGCTGATCTGTGTCCTCTCCTCACTTAACTTCTCCACTGAGGAAACCTACTTGTTCAAAAACTACCTGTCCAGCAGGATGCATGGAATCACAAAAAAACAGCCTTTTCTTAGACTTGTAGCCCATTCATTGTGGGATCATCCATGGTTCCATCCTTTGCCCCCTTATCTTTTCCCTGTTCCTAAACTCCCTCCATAAACACCTGCCCATCCACCAAAACACTTCTGTATGCTAAAGATGCAGTCATCTTCAGCTCTGGAAGAGACCTAGTAACCTTAAGTTGAACCATCCATTAAGACTTCAGCCTCATCTAGACATGGTTCCTCAACAGTAAAATGTTTCTTAATGCCAAAAAAAGGTGATTGTCTTCAAGAGGCTACACAGGAAAGGGCCTACGCTTTGCTCTCCAACAATGATTAAGATGGCACTGGGGTGAAGATAGTCTCTCAGTTCTAATATATGTGTGTCTTCATAGACAACACACTATCCTTTGACACTCACATTAATAGCCTAGTAAAGACACTCCAGCAGAGACTGGGTGCCTTACACAGGGTCCAAAGGTTCTTGACCACTGAGACTAAGAGACTACCCACCCACATCCTGCAGCTTCCAATAGTTGACTATGATTCCCTTGTATATGCTGTTGCTGCCCCTCAAAGGGCCCTCACTAAATTGTGCACGGTGTACAACAGCACCTGTCATTTCTTGATTGATCTCCCATACTGCATTTACCACTACCATCTCTATGAATGTGCTGCCTGCATTTCTCTGCATAACTGGCTCAACCACAGGTCAGTGGTGTTCCTACAGAAGGTGGCATGTGGCAGAGTGGCCAGTGTATGTCCTCCCTCTCACCCCATTCCATCAATAAACAAGTTGGGGATTCATTCCCAGGCCAAATTCACTTTCTCACACCCCTTTAGGTGCTCTAATGCAGGGAAAGGAGCTCTTTCCAACAGGGCAATTGGACCCTACAACCTACTACTTGCCCCCTTACCTCAAGAATGAGTGTCCCAACCTTCAGCACCAATCACTGACAATTTCTGTTAGACAAAATGCAATGTAACTGTTTCCCAGCTTGAATCTATTACCCATTCTATATGAGATTTTACTGTATATATTCTGAATAACTTAACCTCTACCTAAACAATGTGATATCTCTTGTTATTCTGTAAAATGTTTTATGTGTCTGAAACAATGTTACCAGCTGGTTACCTTGTCTGGACTATTTAGAGTTTTTTGTTTCCTGTTTTTAATTTGACTTGCTCAGCTTGCAATCCAGTATAATAAATTAAAAATGAAATGAATGTCCATAGTGTGGCAGTTGCCTTCACAGACCTGTGGAAATGTCTGGTTATTCTATGAGCTGGTGAAATAAGATTGGTGACACTTCTACTCTTGTCTAAATCTTGGCAGACAACTACATTTAATGTGTGGGCAAAGCAGTTTCCATCACTCTCTCTTCTCTGTCACCATTGTCACTGTTAATAAAGGCCTTTATCATTTTAGCTACACTATCAGTCACTATCATGCCTACTCATCATTCATGTGTGAGAATCCATTCCTCCCATAGTTTGTCTAGGGTGTTACGTATGTTGACTGCAGTGTGTTCACCAACCGTAACACTGGTGCTGAGCAATGCCATTCTCCTATACTGCCCTTATGCTGCCAAATTAGACTGCTTTTGTGACTGGGAGAAAGAAACCCAGTGTGCAGTGACAGAAATATTCCCATGAGTTGATGGGCATGTCCAAATATCTGTTGTGAAGTGAACAGCCACATGATCTGACTCTTCGAGTGCATGCACAATGCAGGTTTTGGCTGCTTGGTAAATCTCTGGAACTACTCCATGGATTAATGTAAACCTGGATGGCATTTCACATCTCAGTTGCAAAAATGCAAGCAGCATTTGGAATCCAACATTTTCCACAACAGAAAGGGCAGCAGATCTGTTCCTATCATTTCAATCAATCAATCAAAGTCTTTATTTATCCAGGTGGTCATCATTGAGCAATGTTCATTTGCAAGATGGACCTGGTTAGAACATATTCAAAAAAGTCAAACAGACCACACAGTGATATTACATTCATGATTTGAACAGAGCCACACAATAATATTAAATTTGAGTAAAAGGTACACCAGATACTACAGGCATAGATAGGATAGTACAATGCACAAGTTCATACAGTCATAGGATAGTGCTGGCAGGGTACAAGGTACAATACATATATACATACAGAGTGGAGACTGCAGGGACAGGACAATCGGATTGAAAATGAAGAAGTAATGTAGGGGAGAGAAGTGATTGAGCGGCAGAGTGGATCAAGGGGAGTATTTCACCAATAAGCCATTCAGTTTGGGAAGCAGTCAGATGGTTGGAGTCAAATTTGGTCTGCCGATCAATTGATTGAGCTATAGTTAACTGTCTGCTGAAAAAGGGCTAGCCAAGGAACCAGTGCTGCTGCTGTGCCATGGCAGGAGTGTTAGCAATAGCAGTACTTTGTCAGCTGATGCTCAGAAATCTACAGAGGTGGACCTACTTCTTGTATGTGATGGAGATGGAGGCAAAGTAACTGATCTCTCTCTGCCCCATGACTGCCTAGGGGGTACTGGCTGCTACTACTACTGTGATCCTGCTCTAACTCATCAAAATGATCACCTTCATCTGGATTGTCTTTTCATGGCTCAGTGAGATCTGTAGGATGAATAAGAACATGAGGTGCTGCCTCATTAGGTGTCACCTCATGGCAGTGGTTCCTATTCCACTGAGTTTCTTCCTCTACTAATGGTTATTTTACAGTGCACAAGGAATGCTTTAAGTTCATCAGTGAACCTTATGAATAAGTGATTCTGCACCATGTTACTTTTGGGAGTTTTAAAGCCAAGAAAGGAACATAATTGTGTTCTGAGTCTTAACCCTTAGAGAAATAATTATATGAAATATTTTCATACTGCACACATAAAACTACCCATGTGCTATATGTGTTGAAAGCATGATTTAAATGTTAAATTGGAATGGATTGCATGCATGTGGCATGCATGCAGCAAGCAAGTATGGAAAGCATGTGTTTTATGTTAAATTGGAAAAGACTTCATTCATGGCATGCGTGAAAAAAGCAAGTGGTCACTGACAATAATAATTATAATCTTTATTTTTAGTGTGCCTTTCAGGTATCAATGCACAGTACAAATTAAAACAATTTAAAACCAATGCTGCAATCACAGTAATAAATATACTATACAGTTAAAATCTGTCTTCCTCATCACCATATGTCCTGCTCCATAGATGCATCTTTAATGCCTGTTTAAATCCCCCCATGGTCACACACTCCCTAATCCGATGGGGTAGAGAATTCCAGAGTGTTGGAGCAATGAACATAAATTCCCCTGCCCCTGAAGATTTTAAAAACACCCTCGGAATCTCTAGCAACCCCTCATTAGCCAAGTGGAGCAGTCGCTCAGGGTGGTAAGGGACCTGAAGCTCTTTCAGGTAGTCAGGGATAACTCATATTTTTTTTAGTCTTTGGTAACTGGGTAAGGCCCACTAGGCACAGGTGGTTAAGTGACTTGCTCAGAGTCACACAGTATGCAAGTGGAGGTTGGAAGAATCAAACCAAGGTCTGGTCTACTGAACAGGTATTTCTGCTCAGTCTTTACTGAGGAAGAGGAGTATAATGGGTCTGAAGGGAGTACAAGGGGTGAGAATGGTGCAGAAATGGACACAAGTCCCTTTACACGAGAAAGGGTCCTGAAGGAACTGGAAGGTAATAAGAGTTGATAAAGCAATGGGGCCAGCTGGGGTGCACCTCAGGGTCCTTAAAGAACTAAGAGAGGTGGTGGCTGAACCTCTGGCTATCCTGTTTAGCCGATCACTGGAAACAGGGGAGGTACCCAAAGACCGGAGGACAGCAGATGTAGTCCCCTTATACAAAAGTGGGAACAAAGAGGAAGCAGGAACTACAGACCAGTCAACCTCACCTCGGTAGTGGGGAAGATCATGGAAGCACTACTGAAGGAGAGATTGGTGGAACATCTGGTTGTCAATAGACTACAGGACCCAAGGCAGCATGGTTTCACCAGGGGCAGGTCATGTCAGACCAACCTCGTTGAATTTTTTGACTGGGTGACTAGGGAGGTGGATCAGGGAAGGGCAGTGGACATGGCCTATCTGGACTTCAGCAAGGCCTTTGACACTGTGCCACATAGAAGACTATTACACAAACTGGGGAATATGGGTGTGGGCAGGACAGTAGTGTGGTGGGTAGGTAACTGGCTGGGTGGCAGGACACAGAGGGTGGTGGTAAATGGCTGTCACTCCACAGAGGAAGAGTGACCAGTGGGGTACCACAGGGATCAGTGCTGGGACCAGTCCTATTCAACATCTTCATCAGTGACATTGCACAGGACCTAGAAGGCAGAATTTCACTGTTCGCTGATGACACAAAGCTCTGTAACAGAGTAGACACACCAGAGGGTGCAGATAGAATGAGAAGGGACCTGCAGAAACTTGAAGAATGGTCAGGGGTTTGGCAGTTGAAATTCAATGCAAGGAAGTGCATATGGGGCACAAAAACCCTGGCACAATATATCAGTTTGGGGGTGAGGATATAGCATGCACCAAGCAGGAAAGGGATCTTGGGGTTATCATCTCTGATGACCTCAAGGTAGGGAAACAGTGTGACAAGGCAGCAGGTAAAGCATATAGGATGCTGGGATGTACAGGCAGGGGCATCACCAGCAGGAAAAGGGAGGTCATAATTCCACTATACAAGACACTAGTGAGGCCCCACCTGGAGTACAGTGTACAGTTCTGGAGACCATACCTACATAAGGACATAGACAGGGTAGAGAAGGTTCAGAGGAGGGCAACAATGATGGTACATGGATTGCATCACAAGTCCTATGAAGACAGGTTGAAGAAACTGAACATGTACTCCCTAGAGGAGAGGAGGGAGAGAGGGGATATGATAGAGACATACAAGTATCTTACAGGGAGGAACAGGGTGCAGGAATACACTATTTTTAAGCGAAAAAGATGTTCCAGGACTAGAGGGCATGGGATGAAGTTGGAGGGAGGACAATTCAGAGGAAACATGAGGAAAATTTCTTCACAGAACAGGTGGTGGACAAGTGGAACATCCTGCCAGAGGAAGTGGTGGGGGCTGAAACAATCACGGGATTTAAGAATGCATGGGATAGACATAAAGGAATTCTGGAGGTCAGGGGTAAGGGGCAACAGACTTCTAGGAAAACAAACTGAACTTACAAGCTCAAATGGGCAGACTGGGTGGGTCATAGGCCCTTATCTGCCGACACTGTCTATGTATCTATGTATCTATGGTCTGCTGGATGTACCAAGCTCATTCATCACTCATTACTCTAACCTCTAGGCTATACAGCCAGCCCAAATAACTGCACACATAAAAGTTTAGTAACTTGCTTAGGATCATACCATATACTATACAAGTGGGGGTTGACGAGATTCACACCCTGATCTTCAGGTCTCCAAGTCTCCTGGTTTGCTGTTCAATACCTTTAACCACTAAGCAATATTGCCTGCACACATATGGCTCACTTGTACTTCAATACAAATCTGAATTCATCTGCATGCATGTGGCATGCTTACAGTCACTGTTACACTTTTTAATTTTCTTGTCTCCCCTCATCTCAGCTGCACAGCTAAACTGTACCAATGGAAACACATGTGGTTCTTCCCATCCCCAATACACACATTTACCCACAAAACTACTTAATTATTTCTGACTGGCCTGTACTCCTACTAATTTTTCTCCATAGTTTTGAATGCTTCCATGCAAACAGACTTTAAGGGGCAAACACAAAAGTGACAATAACTTGACACCCCACCCACATGGCCAGTCCTCCCATACACACACACATACACACACTGTAGCAGGTGCAGCCAAGCTGCTGCTACAGACAACCCACCAAGTATTGATATATGTCAAGAGTCTCTCAATTGAGTACTAGGGAGCCAGAGGCAAGAGTCTTTAAGAGATGATAGCCATGAGTCACAGTGCTGGGGTGTACCCCCTTGAAATGAATGGAGTTATGTTTTATACATCACAATGGTGAGTTAGAGAATAATGAAGGCCACTGTTCTACTAACGAGGTCCTTGTTGTTAGTTGAGCAGTGGCCTTCATTAATCACCAACTCTGCATCAATAATGTATAAAATAGTAATAAATAATACCCACATTCCTTTCAATGGTGCACACCCCTGCAGTCTGACTTGCCCTGTGTCATAATGTGCCTGAGCAGGGGGATGTGAAAGTCAGCTTCATTGGGGGGCGCATAAGCCTGACTATAGTGGGGCTCCAATAGTCTGTGCATGCCATACTGCTCAAGTGTCCCTGAATGCAAGGGACATCCCTCATTTTACCCCTGAAAACTGCTCTGCTCCTCATCCATCCCTCATGGAAAATATGCTGCACACATGGAGGATGCCCTGTAAATTTAGACTTTATGGCAGGGGTGCCATTTCAGATTTCAGAAGGGGGGAGCTAACAACCAGTGGAGGCCAGTTTCTAGTTAGCCCCTCGGTGGCAAGCTCTACAATGTCTGAAACATCTCTAAAAGGTAAAACTTCTTTGTTGTGACTGAAAATTGATATGCAAATCAGGAAAATGTCAAATGTATAAGAGTCATCTGTCTATACCCCAGAGCAGTGCATCAGATTTGGGCTTAAACCCACCCAGTTACTAACCAACTTTTTTCCTGGATGACGTTCTGACCCACCCTCTGGAAAACTACAAATGTCTCTCCCTGACTCCATTCTATTCAATAACCATCCCATATGAGTTATGACACCACCCAAAGGTGCAGAACCCTGAAAAACAAATTAACACTTCAGTCCTTCCTGCTTCCCCAATCCCCCATAAAAAAATTATTTACTTTTACTTACCTGGCCATCTTGCCAGAACCTGCAGTCTGGTCCAATGTGCCACCTGCCCAGTTATCAGTCATTTCCTCCTCCATCCTTCTGCCAGAAGCTGGATGCTTGAACCAACCAACCCAGGTCCCCAACATGGACCGTGATAAAGTCACCTCACCAACCAAACCCACCCATCCTGTGTTGCTTGCTTCTTGCTCTCCCTCTGCACCTTCAGTTATTGGGGGAGATGGAGACACTCTAAGAGTAGACCAACAAAAATATGCCACAACAACACTGCTGTTGAGAGTTCAGTGTTCACTGAGCCCTCCAATCTGTAGCGTGCTGTCTGCCTACTCTGTAGCAGGAAAGAACGGTGTTGCACTTGCATAGCTAGAGCTCCTCCATGTTACATGTGATGGTACTACCGCTAATAGGTGGAGACAGTGGACAACACAATACAGACACAGTCAAGTCAGGAGTGCAGCTGCAGTGTGAGTGCACACAGGCTGGGGGAGCACTTATTGTGCAAAGGATTAAATCCAAATCTGCCATCAGCATCTATGTATCAAAAGTAATGCCATTATTGCCACACCATAAGAACAACCTAGGCACAAATTGGGGGGGGGGGATTGCTACCCCAGTTTTATGTTAGAAATTCATTCTCAGGTGCTAATATTGATACTATATTCTGAAGGACTGTACCTCCATATTTCAGAATGTGTCTTGATCATTGTGAGGGTTAGTGTCCCTCATTTTAAGTTTCCATGTTCCTAATTTCAGTGACAAAATGTGAGGTACAGTATGGTGCATGCTTAACAAGACCATACTCAACACAAAGAGTGCTTGGCCATAGTGTATATGCTCCATACAGAATGACAAAGGGAAAGTAAGTGAGCTGAAACAGTCATAGAGAAACACATTTGTAGCACTAAATATGCATAAAAAGTTTTGAATGGGCCAAAACAAAAAGGTCAGACTTCACAACACAGAGGCCCCACTTCGCACATCTGGAATGGGGGACATTGACCGAGTGTATCCTAGGCATTTAATGCAGTAAGCAAACAATACTTTACAAATTAATGGTGATTTAATGACAAAAATCAAAAGCCGTTAACTTGCAAAAGAATCAGAATTAATGAGTTTATCTAATTTTAATGGGAACTCAATGAAAATGTATTTTAAGGACTCTAATTGCTAGTGGTAGTATAAGAAATAGAAACTGATGTGTTTTCTTAGATGAGATTTGCACCAGTTTAACTGCTGCACACATGTCAAGCATGCAGCATGTGAACCTGATGTGATTTTTAAATGATGTTCACACCAGCTTAACCGCTACACTCATGTCAAGTGTGCAACCCACAAACCTGATGTAATTTTTAGATGATGTTCGCACTAGCTTACCTGCTGCACACATATCAAGCTTGCAGCATGCAAACCTGATTTGCTTTTTAGACCTGGTTCACTTTGTGTATCTGAACCACATGAAAACATTGCACAATTAAGCATGTGGCATGCATTCTGCATGTACACAGCACACTTATATTTCCGTAAGGGAACAGATGTGCAGCAGGAGGAACAGAGTCTGAATTGTGAGGGTGGTACTAGCAGCATACAGGGGCCTTGTAGTGTTGGTGGCAGAGGGAGATAGTAGGAGAGAACTAGTGGAAGTAGTAGTAGATTGTCTGGTCACTGTAATCACTTTAGCTCTGGGCAAGGAAGCAGTGGAAGGACTTTTACTCTCGTTACAACTGGGTGTGATTGTGGCATCACTTTTTTCATGTTACACTATATCATCATCATCAGACACATCATTAAAATCATCACTATGATCAGTGTCAAAATTAACAGGTATGCTGTATAGTTACTCTCAGACACGTGAGGAGTTGGCATCATTGTCAGGGGATTATTATTTTTTTTTTTAAGTTGTTTAACCAGAAGTAGCACACTAAGCTGAAAGCTTTTTTACAGGTGTGACCTGGGGGTACAGGGAAGTTAAGTGACTTGCTCAGGGTCACACAGTATGCAAGTGGAAGCTATGAGATTCAAACCCAGGTCTGGTCTGCTGGATGTCACCAGATTTGCAGCTCAGAGCCTTAAGCCACTGCACTATACTGCCTCCCAATCATTGTCATGATGGGAGTCAAACTCAGGATCAGATGGAGGGTTTAGCTCAGTCTCAGCTTGTGCCAAATCTGTAGGTTTTATCCCACAACCTTCAGTTAAGGTGAACTGTACAGAACCCCAGAGATGAGGGGCTTGGTTTAACCAGAGAATAGTCAACATCTGGAACAAATTACCTTATGAAATTATAAATAGTAAAACCATGGGGGCTTCCAAGACATCTCTTGATAAATATATGGGCAACAAGAAATTTGAGTTCTAGTGATTCAAGGTAAGATGTAAGGCCTAATGGCTATGGACCCATATATTTCTATGACTGAACTGGGGAAGAGGGCACTTGAACCAAAGCAGGATACTGGGATGATGCAGAACAAACTGCAGTTTGGTTCTGCATATGTGATGCTGGACTTCTTACTTCTCAATTTAATAAAGATGATGAATATCATGATAATGACGAAGTGGTGGTAGCACCTGAATGTTTCCCAGGGCTGAAGCTTTTGGGCTTTATTCCCCAATCTGACCTGCTATGTTTCACCAACTGGAATGGACTTGTCATTGTTTTCTTTGCTGTTTGTGCTTATTTTGTTCAATTAGCCTCCAAGTGCCAAATTAGTTTTGTTTTTGGCTCTGGGTATAGGTTTAGTCAAAGATCCCATCCAAGCAGGTGCCTTACCTTTATCTTTTCCTCACCAGGCTCTAGTGTTCATGTTGTCCATTGGTTGCATACAACTGTACGTGACACAGATGGGGATATTTCTCTGACTTCATACTAGGTTTTAGAAACAAAAAATAACAATAAACTTGCCAAGTGCATAAACTGCGTCTAGCCCCTTGGGAAAGTGAGAGAGAGCAGTACTGATGTGGGTGTGACAGCAAGCAGCCAGGCACACTAGGTGGCAACAAGCAGAGGCATACTACACTGAAGGGTCCTAAAATTACAAAAAATAGCCAAGTGGTTCACATGCAGCTAGCCCTTTGGGCAACAGTGAGAGAGCAGTACAGAAGTGGACATGACAGCTGATAGCCAGGCCCGCTAGGTAGCAAGAAGCAGAGGTGTGTTTTTTTTTTATAAACTTGTCAAGTGCTGATCAACTTGGTCCAGCAATTTTTTTGTTTGTTTAGCAAAAGGGGCCAAGTGCTTAAAGTGCAACTAGCCCCTAAGAAAATTGCCAGAGAGCAGTACACAAGTGGACGTGACTGCAGACACCCAGGCAAGCTAGGTGGCAAAAAGCAGAGGGGTAATACACTGCCTGACTGGTCATACAATTGTTTTTAAAGGAAAAAATGGCCATGTGGTTGAATAAAACTAACTAGCCCTTTGGGCAACTGTGAGAGAGCAGTAGACGGTAGACATGACAGCAGACAGCCTGGCTTGCTAGGTGGCAACAAGCTGAGGTGTACTACACTGACCAACTGGTACTACAATTATTTTTAAGTAAAAATAGCCAAATGTTTAAATGCAACTAACTAGCCCTTTTGGCAACTATGACAGTAGTAGACAAGTGGATGTGACAGCAGGCAGTCAGACACACAAGGTGGAAACAGGCAGAGGTGTACTACACTGACCAGCTGGTCCTATAACCTTTTTTAAAGGAAAAATAATCACTGCTGAAATGCAATTGAATAGCTCTTTATGCAACTGTGATGGAGTAATAGACAAGTGGACATGACAGCATGCTAGGTGGCAACAAGCAGAGGTACACTACACTGACCATCTGGTCTTACAATGAAAAAAAAATTATACAATGGGCATCAAAACAGACCGTAAATGCTCTGTGCTGATTGGCTAACTCGTACCCCTCTCCTGTCATAAAATCTACAATCACCCCACGGGAAGAGATGCCAGTGACCCTTCAGCCACATCAATAGCTAATTTAAATATCACTCCGACCATCACCAGCCCTAACTCTGAAACACAAGAATACCCGATAAACACCCGTCCCAAATTCCACTACCTTAACTGTCATTTCAATGCACACACAACTTATATTCCTTACGTTCGCAAAACTTGACTACGAAAAAACAAATGGATAAGTTGCTCCCCTCCATCGTCGTTCCTCCATTTACTTTGTTTCCTGCATCTCCATACCTTTTTTCTCCTTTACATTCACCTCCCAGCTACCGCTCCTCTCTAACTCTGCCACCAATTCTCTCTGCCTCATCAGCTGCACCTCCTTCCTTTTCCCCTCCGACCCTTCATACTTCAGCACTTTCCCTTAGCCGCCATTTCCACTTCCATTTCTTTCTCATTAATCACCATCGATACTCCCTCATGAAACAACACACTACCCTCTAGCTTTCTCATTCCGTAATGCTTCCTATTAATTTTCACACACAACAGTAACTCTTCACAGATCTCCCCTGCACCGCTTTCTCTCACACGTCACACATGCACTCCTCAGACCTTCACCACAATGCGATCTTGCAACCAAAATCCCTGCTTGATAGCGACCAGCAGATCGAATTACCGAATAGTTGCAACACAAAATCGCATACCTCAGATGAAATTGAAACTGCAGCTTTCTGCCATGTTCATTGCTATTTCCTTCATACTCTTTTCTGTGCCACATGCACAATTTTCAACATTTCCCAGCCCAGAAAAAACACACTGCAACCGGCAATGATAACTCAGTACTGTGCATGCACAGTAGCAGTGCGGCTCCAGCAACCAGGTAGTATTTTTCACAGCGAAGCAATAAACACAGTAAAATATAGCTTAAAATGAGTAAAAAAACTTTTATTTACTATTTTTCATGTTATACCCAAACATAGGAGGACATTGTATAATTGCAATATGCCACTCGGGGTGTTGGTGATGCCAGGTTTACCTCGCCTGGTGTATTTGGTCACTCGGCTGCACTCGGCGGACAACACCCCAGGGCATGGGTACATCTGGCATCATCTCTGTGTTATTGCTTAAATAACTCAACTGCTTAAATGCAACAACAGGCCTGTTGAGCAATTGTGTGTGTGTGTGACAGAGAAGTAGACAAAAGCAGACATGACAGCATGTAGACAGGTATGCTAGGTGGCAACAAGCAGAGGTATACTACACTGACTGAATGGCCCTACAATTTCTTTTTTAAAGGAAATACAGCCAAGTGCTTAAATGCAACTAACTAGTCTTTTAGGCAACTATGACTGAGCAGTAGGCAAGTGGATGTGACAACAGGTTAGCTGGCACACGAGGTGACAAAAAGCAGAGGTGTACTAGACTAACCGACAGATCCTGCAACTTATTTTCTTTTTAAGGAAAAATAGCAAGGTAGTAAAACTGCAACTAACTCATCAGGAAACTGTCAAAGAACATTATACAGATGGACATGACAGCAAGTAGTGAGGCTTTTTAGGTGGCAACACGCAGAGGCATACTACACTGACTGACTGGTACTGCATTTTTTAAGGAAAAATAGCTACAGTAAGTGCTTCAACTGCAACTAGACACTCAGGAAACTGTGAGAGAGCTGTACACAGATGGATGTGACAGCAGCTAGACAGCCATTCTAGGTGGCACAAAAGGCAGAGGTGTACTATATTCACCAAATGGTCCTATAGGTTTTTTTTTTTTTTAGGAAAAACAGTCAAACCAAAATAGCCCACCTTGACTAAGTACAGGAACACAAGTGGAGGTTGCTGTAGCCTGTGGCAGGAAGACAGCCAATTGAGCACTTGTGCACAGCCTCCCCAGCAATAACTCTTCCACTTTTGGAGATCACATCCAGTGGGCTACTCACAACTGATGAGGGGGCTTGGCAGAAAGCTGGTAACTGTGAGGTGTCATGAGGGCACAGGGCTTCTAACAGACTAAAGACCATGCTGCCCTCACTGAACAACTCCCACCTTGACTAAGTGCTGGAACACGTGAAGAGGTTGCCACAGCCTGTGGCATGAAGACAGGTCAAAATGAGCACTTATGCATAGTCTCTCCTGCAATAACTCTCCTGGTTATGAACATAGCATCCATTGGGCTTCTCACAGCTGAAGATGATGGATGGGGATCAGCAATGAGCTGGTAGCTGTAATGTGGAGTGAGGGGGGAGGGCTTCTAACAGTTTAAAGCCTGTGTTGCCATCACAGAACAACTCCCACCTTGACTAAGTGCTGGAATACCATCAGAGGTCACCACAGCCTGTGACGGGGGAAAGCCCAATTGAGCACTTGTGTGTAGCCTCCCCTGCAAAAACTATCCTGGTTTTGGACAGTACATCCACTGTGCTTCACATAGCTAATGAGGGGGCTTGGTGGTGAGCTGGTAGCTGTGACATGAAGTGAGGGAGTTGGTCTTCTAACAGTTTATAGCCTGCGCTGCCCTTAGGGCATGAGTGCTGCTGGAATGCACACAAGTGCGGCAAGCATAGTTTGGAGTAGAAGTCAGTTAATTTTCTTGTTTACTATTACAAACAGAAGCATTAGAAATACATTTAAATCTAACAACTGGTGAGTGCTTTTAAGAACCCATGGGGAGAAACTGACTTTCATCTGGGACATTTAGTGGCATTCATAAATTGGTAATGCAGGATTGTTAAACCGTGAGCAAAAGTTAAGTTCAGTATTAGAAAGATGTACAACCTATGATAGTTCAAAGATATGCCTATTGTACTTTGTGATGACCATATGGATTTAAGGCATTTTGAGGAGTAGGCTACTAATTTAAGTATTATGATACATGCAAGTATAGTACATCTCATAGGAAACAGCCTGTATACTCTTTTAATTTAGGTTGTCATGTTTTATAATTTTAAATTGAGTAAGGCTTTTCTTTTACATTTTTTGACTTTTTAGAACTGTTTAAATAATAGCAAATCCTTGGATTGTTATTTAAATTTGTAGTAGACATGAAGCGGTTGGTACAAGCTTAAGTTTGCATAGCTATAGTGTAAGTAGATTCAAAATGCAATTGTTTTGTTTAAGTTATTTTCCCCTGTGATAAGTACTAACATTAATATTCTTGCTTTAGCTGATGACACAAAAGAAGTCAGCAAATGATGCACTGAGGATTGGATCTTGCAATGGGAAAGGTCTGCACATGTTGCAAGGGTCTGGAGTAAAGTTAAAAGGAGAAATTCCTTCTCATTAATTAGGCATGAAATAAAAGGTCCACACATTGAATTGAGACAAGCAAATTATGTAACTACTCACAGTTGTTCTTTACGCATGGCATTAATCTTCTGTGGAGATATTGAACTGAATCCAGGTCCCTTTGAGATGAAAAGATCATATAAAAATAATACATGATAATGCAAGAAGCTTAAAAAATGTATCTATTTAGATCTTGGATAAACCTTGAACTGCCAAAGATCATTGGTCTTACAGAGATATGTTTAACAAGCAGGGTATCCGATGAAGAATTTTAATTGGAAAACTATTGCACCCATAAGTTTGACAGGAATAAGGAGAGAGTAGGAGGAGTGCCGATGTTCACCAAATGTTAAGTGGGCCCTACAAAAATACTGTATCAGGGACAAGTATAAAACATTGAATGTGTATTAGTGAAGTTACAGTCTCATAGGTGTGATGTATTTTCTGCCTCGTACCAGGTTGAGAGAATTTAACTTAGCACATATTGTTCAAAATGATGTAGAACACCAAGATTTAATCTTATTAGAAGTCTTTAGTGCTGCATGCGGGTTTCCAAGGTGTGAAAACCTTGAAAATAGTTTTACAATTCTAGACTAAAAACAGGTCATAACTACCGAAATCAGAAGAAAGAGTTTGAATTGTCCTGGAAATATACTTAATCTTGTGTTTACTTCCTCTAAAACTGATGTAAATAAAACTGAGATAAATTTCCCAACTTTATTGTTTACAACTTACAAATGTTAAAAAAAAATCTGCAGAATCAATAGAAATCCAAAGGAGGTGTTTTAAAATGTATAGTATACTAATGAGTTACTATTAAAATCGATTAACTAGTGTAAATTATTCAAGGCCATTTTTAATTCCAACTTTGGATATGGCTGTAATTGAAATTACTAAATTGTTTACAGACTTTTGTAACAGGTTAGCACCTTTAAAAAAATTAAACAGAGAAAAAAATCATGCCCCATACGTAACAAAAAAAAAAAAAAAAAGAAGAACTTAAGAATAAAAAACAGACTGTGGAAAAAAAAAGCAAATAGAATTCTAAAAAAATCAAGATTGGGATATTTTTTAAATAATCTTAAATAATTCAACTCAAAAGATCAAAAATATCAAAAGGAAATACCATAATGCAAAGATTAAACAGTCCACATGACCAAGACAGTATTGGGATCTTATCAAATGTTTTGAAAAGCCACTTACAAACTCTTTTCATAACTAAATGGAACATACTGGGTGCTTCAAAATCCATTTCTTTCTGCAAACACACTAAATGACTATTTTACAGACCTACCTGATGTAAAACTTCAAAATAAAAATTTGGAGAATGAGGATATAAATTTTAAAGAGATGGAAGAAAGTTTCAATCAATATATAAATATTAGAATGGAGGAAAGCCTGGTCCATAAAGAGTCATAACTGGTTACAAATAGTAGCCACCATATAATTCCCTTTATATCGGGTGGCAGTAGGGGCATGGAATTGCATGAGCAGTATGATGCTCCTTGGTAGTTCTCCAAAATGGTGGGTATTGCTGGCAGTTTAGGAAAACATAATGTGAGCCTAGTGACTGTACTTCTTTCAATACTTTCACAACATAGTACCTCCACGAGTTGACCCTGTACCTATAGCAGGACCTAAACATAGTGACTCAATTTTATTCCCGGTCAAGTCTTGGGGTTGGCTTGGTCTGTGGGAGTTCTAGTGGATGGTGTAGCCAGTTGCCCCATTGGGGCAGTAATGGGCTCATTTGACTGGTTACATTTCCTAATTAAAATGTGTCCCTAATAATCTTCAATAAGTAATCCAATATTTCTCCTAAATGTTGGATCCCTTATGTCCATAGATGTTCGGTTTTATTAGCAGTAAGTTACTTATTTTTAGAGATTTTATTATAGTGGGGCATATTTCAGTTATATGGAGTCATGGCTATTAACTGAAGCCTTGTAGGCATATATTTCAGTGCCTCTAGGCTAAAAGGATTAATATACCCTATTTTGTTTTAGGCATTTAAAGTACTGGATAGAAGTTTTGAGGTGACCCTCTTAATCAGCTCTCCCTTTCTGTACTGGATAAAACTGTTTAGTTTAGAGTGGTTCAACATTTTAGCCTGAAATGTGGGAGAGCTGTGCTTTAAATGAAAACTACACCCTTATATCTTCTAAATTTTATTTGTTTCCATGTCAACAGACAACTTGTTTCATGTAGCTAGTGTATTAGAGATGCATGCAACTGCCTTAGTCTGTTTTCACACTTCATTCTAGGCACTGTAACTGTCCTGGGATGCTCCATTTGTTGGTTATTGAAATCTCATTGTCCCTGAGAACTGCATTAGCATATGAGAACATAATGCGTAATTAACCTTTAAACTCCCCAGTATGCCTGTCTGCTTAATTAGTCTTCAAAGAAACAAGCCACATGAAGGCATGAAATGCACTTTTACCTTCAGTAAGCTTTGCAAACTATTTGAGTTGTAATGCAGGGTTTTTCCCTTTAACCTCCATTCAGTTTATGTGTTTCCAGAGATACATGATATAAATGGTTGATCTATCATCATGTTCTCATATGCTAATGCAGTTCTCATGGACAATGAAATTTCAATAACCATGAAATGGGAGACCCCCCAGGGCAGTCACTGGGGGCTACCATGATCAGTGAAAACAAACTAAAAGTAACACATATATTGCCTAACAGCTACAGGAAAGGAGTTATCTGTTAACATGGAAACACATAAAATTTTAATTATATGAGGGTGTAGTTTTCCTTTAAGTACCCCTACTGTTATGGTCATAATTATTTAGTATGGAAATTCTGGGGCAAAGTATGACTAGCTGTCCAGTATGTATTTTGGACAGGACCTGCTGCTATTCTGCACCTTGCTGGCATTGTGCCTCATTAGGACCCTTATTTCCAAGTTTGGTAGCTGTACACCAAGGCTGATCAAAATAAAATGTTGACCTAGGTCTTGTAGCTAAGGTAGACTAGTACTCAGATCTTAACTGGCCAAATGACACGCCATGGAAAAGGAAAAACATGGAGAGAATATTTTCCTGACATACAGCAGGATTCAGTGGGTGGAGTCCTGTTAATGCATGCAGAGATGACAGGTCAGAAGAGACACTGGATATTACCAGAAAATGTTTTTTTGTGTTTCTGATAACAAGTGGTGGGATGGATAGACTGTTCCTAACCTGAGGTAGGGCATTTTGCTGTATACCCTTTATGCTTTAAGTGTCTGTCCTTACTAAATATTGTGAAAAGTTTTATGGGGCTCATCTCTCTATTTATCTACAGTAGTTGAATATGTTATTATGGATGGAGAGCATGGCATATACCAATGGATACAATACAGAGTTCAGTTTATAAAGAACCAAGTATATTTTTATTGTTGTCTGAAATTTACTGCTATGGTTGTGCAATTTATTGTTTACTGTATATTGATGTGCCTTTTTATTGTGTATTTTTTTTTATTTACCTTAATTTATGGTCAAACATATTAACTACTAACTAGCTACCAAGACGCCATCATTTAGATTCAAAATTGTTTCCAGAAGGGATGTATTAAAACTATTAAGAAAATTACAACCACAAAAAGCTAATGGTATAGATGGTGTAGAGATTAGGTTTTTTTAAAAGATGCAGCAGATGTTTTTGCACCTATTTTTGCAAAACTGTATAACTGGAGCCTGACAGAGAATATATCCAGAGAGTTGGAAGGTAGCCAAGATAGTACCTATTTTTAAAAATGGTTAACAGTACTATCAAATTATCGATAGATTGCCTCCTGCCAGTGGTGTCAAAGGTTTTTGAAAGATTGGTTCATACACATTTGTATGACCACTTGGAAAAGTATAATCTCATTACCAAATATCAATTAGGCTTTAGAAAAGGGCATTCCATGAGCACTGCACTCACTGAACTTTTACATTTAGTTTCTTCTCCTTTAAGTAAGGAAAAGACAGTGTGTGCATAGTTGTGGACCTGTCAAAAGCTTTTTGTTTAGTAACTCCTCAGATTCTAGTAAAAAGTTTGGGTAGCTTAAACATTTCTGAGGATTTCCCAATATGGTTTACATCGTATATTATAAGCAGAATGCAAATGGTTAGTACTGAGGCAGAGTTATCCACATTAAAGGGAGTGTCCGAGTTCCACAGGATACTATTTTGGGCCCTTTATTGTTTTTAATATACACAAATGGATTACCAATCTTTATAAAAAATACAGAAGTTTGTCTTCATGCAGTTGCTACTATATGGTTGCATCTGGTGAAAACTATTAACATGTAGGAGAAAAACTGCAGATGAATTTCTTGGTTTGAACATTTTGGTCTGGTTTTAAACAGTAAAAAAATCTCATGTTATGACTTTTCTTACTGGTACCACTGGCAAGAGAGGAAATGATCCAAAGTTAAAGAAAGTAACAAAAGATGGTACAGAGTTAAAACTGGTATCTGAAAATGTAGTTACTTAATTTACTTAGGCATCTGGGGCCTGCTATTCAAAAATAGGCAAAGCAGAGTGCGACTATTTGCTCTGCACCTTGCCCAAGTGCCCAAAAATGCTATATTCAGTAGATTAGCATGCAGGTGCTATGTGACTGAATATAGGGCCACTGCAGGCCCAGCGTGAAGTCACTTAGTGCTGGGCAGACATGGCTCCTGAAATAGGGCATCCCAAATGCATGTGCAAGATTTCTGATTTTTAAATGGACCCATGTAAATAAGCCCATTGGGCATGCAAGGTGCTAACGGGCCATTTGCATGCCCATTATGGGCTAATTTTCATGGGCAGTCCATCAGTTTAGTGCAGTGCCACCCCCACTTGCCTGGTCACAGAGAGCTGTCCCTGGTGCCAGTGGTGCCCCCCCCCCACTGATCACTGGCCCAACGATAAAAAAAAATAATTCTCAGGTGCTAATGGTTCCCCCCACCAATCACCATCCCAATGATAAGAAAAAGCCTTTCCCTGGTGCTAGCAGTCCTCCCCACCAACTGCCAGCCCAAGGATAAGAAAATGTATTTCCCTGGTGCTAGTGTTCCTCCCCACTGATCACTGGCCTGACGTATAAAAATAACCATTACCTGGTGTTAGTGGTTCCCCCACTCATCACTGGCCCAATATTCAGCATTAAAGTTTACCTTGTGTCCAGTGGTCGCTCCCCCCACCTGATCGTCTGCCTGACACACAGACACCATTTCCTTGGTGTCCAGTGTATCTTTGCTGACATCCCAATCCCCAGTATATAAAAAAAAAAAAAAAGATAAACCATTCCCTGGTGTCTAGCAGACCCACCTCCCTATCCCTGATTCAATACATAATGTTATAACACCATTCCCTGCTGTCAAGCAAATCCCCCACACCCTCACCTGGGCAGGTAGTTCCCCATCACCCCACTCCCCCCAATCTGACTCCAAGCCAGTGACCAGCACAGCCCTCCACTATGTACCATTGTCAGCCACCATCTAGCTGACAATTAGAGCATATTTACAGTATGCACTCATCGATAGCTCAGTTGGCAGCCAGCCATGGTTGAGAGCAGAGGGCTGTGCCAGTCACCAGCTCATGGTTAAGGTGGTGGGGCACTAGCTGCCAAGGTTCAGGAGTGGAGAGTCCACTGGGCAACAGGTGCCCTGATCCCCTGATATTATAAACAAACATCCCTGGTGATCTAGCAGACATTGTCACAGACTGCCCAACTCTTCTTCAGGACAAATTTCTAAGTACCATTAGACCAGTCCTGGCTGTTCTAAGGGTATTTAGGAAATTTCCCTCTGGGAGAGTTTTAAGAATCCCAGATTAGGGGATTTGGCAGCCTGTGTCTGCTGCAAGCCCTAGCACAATGCTGCAGCCCATTTTGTGGCAATCGGGCAGTGCAAGCCCTGTTTGATGCAGGGTGCTTGTGGTTGATGCAAGCTGCCTTTGAGAATCACTTCTGATGAATCTTTTAGCACAAAGGACACTTTGTGCCATCACTGCGGTGCAAGCCCCTTGGACTATGCTAGGAACTTTTGAGAATCAGGCCTGTTGTCTGTAAATGTATGTCAAACACCTTGTGCAAACAGAAATGCATGCTTAAAGAGTGAGTCTGGTCAAAATTTCTGGTATCAATAAATTCAGAATTTGGATCAGCATATCCCAAATCAGCCTCATGCCAAAAATAAGATCTCGAAGTTACTTTGTTTAAAAGTTGTAAGTCATTTTATAACCCTAAATTCAATGCCTATTCAAAAAGCCGGTTTTAGTGAAGAGTGGTATCGTAATGTAGTGTAAATTGCAAATATGGAAAAATGGAATTAATGTAAACATGAAATTCTAATAACCATTCTACCGTATCAGACCAAATTAAAAAATATCATCAATAAAGCGTTTATATAACACAAGTTTACATTAATTCCATTTTTCCATATTTGCAACTTACACTACATTACGATACCACTGAGATACCATTTTTAGTTCTTAAAATCATCAAACAGGATCATTATTTAACAACAGATTTATACAGAAAGTTAACAGATAATTAACTCAGGCCAGATCGAATGCGAAGTGTGGAATTTCACCCGTAAAAGTTCCACACTTCCCATACAAACTCTGGCCAGCACACAAGGTATCTAACACCCCCCTGCCAGACACAACAATCAACCTCCCACCCACAAACACCCCCACAATCACTGGCCACAGCCCACCACAGCCCACATGTAAAAAAAAATTATATATATTTAGATATTTTCATGGCAAAAACTCCATTAATGCATCAGTTAGGGTGCATAGCACAGCAAATAAAGCATGGAAATGTGGTGTTAAGATTACCACCCCTACCACCCCACTCCATCCCCCACACACCAACAGGCATTGGGATGTGTGCTGGGGTCGTCGGTCTAACTCTAACAAATGAGGTCTAAGGTCTTTAAAAAAGAAAAGGGGGGGATTTTGGTTTCTAACAAAGGGATAATGAGCAACAACCTTTTTAGTTGTTTTTCAGCATTTTTTAAAGCTTGCCAAGGAGAGACATGGCACCTAAGAAGAGCAAGCCATCTAAGGAGAACGTATACAAGGCAATGGTAGAGTTGGCAGAAAAGGCCAACATGATGTGGCAACTGGTGGAAGGGGATAAGCCTGGGCGGTCTGGGGAGAACCGGAAAGCGGAGAAGGGGAAAGATGGTGGAGGAAAAAAGCCAACGAGGAGGACAGGGAGTCCAAGAAGGCCACTGTTGGTGGCTTCTCCCTGAGTGGCCAGCCCAGCACCCCTGCCCCCTGGGTCCATAGAGCCACTAGTAACCTCCCCGGAACCATGGGTGGTGCCCCCGGAGGTACCTAGGGTTGAGCCTCAGGCTGCAGTTACCCCATCACCCCCGGTGTCACAGATAACAGTGCAGTTGCAGGAACCAGGATCGACACAGATCATGGACAACAGGCCAACAGGTAGTGTATCAGGTTCCATTGGTGAAAGTATCAAAGAATATAAAGGTCAAATAATAGTGGATTTAGGGGTGGGGCGGGTTAGGACAGATGGAGTCAGCGTTAGCAGAGATTAGAACATAGAAAAAAGCCACAGGGCAGGAGAAGAAGGAACCAGTTAGTCTGGGAAAAGGTACATGGGAAATTGGTACACCTGGCATGAGGATAGGGGAACATGTGCCTGTGGCTACAAAGGAAAAGATATGGAAAGATGAATATGCAGACATATTTGCTCTGGGGAGTAGGGAGGCAGCGGCCAAATATGAGGAAGCTGAGAGTATAGGAAAAAGTGAGATGGCAGCTGCTGTAGTTTTATTGAGTAAGAAAGAAGAAGATATATTCACAAAAGGAAAAACATGGGATGGATGGTTTGTCGGTTTCGCCACATAATCCGCCATAGCGATGGAGAAGAAACCAGATTTGGGGACCACGCTGATCACATACTCATTGATCATATGGCGGGCAAAAGCAGAAGGGGGTTTGGGATGGATATACTACCATGAATTCTTTCAGCAGAGGATGGCCACATATGGGGATTTAAGATGGGACACAAAGCAAATAGATTTATGGATGGATTACATTACCGACCAATCCACCCCAGAAGGGGACGGGAGTAGGAAAGGGGGTTTGTTACAAAAATGTTGTAGGGGATATAACAGGGCATTCTGCTCCTGGCCACAGTGTTGTTTTAGGCACGCATGTTGAAAATGTGAGGCACCCATCCAGCATCGAGATGTAGAACCACACGGACCCAGGGGACACAAGCGGGGGGAACATGGGACAGGCCTCCAGCCCTTTTGGGAAGGGCAAGGTTATAAAGGTCAAGCCTGGAACAGAGGGACAAGGAGCAGGGGCCAGGGGAATAGAGGAACCCAGTCATACTGATTGGATTGGTCAAGGGGCAAAGAAAAAAAGAGATGGGCCACAGGGGGAGGAAGGAAACAGGGAGTGATTTCAAGCCACCAAGACTCCTATCAAGAGGGGAACCTGGGATGGGTGGTTGGCAGGGTACCCAGACTAAAAGGTAAAAATGCTACAGGAAGGGTTTGAATTTGGTTTCTCCCTACAATGCAATATGCCAAGGCAAGCGAGGGAACAAAGAACCTGGGGTCAGTTAGGGGAAAGGAAGACATTTTGAGACAGAAGATGGAAAAGGAGAAGGCGGCAGGAGGGTGGAAGGCCCATATCCGTTCCCCACCCCCCAATAGACAGGTTGAGGATTTCCAAAAAAGCAAGAGGGGGAATACAGAGTGATACCTCACCTGTCTTTTCCAGAAGGAGATTCCATGAATGATTTTATAGGCGAAGATCACAGTAGGGTGACCTACGCCACACTGGAAGAGGCAGTGCACATCATAAGGGCGACCACTGAGGCCTGGCTAGCGAAGACAGATATTGAATCAGCTTTCCGCGTATTGCCTGTCAGAAGGGAGGACTGGGACCTTTTGGGGTTTATAGTGGAAGAGCAATACTATTTTGATAAAGCAATGCCCATGGGTTGTTCAATAGCTTGTGCTACGTTTGAAATGTTCAGCACCTGCCTGCAATGGATCTTTCAAAAGAAAACCGGGTATAAGACTGTGATACACTATTTGGATGATTTCCTACTGATAGGCAGTGGATGCAGGGAGGTTGGGAATATGCTAGCGAGCTTTCAACTGTTATGTGAGGAGCTCAGCGTGCTCCTGGCGCTGGAAAAAACTGAGGGACCTAGCAGGGTTTGAAGTTCCTAGGAATTGAGATAGGTGCACTGAGGGAGGTATTTCGTTTACCTGAGAAAAAAGTACTGAGGTTAAGACAGTTGGTTCAACAACACACAAGCAAGAGGAGAGTTCAACTGAGGCAGGTGCAACAAGTGCTAGGCCATTTAAATTTCACCTGCAGGGCAATTGGACCAGGGAGACAATTCACAAGGAGATTGTCAAGGGCAACTGCAGGGGTAACAAGGCCACATCATTGGGTGGACTTAAACTGGGGGTGTTAAAAGACGATTTCAGGGTATGGGAGGAATTCTTAAGCAACTACAATGGTATATCATTTTGGCAAGAGGACTGGGTGTTCAACACTGATCTGGAATTATATACGGCTGCAGCAGGGGGGAAGGGGATGGGAGGGTATATGAGAGGAAAATGGTTTGCAGAGACTTGGCTGGAGGAATGGATAAAGGATGGCAGGGTTCAGGACATTACATTATTAGAAATTATGCCGATTTGGACATGCGCTTTGGTGTGGGGGGGAAGAGTTGCGTAATCAGAAGGTGACTTTCTGGTGTGACAGTAAGGCGGTGGTGGACGTCTTGAATAACAAAGGGGCTAGGTCAGAGCCCATAATATGGGTGTTGAGGTGATTAGTTTTGAGGGGGCTGCAGTTAAATATGTCATTTAGGGCCAAGCACATAGACTGGGTGAGGAATATCCTAGCTGACTGCCTTTCTCACCTGCAGCTGGACCGTTTCTGGGCACTGGTCCCAACAGCAGAGGAATTGAAAACGCCCATCCCAACAAACAGCTGGGATGTTGGCAAGAGGGAGCCGAGATGCTGTTTCTGAACTCATGGGCACCACGGACCTTGAGAGCTTATGAAGGGACATGGCAGGTGTTGCAGGCTTTCAGGGCAGCACACCACATGGAGGTAAGTGGGGCCATAACAGAAGAGCAGCTAGGGAAGTTTATGGTAGAGCAATGGGAGAAAGGTTTAGCATACAACACAATGGGAGTGTACCTAGCTGGGATCAGTGTAGTATGCAGCCTGAAGAGATGGCAGGATCCCATGAATTCAATGATGATATGGAGGATGCTACAAGGTTGGAGCAGGTTGAAACAGAGAGAGAGAAGGACAGTAGACATCCAATAGCTGAGCATTGGCTATCCAGACTGAAGGAAACACTCACTAAGGTCTGTAGATCCAAGGACGAAGCACAGCTTTTCTGTACAATATATGTAGTAATGTTCACCGGGGCATTGAGAGTGAGCGAGGCAGTAGGGCATGGTGATAAAGGGGGGCTGGAATGGGAAGATATAAGTTGGGGACGGGAAACAATACAACTGGTAATTAAAAGGTTAAAAACAGATCAGATGGGAAAAGGTTGTGTCATAACCATAAAACCCCATCCCGAAGGGATCTTGTGTCCAGTGAAAGCTCTGTGGGCTTACGCCGCAGAGAGATGTAAAAAAGAAGGAAGGTTATTCATACATGGAGATGGGAAGAAGGTGACCAGTTACCAGGTCATAGCTGTACTAAAAAAAAAGGCATGGAATTTTTGGGCGAGAACCCAGCTATCTATTCTTCCCATTCATTCCGTATAGGAGTCACATCAAAATGGGCGGCTGAAGGAGAATCAGTGAACAATATGTTGAAAATGGGGTGTTGGCGGTCTTCCAGTTATAAAAAGGTGCATTTGTACTTTTAAAGTTTGAAGTTTAACATGCCATCTATGTTTTATTTTTCATGTAAAGAACGGGGGGGGGGGAGTAGTCATGGGAATTTTGATAGTAAGGTTTCTTATTTAAATCCAATAGGTAGAGGAAGGATAACGGAAGTGTGGATCTGTGGGCATTCCTACATTTACTGGGCAGAAAGGAGAGTGGAAAAGAAGACCAAGGGAAAGCAGCTATACCAGGACATCAGACAATGTAGGCTGATATGGCGTGGCATTCGAGGGATGAAGCGGGCACAATTACTCCCTTTGCTATTGGAAATGAAGGAGCGGAGACCTATGCCGGATTTGATTATCATACAACTGGGAGGGAATGATATAGGGGAAAAACGATGGGTAGACACATACCTAAAGATAAGGAGGGATTTGTCGAAGGTAAGACAAAGGTGGCCGGAGGTGACCCTGGCATGGTCAAACATGATACCACGGAGGGTATGGAGACATGCACACAGATATGCAGCAGTAGATAGAGCCAGAAGGAAAATGAAGAGGAGAGTGGGGACATTGGTAAAAAGCATGGGAGGACACATAATAATGAGAGGAGTGGAAGAATGAGAAGATGAATTCTACAGATCCGACAGAGTTCACTTATCAGACCTGGCCATAGACATGTTTAAACACAGAGATGATGGGTGCAATTGAGGACTGGAGGAGGCGGACAAACAGATAGATCCGGGGGAGACATGGAGGGAGAATAAGGGGAAGGCCAGTCATCCAATGCAAGTTGGAGTGAGGCTATGGGGAAAAAGATGGGGGGAAGGGAGAGGGGAATGGAAAAGAAAAAGGAGGAGAAGGAGAACAGCAGCAAAAGAAGAAAGTGGTCTTGGTTATCACCGATACATATAAGAAGGGAGAAGAAGAAGGCTTCCAGGTTTTCACCTGGGGAGGCAAGAAGAAGCGAAAGAAAAAGAGAAGTGAACTAATATTGATATATAATGCAATAGAATAAAAAAAGATGTAATAAGACAACAGGTAAAGATTATTATGGAAATGTAACAAAGAAAATATGGTTTATAATAAACCGATTGCCAATCTGAGCACAACAACATACTGGTGGTCTGTCTTGCTTGGGAAAGGGGGGGATCTGGGACAATGGAGTTTACTCCCCCCTTGGGGGGCAGACCAAGTTGTCCTGGTGGACCCCTTCCCTAAGGACAAATGGTAGTGCTCACAAAAGGGGGGGATGAGGGGGTGGAGCAAGAAAGCAGGAAGGGGAGGGGCATGAAGAGGAACAAGTAAATTATAGGAGAATCAAGGGAGTGGGAGGGGAAAATGATAGGGTATATAACAAGAAGCACAGGAGCCATCTGTCTCTTTTGCTGTTTTTTTTTTAAGTTTTGTTACCACCCACCACACCCCATAGAAATAGGAAACAAGGAAAAATATCTCTTGGATAAGGGAACAAGAGGATCTGCCAAAGGTGGATGGCAGAGGATGTCCAGTCGGATGTTTTTTGTTGGAGGACTGCCAAAGGTGGATGGCAGGAAAAAGGGGAAAAAGGGGGGGGGTGGAAAAGAAAAAGGAAGAGAAGGAGAACAACAGAAAAAGAAGAAAATGGTCTCAGTTATCACCGTTACCTATAAGAAGAGAGAAGAAGAAGAAGGCTCCCAGATTTTCACCTGGGGAGGCGTGATGAAGCAGAAGATAAAGAAAAGTGAACTAATATTGGATATGTAATGCTATAGAATAAAAGAGATGTAATAAGACAATAGGTCAAGATGATTATGGGAATGTAACAAAGAAAATATGGTTTATAATAAATTTTGATTGCCGATCTGAGCACAACAACATACTGGTGGTCTGTCTTGCTTGGGAAAAGGGGGAATCTGGGACAATGAATTTTTAACAATAGACAAAAGTGCCGAAGAAGATTTCATAAACAATGCAAAAAACATAAATACTATAAAAAAACACAGGCAGATGTACAAATGATGACATCATATATCAAAGAAACCTTCAACATAAGCAAGCCTCTACAGGATATTCTACCAGAAACCCTAAATAAAATTCTGTGTCAATACTTCATGACTACAAAAAAATATGGCTCTCCTTATGAGCCACTTACTTTAAGATCAGTTTTTCAAAGTATTGAAAGGCACCTCAGAAATCACCAGTACCCTATCTTACTATCCACATCTATTATATTTGAGCCAACTAGATAAGTATTGCAAGCCAAGCAAAAGCAACTAAACAGCCTAGGAAAAAGGTGCAGAGCAAAAGCTGCAGATGAATTAACAGACAACATAATAGACCAATTGCATGAAAAACAGCAACTTGGCACCCACTGCCTCCAATCACTAATCAACATACTATGGCTAACAATTAGTTTAAACTTTGGTGTCAGGAGCTACACTGACATGCGAGCCATATGTTGGGGAGCCACAGACCATAAACAAGATGAAAATGGAAGACAATACCTCCAATATGATCACAAAAGGCAAACAAAAACCAGATGTGGCGTAAATCCAAAGGAATATCGTAAATTAAAACCAAGAGCATATGAAATCCCAAACAAGCCAAACAGATGTCCCATCCATGCCTATCCAATATACAAAGCGAAAAGGCCAAGCAAAACATTGGAAAAAGAATCTTCATTGCTCCCGTTTATCAACACTTCTATGCAACAACAGATAGGAGGGGCCTGGTACAAAAAATCAACCCATAAGAATTAATAAAATAGCTAACATACTGAAAACCATGATATCTGAAGCAAATCTTCAAACTCAGAAAAGACTGACTAATCACTCAGCCAGAAAGCATCTCATACAAAAGCTAGAAGACAGTGGCATCGCCCCAACAAAAATAATTCAGATATCAGGCCATAAACAGCTTCAAAGTCTCAACGATTATCCAAAAATCAATGAAGCTAAACAACTACAAATATCTAATATTCACAGTGGCACAAAAATTCAACCCTACACAGAACCAGTAGCAAAGAAATGTAAAACCTCTTTCCAAGAGCTGAGCATAGAAGATTTCCTTGGACCCTGTTTCCACAAGCCTGTCATAAAGGCAAAAAAAGTACAGTTACGTAAGAACTTACCGTAACAGTAGATCTTCGAGAGAGGCTCTTGCAGTAGGTAATTACATATAGGACTGACATCGTGGTGGCAGGACCCACAGAAAAAATTCCTTCACTTGATCCCTGGCGGCCGCCCCGTCAGGTGACCCGGCATCGGACGATGTTGGTATAAAGGGGCGGTCCCAGATTCCCACCTTCCAGTTCTTTCCCGCCATAGGCCCGGAAGGCCCGGACGAGAAAGAAGCAGATATTTCCCTCAATGGAAAAGGAGCTGAAAAAGCCGAGGGGGATGGAGGGTGGGAAGGTATTACCTACGGCAAAAGCCTCTCTCGAAGATCTACTGTTACGGTAAGTTCTTACGTAACTGTACCATCTTACTTTGAGAGGGATCTTGCAGTAGGTAATTACATATAGGACAGAATCCCAAGCAATCTGGAACAAATGGAAAGGCACCGGGAGGAGGGACTACTTCAAGAAGAAGCAAACAAACTTGCAGCCTCAAGAAAGGAGGCCTTGCAAGACCACTAACCCCAAGCCTGCTCTACGGCGAGAGGCAATGTCCAAACTGTAATGTTTAGTAAATGTGTGGACAGAAGTCCAAGTGGCAGCAGCACAGATGACTGCCGCAGACACATTCTTGAAACAAGCTGCAGAGGCAGCTACTCCTCGAGTACAGTGGCCTCTGACTTGACCCGGTAGGGTCTTGTTGTACTTGTCATAACAGAAAGTGATGCAATGAGCCAACCACTTTGATAGGGCTGCTTGGAGACAGCATTGCCTTCCCTTTTGTGAGCAAAAGAGACGAACAACTGATCAGTCTTTCTGAGATCCTTCGTCCTATCGATGTAGTATCTCAGAATCCTGTGGACATCCATGGTATGGAGCAAGTATTCTCCTTGATTGGAGTACTGCGTGAAAAAGGCAGGTAGTTCAATAGACTGATTTAAGGTAGACTCCGCTACCACCTTCGGGAGAAACTTAGGATTCGTGCGAAGAGCTACTCGTTCTTTGTGAAAAATCAGATAAGGGATCTTGCACATAAGGGCCTGAAGCTCGGAAATTCTGCGAGCAGAAGTAATGGTGACCAAGAAGAGCGTCTTCCACGATAAAAACTTCAAGTCTGTGGAAGCCACAGGCTCAAAAGGAGGAAGGGTAAGTTTCTCGAGGACAAAATTCAAGTCCCACGGGTGGGCTGGAGTCCGAACAGGGGGCCTGAGATGAAGGACCCCTCTGAGAAAGGTCTTGGATACCTCCAGTTGGGCAAAAGCTTTATCAGTGAAGGGGACATGGTAAGCTGAAATAGCAGCCATGTGAACCTTCAAAGAGTAGTGACTGAGACCCAGGTCGAAAAGATGATGCAAATAATCAAGCAGAATAGCCACAGGACAGGAGAAAGGCTCCATGTTCGTGGAGGCAGCCCAAATGGAAAATCTTTTCCATTTCATAGCGTAGGTGGACTTAGTGGAGGGTTTTCTAGCCTCCACCAGAATCTCAGCCACCTTAGGAGAGAAGCCAAAACGAGACTGGGCTAGGTCTGCAGGAGCCAAGCATGAAGTTGAAGGGACTTAAGTCCCGGATGGAGCAGGGTCCCCTGATCCTGGGTCAGCAATCCTCGAGACAAAGGAAGAGGAAGAGGAGGAACCTCTGAGTATTGTTGTAGAAGAGAGAACCAGATTTGCCTGGGCTAGAAAGGAGTGATCAGAATCAATCTCGCTCCTTCCAAAGCGAGATTCTGCAACACACGAGGGACCAGAGGAATTGTGGGAAAAGCATAGACGAATCTGTCCTTCCAGTTTAGAGACAGAGCGTCGATCCAGAAAGCGCCTCGCTCTGGAGCGAGAGAGCAAAAGGTTGGAAGCTTTGCATTTTGGGAGGAGGCGAACAGGTCTAACTGTGGAGTCCCCCAAATCTGGAAGATGCTTTTTAGAACTTTTTGGCCTAGTTCCCACTCGTGCGGTAGAGCGGAAGCATGACTTAGCTTGTCTGCCAGGGCATTGTCGACTCCCGGGACATGGATTGCCGTGAGGTGAAGGTTGTGAAGAGTTGCCCATTCCCAAACCCTCATCGCTTCCCTGCATAGCGGGTAGGAGCGAGTCCCACCTTGCTTGTTGATGTACCACACCACACACATTGTCTGTTTGGACAGCTAGGTGACCGGGAAGGATGTATTGGTGAAGGGCCTGGAGAGCATACAGCACTGCTCGAAGCTCAAGCACATTAATGTAGAGAACTAACTCCAATTTTGACCATAAGCCCTGGGTTCGGTGAGGACCCAGATGGGCTCCCCAACCTTTGCCTGAAGCGTCCGTGGTCAGAGTCTGAGCGGGGGGAGGATGAAAAAAGGGGACCCCCCAGAATAGGTTCTCTTGAACCATCCACCACTGCAAGTCTCTTATCATCGGCGAGGAGATCAGTGTCAGATGATCTAGGTCATCTACCAGTTGATCCCACTGAGAGCGGAGAGTCCACTGACAGATCCTCATGTGGAGGCGCGTGAGCGGAACCGTCGGGATGGCAGCCACCATAAGCCCCAGGAGACGGAGCACCGACCTCGCCGGAACCATCCTGTGTTCTGATAGGAGGGAAATCTGGGACTGGAGGGAAGCCCCCCCCGTCCAAAGGTAGGAAGGCCTTGCACATTGTCGTGTCGAGGATTGCCCCGATGAACTGGAGCCTCTGTGAAGGATCCAGGAGAGACTTGGAATGGTTGATGGTGATACCCAGGCCCGAAAAACCTGCTGGGTGAGGGAGAGAAAATGCAGGAGTTCCTCCCTGGATGGGGCTGCCAGGAGCCAGTCGTCCAGGTAGGGAAAAACCTGAACTCCCAAAGTACACAGGTGGGCCGCTACCACTGCCAGGCATTTGGTAAACTCGGGGAGCCGAGGGAAAGACCCAAAGGAGCACCAGGTGGTAGTGGTCCCCTGGAACGCAAACCTGAGGTACTTTCAGTGCGAAGGGCGAATGGGGATGTGCAGATACGCATCCTGCATATCCAGTGCACAAAGCCATTGGCCCGGCCGAAGTAGGGGCAAGAGGGTTTGAAGGTAGAGCATCCTGAACCTCTTGTATTCCACATAAAGGTTCAGGGAGCTGAGATCGAGAATGGGTCTGAGATCTCCCGTCTTCTTTGGTACAAGGAAGAAATGGGAATAGTAACCCGTCCCGTGAAGGTGAAGGGGATGGGATCTATGACCTGCTTTGTGAGGAGAGCAGAAATTTCTTCCTTGACCAAAGGAAGATGGTCCCTTGAGTAAGAGGAGTTCAGAGGGGGGTGACGTGAAGGTTTCTGCAGAAACTCTATGGAGTGCCCCTCTGCTATGATCTGAAGCACCCATGAATCTGATGCTATCCTTTCCCAACCCAGAAGGTGGAGGGAGAATCTCCCTCCTACTGGTTCCTCCGGGGTGTCCGGAGGCGGTGGGAGAGGGAAGGAGTCAGGTGGTGAGAGGCAGCGCCGCAGCTGGGGTACCCGCTGCTTTTTTGGGTGGCGGGGGCCTGGCAGCTGTGGGGGCCCGATGTTTGGTGGCCCACCTTCCCTGAGGTTTTGCTTGAGGCCGGCTGCGTCTGCGAAAGGGACGTCGCTGTGGAGGATGGGGACAGTACATTGAATCAACAGATTTAAGGGCCGTCCCCTTCTCCTGCAAGTCGGTGATGATGTCCTTGACATCACCACCGTAAAAAAGCACAGAACCTCTGAAAGGTGCTTCTTGGATTGCTGGCTGCACCTCCAGGACCAGACCTGACACACGGAGCCATGCATTACACCGAAGACTTATGGCGAATGCAGAGCTCTGTCCTGTGGTGTCCACTGCATCGTAGGTCATCCTCAAAATGTGATGACTGGCCGAACGAGCAGAACGGACCAGGTTGGCTAACTCCTGCTTGACTTGGGAGTCAGGTAAGGAGTCAATCTTAGATTCCGCCTGGGTAAGGACAGCCTTCTGGTAATCCCCCATATGTGCTACATAATTTAGGGCCCTAATCCCCAGTGTGGAAGAAGCATAAATCTTCCTTCCATACTGATCCAGAAGGCGAGACTCCTTATCTGGGGGAGACTAGCTCAAATGTTTCAGGTTTGCTGACCGGCCATGAGCGGCTCTAATCACAACCGAGTCGGCACGGGGGTGAGAGTCTAAAAAGTCTACACCCTTCGGAGCCTGGTATAGCCTGTTGGACTTCCGAGGAAGTGGGGCTAAAGGCGCCGGTTGTTTCCAAATGGTGGAAACAAGGTGGGCATGAGGCTCGATCCAGGGTGGCACTAGAGTAGGGGCCGTAAGGGGCAAGTCCAGATGTTCGGTGGGTTTAACCCACTGAGGATCTGGCTCTAAAGAATACCACTGATGGACTTCCTGGATCTTCCTGAGCAACTCCGTGAAGGAAGGATCCTCCAGAGGAGTCCTCGGCCGGGGCTTGGACGGAGATCGAGGCTAGTCGTCTTTCTCGGAACCACCATCGGAGGATTCTGAAGAGTCCGAGAGAGAGAAGAAGAGAGAATTTGAAGCAAGTAAGACTCTAAGCTGGTATAGGGGAGGAATGGGTTCCTTGGGGGATCCTGGACGCGTGTCCTGCCCTCTCTGGATCCAAGGCAGAGCCAGGAATCGGAGGCGGAGAGGAGTGTGCCGTCTGGGGCGTCGTGGGCGGAGGTGGCACCGTGCCCGTGAGATGGCTCTCAAATTCCTCGGTAAGCTGAGCCTTGGCCTCAGCCCACTGGGAGGCCAGAGTCTCCTGGAGATCCACCAGCGGCCTAGGGGGTGGTGGAGGAGGAGAAGGGGGATAGTTGTACGGATGAAATCCGTAAGGGGAGTATCCGTAACCCGGCTGCAGGAATACCGGAGCTGGGTATTGCGGCGACAGGTACTGCAGCGTCGGAGGAGTCGGCGATGGGTACTGCGGCGCAGGATACTGAGGACCCAGATAAGCCGGCGTCGGATAAGATGGCGGATACCCAGGTACCGGAGGAGCTGCCGAAGCAGACGGCCCAGTAGGGAACTCCACGGGCGGATCGACCGTGATAGGCCTGTGAGGTGGAGGGCCCGATGGGAGAGGAATATCCCCCGCTGGCGTCGGAGGGGTCAGCGTCAGAACCAACATCGGTGGGGCCGGTGTCAGGACCGGCATCGGCGGAGCCAGTGCCGGGGCCAGCGTCGGAGCCAGCATCCAGGAAGCCGGCGTCAGATCCGGCTCTGTAGAAAGGGGATCAGACGGCGGACCAGCATCCCGAGCCTTGCCCAGGGACAGAGGGGAAAACTCCTCGGGATCAGGCAGGAGGGACTCGGGCTCCCCAGACAGCAGCGAAGGCTGCGGGGAGCCTGGGATGACAGACGGAGAAGGGTCTGCCATAGGATCCAAGGCCCGGCGGACGTCGGAGGAGCCGAAGTGCGACTTATGGACAGAGTCCCGGCGGATGCCAGAGGAGCCAGCGTCAGACTTCGGGGGTCCCTCGTCGGAGGTGGGCCAAGGATGGGAAGAGGCCCAGTCCGAGAGGAAGCTGCCGTGCGCGCCGAAGGGCTCGGAAGCTGTGACGCTTCGGCGGACGTCGGAGGCCGACGTCCGGCTTATGGGAGTCGCCCACACCAGTAGGCCACAAGCCTACGGTAGTACTGGGGGCTGAAGCCTCCTTTTGCCTGGAGGCACCCGGCGGGCTCGAACGTGAACCCGACAGGTGGGCTGACGCCTCCTCCAAAGCCTTGGAGGCTGCCGTCAGGTGATCCCCCGGAGGGGATGTTACCTTGGCCATGGCTCCGGCCGGAGTCGCGGAGGAGGAGGCCTTCTCCCGGTGCCTTTCCTTGTCCCGCTTCTTGAGTCCTCAGGGGAGGTCGATGCCTGACAAAGTTTCTTCAACTCCTTCTCCATTGTGGACATCTTCTTTTTGAGGAGATGGGCTTCAAGAGACTGCTGGCATCATCTGTGGGTGGCCGTGTTGAAATGTAGGCAGTGTGGACACTTGTCAACCACATGGTCAGGGCCTAAATAGAAAAGGCAGAGGGAGTGACCGTCTTTGTGAGGCAGTTGGGCGTTGCACGAGTCGCACTTATTTTTTGAAGGGGACGGCATATACCGACATTCACCTGACGAAGAAAGTACAAAATACTGATACTTTTCGGAAAAACTAATGAAGCAACAGGACTGAACGATATGAACGTCACCGTGAGGTGCTGCACGAGCTGACGGCGGGAAAGAACTGGAAGGCAGGTGTCTGGGACCGCCCCTTTATACCGACGTCATCTGACGCCGGTCACCTGACGTGGGGGCAGTCCCCACCAGGGACTGCTAGCTAGAAATTTTTCCGTTGGGTCCTGCTGCCTGCCGACGTCAGTCCTATATGTAATTACCTACTGCAAGAGCCCTCTTGAAGTAAGATCATCACTTTCAACATAATACAAGGGGAATACAAATAAAAAAATCTTTATTACTACTTCCACCCACTTAGCCAAACAAACCCACCCCATCATAAACCCCCACCCCCAAAGTCACCATCATACAAAAAAATTCTCAGTATTTCTATATTCCTCACCCCAACAGGTAACAACTATGAAAAGATGCAACCCAGAAGACTACAAAGAATTGATTCAGACACAGACTCAGACTAAACAGTAAGTATATTTTTCTCTTGTAATTATACAAAAACTCAAACACAAAACAAACTAATAATACACGTTAATAACCTTAAGATACTACCTCTGACATACAACACCTAAGAAATAGCAAAACTGTCATAAATTGTTATACTGCATGGAAGGACACATCACATAACTTCACCACAGATGTCATTCTGGATCAATATATACTGAATATTGGCATCTCATCACATCAAAACTGGCACACATACCATAACAGTAAATAAACAAATAGTCTTTTGCCCCTCCACCACCAAAATCACCAACATTTTACCCTCCATCACAAATAAAAAGCAACCAAAATACCACCTCAAGCAATGACCCAAACAACAATACAGTCACAGACCCACAACACAATATTTCCCCAACACCCCAAATAAAAGTGCAAAACCACTGATCATCAATTCCAAATGTGCATAAAAAAAACAAATCAATTAAGCCATGCAAGGTTTAAAAATACATTATACATTTCTGAAGCATAGTTTGCCATGCAGAAAGCTATCTAACCATTTGCTGTGTCACAGCTGCATAACCCAACCCTTTTCAGAACACCAAGCTCACTCCTCACCACAACCTATCATTCTGGACACCCCATCATTTTTTTTTTCTTAACAGTGCATCGTTAGGACCACACTAAGCTTATTTATCCCATTTGTCCCACACAAAGGAAAAAAAAAATACAGCTAATGTACTGACTGTAGAAACACACTTAACAATATACCACTACATATTTTATATAGTAAACATATAAAGAGTTATTTTTTCTATGATGCTGTGGAGAAAGTGCAGAAAAAAAATAAGTAACAGCATCTCAGGTGACCTTCAGCAGCCTACCAACAGACATACAATCAACTGTACTTAAAGAAAAATCACACAAATGGAAAGGACAATTCAGACACAGGAAAATGCAGATCATATTTAACACAAGAACAGTAGCAGAGAATACCCAGTGGCACAAGACTGATTCCAAACAAGAGGAATTTTTGGTGCAAGACTGATTCTGAACCACATGT
The DNA here is from genome assembly GCA_016271365.2 of Neoceratodus forsteri. Classification (NCBI taxonomy): domain Eukaryota; kingdom Metazoa; phylum Chordata; order Ceratodontiformes; family Ceratodontidae; genus Neoceratodus; species Neoceratodus forsteri. Next base: position 997,386,776 of record CM057454.1, on the reverse strand, counting down.
ATCACCATACTGTGAACCTTAAGCTATATATCTACCACTTGGAAAAACAAAATCCTACCCAAAGCAAGAGCACTGAATGGTAGTTAAAAAAAGAGAATGAATGCAAATGTTCAAAATGTGTTTTTGTTATACAAAACTGCTCAATTCACATGAATGTCTTATATTTTTATAATAATCCTATACTGAAATTCATACACAGTAATTAATTAAAGCAATAAACAAAGAAAAAGCAAAAAACCTCCAGGCACAATAGTACCAACTGGTAAAAGACTGATTCTCAATAGAATGCATTTACAGAATGAAACTAGAAACCTCTTGTAAAATAAATCTCAATCTCTCTCGCTCCCTCTCTCTTTTACACACACACACACACACACAAAATTGTCTTTTCAGCACACCAATAATAAATAAAGTGTTACCAGTATACCTTCACTAGTAATAAAAAGAATGTTACAGTGTCATCCAGCTTAAACCTTTTTTCAGAATGCATGGCTTCAAGTACAAGTTTGTATGCAATGTTTTATTCTGCTTAATTAAAAATACAGTTCTTTGTTATGCATATTTTTTTTAGTTCAATAAAGTCTTTCAATTTTTTTTTACCTTGTCATTCCTGTCTCAATGTACTAGTAATAAGCATAGTTTTCCTACTCAAACTTTTCAACACCCCTCAAAAAAGTCCAAATTTCGTAGAAACTCTTCAAAGCCACAATCCAACAAAAAGACAAGTAAAAAAATAAATCGAAAGAGGTTCCACCATCCCATAACTCCCACCTGTGTTGAGACTCTTCAATGTTGTAATCCACACTCAGTTCACAAAATTCACTAGCCGCGATCCATACTGTGTCCTCAAACAACAGTGAAAATTGATTTCCACTGATAAGGCCTACTTTGAACCTACAAAAAAGAAAAAAAAACATTATAAACAACACCAAAAAAGGTTAATTATACCATCCGATAAAATAGCTTCCAATACTATAACAATCTCCACTACACCCCCCCCAAAATAACAGGAAAATTCCACCAATATCTAACTATCAGCACCGGCCCACTCAAAAATCCCACTGTAAGAAGCAACACTTCACATTCCACCTCCTCTTACTCCATTTGCACAAAATGGCAAGAAATAAAACAAAATTTCCATTAACAAAAAAATAAAACAAAAACACAGAACTCGATAAAATGCATAGACCAAAAGTTCAAATACATACATGGCACTACACTCGCCCCACCCCACACTCAACACATCCCACACTCTTCACCCCAGCTACTCCATATACTATCATCTCGCACTGCTAAATACCAAGTGCCATACTAGACAAACCCTCACCGACTCCCATGCAGTTTGCCCAGTTGCTCCAGCTACTGTATCCGATCCATTAATAACCCCCCCAAAACTCCACAAACCCTTCCCATCTCAGACACATTTCACCTGGCTCCTCAAATTACTTCCTCCCATTCCTCGATCCCTCACCAAAAAAACCTAGAAGCCCTGCCCGACTCAAGCATACTTAACTCAGCTGCTTTTATTACCTTTTCCCCTACCTTCCACATACGATACAGCAATCTCTGCCTTCAAGCTCCAGATCCTCCTTCATCGATAACCATACTCCAACTAAATCCAAACTGCACACCACAAAAAAAAAATGCCCACCACAACTACAACCCAACACACTGACCAGTTCTAACATTTTTCCCACGCATCACAAGCTAACACAATTCTTGGATGAAAACCATTCATCCACAACACCCAATCAAAATCAACAGCCATTTCCCCATTCTAAAACCTCAAAAACAAGTGGAAAAACAAAAAAATGAATAACAAAAAAGTCCCCTAAACTTTAAAAAGTAATTCAAATAATACAAAAAAAATCCACCCATAACCGTACAATTCTATTCACACCTATTGTATAAAATCGAACATGTGATGCTTGGTTCGCCACATACAATATTTATTTCCACTAATCCACAGTGTCCTCAGGTTGAACCACTCATGGCTCTGCTATGCTCCACCACTCTTGAGTTCACCTGAGAACACCGTGGACTCATGGAAATACATACTGTATTTGGTGGCCTGTCATTGCATATCCTATATTATTATTATTATTTTTTTATTAAAACCCTATTCCCTGGTGTCTAGTGGACCCCCACCCTGTCAGGTAGTACCCCACTCTGCTCTCCCACAACCCTGAGTCCAATCCATGTTAAAAAAATAATAAAAATTTATTCCCTGCCCTAGTGTCTAGTGGTCCCCACCACCCCCATCCTGTCAGGTAGTATCACCACATGACTTCCCCCAACTTTGAGTCAGATCCATGTTGAAAAAATTAGGTATTTCCTTCCCTGGTGGCTACTGGACCCCCACACCCTGTCAGGTAGTGCCCAACCCTGCTCCCCCAATCCCAACCAGAGCGGGCCACTGGCAAAGCCCTCCACTCACCTCCACAGCTGGCAGCCTGCTCAACTGAGCTCAGCGAATGAGCACTTGCTTGTACAAACACATGCTCATTCATTGACAATTCCCAGTGATTAGCTCTGTGATTCGGGGTTGTTGACAAGGGTAGGGGACTGCTCCAGTTACTGGCAGGGGCAGTGAGATGTGGGAATGGCATTGTGAATCCCCCTGGGGTCCACAAAACTATTCCCCTATACCAACCCCTCATGAGACACTGGAACAGCAGCCCCCCCTTCTCTACACCCCTGAAAAACAGAGTAAACCACTACGAGTTGTCAATGAATGAGTGTGTGCTTGTACAAGCATGCACTCATTCATTGAGCTCAGTCAGGTGGGTTGCCAGACATGGAGGTGAATGGAAGGCTGTGCCAGTGGCCCACACCTCTTGGGGTTGGGGGGAGTAGGTGGGAGAGCCACTGGGCATCAGGCAAGGAATACCTAGTCTTTAACATGGATTGGACTCGGGTTAGGAAGTAGTGGGGTGGGGGTTCTGCCTGAGAGGGTGGGGTGGTCCACTAGACACGGGGAATGGATAAAATAAATAATTTATTTTTTGATAAATTTATTTTTCATGGAGCAAACTTGGGGTGGGAGCAGGTGTGTGTGTGTGTGTGGGGGGTATACTAGACACCAAGGAAGGGATTAAATAAATTAATTCCCTTTTTGCACATTGGGCATGGGGTTGGTGGGGCGGGAGTGTCCACTAAGCACCAGAAATAGATCATGAGTGGTGTTGGGAGTTCATCATTTGTGACCTCTACTTGCTTTGGGGGTTTTAAGTGCAATTTGCACTTAAAAACCTCCAAATCAAGGTGAAGTCACAAATGGTGAATTCTGGGTTATTTTCAAACATTATGCAAAGTGCCATGTGGGATGAAATTGATGACATTGTGGCAATTTTGCCTGTGTAGTACAACTTTGCTGCATCTCTACACACAATTTCAGAATGTGGTGGTGATGCACAATTTAGGAATGTTTTGAGAATGTTGCAGTGATGCACAATTTCGGAATGTGGCGGCAATGCACACTACTGGAAAGTTGCAGTAATGCACAATTTCAGAATGTGGTGGTGATGCACAATTTTGGAATATGGTGGTGATACACAGTTTCAGAATATGGCAGTGACACACAATTTCGGATTGTGATGGTGATGCACAATTTTAGAATCTGGTGGTGGCATACAATTTCGGAATGTGGCAGTGGTGCACCATTTTGGAATGGGGCAGTGATACACAATTTCCGAATGCGGTGGTGATGCACAGTTTTGGAATGAGGCAGTGGTGCAGAGTTTTGGAATGTGGCAGCAACGAGTAATTTCAGAATGTTTTTGGAATGTGATGATGATACACAGTTTCTGAATGTGGTTGTGATGCACAATTTTGGAATGTGGCAGCAATGCATAATTTTGGAATGTGACAGTGATGCACAATTTTGAAATGTGGAGAGGACACATAATTTTGGCATGTGGCAGTGACGCATTGTTTCAAAATGTGGCGTTGATGCACAATTTGTGAATGTGGCAGTGATCATTTTTGGAATATGGCATTGATACACAACTTCAGAATGTGTCATGGTTGTGCAATTTTGGAATGTGGAGGGAATGCACAATTTTGGAATGTGGCCAGGATGTACAGTAATTTTAGAATGTCACTGGGACGCATAGTGTTGGAATGTGGTGGGAATATTATGCACAATTTTGAAATTTGGTGGGTGTGTACAATTCTGGAATGTAGTAGGGGCATGCAGTTTCAGAATAAATGTGTGTCTTGTCACATTCCAACAATGTGCATCCCTACTATATTCTAAAATTGCCAGTTGCTGCCA